>OX422209.1:634580116-635914491 GCA_949130495.1 Sambucus nigra
AACTGTATATGTAGTCTTGACTGCTAGAAAATGAGCGGACTTGGTCAATCTGTCCACCACTACCCAAATCGAATCTGACCCCTTCTGAGATCGAGGAAGCCCAACCACAAAATCCATCGTTACATGATCCCATTTCCATTCCGGTATTGGCAATGGCTGAAGCAGACCAGTAGGTTTTTGATGCTCCACTTTCACTTGCTGACATATAAGGCACCTCGCAACAAAATCAGCTATTTCCTTCTTCATATTATTCCACCAATAATGCTCCTTTAAATCCCTATACATTTTAGTGCTACCAGGATGCATAGTATAAATGGAATTATGAGCCTCATCTAAAATTTCCTCTTTCAATCCACACACATTAGGCACACACAACCGATGCTTATACAATAAGGTGCCATCATTCACAATATAAAAATCTTCAGACTTACCATCTTGGACATCTTGTCGTTTCTTCTCAAGGAAAGGATCTTGACTTTGCAAAACACGAATACGGGTAGCTAATAAAGGCCTCACGCTTACATGAGCGAAGAATCTATCCCCATCTACTAGTTGCAATTCTACTCCCATCAATCTCAACTCCATAATATGAGCAACTCTAGCACATCGAATACAAGATAACCTGCCTGAAGCCTTTCTACTCAAAGCATCTGCAACTACATTTGCCTTTCCTGGGTGGTAGTGAATTGTACAATCATAATCTTTAATTAACTCCATCCACCGCCTCTGCCTCAAATTCAACTCCTTCTGAGTAAACAAATACTTAAGGCTTTGATGGTCAGTAAAAATTTCACATACCTCACCATATAGATAATGACGCCATAATTTCAAAGCAAATACAATAGCAGCAAGTTCCAAATCATGTGTAGGATAATTACGTTCATGTGTACGCAACTGCCTAGAAGCATAGGCAATAACTTTACCATGCTGCATAAAAACACAACCCAACCCCTGATGTGAAGCATCGGTATAAACAACAAAACCATCTCCACCATGCGGAATAGTAAGAACAGGTGCAGTTACCAACCTCTTTTTCAATTCATCAAAACTATTTTCGCAATCAGAATTCCATTCAAACTTAACATCTTTCCGGGTTTGTTTAGTCATTGGTAAGGCAATCGAAGAAAATCCCTTAATAAACCTTCTATAATACCCAGCTAAACCCAGAAAACTCCTCACCTCAGTCACATTATCGGGTCTCTCCCATTTCACAATAGCCTCTACCTTTTTAGGATCAACACATATACCATCTCCAGAAATAACATGGCCTAAAAATGCAACTTGTGATAGCCAAAATTCACACTTGCTAAACTTGGCATACAACTTCTTATCTTTCAACAGATTCAAAATAGTTGTGAGATGTTTTTCATGTTCAACCATATCATGGGAATAAATCAGAATATCATCAATAAAAACTATCACAAATGAATCAACAAAAGGATGCAGTACCCGGTTCATAAGATCCATAAATACAGCTGGAGCATTAGTCACCCCAAAAGGCATTACAAGAAATTCAAAATGACCATACCGAGTACGGAAAGCGGTTTTAGAAATATCACTTTCCTTCACCCTCACCTGATGATAACCCGATCGCAAGTCTATCTTTGAAAACACTTCAGCACCCTGCAACTGATCAAACAAATCATCTATACGAGGTAAAGGATACTTGTTCTTAATTGTAGCTTTATTCAGTTGCCTATAATCAATACACAAACGCATGGTACCATCTTTCTTTTTCACAAATAAAACTGGCGCACCCCATGGAGATACGCTAGGTTGTATGAACCCCCTATCAAGTAAATCTTGCAATTGAATCTTGAGTTCTTTCAACTCAGCAGGTGCCATTCTATACGGTGCCATAGAAATAGGGGTTGTCCCTGGTGCTAATTCAATACTAAATTCAATTTCTCTTTCTGGAGGTAACCCTGGCAACTCACTAGGAAACACTTCAGGAAAATCCCGTACAATAGGAACATCGACTAATTGTAAAGCCCCCTTCCTAGTGTCAAGAACATATGCAATAAAACCCTCACAACCCTTACTCAATAATTTCCTCGTCTGAATAGCAGAAATGATGCAACTGGGAACAATTTTCCTTTCCCCCACAAATTTAAATTCAGGTTCACCAGGCATATTAAAAACAACTTCCTTACGGAAACAATCCATGGATGCATGATATTTGGATAGCCAATCCATTCCCAGAATTATATCAAAATCAGAAATATCCAATGGAAGTAGATCTATAACTGTATCTCTAGACCCCACAGTCAAAACACAATCATGAAAAACATATTCAGTTACAACCATATCCCCCATAGGCATATAAATACCCAACCCCACATCTAAACGAGCACACGGTATATTCAAGTATATGGCAAAAGCATAGGACACAAAAGAATGTGTGGAACCAGGATCAACCAAAACATAAGCACTTCTATCAGTAACAGAAAGTGTACCTGTCACCACATCTGGAGTAATCTGAGCTTCTTTCATTGTAAAAACTCGTCCACCTGACCTGGAACTACTAGCTTGTCCTCTGCCCATACTTTTCACTGCACTGCCCGGAGATAACATTCTGCTTGCTACTTCACTATGTGCTGCTGGAGTCTCTGCCAATTGCGGACAATTCTTCTTAATATGCCCCACTTGATGACAATGGTAGCATTCCAATTCCTTAAGCTTAGGACACTCAGATTTATAATGCCCTTCCTCTTTACAAAAGAAACATGTAACAACTCTTGTCGGTGCCTCACCCTTTCCTGACCTCCTAACCAGACTAGAAGATCCTCCACCCCTAGTATCTCTGCCAAATCTCCCCAGACCTCTACCACTATCTCCACCACCTCTCTGAAATTTATGAGGTTCCATCTTAACACTTCCACCCTCACCTCCCTTAAAGTGAGATGCGTCGAATCTACTCTTTTTAAAACTCTCTCTACTTGCCACCCCTTGGTTCATTTGCCTTTCTGCTATCGTGGCTTTGTTTACCAGAGAAGCATAGTCTTCTAACTCATAAGTGGCCACTCTATTTTGAATAGGCCAAATCAGTCCATCTTGAAATTTACTGCATTTATCTTCTTCCTCCTGCACATACTTAGTAGCAAATCTAGACAAAGCAGTAAATTTAGCATCATACTCCCTCACAGACATGTTCCCTTGGGTTAAATTTATAAACTCCCTCAGCTTCTCCCTCCTATAGACCTTAGGGAAATACTTAACATACAAAGCTTTAATAAATTCAGCCCAAGTAATGACATCAGTACCTTCCATCCTTGGCACCAAATGGTTGCTAGCTTCCCACCAATACTTCGCCTCTCCTTTCAGCTTAAACACGGCTAGATTCACTTTCTGGTTATCTGGAACCTTCATAACTGCAAATATAGTTTCTAGATCCCTGACCCACATCTCAGCTTCTGTAGGTTCAACTGACCCTGAATATTCTGGAGGATTCAACTTCAAAAACTTCTCATGCATGGAATCCTTCATTTCCTTCCTTGCCTCTTTCTCAATCCTGGCCACAATCTTTGATTCTAGATATCTAGCCTGCTGTTCTGCCATTTGCGCCATATTTCTTTCTTGTTGCTCTGCCATCCTCATCATTGCTTGTGCCATTATTTGCATCTCTGTAGGCTGTTCTTGCTCTCTAGCCCTCCCAGCAACACTTTGCTCCACTTCAGTATTCTCTGTACGAGAAGCGACTCCCTCTTCTCTAGGTTGTCCATTCCCAGGTTCCATCTGGAATAAACTGTAATACAACAAAATTCTGACAACCAATATAAACAGTTTATAATACTAAACTATTGTTTAGTACATAACTAATTCATAAATATCAAATCAACTCAATACTGCCATCTAACCGTCACACACGTCCAGAATTTATAACCACGCTCTGATACCACTAATTGTCACACCCCAAACCCAAATTCCCAACTAATCATTTATTATTGGAATAGCTAGATCATAATCTTGATCCTATTGGAAATATGATTCACTTATTAATATTTTCCTACATACTATGTATAATGAACACAATATTATTCTTATACCATACAAAAATCATCATCAGAGTTATAATTAAGTGGACATACAATATTCTGATTAACTATGATCAACTCAATCCAAGCTAAATCAATATATACAATGTGTGAGTATATTAAAATCTTCAGTGTGACAACGATAAAATCCCATTTTTAAATCCCATCTCTCTCCAACGGTGCAACTCTCAAAGCTACCCGTCATATGGTATCCTAGCTGGCAGCGTGTGAACCTGAAATTGTTAAAATATAAACCGTAAGCATTAAGCTTAGTGAGGTACTCCTTCCCTGCAATAGAATAACAATTCTATATCGAATATGTAGAAATAAAATCTGAACAATCCTACCCATTGGCAATAACAAATCATGGATCATAAGATCCAAATAATTCTGCCCGTTGGCAATAACAAATCCTGGATATTTGAATATCCAAACAAATCCTGAATACCGAAGTATTCAAACCAATCCTGGATCATAGGACCCAAACAAATCCTGGATATTTTAATATCCAAACAAATCCTGAATACCGAAGTATTCAAACAAATCCGCTCTTAGAGCTATATTCATATTTATATATGAAACAAATCATAAGTACACTCACCTTGACAGTTTAACTGGATTTTCCCTTGCCTTTATCCTGTACTTGTTCAATCAGCTCTCCTTCCTTTCCTATCATTCTCACAATATTAGTATCATCATAAGAATATTAATAGTCCAAAGAATAACTTCAATCATAACTCAATTCATAAGCATCATATTATTCAATTCAAATCATTCATTAAAATGAAGTCCCATCTAGACTCAGGTTCTGATATCTAACATATTCAAATTACAGCCCAAACCCTTTTTAATTATTCTTGGTAATCCAATCCTTATTATATCATGTTTCCAAAACAAAAGACGGCACATCATTCCGAGTTTCCTAGAGCAAAATAAGCCTATTTCTTCACTACATAGCAAATCTGCCCTATAGGCTCTTTTATCGTTCATTCAACTTCCAGGAATTTTCATAATTTTTCTACATTATAAATTTCTATGATATTTCACCCAACATCAGTAAACACATTGAAAAATATAAGATTAAAGTTTCATAATTTTTAAGGTTCGTTTCCTATGTCAAGCAAAACACCGAACACATGGTGGGCATATTTTCACCCTTAGGTCAGATTTCATACCCGAACTTCAAACTCTCACCAAGGTCTCATTTCTTGGTATTTTCACATGATTTTCGGATATGTCATACATATATGAGTCCAAGTTAATCTCCAATTGGAATCAATCGATTCCAGTAACTATACAAAAATATATGGAAGTTTGAATAAACAAAGTTTCTAAACAAAGAAATCTTAGGGTTTTGTACATTCAACTTAACTTAAACTTGCATATATCCATACATATGCACCCAAACATGAAAGTTCAATAAAAGTCAAGGATTTATATCATATAAATCGTAAATGAAAGAAAAAATAGCAAGATTCATGGTTGGAATTACCTTAGGGGCTTTTTCGTAATTTTCTATGAATTTTCTTCAATTTTCTCCTCACTTTTTCTTCCTAACTTCCAACTTCTCTTTCCTTAGGCTTAAAATCTCCCATGGCTGCATTTTGGCTGAATAAAGAGGTAATTCTAAGGGTTTGAGGTCGGCCAAAGCCACCACCCTTCCCAACCAATGAGAATAAAACATTTGTTGCCATATTAAGACAAAATACTACTTAACGGATGGACTACTTTGCCCTTGTTTCGTAATTTTGGGATAACTTCTCACTCGAACCTCCGTTTCACACACCGTTTGTTGTGTTACAACCATAACTCACTTGTCTACAACTATGTAGTTTTCACCTCAAGTCAATTGTTATTTCATAAAGGTCAAAACTAGCCTTAAACATGAACATTCCTATCGAAACCTTCAAATTTTGTATTTGTAACTAATTCGACATTTCATGCTTTTTGGAGGTAGGATTAGACTAAACATAATAAATTAACATCACATATATTAATAACACACTAATCATATCACACAAGCTAGGCATGATTTACGTATAATTAATCATAATTATATTCGGGTTGTCACAGATGGTGCACACAAGGGGGAAAAGTCCATCGAAAACAAGTCCGATAAAGAGTCCTCATCGGCAAAAGGTTTACAAGTTTCAACAATTTCTACCGACTCACAGGAATCAACTGACAATTCTAATGGTTCGATAACAGTAAATGAATATGGTGATGAAATAAATCCAATCTCCATCAACTCATCGTCGGAAGGAGATTGAATTTCAGGGGAAAGCGACTCATTTGCAATGACAGATTCTTCAAAAAGATAAGGTGAAACACTAGTTTCCACCTCCTCGTTGATATTCAAATAAGAATCAAGTTCATTGCAAAATGCTTCAACTCTCAATTCATTATCACTATCATCAACCGCGCTTTGGAGGAAAAGAAGGAGGGTTTCTTCCAAAGTAGGCTTCCTTGGCTCAAGAGCCTCGGACTCCTCATTTGGTTGAAACTCGTCTTTAAAATCATTCAAATAAAAGTCGTCATTGGATTCGAATAGTGAATCCAACTCAAGCTCCCAATAACAATTTTCATTCCGATAACTTTTTTCAAGTTGTTCAATCTCAAGAAAATCTTCAAAATGGAAAACTTGAAAACTATCCCCAAAGTAGGAATCATTAGAATGACCGTAATAACTATAAAAGAAAAACATGATTACCAAATTGTTCGTAGATGGAGAATCCGAGCAAGAAAGTGAACAACCGCGAATCAAAGTTTCTTAGCGCTCAAGTATGCTATCTTAAAAAAAAGGTTAAAATGAAGAATACAATTAGGAAAGGAAAAATACAATAAATAATAAACAATCACTATCTAAAATACACTCCTCGGCAACGATGCCATTTTGATGGGAGGGAAACCGAGTGTTTGTGTAGGGACACTGTCGTTGATTTAGTCTCCCGTTCTACATGCAAAAACCTAAGCTACTACTACACTTGCGAGGCAAGCACATCGATAAGTCGGGTATCGTAAGAAATCCACAGGGAGTGATAGAATTTTAGATCGACAATTGATTTATTACTTCAGGAATAAAAGTGTAAAAGGTGATAGGTTGTTATGGTGACGAAAGAAAGGAATAAGTTATGCTACACAAAAGTAAAGTGAGGATCGGGATCGTATCCTACCACACAGATCGAAACAACTACTAATTAGAATTCCGGCTCAAAAACATTTAACTGAGCATTTTAATAAAGCATGAACTTCATGTAATAAGGAATTTAAGTCAAAGTTGATTGAATAAACATTTAATCAATGATGGTCGCACGCGGATTAAATTCGGATTGTCGCTATAATCTCTAACGTTGCGTGACAAAGAAAGATAAAGGCATAACAATCCAACTTTGATATGCAGGGTTTCAATTAAAAGTAATTTTACACGAAACCTAGTTTTTGGAGCTCGAGGCCCGTTAATGGCGGAACGCAACCCGGACCCTAATTATCTAAGAGCACGATATGGAAATAAACAAAATTACACTAATTAAACTAATTAAGGCTACAAATAAATAACTACAACTAATTAACAAGGCATGAAATTAAACTACAAAGCAAGGAATGAAGGAAAAAATAACTAAATTAATGGAGTGGATGATGAATAGTACAACTTACAAACCCAAATGGATGTCACCCCAAGAAGAAATGAAGATGATCTCTCAAAACCAAACCCTAACCTAAAATATCTCTTCAAAACTAAGTATATCCTTTGTTACAAGAAAAAAATCTCTTATGCAATAAGTTGGAAAAAGAATTGAAAAGAAAAGGAAAAAGAAAAATGCAAAGCAAAATATCTGTGGAAAACAGGGGATCGATCGATCGAACCTAAGGGTCGATCGATCGATGGTTCAAAAACTTGCACACCGTCTCCAACGATTTCAGAATTAAGGAGGGGTCGATCGATCGATGGTTCAGGTATGATTGGAGACTCCCATGTTTTGGTTTCTTAGAATTCCCTTCCGCTAAAAATCCGGTAACTTCTTCGTTAGGAGTCGAATTTGTGCGCCGTTCATGGCCATGTGAAGCTTGCGAGGAGGGATACAACTTTCGTGTAGATGTTGGGCCAGGTGCCTAAATTTTAAAATGAATAAATTGCCCTTGAACATGTGAATTTGTACGAAACTTCACCGGAATGCGTTCGAAGTTCATACTAAGCATCCAAATACCTATAAAAGCTCAATTAACCCCAGCAAAACATGTTAACATAGAAATCCGAGGTTTTCTAGTTAACGATCATAATTATAGGGATTAAGATACCTGAGGGGGCTAATAACGTGGAGGCTAATGGGTGAAATACACAATATTTGCATCGTATTACCCTATATCGCATTCTAGTATTGTACCAGTGGCAAAGAAAGATAAAAGCTAAATCCAAATTTGCATTGACTTTCGCGACTTGAATTGGGCATGCCCAAATGATGAGTTTTCCTTGCCAAATATAGACATCCTAGTAGATGCTACTGCAGGTCATGCAATGTTCAATTTCATGGACGAGTATGTCGGCTACAATCAAATCTGGATGGATCTGGTGGATGCAAAGAAGACTGCTTTCTACACGCCATTGGAAAATTTTCACTACACAGTTATGCCATTCGGGTTGAAGAATGCAGGAGACACCTACCAGTGAACTATAATGGCCATCTTCCATGACTTATTTCATGACATATTGGAAATCTATGTGGATGACCTGGTAGTGAAGTCAAAGAAAGAAAATAAGCATATCTAAAACCTCAGGTAGGTGTTTAAAAGATGTCGTAGGTAAAGATGAGGGTGAATCCCTCGAAATGTGCCTTTGGAGTCACTACAGGATTTTTTTGGGGATTCGTAGTAAATCAGTAGGGAGTGCAGGTGGACGAGGAAAAGAAGAAGTCCATTATGATGATGTAGCTGCCAAAGAATTAGCGCTAACTCAGAAGCTTCTTAGGAAATGTGTCCTACCTAAGAAGATTTATAGCAGCGCTGAAGGAGGTGACCCACCCATTTGCCCATGATAAAAGAAAAAGTTATGTGGATCTGAGGATAAGAGCAGAAGAAGGCCTTTGAGAAGATCAAAGAAATAACAGCATCCCTATCCATGATGTTACTGTCGAAGCCGAAGCACCACTCCTATTCTACCTCACCTAAAAAATGAGATATATAGGAGCATTTCTTGATAAAGATAAGGAAGGGGTAAAGAGGCCGGTGTATTATTTGTCAAGGGTGATTTCAAGCACATAATCTAGATTTACCAACATTGAGAGGCATTATCTTGCCTTGGTCCTATTAGCCCCAAAGTTGAGATACTACTTGTTGGCCTTTAAAGTTCATATTATCACCAAGTGTGCCCCTATCAAGTACCTTTTGGCGCGAACAGTTTTGGTGGGAAGAGCAGAAATGTGTTTTTTTTATCTCGTTAGAGCATGATTTGAAAAGCGTGGCATCAAAACTATTAATATCCACGCAATAGCAAATCTGCTAACCCACTTCCCAATCCAAAATTTTGAGCCTCCAAATGAAGAACTACCTGGAGAAAATTTCCAAGCATGTATAGCGAAGGAGATAGATGAGTGGAAGATGAAATTTGATGGTTCTTGTGCACAAGGAATAAGGGGTGCAAGTGTTATCCTCTCTAATGGTAGGGAGAAGATCACTCTCTCCCTAAAGATGGATTTCAAGTGTTCAAACAATGAGGTTGAATATAAAGACCTTATTCTGGGGTTGTTGGAGGCACTGCAAAAAGGTATTAGAGTGATATGTCTACAAGGGGACTCTTGTTAGTGAAATAAGTTAATGGGGAGTTCTCCCTCAATCATGTCAATCTAGCACCTATTGATCCATCATCCAAAGGCTGCTGAGCCAGTTCTTGAAAATAACCATTAAACTACATGCACAAATAATGAATTGTCACCCAGATGGCTATGATAGCTCAGAAATTAGAAATGGATTAATCAAAATCAACAATCACAGTACGGAAGAGGACGATGCGTACCACGCTGAAGTCTCTATTTCTAAGTGAAGAATCGGAAGATTGGAAGCGCTCGATAGTGAAATAGTTAGAAACTAAAGAAGTAATGATGAAATGCCACAGCTAGCCAACTATGACCTGCTACAAGGAATGGTTTATTTTAAGAGCCCTGGGGGGTTTCTATAAAGATGCGTAGAAGAATAAGCTATAAAGAGGTTAGCAACAATGCATGAGAAGCATTACGGGGATGAT
This sequence comes from Sambucus nigra, assembly GCA_949130495.1. NCBI lineage: Eukaryota > Viridiplantae > Streptophyta > Magnoliopsida > Dipsacales > Adoxaceae > Sambucus > Sambucus nigra. The sequence goes on from OX422209.1 coordinate 634,590,386, forward strand.
TATATCCCTCTTTATTGTCAGTTGCAGTGGACCACCATAAGCACGAAGGTTACTCATCTGCAGCAAGGCTGTCTAAAGTGCTAAACTCAGTTTGACCATCCATATAAAGTGAACTTCATAGAAGCATTTGAGGATTGAAGGCAACCTTACATAGCGTATTTGAAGGACGAAGAGTATCCAGTCGAGCGAGCAGATAATATCTATCTCAAAAAGAGAGTAACCCACTTCTATCTAGTGTAAGAGGAACTCTATAGGAAAGGTTATAATGAGAAGGCATTGAAGTTAATAGATAAAGAGGATGTAGAGAGGGTGCTGAAGGAAGCTCACAAGCCCACCCACATGGGAGGTGCTAAATTATATGATCAATTGATGACGCTGGGGTACTAGACAACCATGGAAGCTAACTCCATTAGTTATGTGAAGAAATATAGGACATGCCAAGTACATAGAAACATGGTGCATGCTCCCTTAGTAAGCCTGTAAATCTTAGAAGCCCCTACCCCTTCCATATGTGGGAATTTGGTCTGGTAGGAAAGATCAACCCAGCCTCTCGCGACAAGGCCTTCATCATCGTTGCTACATAATTGTACACCAAGTCGATAGAAGCAATCCCGTTAAGGAGGTAACTGCTCAATTGATAACCCGATTTATAAGGGAGTACATCATATACAGGTTTGGTATACCCAAGGTGATCCTCACAGAAAATGGGAAGCGATTTATATGAAAGGAGATGGGATTCCTCACTGACAAATACAAGATCGTGCACAACAGCTCAACTATCTCCTATCCAAAGGGAAATAGCCAAGCATATGCCATAAATAAGACTTTGATCAACATACTAAAGAATATTTTTGTAGACATGCTTAGGGCATGGGATGAGAAACTACCCATGGTGCTATGGTCATATCGTACTTCAAAAATAAAATCGATAGGGTTTACCCCGTTCTCACTGGTGTACGGGACTGAAGTTGTCTTATCGGTGGAATTGGTAGTGCCCTAAGCTACGGTTGCTCTAAGTAACAACCTCATACCAGACCCTCAACATTTGTAGCTGGAGGCACTAATGAACATAAAGACAAGGACAAATAGAACTTCAAGGTCTACAGTAGTTGTCCAGGGCTTATGAGAACTTGGTCAAGCTCAGGTAGTTTTAAGTAGAGGACTTGATCCAACGTGCATCCACTCACCATCTTCACAGTATGTCAGCATTAAAGTTCAAACCCAACTGTGAAGGCCCCTTTGTGGTGAGAGGGGTGGGCAAGTCAGGTTACTTCCAGATATCAGAACCTGAGAGTAACTACCTTCAATCAATTAACTGTAAGTGGATAAAAAGGTATTATGCCTAGTCTTTGTTAAGCTTCATTTCTCCTGAAAAGTTTGAATGTCCCGCTCTAATACATGAAAAGTTTTTTTTTGTAAAAATGGTAGGGAAAAGTCTTGTAAACAACATACAATATGAAATAAATGAATAATAACTATTTTTATCATCATCTAATGACTTTGGCATTATTTATTTACTTCTTTATTAAGTGGGTGCACCATATTAACATTTTCTCTTTCTTAAAAAGTAAGAATAGTAGCATTCTCTTCTAAAGTAGAAGAGGGTCCATGACAAAAGGAAATTTCCTCATTATACTTGGGCGTACATCCATTCCAAGGAAAAAATATATTGAGCAAAGTCCTTATAGACATAAACGATAATTTTTTTACACTAGACCAGCAGGAGGTTGACCTCTTAGTCGTAATAATAAAAAACATAATATATATTTTTATTATTATTTCGTATAGGTTTATAGCCTAGAGAATAAGTTATAACCTTTGTTCTCGAGAAAAAGATTTACTTGACCAGTTTTCAGAAAATGTGGAGAAGAAGGTCTACCCCCTCTCTAAACTTGTCATCTTTCTGAGACAAAAAGGTTCATAAGAAAAGTTTGGAACGAGGATCTCACATACCAGGGGATTTTTTTTTAGTATAAGGAAATAGTCATTTTCTTTACTCATGACATTTGTGTAATTTTATTCAAAGTTTGTGGGAAGGAGAAAGGCTAACCCCTTATCCTAGTTATTCCCTAAGAAATAAATGTGCATAGCAAAAGACCCCACAGTCACACGGGGATGCACTAAAAAAGTATAACTTGCACAGACTTACGCAAGTACCTCACAGTTTACAGGGCAATTCAAATGGACTAAGTGTTCACAGAAAATTATAGCAGGTCATAGTTAACAGATGCCAAAAGTAGAGATAGAGGCAAAAATGAAAGAAAAAGCACAATGGAAGAAAATAGGTGATTTCATTAATAAGCTATCAATCCTTTACATATGAAGGGGAAAAAAAAATACAAGTTAAAATATATATGCTAAAGAAAAAAAGAGGAGAGACAACCTATCCAATAGAAATGACATAAAATAGATCATCTTGAGAAAGGCTGCTAGCATATGATGGGCCTGCTTCCTAAACAAATTCCTTCTCTAGCCTATCCATTTTGATCTCATCCACTTGATCACCCACCTTAAGCCTGGATAACTTGGTCAGGAGTAAATCTATCTGACCCTGAATCCTGGTAGCCTCAGCCTGCCATTGCTCAGCCCTGGACTGCCTGGATGTGTGAAGCCTCACCGTATTCCTGAATGGAATACTCAAGAAGAAACATACTGTGGTATCAAACCAGTCTAACTGAAAGTGGTAGAACTATTGTAGATCCCAAAGGGCATCCAATAATATCAAAGTAGAAGCACTGGTCAACTCAGATGGGTGGGTATCTAAGAAGTCAAATATATGGCTGGTAAGGGCCTTCCAGTTGAACACTGTAAGACTATTAATGTGAATCACACTATGAGAAGTAAATGTCTGAGGATGATGCTCCAAAATCAAATCTAGAGTCTCCCGCTCATGAGTCTTAAAACGCCCGGGCTGCTCCTCGTGCCATAATCTTCTCATGAATGCCGCCAGACCCTCCACCTCAGTATTATCATCAATATGACGAGAATATACCTCTGGAGCAAGGGAAATTACTCCTCTACAGAGTTATCACGCATAGCTGAGGAAGTATGCTTAGAGCTCTAGCCTTCTCCCTCAGCTGACCCACGGGTTCACAAGCAGGATCCTGAAAAAAAGATGGCACAAGTAATCTAAATCAGGGGAACAAAGAAAATAAAGGACAACTATACATAGATTCCTTAAGGGACTATGATAGAAAGCCTACCCCAAAGCTCAGGGGGGTGAGTATGCTGCCATCCAAATAAGAAGGACTCACGGGGTGTAGAGTGCCAGACTAGTAAAGTAAGAAAAAGAATGAAAAAAATAATATTAACATGTTGTTATTCATAAATGATAGAAATGAAAAGAACACGAAACTCACAGCTAAGAGTCACTTGGGTATAACAATTGAATACTTGAGGAGTGCGCAATATAACATTCTCTACTCGTTCCACATAACCAGTAATGGCCGCCTCGCTAACCAAAAAATAATGAAACAGGGAAGTGAAGGTGAGCATACTTGCGTAACAAAAGCAAGAATAGAAAGGAGGCAAAAAGGAGAAAAGGTTATGACAATATAATATCTGACTCATAGCTACCCCTTGTTGATGCTGCACAGCTATCAGAGAACTAGCTATGCTCACTTGAAAACAAATAAATAGGCAGGCATTAGCAAATACTTACACAGTAAAAAGCAAGAAGAAAAGAAATGCAAAAAGGAGAAAAAGTTATGACAGTATAATACTTGGCTCACAATTGTCCCCTGTAGATGCTCCATAGCTATCAGAGCACTATCTATGCTAACTTAAAAATAAAGAAATAGGTAGGCATTAGCAAATACTTGCACAGTAAAAGGCAAGAAGAAAAGAAAGGTATAAAGGAGAAAAAGGTATGGCCATATAATACCTGGCTGACAACTGCCTCCTACAAGTGCTCCACAGCTATCGGAGCACTAACTATGCTAACCTCAAAATAAAGAAACAAGTGGGTATTAGCAAATGCTTCCATAGAAAAGGCAAGTCACAAAGTATAAATGGTTAAACACTTACTAGAATAGTTTTTCCAGATAATCTAACTAAGTGTTCCGCAAAAATGGTAACAGTTGCAGCACCAACCTGAGAAGCAAGGAAGTGGGCAAGGGTTAGCAAAATAATTGCACAAAACATGCGACATGGAAAGAATCCAGTATGACAATCTTACCAGAGGTACCTCCTTCGAAACGCTAACTAAAGGTGCCACAGATGCAAATGTCGCCACAGTGCTAACTTAAGAACCAAGGTATAGATCCCACAGATAAAGGGACCGAAACTATAAAGGTGTTAGAATTACTTCGAGAGTTTTCAAAGTTTGAAAATAAAAAAATAGCAGCTCGACCATAAGGAACTAATACATGCAAAAGACATACCTAGGGAGTCTCTACCCCAGAACTCACAACAGGACCTATCGATGAAGGAACCCCAACCATGCTAGTCTGAAAATAAATAAAATAAAAGAAATTTAGAAAAAGTTACACATAATAGATGAGAGCTGTACACGAAAATATATATAGCACTTGTGGAACTGCCTTCGCAAGACTCACAGCAGAATCTATAGGTTAAGGCTCAACCATGCTAACCTAATAATCAAATAAAGGACCAGTTAGCAAAAAACTACTATTAAGAAGAAAATAAACACAGCGAATCAAAGTGGCACCTGAAGAGCCACCTTTGCAGGAAGAGAAGTCTATTTTGCAGAAGAAGAGGCCTCAGCAAAGCTAATCTGTAAATGAAAAAAAGAAGGCAAGTGTTAGTAAACCACTTACCTCATTAAAAGACAAGTGTGAAGAAGATGTAAAAGCTTAAGGTTAAAATGATTTCGAAAAGAGGTGTTATAATAGGAGCCTCATTAGAAGAAGCAAGGCGAGGTGACTCAAATATAACAAGGGCTGCTTGAGAAGAAGAAACAAAAAGTACCAACAATGTAGTGTCGTGGGCCAACTGAAGATTGAGAAATCAAATCATCAATATAAGTTAAAAATGGACAAACTAGTTAAAGAAATCAAATTCAGAAGGCTAATAGAATACATGATCCCGACCAAAGAAGAAGGTCAAAAAATACACGACCAGCGCAATAGGGACCATGGTGGTGACCTACTCATCATAATAGTATTAGAAATTTTTGCAAAGGAAAGAAGGACAATATCTATAATTTTTTTTTAAAAAGAGACATTAATACCCGAAGGGAGAAGAAGGCTAGAAAACAATAGTCTTGCTTTCCCTAGTCCTCACGAAAGTCTTACAGAGTAGCAGTCTCAGTATTAACTCTTTTCTTATTCTTGCTTGCCCTAGTCCTCATGGGCAAAGGAGGAGAAGAGGGAGCAGTAGCAGTGGCGGGTATGAAATTTAATACATCCATTTTTCAGTGTTTTCACTTGGAAGTAGCAGGAGCTTTTTCTTTCCCCTTGCCCTTAGATTTTCCTTTGGACTTAGCGAGCTGTGGATTAGGTCGTTTTGAATAAATAGACTCATTAAGAAGTGGCTTTACCAAGATAGGAGTGACTTGCTCAAGAGTTGTCTTCGAGGTAGTACTGTGGTGCCAAATTTCTTTTCGAGTCCTTTTGATTAGGTACTTAGCCGTAGCATACATGGTAGGAATGGTTTTATGAGGAACCTTTGCCATACGATTTTGAATAAGAAGAACCTTTCTATGTCAGATCAAGAACTAGGAACGAGTGAAAGAAGGTAAGTGATAATGAGGAGGCATATATAGTCATACCAAGTGACTGACTCTATGAAACATATCCTAGGTGGTGAAGTTCCTATAAGCCTCTAGATATATCTCAGAAGGAGTAATGCTTAAAGGATAGGCAGGGGTATGAACACCATGATCATAACCAAACTTCTTCACCTTCTCTCTCTGAATGATAGAACTCCACACCTTGGCCTAACTTTATTAAGGAAGGAAGGATACCAAGAAATAGCATGGTCATAATATCGATGTGTGGGCAGGAAGAGAATGACGCTACATCGATAGAGCAGTGGAACGTACCCCTGGTGTGTGAAACAGACATCCAGGATAAGATGCCACCAACCCCTTTACAGTACGGACGGAAACAAAATTCATCCGCATTATCAATTAAAGACCCCAAGTAATTTATAGGGAACTTTTTGTTCCATCTGGTGATACGAAAAACCTTGCTATGGCAAGCCTTCACTTCGGGGCCAAAGTTTGGAAAATGCTCAAATAAGAAGGAAATTAAGATAAAGGAGTTAGTAAAATTGGTGACATCGTAATGTCCATAAGATATTTCAACATCAACGTGGGCACGATCCAACTAAGTATGAAGAGACCCAAGTGTCAAGGCAACAAAGGGCATCCCTCGTGCCAGCCTCACTACTAATCTGAAAAGGAGCTCACGAGGAGAGTACTCTAGCCTCCTAGAAAGTAAGAATCTTTTAAGGAAAGTAACCAAACGTGAATGAGAGTTAATCTTAGGACCCTCCTGACTCTTGGGGGTATTTCTCAAAGATTCCCCCTTGGGGAGCTACTCGAAATATTTAAACCAGTATCACAGTCATTTAGTGAAGGAATTCTTGGTGGTACCCATTACGTTAATATCCACATACTTAGAACATTCAGAAAGAGCTGATTGAATTTCCCCCACCATTTCTTCTTTTAGAAGGTCCAGGTAACCATTGGTGAAAACATGATCCCCTAAGTAAGGAAGGGTGAGCAAGTCATAGATATCCTCCATGGTTATAGTAAATTCACACCAATCTATAACCAATGTGTGAGAATCCCTGCTCTAGTGGGAAGCCAACAAATTGAAAGTTGAACCGTGTTTGGCTACTGTACAATATTTCAGACTATTAATTGTTGTGATAAGGCCAAGCCCCTCGAGTATAGCCTTGTATGAAGGGACAACAAGAATACGATCAACCCAAGATACCCACTCTTCCGGATCCTCTTCACTAACCTTGAGTTCTTTATTGGAATGGAAAAAGTCACCACGACCAACCCTAACCCTAAGCATGGGATCAGGGAGAATAATAGGAAGATCACGTACTTTACTCAAACCCACACGGGGTTGCTCTCATATTTTAGCAAAAAAATCTTCCTCAAATTTGGTGAGGGAAGACATGAAGCCATAATTCTTAACAAAATAGGGTGCGCGACGATAAAGGCCATAATCTCTGTGTTGGCAAGTGTATAAGTAATCCTTATGAAATTACAAGAGCGTGGCAATGGTTAAGGAACCCCAAGTAGTAGGTATCCCAGATGAGGGACTCACTAGAAGTTATACCAGAAGAGGGACCCTTGGTAACAATCTTCCTAGAAGAGGAACCCCCAGTAAAAATTATCCTAGACGAGGGCCCCCCAGCATCAACTATCCCAAACGAGGGACCCCTGGTAGAAGACCCCCCAGACCAGGAACCCCTAATATCAGTTGTCCCAAACGAAGGACCCCTGGTAGTGATCGTCGAAGAAAAGGAACCCCTTGGTTCTTAACACTTTAAGAAAGAGATAATACTAGTAGAGACATCCCGAGGACTCACTCAAGCACTTACACAACTAAACTTAGCCATGACTGTAGTGAGTAGTCACGTGGCTGCTCATAAAGAAATTACTTTTACAAATGATTTTAGAGAGGGTTCACCTTAAGGTCACTCTCAAGTTTATAAAAGTTTAAAAAATAAGTTACCATTTGAAAAGATACTTACCAAATCATATGTCTTGTCTCAATTACGAGACATATTTTCTTTTTGACTTTAATTTGCACTAGGTGCTGTCTGTCAGAGAGGAACAGGCGGTTGCAGACAATGTAAGGACAAAATATACACTTCAGACCTTGTCCCTAAAGTTTCCTCTCATTTTTTGCGCCCCAAAAGGCCATGTCATACCTAGCTTGTATCAATAAATAAGACCCCTAGGCTAGGTCAAATCAGATCAGAAAAATCAAGTTATATTGTTACTCTGTCAAAATCACACCAGACCTAGTATTCTCTCCCCACTCTCTCTAAGTGTTGAGTGGTTGTCTCTTCACTCCCATCATTGCAGCCATCATTCTCAAGAGATACTCTTCTCCAAGTTATCATCACTATCTGTGAAGTTTCATATTTGCAGGGGGAGGTCGACAACATTTACTCCATTTTTACCAGAAATATAAGCTTTTCATACTCAGTTCCTCTTAAGACCTTGAAGGCAGAGTCTATTGGAGTCGGTCAAACCTCATCCATTCTAGTTATTCATAGTCCCTAGAACAACCACCCCTACAAAATAGTTACCTATTGGGCACACCATTGCGTGCCATACAAATCAACACCAAGACTAAGCCCACCATAGACCATATGACCTTGTCCATAATGGTCTTACACTTCCTGTAGGCTAACCACTAGATTCCAAAGCTTCTATTAGTCATTAATTCATGCTCTCTAAGGAACTAAGACTTATCTCCCCTTCCTACTAGAGACCGATCACTCAACTGAATAAGAGGAGATGTATAATGAGTCACTATAGGAAATAAGTCACATGACCTTCGTAATACTTATCCAGTCCACTGGATGGAAAGTATCCACCTCAGAGGTGCACCTGTTTGCCCTCTCGAATACAAAAACCATTGGTAGTAGCTCCCTCAACCCGCACTAACGGCACACCATTAGTCCATTATCAGATAAATAGTGAAAGAACCACAATTAGTCATCAGAATAGAGAACCCATGATTCAGCCACCCCAATACCCGATTCCCCAAGTACAAATGAGTGAGGAATATTTATAGCTTTGAGCTAATGATCATATTACCTATGGATACAAAGATCATCACGAGCTATTATACGATGAGGAGTAAAAAATAAGAGCTAACTAAATTCGAAGAGAATTAGCTTCAGATGTCAATCTGAGTGTTAATACCTAATCTATAAGTACAGTACTAACATAAATATCCAAAAAGAAAGGTGGAACCGACTCTGTGAGAACCAAAGGGTCGTGGTTCCCAAATTTTATTTGAGTCCGAATACAACTGACAACATGGAGTACTCCTCAGAGTCTCTCCCCTAGACTAAGAAAATCTAGATGTGCTCCTTGGGTACCATCCATATGATATGAATTGAATCTGAAGGCGACGTCAACCACAAAACATCGCATTCGGCCTACCAAAGCTTACTCAGAGACCTATTGAACCTAGTCCCAACCATATGTGCTATATTGACCTTCCAGAATCGGGGATCACAAATTACCTTGACCTAATCCTGATCGCTAAAGAAAACACTTCCCTAGATCCTAGAGATGAATTTAACCTTGATCCATAGGTCTGGGAAATGATAGCGTAGTGGGACCAGTCCCCCATAAAAAGACTCGAGTTATATGAGCAAGGACCCACATATTTTGGATCCCCTAGTCTCTGAGACTATATATTTGGGATTGATTACAAATCTATAATAGAAGATATTGAACAACTAGAGCAATACAAAGACCAAACCTGCTGCATGAAAAAGCGATTGTTACTCAGCTAAGAACCTACAGTCCTACCTGTTATATGGGGGGACCCCTTCTCCAGTTTTTCGATAAAAACGAATGCCTCTGGCATCCTAGCATTGACTTATATTAGAGAATCCAATCCATTAGGTGGGATGATCTACCGATATATATATATATATATATATAAGATATTGTGTTTAACTTCGTGGTAGTAGATAATGATCCCCTGAGATCCTCCCACCCTAAGAAGACCCCGTCAGTCCCCAAGATGAACTAGACCTGCTAGTTTCACAATTTGAATATTGATCTTACAATCCTTAGTTGATCTACTGACACCCCATAGTCCTCGATCTATCACCACGACCCCACCATCACATAGACATGGGGCATAATTATGTGAACTTATATTGTTGGTATCATCTAACTACAAGATGAGATGACCCACCGAGGCCATCCACCACAAGAAGGTCATACATCACAAAGGTACTCATACACGGTTGAAATGCAACTCATCCACCCCGCTCCCCATAACCATGCTTGTGGGAAATTTTATAGCCTTTAATATGTGGTATCTTCACCGATTCTCATCAGGTTTGTCTATGAGATCTTGACTTAGTGGATAAAATACGCCGAATAACGGTACTACTAGGGAGACATATTCTCAAAAGCCACTATCATCGTGAAAGAAATGGATCCAGGGGATCAAGAACCCACTGATGATAATGAGTGAAAATGAGGAAATACCTCAAGCGAAGAAATATAGATGGGATCCTCCATGTCCAACGAATATTTACTTAAGACACCTGACCAAATAGATGACCAAGTCCTAACTGTGGTAGTAGAAATTCCCATTGCCATGCGTAACTTGAATGCAACTGTACGGTGAATGGATAAATCCATGTCTCAATCTCCTTCAAAGTCCTAGAAGAGCCTTATTCTAGACTAGATGAGGTGACAGGCCAAAAGCCAATATCGTCTGCCTTCGACCCCACATCCTTAGTTGATATGCTGACACGTATGGAGAAAGCCGAACTGAAGGCCCAGGAAAAACCCATGAACACTCCAAACGAGGAGGTCGACTTCCTTACCAGGTTACCTCGACACTCCACCTCACCAAACCCTGCCAAAAGGATTAAGATTCCCTTGAAGTGACCATCATACCTCCTCCTCAGGAAAAAAATAAAGGAGTAGCTCCGGAGAACCTCACTTAACATAACCATCTAGGAATTGCTAGCTATATCCCATGAGCATCGAATTTATCTTGTTAGCATGATGTCTCCAGCTTCAGTGCCAATGGATCTAACTCCTATTGAAATGTCAGCCAGTATCGGGTCCATTACTATGCAATAACACATCAACTTCACTGATGAGGACCTTCCCGTACAAGGGCGCAACCAACGTTTCACATTACACGTCATTACTAAGACCTGTTGATAGATAGTACTCTTGGTACTAGTAGACAATGGTTCCACCATCAACGTATTCTCTCTCCTCATTTCTACCACTCCAGGACACATTGACTTGGAATTTACACCATTTCCCACAACCATTAAGGTCTATGATAACACTTTTTGAGAAGTCTTGGGGGTCATCATCCTGACCCTCACATAAGGCCAATCAAATGCGATGTTTAGTTCCAAGTGAACTAAGTCCCGAAATTTTTTAACCTCTTACTCATGAGGGAGTGGATACACCCCATGGGGGAACCACCCTCGTCACTTGACATAAAAGTCAATTTCCCATTTTATGCCCATACGAAAATAATCTTCTCACTGTTCGCTAGAATCTCAGAATTATTCGAGTTGTCCTAGATCACATATAATATGGCATATCATGTTATATTGGCACATCTACAGACGATCAACCATGACGTCCACTATCGAAATCATCGGCAACGTGCGCATTATCATACACCCATCATCTTCAACGTGCATCACTTTCAACTTCAAGCGGTATCCACTACTCCACTGTGTTAATGGTATTATTTTATTTGGATTTTTTAAGATTCGAACCTATATTTGGGAGATTTTTATTTCGATTTTTTAAATAATTTTATTTTATCAAAATCAAGGATGAAATTTATAATAAAAAATTGCTAATAGTTATTTTAACGACAGGGATATGTCGTTCAAATCACATGCACATGTCATTCGAAGGGTCATTTAAAACCCCTCATTGAATATGGATCAAACGAACCCGTACTGTTTTAATTTTTATCTGGTCGTTTCTTAGGTCGTTTGAAGCATCATCTAATGACATCTTGATGTCGTTCTAAAGACCTTGAGAAGTCGTTCAAATGACATGCCGCCTCCTTGAATTTTTTATTTGCCTATAAATACCTGCTCTGATTAGGTGTTTCACAAGACTTTTTAACTCCGCCTTCCACAGACCTGCTGCAATTTAAGTCTTCAGTTTTTAAGGACTAAAACACTTTTAATTCACTCAAATCTCCCTTATCATATATGTGAATCATTGAGAAAACCTCATAATCATATTACCCAATCTTGGAGTGATACTTGTGGAGAAGCTATCTCCATTGTTATTCTTGGAGTTCTCATGGGAGCTCTTGCTGAAGAGAACGAACCGAGGCTGACGGGTATTCATCTGTCAAAACGTCTATATTTCTCAATATACATAGAAGTCGAGGTTTACATACAATAGTGAAATAAAAAGGTTTTTCCCCTTTAGGGATTTTTCCTGAAATTATTTTTGTGATTATTGGATTGCATGCTTAGATAGATATATCGCTTTCAATAACTTAATTGCATGTTCTAGTCTTAATTAAAACTGGAGTTTAATTAACTAAGTTGAGCCATCGAACCGAAGCACACTCTCAAATTGGTATCAGAGCCATTTACACAATTCTACCATGTAATTTTTCTGGATATTAATTTTCTTAAAAAAATTATTTTTGAAAAAGCTAAGTTCAATGGATAACTTATATAATTGAATGCCAATTTTTGACGGTACAAATAATGGTTATAAGAAAGCCTACATGGAATCAACTTTAAAGGCTATTGATGAACCTGTCTTGTTAATTTATGAAAGAGGGTGGATGCCTCCCACTGTCACCGTAGCTAATGTGACCAATCCTAAATCAATATTTAATTAGACTAAGGATGAATTTAAGTGGAGAACTTATAATTCAAGTGGCCTCAGTGCAATTTTCGAAGTCATCTCTCCCGATGACTTTTAACGTATAATGACGTGCACCATGTCAAAAGAGGCATGGGATATCCTGTAACTTACACACGAGGTCACAAATGCCATTAAGGCTTCTAAACTGCAAAATTTAACTACTCAACTTGAAATAATTACCATGCTTGTATCCGAGATCTTTGATAAATTATATGCTTGCCTGTTGCATATTATTAATACTACTTTAATATTAGTGAAAAAATTCCTGACACTAAAGTAGTTAAAAAGATATTAATATCATTGCCTGACCGTTTTATCCGGAAAGTCACTGTGCTTAATTTTTTAGGAATATTAGATTCTCTTAGGTTAGAAGACAATGTTGGAGACCTTCAAACTTATGAAATCGACATGTTTCCTAAAATAATAAAACCAAAAAAGAAAGGGATGGAACTTAAAGCCCAGTATAGAAAGAATGAGGAGTCGTCTAAGAAGAGAAAGGAGTCATAAAAAAAGAGAGAGGAAGTGTCATCAGATTCTTTGTACGAATTTGATTTAGATGATTTAGTCATTTTTGGTAAAAATTTCAAGAAATTTCTCAAAGTAAAAAGTAATGGCAATTTTAAAGATAAAAAGAGTTTTGCGAAAAATAAAAATGGGAAGAAATAAGAAAAAGATAAAAAGGACACCCCAACGAGAGAGGAAGAGAGGTGTTACAAGTGTGATGGGAGAGGTCACAAAGCACATAAGTGCCCAACTAGGTTAAAGCATCAAGGAAAAAAAGTCGCCTTAAATGCCACCCTTAGTGACGATAGCGAGGTCGAGTCGGTGGATTCAGGAGAAGAATCGCTGCATGAATGTAACTTCACTTGATTCATGGCTAGTCATGTGAGTACTTCTAGTTCACCTCACGATGATGAGGAAACTACTTCACAAGGACACCTCGACAGTGAAAATGATGTGAGTGAGGGAGGGTGAGAATGTGGCAAGTGGGAACGAGTGTGATCTATAGTGAGCCTACGCCGAGTCCTTTAAAGAGAAAAACCAAAATAAAGGGTTAGCAAATAGGATCATTTCTCTATGGAAGGATTTAGGAGAGAAGAGAGAGAGAGAGAGAGAGAGAGAGAGAGAGAGAGAGAGTCCTCCGTTAGCTTGTGTTTGAGAGAGAGAGAGTTTTTAAAAAGAGAGATTTTAGAGAGAGGGAGAGAGTTTTTGAGAAAGAGAAAGGGGACTTGACCAAACAAGTGGCTAGTCTTACGATTGTGCTCTTTGCATCCGTGGAGACTCGGAAGAAACTTGAAACCCTTATAGCCCAGCTCACATAAGATCTTAAAAGAGACTGAGAGGTCAACGTAAAGATTGAGGACACATTTGGGAAGATGGGAAATATGTTCCTCGGCCCCGCTTTAGGGTTTAGTGAGAGGCGAGGAATAGGTTTCTAGAATGCTTCCAAGTCACATGTTTCATCAAAATCGGTTCCTGAATTCATTGTGAATCCTTATGGCCCTCAACCAAAACCCAAAAGGAAAGTTTGTCCAGAAAATCAAATCAAGGTCGGCCTAAGACTGTTTATTTTTGCACTTATTGCAAGAGAAAAGTCCACCTTAGGGAGTTTTGATATAGTTTGGGTCGGACTCGATGTACACATACTCCGTTGCACACTTTAGAGATTTTCCTAGCCTTAAAGAGTAGATTGAGTGTCTTGTCTCCTCTTTTCACAGTTTGATGGAAGTGTTCCAACGAATGTCTTTACCATCAGTGGATACTTCTAACATCTTGACTAGACCCAACAACGATAAGGATAAACAAAATTTCAACTCTACTTGGGTGCCTAAGTGTGAAGAGATAGTCCTTATTGTACATGTTGATCTTAAGGCTCATAATACGTTTTAATGGCATTTTGATTGTGGTTGCTCCAGGCATATGACTGGTAACGTCTCCTTTTATACCAGCCTTGAGGATCGTAAGGACGGTAAAGTCATCTTTGGAGATGGGCATAAATCTAGCATTATAGGACGAGGTTCAGTTGAAATACCTAACTTTCCTAAGCTAGATAATGTTTATTACGTCAAAGGTTTGAAATCAAACCTTATCAGCATTAGACAGCTGTGCGAAGTAGAATTTGCTGTAAAGTTTGATCCGAACGAGTGTATCATTTATGATCAAGAAAATAAACTTCTACTACAAGGGGTGAGGATAAAAGATAATTATTATGGGATTGCTCCCAAGTCCTCATTTGTGTACAACAGTGCCACAATATTTTCTATGGATTTGTGGCATCAATGCCTAGGTCACATAAATTTGAGAGATTTAGAGCATTTAGCGAAGAAAGACCTAATACGTGGATTGTCGTCACTTGGAAAGACAACTTCCACGCTTCGTGGTCCTTTCCAGCACGAAAAACAAGTCTGTAGTCCCCATCAAAAGTTGAATTCCATTACCACTTCACTTATGCTTGAGTTGATTCACATGGATCTTATGGGTCCTACTCGCACTAGGAGTTTGGGTGGTAAGAGGTATATCCTCTTAATGGTATATGGTTTCTCTTATTATTCGATAGTTGGTTTCTTGAGAGAGAAATCCTATCTTATAGAGTTTCTTACGACCAAGTGTAGTGTCCTATAAAATCAACATGGTGTCACTATTAACAGAATACGTAATGACAACGACACATAATTTAAAGAAGAAAATGTGGATCATTGTTGTGATAACCTCGAAATTAAACATGATTTTTTTTCGTGAAAACTCCTTAGTAAAATGGGATTGTTGACCAAACGATTTTGGTAATGGATAAATCTATGCTTCTAAGTCATAGAGTTTTTAGGAGGTTTTGGGAAGAGACGGTGTCTACTGCATGACACACGGTAAATAGGGTATATCTTCGCCCATGAACACTTCAGACGCCATATGAATTGTGAACATGGAAGAACCCTAACATTTCATATTTCCATGTCTTTGGGAGTAAATGCTACATAGGACAGTTCGACTCCTGGAACGACGAGGGAATTTTGTAAGGATATTCATCGATGAGTAGAGCTTATCAAGTTTTTAACATGAAGAATTCTAAGGTTATGGAATCAATAAACATCACTATTAAATATAATGAGACATCAACGTTTGTGGATCCTGACCATTTGTGTGAGGATGATGCACCCCCTAGTGAAGATCCCATTATTCCTCACACACCTAGGGTGGACTCTACTCCTGACTTAGGGGACACACTTGCTTAGGTTCGCAAGAGTCATGACCCTTCTGCCATTTTGGAGATCCCACCTTAAGGGTCAAGACTCGTGCTCAGCTAGAGAATGTTTTTAGCCCAAGAATATCAAATAAGCACTCAAAGGTAAACACTGGATATTCGATATACCGACAGAGTTGCTTCAGTTTAAAAAGAATAATATTTGGGAAATTTTCCCCCGACCTAGTGATAAGAATGTTATTGGCACTAAGTGGATCTTCAAAAATAAGATGGATGAGAATGGTTCCATTATACATAATAATTATAGGTTGGTCGCTCAGGGCTACATGCATATTGAGGGTGTAGACTTTGAGGAGACATTTGCTCCTATTGTGAGGCTTGAGTCCATTAGCCTACTACTCACGATCGCATGTCATCTGCGCTTCAAGTTATATCAAATGGATGTTAAGAGTGCCTTTCTGAATGGAATTCTATATGAGTAGGTTTACGTGGAATAACCGAAAGGGTTTGAAGACCTTAAGCACCCTGGACTCGTCTATTATCTAAGGAAAGCCCTGTATGATTTGAAGCAAGCACCCCTTGCTTAGTACTAGAGTGTTAATTCCTATCTCTTTGCTCGTGGCTTTAAGAGAAGGGAAGTAGATAAGACATTATTTTTTAGGAGAGGAGAAGGTGTTATTTTGGTTACCCAAGTCTATGTGAACGACATAGTTTTGGATCCACGTGCTCCCGCCATGCTCACGACTTTGAGGAGGAGATGAAGAGTGAGTTCGAGATGAGCATGGTTAGTGATCTTACATTCTTCCCTGGTCTCCATGTTTTTCAGCTAGAGGATGGGATGTTCATTTACCAATCTAAGTATGCAAGATACCTCGTGAAGAAGTTTGGGTTAGAATCCGATAAGCATTCACGCACCCCCATGAGTACCTCGACGAATCTTAGCAAGGGCACTTTAGGCAAGGACGTAGAGCAAGCCTTGTATCGGAGTATGATAGGTAGTTTTATCTACTTGACTACCAGTCGTCTTGACATATCCTTTAGTGTTGGTGTCTATGAGCGATATCAGGCGTTACTGAAAGAGTCTCACTTACATGATCTTAAACGTATTATTAATTAATTGAGTGAGACTCTATCATACGACATTTGGTATTCCTTTGATACCGATGACCATTTATCCGCCTATTCAGATGACAATTAGGCCGGAGATGCAGATGGATGTAGGATCTCTTCGGGTGGGTATTTTTATTTTGGTACTGATCTTGTCTCGTGGATAAGCAAGAAGCATAACTCCATCTCTTTGTCCACTGTAGAGGCTGAGTATATCACCCTCGGGAATTATTACATGCAACTCTTATGGATGAAGAAAATGCTGGAGGATTATGGGATATCACAGGACACCTTTCCTATTTCGTGTGATAATATGAGCGCGATATACATATCCCACAATCCAGTCCAACATTCGCTCACCAAACATATTAGGATACACGAGCCTTTTATCCGAGACCTAGTAAAGAAGAAGGTCGTATCCTTGAGCTTTGTGACCATCAATCGCCAGTTAGCCGATATCTTCACAAAATCTTTAAATTCCCCTAGAGTCGAGAGTCTTAAGAAGTCTTTAGGTATCTACACAGTTGATTGAGGGTTAGTTACTTTTTCTAGTATATAATGGTTTTTCATGAGCATATTCTTGGTTCCTATTGCTAGACTATATCCTTTGTATTATTCTTGCATTATTTCTTCCTTTCTCATATTTTTAAAAATACAAAAAGATTTTTGGTTTTTAAGAAAAGAGAAATATATAAAAATATTTTTGGGTTTTAAGAAAAATGAAAAAGAAAAAAAATTATAATTTTTTTTTGAAAAATACAGAAAGATTTTTGTAGATTGTTTACACCTTTTATGGATGGACATTTAGGATGGCTAAGATACCACATTATTCCATTATCCACGTGACTATTTGGTAGCGTTTTGAGACACAACTTCATTTCGTCCATGTGCTTTGTAATGTTTGGAGTAATTGAGATGTAATTAGTGATTACTTTCTTGTTGTTTGACTCATTGTCTCCTTTAATGCACACGTGCACGGATTTATTTGATTTTTGTACTTATCTATCACATATTGGTCAAAGTGTTTTCATTTAAATCATGTCTTAAAACGAACCAAATGCGATAAAATGAGTAAATGAAAATAGTGCATGTGAGAATCGTTGCTTATGAGAATTTGTTTAGGAATGAAAAAAAATTGAGTGAACACGGGAAAGGGCTGCGAGAGGCATGTGAACTCGTCATGAAAGCCACCGTTTGAAAAGAGCCCAAGAAAAATTAAGGAAATAAAAAAAATATGCCAAAATAGGAAATCTCTTAAAAAGATAATTTAACACCTCAATAGAAAATAAAAAGATATATTATTTATGAGGGAATTTGGTTGGAAATCAATGGGTTTGCACATCTTAACAAAGTCTCGAAAAAACATTACATAGTCTAATACGTTATTGGTGTGAAAATTATTTTAGACTTTGATGTGTCGATTAGTTTAAGTCAATTTCATATAAATTCACCTTTTTACACCTAAGTAAGTTTTTGAGTTCATTCTTTAGGAGTATCCAAAATTCATCGTGCAGATATGATTATGAATGTTTGAGTTGATTTCCTATCGAATTTGTTCACACCCATACACTTACGCTACCATCGACTTGGTTATCTTAGTGTTAATTCATGGTGTGATTTTTTGTTGTATGTATTTTTGTGAGAATTTTTTTGAAAAATTCAAAAAGGGAAGTTTATTTATATGTGACACCCTCCATATTTATTGTTTATGTTTTCTTTCCTTTTCTATTTAAGACATCATAAAAGGGGAGAACGAATTATGGGGGAGTGGTAAAGTTTGATTCTTTAATGATTTGCTTGTGCTTAATTAATTTATCATTTATGCTTATCAATCTATTTCAAACTCTTGCGCGTCATGGGTATTTGTTTCTTATCTCATGCATGGAGGTACAATTTGAAGATCATATATTTGGCACACCCTGATGATGACAAAGAAACTTTGGAGATTTGAAGTTTTGAAGATTTTGAATATTTCAAGACATGTAATTTTGATATTTATATTTGAGGGTTATTGAGGACATTAGATTGTATGTCTTAGGAAATTTTTTTGGTTTCATAATTCAGATACTTTTATTTATGTACCGGTAGAGCCATAGGGGAGATTTATGAGGACATAATATTGTCATTGTCCACTAGAATCTAGGAATTGCCTGAGTTGTCCTAGATCACATATATTATGGCATATCCCGTTACATTGTCACATCTACACACAATCATCCATAACGTCCACTATTCAAATCATTGGAAACATGCTCAACATCACGCACCCATCATCTTCAATGTGCATCACATTCAACTTCAACTGATCTGCACTACTCTATTACATTAATGGTATTATTTTATTTGGTGTTCTTAATATTCGCACTTATATTTTTAAGATTTTTATTTTTATTTATCAACTGATTTTATTTTATCAAAAACAAGGCTAGCATTTAAAGTAAAATATTTTTCATTAACAGTCATTCTAACGACATCGATATGTCGTTCAAACGACATGCACATACCGTTCGAAACGTTATTTGAAGCCCCTGATTGAATATGGATAAAACAAGCCCGTACTGTTTTGATTTTTATGTGGTCATTTCTTAGGTCGTTCGAAGGATCATCTAACAACATCTTGATGTCATTCTAATGACCTTGACAAGTCATTCGAACGACATGCCTCCACCTTGTATTTTTTATTTGACTATAAATACCTGCTCTGATTTGGTATTTCACAAGACTTTTTAACTCCTCCTTCTGCAAACGTGCTGCAATTTAATCTTCACTTTTTAAGGCCTAAAACACTTTTGGTTCACTCAAACCACCCTCATCATATATGTGAATCATTGAGAAACCATTATAATCATATTACCCAATCTTTGAGTGATACTTGTGGAGAAGTTGTTTCCATTGCTATTCTTAGATTTCTCATGGTAGCTCTTACTGAAGACAACGAATCAAGGCCTGTGAGTATTCATCTATCAAAACATATGTATTTCTCTATGTACATGTAAGTCAAGGTTTACATAAAATTGTGAAATAAAAAGGTTTTTCCCCTTTCGGGGATTTTTCCTGAAATTGTTTTTGTGATTGTTGGATTGCATGCTATATAGATTTATCTCTTTCAATCACTTAGTTGCATGTTCCAAGCTTAATTAATATTGGTTATAAAATTAAAGTTTAATTAAATAAGTTGAGTCACTGAACCGAAGCTCACTCTCAATGGCGAGGTTATCACCATCCCGATGAGACTATCTTGATAGCTATGCTGAGACCTGTCGATTCGACCCCGAGAGAATGCTTCCATGATTGGTACATGACCTCGGCCAACCAAGACACCACTACAGAGCGAGGCTGATTTATCAACATCCCTGAACTAAATCTCTACCTTTGTGTAAAAAACTCCATAACTTCCTTATTTTAAACACCCCGCCTTCGATCAAGCCTCAGAACACACCCACAGAACCCTCATGGGACTATGAGTGAAATAAAGAAAATCACCAGCACTTGCTGAAAGCCCTCTCCAAGGCACCTACCCACACCAAACTTATTGAGGACTCCATTAAAGACCCTTAAATCGCCCCCAAGGGAAAAAGGGCCCAATAAAAAAAATGTCGCCTGCCCCTGCCTGCAGTTAGTACTAAGGACACAAAGTGCCCAAAGGTCACTCCAAAGTTACCTCGGTAGAAATAATCTCACCTCATCCACAACATCAAAGGAACCATAAACTGAAGAACATGACCACTACCGGATGCATCCTAATTCCCATCATACCAAGTCCCCTTGGATCTCTCCTTTTAGATAAATAGTCCCTCATTTTCCCCTCTCCTGATGTATCTCTGAATAACTCAGACTTTTTTCCTTCCTCCTCTTGATGTCATAATAAATGGAGTTTTTTAGTATTTATTTATGTGTGTTACCTGTGATGATAATGAATGCAAAAATAGATATAAGTCACCCCTAATAATGCTAAGTTCGCAGACTTAAATTACTTAAAACACTGCAAAAACTTGACTAACGTCAAAACAATCTTATGTCTCCCAATGAGGATGACATAATTATGATAAGAAAGTGTACACCTTACAAATAGGATCCTCCATATATGAGAATGAAAAAAAAATACATATCTCCTCGCCAACTTTATAGATATTTTTGTTTGGTTTTACGCTAAAAAAAATATTTTAGCTTAGTCTTTAATTTGTATTTTGGCATATTCCATTATAAACCGCCATGACAAATCGAACTCTGACATCTCTATGATCGAATACACCTCTACATCTCCCAAAGGGTCTTCGTAATTATTTAAAATCCTTTTTGGGATGCACTTTTTATAAAACCGAGGTTGTAATTTTTAAAAGAATTTTAAAATTAAAAATTAATTTTAAAGCCTAGTTTAGATGAGATGGAATCTCGTTCGAACGAAAAAGGGATTTGATTAGATCTCACTTCGAATGATCATCTAACAAAGTAAGGACTGCTTGGCAAAACATTATCATTAGAAACTCATTTGATGTATGATTTGAATGACATTGCCTTTTTGTTCGAATGAAATACTTCCTCATTCGAACGAATGCCTATTTTCTTTCAAGCGACCTTGATTTTCATTTAAACGAACTACCGCCGCCTTGAATTTTGTGTCAGACTTATAAATACTTGTTTTAAACTCCTTTTTCATGGGACTTTGGAAAAATGCAAACAACATATTTGTGCTAAAATTTTTCATATTTTATATCTCAAAACACATTTAGATTCACAGCCCTTTCATCCCCATATGATTTGTGAATATTTTTGAAACCCTAAAGTTTCAATACCTTTCATTAACTTTGTGGAGATCAATCTCTACGGCTGACTTGTGAGCTGAGGGTTCACTGTTGAAGAAGGAAGAAGGTTGATCGATGGATACCGAGGGTAAAGCGCTACCTGTGGACGGATCTAGATCCGAGTCGTATTCTGTTGGAAGTTTTGAAGACCTGGATCGTCTTAGTTAGTTTACCTATGTTTTTGTAAGTCTGTGTCTATCAAAACTTACGATAGTACTGAATATAGGTTTTGCCCTATAAAGGAATTTTTCCTCAATTTCTGTGATTGCTTGCCTGCGTAGTTTAAGTACTTGATCAGAACATTCATTGTATACAAAAACCTAATTTATCAAAGATTCAAATTTGGTAAAAATTGGATTTCTGTGTGTGGGAAATTTAATTAAATAAATTGATCCATTGGTTCGTGCGCAGTCTCAAATTAGTATTAGAGCGGGGGAACTAATTTATTGTGTAATCATTTTCGATAATTTTTTTTATAGCATTTGTTTTTAAATTATTGATATTTAAAAAGCCAAAATTTAATGCCCATTTTTTATGGTTCCAATTATGCTTACTAGAAAGCTAGGATGAAGTCTACACTAATATCAATTGATGAATGTGTCTGGTTATTCCGTGAAACAGTGTGGACACCACCCACCGTAATTATTGGTAATGTTGTTGGCCATAAACCTGTCTCTCAATGGATAGAGGATGACTTTATATGGAGCAATTTTAACTTGCACAGTTTGAGTGCCATCTTGGGAACCATCACCCTGACGAGTTCCACAGCATTATGATGTGGACCACGTTTAAATAAGCTTGGGATACCCTCCAGCTCTTTCATGAGGGCACCAATGATGTTAAAGCTTTTAAGCTACAAAATCTCATCACATAATTTGAAACTATCACTATGCTTGAATTTGAATTATTTGACAAGTTTTATGCACGAGTTTTCGATATAGTAAACTCGAGTTTCAATTTAGGTGAGAAAATACTTGAAACACATGCCATTAAGAAAAAAATTAGATCGCTCCCTACTCATTTTATTCCCAAGGCTACCGTGCTGAATTCGTTAGGAATCCTAGATACTCTTAGGTTAGAAGAACTTGTGAGAGATATTCAAACATAGCCTAAGGTAATGGGAATTGAACTAAAGGCCCAATCTAAAAATAAAGAGGAAGTGTCTTCATATTCTGAGTATGATTTTGATTTAGATGATTTAGCCCTTTTTGCTAAAAATTATAAAAGAAAATTATCAAACTTAAAAATAAAGATATTCCAAAGAAAATAAATGTTTTGAGAAAGATAAAAATATAAATCGTGTAAGAAAAATTTTGAAAAAGAAAGATTTCCCAAAAAAAGACACGGAAAGATGTTATGAGTGTGAGGGAAAGGGTCACAAAGCTCATGAGTATCTAACAAACATCAAGGGAAAGGGAAAGCAACCTTAAATTTCATGCCTAGTGCTAGCTAGATCGAGTTAGTGAGTTCGAGGGATGAATCACCTTATGAATGTAAATTTACCACATTAATGGCTAGTCATGTTGTATATCTAGTTCGCCTCACGACGATGAGGAAGGTACTAAACATAGACACCTCGACAGTGAGTTTAGTCATTCCGAGGAGAGTGAGGGAGAGAATTCTTTAACTGAGAGTGAGAGTGACCTACAACGCGCCTATGCCGATTTTTATGCTATCCTTTATAACTAATAAACAAAACAAAGGGTTAGCCATGGGAGTTTTAGCAATAGAGAAAGGGTTGAGAGAGGCGGGAGAGAGTGAGTCCTTAGTGAGAGAAGTTTTGGGATAGAGAGTTTGTTTAGTTGAGAGAGAACGGGAACTGGAACAACAAGGTGTTCGGTCTTACGAGAGATCTCCAAGTATCCATGGAGACTCGTGAGAAACTCAAAGCCCTTGTATCCTAACTAAAAAAAGATCTCGAACATGCTCGGGAGGTCAAGGTAACCATCGAGGAGACATTGAAGAAGGTAAGTGAGATGTTCTTCAGCCCTGCTTTAGATTTTGGTGAGAGGCACATAATTATTTTTTACGGTGCATTCACTTCTAATACTGCACCGGAACCGAATCCTAAATTCGTGTTTAATCTTTATGGCTCTCAACCTAAATCTCAAAAGAGAGTTAGACCTAGAAAAATGAACCAATGTAGACGCAAACCTATCTATATTTGCACTTTTTACAAAAGAAGAGGTCACCCTAGAGAGTTTTGAAATTCCCGGAATATGCCCATGAAACAATGCCATACGCGGAAATGAACATACTCTGATTTCATGCAAGTTTTTATAATAACGTGTATATAATTAAATCAAGAAAAACCTTATTATTCAACTAATCAGATTTTAATACACGTGGAAATTAAAATCAATTAAATCTGATTTATTACGTTACAATACAATATATCTCATATGATTAATTATTCCAATTCAAGTTATTAAATCATGTAACAATTTTAATTCTAAATCATACATAGAATAAGATGAGGAATAAAAGAATAACAAGTATGATTTTTTAACGTGGTAAAAACCCAAACTAAGGAAAACATCCACGGTGACCTCTACGCCACAAAACAAAAATTCCACTAAACAAGAATATATGTTACAAGCTGTATAACAAACTAAGCACACAAACAAACCTAATCTAAGTACAAATTTTTTACCAATTCCTCTAGACTATTCTGACTTCTACCAAGGCTTCGATGTTGTAGTTGTTCTCTTAACTTCGTAACTCCACTCCTTTTATCGAATTCCATCTCATTCAAAATGGATCTCTCAACAACATGCTTTCTATGTTTTGAGTTGTGCAAAACGTGTAAGTGAATGTGTTCTAAATGCAAACCATGCAAGAACTTAATTCTTAACACATGCATATAAGTTTTCTACAAAAACTTAACAAAAATGCATTTGTATTCAAGCACATAAGTTTTCTATAAAAACTTAGGCAAAATACATTTTTAATTAACAATCAATTAAGTTTTCTACAAAAACTTCAAAATAAATTTTCAATCATAAATCTTATAAACATTCTTTCTAAGAAATGCATACAACACTTATCATGGAGACACAACAAGTTTATTCAATTTATTTAAAAATGTGTTCTCAATCTCTCAAAAATAAATTATCAATTTTATGAGGAAAGTGTTTTACAAATACTTTCACAAATATGAGAAAACAAATCTTTAAAACATTTTCAATAAACATATAAGATTCGGAGAAATTCTTATTTAAACATCATATAGCATACAACACAAAATCATAATATTTATATCATAAAAATATTCAATAAAATTTGGATATAAAAATCTAAGGAATTCTAGTTTTTGTAAAAAATTATTTCAGTATGAAAGAACATAAATTCTCTCTATAATAACATAATATTTCAATCTCTAAAGTTATGAGATGATGTGCAAGATTATTGAGAATTTCAAAATAAAAACAAAATAGAGATGAAGTAGAAATAAACACAATGTGTGTAAAGTAATATTCATTCTCTCTCTTATATATTCTCTAATTCTCTACATTTTTTTCTCTACAAGTTTAAACCCTCTTTTGTTTCTCACTCTAGATATCTGAACATCTAACAAAAATCTAACACAAATAAACTCTCAAATGTTGTTTATATAGGTGAGAAAATAATATTCTAGAAACTCTAAAATCAAGGGTTCAGATTAAAAGTTATTAATCTAATGGTTGTGAATAATTCGAGTTAAAACTAATTAACTGATTTAACAAACCACACAACTTAAGTCGGTTATAAACAAACTGAACAACCTAAAACCATTAACAGATATAAACAAGGTGGTATAGGGTGTTAGTTACAACAAACTCCTCTAACGGCAATATTAGTACAACTGGCATGTAAATCAAAAGCACTCAATCTCAGCCAATGGGATCTAAAGAGTAACTGACAGTTATAAACTTACTAAAATTCAACGGTCCAAACCAAGTCACAAGACTTCAAAACAACCCAAGGATATAAGGGATAAATTTCGGTACAAACGGTAATACAGACTTAAGGTTGAAACAAAATTTATATCAAGTCAAGTCTAATGGATAAAGACTACGTGGATAGATAAATATACTCAAAGCCTTCGGTAAAGGTTCTTAAGGTTTAAAATAATAAAACTAAAGCTAACATTCGCATGGTATGGGTATAACCGAGAGTGATCAAATCATGTAGCAGGTAAAGGTAATCAACTGACGAAACAGAGTACTTAAGATATTAGTACTGAAGTTTTAAAGACTAAAACTCCCCAAGGCCGAAAGTTATAGAAGTAATAGTTGGCTTTTAGGAAAAGTCAAATAGATAGTACTAACAGGTAATATCTAACCCACAAGATCATATTGGGTAAATAAACTTAAGTGTATAAGGTTAAATCGTGTACTATCAAAAGATATGACCGAAACCTCTAAGAAGGCATTAACAAGTCAAGGCCACGACTCTACACTAGCATGAAATAACCTAAGTATAATATATTAAACCAAAAATCTCTTATGACAACTGTGGGTGCCTCGATTTGTCACTTGGGCCCAGATGACTAGCCCAGTAGAGCCCGACCCAAAGTCTGGAGGCCTCACGCCCTAATTTATTCAGTTACGACCTAGTCAGATTCCTAAAATCTTGTAAGGAGATATTCTAGGGGTTATGGACTGACATGGGGGAGTCCAACACCCCCACTCCCCGAGAACGAACATGTATATAACAAACCCTTAGCCCGGGGTAAAGGGCTTGCATTATTTTCGTATAAAACACTCCCTGGAGTGTAGAGAAATAATATTGATAGCACCACCACGGATGTAGGCGTTCTTGCTGAACCACGTAAATCCTGTGTTGTGTTATTGTCATTTTTTACATTCTTTATTTGTTCTGGTGATTGCTTTTTCTTGTTAATTTGTGCTGAACTTAATTGTCACCGCAATTGGCGTCGTCTATGGGAACGTTTGTCTTCCTTTAAGAAATCCCTCACCAACAAAGAATTTGGAATGTCTGGTCACAGTAGAAATGCCCCTCAAGCGGGGGATATCCAAGAACAGCCTGCCCCTTGCAGGATCAGATCTGAAGTTCGACGTTCAGATCAGAGGGCTCGCCAAGAACAACAAGCCTCAGAAGAAAGTCAAGGACCAGCCAAGTCCAATTAAATCTCCAGGCTAATCGATGCCTATGAGGCAAAGCTCCAAGAGCAAGGGGAGGCTGCTCCTAAGTAAGAAGCTGAGAATGCACGCCTCAAAAGGAGATTGGAAAGGATGGAGAAATAAATCCATCGTAGCACCAGGCGACGTCAATATCGCACTCCTATCCCTCAAGCGAGCAAGTTTCTTAGCCGAGGAAGGAGCCCTAGACGTGGATCTCAAAGATTCGAGGAACACGAATTGAATAATGACTTGCTCGAGCAAAAGTGACCAGCTCGCTGATGCAGGAGTCCAGCTCGAGAAAATAATGACATACGAAATTTGGTCTGGAGAGAGATGGACCAACACCCAGCACATCAGGGTGCCAGATCGACCAGAGAGCTATCTCGACAAGCTATCAAAACCCAGATAAAATCCCATTTCTTAAGTGAGATAGAAGAAGAAGAAGAATCCCCCAAGAAGTTTGTAATTCTTAGATTCAAAATCAACAACGGAAATACTAACCCTATCGATCACGTTAGGCATTACAGGCAGGCTATGACTCTCTAGAGCCACAGGGATGCACTAATGTGTCGGATCTTCCCTTTGAGCTTGCGTGATGTGGCCCAAAAGTTGTTCAAAAGACTCCCGCACAGATCCACCAGGAGCTTTGAGTTTCTGGCAAAGCTCTTCACGGCTCACTTTATTACCAGCAGATCCCATCCGAAGAGGATGAATGCCTTGCTAATAATGAAGAAGACACCTCAGGAGAGACTTCGGGACTGCGCAAGAAGGTACTGAGAGTTATTCAACGAGGTCGAAGACTGCTTACAGCAGGTAGCCGTAGCCTCTTTTAAGATTGTCCCACCCAGCTCTTACCTCTTGTACCAATCCCTCACTAAGAAGGAGGCCACAACCATTGATGACTTAATGGCTCACATCGAGAAGTACACTAAAGTTGAGGATGTAACCCACTTCAGAACAGGGGAAAATGGTCGAGCTAAGCTCGCTGTCAAGGGCAACAAAAAGGCTGAGAAACAGAATATGGGAAGCAAGGACGGGGCCAAAGGTAGCTATAAGAGTGGGAGAAAAAATGATGCTTGAAAAGTATTTCAGATAGTAAACATTGTCTTCAAAGAACCAATTTACAAGATCCTAGCGAAAATCAAGGATGAGCCATTCATTAAATGGCCCAGAAAGATGGAAGGAGATCCCTCGAAGAGGAATAACGCGCTGAGATGCGCTTCTCACAAAGAAGGAGGGTACAAAACTGAGCACTGCAAGGCTCTTAAGTCCCACCTTGAAGAGCTGGCCCAGACTGGGCACCTAAATGAGTTTGTGGATAAGAAGGCAGAGAAGGTTGCTACCAACGGAGACACAAGTCCCGATAACGTGCTCAAGGAAGATGTTGGCCATGAGTTCGCAGCGATTCATGGGGAATCGGATCTGAAACTAATTCAAGGAAATTCAGCCCAGATGGAAGTGAAGAAGCTTACGACAGTAATACAAGATTTTTAAATTGATCCAACAAAAACACAGGCAGGAAAGCATCGGCGAGCAGGTGACATTGACTACAGCAAACACATCATGTTCTCGGATGAAGACTTAGTAGGATTAAGAACCTCACATCATGACGACTTAATCATTACACTCAGGATAATAAACTATGATGTCTATACGTTACTCATCGACTAGGGAAGCTCATCCGAAGTAATGTACCTCGACCTGTTAAGGAAATTGAAGTTAAGCGTCGCCGATTTGAAGGAATCCACTGTTCCTCTAGTCGGCTTCGCTGGAAAAGTGACTATCCCTTTGGGAAAGATCGTACTACCAGTGAGGGAAGGAAGTGTCTCCAAGATGATCGAGTTTTTGGTAGTCGACATTGACTCGCCCTACCAGGCTATCCTCGGCAGAGGGTGGCTACATACGATGAAGGCCGTTCCCTCGACCTACCATCAGAAACTCAAGTATGTGACTGAGCGATGAGGAATGGAGATCCATAGAGATCAAGCGATGGAAAAAAAGAGCTTCATAGTGGCCATCCGCCCAAAACCAGAAAAGAAGGTCGAGAAGGCCAAAGAGAAGGTTGAGGAACAAGAAGGTTTGATACCTTAAAAATAGGAGATAAAATATGGAAGACCCGGAGTAAAGGAGACCAGGATCCTCCCCTGTGAGCGGGTCATTGAAAACCTAAAAGAAGTCGCAATCGGTGGCAGTAAAAAAGACAGAATGTTCTTGATTGGGGCCTCTCTCACAGATCGAGATAAAAAGGAATTGACGGTACTTTTGAGGAACAATGTTGATGTTTTCACGTGGGAACCTTACGAGCTGCCTGGAATTGACCCCAGTGTGGTTTGTCATCAGTTGCACGTTGACTCGACTTTCAGGCCTATTGCGCAGAAGGCGCACGGTAAACTGTGCCCGAGAAGGCAAGGCTGTAAAGAAAGAAGTAGAGAAGCTGCTGGATGCAGGATCCATACGGGAAGTTCAATTCCCTAAATAGTTGTCCAACCCAGTAGTGGTTTCGAAGAGCAATGGGAAATAAAGAGTTTGAATTGACTTCACTGACCTTAATAGGGCGTGCCCTAAGGACAGTTTCCCTCTCCCAAAGATCGACTAGTTGGTGTATGCCACAGCAGCTCATGAAAGAATGAGTTTCCTGGATGCATACTCGGGGTACCACCAGATTCCTCTGTACACATTAGACCAAGATAAGACAACGTTCATCACCACCATCGGATTATATTATTACAAAGTTATGCCCTTCGGGCTAAAAAATACAGGAGCAACATACCAGCGACTGGTCACCAAGATGTTTAAGGAACAAATAAGAGATACAATGGAAGTCTACATCGACGATATGCTCCTCAAGAGCAGGAACAAAGAAGAACACCTCTCAGACCTATCAAGAACCCTCGAAATCCCCACGAAATATCAAATGAAACTCAACGCGAGCAAGTGTTCCTTTCGTGTCCAGTCAGGAAAATTTCTCAGGTACTTAGTTAGCGGGAGAGGCATTGAAGATAACCTAGAGCATATTGATGCAATCAACAAGGTACAGTCTCCTTGCATGATAAGAGACATACAGAAGCTCACGGGCATGCTCGTCGCCTTGAATCGGTTCATCTCTAAGTCATAAAAAAAATGCCAGCCATTCTTCCAGCTACTGAAGAAAAGCAAAACAGTGGAGTGGAATCAGAATTGATCGAGAGAATTAGAGGAGCTCAGAGCCTACCTCAGTAAACCACCCTTGCTCGTAATACCTCAATATAACGATTCCTTGTACCTATACCTTGCAGTTTCCAGCCATGCTATCATCCATTTAGAAGTTGGCCTCCCAATCATGAGGTCCACCTTGGTCGACCAAGACCAGAATGATGCAGCATTACTCGTTGAACTTGACCTAGCTGACGAACGCAGAGAATTAGCTATAGTGAAACTAGAGAGATATCAATAACAGCTAGCAAATCACTATAACAAAAAGGCCAGCACAAGAATATTCTAGGTTGGGGACTACGTCCTAAGGAAATTTCTTGGCAGCGCTGTAAAACCATCTGATGGCAAGATGGGTCCAAACTGGGAGGGACCATTCAAGGTAACAAGAGACAACCTGCAGGGAGCCTATCACTTGGAAATGCTGGAGGGCAGAAAGATACCCGCAGCTTGGAACGCGGCTAACATAAAGAAATTCTACTTTTAGTTTTCTATATTGGTCTTTTATTACATTGTTGAAATGGGAAACCCACTTTTCATTATTTTTTATTAATAAAGGATCATTTGGAAGTGGCATTCTATGAAGTGTTAATTTAGTTTTATTATGAACTTTATAACTTGCACATCATTTCCAAGCGACAGGCACCCCACTCAATATGTAAAAGCACAGTATAACCCTCCTCAGGTTTTCGTTATCAAACATGAATAACCTCTTAGCATTACCCGAGGCAATATATGAAGACCTACAGGGGACCCTTAGGCAGCTCGGCCAAATCGAATTGGTCGCCAAACGATGTTTGGCTTAGAAAACCTGATTGGATAGAACATCCAAAACCAGGTGTGTCCTCGCCATTTCCACACTGAGGCCTAAGGGAGTGTGACGACACGACCTAAAAGGTAAAGTAGGGAAGAATGGTATCTCATAAGCATACTGGACTGGGAGGATACTCATGCAATAAAACAACTCTACCCACATCAAATCTAGTCGACTACGAAGAGCCCAAGATAATCAAACAAAAATTAATGAAGTAAAAAATACACAACGCACGTTTAGTCAGTGAATCACCCAAAACATAAATATTTTATTACTTCATTGCATTTACAATTGAGTCACATTGAATGAATTAAGTAAATCCTATTGGGGATTAGGTCTCCGCGCAAGGTAATCACCTACTTGCGCTCTTCGGCCATCATCTGGGTGAGGAGCTAACTCTAACTCTACTTTATTTGCATTCGACTCCAGTAGCTGCTTGGGAATAACATCTATATGGACCCACTCGTTATCCCTCCGAAAAGGGTTAGGCATCAGAGTCGAAGGGGATATCTAATGATGATACATGAGGACTTAGTTTTTGGGGACTTTCATCTCCCTGAGAGCATTCAAACATCCCATGATAAAGGATAGCTCGTCAAACTCTGCCAATCTCTGAAAAACATTGCTAATGCCGTTTAATACAAGATTAAACTGTATAAGCAACTCCGAGATGTTTGTTGAAGAAACCCTTTTCTTTTGAAAATAAAACTTATAAACAACAAGGTGTGTTTACAAAAACTTATGTACGAGAATAACTAAGACTTTGTAATCAGTTTTAAAACAAGATAGTTTTGAAAATTCAGCACACTATAGAATGAGATGAGTAGATGAAGATAATCAGAACACATAGTTTTTAACGTGGTAAAACCTCTCCCAATAGAGGAAACATCCACGGTGACTTATAAGTCACAAAAGTAAAAATCCACTAACAACAAATAGCAGTTACAAACAATACAACATACATGCACACAAATCAACCTATTCTAAGTTTAGGAATATACCCCACTTGGTGTCCTTCTAACTTCTCATAGATCTGATTGTTGATGATGTTCTTCCAGTTTGATAACTTCTCCTTTGCTTTAGCTTCCTTACGTCGACTCAATAATCTTTGATCTTATTCACAACACTTTCAGTGTGGTAGTGTGTTAAGTGTTTGTGATGTGATTCCTATTCACATGCATGAACTCACACACACTTAGTTTTTACAGACAATCCTAGAAAAATTACATATAAAGACTATATGCTGTGATTTTCTTTTCTTTCTTTCTTACAGAACTAGAAACCTTTTTTACCTTTAAATATATCCCAGATTCCACGGATATCTTGCTTCTAAATCGGTCAAGATCTTAATCAATCTCTGTTTTAAAAATATTTTTGAGATTGAAAATCTCCAAGTGAGAATCCAACTAGGTCAAGGTTAAGTTTCATAAGAATAGAAACCATAAAATATTTACAGATCTGAATCAGCAAAGATTTTCTTAAAACGAGAAAGAAACATGCAGATCTAGTGAAATATAACATGCAAAGTGTAGATATAAGATTTCTATGAAGAAGAAATACAGATCTTCACAAAAATGTTTAAGTTGGTAATAAGATCACAGATCAAGAGGTTACAACTTCAATATGAACAAACTACTCTCTCTCAAACACTCAAGGATGTGTTTGGGGTTTTGAATATACGAAGGTTTGAAACATATTTGAAGTGTTTAGGGTTAGGGTTTGGCTAACACAGTTTTCCTTTCTCTCTCTTCTCTCTTCTCTATCACTTCTCTCTTCTCTCTATTTTTTTCTTCTCAGAAATGACGACTGCCAAAAGTCTTGAAAGGTTGAGAATTAGAGGGCTTTTATAGGAGTGGAGGAAGGTTCTGGATATTCGAAGGCAATCAAGGGCTGAGATCAGGTCTTCCTAATATTGACTTGATCTAAGGGTTATAAAATAGCGGTGGTTAAGTTGAATGTGATTGGTTCACAGTGATAGCACAAGGATAGGTTTAAAACACATGCAGGCCATCGATAAGGAATGATCTAACGATCAGCAAACCACCAGGCAATCCTCTCACAAAACAAACACAAATTGATGCATCAGGCAAGTGACAAGTGTTGGCATATAAGAGGCTTGCAAACGCGCGCAAAAAATAATTACAGGCAGCACCCTGAAGTTTCTAGCGCATTTACATTCTACCCAATCAAACATTCCAATAAAAAATGAGATTTTCAAAATAGCATATTAACCCCACAAATTTTATAATCACAATTTTATTAATGAAAACATTATTTTAAAAATGTTTAAAAATGTTTAAAAATTCCCAAAAATTATTAAAATAACATTTTAAGGGGAATTTAACACACAGTCAATTTTAAGCAATATATACACATGTATGCACTTCTAATGTGTGTAGTGTGATTCAATTTATACCTTCTTGGATCATTGAAGAGGATTAGAGAGAATGATTCTTAGGTTCTTTGGATTCTATGTTAGACAATCAATTTTGTCACTATTTCCAAATTAGTTGAGCACTTATACAATATAGACTTAAGTAAGTCAAAGGTATAAGGTGCTTCAATCTCCCCCTTTGGAAATATGAGACAAAATCTCCTTTGAGTTAGCTTAAACTCTTAGGGAACCAAAAATAAATAAAACCTAGTCCTATACAAAAGATACTATCTACCCATTTCCTAGAAAGTCAAAAATTACATAACTCAACTATTTACAAAATTTGTACACTAGAAAAGGTAGACAATCAGTAGAAGAGATTCCTACAAATATGCACACTAAGATCGAGCAGTTTAGATGAAATGTGAACAAAACATTGAACCCGTAAGACTCAAATTTCTCCCCCATTTTGTCTCAAATGGACAAAGGGTACAAAATTATGGTCTTAAGAGTTTAATCAGCACATACCATTCCTATAGAATTACGCAATTACAGAAATCTGTTATAGTCTAGAGGTTTAGTGAACATGTCTGCAAGTTGCAGATCAGTGGGCAGGTAGTGGATTTCTAACTCCTTAGTTTCAACAAGTTCGCGTATAAAATGATGTCTTATTTTAATATGCTTAGTTCGCGAGTGTTGAACCGGGTTTTTAGATATGTTAATAGCGCTTTGATTGTCACAATACAATTGTAACTGATCTTCTTTAATCCCATAGTCGCTTAACATCTGTTTTATCCATAATAATTGAGCACAGCAACTTCCTGCTGCTATATATTCGGACTCAGCCGTAGATAAAGATGTGCAATTCTGTTTTTTGCTACTCCAACCTACTAAATTATTGCCGACGTAATAACAGGCTCCTGATGTACTTTTACTGTCATCAGTACAACCGACCCAATCAGCATCAGTATACCCTATGATAGTGCTGCAGGTATCATTAGTGTACCTAAGTCCAAGATTAAGAGTGCCCTTTATGTACTTTATTATACGTTTTACGCAAGATAAATGGCTCTCTTTAGGGTTATTCTGGTAACGAGCGCACAAACATACAACATACATTATATCTGGCCGTGAGGCAGTAAGATAGAGTAGACTACCAATCATACTACGATAAAGTGTGGAATCTACTGACTTCCCATTTTCATCTTTACAGAGTTTAACGGTAGTACTCATGGGCGTTTTGGCAACTTTAGCATTATCTAAACCAGATTTCTTAACAAGATCTAAGGCATACTTAGTTTGAGAGACAAATAATCCATCATAATTCTGTTTTACTTGAAATCCTAAGAAAAGCTGTAGCTCCCCCATAAGGGACATGTGAAATTCCTTATGCATAGTAGCAGAAAAATATTTCACTTCAGATGTTGAAGTAGAACCAAAGATGATGTCATCTACATAGACTTGGGCTATAATAATGTTTTTGTCAAAATGTTTGACAAATAGGGTCTGGTCATTTCCTCCTCTCTTAAAACCCTTATCCAACAAAAAGTTGGAAAGGCGTTCATACCAAGCTTGAGGAGCTTGTTTTAAGCCATACAAAGCCTTTTTTAGACGAAAGACATGGTCAGGGTATTTAGGGTCAATGAACCCTTTGGGTTGTTCTACATACGTTTCTTCGGACAGAATTCCATTGAGGAAGGCAAAAATAACATCCATTTGATATAGTGTAAATTTTAAGTGACACGCTATGGCGAAAAGAAGTCGAACAGATTCAAGACGAGTGAGGGGCAAATGTCTCGCTAAAATCTATTCCTTTTATATGGGGGTAACCTTGAGCAACTAATCTAGCTTTGTTTCTAAGGATTACCCCATTTTCATCAGATTTGTTCTTAAAGATCCAACGTGTCCCAATAACATTTTTGTTTTGAGGTCGCGGTACAAGATACCAGACATCGTGAATGACAAATTGTAAAAGTTCATCCTGCATTGCAGAAATCCAGTGTGTGTCATTCAATGCTTCATTAACATTTTTCGGTTCCACAAGGGAGACGAAACATGCATAATTGGCATAATTTCTTAACTGGGATCTAGTACGGACAGGCTCATTAGGATTACCAACCACGTTGTCAATGGGATGATCTTTAGAGACCCAGCCAGGTACTTCAGGACTCTCAATAGGTAATGAGTTATCTATTTCTGGTGAATCATTTTTGAAATCATTTTCAGATTCAACCACAACAGGTGATTCAGATATCTTATTTTCGATAATAGTGTCGCTTATAATTACATTTATCGATTCCATAAAGGTCTTAGTACGCAGATTGTATACACGATAAGCACGACTGTTTGAGGAGTACCCTAAGAAGATGGCTTTATCACCACGCGTCTCGAATTTAGACAGATGTTCTCTGTCTTTACAGACATAACACTGACTACCGAAAGTTCTTAGATATTTCAGATTAGGCTTCTTACCGTACCACAACTCATAAGGGGTTTGTTTCGTGTTTTTCCTAAGGTAAACCCTATTAATAATATGACATGCAGTACTAATAGATTCTACCCAGAAATACTTGGGTAGGGATTTGGCATGCAACATGACACGTGCCATCTCTTAAAGTGTTCGGTTTTTCCTTTCGGCAACACCGTTCTGCTGAGGAGTCTTAGGGGCACTGAATTCGTGTTTGTAACCGTTGTAGTCAAAATATTCAACTATTCCTGTGTCTATGAACTCTCCCCCTCTATCGCTACGAATGCGATTGACTTGTGTGTCCTTCTCATTTTCAATTC
Organism: Sambucus nigra; assembly: GCA_949130495.1. Taxonomy (NCBI): domain Eukaryota; kingdom Viridiplantae; phylum Streptophyta; class Magnoliopsida; order Dipsacales; family Adoxaceae; genus Sambucus; species Sambucus nigra. The sequence continues at coordinate 634,626,349 of OX422209.1, forward strand.
TTAATAAAATTTTCAAAAAATTCTGAAACGTTTCAGATTTATGTTTCAAGAAGGCAACCCAAGTGAATCGTGTGAAATCATCAACCATGACAAGGATATAACTGTGTCCACAAAGACTAACAGTTCTAGAGGGACCAATAAGGTCCATATGGATGAGATCTAAAGGTCTAGAGGTAAGAATGTCTTTAACCTTTTTATGCGAAGTCTTAACTATTTTTCCTTCCTGGCAATGACCACAGACAACACTGGAAATAGGTTTAATTTTAGGAATTCCTCTAACAATCTCTTGACTAGACAATCTACCAAGGATATCATAACTTAAGTGACTCATACGATTATGCCAGATTTCATTGTCATCCATTCTGACAATGTTACAGGTTTCAGAACTAGTCTTGACAGTATAGCAGTTGTCAGGTGTTCTAAATCCGGTAATAATGCATTCACCTTTATCATTTAGAATTTTACAATTGTTCTTTGAAAAGGTAACTGTATGGTCAGAGTCACAAAATTGTGATATACGTAGGAGGTTGGCTTTAAGGCCTTTAACTAAAAGTACATTTTCCAAAACAGGCATTCCCTCTTCTTTTAGGGTTCCTTTACCTATGATCTGGGATGAAACTCCGTCACCAAAAACTACTTTTCCTCCAGAAAATCTGGTTTTGTTTAAGAGTTTGGTTTCATCTCCTGTCATATGTTTGGAGCATCCTGAATCTAAATACCAACCAGATGAAGTGTGTTCAGCTTTTAAGGCAGTGATAACAATGTTATGCTTCATTTGGGGTAAAAGATCATCTTTTCTAACCCAAATAGCTCTAGTTTTAATTTTGCGCAAGTTTGCCCTTATTTGATAGAATTTTCGAGAAGTAGTTTTTTGTCGAAAAACATTTGGAGCAACAAACTGATTATTGTGGAAAAGTTGAGCTATTGGTTTAGGAAAGTTTCTGGGAGCCTTTCTCTTAAATGAACTCTTAGTTTTGGTCTTTCTATTCCTGTAGTTAGAGTTCTTGTCAGGTTGTCTTGGAAGGACATAATGGTTACGATTTTGCCTAGAATAGTTAAAGTTCTTGTAGACAGAAGTGTTGTACACAGGGGTGTTTAGACGCCTAACATAACAACCTTCAAAGGAATGACCATAAATGTCACAGTAGGAGCAATATTGATTGCTTGAGGGATGAACTTCCTTAGGAAAACTTCTAAAGATGGGTTTAACAGCATTCTGTTCAGAAGTCCTATTCCTAGGAGGGATGGTTGTGAAGGTAGATTCAGCCTTTCTGATCAAAGGACAAACGTATTTAGTCTTAAGTGTAGTGTCAGCCTTAGAATTACTAGACTCTCCAATGTCTTTCTGTTGTTGCTTTTGATCAAATTCCTTTTTAATAAAATGAAAATCTGGACATGTTTCAATTGGTCTTTTGCCCCCAGACACAAACTTAATAGGTTCAAGATTTGTAGTTTGTGGTTTATTCTTAGGGTAAAATCCAATACCGGTTCTATCATCAGAATTGGTCTTGGAGTCAACAACAAAGTCAGTGAAACAATTTGAATTGTTTTCAAACTTAGAATTTTTTTTGAAAATAGTAGCTGTCTTTGTTTTTGCTTCCTCCAGTTCTAATAATGTTCCCTTGTATTTCATTTCCATGGTTTCATTAGTTTTAGTCAACTCTTTTATTTTTGATCAAAATTTTCAATTTCGGATTGATGAGACAGACACTAGTTAGTGTATTCTTCGGCATTCAGCTTCACAATAAGACTTAGATCATCTAATTTCTTAGTCAGGTCTCTAACAGTTTTCTCCAGTCTAGTGCAATTTTTAAGAATTTTAGCATACAAAGTATGAATATCTGGGAGGTCATCTGTGTCTGAGTCGCTAAGTGAAGTGTGTGTAGTGGCCCCTAACGATTCAGTTTTAGTACTCACGCACCCATTTACATCGTCGTTATCGAGATCACTTTGACTCACACACACGGAACTAGAACTAGCAACATTTTCAGATAACAAGGCATCTAGGCCAGTCAAAGCAGTATTCACACAAGCAGGAGTAGAAGCATCATTATCGCACACATGCATATCATCATTGTAAATGATCTTAGCATAAAAGGACATGCAAGGGTCAAGTTCATTTGATGACTCAAGTTCCTCTTCATCAGAGTCACTTGAATTATCCCAAGTTTTACAGACATTGGCTCTATTGTGTGTGTTGGCTTTATTCATATTAACTCTGCAATCGTGAGCAATGTGACCTAGTTTCCCACATCTAAAACATTCAATCTTTTTAAGGTCTCTGTTAGATCTGAAGTTGTTATCCGTAGGATGTTTGTCAAGACCTCTCTCATGAGGTTTGGGATTATACAGAGTAGGATAATTAGGCTTGCCTTGTTTAGATGCCTGTTTGTTTCTAAATTTAACAATTTTCTTAAATTGTTTAGACATTAAGGCAATCTGATTATCTAGTTTGTCTATATCACACTCCTCATCCGAGTCACAGTTAATCAAATTAGTCTCATGTTTAGATATCTTAGAGGAAAAACTCAAGTTAGAGTTGGGTTGTTTTCTCTGAGAATGATTTAATTGTTTCTTAAAGTCTAATTCCATTTCCACAGTCCTAAGTTTGCTACTGAGTAACTCAGGGGTTAGGTTTTGATCACTCATTTCCTCAATAGCATACCTTTTGCTGTCAAACTTTTGTGGTAATGATCTTAGAATTTTAGAAACAATCTCATTCCTATCATATGTTATACCATTAGCATGCAACTTAGTAACTATATCAGTTAAGTTCATGTAAAAGTCATCAAAAGACTCAGAGTCAGACATAATCAAAGAGTTGTACTGCCGGGAAAGCATTTGTGTTTTAGCAACTTTAGCTCTTGAGTCTCCTTCATGAGCAGTGATTAATGTGTCCCAAGCTTCCTTAGAAGTGGCACAAGATGAGATTCTCTTGATCTCATACTCATTAATAGACATAAAGAAGGCATTCTTGCCTTTATTGTTATTGCGAGAAATAGTTTTCTCTTCTTGGGTAAACTCACTTAAGATTTTCTTTACCCTCTCATCACTTCCTTCAGTGGCTGGTTTAGTAGGATAAGTATATCCATTTTCAATAATGTCCCAGACATCATCTCCTAAAGTCCCTTGGATGAAGGCAACCATTCTTACTTTCCAGTAAGCAAAGTTGTTTCCATCAAAGAGTGGAGGTCTGGACAGATTACCAAACCTTTCATTCTTCTCGTCCATAGTTAGGATTTTTCAGAAAACGATTTCAGAAACACAAGATCTTTTTAAAATAAAAGTTTACAGGGCTCTGATACCAATTGAAAAATGTTGCAAATGCCGTTTAATACAAGATTAAACTGTATAAGCAACTCTGAGATGTTTGTTGAAGAAACCCTTTTCTTTTGAAAATAAAACTTATAAACAACAAGGTGTGTTTACAAAAACTTATGTACGAGAATAACTAAGACTTTGTAATCAGTTTTAAAACAAGATAGTTTTGAAAATTCATCACACTATAGAATGAGATGAGTAGATGAAGATAATCAGAACACACAGTTTTTAACGTGGTAAAACCTCTCCCAATAGAGGAAACATCCACGGTGACTTATAAGTCACAAAAGTAAAAATCCACTAACAACAAATAGCAGTTACAAATAATACAACATACATGCACACAAATCAACCTATTCTAAGTTTAGGAATATACCCCACTTGGTGTCCTTCTAACTTCTCATAGATCTGATTGTTGATGATGTTCTTCCAGTTTGATAACTTCTCCTTTGCTTTAGCTTCCTTACGTCGACTCAATAATCTTTGATCTTATTCACAACACTTTCAGTGTGGTAGTGTGTTAAGTGTTTGTGATGTGATTCCTATTCACATGCATGAACTCACACACACTTAGTTTTTACAGACAGTCCTAGAAAAATTACATATAAAGACTATATTCTGTGATTTTCTTTTCTTTCTTTCTTACAGAACTAGAAACCTTTTTTACCTTTAAATATATCCCAGATTCCACGGATATCTTGCTTCTAAATCGGTCAAGATCTTAATCAATCTCTGTTTTAAAAATATTTTTGAGATTGAAAATATCCAAGTGAGAATCCAACTAGGTCAAGGTTAAGTTTCATAAGAATAGAAACCATAAAATATTTACAGATCTGAATCAGCAAAGATTTTCTTAAAACGAGAAAGAAACATGCAGATCTAGTGAAATATAACATGCAAAGTGTAGATCTAAGATTTCTATGAAGAAGAAATACAGATCTTCACAAAAATGTTTAAGTTGGTAATAAGATCACAGATCAAGAGGTTACAGCTTCAATATGAACAAACTACTCTCTCTCAAACACTCAAGGTTGTGTTTGGGGTTTTGAATATACGAAGGTTTGAAACAGATTTGAAGTGTTTAGGGTTAGGGTTAGGGTTTGGCTAACACAGTTTTCCTTTCTCTCTCTTCTATCTTTTCTTTTCTCTCTTCTCTCTCACTTCTCTCTTCTCTCTATTTTTTTTCTTCTCAGAAATGACGACTGCCAAAAGTCTTGAAAGGTTGAGAATTAGAGGGCTTTTATAGGAGTGGAGGAAGGTTCTGGATATTCGAAGGCAATCAAGGGCTGAGATCAGGTCTTCCTAATATTGACTTGATCTAAGGGTTATAAAATAGCGGTGGTTAAGTTGAATGTGATTGGTTCACAGTGATAGCACAAGGATAGGTTTAAAACACATGCAGGCCATCGATAAGGAATGTTCTAACGATCAGCAAACCACCAGGCAATCCTCTCACAAAACAAACACAAATTGATGCATCAGGCAAGTGACAAGTGTTGGCATATAAGAGGCTTGCAAACGCGCGTAAAAAATAATTACAGGCAGCACCCTGAAGTTTCTAGCGCATTTACATTCTACCCAATCAAACATTCCAATAAAAAATGAGATTTTCAAAATAGCATATTAACCCCACAAATTTTATAATCACAATTTTATTAATGAAAACATTATTTTAAAAATGTTTAAAAATGTTTAAAAATTCCCAAAAATTATTAAAATAACATTTTAAGGGGAATTTAACACACAGTCAATTTTAAGCAATATATACACATGTATGCACTTCTAATGTGTGTAGTGTGATTCAATTTATACCTTCTTGGATCATTGAAGAGGATTAGAGAGAATGATTCTGAGGTTCTTTGGATTCTATGTTAGACAACCAATTTTGTCACTATTTCCAAATTAGTTGAGCACTTATAGAATATAGACTTAAGTAAGTCAAAGGTATAAGGTGCTTCAACCTCATCGGAGCATCTGCCCAACCCTGATCGTAACTGTCATCCCATACTCGCTGAAGACTTTTCTTGAATAGATGCCTTAGCAGTGTGACATCTCTTTAGAGCCCGATAGCTATCACGTATGCTCGACGAACATCTCCTCGAAGTTCGTCTATCTTCCTAGCTGAACCCCCGACACCTGTACCACCCGATGAAGTAGAATATCGTAAAACTTGAGGGGTGGCGCTCGGCGTTGTACCAGCTCGCGGATCAGTCGATGAAGTGGAACCTCGCAAAACTTGAGGTGCAACGCTCGACCATGCTCTCTAAGTCGCGACACTTACCTCATCAGAGCTTCATTCTCCTGTTGAAGAACTTCTCCGACTTGATTGATTTCGAAGGTGTCCAGAAGTCTTTCTCTCAGAGCATTCACTTCCTCTTGAGCGGAAGCACCAACCTCTTCTATCTCCTGAAGCCTATCCTTCAGTTTGGCAACGAGTTTTGATTGGTCTTTAAAGCTTTGGTTCCTCAACCTAAGGGATATGAAAATCCTTACAGAAGCTTGGTGAACTTGGTTACTAGTATTAGGACCAAGAATCCTTCCCAGTTGAGAAGTGGCAGGTATGTATTCATTAACATCAACCAGCTACAAGCCATACAAGCATTAAAGATACCAAAAATCAGTAGGCAGAAAGGGAAAAGATTTCATTTCATTAAAGAAAAGGTTTCGAGTACATCAGTGAAATAAAAAAGGAAAGAACAAGCAAAACAAAAATACAAAGGGATCCCTAAAGCAGCCTAGCTGGAAACCTCAGTTTGCTCTGAGGTCACTGGTTATTTTCCCTTATCTGCAGTAGAGGGAACACCTCCCTCAGATGAGGAGATCATTGTCTCTTGGTCAGAAGGAGCACCAGTAGGGACGATCTGGGCAGCAGGAACGCCTACGTTGGAGGGAGGAGCATGTGCCTCATCCACCATCGGCTTAAGCCCAGGATCATGCTCGTTAAATAGTGGGGAGTCAATATCCACTTCGATAGACAGGAGAGCCTTGTTCCAACCCTTCTTGAAGTTCAGGCGGATGATATAGTCAATCTGAACCTCAGCATCCTCATATACAGCAGCCCATCCGGCATTGTATGAGATTTCCTTAAGGGTGGCTGCCTCAGATTCCACCTTCTTCACCTTCTCCTCCAGCACCTTATTCTCCTCCACCATAGCCAATTTGCTCGAGCAAACCAGGTCATAAGACTGCCTTAACTGCCCAAGCTCCTTGATTATAGCCTCCTTTATTCAATTGGCTTCAGACAGAGAGAGATCAGAGGACTTATGGATGGCATTGGCAGTCTTTAAGCAGGCTTCCAGCTCAGCATTATTCTTCTCAAGATCAGCATTCCTCTTTACCAGCTCGTCATGGCTGCGATATAGGACAGCGAAGTCGGTAACAAACTGCAAAGAAGAGAAATATTAACAAGGGAAGTATAGATCAAAGTATTACAAGAATAGATAACTGAGAGTAAAGTTACCAAGGCTAGCCTCTGACTCACTTTCAGAGCTAACTGGTCGGTTCCCATCGCCTTCTGACGATCAGTCGGTAAAAATGCTCTTTCGAGCAACTCAGGATCCAACTGAGGATAAAGGGCCACAGAGGCCCCTTCAGGCAAGGCGGACACGAGAACCAGAGTCTGCCCTGCCTTCATCTTAACCTCATCTCTTCTCTTTTCCTCTTCCCTCTCCTTCCTTTTCTTCTCATCTCTCCTTCTCTCCTCCTCCTTTCTCTCCATCTCTCTCAACTACACTTCCTCCATCTCTATCAACTACACTTCCTCCCTCTTCTTCTTCACCTACTCATGAGCAGTAGATTGAGAACCAGTTGCAACCCCTCTGCTGCCAGATTTTTTCTTCTTTGACCGGTGAGAAAGGAGCACATCATCATCATCATTATCACGAACTAGATTCTTCCTGGTAGGAACCGTATCGTCCTCGTAGGAACTACTCGATTCACTCGAAGCCCTCGATCCTTTGAAACTTCTTCCGAGATGGAAGATCCTTCACCACCAGAGCTCTCTTCACTGGAATCACCTTCGGCACCGCCCTATTTGCACCCTCGCTCTCCTCACCAGAGCTTCTCTCTTCCTCGCCCAATTAGATGGGAATTGTGGCAACCTCTTCGGTGATGTCTAGCTCAGGAATGCTATCCATATGACGCGTAATAATGCTGTACCCAACGTTCTTATATTCCAGAAGGAAGGCCATTGACCGAGGATGTTCACCGTCAGCCAAGAGCTTCCTGATTTTCCAGGATTTGACCAACTCAATAGCTCGAACCTCGCTAGAGCAGGTTCAATTAACACAAGTAATTTAATTGAATTACTTAGACATAAGAGCAATCTGATTATCCAAGTTATCCAAGTCACGGTCCTTATCAGAGTCAAGGTCAAGGTCAGGTTTGATCAACTTAGATGAAAAACAAGATTAGAATTACCCTGTTTTTTATTGGTCTGGATCAATTGCTTATTTAATTCTTGTTCCATTTCCACAGTTCTTAGTTTACTACTGAGAAGTTTTGGAGCAAGATTTTGATCATCCATTTCCTCAATAACATATACTTTGTTATCAAACTTCTGTGGAAGTTATCTTAGAATTTTTGAAACAATCTCTTTCCTATCATAGGTTATACCATTTGTGTGCAACTTAGTTACAATGTTAGTTAACCTAATATAGAAATCATCAAAGGATTCAGTCTCAGACATAACAAGAGAGTTATACTATTAGATAAGCATTTGAGTTTTAGCATCTTTAAGAATATCCTAAGTCTTCTATAGGATAAAAGACAAGTCAAGTCCTAAAGCTAAGGACGAATTTTGCACCTTACTTTATGTAACAGGGATAGTCAATCTTAAAGCTCACATGGGCACAACTATGAGACTAAAGCTACATGTCTATTAGATGTACACTAGGATAAGACGAAAATAACATAATCTCAATCAATATATGCATGTGTTCCTAATGTGTCAATTGCAAATGTGCAACACACGTGAATATCTTTACTCGGATATGTCGTTGAGTAGAGTCGAGGCATGTTGAGTCGTCGAGTAACGTCGTTTGATGTACCAAGGAGAAGGCTCGTACTAAAAATATGTTTTGACACAATTTCTAAATTATATAAAAATGTGTCCTCAATCTTTCAAAAGTATATTATCAATTTTATGAGGAAAGTGTTTTACAAATAATTTTATAAATATGAGAAAACAGATCTTTAAAACATTTTCAATAAACATATAAGATCAGGAGAAATTCTAATTTAAAGATCCTATAACATCCAACACAAAATCAGAATATTTAGATCATAAAAATATTCAATAAAATTTGGATCTAAAAATCTAAGGAATTCTAGTTTTTGTAAAAAATTATTTTAGTATGAACGCACATAAATTCTCTCTACAATAACACAATATTTCAATCTCTAAATTTATGAGATGATGTGCAAGATTATTGAGAATTTAAAAACAAAAACAGAATAGAGATGAAGTAGAAATAAACAAAATGTGTGTAAAGTAACATTCATTCTATCTCTTAGACATTCTCTAATTCTCTATATTTTTCTATCTACAAGTTTAAACCCTCTTTTGTTTCGCACTCTAGATATCTGAACATCTAACAAAAATTTAACACAAATAAAATCTCAAATGTTGTTTATATAGGTGAGAAAACAATATGCTAGAAACTCTAAAATCAAGGGTTCAGATTAAGTCAAATATTTACGGTGTTTCAAATTTTGCTATAAATTAGGTAGAACTAGGCGTGCACATACTCCCACACACCACTCTAGTGACTTTAATAGTCTTAGAGAGAAAATTGAGTTTCTAGTTGTGACTTCGCATAGCTTGATGGAAGAATTTCAGCGGATGTCTTTTTCATTTGAGAATACTTCCAACACTCCGACTAGAGTCAACAACGATAAGGGCAAACAAAAGGTTACCTCCACTTGAGTACTTAAGCACTATGTCAAAGCCCTTATTGTGCACATTGCTCTCAAGGTTCAAAATACTTTTTAATAGTATTTTGATACTGGGTGCTCTAGGCACGTGACTAGTGACATTTTATTATTTACCCATCTTGAGGATCGCAAGGAGGGTAAAGTCACTTTTAGAGATGGGAGTAGGTCTAGTATTTTAGAGTGTGGTTGTTCTGAGATAATCGGATTCCCCAAACAATACAATGTGTTGTACATGAAAGATTTGAAAGCGAACCTAATTAGCATAAGCTAACTGTGCGACGCAAACTTTGCAGTAAAGTTTAGTAGGTCCGAATGCAATGTTTATGATCAATTCAATGAACTTTTACTACAAGGTGTGAGGACCAAGGATAGTTGTTATGAGATTATACCCAAGTCCTCCTTTGCGTGTAATAGTGCCACGATCACCACTATGGACCTTTGGCATCAACGAATATGTCACGTGAACTTTATTGATCTTGAGAGATTAGTGAAAACGGACTTAGTTTATGGCTTATCATAACTTTGGAAACCAACTTCCTCGTTTTGTGAACCTTGCCAACAAGGAAAAAATTTAGAAGTCCCCATCAAAAGTTGAATACCATTACCACCTACAGTGTTTGGGAGTTGATTCACATGGATCTTATGGTTCCTACTCGCTCGAAGGTCTTAGGTGGTAAGAGATATATTCCCGTGATGGTCGATGACTTTTCTAGATACTCTATCACAGGATTACTTAAATATAAGTCCGATGCGGTTGAGTTCCTTACAACCAAGTGCCATGTCCTACAAAATCTACACGGTGTCACTATTAATTGGATGCATAGTGACAATGACACTTAATTTAAAAAAGCCAAAGTAGATAGCTATTATGATGGAGTGGGCATCAAACATTTTGGTCATTCATACTCCTTAACAAAATGGGATTGTTGAGAGAAAGAACCTGACAATACAAAAAAGGCTAGATCCATGCTTCTTGGGAGAAATGTGCCTAGATGTTTTTGGGAAAAGTCGAGCACCGTATGCCATCCAATGAAAAGGGTATATCTTCATCCGCACACACTTCACACACCTTATGAGTTATGGATAGGGAAGAATCCCATCCTATTATATTTTGTGTCTTTGGGAATACTTGCAACATCTTGTGAGATTAGGAGCACTTAGGAAAGTTCGACTCCCAGAGTGACGAGGGGATATTTTCAGGATATTCATTGACTAGTAGGGCTTATAGGGGTTTCAACCTTGTAAGATATAAGGTGATGGAGTCCATAAACATCATGATAGAGATAATGAGCCACCGATGTTTGCTGATCCTAGCCACTAGTGTAAGGATGATCTACCACTGGTGATGATCCCATCCTTCCTCATGCTATCATAGTGGACCCTATTTCTATTTAAGGGAGATACCATATTGGGTTCAAAAGAGTTATAACCCTTCCATTATACTTGGTGATCTTACATAAGGGATCAAGACTCGTGCTCAACTCAAAAATATGGTTAGTTATATGTGCTACACATCCTTAGTCGAGCCCAAGAATATGAAAGAAACACTTAAGGATTAGCATTGGATATCTACCATGCAAGATGAGTTGCTTTAGTTTTGCAAAAATGATGTCTAAAAATTATTCCTTTGACCTAGCGAGTCTAATGTGATAGGTACCAGGTGGGTTTATAATTATAAGACAGATGATAATGGTACCATAGTTTGGAATAAGGCTAGGTTGGCCACTCAAGGCTACACACAGATCGAGGGTGTAGACTTTGACGAGATATTCACTCTTGTTGCTAGTCTTGAGTGTATCCACTTACTACTTTCCATAGCGTGTCATTTGCGCTTCAAGTTATATCAGATGTATGTAGAGAGTGCCTTTCTTAATGGCATTCTATAGGAAGAGCTTTCTGTGGAACGATTAAAAGGTTTGAAGACCTTAAGCACTCGGGACATTCCTATTATCTTAGGAAGGCCTTGTATGGTTTGAAGAAAGCATACCATGCTTATTATGATAGGATCACATCCTATCTCTTAGCTCTTGGCTTAAAGAGGGGAGGAATGGATAAGACGTTATTTGTGAGGATAGAGAGTGGTGATATTTTGGTTGCCCAAGTCTATGTGGAAGACATAGTCTTTGGATCCACGTACACCCTCCATGCTCACACCTTTGAGGAGGAGATAGAAAATGAGTTTGAGATGAGCATGATAGGTGAGATTATATTCTTCATAGGTATCTAGGTTCGTCAGCTTGAGGATGGGATATTCATATCTCAATCCAAATATGCAAGAGACCTTGTGAAGAAATTTGGTCTAGACTTCGCCAAGAAATCACGTACCCCTATGAGTACATCGACAAATCTTAGCAAAGACTCTTTAGGTAAGGATGAAGAGTAAACCCTTTATCGAAGTATGATAGGTTGTATCCTCTACTTGGCTTCTAGTCGTCCTAATATTATCTTTAGTGTTGTAGTTTATGCGCGATACCGGGCTTCTCCAAAAGAGTCAAACTTACATGATCTTAAACTTATCATCAAATACGTGAGTGGAACTCTTTCATACGGTAGTTAGGATTACTTTGATATCGATGACTGCTTGTCTGCCTATTCGGATGCCGATTGGGTTGGGAATGTAGATGGTTGTAGGATCACTTTAAGTGGGTGTTTATATTTTGGGAGTGCTCTTGTCTCTTGGTTGAGCAAGAATCGAAACTCCATATCTTTATCCATGGAGGAGGCTGAGTACACAGCCGCCAAAAGTTATTGCATGCAAATCTTATGGATGAAAAAAATGTTGGAGGATTATGGTATTTCATAAGGCACGGTGACTATTTCTTGTGATAATATGAATGCGATACATATTAAATATAAATCGGTCCAACATTCGCGCACAAAACACATTAGGATATGCCAAAACTTTATTCGAGACCTAATTGAGGAGAAGGTGGCGTCCTTGAACTTTGTGAGAACCGATCGTCAGTTAGCTGACATATTCACGAAACCTTTAGATTCACTTCGATTTTAAGATCTTAGAAAATCTTTAGGTATTTACACTGTTGACTGAGTTCGGCTACTTTATCTAGTATAGGATGACTTTTCATGATTATATCACTTATTCCTATTGCTAGATTGTATTATAACTGTGTTATCATTGTACTTGTATTTTTCATTTTGATATTTTAAGAAAAATCCCCCCCCAAAAGAGTTTTTTTTCTGATTTTTTCTTCAATACAAAAAGATTTTCATTTTTTATAAAAAGGTCAAAAAGGAAAAAAGATTTTATTTTGATATTTTTTTAGAAAGTACAAATATTTTTGTATTTCTTTTGTCACCATATATAGATGAACATTTAAGATATCTGGATCACCCATTCATTCCATATTTCAACGTAGCTTTTTTATAGTGCTTTGAGAGATGATGTTGTTTCATTATTGTGCTTAATAACGAGTGGCATCATTACGATTGACCTTTGACGATTACTTACTACATGTTTGACTCCTAGTCACCTTTTTTTAACATTGCACTTACCTGTCACTTGTCGAACATCGTGTTCTCATCTTAATTTTGCTTTAAAATGAACCAAATGTAAAAACGAGATAAAAATTTATGCATGTAAGAACCATTGCCTGGATTTAAATTATTTTTCCAAAAAATTTGTTAAATATTAAGCAATGGAAATAGGCTACGAAAGGTAAAATGTCTTTGCATTAAAATTCACTATTTGCATAAAAGAGCTTAAAAAGATTATAGGCACATAAAAACAGAAGTGCCAGACCAATTTTTGATATGTTGATGCTTTGCTACATATGAGCATCAATTTCTTAAAAAATAATTGAGAGTATTCTTAGTTTTGTGAGAGTTTGAGGGAAATAAGTTGAAGATCAATGAGTTTTCACATATTATAAAATTATCGAAAATTGTTAAATAATTTTGGCATCATTAGTGCGAGAATCACTTTTGTTGTCGCTATGTTAATAAGGTTAAGTCAATTTCACATGAGTTCACAATACTTACACCTACGATAGACTTGGAGATTTTTCGTTAGTAGTATCTCAAATCTTCGTGCACATGTGCTATGATCATCTATGTTAGTTAACCTATGGAAAAAGTTCACACCCTGATTACGCTTTCATGATTCGGATATTTTGTGTTAATCCATGGTGTGTTGTATTTGTACATTTTATACTTGAAAAAATGATTTTTTTTAAATAGTTGGTTGAAAAAGTTGCCTTTTGAGATTATCATTACATTTGGGCTATTTACATAATTTTGTGATGATATCTTACTTCTTGACGTGATTCATTATAATTCATTTTAAGTCTCTACTCCTTTGTCTATTACAAAGAAAAAGGGGGAGAATAAATTAAGGGTGAGTTTTTAATTTTCTATTTAAAAATCTATGTGTCACGGTATCTCTTAGTTTCATGTGTGTAGGTCTCTGGTGGGAGAATAGTTTACACAAAATGAAGACACAACTACCCAAGGGAAGAACAAGTTGATATTGAAGACAATGTTTCACTTATGTCGTTCCGTTTCTAGGGTTTAGGTGGGCATTAGGAATTATTATCATATAAAGTTTTTTTTATTGTAATTCAGATTTCGTTTTTATTTTGTACCGGGATAGACAAAAGGGGAAATTTATAAGGGCAAATATTTTATCTTAGGCTTTAATTCGTATTTTGGTCTATCCCGTTACAAACAGTCATGACAAATCAAACTCTGGAATCTCCAAGATCGAAGACATCCATAAGAATTTTGGATCTTCGTAATTATTCTGAATCATATTTGGGATGCACTTTTTATAAAACCGAGGCTATAATTTTTAAAAGGATTTTAAAATTAAAAATTTACTATAAAGCCTCGTTCAAAGGACATGTCTCATTTGAACGAAAAAGGGATTTCATTAGATCTCACTTCGAATGACCATCTAATGAAGTAAGGACTGCTTGGTAGAACATTCTCGTCAGAAGCTCATTTGATGTAGGATTCAAACGACATTGCCTTTTCATTTGAACGAAATGCTTCCTCGTCTGAACGAGTGCCTATTTTCGTTCGAACGATCCGTCGTCGCCTCAAATTTGTGTCAAACTTATAAATACCTGTTTTAAACTCCTTTTTTATGAGACTTTGAAAAAAATGCAAACAACATATTTGTGCCAAAGTTTTTGATATTTTATATCATAAAACACCTTTTGATTCACATTCCATTCATTCCCATATGATTTGTTAATCTTTGTTAAATCCTAAAGTTTCAATACCTTTCATACACTTTGTGGAGATAAATCTCTATAATTGACTTGTGAATTGAGGGTTCACTATTGAAGAAGAAAGAAGGTTGATTGATGGATACCGAGGGTAGACCGTTACCGGTGGACAACTTTGGATCTAAGTCGTATTTTGTTTGAAGTTTTGAAAACCCAGCTCGTCCAACTTAGTTTAGCTAATTTTTTTAAGTCCGCATCTGTTAAAACTTATGATAATGCTGATTATAGGTTTTGTCCCGTAAAGGGATTTTTCCTCTATTTATGTGATTACTTGAATGATTTGTTTAATTACTTGATTGAACATTCATTTTATGCAAATATAATTTAATTAAAGATTAAAATTTGGTAAAAATTGGATTTGTGTTTTTGGGTCTTTAATTAAATAAATTGATCCATTAGTTCGTGCACACTCTCGGGAATGCACCATCTACTATGTTAGTAAAAAGTTGGTATCCTATAAGCATAAATACACCGTCTTGGAAAAGGCATGTGTATTCCTTACATGGATTACTCGCAAACTTCGCCACTACATGATGTCGTTCATTGTTAGACTTATATCAATAATGGACCCACTAAAATTATTTTTTGAGAATCTCTCTCTTTTTAGAAACTGACTGCTAATGATATCTGAGTTTCAGATCACGTACATCACACAGAAAGCTACTAAAGGAAGAGCCATCTTTGACCTCCTCGCAGGGCGACCCATGTCAAACAAGGAAAAAATGGAGGTAGAATTTCTATACAAGGATCTCTTTCACTAAACGATAGAGAAAATTGGTAAGTATTGATGATGTCAAAAAATGGATCTATAAGAATGATCCATGCCATCAAAGTTGTATTCAACAGTCAAAAGTATAGAAAACAGAATAAAATGGGGGATGAAGAGACATAACACACGATATAGAGTGGTTAAGCTATGAAAATGAGCCTACGTCCACTTTGGTGCCTTATTTTCATCATCCATATGTAGTAATACAAGATTTGGTGGCCCTAAGAGGCATACAAGAAAGAAGAAAGGCTAAATACATGAACATATAAGCTCTATGCTGAGGGGGATGCGTATCTATAGGTTAGGTTGAGTAGTGGCCATGAACTTTAATAGCTTAGGTGATCGAAATAGATGACCCAAATGCTCTCAAGTGCAGAGAGAGAGAGTAGGGAGTTTGGCAGAGCTTCGCTGCTAAAAAAGTGAGTCCTTTAATGAGGAGGTGAGGATCTCTATTTATATTAATTGGTAGGAGTGTCACGTGCATGGAGAATGTGATTTATGGGTAAGTATTATAGTGATGGAATCTTTCTAGAAGGTGTATAGCTGGAAAAATAATTATTTATGTGTCAAGGTCTACAACAAGGACATCGATGTCTGCGACGTGCATTTTGTTGATGGTGGAGTGATACGCTGGCGGCATATACATAGCCAGGATATGGCCTATGGTGGTTGTTGCTCCTGGGACATAGAACAATATCCTTTTCGTATTACATATTGCGATTATGAACATAATACCCCTGCCTTTCGCAACCCTGCTCTTTATCCTGACTGTGGGGATTCCCTACTATATATGCATTTATGGATGGACATATTTTGGGTATATCAACCATACTTCAACGGGGCATCTAATATAAGGGTCTTCATCATAGGAATGCTCATTGTATCACCCAACTCATGACGACTCCCCACTTCTCTCAAAATTACACATGGATGCATTGGCAATATCACCGAAGTGTGAGGACTGCATCACGAGACTCAAAATTGCCCTAGAAATGAGTATCATCGACCTGAAATCTTATGGAAATCCCAACCTATTCACCAATTAAATACTAGGAAAATGGAAGATTCGGGCCAAAAACTACAGCCATGCCATGCCTACTGAGAAAATATATCTACTCAATTCGAACACCTCAAATTCGACTACCTCCTAGGGGCTAAAAATAACTTCACAGACATACTTTCCACTATATCCTCTATGATAGACATATCAAAGGGAATTATGTAAATCACGTTCACCATAATCTATCGGAACACCCCTTCATATTGCTTTGAAGTTGATACGATCGAGGGAATAATATTAGGACCCACAACCTAGTACTAGGACACTTGGAATCTCCTCGACAAAAACCAATTTCCAGTGAAATCCCTATCCAATAACCTATTTACTCTGCAACGATTGGTAACCCAGTTCATCATCTGTGGGAGTTTGTTATACAAGAAAGGGTTCAATGGAATACACTTGTGATTAATCACATAGGAAAAAACCTTCAAAGTTATGGACAAAATTCATAACGACAAATGTGGCCCGAACAAGACTGGGCACACCCTATCTAAAAAAAATATTTCTAAAGTGATACTATTGGACCACCATGAAAATTAACTATACATATTACGCTAATAGGTGCCCCAAGTGTCAAATCGACGGACCCCGACAATATCTACGTCCTCGAGAGCTATATTTTATGACCTCACCCTAGCCGTTCTCCACCAAGGGGATCGACATCATAGGGAAGGTAACTACCAAGGCTTCCAATAGGCATGATTTCATATTAGTCGCTATCAATTATTTCACCAAATGGCTCGAGGTTAAATCCTACGCAATTTTGAATGTTAAGAAATTAGTCAAATTCATACGGAGCAACATCATTTGCTGCTTTAGCATACCTCAAAAGATATATTAAACATCGAGTTTCACTTTGAGAAAGAGGTCTAAAATCTACAAAAGTAGTACGATATCACCCATCACAGTTCATACCCATACCGATCGAAAACTAATGGAGTAGTCGAGGCTGATAATAAGAATGCCAAAAAAATTATTAGCAAGATGATAAAAACCTACAGCGACTGGCCAAACAATATCCCATACACCCATTAGAGGTATTGTATTACAGAGGGAAACTCCATCATGGACACCCCTACTCACTAGTTTATGGCATGGATGTAGTCTTACTCATAGAACTCGAGGTATCCCTACTAAGGTTCATGTTCGAGAGTCAAGTGGAAGAAGTTAACTGGGTTCAAGAATATTATGATGAACTTTCTCTCCTCGATGAGAGGAGGATAAAAGTAGCTTATCACAACCACGGATACCAATAGCTCATTGCCATGGCATTTAAGAAACGGTTTAAAAAGTGAAACGTTCAATAGAGTGACCTCGTTCTCAAAGAAAATCTTAAACCATACCAAACCCCTAGTGGTAAATTTGCACAGAATAGGGGATGGACCTACCTCGTCACCAAAATAAACTCCAGCGAGGCGGATACCTTAACTGATCTTGATGGATTCACGCTAACCCAACCATTCAATCTCAATCGATTGAAGAAATTCTTTTCTTAAACCCGCTTCAGGTTAAAAGGAAAAAAGCCAAAAATAATTGGCCATAAAAGGAAGGGATAACTATATAAGCTCATACACATTCCGCAACCCTACATCAAAAAGCCCACTTAAGACACTAACCTTTCACTTAGAGTTATCTAAAACACTTTGAGCCCCCAACTTTTTCATTTCGACGGAACTATTAGGACCTGATTCTTCGATATATTTTTACCACAAACATTAAAATAGACACATAGTTGTTTTTAAATCAAATATATGTAGGCAACTCGAGATATCACTTCAGGCCCGGTCTAAATAAACACAAAAAACTATTTTATAGGAAAACCCTGCCTATGGCAATTATGCACTTGTTCTAAAAAGGACCAGTGTCATCAAAGTAGATTAAAATTAAAATAAAATAAAATAAAGACCTAAAGATTTTTAAAGACTCCATAGGATCATCTTTATTAACTTACCCACAAAGGCTAATACTGTCAAAAAACTGAAAGGGAGAACACGCTACCCCTATATACTTATTCCCCAAAGAGAAACACCCCTCTCCTATAAAATCAGGACAAATATCGAGGTAGGTAGATTCACCAAAGGCTCTCCGCTAATCGACACCCTATTTTTAGTAAAAGGATGACACTCCTATATTCAAAGCCATCTCCGATGGCTCTCGCCCCTCTCCCTCAAAACATACCACAAGCCAGGACACATATCAAGGCAAAGAGACTCTCTAAAGGCTCCTTGCTAAGTGTCACACTATTCTCTTGGTAAAAGGACGACACTCTTATCTCCAAAAGTTGTATCCGAAGGATCCTACCCAAGCAAAGTCCAAAGAAGCAACATTACATCCCTTTTCTTCTCTTATGCCACTTCAAATAATGTGGCTCACTACCAAAGAAAAGGGAATTGTCTCACTTGAAAAGAGAAGTTTCCAAAAATACTTGGTACCTTTATTTTTATATCTTCTCATTCCCCTGTTGTGGTTCCTCTTTTTTTATTTTAATTTTTATTTTATTTTAGTACCTTTATGACGAGTGTATCTACACTTGTCTCTACTATCTTAGTAAAAAGAGATTAGGCTTATTCTGTTTCATATGAATATTCGACATTAATTATTCTTCAAACAAAGGTAAATTGCACATATAATATTAGTATATCCACTAAAGAAAAATATAATGTCATGAATAGGAATCAAATATTAATAAAATCTATATGAAGTCTAAAAATACCCAATCCTATCAAATAAGGCATGTGTCCTAATGCGAAAAAAAACAAAATAAGATCAAATGTATAAATGGTCAGAGACAAGACCCCTCCCCAGCCAATAAAATACCAAAAACTCAATTATGATCGGTTTTCCTAGGCCTCTTAACAACATCAGTTATTGTAACATCCCGTATTTTCATGCATTTAATATTTAATTAATTCGAGAATTCCACTTGTGTGTCGTAATTTAATTGAATTAATTATGGCAAGTTATATTTAAATATTAATCGGGAAGTGAATGGTTAATATTTAGGGAACTTAATTACTAAGTGAATAGTAATAATGTATTTACGTCATTTCGAGTATTAATGACGGGACATGTACTTATTTCAGTCGGGAGTCGGTATAGACTAATTTGGGTGTGAAATAAGGATTTTTAGAAATTAATTCGGATGCCAATTCTAAGTGTATGGTTGTGTCCGGATGGGCCGAGATAGTCGGAGAAGTGTACTCGGGGGTAGTAAACGGGTCACGGGACGTTTTTAGACATAGTCGGGCCCACACGGGGACATTTGGGTCACTTGGGCTTGGCCCATTGGGGAAAAAAGGGGATTAAACTAATTAAGCAAGTATAAGGAATTAGGGTACGGCTCATTAGGGTGGGAAAAATAACTTAGTGGGTTAGGAAACCTTAAGAGCAGTTAAGGCATATTGGGGGACAAAGAAGGGCCAAATCAAGGAGTTCATCTTCAACCTTGAGCAATCACAACTCCAAATTCAGTCTCTACAAACCCTAAGGCAAGTGGTTAACTTGATGTAGCATTAAATCTATTTTTCAATTCATATTTATGTGATGTGATTGATTAAAATTCGTTTTGGTTGTTAATGGCATAAAAATGGGCTTATGAAAACCAATAATCTGGTTTATGAATTTGAGTAGGGATGCATGTAAAATCTGAGAATATTAAATTGATACAAATCTGGTAGGATGTAATCTGGATAACTAGAAATGAATTTGAAGAAGAAATTTGAGGTTTGAATGGGTTAAAGGTTAAAGGTAGATTTTTCCCCAAATTATGAAATCAGTAGATAATGGACGAATTAATGAGGTTTGTGGACATTATGAAGGCCCCTCATAAGGTTTCTAATAAGTTTTATTGATGAGGAGTCTTGGGTTTACTGTTAGAAGAAGATAGAGATTTTAGAATTTCGTCCATGGCTGAAATAGCCTTCTGGAGAAGACGAAGACCTGCTCGATCGATCGATCGAAGGTCTGGGGTCGATCGATCGACGGTCGGCAGACTTTGGTAATTCGGCCAGTTTATTTATATAAGGGAAAAATTATATAAGATTCTTTCCATATCTTATGTAATTAGAAATAAATATATGGAGTTATACACTAATTAATTGTGAGGGAAATTAATTGGGAATTCGGGAGAAATTTAGGTGTGATGCCATGACTAAATTGTGAGAATAATGTTTCACAATAATTAGGAACGGATTTAGTGGGCGAGTCCGAGGCTATTGGTTGGGCGATACCAAGGTGTTGAAATTATTTAAGTGAGGGCTAAATAATTTAGAATCGGATGTTGTTTTATTTCGGGCCACGAGAGTAAGTCCGAATTTATGGTGGGAGTGATACCAAAGGTAACTTAGTTAATTAATGTGCAAATTAATTAATAATTAGAGTTTGACCATAAACTCTTAATAATTTAAATAGACTTGTGTTACGGATTTAGTACATGGCATAGCCGGGACATTTTATATTTATATATATACGGGATGTGATAGTATATATATGGTGTGTACATTAATAATCAGTGGCTAGATATTATTATTAGTATATACTCTAGTGCTATAGGGGGAGGTTGCGCGTAGTGGATGAATCTCCTAGATTAAGGAGTAGGGCGAGTATATTCCCAGGTCATAGCGTCCGTTATATGGGTGAGGGGCATCTCACTTTTAGGGAAGGAAGATGACCGCCTCCAATTGTATGTTTTAACCAAGTTAGTGAGTGATTCTGACTTGGGTAACTAGGTTACGTGAATATACCTAGTGGGATAGCACTTTAGAGAATTTACATCCTGTGAGTATCTACTCGGGTGGATGCTAGTTATTAAATGTATTTCAGTATGTTTGTAAATGCTGCAATATGACTATAAGTATATAATTAGGTAATTAATTATATACGAGCTAATTAATACCAAGCATGAGTTGTTTTATATGTATAACAAGTATGGAAGTTATATGAATTTAAAAAGGGAAATGATTAATTAAGTTGATGTTGATAATAGCTTAAAAATCATAAATTCGATATACTCGTTTAGAGTAGTGTGAGTCAAGGAGATTGTATTAATTATTTAGTAATGAGATAAATAACTAGGTGAATTAATTATGGCGTAGTAGTGCACATTAGAGGAGGGGTGAGAAAGTCCTTAAGAGAGTGAGGTACAAACTAAAATATGGAGAGCATGCATATTTATTTATTACTGCAAGTTAATCATTTGCTAAATGTTTTTCAAATGTTTTGGGTACTAACCCTTGCTATAAAAACTTTTCAAAACCTTTTAGGTGTCCAGCCACAGGGACGCCAGGCTTGACTAAATTTCAGAGATCCGTTGCTGCAGCACATGTGGATGTTGTGGGACTTTGATAGATGCCTCATTCTTTCATTCATAATGTAGATATTTCTATCAGTTATTCGAGCTTGTTGCTCACAGTTCTTTTAGTATTCGTTAGACCTGTTGAGACTTATTTCTTGTTTTTACTTTTGATGGATTTTTGAACCGATGGTTTATTCGGTTAGTTAATTATTTTTGAATGGTTATTTCAGTTAATTGTGATTGTTATATTATTTTATTTTCCGCATGAGAGTTCCATTTAAACTAATGAAAGATAAAATTTGGCACTAGTCTATTTTTCTCACTTAGGTGGTTAGTAATTAAAAGGGCGACAGTGATGCTAAGAATGAACCAACTGAGAAACATGTTCTAACTTAATTTAGGACTGATCACCCAGGGTTAATTAGGCGGGGTGTCACAGATTGTATTAGAGCATCAGGTTCTAGTGTCCTTAGGATTTGTGCGGCTTTCTACGTTTTAGCATAGCATTCGGTTGTTATAGAGCCCTATTATTAGGACTATTGATTCATTTTTCCGCTTGTGAGATATTGTATTTGTGCTATGAATATTTTTGTGTAAATTGTGTACTTATCCGATTCAATCTATTTCAGAAGCCACCGAGGAGATTGAGAGCAGAGAGGGCTGAGGCTAGGGACGAGGTTAGGGAGGATCATCAGGAGCCACAAGTACCGCCACCCCCACCCCCACCCGAGTTGATTTACACTACTCGGGTGGCAGTGATAGTGACCCAGGCGATCGAGACAGCGATGAGAGCTATGGCAGCTCAATTTCCACAGCCGCAGGCACCGCCTCCAGTGGCACCGGTAGTTCAGGCTCTAGTGGGACCACCATCTCTGCAGAGAGTTAGGGAGACCTTTCAGAAGGGTCACCCACTTGAGTTTTGGGGAACACAGATATATTAGAGGCTTGTGACTGGAAGAAGAGCATTCAGCGCCATCCGCGCATGCTGGAGTGTAGCGAGGTACAAAAACAGACGCTTGCTACCTTTCGTCTATCGGGAGCAGCCTTACAGTGGTGGGAGTCAGTTACGACCACCGAGGAGTGGGATTTGATGCCGATAGCAGAGTTCTGGGTGCGGTTCGACCGCAAATACTTTCCACCAGCGGTAGAGGCTGAGATGAGAAAGAAATTCAGTGATTTAGTACAGGGTGACCGATCAGTGGCAGACTATGATGAAATGTTCACCCATTTGGCAAACTTTGTGCCAAATGAGGTGAGCGATGAGGAGCGAAATAAATCGAGGTTTATGGATGGTTTAGCCTGGTGGATCAGGCAACATTTGATTGGAAATTCGACATTAGTGACTTATACAGATGTTGTTAATGTCGCACTTGTGCATTGCCAGGATCATCGCTTCCATGCGAAAGGGAGCAAGAGAACAGGGGAGACGAGCCAACAGGGCAAGGCAGTTATTAGTGGTGACACGAGTGGTACTCAGCAGCAGACGGACAGTTAGCTGGGGAATCAGGCTAAGAAGTTTAAGCCTGGTGGGTTTCGACCGGGAGGACAGGGGTTCAGGCAGGGGCAACCGGGTTCGAATCAGCAGCAGCAGGTTCCTCAGGGCCGTCAGGGCCAAGAGAACAATAGGGGAGGCCAGCAGGTCTAGTCCCGTTAGGGCCAATAAGGCCAACGATAGGGAGATGGCCAGAAACGCTATTTTTCTGTGGCCAGCCAGGACACTTCAAGAGGGAGTGGCCACAGAGGGGCAGAGGTCAACATCAGGAGGCCCAATAGGGGCAACGGGGGCAGATACCGCCAGCAGTACCAGCCCCACCTGCCCCACCACAGCAGGGGCAGATGCACTATGGGCGTGTGTATAACATTCGGGATGTTCCCAGTCCTCCAGCACAGCAAGCACCACCAGCAGTTGAGGGTATGTTTCTTATTCATGGTTATGAGGGTAGTATTCTTTTTGATACGGGAGCATCGCATTCATTAATTAAATATAATTTTGCTAAACGGGCCGGGTTACTAGAGACCATGGGTAGTCTTCGGATGTGTGTCAAGTCACTAGTAGGCAGCGGGGCTTCGGTTCACTCGATTTGTCGGGGGGTGGACGTTTTGATTGGGAGGCTTAGTTTAGCAGCGGACCTCTTGGTGTTAGATATGGAGGGTTACGATGTCATCTTGGGTATGGATTGGTTGGCAGGTTATCGGGCAACGGTGGATTGATACGAGAGGACAATCGTGTTCTCCATTCCATAACAGGAGATGTTTTTTATAGCAATGCCGTTACCTGAGGGGGGTCACGCACGCACCTGTATTACATTGAGGAGGAGACCCCACAAGAGGTGGCGATTCCGTTGGACTCAATCTCGATAGTGAGGGACTTTCAGGATGTGTTCCAGGAGATACCAGGGTTTCCACCTAGCAGGGAAATCGAATTTGTGATCGATTTAGCACAGGGGATGAGGCCAATTTCTCGGGCCCCATACCGTATGGCCCTGTCAGAGATGCGTGAGTTGAGAGAGTAGATTCAACAGCTTCTGGGTCAAGGTTTCATCCGACGGAGTACATCACCGTGGGGTGCATCAGTGTTGTTTGTGAAGAAGCGGGACGGCTCACTACGGTTATGCGTGGACTATAGAGAGCTGAACAAGGCGACGATACGAAATAAGTATCCGTTGCCTAGGATTGATGATCTATTTTACCAATTGAGAGGGGCGTCTTACTTCTCTAAGGTCGACTTGAGGTCAGGGTATCATCAACTACGTATCCGAGAGGACGATGTTCCTAAGACCGCTTTCCTATCTCGGTATGGATCTTATGAGTTCAAGGTGATGCCATTCGGGCTCACCAATGCACCAGCAGTGTTCATGGACCTTATGAATAGGATTTTCAGGGAGTTTCTCGATCAGTTTGTCATCGTGTTCATTGATGACATCCAGATCTACTCGCGCACCGAGGAGGAGCACGCAAAGCATTTGCGTATAGTGTTACAGACATTACGGAATCACCAGATGTACGCCAACTTATGGAAGTGTGGATTTTAGCTACGGGAGGTTCAGTTTTTTGGCCACCTGGTGTCAGACCGGGGTATTGTGGTGGATCCAAGAAAAGTATCGGCGGTGAGGGAGTGGGGATAGCCCATGACACCGACCAAGGTGCACAGTTTTCTGGGATTGGCCGATTATTATACGTGGTTCATCAAAGGATTCTCAAAGATTGAGGGCCCTTTGAAGAATCTGACCCGAAAGGGGGTACCTTTCACTTAGAATGATCATTGTCAATTAGCTTTCGAATAGCTAAAGGACAAGTTGACATCTGCACCCGTACTTGCATTGCCGAAGGGAGGATCAGAATATCGGGTTTACACTAACACATCATTACAGGGACGTGGGGGTGTGCTTCAGCAGGAGGAAAGTGCTATAGCTTATGAGTACAGGAAGCTAAAGCCCCATGATAGGAACCTGGAGCTAGCAGCGATCATTTTTTCTTTGAGAATATGGAGACATTATCTTCTGGGAGAGAAGTTCACGTTATTCACAGATCACAAATCACTTCAGTATCTCTTCACACAGAAGGATCTGAATATGAGGCAGTGGCGATGGCTAGAATTCATGAAGGTCTACCAGTTTGATATTCAGTATCATACTGGTAAGGCTAATGTGGTAGCAAATGAATTAAGCCAGAGACTGACCGGGGAAATATCAGACTATTGGAAAGCGAAGTGGAAAGAGCTTCGATTTGAGGATGATGTGGCCAGGGCTTGCATGTCTGCATTATCCATCACACCTAAGATCATTATGCAGGTTGTGAGGGTGCAGGCAGAGGACCAGATCTGCCGATATAAGGTGAGCCAGTTGCTAGCTGAGGGAGCAGAGGGTTACTCGGTCAGCTCGAAAGGAGGCTTACGCCTTAATGGGAGGTTAATTGTGCCAGAGGATGAGGAGTTAAGGCACGCTATTATGACAGAGTCCCATGGGTCGAGATTCGTGGTACATCCCGGTGGGGATAAGATGTACCAGGATACGAGGAGGCAGTATTGGTGGGCAGGAATGAAATGAGACATAGCAGAGTTTATTTCGAAGTGTGCCACATGTCAGCTTGTGAAAGTTGACCACCAGAGACCATCAGGGATCTTACAGCCGCTGGATATTCCCGTATGGAAGTGGGAGAGCATCTCTATGGACTTCATTACAGGGTTACCTGCATCGCAAAAGGGTCATGATTCCATATGGGTCATTGTGGATCGGTTGACCAAAGTGTCCCACTTTCTTCCGATTCGCACAGACTTTGAGACGATGCGATATGCGCAGCTGTTCATAGCTGAGATTATTAAGCTGCACGGGGTACCGGTTAATATTGTGTCTGATAGAGACAAGATCTTTGTGGCCCACTTTTGGCAGAGCTTTCAGGAAGCCATGGGCACGGAGTTATGTTTGAGTACAGCCTATCATCCACAGACTGACGGGCATACTGAGAGAGTCAATCAGATGCTGGAAGATATGCTCAGAATGTGCGTATTAAACTTTGGGGGAGGTTGGGAGAAATATCTTCCTTTGGTAGAGTTCGCGTATAACAACTCTTACCAATTCACGATCGGTATGGCACCATTTGAGGCACTATACGGGAGACCTTTTCGTTCACCCGCTTATTGGTTAGAGGTGGGGGACAACAAACTATTGGGGATGGAGATTGTTTAGGAGACATCTGCCAAGATAGAGCTGATCCGAGGGAGGATTCGGATAGCTCAGGATAGGCAGAAAAGTTACGCTAATGCTTCACGGAGACATGTGGAGTTAGAGGTTGGGGATCAGGTGTTGGTCCGGGTGTCCCCTATGAAAGGGGTGATGAGGTTCGGCAAGAAGGGTAAGTTAGCATAGAGGTACGTGGGACTTTTCCCTATTATCGAGAGGGTGGGGCTAGTAGCCTACAGGCTAGGATTGCTGGAGCACCTTCAGAGGATACACGACGTATTCCATGTAGCATCGCTTAAAAAATATCGCAGGAGCGAGAGGGATTTCTGGCACATTCCACTCGAGGAAATTGATTTACAGCCATACATCTCACACGAGGAGAGACCGGTGGCTATTCTGGACCGTAGTGAGAGAAAGTTACGATCCAAGGTTGTTCCACTAGTTAGAGTACAGTGGGGTCATCACAGAGTTGATGAGTCTACCTGAGAGCGGGAGGAGGATATGCGGGAACAATATCCAGAGCTTTTTACCACATGTACGACATAATTTCGGGGAAGAAATTCCTTTCTAAGGGGGGGAGTATGTAACACCCCGTATTTTCATGCATTTAATATTTAATTAATTGGGGAATTCAAAATTACTTGTGTGTCGGAATTTTAATTGAATTAATTATGGCAAGTTATATTTAAATATTAATCGGGAAGTCAATGGTTAATATTTAGGGAACTTAATTACTAAGTGAATAGTAATAATGTATTTACGTCATTTCAAGTATTAATGACGGGACATGCACTTATTTCAGCCGGGAGTCGGTATAGACTAATTTGGCTGTGAAATAAGGATTTCTAGAAATTAATTCGGATGACAATTCTAAGTGTACGGTCGAGTCCGTATGGGCCGAGATAGTCGAAAAAGTGTACCCGAGGGTAGTAAACGGGTCACGGAACGTTTTTAGACATAGCCGAGCCCACACGGGGACATTTGGGTCACTTGGGCTTGGCCCATTAGGGAAAAACGGGATTAGACTAATTAAGCAAGTATAAGGAATTAGGGTACGGATGATTAGGGTGGGAAAAATAACTTAGTGGGTTAGGAAACCCTAAGAGCATTTAAGGCAAATTGGGGGACAAAGAAAGGCCAAATCAAGGAGTTCATCTTCAACCTTGAGCAATCACAACTCAAAATTCAGACTCTACAAACTCTAAGGCAAGTGGTTAACTTGTTATATCAGTAAATCTATTTTTCAATTCATATTTATGTGATGTGATTGATTAAAATTCGTGTTGGGTGTTAAGGGCATAAAAATGGGGTTGTCAAAACCAATAATCTGGTTTACGAATTTGAGTAGGGATTCATGTAAAATCTGAGAATATTAAATTGATACATATCTAGTAGCATGTAATCTGGATAACTACAAATGAATCTGAAGAAGAAATTTGAGGTTTGAATGGGTTAAGGGTTAAAGGTATATTTTTCCCCAAATTATGAAATCAGTAGATAATGGACGAATTAATGAGGTTTGTGGACATTATGGAGGCCCCTCATAAGGTTTCTAATAAGTTTTGTTGATGAGGAGTCTTGGGTTTACTGTTAGAAGAAGATAGAGATTTTAGAATTTCGTCCATGGCTGAAATAGCCTTATGGAGAAGACGAAGACCTGCTCGATCGATCGATCGAAGGTCTGGGGTCGATCGATCGACGGTCGGCAGACTTGGGTAAAAATTATATAAGATTCTTTCCATATCTTATCTAATAAGAAATAAATATATGGGGTTATACACTAATTAATTATGAGGGAAATTGATTGGGAATTCGGGAGAAATTTAGGTGTGACGCCATGACTAAATTGTGAGAATAACGTTTCACAATAATTAGGAACGGATTTAGTGGGCGAGTCCGGGGCTATTGGTTAGGCGATACCAATGTGTTGAAATTATTTAAGTGAGGGCTAAATAATTTAGAATCGGGAATTTAGACTCAGATGTTGTTTTATTTCGGGCCACGAGAGTAAGTTCGAATTTATGGTGGGAGTGATACCAAAGGTAACTTAGTTAATTAATGTGCAAATTAATTAATAATTAGAGTTGGACCATAAACTCCTAATAATTTAAATAGAATTGTGTTACGGATTTAGTACACGGCATAGCCGGGACATTTTATATTTATATATATACGGGATGTGATAGTATATATACGGTGTGTACATTAATAATCAGTGGCTAGATTTTATTATTAGTATATACTTTAGTACTATAGGGGGAAAATGCGCGTAGTGGATGAATCCCCTAGCTTAAGGAGTAGGGCGAGTATATTCCCAGGTCATAGCGTCCGTTATATGCGTGAGGGGAATCTCACTTTCAGGGAAGGAATATGAGCGCCTCCAATTGTATGTTTTAACCAGGTTAGTGAGTGATTCTGACTTGGGTAACTAGATTACGTGAATATACCTAGTGGGATAGCACTTTAGAGAATTTACATCCTGTGAGTATCTACTCGGGTGGATGCTAGTTATTAAATGTATTTTAGTATGTTTGTAAATGCTGCAATATGACTGTAAGTATATAATTAGGTAATTAATTATATACGGGCTAATTAATACCAAGCATGAGTTGTTTTATATGTATAACAAGTATGGAAGTTATATGAATTTAAAAAGGGAAATGATTAATTAAGTTGATGTTGATAATAGCTTAAAAATAATAAATTCGATATACTCGGTTAGAGTAGGGTGAGTCAAGGAGATTATATTAATTATCTAGTCATGAGATAAATAACTACGTGAATTAATTATGGCGTAGTAGTGCACATTAGAGGAGGGGTGAGGAAGTCCTTAAGAGAGTGCGGTACTAACTAAAATATGGAGAGCATGCATATTTATTTATTACTGCAAGTTAATCATTTGCTAAATGTTTTTCAAATGTTTTGGGTACTAACCCTTTGCTATAAAAACTTTTAAAAACCTTTTAGGCGTCCAGCCACAGGGACGCAAAGCTTGACTAAATTTCAGAGATCCGTTGCTGCAGCACATGTGGTTGTTGCGGGACTTTGATAGACGCCTCATTCTTTCATTCATAATATACAGATTTCTATCAGTTATTCGAGCTTGTTGCTCACAGTTCTTTTAGTATTCGTTAGACCTGTTGAGACTTATTTCTTGTCTTTACTTTTGATGGATTTTTTAACCGATGGTTTATTCAGTTAGTTAATTATTTGTGAATGGTTATTTCAGTTAACTGTGATTGTTATATTATTTTATTTTCCGCATGAGAGTTCCATTTAAATTAATGAAAGATAAAATTTAGCACCAGTCTATTTTTCTCACTTAGGTGGTTAGTAATTAAAAGGGCGACAGTGATGCTAAGAATGAACCAACTGAGAAACATGTTCTAACTTAATTTAGGACTGATCACCCGGGGTTAATTAGGCAGGGTGTCACGGTTATATCTTATCGCATCATGATTTACGCGATGCTTTAGGCTTGACTAGACAGGAGAAGGAATAGGCCAATGGGATTTCATTGAACCAATAGCAAAGTCTGAAACCTCCTCATAATGAGAGGGGACACATGAGTGAGTATTCGTACATGAACGAGGCATCTCCCATCTATCCTGAGATGTAACAGGACCAAGGGCTATGAGGGAACGAATAAGTGCCTAGTATAAGGACAACTAATGGGTCCTCACATCCTGTAAACTGGATGCAGATATCCACCTCCTAAAAACTATCAAAATCATAAAAAATGATCAGTATAAGGAAATTAGAAAGATAAAGAAATGGAATACTGAAAGGATAAAGGAAAGAAAATTAGCATACCCCCCAGCTCTTGTATGTCGAAATCCCGTGTGCAAGCATTTCAAGTGATGATTCGACGTCTGGATCAAGTACCTAATCTTATAACCATAATTCAAAAACTCTATCTCGGATAAAATCACTAGAAGAACCACACTCCTAGCAGGAATTCCTCCCTGAATGGGCATTCCTCCCGAGCAGTCGCTACCTCCCCACCCTTCCGCTGAGCCTCCACATCTATATCCCTCACCTTAGAGTCCAGGGAAGAAACGTAAACTAACGCTAGCCCCTCCACCTCAGTCCTCCCATGGTCTACTCCCTCCTATATGGCTCAGGCCCTCTTCTTCGTAGTTAATGACAAATCCCAGGAACCCTAATCCCATGGATTATCGAAAGAGAAAAGGATCGCATGGGAAGGGGTATCCCCTCTCTCTTAATGCTAACCTAAGTGACCCAAATTATCCCCTCCTAGTGTTAGGTCCACCCCCAACGCATCATTAGGCCCAAAGAAGTCCATCGACACCGGTGGGTAAGCCCTCCTCCAAGGCCTAGGCTCCACACTATCTCCGTCACCCCCAGTCGAGGACTTACCCGAGACTTTGAAACCTTCACCGAGACCTCTTTTTATACATCCCCAACCATCTCAGGCACTGTCTCCTGAGCCCCCTCCTCGGTCGACACAACCTCCTAATCCTTACCTCCATAGACCCTCTCTGTATACCTCTCTAGGGCTACCTTATCTCTTTCCCCTACTACAGGAAACTCCTCTATCAATACCACCCTGACTCGGGCTAACAAAACCACCATAGTCACGAGGAGTGCCCTTGACATCACCTATTGTCCCACAAACTCTTGGTAATCGAGGTCATCTCATAAGAAGTCCACATCGACCACTTCTCTATAAAAACCTGCATGTCTTCATCAATCAACCCCTGTGTGTGCCTCATACAGTAAAGAGGGAAAATGTACTCTCGCGAGTACATCCCATAAATACTGACGAGTCACCCTCTCGCCCAGATTAAAGATGGACCCATATGCCTTGTCTATTAAAAGTCTCATCCCAGACATCAACTCCACCACCACCCAACTCCTGATATGTAGTGGGTCAAGCCCCAGAGCACCTCAAAAAAATCAAAAGGAAAAAATCAAATCAATATAAATAAAAAATGCCTAATCATAAAATAAAGAAAACCAGGATGTACAAAAGACTCTAAATATACTTATAGTATCAATGGTCATTCCATTGAAAAGCTCCCTCAATGCATTCACGATCATAGATGACCCCGACCTTAAATTCCCTTGAGCATAATAGGTAAAAAAAGGAAAGACACCCTTCATCGGTGCTCAGACACAAGACGACTCAGTATATGTAACCACGTAAGCAAAAAGTCACAACTGCAATAAAACACTGAAACAAGAAGCAAACATTATTATATATGTAGACAAATATTTCAATAAATAATTTCACTAATGAAAAAGAAAGATGGTAAACACGTACCTGCCACAAATAAGAAAAACCCATGAAATTGTCCGTGGGATACCTCGAGTAGACGGACATGGATCGGTACAAAAATGGCAATGACCAAAGGTTAATCCCACCCGAGGTCTCTAGCATTAACATCCCCCCTATAACAAATAAAATACAAAAACCTAACATACCAGTGCACCGTCGCCATATCCAAACCTGTGTTCTCCACCACCTCTTCCAAATAATATGACAAGGTGTTGGTCTCTATACTCTTCCCGAGAGGGATGAGGCACTATCCCTATAGCGGAATTTAAGACCTTCGCAGTAATTCTCACTGTCTGGTCCCTAATCAGCCAGTAGCAACCAATAAAAGCAAAAAAAAAAACAAATAAATTCCAAAGAGGTAATAGTCATCTCCCCCATTGGTAAATGAAATGTGCTCGTTGTATCTCACCAAAGCACGACCATAGCTGTAATAATCATCCATCTCCTCCTAAAAATCCTAGTGATCAGGTAATTAAACATTGAGCCAAAACCACAACATACAAAAAGGCACAGATAAAAGGAGGAGCCCTTGCCTAGGCCCTAGCTGGATGGCCCATCAATCCCCTAAACTTCCCCCTAGGCTGTAAAAGATAGGAAACAAAAAAATCAAAACATATCAATTATAAAGAAAAAATATGTCTATATCTGATATTTTGAGTTCACAATACATGTTCCCACTTAATCTCCTACATCCTCGGTTCCAACTAACAAAGAAGGATAACTAGTTGTGAAGTGATCCTATACCCTAAAAGATGTCATTAAAACCTCGAGTTCCTATGCTTGGTCCTCATAGCAACCTTAAATAGAAAGAGGTTGGAATGTTTTGAATCCTTGCTAAAACCAATGTTTAAAATCAGGATACCTTATACCTTTTCAGAGATTTCTCCCTCTCGATGTTCGAATCACAATATGTTCACACTTAATAATTTCTTACACTCTTGGTACCAGCTAACCAGAAAGAATAACCAATCATGAGGTGATCCCACATACAAAAATACGCCATCGAAACCCTGCATTTCTATGTCTAGTCCCCTTAGAATCCTTAAATATAAAGAGGTTGGAATGTTTTGAATTTTAGATAAAACCAAAGTTTAAAATCAAGATACCATATACCCCAACAGAGCTCTCTCCCTCTTGGTGTTCGAATAACTATACGTTCACACTTAATCTCCTACACTCTCGGCTCCAAATAACCAACAAGGATAACCAGTTGTGACGTGATCCCACAACATGAAACATGCCATCAAAACCCCGCGTTTCTGTGTCTAGTCCCTGTAGGACCTTAACTAGAAGGAGGTTAGAATGTGTTGTATCTTTTCTAAAATCAAAGTAAAAAATAAGAATACCCTATACCTCTACAAATATCTCTCCCTCTCTATGTTCGAATCACCATATATTCACACTTAATTTCCTAGACCTCAGTTCCAACTAACCAGGACGGATAACCAGTTGTGAGTGTAATACCCCGCTATTTTGAGGGCTTATTTAGAATAATATATAAGATTTCAGTAGGAATATTTTATTTTAAATAAAAATATTTTTATTGATATTATATTTAAAAATAATTTATTTCGGTTTGAAATCTAATCAAATATTTAACTTTAAATTTAAATGGTTTTTGCACATTTCATAATGATTTAACTATGTAAAATAGACAATTTTGAATTAAAGGGAAATATAGTAATATGCGTTAGCAAAGGCTCCATGATAGGATTTAAGATAGGGGATATATAAGGAATATTATGGCTGATTATAAGGAAAGGAATATGAAAAAAAGAGGCCTAAAACGAAATTTAAAGTGGCAAAAATGAGAGGAATGAGAGGATCAGCTTTGAATGTTTTAGATTTTATTTTTGAGTACTTTCGGATGAGATTTGAGAAAAACTCAAAACACATACCTAGCCTAATTTTTCATGTGAAATTCAAATTTGAAGTCGGATCAGTGATTCGGATAATGTTTGGATCTATTTTTCTATGTTTTCAATAAAGGCCTACAATTATCGATTTTGACTCTCTTAAGGTAGTTTTATTCTCCCGTTATTAATTTTGTGTGCTAAACATATTCAACCTTGATTGTATAGTTATATCCATGCTATGTGTTGCATTTATATGTAACATGTGCTCGTATAGTATATTCTTTGTAGCACCCTATTATGTATGTGTTATTTTCATGTCATGTAGTTAGGGATAACGAAACTAATTGATTTTGCGAGCATGTCGGGTTATAGAAATCGGGTAGAATACATATACACTTGATTTATGTATTTATTCTTTGGAAAATTTATGATTATTTCAAATGGTTTTTTAATTAATAAAATTCTCTAACTTATCAATATTTTTTAGTAGCACCTCTCGGGGTGTTACAAAGTGGTATCAGAGCATAGGTTAATCGTATTCTTGGGCTTAGAGTTATTGGTTCATTACGTTGTTCGTTGAGAGCCATTTTATTTATGTCGTCTCTTATTTGGATGATGTTTAGCTTTTTGTTTGAATTTAATGGAAGAAAATTTTGGGTGAATTTCGAGGACGAAATAGCTTTTGTAGGGGGGAAGCATGTAATACCCCATTATTTTGAGGGCTTCTTTATTAATAATATATAATATTTCAGTTCTGGATATTTTATTTTAAATAAAAAATATTTTTATTAATATTATATTTAAAGACAATTTATTATGGTTTGAAATCAAATCAAACATTTAAATTTAAATTTAAATATTTCATTCACATTTTATAAATGGTTTAACTATGTAAAGTAGACAATTTTGAATTAAAGGGAAATATGGTAATAAGCGTTAGCTTAGGCTCCAAGTTAGGATTTGAGAGAGGGGTTATATAAGGAATATTATGGATGATTATAAGGAAAGGAAGATGAAAGAGAGAGGGAAAAAACGAAATTTAAATAGATAAAAATGAGAGGAATGAGAGGAGTCAGTTTTGAATGTTTTAGATCTTCTTTTTGAGTGCTTTTGATGAGATTTGAGAAAAACTCAGAACACATACCAAACCCAATTTTTTGTCTAGAATTCAAATCTAAAGTCGGATCTGTAATTCAAATAATATTTGGATCTGATTTTTTCGTGTTATCAAAAAAGGACTACAATTGTGAATTTTAACTCTTTTGAGGTAGTTCCGTTCTCCCATTGTTAATTTTGTGTGCTACACATATTCAACCCTGATTATGTAGTTTTATCCATGATGTGTGTTGCATTTATATGTATTATATGCTTGTATACTATATTCATTGTTGCACCCATTGTGTATGTGTTATTTTCATGTCGCATAGTTTGGGATAACAAAACTAGTTGATTTTGCGAGCACATTGGGTTGAAGAAATTGGGCATAATAGATGTACACTTGATTTATGTATTTATTCTTCTGCAAATTTATGCTCAATTCAAATGGATTTTTTTAATAAAAAAAATTCTCTAATTTATCAATATTTTTTAGTAGAACCTCTCGGGGTGTTACAGTGAGGTGATACCGTACCCTAAAAAATGCCATCAAAACTCTACGTTTCTATGTCCAGTCTCCTTAAAGACCTTAAATAGAAAGAGGTTTTAATGTTTTGAATCATTAATAAAACCAAAGTTTAAAATCAGGATACCCTATACCCCTATGGAGCTTTTTCCCTCTCGATGTTCAAAAATATGTTCACACTTAATCTCCGTCACCCTCAGTTCAAGCTAACCAGGAAAGATAACCATTCATGAGGTGATCCCACACACCGAAAGATTCTATCGGAACCCTACATTTCTATGTTTGGTTAAATAAAAAGAGGTTGCAGTGTTTTGAATCTTTGATAAAATCAAAGTCTGAAGTCAGGATATCATATACCTCTATGGAGATCTCTCCTTCTCAGTGTTCGAATCACCTTGCATTCACATTTAATCTCCTAAACCTCAGTTCCAGTTAACTAGGAAGGATAACCAGTCACGAGTTTATCCCGTACCCCGAAAGACGCCATCAAAACCTCGTGTTTCTACTTTCTGTCCCCATAGCGACCTTAAATAGAAAGAAGTTAGAATGTTTTGAATCTTTCTTAAAACTGAATTTTAAAATCAGGATACTACATACCCATGTGAATCCCTCTCCTTCCCCGTGTTTGAATCACTATATATTAACACTTAATCTCCTACACCTTGGGTTCTAGCTAACTAGTAAGGATAACTAGTTGTTAGGTGATCCTGCACCAGAAAGATGCCATCGAAACCCTAAGTTTCTACGTTTGGTACCTATAGCAACTTTAAATAGAAATAGGTTGGAAGGTTTTGAATCTTTGCTAAAACCAAAGTTTAAAATCAGGATACATATACCCCTTTGGAACTCTCTCCCTTATGGTGCTGGAATCACCATATGTTTACACTTAATCTCCTCAACCCTCGGTTTTAGCTAACCAGAAAGGATAACTAGTAGTCAGCTGACCAGAAAACCCCGAGGTCTTTCTCCCCCCTAATTATACCTTATATTCTAAGAAGGTTATGGATGTGAAATATATTCCTGACCTATCACCACGGTATCCCTCGACTAGTCTATCTCCATGGTTATATGTAACTTGACCCTATGTCTTACAACTATTGACATATAAAGGTTTGGGTTCCCATCCTTATGGGACAACTAACGCAACTTAAAAAGTTTCTAAAGTGCGTGCTTATATAGGCTCAAGTGCAATCCAATCCCGTAAGTAATAAACTCGGTAAGATGGGGTCGAATCCACAGGGTAATAGGGCGAATACTCGTGACGATGAACGGTAAGACGGTTAACCCTAAACTGACTCAGAAAAAAAATAGATGATTGAAGTGGGATTATATCTACCAACTAAATGCAAGTTGATTAAACTAATTATGAAATTAAACGTGAAAGAATAAGCTAACTGCGATTTATTAAATATGAATGGGAAAAATAGGTTAGAATACAATCCCCCGACCTTAATACATTTACCATCTATAAAACTAGTTATGAATTAAATAATTGATTAAATCCTATCGTTATTAATCTCAAGCATAACATATATGAGGGTACAAGCCCACATCATACATAATCAAGAGTAAGAATAAAAGCGGTGTCGAAATATCTACACGCGCGTCGCACTCTTAAACACCCGGATTACTTAGGGCAAATGAGGTTAAAAGTCCTACGACAGTTGTGATCACCAATCAACACGATTAAACCATTTATTTAATTCAGGGAACTAATTTTCTATTCATGCAAACCACATCGGGTTGGGTTCATGCATCCCAACCTTTAAAAACCTAGCTTAGCATGGTATTATAAATCTTTACGTAAAAACTCATTAACATGCATGAAAACATAATGAAATAATAATCAAAGTGATAGAAATAAAGGTTACCAATATTAAAGAACATGAAATGCAAGCAGAAATCGAATCTTGAAGAAAAACTGGAAAAGCTCTTGAATTTAAGGTGCAAAATATGTAAATTCTTATCCTCAATATTCCTCCTTGATTAGGAGCTTTTACATGAATGAAATCTCCATAAAAACATAAAAGTCTTTTGTCTAAAAGATAAGGACAAAATAAATGTTGATGTAAAAAACTAGATCGCTCTAATTATTCAATCACAGATAAATAAATAAGAAAGAGATTTTTAAAGTGGTTCGGCTAGGAATAAAGCCTACGTCCACTGTTATGTTATTGCTGAGTGTTTGTGGAATTCTTGATTATAAATTCTCTCAAGAAATTCCGGTCCCCTTTGAATGAGGATGATACAAGGTATTTATAGCCTTGAGGCTGTACATGAAAGGTTCGATACATTCAATGATATACATACGAAAGGGTAATACATTTAATGCAGAGTGCGTGCCAAGAATATAAGCATTCAATGAATATCTGAACTGTTGATTATCTGGCAATTAATGATACGACCGAGATGCAGCTCGGACCGCCATAGCTGTTTGCTGATCAGGGGTTCCTCGGAACATTAGAGTACCTCGGTGCGTTAGAGTTCCTCGGTGCGATAGAGTTCCTCGGTGTGATAGAGTTCCTCGGTGCGATAGAGTTCCTCGGTGTATTCTCGTTGCTCGGAAAGAAGCATGGTTGGTCGGGAAATGATCTTCCTCGCTGCTATTGTGCCACGTAGATTGATACATGTCTTCGTCTTATTCGTCCACATCAGCATATTAATTTTGGTATCAACAGAAGCCCCCAATGTTTCATATTTTGAACTTTGAAGAGTATGGAACATTCTTTCTCGGTATATGGCAATATTAAATGTCCTTCCCGGGTTTCAGGAACATTGTATTCAAATTTCCTTCTTATTTCGCAGTTTCCGCCTTTTTTATAAGCGCTTTGATATTCGTGCAAATTTTGTCCTCTTAGCCGCCGAAAGTTTAGTAGTTTCTTTTTGGTAATCATTTCTTTCGCCGCTTCCCAATGCAAAGTATTTAAACTTCTTTGGTAACCATACCGTCGTCTACGTTTTTCATTCTCTGCATTCAAGCTTTCTATTCTCTTCTTCTCTTGTGCGTTCATCCTTGTTTCCGTTCGTTGTCAACACATCTCCTTTCTTTCTGTAAGATCTTCTTTCTTTCTTCTGTATCTCTTTTATTCAATATGGTTTATATTGTGGAGTCTATTGAGAAATTCCGTTCTGATTTTTCCATTCCTTCGTGGGTAACTCTAGAGGTTCTTTCTGAGCCTTTAGATTACTTTCGATTGGCTGAGGGACATTGGTTCCCCAGTCTTTTTGTTGCTGAATGCGGTTTTTCCTTTCCACCAAACCCATTATGTCTTGAGTTTTGTCAATATTTTGATCTTGTTCCTGCAAAAATAGCCCCCAATTCATGGAGAATAATTAACGGGGTGCACAAATTAAATCTAACTCATGGGACTCGTATTGGGATCCCTGAAATTATGTTTTGTTATAAATGGGCTGTTCTA
Organism: Sambucus nigra; assembly: GCA_949130495.1. Taxonomy (NCBI): domain Eukaryota; kingdom Viridiplantae; phylum Streptophyta; class Magnoliopsida; order Dipsacales; family Adoxaceae; genus Sambucus; species Sambucus nigra. Next base: position 634,664,852 of record OX422209.1, read on the forward strand.
GATAATATTTATTATTTAAAAACTAGGTATTTGAATAGGGCTCTTGTAGTTAATCTCCCTGACTCAAATAGGGATTATTTTGAGCATGGGTTGGTCATAAAAAATTGGCAACATGCGCTTTTATCTGGGAATGAAGTATACAACGGTCCCAGATGCCCTCCATACGGCAATGGGATAGGTTTATTTTTCATTTTATTTTACTTATGACATTATGCTTTCATCATGTTTGACAAAATGTATAACTGATATTCCATTATGTATTTATTTGCAGTTGATAGCAAAAGAAAAACTCCAAAAGAGTCAGAAGTGAATATCAAGCATTTGAAACTTATCTGGAATTTGCATAAGACCATTGCTGACGAGCATATTAGATCTGCTTCATATTTACTACAGTATAAGAGTTACACAACCTCTTATACTGCTCGCCCTGTTGAACCAGCTTCAACACCAGAAAGTTCATCTTCAGATTCTCATATCCCCCTATCTCAGAGAATGGGCAAGAAAAGAGCTCCTCCTGCTCTATTTGGTGAAATTTCTTCTGCTGTTGGAGCCCAGAAAGGCAAAATTGATGTCCCAGAAGGGACTAAAAAAGTAGATGCTGGGTCCTCCAAAGCTGCCGAGAAGCCCCCAGTGGCCCCGAGCAAGAAAAATGCTCCTGCTGATGTGATTACAATCTCTCCGACCAAGACTTCTTCCTTGGTTGATGCTGCTGACCCTCCTTTGAAGAGATTGAGGAAATCATCCTCAGTTAATCTTGCTGGAACTGCATCTTCTCTACCCGCTGGTGGTAGTAGTGTTTCAAACATCATTCTTCGGAGTTCTTCCATGAGCTCAGTTATACCCGAGGTTCTCGGGGTTGATGAAAAAATTCCTAGGGATACACTGACATCCCTAGCTGCTCGTCATCTTTCTTCAGTAAATTTCTCACTCCTTTGGTCTTTCTTTCTTTTTCTTGAATTCTTGTATTTGTGTTGACTTTATTGTTTTTCTTATCTTTCAGCTGGTGAACTGCTTCAATACCATCGTGAAGAAAGATCAAGTTATTAAAGCTTCCAGTTCCTCGTCCGATGTTGACGATGCTTTGTTGGGTTTAGCCCAATCTGTGAAGGAATCTCGCCAACAGTACATCGAGGAGAAAACTGTTTGGGAGAAAAAGCTGGCTGTGGCTGAGGTTGAGAAGGCGAAAATGGCCGAAACCTCCAAGAACTTGGAGGAGAAAGTTAAAGTTTTGGAGGTTAAACATCAGGATTCTGATGATAAGTTGAAAAAGGCAGAGGAAGAATTATCTACTCTGCGAGATATCAAGGTTAAGAAAGAGGAATTGGAGGTGAAGCTCTCCTCGGAGAAGTCGAGGAGAAAAGTTGCAATCAAGAAACATTTCAGTGTTGGTTGGGAGAAAGGATGGGAGAGAGGGATAGCTGCAATGACATCCCAAGTTCAATATGGGGAGTTGAAATACTTCCATGATGGCTGGGTAGCTGCTTTGCAAGAGCTAAAGGTCCAAGACGATTCTGAGCTATTCCAACGGCATCTCCCTGGTCCTCCTCCACCAATTGTGGAAGAAGAAGAAGATGAGCCTGCCTCAGATGAGTCTTATATGGCTATGGGCGATCAAGTTTCTGCCTCTCAACCCTCTGCCACCGAGGACGTTTCTTCCATGCCTCCTTCTCCCGAGAAGATTCCTACCGATCAAGCTGTTGTTACCACCGAGCAACCGAGCTCCTCGTCCCAGCCTCCCGAGAAAGTCTTGGGAGACAAGGAAAAGGTGTGAAGTTGTTCGGTATCATTTCTATATTTCCTTGTAATCGAACAATGTAACTTTTTGATGATCTAATAAAATATATCTTTGCTCATCTCTGTTGTTGATAACTTGTTTTTGTTGATTGTTGTCTTTTTCTCGTCTTTAGTTTGTTGCTAGAATGGAATTGATCTCTTCACATGATACTGAGCTGATGCAGCAATGTCATCAATACTACAAGGCTGGTCATACAGACCTTAGTACATCGGAAATTGCTGATATCCTTGGTCATGGTGCTTCAGAACAGGCTATTGAGGCTTATCGATATTTGAAAGATTTACTCGACCGAGCTGTGGCCAATAATGTCGCTTATTATGACCTGATTGAAGAGCTGCATTGTTCCTTAGAGGATCTCCAAGGTCAGCACAATGAATCAATGGCTTTGTTACACAAAGATTATGAAAATAGATACCAACAACTTTCTTCTGAAACAGGCCATAAGAAGATCATTGCTGCATATGATATTAGGGAAAGGACCCTAAAAGGTGAAGTTGAAGCCTGCAGACAAATTGCCGAGATCCTGGAACAAGAAAATAATAATTTGCAGAAAAAATTGGCTCAATATGAATCTGCTGCTTCATCTTCTACTGCATTAATACCAGTTACTGATGAAGGCTTCTCGTTCTTAGAGGTCGAAAATGCCAAACTAAGGCAAGAGCTGGAGGACTTAAGAAGATCTGCCATTTCTGGAACTGCTCGGGGACGAGGAAGAGTCCTCAGTCAAAATGTTGAAGAGGCTCGCACTCAGTCTACTCTGGAAACTCAAGCATTCCAGTTGAAAGTAAAAGACCGTGCTCTGACTGAAATGTCCAATAAAAATCTGTCTCTGGAAGATCAGCTGGCATCGACGAAATCTGCCTTGCATAACAAGGATCTCTTTGCCAAAAGCCTTCATGAACAATTGGATAGATTAACCTTCCAATTCCATAAACAGCCAAGGGAATTCTGGATGGCAGGATACAATGAAGCTCTCGTTCATCTGGATGCTCGCATTGAACATGCTAACAATGAAGGTTACAAGCAAGGATGGTTAAATGCATTGGGTGTGTTAAAGTTGGAGCAATGGCATTTTTTAAGGGACTATCATGCTCCATCATTATTAGACTTGCCTGTACCACCTTTCAAATTGGATATGGCATGGATCCCAGCTCGTTCCTGTAATACCCCGTATTTTTGACTATATTTATTTTGGGATTAATTAATTAAATTGCGTATTAATTGAAAATTAATCCGGGTTAATAATACTAATGTGATGCGAATTGGTATTTGATTATGTGCATATATGATTATATATGAACTTGGTATTATAAAATTTGTCGTGGGATTTATATACGGCATTTTAGAAATTTTGTTGAGACGCGTGGGACCGCCGCGTCACGGTATGATATTTTGATATTAAAAGTGAATTAAAAATCTATAATCCGTATGGTCGTTTTGAGTGCGCCAACGCGTCCGGAAGGGTCGAGATAGTCAGAAAACACTAGCCGGGGGTATAGTTTGGGTTCCGGGGTATTTTTAGGCCATCCCGGCACCATAAAGGGTATTTTAGTAATTTGGTATTTTTGGGTAATTAAAAGTGACGAAAATGGAAAGTTATAATCTGATAAGGATTGACCCAACCAACCCTTATTAACCCAACAAGCTACGGAGGTTTATCATATTAGGTTTTCATAAGTTTCCTTCAAACCAAACCCTAGCCACCTTGAGCCACCATTGAAGTAAAGCTTGGAGAAGGAGAGAGATAGAGGAAATCTGCAGAAAGAGATTACAAATCAACACCAAATTCGAAATCAAACCAAGGCAAGTGGTTTAATTATGTTTAACTTCAGCAAATGTTCTTTCCATGTTAGCAAATTGAAGATTTGTAATTGTTATTGGAAGATGAATGAAAACCCATGTTTAATTGAACTTAGGTCTGAATTTTGAGGATAAATTGCATGTAGACTAGTTGTTGACGATTAATCTGATGTGAATACATGATTGGGTGAAAGAAAAACGAATTAAATTCTGGGATTTGATGATGATATTATGTTAGGGTTCATGTTCTTGAGAAAATCTGGAAAAACTAGGTTTTTATGAAGATTGATCCATAGGTAGCCTTTAGATGTTGAATTATTGATTTATGAACGTTAGTAATACTGTAGGATTGTTATATGGCATTACTATGACGTTATATCTGAGAATCATACGTTAGAAATTGGTTTTGGGATGAATTAAAATCTGCAAAACGAAGCAGTCCGTAGCCATACCTGTTCGATCGATCGATCGACATTCATCAGTCGATCGATCGACTAGATCGATCGAGCGACATTCATAGGTCGATCGATCGACCTTCCCAGAATGAGTGAAATATTCCTTAATTTGATTTTTATGGTGGAAACCCTCGAAGAATACGTTTGTAGCCCTTATGAATACCCTCACCCTTGAGGAAGACCAGTAGGTGTGATTATTATAGTGGACTTTAATTAGAATACAATTCGAGGAATTATTCTAGATTATTGAAATTCGTTAGTGAGGTAACGTTTGGGTTAATAGTGTAAAGTTGTGTAATTTGATGAAATAAGGTTTAGAGCAGAAGTAAAGGCCTTAAGAATAAAGATGTTATATTTGGGAATAATCGGAACTTAATAGTCTATTTAAGATAGATTTTAAGGATAAGGGATTACGGCGTGAGACGTGTCGGCAATTTAACCTTATATCAACGGGAGACTTGAAATATATAAGTTTGGTATAACGGTATAATGATGTAGAAAATACCTTATTAAAATGGTAATATCTAAGATGTGTGAGTGCTTAGTATATGGTTTATGTGTATAACATACCTACCATACTTGCTATCACGGGGGAGGTTACGTTCGCTTAGGACCCTCTAATCCTTGTGTGCCTACGGGGGGGATATAGACTGGTACCTTGATGAACATAGATCATTGAAAGACTTATTGTGATATTAATAAGTCCGCTGATCATGGGAGCGTAGGTATGTGCGTGACCCATGTGATGGTGACTGTGTTCGCCTCCATTAATTGTGATGTTGTTATCGGTAAACTATTCCTGAGAGATTCGGAATATGTAATCCTTATGTACGTGATGTACCGGGATGGATAGCAGAGTATGTGTGCACTGCAGCTTAGTTCTCGGGGTGCTTGTGTCGTATATTTATGATGTGAATAATATACGCTTAATTTAATGGGAACCTTCATGTTAATGTTGTGAATGTAATTACGGTAATGTTCCGAGACTGATAATGAGTTAACTGATAGTTATATCAATGGAATATTTAGTAACTGAGTTTACGATAAACCTCTATTAAATTACGAGCGTTGTATAATAAATGGAACCTAGTAATATGGGTAGAACCTTTGGCAGTCTAGCTAGTTATGTCGTCAGTTAGCTAGTAGTATGGGTCGATATAGATGGGTAATTACGTTAGGAGTGCACAGTTAGTCGAGAGGTGAGAATTTAATGTGAGTGCACGCCCTAACATGTACTTTGCATTTAATGTTTTAAATGTTTTTAAAGCACTTGCAGGTTTTTAAAATATAACACATTCGGGCTCTGACCCGTTTGCTTTTCAAATCTCTTTTTCTTGTAAAACCATTTTTAGGTGCCCAGCCACAGGGACACCAAGCATAGGATTCTCATTCAGGTGACGAGCTGTAGCTGTTTGTGGAAGCTACAGGGACTTGCTTTTAGACGCCTCTCTCATTTGGATTCCAGTCTCAGCATCTATCAGTTGTAGGGCATGTTGCCCAATTCTATTAGACATTTTTACATTTTAGTTTTCAGACTCTAGCATGTATTGCTCAGTATTCAGTTTTAGTTATTTATTTCAGTTTACTTATCAGTTGTGGGATTTTGTATTGAGGAGTTTTTCCTTCAGGTTCTATTTACATTTTGTGATGGTCATTCATTCTATTTCAGTATGGTGAATGGTGTTATTTAGTTATTTATTACTCTTGTTGCATGTTAATCAGATTTAATAAAATTGGCACTTACTTTTTAAATACTAGGTGGTTAGTAATCTTTAAAATATTTTCGACAGTGATGCTATTAACTGAGCCAACTTGGCATTTTGAATTAATTTTATAAAGGAGTAGCTAACCGGTGTTTAATTAGTCGGGGTGTCACAGGTGGTATCAGAGCATCAGGTTCTAGTGTCCTTTAGGATCTGTACGGCTATTATGTTTCCGCTACGTTTTCTTTGATATAGAGCCCTATAGTTTAGGACTGTTGTACTCTTATTGTGTATGCTTCGTTCTTCAGCTATTTTAAGTTTATAAACCGTGAACTTATAAACTTTGTTCTTATTTCAGATGCCTCCACGACGTGCACGACGAGTTCCCAGGAATGCAATGCCCGAACCCCAGCCCGCTCCAGTTCAGGGCATGTTGAACGCCGCTGAGGTTGCAGCTATAGTAGCCCAAGCGGTAAATGCCGCGATTTCCGTTGTTCAGCAGGCACCACCTCAGGCGCCGGTTGCCGCGCCAGTACAGGTTAATGCATTCCCGTCTGCTTGGGAGCGTGTACGTGACGCTTTTCAGTTTGCGCATCCGCCAGAGTTTGCAGGTAGCTCAGATGTGGTAGTCTCGAGCCAATGGAGGAAGGATATGCAGAGGCACTTGAGGATGCATGAGTGCACTGATGTTTAGAAACAGGTGCTAGCTACTTTCAAGCTAGTTGGATCTGCGCTGCAGTGGTGGGAGTCCATTACCACCGCGGAGGAGAGGGATACCCTCACGATACAGGAGTTCTGGGTGCAGTTCGACCGCAAGTACTTTCCATCCGCAGTTCATACAGAGATGAGGAGGAAGCTTATGAGTCTGAGGCAGGAGAGCAAGACAGTGGCCGAGTATGAGGACGAGTTCACTAACCTGTTGAATATCGTTCCAGACGAGATTCCAACAGAGAAGAAGAAGATAGAGAAGTTCACTGATGGGTTGAATTGGAGGATCCGTCAGCATCTGCTAGGGAACCTATCGTTGGCCACGTATTCTGATGTGGTTAACGCTGCACTATTGCACTGCCAGGACCACCGTTTTCATATGGCCGAGGGCAAGCGGTCGGGGGAGTCTAGCCATCAGGGCAGGACTGGAGGACACGGTGCCAGCGGGGCACAATCTGGTCAGGGGCAGAGACAGACTGAGCAGGGTACCCAGCAAGGGGATAATAAGAGGTTCCGGTCAGGGAACTATAGGCAGGGACAGGGAGGTTTCCGTCAGGGCCATCAGGGTCCAAACGGCCATCAGGGCCAACAGGGGCATAACGGGAATCAGGGCCAGCAGGGCCAAGGCAGGAATGGTAACGGCCACCAGGGCCGGGGACAGCAGGGACAGAGGGGAGGGAACTTCCCAGGGAAGTGCTTCGTCTGTGGCAAGATTGGCCACAAGCGACAGGATTGTCCTGATAGGGGCAGGGCCCCACAGCAGCAGCAGCAGGGTGCTCGCCAGGAGCCGCAGAGGCCTATATTTCCCACCGCTCTTCCCGCACCGCCACAGATCATTCCAGCACCTCAGCAGGGGCAACTACAGTATGGACGTGTCTACAACGTTCACCAGGCTGCAGTTCCATAGGCACCGCCCGCGATCGAGGGTACGTTTCCTATCCATGGCACTATGGGTCGGGTGTTATTTGATACGGGTGCTACACACTATTTTATTGCTACACACTTCGCGAAAGCTTTAGGATTGTTAGCTACGGCAGAGAGCACAGTGACGTGTGTTGACTCACCATTAGGGAGTGGGTCACTTATTTTCTTTATATGCCGGGGAGTGGGGGTAGAGGTTGGTGGTTTGGTATTACCTGCAGATATGTTTGTGTTAGACATGCATGTTCACGATGTGATCATCGGTATGGATTGGCTCGTAGCATATAGGGCCATGATTGATTGCTTCAGCGGGAGCATTGTTTTTGCCATTCCGGGGCAAGAGATGTTTATAGTGGCGATGCCTCGCCCAGAGGGAGGGTCGACCGCTCATCTGTATTACATAGAGGAGGATACCTCTAAGGAGGTTGTTATTCCTTTAGATTCGATCCCGGTTGTCAGGGAGTATTCAGATGTGTTTCAGGAGATACCAGGCTTACCACCCAGTCGAGAGATAGATTTCGTTATTGATTTGCTACCGGGTACGAGACCTATAGCACGTGCACCGTACCGTATGGCTCCGGCTGAGATGCGAGAGCTACGGGATCAGATTGAGCAGTTGTTGGGTCAGGGGTTTATTCGGAGGAGTACTTCACCGTGGGGTGCCCCTGTGTTGTTCGTGAAGAAGAGGGATGGTTTACTGAGGTTGTGTGTGGACTACCGAGAGTTGAATAAGGTCACGATACGGAATAAGTATCCGTTGCCTCGAATCGATGACTTATTCGACCAGTTGAGAGGAGCTTCTTTCTTCTCGAAGATTGACTTGAGGTCGGGATACCATCAGTTGCGTATCAGGGAGGAGGATGTCTCGAAGACTGCGTTTTTGTCGAGATATGGTTCTTATGAGTTTCGGGTTATGCCTTTCGGCTTGACCAACGCTCCAGCAGTGTTTATGGACTTGATGAACAGGGTGTTCAGAGATTTCCTCGATCAGTTTGTCATTGTCTTCATTGATGACATTCTGGTCTACTCTCAGACAGAGGAGGAGCACGCAGAGCATTTGAGGCAGGTTTTGCAGACACTTCGTCAGAACGAGCTGTATGCAAAATATGAGAAGTGCGGGTTTTGGCTGAAGGAGGTCCAGTTCTTGGGTCACATTATTTCCGACCAGGGAATATCTGTCGATCCGGGAAAGGTGTCAGCGGTGAGGGAGTGGGGACAGCCCACGACACCAACAGAGATTCGTAGTTTCTTGGGCTTAGCGGGATACTACAGGAGGTTTATTCGGGGTTTCTCGGAGATAGCGGGTCCTTTGACACATCTTACTCGTAAAAATGTGCCATATATCTGGAGTGATGCCTGTCAGTTGGCATTCGATGAATTGAAGGACAAATTGACCTCAGCACCTGTGTTAGCATTGCCGAGACCGGGAGTTGAGTATTTGGTTTACACCGATGCGTCTTTGCAAGGGCTTGGAGGTGTTTTGCAGCAGGAGAGACAGGCCATAGCTTATGCTTCCCGTAAGCTTAAACCTCATGAGAAGAATTACCCCACACATGATTTGGAGTTGGCGGCAGTGGTATTTGCCTTACGGATTTGGAGGCACTATCTTTTGGGGGAGAAGTTTCAGCTGTTCACGGACCACAAGTCCCTACAGTATCTGTTCACGCAGAAAGAGTTGAACATGCGGCAGCGTAGGTGGCTTGAGTTTGTGAAGGACTACCAGTTCGACATCCAGTACCACCCGGGTAAGGCTAACGTGGTAGCAGACGCGTTGAGCCGCAGGCCAGCAGATGAGGTGGCAGAGGTGTGGAAAGCTAAGTGGAAGGAATTGGGACACCAGGATGCAGTAGCCCGATCTTTCATGTCTGTGATGACCGTTACACCGCAGATTGTTACGAAGGTAGTACGGGCACAGGCCGATGACTCGTTCTGTCAGGAGCAGATAGTCCGATTACTTGCAGAGGGAGCCGAGTCCTATACCGTTAGCTCAGACGGGGGATTGCGCTTCAATGGGAGATTGGTAGTTCCGGAAGGGGTAGAATTGCGGCACGATGTGATGGCAGAGTCGCACGGCTCACGGTTCGCGGTACATCCCGGAGGGGACAAAATGTACCAAGACATGAGACGGCAATATTGGTGGAGCGGTATGAAGAGAGATATCGCTGAGTTTGTCTCGAAATGCGCCACTTGTCAGCTTGTAAAAGTGGACCATCAGAGACCAGCAGGATTGCTACAGCCGTTGGAGGTTCCAGTTTGGATGTGGGAGAGCATATCCATGGATTTTATCACGGGGTTGCCTACGTCGCAGAGGGGTCACGACTCCATTTGGGTGATTGTGGACAGGTTGTCCAAGGTCGCTCACTTCTTACCCGTAAGGACTGACTACACTACGGGACAGTATGCCCAGCTTTTCATTTCAGAGATTGTGAGACTTCACGGTGTGCCCCTGAATATCATGTCTGACAGAGACAAGATATTTGTTTCGAGGTTTTGGGAGAGTTTCCAGGAGGCCATGGGCACGGAATTGCGGTTGAGTACGGCTTATCACCCGCAGACCGATGGGCAGACAGAGCGCACCAACCAAATGTTGGAGGACATGCTACGCATGTGCATTATTGACTTCGGGGGTGGATGGGAGCAGTACCTTCCACTGGTGGAGTTTGCTTACAACAACTCCTATCAGTTCACGATTGGCATGGCTCCGTTTGAGGCATTGTACGGTAGGCCTTGTCGTTCCCCAGCATGTTGGTTGGAGGTGGGGGACAACAAACTACTTGGGCCAGAAGTGATCCAGGATACTTCGGCAAGGATTGAGTTGATTCGGAGTCGCATTCGGGTAGCTCAAGACAGGCAGAAGAGTTATGCTGATGCGAAGAGATTTTTCAGGGAGTTCCAAGTGGGGGACCAGGTTTTGCTCAGGGTTTCTCCTATGAAGGGGATTATGCGTTTCGGGAAGAAGGGGAAGTTGGCACCAAGGTATGTGGGGCCGTTTCCTATTATTGAGCGGATAGGACCGGTTGCGTATAGACTTGGGTTACCGGAGCACTTGCATCGGATCCACGATGTGTTTCACATTTCCTCGCTGAGGAAATACCTTAGAGATAATTTGGCTCATTCGCACATTGCTGTGGAGGACATCGATCTCCAGCCGGATAGCTCCTACGAGGAGGGGCCAATTGCTATTTTGGACCGAAGCGAGAGGAAACTGCGGTCAAAGATAGTCCCGTTAGTACGTGTTCAGTGGCGACATCACAATGTCGAGGAGTCCACATGGGAGCGCGAGGATGAAATGCGCGAGCGTTATCCAGAACTGTTTTTAGCAGGTACTTTCTAGTTTCGAATTTCGGGACGAAATTCAGTTATTAGGGGGGAAGTATGTAATACCCCGTATTTTTGACTATATTTATTTTGGGATTAATTAATTAAATTGCGTATTAATTGAAAATTAATCCGGGTTAATAATACTAATGTGATGCGAATTGGTATTTGATTATGTGCATATATGATTATATATGAACTTGGTATTATAAAATTTGTCGTGGGATTTATATACGGCATTTTAGAAATTTTGTTGAGACGCGTGGGACCGCCGCGTCACGGTATGATATTTTGATATTAAAAGTGAATTAAAAATCTATAATCCGTATGGTCGTTTTGAGTGCGCCAACGCGTCCGGAAGGGTCGAGATAGTCAGAAAACACTAGCCGGGGGTATAGTTTGGGTTCCGGGGTATTTTTAGGCCATCCCGGCACCATAAAGGGTATTTTAGTAATTTGGTATTTTTGGGTAATTAAAAGTGACGAAAATGGAGAGTTATAATCTGATAAGGATTGACCCAACCAACCCTTATTAACCCAACAAGCTACGGAGGTTTATCATATTAGGTTTTCATAAGTTTCCTTCAAACCAAACCCTAGCCACCTTGAGCCACCATTGAAGTAAAGCTTGGAGAAGGAGAGAGATAGAGGAAATCTGCAGAAAGAGATTACAAATCAACACCAAATTCGAAATCAAACCAAGGCAAGTGGTTTAATTATGTTTAACTTCAGCAAATGTTCTTTCCATGTTAGCAAATTGAAGATTTATAATTGTTATTGGAAGATGAATGAAAACCCATGTTTAATTGAACTTAGGTCTGAATTTTGAGGATAAATTGCATGTAGACTAGTTGTTGACGATTAATCTGATGTGAATACATGATTGGGTGAAAGAAAAACGAATTAAATTCTGGGATTTGATGATGATATTATGTTAGGGTTCATGTTCTTGAGAAAATCTGGAAAAACTAGGTTTTTATGAAGATTGATCCATAGGTAGCCTTTAGATGTTGAATTATTGATTTATGAGCGTTAGTAATACTGTAGGATTGTTATATGGCATTAGTATGACGTTATATCTGAGAATCATACATTAGAAATTGGTTTTGGGATGAATTAAAATCTGCAAAACGAAGCAGTCCGTAGCCATACCTGTTCGATCGATCGATCGACATTCATCAGTCGATCGATCGACTAGATCGATCGAGCGACATTCATAGGTCGATCGATCGACCTTCCCAGAATGAGTGAAATATTCCTTAATTTGATTTTTATGGTGGAAACCCTCGAAGAATACGTTTGTAGCCCTTATGAATACCCTCACCCTTGAGGAAGACCAGTAGGTGTGATTATTATAGTGGACTTTAATTAGAATACAATTCGAGGAATTATTCTAGATTATTGAAATTCGTTAGTGAGGTAACGTTTGGGTTAATAGTGTAAAGTTGTGTAATTTGATGAAATAAGGTTTAGAGCAGAAGTAAAGGCCTTAAGAATAAAGATGTTATATTTGGGAATAATCGGAACTTAATAGTCTATTTAAGATAGATTTTAAGGATAAGGGATTACGGCGTGAGACGTGTCGGCAATTTAACCTTATATCAACGGGAGACTTGAAATATATAAGTTTGGTATAACGGTATAATGATGTAGAAAATACCTTATTAAAATGGTAATATCTAAGATGTGTGAGTGCTTAGTATATGGTTTATGTGTATAACATACCTACCATACTTGCTATCACGGGGGAGGTTACGTTCGCTTAGGACCCTCTAATCCTTGTGTGCCTACGGGGGGGATATAGACTGGTACCTTGATGAACATAGATCATTGAAAGACTTATTGTGATATTAATAAGTCCGCTGATCATGGGAGCGTAGGTATGTGCGTGACCCATGTCATGGTGACTGTGTTCGCCTCCATTAATTGTGATGTTGTTATCGGTAAACTATTCCTGAGAGATTCGGAATATGTAATCCTTATGTACGTGATGCACCGGGATGGATAGCAGAGTATGTGTGCACCGCAGCTTAGTTCTCGGGGTGCTTGTGTCGTATATTTATGATGTGAATAATATACGCTTAATTTAATGGGAACCTTCATGTTAATGTTGTGAATGTAATTACGGTAATGTTCCGAGACTGATAATGAGTTAACTGATAGTTATATCAATGGAATATTTAGTAACTGAGTTTACGATAAACCTCTATTAAATTACGAGCGTTGTATAATAAATGGAACCTAGTAATATGGGTAGAACCTTTGGCAGTCTAGCTAGTTATGTCGTCAGTTAGCTAGTAGTATGGGTCGATATAGATGGGTAATTACGTTAGGAGTGCACAGTTAGTCGAGAGGTGAGAATTTAATGTGAGTGCACGTCCTAACATGTACTTTGCATTTAATGTTTTAAATGTTTTTAAAGCACTTGCAGGTTTTTAAAATATAACACATTCGGGCTCTGACCCGTTTGCTTTTCAAATCTCTTTTTCTTGTAAAACCATTTTTAGGTGCCCAGCCACAGGGACACCAAGCATAGGATTCTCATTCAGGTGACGAGCTGTAGCTGTTTGTGGAAGCTACAGGGACTTGCTTTTAGACGCCTCTCTCATTTGGATTCCAGTCTCAGCATCTATCAGTTGTAGGGCATGTTGCCCAATTCTATTAGACATTTTTACATTTCAGTTTTCAGACTCTAGCATGTATTGCTCAGTATTCAGTTTTAGTTATTTATTTCAGTTTACTTATCAGTTGTGGGATTTTGTATTGAGGAGTTTTTCCTTCAGGTTCTATTTACATTTTGTGATGGTCATTCATTCTATTTCAGTATGGTGAATGGTGTTATTTAGTTATTTATTACTCTTGTTGCATGTTAATCAGATTTAATAAAATTGGCACTTACTTTTTAAATACTAGGTGGTTAGTAATCTTTAAAATGTTTTCGACAGTGATGCTATTAACTGAGCCAACTTGGCATTTTGAATTAATTTTATAAAGGAGTAGCTAACCGGTGTTTAATTAGTCGGGGTGTCACAGTTCCATTCCTCGCAGTCTAATTTCAAAATACCTTGGTGATTATAGCCTTCACTCCCAAGTTGAATTATCTCGTCCTGAGCATCTTTTGGATACACCTTCTGTTATGAACGTCAGAATGCTCAGAGATGTTAATTTCATCAATTCTCCCCTTTGCCTAGAAGACCCTCCTGCCGGCGAGGAACCTGTTTCTAAAGCACAGGGCAAAAAACCAATAGAATAGTAATATCCATGTAACAATTTAGTACATTCTTGTAACTTGTAATTTATTCTAGATTAATGAAAAGATTTTCATTTTCTGTTTGCCAATTTTGTTAGTCTTGTGTTTATCAAACACCTTTATATTTGTACATATGTATCTATGTATCTGTTAAAAAGATAACAATATTATTGTTCAATAAGCCACTTAATAAAAAGTTACAAGTATTAGTAATGTTTCTCGATCACTTAATAATAAAGTAATGAGTAAAAATGTTCAAATTGTTTCCAACCAACCAAGGTGGGTGAATAATGTTTGTCGACCAATTACAGTTGATGGGTTTTTATCCCCGACCAGCTATACTTGGTTCAATTATAAAAATGCGTCCGACCAACTAAGATCGATAATTTGTCCTCGTCGACCAACTACAGTTATTGGGTTTTTATCCCCGACTAACTATACTTGGTGTATTTTTTGAACATTTTGTTCTTCAAAGAACTCATTGTAGTTGATCATGCTGGTGTACACTTTTTGGCTCCTTAAAGCTTTTGGCTCCTTAGAGCATTTTTTGGCTCCTTAGAGCATGTCCTCCTAACCAAAGGAGGTTGGCTACTTATAGCACTTTTGCTCCGTAGAGCTGTCCTCCTAACCAAAGGAGGTTGGCTACTTATAGCACTTTTGCTCCGTAGAGCTGTCCTCCTAACCAAAGGAGGTTGGCTACTTATAGCACTTTTGCTCCGTAGAGCTGTCCTCCTAACCAAAGGAGGTTGGCTACTTATAGCACTTTTGCTCCGTAGAGCTGTCCTCCTAACCAAAGGAGGTTGGCTACTTAGAGCACTTTTGTTGTGTAGTGTATTACACTAGTATTCCCTGAAAAACTTTCAACCAGAAAGAAAATGGCGAAACATCCTCGTTTTATTCATAATGAAAGAAATGCTTTACATTTGACATCACTGATAATACTTGCGCAGGTGTTCAGCATTCCATGCGTTCTTAAATTCCTCTCCTTCTAGAGTTGCTATTCTGTAAGTTCCTGGTCGAACAACCTCTGTAACTCGGTAAGGTCCATGCCAGTTTGCTTCCAGTTTATTCTGCTTCTGAATGACCTTCTTTAGCACATAATCCCCCTCTTTTATATCACATTTCTTTACCCTTTTGTTGTAAAACAGAGCTGTTCGTTGTTGATAAGCAGCATTCCTAATGGCTGCCTCTTCTCTGACTTCCTCGAGCATATCCAAATCCATCCTTCTCATCAGATCACTGATCGGAGAATTGAAATTTAACACCCTGTGTGTTGGTAGGCCCAACTCGGCAGGTATCACAGCCTCACTTCCAAATGCTAGCATATATGGTGATTCTCCTGTTGCTGCTCGGGAAGTTGTTCGGTAAGCCCACAAAACTGACTGTAGCTCATTAATCCAATTTTCTTTAGCCTCACTTAACCTCTTCTTCAACCCATTTAGTAATGTTCTGTTCGTCACTTCAGTCTGTCCATTGCTTTGGGGATGGCCTGGTGCTGAATGAAACTTCAAGACGTTTGACTGATGACAACAGGCAGCAAATTCTTCATTATCAAATTGCGTTCCATGGTCTGTGATGAAAGCGTGGGGGAGACCATATCGACAAATGATATTCTTCCATATGAACTGATACACCTTCTCGTACGTCATATCAATTAGTGGTTCAGCTTCCACCCACTTAGTAAAATAGTCTACTGCCACGACGAGATAGTTGAACCTTCCTCGGGTCGTTGGCAGTGGTCCAACCAGATCAATTCCCCACATGGCAAATGGCCAAGGTGATGTTATGGGTGTCAACAATGCCTGTGGAGTTCTTCGGATGGAGGAAAAACGTTGGCATTTGTCACACTTCTTAGCATAGGCTATACAATCAGCCCTCATCGTCGGCCAATAGTATCCCTGTGTCATTACCCTTTGCAAAAGTGTCCGACCTGCTACATGAGCTCCACAAGATCCTTCATGAATTTCTTCAATCAATTCTTTGACTTCTGATGGATGCACACATCTCTGCAAACCTGCCATAATTCCTAGTCTGTACAAAACACCATTAGTTAACACATACCGAGCAACTTTATATTTCAATTTCTTGGCAGCTAGTTTGTCCTCCGGCAATTCTTCTTCTTCAATGTATGCTCTGATAGGATCCATCCAAGATGGTCCTAAATCAAGGGTAATAATCTTCACCGTCAGATCTTCTTCTATGCTCCGACTTTCTAATACTTCAATTGGTATTGTTCTTCGCAGCTCGGTGCGCGTAGCTGACGCTAGTCGGGTCAATGCGTCTGCTCTAGCATTCTCCATTCTCGGTATCCTTACCAATTGAATAGCATCAAATTCTGTTAATAACTCCATCACTTTTGCATGGTACTTCACCATTAACTCTCCCTTCACTGCATATATTCCCATCATCTGATTCACAATTAATTGAGAATCACTGAAAACAATTACTTGTCGTGCCTCCATAACTTTCACCAAATGAAAACCTGCTATCATAGCCTCATATTCAGCCTCATTATTGGAAGCTTTGAATTGGAATCTCAAGGCATACTCCATGTCAATATCGTCTGGAGAGTTTAAAACAATCCCTGCTCCACAACCAGCCGTGCAAGATGATCCATCTACATATAATCTCCATGTATGTAACTCGTCTTCAAATTTCTTATCTGTTAGAGTTCCTCGGTGAAATATCATCTGTTTTCTTTCATCATCCCCGGGTATCCTTCGTTCCTCGTTGGTCATTTGTTCGCGCCCTTCTACCAACCGGAGTTGGTCGGGGTTTGAATATGATGATTTTTCTACATCCACAAGTCCTTTTACCAACCTTGGTTGGTCTGGATCTGTGTCTGTTGATCCTGTATCGTCCACAGGTAGGTCAGCAAGCACCTTTTGCTCCTCGGGGGTATCAGGGTATGTGAATTCTGCTATAAAATCTGCCACGGCTTGCCCCTTCAACGATGATCTGGGTTCATACACAATATCATATTCACCAAGCTCTATTGCCCAGTACATCAATCTTCCTGATTTTTCTGGCTTGTGAAGGGCTTGTCTTAACGGCATGTCGGTATACACAATGATGGTATGGGCCTGGAAGTATGGCCTCATTCTTCTACTTGCTTCAATTAATGCCAGTGCCAATTTTTCCAGCTTTGGGTATCTGATTTCCGCACCTCGGAAGGCCTTGCTTGTGTAATAAATTGGCTTCTGGACTCCATTCTCCAATCTGATCAATGCCGAGCTAACTGCATTTTCTGATACTGCCAAATACAAGTACAGCCTCTCTCCAGTTATTGGCCTAGACAACAATGGTGGGGCTCCCAAATACTTCTTCAAATCTTGAAAGGCTTTCTCACATTCATCAGTCCACTCAAAACTTTTTCGCAGTGTTTTGAAGAATGGGAGGCATTTATCAGTTGCTCGGGATACAAATCTGTTGAGTGCTGCAACCCGTCCGGTAAGACTCTGCACTTCTTTCTTCGTCGTCAGAGATCGCAGCCCTAAAAGAGCCTTGATCTTTTCTGGATTTGCCTCAATACCTCGCTGGTTGACGATGTATCCGAGGAACATTCCTTCTCGTACTCCAAAGGTACACTTCGTCGGGTTGAGCTTCATCTGGTATTTATCCAGTTGATCAAAAGTTTGACTCAAGTCAACCAAATGATCTGAAGCTCTCTTGCTTTTGGTGAGCATGTCGTCGACATAGACCTCCATATTGCGGCTGATTTGTTCGGTAAAAACCTTGTTCATCAACCGCTGATATGTTGCACCTGCATTTTTTAAACCAAAAGGCATAACATTATAACAATAAGTTCCCCTTGGGGTAATAAAAGAAGTACTTTCCCTGTCTTCAAGTTTCATTTTGATCTGGTTGTAGCCAGAATAAGCATCCATGAAGCTGAGTAGCTCGTGTCCCGAGGTAGCATCCACTAGTTGATCAATTCTGGGCAATGGAAAATGATCTTTTGGACATGCCTTGTTGAGATCAGTAAAATCAACACACATTCTCCATTTGTTGTTCTTCTTCTTTACCATCACCACATTTGCCAACCAATCTGGATATTTCACATCTTCAATGAATTGGGCTTTCTGGAGTTTCTCGACCTCCTCTTGTATGGCCTGGTTCTTCTCGGGACTAAACACTCTTCTTCTTTGCTTCACAGGCTTGATCTCCTTATTCACGTTGAGCTCATGACATAAAAAGTTTGGATCTATACCTGGCATGTCTTCATGACTCCAAGCAAAAGTATTCTTCCTATTTCTCAAGAAAGTTATCAAATCTTGTTTTATTGAAACATCCAACGACGATCCTATCTGAGTTACTCGTTCAGGATGCTCGTCGTCCAGGATAACAATTTCTGTAGATTCCACAACCTGCCCTTTTACGAGTTGAGATTCATCCCTAGGGTCAAGAGTTTCAATTTCTGTGCTCTCCTCCACTTGATAAGTAGTAGTCTTTTTCCTTGATTCTTCAAGTTCTTCTTGCTCGGCAGACGAATAATAGCATTCCCGAGCTACTTTTTGATCACCTTTCATAATTCCTACTCCAAAATTCGTTGGGAATTTCAAACATTGATGTACTGTAGATGGAACTGTTTCGAACTTCTTCAATCCAACTCTTCCCATGATGATGTTGTAGGCGGACTGCACATTCTTATCCATCACAAAGAAGCGTATTCTTTCTGTTCGACAAGCAGGCCAAGTTCCAATGAGTATATCCAACTTGATCGTCCCAAGTGGAAAAACTTTCTCGCCAGCAAAACCCAGAAGGGGTCTGTGATAAGGTTCCAATTGAGATAATTTTAAATTCAAGCTATCAAAGCATGAATAGTACATGATGTCTGCCGAACTACCATTGTCTACTAACACCCTTGAAATGATCACATCCTTCATCCTCATTTTGATCACCAAAGGATCATCATGAGGGTAAAGAACACCTGCCAGGTCGTTTTTTGAAAAACCAATCACTAGCTTCTCTTTGTTTACCTTCCTCGGACGATCATCCTCGGCCAGGTTTATTCGCTGAATGTATGAACAAGCTTGAGCCTCTCCGAGGTAAGCTTTTCTTTCTACAGTAAGGTCTCCTCCTCCTGCATCTCCTCCTGTAATAACATTACAATCAAGTGACCCAAAACGTATGGAAAATACCTCTCGTTCAGGTTTCCTTGGTTTCTTGGGAAGATCGGGGTCATCATCTGGATCCTCTTCATGGTCCCTCTTCTTTTTATCCTCTGCACGACGAGGAGATCTAGATCTCTCTCTAGTTCTATCATCATTCTTCCTTTCACCTATGCGATCTACATACTTTGATAATTTTCCTCTTCGGATGAGTGTTTCAATCTCGTTCTAAAGGGCTATATAATTTTTGGTCATATGGCCATGATCTTTGTGAAACTCGCAATATTTGTCTTTATTCCTCAGGTCGGGATTTGTCTTCAGTTTCTCTGGCCACTTGATTTCCTCGTTATTCCTGATTTCTTCCAAAACATGATTAATACCCATTTTCAATGGAGTATAATTATCATACTTCTTTAGGACTTCCAACTTCATCCTGTTATTCCTGGAATGTTTGTCACCACCATTACCTTTCTGATCTTTTTTCTTAGAATTGTCGACCTCAACTTTAACTTCTTTATCCATATTCTTCTTCGCAGCCATAGCCTCCTCGGCATTCATGATTTTGGCCGCCTTTGCCATCAACTCCGACATATTTTTAGGTGGATCTTTGGCCAAAGTGTAGTACAGTTTGTTAGGCAGCAAACCACTCATCAGAGCAGTGATTGCTGTCTTTTCTTCATAATCTATGACTTCCAACTTCTCGTTATTGAAACGAGTTATGTAATCTCTAGTACTTTCACCTGATTTTTGTCTAACACTTAGCAAGTGTGCTACTCGCTTTACCGGCTTTGCTCCAAAACAAAAATTGCCAATAAACAATTCGGCTAACTGAATAAAGGTTGAAATCTTACCCCGAGGAAGATTATTGTACCATATCTGTGCAGATCCGGTAAGAGTTCCTGAGAATGCTCTACACCTCATCTCGTCAGGGACAGCGTAGATATCTGCAGCAGCTTGGTATTGTTCTATATGAAGTACGGGATCTGTCTTTCCATCGTACTTGGGGATCACTACGGGTGCTTTGAATTTCGACGGTGTAGGGAAATCCACAATGGCTTGCACAAAAGGTGTTCCTTGAACAAAAGTTCTCTGTAAGGGGTTCCTTGCCTTAGCCATTTCTCCCAATCTATCTTCCAACCGTTGAATGGAACCTTTCCATGCTTCATTCCCTTCCTCGGGCCGCTTAGTCCTAGCAACTGATTGCTCTGACGTAGCTTCCTGAGATTTATCTCGACGAGTAGTTGGTCGCGATTGTGCAGATCCTTCTCTCAAACCTGGTGGTGGTCGAAAACTTCTTGATGGAGCTCTAGGTGGACTCATGTTCCTCCTTGGTCCTAACCGACTGAAAGGAGACACCCTGCTTAATCTTTCCAAAGCGCTAGTTCTCTCCGGAGAAAGAGTGATACGTTGATCTGTATCCGTAGCCCGTATCGATGAAGTTCGCCCAGGTTGATAAGAAGAATCATTAGACTCCTCATTGCGATATGACCCGGTACGTCTAGATTGCGATTGCCTATGATCACTCCTTTGCCCTGAATAGGTAGGTGCACCTCCCTGAAGAGTTTGAATGAGTTGCCTCATAGATTCTTGCATGGCGATTTGTCCTTGAGCCAGATTCGTCATAATTCCAGCCAGATCTGGGGATGCAGATGGATTTGGAAGATTTCCAGTATTTCCAACATTTCGATTACTGGATTCTGGATTATCTGCCATTGGTGATAAATGATTTTTATGAAAAACGATAATAACAGTCGTTTCCCACAGACGGCGCCAATCTGTTGATGTAAAAAACTAGATCGCTCTAATTATTCAATCACAGATAAATAAATAAGAAAGAGATTTTTAAAGTGGTTCGGCTAGGAATAAAGCCTACGTCCACTGTTATGTTATTGCTGAGTGTTTGTGGAATTCTTGATTATAAATTCTCTCAAGAAATTCCGGTCCCCTTTGAATGAGGATGATACAAGGTATTTATAGCCTTGAGGCTGTACATGAAAGGTTCGATACATTCAATGATATACATACGAAAGGGTAATACATTTAATGCAGAGTGCATGCCAAGAATATAAGCATTCAATGAATATCTGAACTGTTGATTATCTGGCAATTAATGATACGACCGAGATGCAGCTCGGACCGCCATAGCTGTTCGCTGATCAGGGGTTCCTCGGAACATTAGAGTACCTCGGTGCGTTAGAGTTCCTCGGTGCGATAGAGTTCCTCGGTGTGATAGAGTTCCTCGGTGCGATAGAGTTCCTCGGTGTATTCTCGTTGCTCGGAAAGAAGCATGGTTGGTCGGGAAATGATCTTCCTCGCTGCTATTGTGCCACGTAGATTGATACATGTCTTCGTCTTATTCGTCCACATCAGCATATTAATTTTAGTATCAACAATAAAAATCACGTGTATAGCAATTTTGTCACACTTAGAAAGCGTGACTAATTTTGTAATGGTTCTGAAGCGTGACTAAAGTTCGGATCGGTTTGTTTTCCATTTAATTCGGATCGGTCCTCTTCACGAATTTAGACAGTGAGTTTCAAGGCTCTGGACCCGTTCGGTTCGTTTTTTTTTCTCTTGCGATTTTCTCTCAACTTAGAATGACCATAACTTCTTCACCGTAGCTCGAATTGAGGTGACGTTTTTTTCCATTTTTCTTGTAATTGAAAGCTATTCAACTTTTCAGTTGGACACACCTTCAGACTAAGGCTAAAAAATTACAAATATGCCCCTCAACTCATCGTTTCTTGGTTTCTTTCATTATTTTGAGTTCTCTTTCGCACTAACTTGGATGAAATACCTGTAAAACACATAAGAGATATACGAAACAAAAAATACTCACAAAAAATGGTGAGTAGTATAAATATGAGATAAATCCAGTCTCTTTACAATGCACGGGATCATAAAAACACCAAAATTAAGGGGATAAATATACAATATTTATGCTTAATCAAACCTCCCTAACTTAGAACGTTGCGCATCCCGAGCAATGTAAAAGAATGAGAGTATGAGTTAAGGACTCTTAAAAAACTTTATTGGGATAGAATACCTCTTTCGTGGGAAAGCGATTGCATTTAGCGTAGGCAACAAACCTTTAGACCCCTAGGTTACCCTAGTAGGACGAGTGGTGTCTCGTGAGGGTTTGAAGTGAATATACCCACAAAATTCATTTTTGATTAAAGGAAACATCAAAATACTTAAAAACTATACAATTTTAACTCTCCACAAAATAGTCACTTGTAAATTCATATTCAACAACCTCAAATCATAACGTGTATGCGCGAAGCCAAAAATAAAACCGCAAATTTCCACCAATTGATCATTACGTTACTTTTCAAAAATTCATTTTGATTTCAAAATCTCATGGATACACTCATAAACGAATCACTCGGAATGTAGCTATTTATCTCGGTACGTGTGATTTATAAGAGTAAATATAATGGAACACAAGTTCACGCACACAATTATGAAAGACGGACTTTATTTGAGTGAAAAGATCTCTTCATCGGGTTACGGTCACTGGGAAACGAAAGACATCATCTCGTATTCTCACCAATTAATCTATTTTATCATCTTTTCATGTCTTTGCTCTCCACGCGGTAATTAATTTTGAAATTCAGACTCGGCTAGAACTTTTTTGGGCTTAAAAATTGAAAAATATTCTTATGATGTCCATTAGTGCTTTTCCGGGATTTTTGCTCATTTTTTCTTAGTTTCTATTGCTATTTTTGTTGAGCATACTTCTATTTTTCTTGCCCCTTTTTATCGCACCATTTGGACTTTATTGATGAGTGTTCAATTTTTACAATTCCGGGCTAAATGGTCTTTTCGGGTTATTAAACGAAAAGGGAAAACATTTTATTAGGCTCAAATTGGGTTGCCAAGGGAAAAAATTCATTTCTTTTTATGGATAATATTTTTGGGTAACAAAAATAGGCTTACTTCATTGTTCGAATTACTCATTAGTTTATCATATGCATCTCGAGATTAATTTAAGTTTAGAGATATATTTAGCGCGCTTTTCGAGACAACATCGCACATGTTTCCCATAATCGTTCAAAGCAAAGGTATTGAGATCCTCAATGACTTTTTAAAATGCTGAAATGAACTTTGAGTTAACCATTAACTCGGATTGATTTAAAATCTCGCAAAAAACATAGGCTCAAAATATCACCGGGTTAATAATCTCCACACTTATTCGTTAAGTCGTAAATTTCCGCTCAATTTCCATCTTTGGTCAATTTCAGCTTAATGCATTTGAATTTTTACAATTTGAGACTTTAAACAAAATTTTAGTGATATTTTTGAAGATTTTAAATTCCAATTTTTATTTATTTCGAAGAAAAATATTTTTGACTTTTTTTAAAATATTTTTATTTTTTTTGGCATTTTGACCTTTGTGAAGTTTTAGAAATACGCACTCACCACCCTAACTTAGATTTTTGCATTGTCCTCAAGCAAAAATGACTAAAATCTAAATAAGAATAATGATAAGTGAGAAAATAAAACAAGCAAATATTGAAAATGCAATAAGACACTATATAATGACTCAAAAACATGACTAAAAAATACAACAAAAGTCACCCCATACTCGGGGGTGCGACGACCTCTCTCTCTCTCCTCTATAAACTCAATCGATCCCATGAACGGGGTTCGATGCTCTCATCGTCTCCACCATCTTCCTATTATAAACCAATAGTCGGAACAAGTTGGGACCTTTCCAATAGATAAGGGGTATGCCTTGTGACTCGTGATGACTAACATGAATGAGATCCCCGTGGTGCCTAGTCAAATCACAACATACTTTCCCGAATTTTATGAGAATATCGCGATCAGTATTGGGGGGACATGTGAAACCTAGATTTTTCTTAACTTTGAAAACGCATGGGTCGGGTTCTAAATCGGACGAGACTTGAGTCCTCTCATCGATCACATCCAAGGACTCAAATGGGATGGGTGGTGTGACACCCCGCCCAATTAAATATCGGGTGATCAGCCCTTTATAAAATTTAAAACAGAATGCTCGGTTGGTTCATTCTTAGAATCACTGTCGAAAACATAATAACCTTATTAACCACCTATTAATTAATTAAGTTGCTGTCAAAATATTTTCCTTTTTCAATTTTCCAAAAGATCATTCGTTTGTGAAACCCAAGAATTGAATTATAATCCATCCACCACATAACAAAATAATATAAATACTAAATCTGAATCACATATTGAAATAAAAAGACTAGATAAAACATTCCAGTTCAAAACTTTAAACCAAGGACCATAGTAACAATAAATCCAACTGAATTGAAAGGAAAGTAAACTGAATACAATCTCTGATAAAATGTCTAAGGAATGGGCAACACATGCCCTAAATGGAAAGTCTATATAGAACTGAGTGAAATGATAGAGGCATCTAATGCAAAGACCTACAGCTTCCACAACAGCTACAACACGCCAAGAAATCCAAATCTCTAAGCCTGGTGTCCCTGTGGCTGGGCACCTGATATAATACATATATATAGAAAAAGAGAAAAGAGATGCAAGAAACGGGTCAGAGCCCGAGGTGTAAAAATATTTGTTTTAGCAAGTATTTAAAATTTGCAATAAAGCAAGTATCAAATGCATATTAGTACAAACTCTCACATGAGATTCTCACCTCTCAGCTAAGGTGCACGCCTCACGTACAACTAATCCACCCTAGCCATATGTAACAATTCTAACTAAGTAAAGACTTATGCTCCTCATGGTAGTAACTCGTGATTCCCAGCTTTCCGCATTATTAATTTCATCAATTATTAATTCGGTTAAGTGTTATCACACTAAGTTAAGTCCTACTATTATCTCACAGTAGGAGCAACAAAAGTATACATATATATATATATATATATATATATATATATATATATATTCATCATTATAATATACATATATCAATACATCACCCCAAGGCTAAACCTGTAGTGCATTGCATACTCTGCTATCATGTCCTGGTACATCTCGTACTCTAATAAGGACTATCGGCTCAGAAGTCTCCCATGAACCATATACAAAACACACATCGTGGATGCGAACATAGTTCACATACCTATGAGTCACGCACAAACCTACGCTCCCATAGTCAGCTTACTTATCAGCTCATAAATAAGTCTTCGCAGTCCTATGTTCAGAGATACAAGTCAATAATCCCCTCGAAGATCACCCAGGATAAGACTGTCTCTACGCAACCTCCCGCGATAGGAAGCAGTTAGGTATGTCATACACATAATATTAAGCATGTAATAGGTATCCACACATCCTATTAATATTCATTAGGTATACACCCAACCCAAATGTATTTTTCCACTTAATGACATCTCTCTCATTACCTTTTTTTTTATAAGCATTTCAAGTATTTTCTCTCTCAAAATCTCCACTATCTATTCACTTTCCTAATTGTTCAATTCACTACACTTAAACATTCCCAAAAATTCTGCACTATTCTGGGATCATCGAACACTGCCTTTCCTCACTTAATTTGGCTATTTACTTAATTAGGGGTAAAATAGGAATTTTACTAAAAATCATAAGGTCGCTCGAACCAGAATGGATTCTCGCTCGAACGATTACATGTGTCACTTGATCTTTCTTCGCGAGACATAGCTTTCTCGCTCGAACGACTACGCACGAGATGCAGTCTCGCTCGATCGACTTCCTTCGCGCAACTTCGCGTGACAACCCGCGACCTGGTTGTCTCGTCTTCAACCTTTGATAGCTCCGTTTTCATCATTTTTTAACCCTAAAACCTCTAAATTATTATCCCAAACTCCAATCAATCAGTCCCAAATTGAATCCTAACAATTACACATGGATTCTAACATCCTAGAATCATTAAATCATTACAAATCATCAAAGAAATATAAAATCCCCAATTTAATTACTAAAACCCTAGTTCTTCGAATTCTTATTCAAAAACACATGATTTCCATATTCATTTTTCACATAAGTTCATCAAAACGTGATTTCTATTCTACATACATGAATGGTTCAAACTAATTAATCTCATATTCAAATCATACATCCTAAATCTCCAATTTTCATCACTTTTATGAACAATACATGTTTCTATCATCCCTATACTAACATGAATATGGTTATTGCTAAAGAAAAGAAAGTAATAAACACTTACCTGATTATGAAGGTTTGATTCATCTTTTGAAATTGGTATAGGTGCGCTCTCCTCGTTCTGATCTACGCGTTGATGGTGTTTTAGGTGAAGGATGACTGAGTTTGGCCTTAGAACTCCTAGAAACCTCTTCTCCTTCTTCCTATGGGACTATTTCTTTTCTTTCACAGATGAAACCCTAACTGTAACTACATAAGGGGTAATAAGGCTTCCTAATTTTCGTCCATTAATTAACCCCAAAAATACAATTTACCAAAATGCCCTCTTGGGACGCCGATTCGGCCTAAAATTGCTCCGGGATCCAAACTAAACACCCGGGTATAATATTCTGACTATCTCGACCCTTTCGGTCTCAACGGTGCACTTGAAATGACCATACGAGTTACTAAAAATAATTTATTTTTTTATTCCATTAAATTAGTCCAGACACGACTCACATGCACGTCTGACTTAATTTACTAAACCGTCGTATTTCTTATTCTTGACAATTTATCGAAGTGTATAGTTACATATTACATATCACACAGTAATATTCAATCAATAAGTATTAACCATTGGCACGTTAGTTAATCTTTATTTAAATTCGGATTAATTAACAATTAAATCCTCACATTTTAATTCAATTAATCCCACAATAATAATTAATCCCATAATTATTTAAATCATTAAAAATATGGGGTATTACAGGTGGATGGTTATGAAGAAGGAATTTATCTATTGTATTCTCCCATTTGCTCTCTTCTAAGTGACTATATGAGTCTAATTGAGATTGGACTTTGACAATGAGGCTCTCATCCATCGACCCGAATTCCTTTTCAAAATCTTCTAGGCTC
Source organism: Sambucus nigra (assembly GCA_949130495.1). NCBI lineage: Eukaryota > Viridiplantae > Streptophyta > Magnoliopsida > Dipsacales > Adoxaceae > Sambucus > Sambucus nigra. Next base: position 634,691,898 of record OX422209.1, read on the forward strand.
ATATTTCCTAACTCTCTCTCGCACTCAATTTCGTACCCACTACCACTCTCATTAGCAGTTACTAAACACCCTTCCTCCACCTCTCGATCCAAGGCATGATTGTTGCACTCGCTTGACGTAACGAGGCTTACCTCCACGAGTGCTCTCAAGTGATTCCTCTCTATTTCCTCATTCATTATATCTCCCTTAAGATCCTTCTCTCGTGATTCGCTCTCATCACCCTAGGGATTGGTGATGTTGAAGATAGTTGTTTCGAGGGTCATATTCCCGAACGTAAGTTGCATGTTCCCATTTTGAGTGCTGATCAAGGCATTAGCCGTAGATAATAATGGGCGGCCTAAATTAACAGGGATATGATTACTCGGTACAACGGATGGCTCCTCGTCCTAAATGACAAAATCCATCGGGAAGTAGAATGTGTCAACTTAGATGATTACGTCCTCAAAGACACCCCGAGGTATATTTACGGAACTATCTACGAGTCGAAGAGTCATGTTTGTGGGCTTAAGGTCCCCCAAACCTAATTGTTTATAGATGGAATAGGGGAGAATTTTGACACTCGCCCCTAAATCTATTAACACTCTCTCAATTCGATTTCCCCCCATGATGCACGAAATAGTGGGTGCACCTGAATCTTTGAATTTGGGTGGAAGGTTACTTGATAGTATTGAGCTGGCATTCTATGCTAGGAACACATTTTTCTTTACCTTTAGCCTTCATTTCACCGTGAATAAGTCCTTAAGAAACTTAGTGTACGCGAGAATTTGCTTTATGGTATCGAGAAAAGGTAAATTAATCTTTACTTTCTTAAGAATGCCTAACACATCTTCACGAGAGGACTCTTTGGCGTGGGATACTAATCGTTGTGGAAGCGGTGCGACTGTGGGGGGGTCACTACGACTTCGATCTCACTAATGTTCTCATTATCACTCTCGTTCAAATAGGCATCTTCGGCCTCTTTCGTTCCGGGCGAAACCTCCTTGCCTTTAGGTGTGTCGTGCGAGAAAGGTGATAAATCAACAACTTTCCCACTACATAGAGTGGTTATCGCACAACATTGCTCTTGATTTGCATTAGAAATAGAGATTACACTAGTTTGACCTTGGGGAGGTCTTTCTCCTTGGATCGAAAACTTACCCTTCTCTTGGATACTTAAAGATGCTTGCAACCTAGAGATATTCGCATTTATGTCGATGAACATGCGATCATACTTAGCATTGGTTGCATTTTGGGACTGGATGAATTGGTTTATAGTATCCTCGAGATTTCTCCACGGTGGGGTGAGATATGGGCCAAGAGGTGGTGCTTGCATGTGTTGGGCATGTGGGAAGGGAGGAGGTGGTGGATGGACAATGCCTGAATGAGGATTCAATGCAGTGTTTTTTTATCCATAGCTAAACCCATGATGGTTTCTCCACGAAGGGTTGTAAGAATTCCCTTGAGGGACTTTGAAATTCCCCTTAAAACCTCCTATCGCTTCCACTTGCTAGTGAAGCATAATTTTGTAGGCGGGTATCGTCAGGCATTCCTTCGTTGAATGGCCCACCTCACACACTTTCTCCTCCCTTGTTTGGGAGGATTCAGGTCTTTCTCTTTCTCGGGATTCGACCGAATTTCCCATATGCTTATAGTCCCTCTCGTCTTTCTTGCCCAAGTTATAAATACTGGACGTGAAAGGGGCCATAGGTGTCTTTCGAAAATGGGTTTGGTCATTTGGGTTTGATGTGTCCCACCCTTGAGTAGTCTCGGCAATGTACTTAAGGTGAGCCTCCACATCGCTTGCGTCCAAATCCCAAAATGGCCTTTCGCACATTATCTCTACGAGTTGTTTGGAAGTGATAGTCATCTCATTATGGAATAAGGAGATGAAATGGTGTCTGTCAAAACCATGATGTTGGCATGAACTAAGTATCTCGTGGAAACGTTCATAGCATCGATGAAATGGCTCAGTTTCTGATTGTTGGAATGTTTAAATTTGATCTTTAATGGCATTTGTTCGATGCGGTGGAAAGAATTTCAAGAGAAACTTTGATTTCCTAGCTCCCCATGTAGTGATCGAGTTAGGTGATAAAGACCATAGCCAAGTCTTTGATTTATCCTTTAAAGAGAAAGGAAATTTTTTTAGGCGGATGACGTCTTGAGTACATGCTCGGTCGCTAAAGGTCTCACACGCCTCTTTGAACTCACTAATGTGGAGATATGGCTTCTCTGAATCCATGCTATGAAAGGTGGGAAGAATTTGGATCATCCCATTAGGAAAGTGAAATTGTCCTGCATTATGTGGGAGTAAAATGCACCCCGAAGTGATGGTTCGCTCCAGGTATAAGAGGTCTCTCAAAGGACGATATGGTATCTTACCCTCACCCTCACCTGTACTGAAACAAGCTTGATCAGTCATGGCTCTCTCTCCAAATGACTCAGTATCCTCACTCGGTGTGCTCGGAGTGTAATCTGAAGGGTAACTCGAAGTTTAGCTATCACTTATTGATTCAAAATCCTCACTCGGTGTGCTAGTGGTGTGACTTAATGCGATACTTACTAGAGAATTCAGAGGTGTAGGCGGGGGAACCCAAAACTAAGGAATATTAGGAGTGTGTGTGGGTTATCAGGATTGTACTCAACTATTGGATTTTTGTAAATTAGGATGGGAGTAGAATGAGGAGCTTGTTTCGAATTTTCTATTAAAGTCTTGAGAGATGGTATATCTTTTTGGTCTTTTTATTCTTCTGATTTTTTTTTTCTGAATTTTTTATTTTAAGATTTTTTTTTTGCTTTTTGAGACTTAGAATCAATTTTTAGATTATATCAACCTAACCTAATGTCTACCTAATCCCCGAAAATGGCGCCAAAAACTTGACGCGACTTAAAAAATGTCTAAAATACGTGCTTATATAGGCTCAAGTGAAAGCCTGCCGTGTAAGTAATAAGCCCGGTAAGACGGGGTCGAATCCACAGGGAAATAGGATGAATACTCGTGACGATGAACGGTAAGACGGTTAGACCTAAACTGACTCAGAAAAAAGAAACAAAAAGATTACTGAAGTGGAATTATATCCACCAACTAAATGCAAGTTAATTAAACTAATTATGAAACTAAACATGCAAGAATAAGTTAACTGTGATTTATTAAATATGAACGGGAAAAATAGGTTAGAATGCAGTCCCCCGACCCTAGTACGTTTACCGTCTATAAAACTAGTTATGAATTAAATAATTAATTATATTCAGCCTTTATTAATCTCAAGCATTACATATATGAGGGTATAAGCCCACGTCATACATAATCAAGAGTAAGAATAAAAGCGGTGTCGAAATAGCTACACGCGCGTCACACTCTTAAACACCCCGGTTACCTATGATAAACGAGGTTAAAAGTCCTACGACAATTGTGATCACCAATTAACATGATTCAACCATTTATTTAATTCAGGGAACTAATTTTCTTTTCATGCAAACCACATCGGGTTGGGTTCATGCAGCCCAACCTTTAAAAACCTAGCCTAGCGTGGTATTATAAATATCTATGTAAAAACACATTAACATGCATGAAAACATAACGAAATAATAATCAAAGTGCTGGAAATAAAGGTTACCAAGATTAAAGAACGTGAACATGCAAGTATAAATCGAATCTTGAAGGAAAACTGGAAAAGCTTTTGAATTTAAGGTGTAAAATATGTAAATTCTTCTCCTCAATGTTCCTAATTGATTAAGAGCTTCTACATGAATGAAATCTCCATAAAAAAAGAGTCCTAATGACTAAATATATAGGCTAGAGGTCGTTTAGAAGAGTCCCCAAAACATAAAACTCTTTTGGCTAAAAGATAAGGACAAAATAAAAATCCCGTATATGGCAATTTTGTCACACTTAGAAAGTGTGACTAATTTTGTAACAGTTCTGGAGTGTGAATAAAGGCCGGATCAGTTCGTTTTCCATTTAATTCGTATTGGTCCGCTTCACGAATTTAGACAGTGAGTTTCAAGGCTTCGGACCACTTCGGTTCTTTTTTCTTGCGATTTTCTCTCAACTTCGAATGGCCATAACTTCTTCACCATAGCTCAGATTGAGGTGTCATTTTTTTCAGTGCTCTTGTAATTGAAAGATACTAAACTTTTCAGTTGGCCCCACCTCTGGAATAAGGCTAAAAAAATTATGAAAATGACCCTCAACTCACCATTTCTTGGTTTCTTTCATTGTTTTGAGTTCTCATTCACACTAACTTGCATAAAATACCTGCAAAACACATAAGAGTTACACAAAATAAGAAATACTAGCCAAAAGGGTTAGTATCATGAATATGAGATACATTCAGTCTCTTTACAATGCATGGGATCATAAAAAGACCGAAATTAAGAGGATAAATATACAATATATATGCCTAATCAATAACTCCTACCCATCACCACACCGTTTCTCCCAATTTTTGTTGCTTATTCTAATACCACTAAATACCATAATGATTACTAATATTTCTAAGATATCATTATCATTATTACTAACATTATCATCAATATTATCATTAATAACATCTTTATCATTATTTTCATTATCATCGTACCTCAACTCGAACCGAGCTATGTTTCTCTTTCTAGGGCAACCCCCTGAAAAACATAGCTCCTACCCATCATCATATCATCACCATTTTTACCAGCATTACTCCTAAGATCATATCATTATCATCATTACTATTATTTGATCACTATTATTTTTAACATTATCATTATTTTCATTACATCATATTCGTATCATTTTTTCTATTTAAGATATCAAATATAAATTTTCTATTAACATATAAAATATCATTTTTCTACTTTTAAACATCATTATCCTTACTCTACTATTATTTCATTATTATCATCATTAATTATCATTATTATTGTATCATCATTTTTATACCACATTATCGCATTATCCTCATTACATTATTATTACCACCTTTACAATATTATACTACTACTACTACTACTACTACTACTACTACTACTACTACTACTACTACTACCACTACTACCACTACTACCACTACTACCACTACTACCACAACTACAACAACTACTACTACTACTACGACTACCACTACGACTACCACTACGACTACCACTACTACTACCACTACCACTACCACTACCACTACCACTACTACTACCACTACTACCACCACTACTACCACCACTACTACTACCACCACTACCACTACCACTACCACTACCACTACTACTACTACCACTACTACCACTACCACTACTACTACTACCACTACTACTACCACTACTACCACTACTACTACTACTACTACTACCACCACTACCACTAACACCACTACCACTACCACCACTACCACTACTACTACTACCACTACTACTACTACCACTACTACTACTACTACCACCACTACTACTACCACCACTACTACTACCACCACTACTACTACCACCACTACTACTACCACCACTACCACTACCACCACTACCACTACCACCACTACCACTACCACGACTACCACTACCACGACTACCACTACTACGACTACCACTACTACGACTACCACTACTACTACTACTACCACTACCACTACTACTACCACTACCACTACCACTACGACTACCACTACCACTACCACTACCACTACCACTACCACTACTACTACTACTACTACTACTACTACTACTACTACTACTACTACTACTACCACTACTACTACTACTACCACTACTACTACTACTACTACTACTACCACTACTACGACTACCACTACTACGACCACTACTACGACTACTACGACTACCACTACTACGACTACCACCACTACGACTACCACTACTACCACTACCACTACTACCACTACTACTACTACCACTACTACTACTACACTACTACTACTACCACTACTACTACTACCACTACTACTACTACTACTACTACTACCACTACTACTACTACGACCACCACCACCACGACTACCACCACCACCACCACCACCACCACCACCACCACCACTACTACTACTACGTCATTTTCATATATACATATATCCTTATGCTCGGTCGTACGTAAACAGTGCATATTCTTTTATTTTTAGGCCACACCTTACTTTTACATAAAAATGATTCTTATCGTCACCATGTTTCGAGTTTTACCATGCAAGTCATGCAAACATGAGATTGACTTCCAAAAATATTCCTAGAAAAATGTACTTTTCATTAAATACTTTTCAAAATCTGCATTTGATCAATGTATTATTTTATCATATAAATGTATTAATCCAACACAATGGAAGTGCTACGTTAAAGACTAGGCTACATAAATACCGCACTATTGTGCCTTGTATATCTAGTATCCCATTGCTTACACTAATAAATATACCCATTTTAGTGAACTATATTGGATTTGATCCTAAGTCATCTTGGGTACGTAGGATTTATACCGAGCTAAACTCGTGAAACCCAAGCCTCATAATATATCTCTCGGTGTATTATTTCTTAGGTAGGCCTCCGTCTCTAGTCCCAACCCCAATATATTACCCAACCTGTTTGTGTGAACTACGCTGTCTTTAATCCCAAGTCTCATTAGTTACATAGGTACTGTAATGAGCTAAACTCGTTAATCCCAAGTATCATAATACATCTATTGACGTATTATTTCATAAGGATGCCTCCATCTCTAGTCCCAACCCTTATATATCCAACCTATTTGTGGGAACTACGTTAGCTATGATCCCAGGTCCCCTTGGGTATGTAGGCACCATACTTGAACTAAACTCATGAAGCCAAAGCCTTATAATATGTCTCTTGACATATTATTTCTTAGAGATGTCTCCATCCCTAGCCTAAACTCCCCTGACTTCTACCTGTGCCTCCATGGTGATGGATGTTTAAAACATGACATCCTTAACATTATTCCCCTAAACTAGTCTGAACAACAACACCTTCGAGATAGTATTCACCTGAATATTACAAGATTATGTGCCAATATCCGACATCTTAGGGTTCACTTCCATTATGACATTCCACACACCAACCCCTACCAATCCAAGTCCTACACTTACACACACATCATGTTCGGACACGTGTTACAACCTAACTAAGTAGGCTTTGATCCTAAGTCCCATTGGGTATATAGGCACAACCCCGAGTCCTTTTAGTGATCTCGAGCCTCGACAATATGTCTCTTGACATATTATTTCACCAAGATGCATCCATATTTAATCTTTATCTAGTTTAAAATATATATCAAACTATCTTAAGGCATGATCTCACAAATATACACAATTGAACTACCTAGGATAAATTCTCAAACACATATACTAACCATACAACTGAACTACGTAGGCTTTTATCGCAAGTCCCGTTGGGTATATAAGGGTGACACCAAATCCTTCTCGTGAGATCGAGCCTCGACAACATGTCTCTTAACATATTGTTTCACCAAGATGCATCCATCTCTAATCTTTATCTCCTGCAAATGAGATATCAAACTATATCAAGATGGGACCTTCCAAACATATTCCTATATAAAAATGTGCAAACACGTTTACACTAAACATAATAGAGATGCACCCCTATATCATAATTTTATCTCTCCTCATAACATGAACGAGATTGCAAACTATCTCAAAAGCCGAGCTCCCTCGCACAGTTATATATAGACTGATGGCCACCCGTTAAACAAGAAGATTTTTCTCGCATAATTGCATACTTAATAATGACCCTCAATTACATACTAAAAAGCATGGAGTCATTCAGAAGAAAATTTCACGTGCCTTCATTGGTTGAAGTGACGTTTTTATACATCTCACAGATACTATTTTCCAACCTAAGCACCTATCTATATTTTTGAGGGACCCTCTCAGTAAGGTCTTTAAGAAAATTATAAAATAATTAAAAAGTAATCAATTAATGTAAAGAGAGATAATAAGCATATAATTAAGGAAGCATACAGAACAAGTGGGGGCCTAACACCTTCCCAACTCGTAGCCCGATTCCCAAACCCACATAGTAAGAATCTCTAGACCAAATGCAGACTTTAAAACCTGACTTAGGATTAGCTCGAAAGAGATAAACCGAACCCTTTTTTATATAAAACATAATGGTAACTCTGAACACATACGAAAAACCCTTCTTCCGCACAAAAACCACACGTACCAAAGGCATGTGCACCAAAGCTAGACATGGTGTTAAAATACATCCAGGGGTAAATTACTGACGACTCAAAAATGTCAAACCGATAACCCAACCTAGGTGGGACGTGATGGAAGAGGGAGACAAGCACACCTCGTTTCCCCACAACGAAGATCCCCCCAGGCGCAGCGCTGACATGCTCTCTTTCGGGGCCCGTAACACCATACTTTCAAGTTCTTAACATATTGCTTTGTTCAAAGAATGTAACGAGCAAACTCGTCCCATGATTTCGACAATATAAGGGAAAAGTTCTTTTCAAAAATAAAGGGAGAAGTGCATTATTCGCCACATTCCAAGAGGATATATATTTTCAAGTTAACGTCCACTTGAAATTTAATTTATGAAAAAATATGATGAGTAAGATACCTCACGATTTCCAAAGTATAAGGAAATACAATTTACGAGTTTAACAAACTTACCTTTAAACACAAAACTTTGAGGGGATACACTTCTAAGTCAATGTCCAGAAAAAACTTTGGCGAGCAAAGCACTACATAATTTCCAAAGTATGAGGAAATCCAGTTTCTCTATTTAACGAGTTTATCATTGCTCACAATATTCTAAGGGGATATACTTTCAAGTCAATGTCCTCATAGCATAGTATAGAGAGCAATGTAATGCATAATATCTAAAGTATGAGTTATCTATGCTCATAGTATTTAGACGTGATATATTGTCAACGATAATTGCATAAATTTAAAAGCAAAATACAACGACCATATCAACCCACAATACAAGGGTAAATATTCCACATTATTAATAGTAAATTGCTCACAAAAATCTTTATGAAAATAACATATAGACTTTTGCGAGCATATGATCCCACGATATAAGGGAAAGATGGTAAATAAATAATTAAATGTTTACTTGGATAATATTTTGCAAAATATAAAATTTTGCGAGCAGATAGTCCCACAGTATAAGGGAAAAGAAAAAAGTGCAAAGTAAGCGCACAAGTATATCACACACCAGTGAAATTTACTGGCGGCAATAAAAAAGAGTGCAAAGTACATGCATAAGACAGTTAACAAAATTATCATACCATTACATAAAAATGCCATGCTCAAAAGAGAGGTAGAGATATAAAAAATGCCCAAAAAATGCGAGCAAAGAAATACAAGATTTTAATCGCATGTTATAAGGAAAAGGAGGTTTTGCCTCCTATAAAAACTCTCAAGAAACACCAACCTCTCTCATCACGTCTTCCTCAATTTTGGCAATGTGAGCGATACCCGCCTCCTCACTAGCCATAATCTTGTTCAACTCAACTTCAAGGGATTTGAGCTTCTCCCTTAGGGAATCTTCTTGCTGACGGCATTGCTTGGTGTTATTATTTTCTGACAAGCGAACCTTCGTCAGTTTCCTCATGGTGGGATGAATAATGTTGAGAGTAGCAACATCCAACCAATTCAACTTGAAGTGGTAGTAATACTCCGAGTCCTTAATAGAAAAATTAAAAATATAAGCATACGAATGAGTAACTTCAATCGGATGAGTAGTTGTAAACTGAAGAATATGACTAGCGAGGGACTTCAAATTACTAATAAAGATGACCTCAATATTTTGAACAGAACAGTTAGTGAACGTCTAAGGGTGGTGCTTGAAGACCAAATCTGATACAGCTCGATCTTTTTCGTGAAATTTTTACAGATGACTCACATACCATAAATCCTTCATACAGATGTTTGGAGCATCCATCTCTACCAGCTCATAACCTGTGTTCATTGATTTCGCATCAGATTCAACAATAGATTCCTCGCCAGCCTGCTCGTCATTAGCTGTCAGAATGAATAACCGTAGAGTCTTGATCGTCTTCATTAGATGCTCCTCCTCCCTTATTTTCTGTTGGAAAATTGCGCTTAAATGGGTCTTATGAAGCTGTCCAGATTTTTCTGGACAGATTTTTGAGCATCTTTGAGCTCAAATTTAGGTGGGACCCACACTACGGAAATTGTGGGACCATATACGAACGCGTTCACCTCCGCAAGGAGATTAACGTAGTATATTCATATGTCCAATTTCAATAAGTTATGAATGATAATTATGTTCCTAAAGTGACTCACAAAGCAATGAAAGTTAATGAATTGGGTGTGTTTTAACTCTTGTCCCACATTGGAAGAGTAGTGAAAATTTGATAAGTTAATAACACCCCAAGTATGGACTAAGGCTTGGATGCCTTGGGGGTATCCCAACTCTTTGAAGGGGAGATGACCTAAGCTATGCACGGGTTGACTTTCGGTCGAAAGTCCACACGCGCGCATCCCTCCGTCCGCTCGGCTCGAGCTCTGGCTCGGGCTTGGGCTTATAAAAATCTCCTACATTTTTGGGCCGAATTTATTTAACTTTCTGGGCTTTAATTATTAATTAATTACAAAATTAATTAATTAATTAATAAACTGTTGGCAGTTATTGCCAACAGTCAACAGTTAATTTCGTTTAACTAATTAACTATTTTTTACAGTTAATTTCAGTTGACTGTTCCAACAGTCAACACAAAAGCTATAAATTAAACATTCCCCCTACAGAATTGACTACTGAAAATTTGCCCTCCCATAATTCCGAATTTATGCTGCCATTTTTTCCAGAAAAAAAAATCATTTTTCTATTGCTACTGCATACATTCCTGCATATCATCTCTTTGGTCTGGTTGAGTATAAACACAGAATTGTGTTCGAAGAAATTAATCATTGTTGTGCTACTTGATTAATTTGGAAATCCGTTCTATCTTGGGAGACAATTATTCATTACCTTTGGCACTTTGTGGAGGGAATAAATTTGTCTTAAGGACACTGTTCTAAACAGGGCTCGGATTATTTCTTCTATTCTAATATTATTTCTGCAAATTCTAGTAAGTATTTCATTTCTATAATTCTGTTTTAATTCTGTAATTATATTAATTATTCATAATTCTGTACAATTGTTATTTATAAATAGTAGACATAACAATCTTAAGACAAATTTATAATGTTCTACTGTTTTTAGTGTACATATTTTTTTTTTATTACAGATATTTATTTGTTGGAAATAAATCTGTTTTGACAGAATAAAATGAATTAATTTACTGCTTTATTGTAGAAATTAGTAAAAACAGTTTTTTGGTACATAAATGAATTTCTATACTTGTTTTATATTCTGTTTTAGAAAATAAAATTTTATTTGTGTATTCTTGTTAAAATTTGTTTATGGAAAATTTTAATCTTAAATTATAATTCTGTTTTGTACGGAATTCTTTTTATTATTAAAAATTAGTGTGACACAGATTTTATAATTTAATTCTGTTTTGTACGGAATTCTGTTTATATTATAGTTTAATTCTGAATTATTATTTGAATTCTTTTGGAATTCATTTATTGTGAATTATATTTGGAGGAAATTGGTGCACAGAATTTTGTATTCTGTTTTGATTAATTCATTATATATGAATTTTATCATTGATAAAAATTCTGTTTTTGTAACAGAAATGGAATCGCAAAGTACGAACACCACTCCTACGAAACTGATTGTCACCAAAACAAATGTGACTGCACCCGTATCTATGCCACACGAGGAGAAACCGAAAAAGTTCATTGGGGCTGACTTCAAACGTTGGCAAGGACAAATGTACTTCTATCTCACTACCTGCCAACTGGGCAGGTTTGTATATGAAGATTGCCCCTCTATTCAAGAGGGAGATGACGCTGAAAAAGTTGCTGCTGTCGATGCTTGGAAGCACTCGGACTACCTATGCCGAAATTATATTTTGGCCTACTTGGACAAGACTTTGTATCATGTCTATTGCACTATCAAAACTTCCAAGGAATTATGGAATTCTTTGGAAAAGAAGTATAAAACTGAAGATGCTGGGATGAAGAAATTTATCGTTGGGCGTTTTCTGGACTTCAAAATGGTTGATTCTAAATCTGTGATCTTCCAAGTGCAAGAATTCCAAGTGATCCTCCACGACATTCATGCTGAAGGAATGTCAATTAGTGAAACTTTACAAGTTGCTGCAATTGTTGAAAAGTTGCCACCTTCTTGGACTTTGTTCAAAAAATATCTCAAGCACAAGCGTAAGGAGATGAATGTGGAGGAGTTGGTGGTCCGGATAAAAATCGAAGAAGACAACCGTGAGTCTCAAAAGAAAAGTGGGAAGAATCCGATGGAAACAAAGGTCCATGTCATTGAAGGTCCTAAGAAGAACAAACGAAAGTATGATGGGGAAGGCACTTCCAAACATAACAAGAAAAAGTTCAAAGGCAAATGCTACAATTGTGGTAAACCTGGACACCGCTCAAGCGAGTGTCGTAAGCTGAAGAAGCAAAATAAAAACAATCCTCAATCAAATGTAACTGAGGGTGTGAATATAGTCAATGATTTGGCGGATATGAATCTTTCTGTCGTTGTCTCTGAATGTGGGTGGACACTGGAGCCACACGACACATTTGTGCAAACAAATGGATGTTCTCCACCTATAAGCCTTTGGAAAATGAGGAGAACCTTTTTATGGGAAATTCTTCCACTTCTAAAGTGGTGGGACAAGGAAAGATTGCTTTGAAAATGACTTATGGAAAGGAATTTACTCTCAACAATGTTCTTCACGTGCCTGATATCCGAAAGAATCTGATTTCTGGATCTCTCCTTACTAAGAATGGTTTCAAGCTTGTGTTTGTGTCTGATCGCTTTGTGTTGTCTAAAAATGACATGTATGTAGGAAAGGGCTACCTAAATGAGGGGATATTTAAACTCAATGTTCTTACTGTAACCCCAAAAACATCTATTTCAATGAATGAAGTTGCTAGTTCTTCTTACTTGATTGAGTCATCTAATATTTGGCATGCTAGATTGGGACATGTTAATTTTGATACATTGCGTAGATTAATTAACTTGGAATTTTTGCCAAAATTTAATATTGATAAAAATCATAAATGTGAAATTTGTGTGGAATCTAAATTAGCTAGATTACCTTTCCATTCTATTGAAAGGATAACTGAACCTTTAGATTTAATTCACACCGATATTTGTGATTTAAAATTTGTTCAAACTAGAGGTGGGAAAAAGTATTTTATTACTTTTATTGACGATTGCACAAAATATTGCTATGTATATTTGTTACATAGTAAAGATGAGGCCATTAATGCATTTAAACAATATAAGAATGAAGTTGAGAATCAATTAAGCAAAACGATAAAGGCTATTAGAAGTGATAGAGGAGGTGAATATGAATATCCATTTGAGGAATTTTGTTCTGAAAATGGGATTATTCATCAAACAACCGCTCCTTATTCTCCTCAATCGAATGGTGTTGCTGAACGCAAAAACCGTACTTTGAAAGAAATGATGAACTCAATGTTATTAAGTTCAGGAGCTCCACAAAATTTGTGGGGGGAAGACTTACTTTCTGCTAATTACATTCTCAATAAAGTACCTCACAAAAAGACTCACAAGACACCTTATAAATTATGGAAAGGTCGAAGACCTTCCTATAAATATTTACGAGTGTGGGGGTGCTTAGCCAAAGTGATTGTTCCTAAACCTAAAAGGGTAAGAATAGGGCCAAAAATCGTGGATTATGTATTCATCGGTTATGCTACTAATAGCAGTGCATATCGATTTCTAGTTTGTAAATCTGAGATTTCGAACATTCATGTAAATACGGTTATTGAATCGAGGGATGCTTCATTTTTTGAAAATGAATTCCCGTATAACATGACCCGAGAATCTGGTCCTTCTAAAAGGACAAATCAAGCTACTACAAGTGGTACTCATCAACCTATTGAATCAATAACGGATGAACCAAGACGTAGTAAAAGAGCAAAAACCTCGACTTCTTTCGGTCCAGATTTTCTAACATATTTGTTAGAAAATGAACCTCAATCGTATAAAGAAGCTATATCCTTACCCGATGCTTCCAATTGGAAAGAAGCAATTAATAGTGAAATTGAATCCATATTACAAAATCATACATGGGAACTAGTGGATCTTCCACCAGGTTCAAAACCGTTAGGTTATAAATGGATCTTCAAAAAGAAATTGAAGGCCGATGGATCAATTGATAAATATAAAGCTAGACTTGTAGCTAAAGGCTATAGGCAAAAGGAAGGGTTGGATTACTTCGACACATATTCACCGGTAACAAGAATAACGTCCATTCGGATGTTAATAGCAATAGCTGCTATTAATGGACTTGAAATACATCAAATGGATGTAAAAACTGCATTCTTAAACGGTGAACTAGACGAGGAAATTTATATGGAGCAACCTGAAGGGTTCAAAGCTCCCGGACAAGAAGGAAAAGTATGTAAGCTTCTTAAATCACTATATGGATTAAAACAAGCACCTAAGCAATGGAATGAAAAGTTTGATAATGCAATGTTATCAAATGGTTTCAAAATTAATGAATGCGATAAATGTGTTTACTTTAAATACATTCATAATGGATATGTCATTGTATGCCTCTATGTTGATGATGTGCTTATCATGGGTAGTAACTTGGAAATTGTCAAAACTACAAAACAAATGTTGAGTAGTAGATTTGACATGAAAGATATGGGAATCGCCGATGTCATATTAGGAATTAAAATTTCTAGAACATCGGATGGACTTATATTATCTCAATCTCATTACATAGAGAAAGTACTTGAAAAATTCAAGAAGTATGATATTAGTCCTACCAAGACACCTGTAGATGTAAATTTACATCTTGCAAGAAACAATGGTGAAAGCATATATCAACTAGAATATTCTCGTATTATCGGTAGCTTAATGTACATCATGAACTGTACGAGACCAGACATAGCATACTCAATAAGTAAGCTAAGTCGATTTACGAGTAATCCAGGAAGAGATCACTGGAAAGCAATATTGAGAGTTTTGGGTTATTTAAAATATACTCAAAACTATGGATTGCATTACTCAAAATATCCAGCTGTTCTTGAAGGACAATGCGATGCAAATTGGATATCTGATACAAAAGACTCTAAGTCTACGAGTGGGTATGTGTTTACCCTCGGAGGTGCAGCCGTATCTTGGAAATCCTCAAAACAAACGTGCATTGCTAGATCGACAATGGAATCTGAATTCATTGCACTAGACAAAGCTGGAGAAGAAGCCGAATGGCTTCGAAATTTCTTAGAGGATGTTCCAAATTGGTCTAAACCTGTGCTCGCAATATGTATACATTGTGATAGCCAATCAGCGATTGGAAGGGCACAAAATCACATGTATAACGTAAAGTCACGACATATTCGTCGTTGACACAATACCGTTAGTCAACTTCTCTCAAACGGAATTATCTCAATTGACTATGTAAAGTCAAAAGATAATATATCGGATCCACTAACGAAAGGTTTAAACCGAGAGCAAGTTAAAAGATCATCGAGAGGAATGGGTCTAAAGCCTATAAATAAATAAGAATCAATATAGTGGCAACCCAACCTAGCTGACTGGAGATCCCAAGATCTAGGTTCAATGAGCAAACCGAACTACGTTGTATTCAGTAAGAGCACTGGAGGATATTTAATCCTATCCATTCCAAAGATGAGACAGTGCATATCTGCCGCGAAATTAGGATAAGTTATGTTTTTAATGACATCTATATCTTAGTACGTCTAAGTGGGCTATTGCAGAATACTCTTTATGGAAGTCACCTACGTGAGTAAGAAGGGGGCCACTTCTATGAGAATAATGAAAGGCATATTCTCTAAAATACTTGCGGAACCAAGTGGTGTTCACGGACAAAATGAACACAAACGTGAGAACCAACTGTGTTGAAGAATTATTGTGTGAATACTGTTGTCTAGGTTTACAAAAATGGTTGACGGTTCAAGGACGTGAAGTCTACTGATTAACCAAGTAAATCCGATAGTATATCACTAAGGAAAGTTCAAGGCCACTAGGCTACTTCTCCTGATGCAATAAGTCTTCAGTTTTAGTCAACTTGTGTCTGAATCTGCATCAGCATCTGTTTTGTTTTATTTATAGCGATATATCATTCATGTGGGGGATTGTTGGAAAATTGGACTTAAATGGGTATTATAAAGCTGTCTAGATTTTTCTGGACAGATTTTTGAGCATCTTTGAGCTCAAATTTAGGTGGGACCCACACTACGAAAATTGTGAGATCATATACGAACGCGTTCACCTCCGCAAGGAGATTAACGTAGTATATTCTTATGCCCAATTTCAATAAGTTATGAATGATAATTATGTCCCCAAAGTGACTCACAAAGCAATGAAAGTTAATGAATTGGGTGTGTTTTAACTCTTGTCCCACAGTGGAAGAGTAGTGGAAATTTGATAAGTTAATAACACTCCAAGTATGGACTAAGGCTTGGATGCCTTGGGGGTATCCCAACACTTTGAAGGGGAGATGACCTAAGCTATGCACGGGTTGACTTTCGATCAAAAGTCCACACGCGCGCGCGCGCGTCCGTCCGTCCGTCCGTCCGCACGACTCGGCTCGGCTCGGGCTCGGGCTCGGGCTTGGGATTATAAAAATCTCCTACATTTTTGGGCCGAATTTATTCAACTTTCTGGGCTTTAATTATTAATTAATTATGAAATTAATTAATTAATTAATAAACTGTTGGCAGTTATTGCCAACAGTCAACAGTTAATTTCGTTTAACTGATTAACTGTTTTTGACAGTTAATTTTGGTTGACTGTTCCAACAGTCAACACAAAAGCTATAAATTAAACATTCCCCCTACAGAATTGACTACTGAAAATTTGCCCTCCCATAATTCCGAATTTATGCTGCCATTTTTTCCAGAAAAATAAATCCTTTTTCTATTGCTACTGCATACATTCCTGCATATCATCTCTTTGGTCTGGTTGAGTATAAACACAGAATTGTGTTCGAAGAAATTAATCATTGTTGTGCTACTTGATTAATTTGGAAATCCGTTCTATCTTGGGAGACAATTATTCATTACCTTCGGCACTTTGTGGAGGGAATAAATTTGTCTTAAGGACACTGTTCTAAACAAGGCTCGGATTTTTTCTTCTATTCTAATATTATTTCTGCAAATTCTAGTAAGTATTTCATTTCTATAATTTTGTTTTAATTCTGTAATTATATTAATTATTCATAATTCTGTACAATTGTTATTTATAAATAGTAGACATAACATTTTCATCCTCTTAAAAAAAGATAAATGATAAATACACAAATTAAATGGTGAAATAATCAATAGATTGAAGAAAATAGACTTGCTCGCGTGTGAATGGGAGTGAGTATGCTAGATGAGAGCCTGTACTGGTCTTTTTCCTATAAGAAATAAAAGTATATAATTAGAGAAATAATCAATAATATCAAAGGAATAATATGATCAAGGAGTAAATAATACTTTCCATATGCTAAGAAGAAAGGTCTATAATTAGAATGGGAGAGCGATCACCTTCTTGCTCCTTTTGAGGCTACAGAAACATAAGCGTTTCAATAATATCAATCTGAAAACAATGAGACATATTTAAAAGAGTAGGAAATTATTTGCACAAATATGAGTAAATAAATAAAAGGTATAAAAGTAAGTACGTGAGGCTCCATAAATAAGGGAGCACTCGCAACCTCAATCTAAAATCATAAGAAAGAAATTTAAAAGAACATTCAAATGTTTGGACAATATAAGAAAATATAACAAAATGTACAAAGAAATAAGGAAACAGATGACAATTTAGCACTAGATATCCGGAGGTGTGGAAAGAGCAGCTGTGAAAAGCGAAGAAAAAAAAACGACTATTGTTCATGGAGGTTTCCACCCCTTGGTTCTGGAAAATGGATCATAAGCGAGAGGAAGGTGAGGATGATATCAAGTCATCATGCCCTTATGCCCTAGGCGACACACATGCTATAATGGTCGGGACAAAGAGTTGCGACTCTGCGAGCGTGAGCTAACTCCAAAAACCTGTACTCAGTTCGGATTGTAGGCTACAACTCATAGTTTATCACCCGTAGCATATGACACTAAGTGGGTGGGAACTAATAGGGATGTCCCTCCCTACCAAATTAAGCATAAGCGAAGAAGGTGCTTCTGCCTTTGATCCATAGTTCATAATGGTTCTTAGCCACCAGTTGAGGCCTCATAGGCATAAGGGCGCTCAAAATGTTAAAAATAAGGAAACACGATGTGCTAAGTGAGGAAATGTTTGCAAAGCACGAGAAAATAAATTTAAAAGGTACAATAGTTGAGAACCTGAGGCTCCACAGGATCATAATGTTCACCTGAAAATAAGGAAACATGACAGAGCAAATAAGAAAATATTTGCAATGAATAAGAAAATAAATAAAGGGTATTCCAGTTTAATACCTGAGGCTCCACAATTATGGGAGCGCTAGTAGCATCCACTTGAAAACATGATGAGTAGGTGATTGAATATTAAATTATATAATCAAATAAGTGCATGTGTATAAAAATGTATATACCTGAAGCTCCACCAACATTAGAGAACTCGAATGTGGAACTCGTGTAGACTAGACAATAAATAAACATGTTAATTACGTATGGTAAAATTTACTAAGAATGAATAAAGGTGTAAGAAAAGAGCACCAAGGATATGAACTCCCTCAGAAATAGGAATGCTCGAGATGAGTGCAACCTCAATCTAAAAGTAAAAAAATCAGAGACTGGGAAATAATGCACTAGTTTAAAAGGAATGAACAAATAACCAAGATTTTGTACCTGAGTTCCCATAGAGGGAGAAGAGATTGAGTCAGTCATAGCAATTTCCTAAGACTTAACAGGTTGACTGGCAGACGAAGAGGGGTTACTCATGCTAACCTGACATCAAAGGATGGAAAATAAAAATGTATCAAATAAAAATTCACATAAATGAATGCCATAAAATGGCATTTTTGGATACCAAACATAGTAAGTTACCTACTTAGAAAGAGTAACATGTAATGAGGGCCCGCTTGAGGCCACACTAAAAATAGGCTGAGTAGACAGGGCTTGAATTTGAGGCATATTATTTATAGGTAAATGCACTCGTGGTACATATATTCTACCACAAAATGTTAACTCGAGGATAGTTACCCCTGCTGGTAAAACAATTCTCCTAGGTGACAGAGAGCTACTCCCCGAAGAACCTTCTAAACATGAAGAAAAATAACTCATGAGAAACTTCATTTTCAAAGACATTAGTGAAAGGAAATGCTCGAATGAAGATAAAATACCCTAGCCAAATTAGTGGGAATATTGGTATGGGGCTAACAAGATGAACTGCTCCCCTTGTAGAAATAATAGGGTCACAAGCAAAATGAGATGATGGAATAGACACTTGATCACCAAGACAAACAAGTATAAATGTTTGAAGAAATATTAACAATAGAAAGTAGGATTTCTACATATAGATACCTGAGATAAAATGCTCGTCAAACGACTGCTTGTGTGAGTAGTTATTAAAGAACTCTCAACGGTTGTGGGGAATATCATTAAGAGCTTTAAAAGAAATTATGAGGTTAGATTATGAACACCCTTAATAACTATTTTCTAGAATATTCATAAGAAATAGTTGTAAACATACCTCTTGAGCTAAACCTAACAAGGACACCAGTATGAAGTTCCTCTCCTTTTGAAAAAGGGCACGAGGAGGACGAGCATGTGAATGAGAAGATGAAGATACTGTGCTCACCCTTGGGGCCCACTCATCCCCACAAATAGAACCTGTTAGAAGAAAATAGAAATAATGTTAGTCACAAATTGTCTAACATATTAAATGAAAATTAAATGAGCAAGGTGGCAATACTTATAGGCCATGAACAAGGAACTTTCCCATATGGAGGTAGTTTAGTGGTAGGGCTAGTGGAGTTGGGAAAGTGGATCATTGACTCATCATAATCACTGAACGAGTGCTCTAAATCCATCACATGCCTTGGAAATGATAAAAAAATGAGGAATCGATTGAATGATCCTCGCTAATAGAGAATGCCCCAACGTTATTTGATGATGAACTACGATAGTTATAGGTAGGTGTATTTCTATTGTCATCATGTTCTTTTTCAAATGATCATAATGATGAACAAGCACTCTCATTTCCATCACCTTTTTATAAAGTAAGCAAGAAGTAATAAGAATACTTTCACTAGTTGAAAAGTGAGTTGAGTAGATGATTTGGGAAGGGATGCCTTAATAGACTCATAGGCTTGCTCACGAATGGATTGAAATTTTTCCTCAATAACAAAAGTATCAGTATCAGAGCCTCGATCCAACATAACAACATCGCTAGTGGGTTTGATCGCTTTCTTCTTTTGCCTAGATTCTTGAGTTTTAACTATGAATGGTGGTGAGGAGTGCTTGCTAAGCTCATCAGGAACAAAATTTGAAACATCGGTTCCTAGATGTTTCCTTTTGGAAGAGGCCTTGGTTTTAACTTTAACTTTACATTTAGACTTTGTTTGTTCTCATCCTTATGACGAGAATTTGGAGTAAATGGACCCCTTATGGATACGATTCACCTAAATAGGGGTGAGATCACTCAAGGAGTCTCTCCTAACCTAGATATAGTGTCGGGTTTCCTTGCAAGTACGTTTAGTGAGATACTTATCAAAAGTAGAATCATTTCAATAAATGATTCGTAAGAAGCATCTTGAATCCAATGCTTAATAAATTAAATTTGGCATTGACACAAGAAATCCATGAACAACTTTAGATGGTAGATAGTCATGAGCAAAGATGAGAAATTTATTAAAACAAGTAGTCCTATGGACCATGAGTTAGAATAAGATTATAAGTACAACTCATTGGGAGAGTGGCTAGTTGAAAAATTAGGTGAATAATCACCTTGATTATATATGTGATGCCTCCTTACTCTATCATCATGATAGTATTACACTCTTTTCCCCAACTTAGTCAACGATGGGAGAATGCAAGGTAAGATAAAATCCTTGGCATAAATATGAGAACAATCCTTCACAGACTCAATACTTATATGGTGATTAAAAACTTGATAAGTAGTAAGAAAAAACACCCAAGAGAATATACATCCCAGTCTCCTTGAGTAAGGGCATAAGGAGAACTTATCAATGTTGTTCAGGAATAGGCCGAGTGATTGTTTAGGAATCTTCTTATGCTTCCTAAAAATCCGGGTAGTGTTGCCCAACAACGATGGAGGATCTGGTTCCTAATTTGGGAAGACATATAATAAAAAACCCATAATCACAAAGTAATTATCAAAGTTGAAGATATTTAAATGCTTGTGTGATCTCTCCATATCAACGTGTGCCTGATCCAACCAAGTGTACAAAGATCAAATGGTAAAAGTAGTGAGTGACACACTTTTACCATGAGCAAGTTTCATAAAAAGAGGTAACAACAAATTACAAGGGGAGTCATTGGGTCTCCCCTGAAATAAGAGACTTGATATAAATGTGATAAGTAAAGCAGGAATATGGATTTTAGTTTTTATTTTTGGTTCATCTTGGCTCCTTGGATCCCTAGTCTTACCCTTGTCCTTAAAAAAAGGCTTAAAGTCTCTAAAATAATATTTTTCCATGGCAAAGGAATGTTTACTCGCACCAGTGTGAGTATGTCCAATGTAGTGAATACGCGAGCCCAAGGCCTTATGCTGGTCCTCATACATTTCTTTTTCCTCGGTATCATCATGCCCATCAGTAAACGCATGGTTCCCAAGATAGGTAAATTAGTCAGTTCACAAATGTCCTATAAGGTGATGGAAAACTCCCCTCTAGCTATTAACAGAGGTAATAAATGTGCTTTTATTAACAGTACAAGTCTTCAATCTCTCAAGATTCCCCTCCAGACCAAGCCTCTTAATGATATTACAGTGGCTTTCCTCATACATAACATAATCAACCAAAAGTGCCCAATTCTTGGGGGCTCTATCAAAAACATCAAAATTGATGTTGGAAAAGGGAAATCACCCCTATCCACCCGATTCCTCAAAATGCTATCAGGCAAGAAAGTAAGGGAATCCATAGAACCAGGAGACCCTAATAGGAGCTTCCTGGGCACAGTGGCCAAGAACCCAACCTAAAACCCCTCGAGGACACACATGAAATGATCGTCATCTCCAAAAAAATGGGGCATATATGTAATCCATAAATCCCTTTGATAGAGTGCTTCCAAATACTTCTGACGGTTATGGATGGTAGATAAAGAACCACTGACATCACTTTGAGAAACAACGCCATCAGTGAAGGAGACAACGTTAGAAGAAGCAAGAACCACCGAAGAAATGGTGGAAACCCTGCTAATGGCGGAGGATTTCATAGTGACTTGAATGGGTAAAGAACCCATTATTAACTATGTAGTGGTGGCTACGATAGTAGAATAATTTATTGAATAAGAAGAAGCCATAAAAATCAATGGATTAACAAAGAATAACTCACAAAAAAGTGATAATAATGTCGAAAGGAAACGACTCTATAAAACTCTCACTCTCTAAAAATAATTTTGATAGCAGTGGTAAAGTTTGAAAAAAAAGTGAGGGTACTTATATTTTTAGAAAATAAAAATGCACCGATTGTTCAAAAGGGTCTAATGATTACCCAAATCACAAATGACCTTCCCCACATGTGGACCCTTGGAGCATTAAGCTTCGTGACTCACACAGACCAACATGTCAGAGCATCAAATGCAATACATATTGGGTAATGATGATAAAAATCCTTTTAAATCCCTCCTAAAAATACTTTTTGTGAACACTTCTCTCTATTTAAAGAATCGATAGACTTCTGCAGGAGCGGACTGATGTAAAGGGGTACATGAGTTACCCTCCAACTATTAAAAGGTTTTGTAAGCAATTCCTAATCAAAAGGGACATGCATGCAATCCTCCCAAGTCAAAGAGAACAAAAGAAAGGGATAAATATATGAGAATTATTAATAAGGAGATACGCGAGCAACCCCAAGACAACTCCAAAATTCTTGCGAGTAGTACCAGTAAGAGGACTACCCGAGTAACCCCAAGCTAGATCCAAAAATAATGTGAGTAGTACTAGTAAGAAGGCATGTATGTGCAACCCCAATTAATTCTAAAAGTCATACGAGTAGTCACAATATGGGGGTTGCATGATCAACCCTAAGTCAACTCCAAAAGTCACGTAAGCAGTATCAGCAAGAGGACTGTGTGAGTAACCCCATGCCAGCTCCAAAAGTTACACAAGTTATACTACTAAGGGGGCTGCATGAGCAACCCCGAGTTATATTTTAGAATAAGAGAAAGTATATGAGCTACCCTTAGTTTCCTAGAAAAGTATAGTTATGATCAGTCACTCAAGCAACAGATAAATATGAATGAGCACTTCCCTCACTAAAACTTACTATGTTGTGTTACACTAGTTTACCTAGTAAGAATCCTTAGTGGAGTAAGCAGGGATTGAGTAGATGGCTAATTGGAATGTCTTGAGAGCTTTGGTTTAAAAGCTAAGAGGTAAGTCTTGTTGAGAAAGCTAAGGCTCAACCACTTCAGTATTTTAGGAAAGAGAGAATATTTAGGTGAGGAACCCAAGAGGCCACTCGCACTCAATCACTCATACTACATAGTTCACATCTATAAAATAGCGATCAGTTACTTGCCTTCTCTTTAGATACTTTTAAAAATGAAAATAAAGAGAGACCCTGAAGGCAACTCACCAGTTTTCAAAACTTACTCAACAATCAATTTTCACAAATGAACAAAATAGAACCTTTTGGCATCTTGGCCAACAAGATCACTTTTTCTCCATTACTATGCCATGTGTCACACCACAACAGATATATCTTGGGTGGCAGTAATAAGGACAAACATTTTAAGATATTTTGGGTCACATGGGAATATTCCCTGGCACCTCAGGTGCCACATATTCCCTGAAATCTTTACTATAAATAGAGCACTAGGTGCTCATTTATAATGTTGAACTTTCTAGTACTGTTACTTTGCACAAATTCTTTCAAGATATTCTTTCCCTACTCTTACTCAGATATTGGGTGCTTACCTCTCCTCTCTCATAAAATCATTGTTCTCAAGTTGTTTATTTCTTCACATTATTAATAAACGTTGTATTCAATCATTAATTATTCACTCTTGTAGTGAGAAACATCATTGTCATATCAAAAGGTTAGTTTTAGTCTATATTCCTTCTCTTGAAATATTTTCGTCTTAAAGGTAGTTTCCATTATAGTGGTTCATGCATCACCTTTTTAGAGATTTTCATAGACCTTAGTACCACTACCCTCCTACATTAACTATAAAATTTAATTTGTGAATTTAAATTCAAATTATGATTATTGAAACTTAAGGTGAATGAAAGTAATTTTGGGAAAAGCTTGGGGTTAGGTTAGTCTTTCTGCATAACTTGGAGGTTAAGATAGGGTTCGTATTTTGACCATTCGAAATTATATACAGCTTCCCAAGCCCTTACTAACTTGCAACTATGGTCTTGAACACTGTTGTCTTGGGGTGTAGCAATACGGTCACTGCAAGGTCGCGGGAGAGGAACAATGTTTCTTTCGTTTAATGAAGCCACAAATTTTGACTCATTTATAATAGCCTTAAACCCTAGTATATCTCCTAATAAACCCTAAACGTTCTTTAGAAGCTTCTCCAAGCAACCATTTTTATAAATAAAATCAAAGAGTTATTCAAACCATTTCATAAGAGCAATCAAATCATTTCAATCATGCTTTTAAGAGATTTTGAGAGGGGTTTAAGGCTGATTTCTGATGGACTTCATCTCTCAAATTTAAATCAAGTTTGGTTTCATTTAAAAGTCATGTTACTAGACTACTCATCTCCTTATACACACACATACACACATATTGATTTCACCTAAACGTTAATCGTAGGTTAAATATTGGTAAGCAAGCTTTAGGGTTTTGAGATTTTTTTATGCTTTTGCCCTATTTGGGTGAAATAAGATAATTCTACATGGTTTAAATTAGGACTTGGCCTTAGTTGATTTGTAAATAAAGAAATCGGACTTTTGATTGGTAAACTTTCATATTAGAGCTTGATATTGAATATTGTAATTATATGAATTTAAATTATTAATGGGTAATTAAGGGTAAATTGAGGTTTAATTACTGTTGAGAATGCATATGCTAAATAGGACTGTACATTCAATTTTATGGGTGGTACCTTTAAATAAAAAATGCATAATTAATGTAATTCGAAGTATGATGTTCCATAATTAGAGTCTAATTCCACAGGTTAATGCATGAATAGTGAATAGCCCTATGTTTATTATCTTGAAATTTAATTACGTCCCTTTAAATGATTTATAGTCTTGGAAATTAGAAATTGGATCTAATTACGTTTGAGTTTGAGTTTGAATTTGAATTAAGACCTTAATTACTTTCTTTATGTTGTTGGAATTGGAATACTTGAGTAATTGGATTAGAAAAAGTATGATATAAATGTTGTTGGCTTATATTGGTTTGTAATTGTTTTTGTAAGGACATAATTTTATAAATGTGCGGGGTAGATTCTAGGAAATTTTTGTTTTCTCCTAGATCACAGTTCATATGTCTTATACCGCTACATTCGGCACGTCAACACGATCATCCTCGACGACCTTTATCCGAATTCAATGCATCCACTTTCTTCACGTGCATCATGCTACATGCAACGTGCTGATCAGCTCATTCCCACTACTTCACTATGCTCTATCAGTAATATGTTTCATTGGAGCTTTAAATATTTGCATAAATATTTGGTAAATGTTTTTGAAAATTATTTTTGAAGTCTGGTTTTATTTTTTTTCAAAAGCAGAATTTTTCTAAGTGTAGAAGCGAATTTCCTCGGTTGACGAGATCTCTCAAACGACTTTGAAAGTCATTCGCGTGAGATAGGCTTGTCGCGCGATATCGTTCGAATGACTTCTGTCCTTCGTTCGAGCGACATGGCTATCTCGTTCGAACGAGCCACCGCCTCGATTTTTGTATAAATATCTGATCTCCTTCTACACGTTTTTTAAGTCTTTCTGCAATCTCAAAATTCCGCGAAATGTGATACCCCGACTAATTAAATACCGGGTAGCTACTCCTTTATTAAATTAATACAAAATGTCAAGTTGGTTCAGTTAATAGTATCACTGTCAAAAACTTTTTTATGATTACTAACCACCTAGTATTTAAAAAGTGAGTTGTCAAATTTTAAATTAAATCTGATTAACATGCAATAAATGAATTATAAAAAATGTAACACAACCATTCACGATAAAGTCTCAATAGAGTAACCAACAAATAATAATGAGTCTGGAGGAAATACTCCTCCCAACAATCCCAATACGAAAATAAATAAAACAAGTCTGCATCCTGAATTAATTACAAACCAAAGTCTGAATAACTGAAATATAAAATGTCTCTAAAAGAAATGGGCGACATGCCCAACAAATGATGAAACTGGAAATGGAGTCAAGACTAGGAAAGGAGGCGTCTACTGTCAAGGCCCTGTAACTCCCACAACAGCTACAGCTCGTCACCGGAATAGAATTCCTATGCATGGTGTCCTTGTGGCTCGGCACCTAAAAAGGTTTTTACAAAAATAGATTTGAAAGCAAACGGGTCAGAGCCCGAATGTGGAGAATAGTTTTAAAAACAACAAGTGATTTAATGACATTAAAACAATGAATGCAAAATACATGTTAGGACGTGCTCTCACATGAAGTACTCACCTCTCGACTAATTGTGCACTCATAATGTACCGTACCCATTCAAGTGATTCTCATATCTATTTAGACCAAAATAAATTCTAACCTTTCTACTCGATTCGCACTATAAGTTCCAACGTTATCAATTAAACATAGAGTTTTACTTTAATTCTCGGATTCCCAATTATTAGCAATACAATTTACTAGAGGTTATCCCCCTTTTTTTATCTTCTCAAAGCGTTACTATAATTATTCTCACAATTCAACATGACAATTCTTTTCATTTAACCGTATATTATTCTCATCATAAATATACAATACTATCACCCCGAGACTAAGCTGCGGTGCACACATACTCTGCTATCCCATCCCGGTACATCACGTACATAAGGATCAAGCATTCCGAATCTCTCAGGAATCGTTCTCAGATAATAGCAAATAACAAACAATAGAGGCGAACACAGTCACATCACATGGGTCACGCACATACCTATGCTCCCATGATCAACAAACTTATTAACTTCTCAATAAGTCCTTCTCTGACCTATGTCCTCGAGGTACCAATCTATATCCCCCCCGTAGGCACACAAAGGTTAGATGGCCCTAAAAGAACGCAAACCTCCCGTGATAGCAAGCATGGTAGGTATGTCATACACATAAAATCATATATACTAAGAATGCACACATCTTAGTAATTACCATATTTTATTAGTGGTATACTTCTCATTCTCATACCAACTTTTAGTGTTACACAATTCACATGTCCCCGGTTCATATGTATTTAAGTCTTCAATTATTCTCACATCGTGATTAGTCACTCGCGTCCTAATCCACAAATATCATTTGGTTCAAACTACTCTATTATTTTTATTCCTCAATATATTCCAAATCTCCCAAATATACAAATTAGTTAACAAGGGAATGTTATCTCATCAGTTAAACAAGGTTTCAGGACACTAGAAATCAAATCAGGCCAAAAAGGCCATTCTATCAACTCGTTAGAAGTCTCGTTCGAACGAGGTCGTTCGAACGAGAGTTTGTTCGAACGAAAGGGCATCGAACGAACTAATAACTAGTTAGAAGGAAAACTGTCACCTCGTTAGAAGCTCGTTCGAACGACCCGGGCAGGTCTTCTAACGAGATGGAAGTTTCGAGCCCAGAATTCCTAATTCGTTTTTTCTCAAATTTCCTCTTCTCAAAACTCATCCAAAAATCATCCCAACAGTGTTTTAAGGTTCTTAAACATTCCTAAACATTCTTAGGTCGTATCTTAACATATTATTGGGGTTCCAATCTTCCTAAATAACATCAAATCATCATCAATTCCCAATTTTTTTTCCTCAAACCCTATGGGTATGAACCCAGAATTTTATGTATCCAATTTTATCCTTATAAATCCGTTTTTCCATCATAAAAATTGTATTTCTTGTAGGACAATCATCAACTAACATTCTACATGCAATCCCTATAACATATCATCAATTTCTATTTCAAATTTCAAGGGTTTTCATCAAGTACCCAATATAAAGTAATTTTATCAATTCTAAGCATGGAAGAAACATTCGCTTGAAATTAACGTAATTAAACCACTTGCCTTGGATTATTCTTCAGAATTTGATGTTGAATGTTGAAGGTTGCTCTCTCTCTTTCTCTCCCAAGGTTGAAGGTTGAAGATGGAGGTTATGTTTTCTCTTTGGGAACCTTTTCTAACTTCTCCTATAACTCCCTTAGCCCTCTAATTAGTTAAGTGCTGGTAATGGCTTAGTGGGTTACTAAATAACCTATTTTTAATTCCCAAAATTCGTTGGTTATAAATCCCAAAATTTCAAAATTACCAAAATACCCTTCTAAGTTGTCGGTA
Organism: Sambucus nigra; assembly: GCA_949130495.1. Lineage (NCBI taxonomy): Eukaryota > Viridiplantae > Streptophyta > Magnoliopsida > Dipsacales > Adoxaceae > Sambucus > Sambucus nigra. The sequence goes on from OX422209.1 coordinate 634,720,504, forward strand.
TGGCCCAAAAATGCCCCGGGACCCAAACTAAACCCCTGACTAGTGTTTTCTGACTATTTCGATCCTTTCGGACTCGTTGGCGCACTCGAAATGACCATTCGGTTGATAAAAATAAAATTTACTTTTTAATTCAAATAATTATGTTCCCGCCGCGACTGACACGTGCGTCCCAACTAAATTTCCCAAATTGCCGTATTTCAGTCTTACGACAATTTCAATATTTTCAATATTCATATATTGCCATATATACACATTATAATCAAATACCAACTCACATCTCGTTAGTATTTTATCCGGATTAATTCTCAATGAATTCACATTTAATTTAATTAATCCCATAAATAAATATCCATAAAAGTACGGGGTATTACACGAAAATAGCCCAGAATAAGACTTCACTTTTTAAGGTTTTCTAAACCTTTTTGATTCACAAAACCATTCCCATATACGTGTGTGAATCTTTAAACATTCAAGAGGATCATTTACTCATCTGGAGTAATTTGTGAGGAAGTTGCTCTCTTCTTCACTGCTGCCCTACTGGAAAGGGATAGTTCCAGCCGCCGACAACAGAACCGACACCCTAGGGTATTTATGTGTCATATATTTTCATTGTAATTCATGTAAGCCGTACTCTTACAAAATTATTGTGAAAATAAAAGGTTTTGCCCCTTTGGGGAATTTTTCCTCATATATGTGTTCTTGCATGTTTCATCATCGTATTTAATCACATATAGATGTATGTTTAGGACTTGAGTGGTAAAAACTGTGTTTAATTAAATAACTTTCTTATTTGAATGCAAGTGCACTCTTCTCAAATTGGTATCAGTGCCAGTTACACAAATTTACCGTGTAATTTTTCGCAAAATTTTTCTAGGATATCAATTTTCTAAAAAAAATTGACTTTTGAAAACGAGTGTGTTCAAAATGGAGAAGTTATATAATAAAATGCCAGTTTTTGACGGGACAAACTATGCATATTGGAAAGCCCGCATAAAACCTGCATTAAAAGCCATTGATGAACGTGTCTGGATTTTGGTTGAAAAAGGGTGGACACCTCCCTCCGTCACTGTTGATAATGTGATCAATTTAAAACGTGTCACCTCTTGGACTGAAGAAGAATTTAAATGGTCATCATTCAATTCTAAGGGTCTAAGTGCTATTTCTGGGTTTGTCACACCTGATGAGTTCAAACGCATAATGACGTGCACCACGTCAAAAGTGGCATGGGATGTTTTACAACTCACCCATGAAGGAACTAATGTTGTGAAAGAGTCTAAATTGCAAAATTTGACAACTCAATTTGAAACCATCACCATGCATGAGACTGAATGTTTTGATGATTTTTATGCTAGGCCTTTTGACATTGTTAATACTAACTTTAATCTTGGTGAACATATTCCTAATGCTAGAGTTGTTAAAAAGATTCTTCGTTCTCTGCCTAAGCGTTTTATCCCTAAAGTCACTGTGCTAAGTTCTATGCGTAATTTAAAAAACTTGTAGGAGATTTGCAAACATATGAAATTGATATGTTCCCTAAAACTTCTAGGTCTAAAGATAAGGGAATAACACTTAATGCCCAAGAGAGAAAGAGTGAGGGGTCCGTTAGAAAGAGGGAAGAGTCAACTAGAAAAAGAGAGACAAATTCGTCAAATTCTGATTGTGATTTTGACTTAGATGATTTGGCTCTTTTTGCAAAAAATTTCAAGAGAATTCTCAAATTTAAGAAAAATGGCAATTTTAAAGACAAAAAGAAATTTGAGAAAAATAAGTTTGAAAAGAAAAATGAAAAAGATTTTAAAGATCCTCCTAAGAAAGAAAGTGAGAGATGCTTTGAGTGCGACGGTAGGGGTCATAGAGCCTTTGAGTGTTCCACACGTCTGAACAGAGAGAAAGGGAAAGCTTCCCTTAATGCTACCCTTAGCGACGACAGTGAGGTCGAGTCGGTGGATTCTGGAGTTGAGTCACCGCATGAGTGTAACTTTACCGCATTTATGGCTAGTCATGTGAGCACTTCTTGTTCTCCTCACAATGATGAGGATGATGCATCACAGGGACACCTCGACAGTGAGAGCGATGTAAGTGAGGGGGAGGATGACACAAGTGAGAGAGAGAGCGATATTCAACGCACCTACGCTGAGATATATTCTGAGTCATTTAAAACTAAAAAGTGTAACAAAGCGTTAGTTCTTAAGATCATCGGCTTAGAGGAAGATTTAAGAAAATCGAGAGAGAGAGAGAGTCCTCCACCTGCACTACCCTGAGAGAGAGAGAGTCTGCCTGTGTTGAGAAAGAAAGTCTGTTTAGAGAGAGAGAGAGTTGTTTTGATAAAGATAAAGGGGACTTGACTAAACAAGTGGCTAGTCTTAGGAGTGAGCTTCATTCCTCCATGGAGACTCGAAAGAAACTTGAATCCCTTGTTGCCCAGCTTACTCATGATCTGGAGAAAGCACGGGAAGTCAAGGTACAAATCGAGGACAGATTTGGGAAAATGGAAAAGATGCTCCTCGGTCCCGCTTTAGGTTTTGGTGATAGGCAGGGAATAGGTTATAATGGTGCCTCCACATCCCAAATTGCACCCGAACCAGTTCCTGAGTTTACTACGACTCCTTATGACCATCGTCAAAAGCCTCGAAGGAGATTTTGATCAAGAAAAGCAAACCAAGGTCCGCCTTTGACTATGTTCTTTTATACTTATTGCAAAAGAAAAGGCCACCTCAAGGAGTTTTACTATAGTATGGGTCGGACATGACGTACTACTGCTCCACCTCAGCATACTGATGATTTTACAAGTCTGAAAGAGCGAGTTGAGTTTTTAGCTGCCACGTCTCAGTGTTTGATGGAGGAATTCCGACGGATGTCTTGGTCGTCAGTGAATGCTTCTCACATTCCAGCTAAAACCAATAATAAGAAAGGCAAACAAAAGGTCACCACTTCTTGGGTACCTAAGAAAGATAAAAAGGCTTTTGTTGTTCATGTCGCTCTTAAAGCACATAATACCTCACAATGGTATTTTGACAGTGGGTGCTCCAAACATATGACAGGTGATGCCTCATTTTTTACATCTCTTGAGCATTATCAGGATGGCAGAGTCACCTTTGGAGATGGGAGAAAGTCTAGCATTATAGGACGTGTACTGTCGAGTTACCTAGATTTCCTAAGCTAGAAAATGTTTTGTACGTCAAAGGTTTAAAAGCAAACCTTCTCAGCATTAGCCAGATGTGTGATGCTGACTTTGCCGTAAAATTTGACCGGGACGCTTGTAAGGTCTATAATCAAGACGGTAAACTTTTAGTGCAAGGGGTGAGGACAAAGGATAACTGCTATGGGACTGAGCCCACATCCTCACTTATCTGCAACAGTGCCACGATCACTCCTATGGATCTGTGGCACCAACGTCTAGGTCACGTAAATATTAGAGATCTAACTCGCTCAGCTAAAAAGGACCTAGTACGTGGCTTACCATCTCTTGGAAGGCCAATTTCGACGGTTTGTGGACCCTGTCAGTTGGGAAAACAAATTTGTAGTCCCCATAGGAAGTTACATTCCATTACCACCTCTCGTGTTCTTGAGCTTATACACATGGATCTTATGGGTCCCACTCGTACCGAGAGTCTGGCTGGTAAGAGGTATATCCTCGTGATGGTGGATGATTTCTCCAGATATTCTATCGTAGGTTTTCTGAGAGAGAAATTCGATGCTGTAGAGTTTTTAACGACCAAGTGTCGTGTCCTGCAAAATCAACACGAAGTCACTATTAACAGGATACGTAGTGACAACGACACTGAATTTAAGGAAGCAAAGGTATATTTTTATTGTGATAGCCTTGGGATCAAACACGAGTTTTCTGCTGTGAAGACTCCTTAGCAAAATGGGAGTGTGGAGAGAAAGAATAGAATGATCCAGGATATGGCTAGATCTATGCTTCTAGGTCGTAAAGTTTCTAGGAGATTTTGGGCGGAGGCAGTGTCTACTGCATGCCACACGGTGAATAGGGTTTATCTGCGTCCACACACACTTCAGACTCCTTATGAGTTGTGGACTGTCAAGAAGCCCAACCTTGCATATTTTCGTATTTTGGGGAGTAAATGCTACATCCTACAAGATAGAGATCAATTAGTAAAGTTTGACTCCCGAAGCGATGAGGGAATACTGCTGGGATATTCATTTAATAGTAGAGCGTACCGGGTTTTCAACCTGAAGAGCTCTAAGGTTATGGAGTCAATAAACGTCACCGTGCAAGATGACGAACCTTCGGCATTTATTGACTCTAAACTTCAGTGTGAGGATGAGGATATTTCTAGCAGTGATTTACTTGTACCTCACCCACACTCTTTGGACCCTACTCCCGTGTTAGGGGACACACCTGCTTGGGTGCGCAAGAGTCATGACCCTTCTGCTATTGTTGGTGATCCCACTCTAGGGGTCAAGACTCGTGCTCAGCTAGAGAATGCAGTCAACCATTTTTGCTACACGTCCAAAGTTGAGCCCAAGAATCATAAAGAAGCACTCAAGGATGAACACTAGATATCTATTATGCAGGATGAGTTGCTTCAGTTTAAAAAGAATAATGTCTGGGAACTTGTCCCCCCGACCTAGTGAGACAAATGTGATAGGTACCAGATGGATCTTTAAGAATAAAATGGATGAAAACGGTACCATAATCAGAAACAAGGCTCGGTTGGTCGCTCAAGGCTACACACAGATAGAAGGTGTAGACTTTGGGGAGACATTTGCTCATATTGCGAGGCTTGAGCCCATCCGTCTACTACTCGCCATCGCATGTCATCTTCGCTTCAAGTTATATCAGATGGATGTCAAGAGTGCCTTTCTGAATGGCATTCTACAGAAGGAGGTTTACGTGGAATAACCAAAAGGGTTTGAAGACCCTCAGCACCCGGAGCACGTCTACTATCTGAGGAAAGCCTTATATGGTTTGAAACAAGCACCCCGTGCTTGGTACGAGAGGCTCACTTCCTATCTCTTAGACCGTGGCTTTAAGAGAGGGGGAGTTGATATGACGTTATTCGTCAAGAGAGATAACGGTGCAATTTTGGTTGCCCAGGTCTATGTGGACGATATAGTCTTTGGATCCACTTGCTCTCAACATGCTCATCACTTTGAAGAGGAGATGAAAAGTGAGTTTGAGATGAGCATGGTTGGTGAGCTTACTTTCTTCCTTGGTCTCCAGGTTCGTCAGCTAGAGGATGGGATGTTCATCTCCCAATCCAAGTATGCTAGAGACCTCGTGAAGAAATTTGGGTTAGACTCCACTAAGTATGCACGTACACCTATGAGTACCACTACCAAGCTTATTAAGGACACTTCAGGCAAGGACGTAGAGCAAATCTTATATCGAAGTATGATAGGTAGTCTTCTCTACTTGATTGCCAGTTGTCCCAACATAGCCTTTAGTGTTGGAGTCTGTGCGCGATATCAGGCGTCCTCAAAAGAGTCACATTTACTTTCTCTAAAACGTATTATTAAATACGTGAGTGGGACTCTCTCATACGGTATTTGGTATTCCTTTGATACTGATGATCGTTTGTTCGCCTATTCAGATGTCGATTGGGCCGAGGATGTAGACGGCTGTAGGAGCACTTTTGGTAGGTGTTTCTATTTTGGTTCTACTCTTGTCTCCTGGCTGAGCAAGAAGAAAAATTACATCTCTTTGTCCACTGCAGAGGGTGAGTACATAGCCACCGGGAGTTGTTGCACGCAACTCTTGTGGATGAAGCAAATGTTGGAGGATTATGGGATTTCACAGGACACCATGACCATTTCCTGTGATAACACGAGCGCGATACACATATCCCGTAATCCAGTCCAGCATTCGCGCATAAAGCACATCAGGATACGTGAGCACTTTATATGACAGTTAGTTGAGGAAAAAGTCGTATCCCTGAGTTTTGTTCCCACCGATCGTCAGTTAGCCGATATTTTCACGAAACCTTTAGATGCCCTTAGATTTGAGAGTCTTAGGAAGTCTTTGGGGATTTGCACATTTGATTGAGGGGTTGGTCTATGTCTAGGATAGGATGCTTTTTCATGTTCATATCATATGCTTCCTATTGCTAGTCTGTTTTATATGTATTATTGCTTTATTGTACAACTATTTATTTATTCTTTTGAAAAATCCAAAAATATTTTTTATATATATAAAAATTTTAGAAAAGCCCAAAAAGTTTTTGTATTTTTTATGGACCTTTTATGGATGAACATTTAAGATAGCTAAGTCACAATTTCATTCTATCTTTTCATGTGACTGTTTGATAGAGATTTGAGACGCTACATCATTTCATCCATGTGCTTTATACTGCTTGGAGTCTTGGACATGTGATTCGTGATATCTTGTCTACATGTTTGACTCCTATCTTTTTTATTGCACACATGCACGACTTTATTTGATTATTGTACTTGTCTATCACAGGTTGGCTTGAGTGTTTCCATCTCAATTATGTCTATACAACTAACAATATGCAATAAAACTTGACAAGATTGGAATGCATGTAAAAACCATTTTTGTGAGACTGAATGTTTATTTAAGAACGGAGAGGGGCTGCGAAAGGTAATTATCTATTCTTTGCGCAAAAGCCACCGTTCAAAAGGACCTAAAAAATGGAGGGATTTTATTATCCGACGTCCGAAGAGGTTAAAAGAGCCCCGAAAAAATGTAAAGGCAATAAAAAGCAATTCATGCCAAATATGCGCCATTAGGTTTCACCATCAATTCTCCAACGTTTGAGAATTTAGAAAGCCTCTATTCAAAATTAAAATCTGAGGGAGCTTGGTTGGAGAATATAAACGGGTTTTCACTTCCTTGAAAGTCTTGAAAAAGCATGAAATAGTTTTAGACGTTATTGGTGTGGAAATTACTTTGAGCTTTGATTTGTTGATTTGATTGAGTCAATGTTTCATATTACCATTTTTTACACCAAAGGAAGACTTTGAGTTCATTCGTTAGGAGTATCCGATATTCATCGTGCACATATGTCATGTTTGTATGCATTGATTCTCCTATCGAATTTGATCACACCCCTTCATTTTCGCTATCATTGACTTGGTTGTTTTTGTGATCGTTCATGGTGTGATTCTTTATTGTATACTATGTGTGAAAAATTCTAAAAAATACAAAAATAGCATTTTATTCCTGTGTGTCATTCTCCATGTGCATTCATTTCTGCTTCTCATATTTGTCGATTTTAGGACATCATAAAAAGGGGGAGAAGAATTATGGGGGAGAATTATTTTGGTGTTTGGTTGTTGCATGAATGATTTGCTTAAGCTTAATTGATCATCAATTTTTGCATATCATTTCATTTCAATCTGTTGCTTGTCAGAGGTATTTTCTTTTTCTCATGTGTGTAGGTACATCATTGCTCATTATTTGATTACACACCCTGATGAGAAAAGGTTTGGAAGGTACCGGAGAGCTGAAGTTTTGGATTGGAAGACATGTCATTTAGTACTCTCAGTTTGAGGGTTTAATGGGGATATTATCTTGTATGTCATTTGATTGCATAATTCAGATTTTTTATGTATGTACCGGCATAGACATAGGGGGAGATTTGTAAGGACATAATTTTATAAATATCCGGGGTAAATTCTAGGAAATTTCAGTTTTCTCCTAGATCACAGTTCATATGTCTTATACCGCTACATTCGGCACGTCAACACGATCATCCTCGACGGCCTTTATCCGAATTCAATGCATCCACTTTCTTCACGTGCATCATACTACATGTAACGTGCTGATCAGCTCATTCCCACTACTTCACTACGCTTTATCAGTAATATGTTTTGTTGGAGCTTTAAATATTTGCATAAATATTTGGGAAATGTTTTTGAAGTCTGGTTTTATTTTTTATCAAAAAAAGAATTTTTTTAAGTGTAGAAGCGAATTGCCTCGATCGACGTGATCGTTCAAACGACTTTGAAAGTCATTCACGTGAGATTGGCATGTCGCGCGATATCGTTCGAACGACTTCTGTCTTTCATTCAAGCGACATGTCTATCTCGTTCGAACGAGCCACTGCCTCAATTTTTGTATAAATATCTGATCTCCTTCTACACGTTTTTTAAGTCTTTCTGCAATCTCAAAATTCTGCGAAAACAGCCCAGAATAAGACTTTACTTTTTAAGGTTTTCTAAACCTTTTTGATTCACAAAACCATTCCCATATACATGTGTGAATCTTTAAACCTTCAAGAGGATCATTTACTCATTTGGAGTAATTTATGAGGAAGCTGCTCTCTTCTTCACTGCTGCCCTACTGGAAAGGGATAGTTCCAGCCGCCGACAACAGAACTAACACCCGAGGGTATTTCTATGTCATATATTTTCATTGTAATCCGTGTAAGCCGTACTCTTACAAAATTATTGTGAAAATAAAAGGTTTTTCCCCTTTGGGGGATTTTTCCTCATATATGTGTTCTTGCATGTTTCATCATCGTATTTAATCGCATATAGATGTATGTTTAGGACTTGAGTGGTAAAAACTGTGTTTAATTAAATAACTTCCTTATTTGAACGCAAGCGCACTCTTATCAGTTTTGGTTTATGTTCATTAGTTGTGGTCTGAAATGGAATTGGGTTGTTTAATTCATTTAATCCTTAACCTAATTTGCACAATAATTCATTAATTAATTTTAGTATCTTAATGACTACCCTATCTAGACAGTTATGTAAAGGAGGTTACTTGTCTGGATTTGACTTATGAGACATCCCACGCATGGGGTCTAGAGATGAGTAGGAGTTAGGACTTTGGTAATCCTTCAATTATACCATATCTTTTATTATAATGTTTAAATTTGATGAGTAGTCTCATAGTAGATACGACCTTGTGAGTGATTCGATAATCCCTTTAATGGTCAATGAAAAAACGTAATGGTTAATTTAGGGAATAGTTTAGAATGGTCCTAAGGGTGGGGTAAATGGGATATCATGATGTTATGATAAATGATAAGATAAAAGTGGAATATAGAACCATAATAAGATAATAATGATATTGACTAATAAGAGATGACTATATGGATGTGTGTCGAGAGAAAACACTATTACTTATTGTGTGCTATGGGAGCATGATTTTATGTGTGCGTCATGCCATATATTGTTTGTCCAGACCACGCAATCACGAGGCGGTGCCCTCTCGGTGTGAAGATACCTTATTTGGGAGAATCACAAGATTTATTTATATGTGTAGTTCTGGACAAGTGAAAGAGAGGTGTTTTGACAAGTATATTTTAGTGTAAGGAAGTGATCATCCCTATTGTTAAATTTACAGGTTGTTATAGTTGGTATCAGATGACGGTCTTAGGCTTTGAGGGTTATAAATTATCTTTGAATTCTGTTTAGCATTCTTAGATACGTGCCTTTATTTATACAGTTGTTTATGTCTTATTACTGATAGGACTTTATCTTGAATTTCAAATGATGTAGAAGAGGAGAGCAAAACCAGTTAGGGTTGGCATTATCAATGAAAATGTACCAGGAAATATCATTTCAGCCTTAGGATCTAACCGAGCGCATTTATCCCATGGGGTTGGTAGTTAGCTGGCAAGAGAAGGCATAAGATGTGATTGATTAACTGGTAATTGTGACAACGACTTAGGAGAAGGTGATGGGTTCTTTCACGAAGAACAAACCACATACCGTTGTTGGTTCATTGTACCCGATAATGGAATACTAGTGGAGACAAAATTTTGAGTGTCACTTGTGGTTGTTGGACTGGGGCACTGGGGACGCACTCCAATTATGGGAGAGTGTGACGAATTCATCTAACAGAGAGAAAGTCTGGATTATGAGATGTTTATAATGATATTTGAGGATAATTAAGTTCCTTACTCATTATGGTCCTAGAAAATATGGATCTTCTTCTATTTCAATAGCGATCTTGTATCATGGTTGAGTACAAGAGGGAGTACAAGGTGCTTCCCATGTTTTCACCAAAATAGGTGAGAATATCGTAGAAGAAGATGGAGTGTTTTATTTAGAACTTGACATGACATATCAAGAAGGTTATTATAGGGAACTAGACATATTTAACCTAAGCCGAGGTGGTGCTTGCCGCCTTAATACACTGTTAGGATTATCAAGAGAACAAGAGGAAGTTAAATAAGATGGGTTAGTATGGTGTGCCCAAGTCAGAGAAAAATACAAGAGGAGATATAAAAGGTTTTCAATCAAGTAGGGCTAGCGTCAGGGGAGATGATTTAGGTTGGGGCAATAGAGATCTTAGAAGAATCTACAAGGACCCAGTAAGGCAGGGTAAGGGCCAAAAAGACAACCACCAATGCAGTAGGGGGAACCATTAGCCCCAATCGTAGGAGTTTATTTTAGATGTGATGGTAGGGAACAAAGATCTTGAGTTTTCTAGAGTGTGGGGACACAGGTGAAACAGAGGCAGGGCCATCAAGGCCAACACGGTTTTAGTTTCCAACAATAACACCAATATCGCCCTTAGGATCTCCTCTTTTGGAGGCCATAGCCAATAGTGACTCTTTCAGCACCTCTAGCCGCACAAAAGTATCCTCAAATTTAGCCAGATATAGTTTATCAAATTGTTCATCCCCAACAGGAGGGATATGGGAAGTCCTAATAAGTGGACGATACATTTTATATTTATGGAACCCTATCTAGAGTTTTATATGACACCGACATCACACAGTCTTTTGTATCACGTGTTTTTTGGAGACTTCGGGTATGTTTCTAAAGTTGCATGATAGGGCTTTATTAATAATGTGTCAACTCATATTTTGGAGGCATGTGATGATATTAGGATAAATGTAGTTATATTACATCTTATGGCTTATTTTTTAGTTTTGGATATCCACTCTTCTGATGTGATATTGGGTAAGGATTGGTTGGATAGATACGAGGCTCACATAGGCTATATGTCTCAAGTAATTTTTTTATGATATCAAGTCAAGACATGTATCTAGTTTCTATGACTAGGACGAAGGGTGATGCCATCACTCATTTGGAATTTATAAATGACGAGAGTCAAGAGGATAGGTCGATTCTCTTAGATTCGATACCGATTGTTTGAGGTTTTGCCAATTTATTTGAAGAGGTGTCAAGGTTTCTGTTGACTTGAGAGACTAATTTTGTGATTGACTTGTCTCCTAGAACTAAGACGATTTCCAATGTGCCTTATCAAATATATTATTTAGAGATGAGAGAATTATGGGGAAAGATTAAGTAGTTATTGGAGCAGAGATTCATTCATCATAAGACGTTTCCATATGGAGATCTAGTTCACTTTGTAAAAAAGAGATATGATTCTCTAGGGTTGTGCATTAACTATCACGAGTTGATTAATGTGTTAGTGAAGAACAAGTACCCTTTATTGAGCATCGATGACTTTTTTATCAGCTACAGGGTATTTATTTCTTCTTGATTAGACATGTTTGGGTTATCAACAGTTGCAAGTACGAGAGGAAGATGTACTGAAGACTATCTATTTAACTCATAATTATTCTTATAACTCAAGGTCATGCTATTTGGGCTGAATAACGCTCCAGCTGTCTGTTGGATTTGATGAACCATGCATTATGGTTGTACTTGGATTAGTTTATCACAGTCTTCATCGATAACATTTTGATTTATTCACGGACCAGGGAAGAACATGTCAATTATTTGAGTATTTAATTCCAAAGATTGCAGGAGCATATGTTGTATGCTAAATTAAAAAATTATAAGTTTTGGAAGCATGAGGTGAAGCTTTTGGGCTACGTAGTCTCATAGATGGGATTATCGATGGAGTTTAGGAAGGTCTCTGTTGTGTTGGATTTAGGATAACCTAGAACACCTACATAGGTTCGTACTTTTTTGGGATTGAATGATTACTACATGATGTTTATTCAAGGTTTTTCAAAGATAAAGGGACCATTGAATGAGTTAAATAAAAATGGTATTCAGTTTGTATGGACTGAGATGTGTTAGAATGCCATCAACACTCTCAACACAAAGTGGACTTCGACTCTAGTTTTGTCTATGTGTGGGGTTAAGTATTTTGTGTAGACTAATGTTTCCCTACATGGACTACGTGGAGGTATTAATGTAGGAGGATAATAATTTTGTCTATGCGTCTTGAAAATTAAAGCCTGATGAGCTTAACTATCCGATACACAATTCGAAGTTAGAGGCAGTTGTGTTCGCACTACATATTTGGATGCACTAGCTGTGGAGTGAGAAGTTTAGACTCTTTAGTGAACACAAGTGTATTCAATATTTTTCTCGCTAAAGGACTTGAACATGGTACATCGACGATTGTTTGAGTTCACTAAGGACTAGTGTTTATGATTCAGTATGACTTGGGAAAGGCCAAAGTGGTGGCATATATTTTGAGTCAATAACTGATTGGCAATTTGCCTACCCTTCAATTGATTGGTATGGAATCTATTCAGGTGATTGGTGAGCTGGCCAATGCTTTCACGGGGATTTTCATAATAACTCTCGATATTATTATGCTGGCAATTTGATCATAGAAAGATGATATGGCATGCAAGGAAAAGGTGATTAAAATTTTGTCTATCAGTGTACCTCTTTACACCATTGGTTTTAATGGTTGTTTATGGCACGAGGTTGGTGGTAGCTTCAAATGAGGATTTATATATGGAAGTCGTGCAAGAGGCCCACAGATCATAGTTTTTAGTTCATCCCGATGGGGATAAAATTGTAACAACCCGAATTTTAAAATTAATTTTTGGAAATCGGAGAAAAATGAAATTTTAGATTTTATAAATTTTATAATTTAAAGTGTCGGTTTTTATATTTGAAAAATAAATTTTCAAACGGAATTGGAATCGGAATTAAAATGGAGTTTTTAATTGAATTTTTATTATTTAGAAGAGTCCTCAAAATATAAAATTCCCTAAGAGTCCTCAAAACATAAAACTTTCTTGTAAAAATAATATTTTTAGAAATTCGACCGTCCGATCAAGCTGAATTTTTGTCAGCAGTCCTGTCTCGCAGTTCGCTACAACATACTAAATTTTCAAGTGATTCTAACGGTTTGATCGTCCGTAATGATTTTTTCAAGTATTTGAATTTGATTAGGACTCTAATTCTTTTTGGTATATAAACATAAAGTGACGAGTTTAGATCTTTTAAAACACATTTTAGCCTTCTCAAAAATCAGAATCCTCTCATCTTCTTCATATTCTTCAACCTCAAAACCCTAGCCCCATTCTACATAACTTTCAACTCAAGTTTTGTCAAGATTAACCGGATTTTCTCAAGACGCGTCAAGAACGAATCTTTGTCAAATTTTTTAGAGGAATACACATTCAAGATCAGATTTCTAAACCAACTTTTATTCAGGCATGTTGACCCTATTCTTCTCCTTTAGAGTTATGTGTCTTGATTGTAGCCTCCATTAAACTCATGTTTTCTAAAATAAGATATGAATATAAAGATTGAAGAGATAAATTTCGGGGTTATTTTACATGAAAAAATTAATGATACCGAATACTTATAACTGTGTATTCTTTGGGTTGTGTCGGTGTAGTCGATTTTGCTATGGGCATGTGCATGTAGAGGAGCCCTTTTAAAAGTAAATTTTGATATTTCATGTGAAAACCCTAGTTTAATTTAATTTCTTGTGTTGGAAAATAAGGATCATGATAGGACTTGCATGTAACGATTATTTTGAAAATCATAATATTTAGGTGTCTTTGATTTCCACTTTTTAAATTAAATTATTTAAATTGGAATTTAATGTTCTTATGAATGTTGTTATAATTTGGAATTGTGTTACTTTACGAAGATATGTTCATATTTCGGAAAGGTTGGGTATGGTAGATAATTGGTTTTCACCCTTGTTATAGTACACTTGTTAGGTATGGGACTAGTAAGTGGGCCTTAATTACGATTTATGCTAATTAGGTATGGGACTAGTTAGTGTAAGTCTATGCGGGTTATATAATTTGGGGTGGAGGTTGATTTTCTATATTATACCTTTGTTGTGATAGCCTAGGATTGATATCTAGGTGGAGTGAAATTTTGTAATCATTCTTTGCTTAGGATAGGACGATATTGTGTTTTGGGAACCCTTATTTTGAGGATTTTCACATCGCTTTTAAGGGTGGGGGAAGTTAATGTGATTAACGAAAATAAGGAATGTGGAATTTAATATCGCAGGACTAAAACGGATATTAAAAATTTATTGGCGACATAATGTGTCTAGGGCCGACAGTTTGAACGGGTCAGAGGACGAGTTATGTCGTGTCGTGTGTGGAACCTTGTCATATCGCGAGGGTTGCAGGATAAAAACGGATCAGACGGCGGACTTGACAAGGGGACGGGTGCGTGTGTGGAACCTTGTCATATCGCGAGGGTCGCAGGATAAAAACGGACCAGACGGCGGACTTGACAAGGGGACGGGTATTGATAATATTCTTCACGGTTAAATCAATTAAATTTAACATTGTGGGAAGGTGGGTTAATTAAAATCATATTGGTGTGGCTTTTATTAAACCTTGCGGGTAATTGTGAATTTATTTATGGTGATTATTAATCTTGTAATTAAAAGATTCTATTGTTATAGTCGATATATATAGCACTATTGTCTGGGTTCAAGGACCCTATTTGAGGAGAGTAGTCGGTTTACATGCTCGGGGCTTTGGCTCTGACACATGCGTTGACTAATCTTTTTCAGGATTTTTGGGAGTTACTGTATAGGATTCATTGGAGATCTTTTGGAGGTGCAGCTGAATTTATGTTACTGCTTTAGTAGTTGGATTTTCTCTTTCCATTCAGTTGTTTTATTTATAAGACTATTTTGGAGTTATTGGGCCGTTTTGGTTCCAAAGTTGTTTTAAGTTTCAGTTGGATTGATTTATTTCATTATTGAGATGTTGGGAGATTATGTGATGGATTTAATCGCATTTTGGAGCTTTATCGGTTGAATGTCATTTCATATTTGGGTTTAATTAAAATAAATTATATTGAGGATTGAAATTTGATGTCTCATAAATGTCACATGCTAAGGATGGTATTTTATTTACTCACGCCAGGCTTAGTTTTGGTGGCGGCCGATGCCAGAAATAAGCGGGGTGTGACAGATGGTATCAGAGCATGGTCTTAGGTCTCGTAGGTTATGAGTCCGTTTAGCTTCCGCGTTGCCGATCTATGATTCCCTTTGATTATTCGTACATCTTAAGGCAGAGGGTCTAGCATACATGTTAGATGTGTTTCTTGGAGATGTGAAGTTTTGAGTTAAGGACGTTGTAGACATTGAGTTTAATGTGGGGATCCTTAGAATGGATTTTGGAGACGATAATTATTTTGGAGATTTTAGTACAGATGTTAGGTACCGTATGTATCGATTTTTGATGTTGAGATTTAATTTGAGGAAGTTGGAATTTTAATGACTTTCGGATATAGGATCGAGTGGTGGATTTTGAGAGCATGTGGTACGCCATTATTTTCATAGTTATGTGTATGTATATAGGCAATATATATTATTTTATTGATCGTGCGGTAGTGCACATAGAATTGGGTGTATGGGCGCCCAATTATGGCATTCTACGGGTAGGCATATGTGAGCCTTATTTTCTCTTTTTGCGAGATTTAAGTGTTTATGTGTATGCTTCGTCTAATTTCGAGGACGAAATTCTTTGCTAGTGGGGAAGTATGTAACAACCCGAATTTTTAAATGGGAATTTTAAAATTAATTTTTGGAAATCGGAGAAAAATGAAATTTTAGATTTTATAAATTTTATAATTTAAAGTGTCGGTTTTTATATTTGAAAAATAAATTTTCAAACGAAATTGGAATCGGAATTAAAATGGAGTTTTTAATTGAATTTTTATTATTTAGAAGAGTCCTCAAAATATAAAATTCCCTAAGAGTCCTCAAAACATAAAACTTTCTTGTAAAAATAATATTTTTAGAAATTCGACCGTCCGATCAAGCTGAATTTTTGTCAGCAGTCCTGTCTCGCAGTTCGCTACAACATACTAAATTTTCAAGTGATTCTAACGGTTTGATCGTCCGTAATGATTTTTTCAAGTATTTGAATTTGATTAGGACTCTAATTCTTTTTGGTATATAAACATAAAGTGACGAGTTTAGATCTTTTAAAACACATTTTAGCCTTCTCAAAAATCAGAATCCTCTCATCTTCTTCATATTCTTCAACCTCAAAACCCTAGCCCCATTCTACATAACTTTCAACTCAAGTTTTGTCAAGATTAACCGGATTTTCTCAAGACGCGTCAAGAACGAATCTTTGTCAAATTTTTTAGAGGAATACACATTCAAGATCAGATTTCTAAACCAACTTTTATTCAGGCATGTTGACCCTATTCTTCTCCTTTAGAGTTATGTGTCTTGATTGTAGCCTCCATTAAACTCATGTTTTCTAAAATAAGATATGAATATAAAGATTGAAGAGATAAATTTCGGGGTTATTTTACATGAAAAAATTAATGATACCGAATACTTATAACTGTGTATTCTTTGGGTTGTGTCGGTGTAGTCGATTTTGCTATGGGCATGTGCATGTAGAGGAGCCCTTTTAAAAGTAAATTTTGATATTTCATGTGAAAACCCTAGTTTAATTTAATTTCTTGTGTTGGAAAATAAGGATCATGATAGGACTTGCATGTAGCGATTATTTTGAAAATCATAATATTTAGGTGTCTTTGATTTCCACTTTTTAAATTAAATTATTTAAATTGGAATTTAATGTTCTTATGAATGTTGTTATAATTTGGAATTGTGTTACTTTACGAAGATATGTTCATATTTCGGAAAGGTTGGGTATGGTAGATAATTGGTTTTCACCCTTGTTATAGTACACTTGTTAGGTATGGGACTAGTAAGTGGGCCTTAATTACGATTTATGCTAATTAGGTATGGGACTAGTTAGTGTAAGTCTATGCGGGTTATATAATTTGGGGTGGAGGTTGATTTTCTATATTATACCTTTGTTGTGATAGCCTAGGATTGATATCTAGGTGGAGTGAAATTTTGTAATCATTCTTTGCTTAGGATAGGACGATATTGTGTTTTGGGAACCCTTATTTTGAGGATTTTCACATCGCTTTTAAGGGTGGGGGAAGTTAATGTGATTAACGAAAATAAGGAATGTGGAATTTAATATCGCAGGACTAAAATGGATATTAAAAATTTATTGGCGACATAATGTGTCTAGGGCCGACAGTTTGAACGGGTCAGAGGACGAGTTATGTCGTGTCGTGTGTGGAACCTTGTCATATCGCGAGGGTTGCAGGATAAAAACGGATCAGACGGCGGACTTGACAAGGGGACGGGTGCGTGTGTGGAACCTTGTCATATCGCGAGGGTCGCAGGATAAAAAAGGACCAGACGGCGGACTTGACAAGGGGACGGGTATTGATAATATTCTTCACGGTTAAATCAATTAAATTTAACATTGTGGGAAGGTGGGTTAATTAAAATCATATTGGTGTGGCTTTTATGAAAACCTTGCGGGTAATTGTGAATTTATTTATGGTGATTATTAATCTTGTAATTAAAAGATTCTATTGTTATAGTCGATATATATAGCACTATTGTCTGGGTTCAAGGACCCTATTTGAGGAGAGTAGTCGGTTTACATGCTCGGGGCTTTGGCTCTGACACATGCGTTGACTAATCTTTTTCAGGATTTTTGGGAGTTACTGTATAGGATTCATTGGAGATCTTTTGGAGGTGCAGCTGAATTTATGTTACTGCTTTAGTAGTTGGATTTTCTCTTTCCATTCAGTTGTTTTATTTATAAGAGTATTTTGGAGTTATTGGGCCGTTTTGGTTCCAAAGTTGTTTTAAGTTTCAGTTGGATTGATTTATTTCATTATTGAGATGTTGGGAGATTATGTGATGGATTTAATCGCATTTTGGAGCTTTATCGGTTGAATGTCATTTCATATTTGGGTTTAATTAAAATAAATTATATTGAGGATTGAAATTTGATGTCTCATAAATGTCACATGCTAAGGATGGTATTTTATTTACTCACGCCAGGCTTAGTTTTGGTGGCGGCCGATGCCAGAAATAAGCGGGGTGTGACAGATGGTATCAGAGCATGGTCTTAGGTCTCGTAGGTTATGAGTCCGTTTAGCTTCCGCGTTGCCGATCTATGATTCCCTTTGATTATTCGTACATCTTAAGGCAGAGGGTCTAGCATACATGTTAGATGTGTTTCTTGGAGATGTGAAGTTTTGAGTTAAGGACGTTGTAGACATTGAGTTTAATGTGGGGATCCTTAGAATGGATTTTGGAGACGATAATTATTTTGGAGATTTTAGTACAGATGTTAGGTACCGTATGTATCGATTTTTGATGTTGAGATTTAATTTGAGGAAGTTGGAATTTTAATGACTTTCGGATATAGGATCGAGTGGTGGATTTTGAGAGCATGTGGTACGCCATTATTTTCATAGTTATGTGTATGTATATAGGCAATATATATTATTTTATTGATCGTGCGGTAGTGCGCATAGAATTGGGTGTATGGGCGCCCAATTATGGCATTCTACGGGTAGGCATATGTGAGCCTTATTTTCTCTTTTTGCGAGATTTAAGTGTTTATGTGTATGCTTCGTCTAATTTCGAGGACGAAATTCTTTGCTAGTGGGGAAGTATGTAACAACCCGAATTTTTAAATGGGAATTTTTAAATTAATTTTTGGAAATCGGAGAAAAATGAAATTTTAGATTTTATAAATTTTATAATTTAAAGTGTCGGTTTTTATATTTGAAAAATAAATTTTCAAACGGAATTGGAATCGGAATTAAAATGGAGTTTTTAATTGAATTTTTATTATTTAGAAGAGTCCTCAAAATATAAAATTCCCTAAGAGTCCTCAAAACATAAAACTTTCTTGTAAAAATAATATATTTAGAAATTCGACCGTCCGATCAAGCTGAATTTTTGTCAGCAGTCCTGTCTCGCAGTTCGCTACAACATACTAAATTTTCAAGTGATTCTAACGGTTCGATCGTCCGTAATGATTTTTTCAAGTATTTGAATTTGATTAGGACTCTAATTCTTTTTGGTATATAAACATAAAGTGACGAGTTTAGATCTTTTAAAACACAATTTAGCCTTCTCAAAAATCAGAATCCTCTCATCTTCTTCATATTCTTCAACCTCAAAACCCTAGCCCCATTCTACATAACTTTCAACTCAAGTTTTGTCAAGATTAACCGGATTTTCTCAAGACGCGTCAAGAACGAATCTTTGTCAAAATTTTTAGAGGAATACACATTCAAGATCAGATTTCTAAACCAACTTTTATTCAGGCATGTTGACCCTATTCTTCTCCTTTAGAGTTATGTGTCTTGATTGTAGCCTCCATTAAACTCATGTTTTCTAAAATAAGATATGAATATAAAGATTGAAGAGATAAATTTCGGGGTTATTTTACATGAAAAAATTAATGATACCGAATACTTATAACTGTGTATTCTTTGGGTTGTGTCGGTGTAGTCGATTTTGCTATGGGCATGTGCATGTAGAGGAGCCCTTTTAAAAGTAAATTTTGATATTTCATGTGAAAACCCTAGTTTAATTTAATTTCTTGTGTTGGAAAATAAGGATCATGATAGGACTTGCATGTAGCGATTATTTTGAAAATCATAATATTTAGGTGTCTTTGATTTCCACTTTTTAAATTAAATTATTTAAATTGGAATTTAATGTTCTTATGAATGTTGTTATAATTTGGAATTGTGTTACTTTACGAAGATATGTTCATATTTCGGAAAGGTTGGGTATGGTAGATAATTGGTTTTCACCCTTGTTATAGTACACTTGTTAGGTATGGGACTAGTAAGTGGGCCTTAATTACGATTTATGCTAATTAGGTATGGGACTAGTTAGTGTAAGTCTATGCGGGTTATATAATTTGGGGTGGAGGTTGATTTTCTATATTATACCTTTGTTGTGATAGCCTAGGATTGATATCTAGGTGGAGTGAAATTTTGTAATCATTCTTTGCTTAGGATAGGACGATATTGTGTTTTGGGAACCCTTATTTTGAGGATTTTCACATCGCTTTTAAGGGTGGGGGAAGTTAATGTGATTAACGAAAATAAGGAATGTGGAATTTAATATCGCAGGACTAAAACGGATATTAAAAATTTATTGGCGACATAATGTGTCTAGGGCCGACAGTTTGAACGGGTCAGAGGACGAGTTATGTCGTGTCGTGTGTGGAACCTTGTCATATCGCGAGGGTTGCAGGATAAAAACGGATCAGACGGCGGACTTGACAAGGGGACGGGTGCGTGTGTGGAACCTTGTCATATCGCGAGGGTCGCAGGATAAAAACGGACCAGACGGCGGACTTGACAAGGGGACGGGTATTGATAATATTCTTCACGGTTAAATCAATTAAATTTAACATTGTGGGAAGGTGGGTTAATTAAAATCATATTGGTGTGGCTTTTATTAAACCTTGCGGGTAATTGTGAATTTATTTATGGTGATTATTAATCTTGTAATTAAAAGATTCTATTGTTATAGTCGATATATATAGCACTATTGTCTGGGTTCAAGGACCCTATTTGAGGAGAGTAGTCGGTTTACATGCTCGGGGCTTTGGCTCTGACACATGCGTTGACTAATCTTTTTCAGGATTTTTGGGAGTTACTGTATAGGATTCATTGGAGATCTTTTGGAGGTGCAGCTGAATTTATGTTACTGCTTTAGTAGTTGGATTTTCTCTTTCCATTCAGTTGTTTTATTTATAAGACTATTTTGGAGTTATTGGGCCGTTTTGGTTCCAAAGTTGTTTTAAGTTTCAGTTGGATTGATTTATTTCATTATTGAGATGTTGGGAGATTATGTGATGGATTTAATCGCATTTTGGAGCTTTATCGGTTGAATGTCATTTCATATTTGGGTTTAATTAAAATAAATTATATTGAGGATTGAAATTTGATGTCTCATAAATGTCACATGCTAAGGATGGTATTTTATTTACTCACGCCAGGCTTAGTTTTGGTGGCGGCCGATGCCAGAAATAAGCGGGGTGTGACAGATGGTATCAGAGCATGGTCTTAGGTCTCGTAGGTTATGAGTCCGTTTAGCTTCCGCGTTGCCGATCTATGATTCCCTTTGATTATTCGTACATCTTAAGGCAGAGGGTCTAGCATACATGTTAGATGTGTTTCTTGGAGATGTGAAGTTTTGAGTTAAGGACGTTGTAGACATTGAGTTTAATGTGGGGATCCTTAGAATGGATTTTGGAGACGATAATTATTTTGGAGATTTTAGTACAGATGTTAGGTACCGTATGTATCGATTTTTGATGTTGAGATTTAATTTGAGGAAGTTGGAATTTTAATGACTTTAGGATATAGGATCGAGTGGTGGATTTTGAGAGCATGTGGTACGCCATTATTTTCATAGTTATGTGTATGTATATAGGCAATATATATTATTTTATTGATCGTGCGGTAGTGCGCATAGAATTGGGTGTATGGGCGCCCAATTATGGCATTCTACGGGTAGGCATATGTGAGCCTTATTTTCTCTTTTTGCGAGATTTAAGTGTTTATGTGTATGCTTCGTCTAATTTCGAGGACGAAATTCTTTGCTAGTGGGGAAGTATGTAACAACCCGAATTTTTAAATGGGAATTTTTAAATTAATTTTTGGAAATCGGAGAAAAATGAAATTTTAGATTTTATAAATTTTATAATTTAAAGTGTCGGTTTTTATATTTGAAAAATAAATTTTTAAACGGAATTGGAATCGGAATTAAAATGGAGTTTTTAATTGAATTTTTATTATTTAGAAGAGTCCTCAAAATATAAAATTCCCTAAGAGTCCTCAAAACATAAAACTTTCTTGTAAAAATAATATTTTTAGAAATTCGACCGTCCGATCAAGCTGAATTTTTGTCAGCAGTCCTGTCTCGCAGTTCGCTACAACATACTAAATTTTCAAGTGATTCTAACGGTTCGATCGTCCGTAATGATTTTTTCAAGTATTTGAATTTGATTAGGACTCTAATTCTTTTTGGTATATAAACATAAAGTGACGAGTTTAGATCTTTTAAAACACATTTTAGCCTTCTCAAAAATCAGAATCCTCTCATCTTCTTCATATTCTTCAACCTCAAAACCCTAGCCCCATTCTACATAACTTTCAACTCAAGTTTTGTCAAGATTAACCGGATTTTCTCAAGACGCGTCAAGAACGAATCTTTGTCAAAATTTTTAGATGAATACACATTCAAGATCAGATTTCTAAACCAACTTTTATTCAGGCATGTTGACCCTATTCTTCTCCTTTAGTGTTATGTGTCTTGATTGTAGCCTCCCTTAAACTCATGTTTTCTAAAATAAGATATGAATATAAAGATTGAAGAGATAAATTTCGGGGTTATTTTACATGAAAAAATTAATGATACCGAATACTTATAACTGTGTATTCTTTGGGTTGTGTCGGTGTAGTCGATTTTGCTATGGGCATGTGCATTTAGAGGAGCCCTTTTAAAAGTAAATTTTGATATTTCATGTGAAAACCCTAGTTTAATTTAATTTCTTGTGTTGGAAAATAAGGATCATGATAGGACTTGCATGTAGCGATTATTTTGAAAATCATAATATTTAGGTATCTTTGATTTCCAAATTTTAAATTAAATTATTTAAATTGGAATTTAATGTTCTTATGAATGTTGTTATAATTTGCAATTGTGTTACTTTACGAAAATATGTTAATATTTCGGAAAGGTTGGGTATGGTAGATAATTGGTTTTCACCCTTGTTATAGTACACTTGTTAGGTATGGGACTAGTAAGTGGGCCTTAATTACGATTTATGTTAATTAGGTATGGGACTAGTTAGTGTAAGTCTATGCGGGTTATATAATTTGGGGTGGAGGCTGATTTTCTATATTATACCTTTGTTGTGATAGCCTAGGATTGATATCTAGGTGGAGTGAAATTTTGTAATCATTCTTTGCTTAGGATAGGACGATATTGTGTTTTGGGAACCCTTAGTTGGGACTAAAGGTTATTTTGAGGATTTTCACATCACTTTTAAGGGTGGGGGAAGTTAATGTGATTAACGAAAATAAGGAATGTGGAATTTAATATCGCAGGACTAAAACGGATATTAAAAATTTATTGGCGACATAATGTGTCTAGGGCCGACAGTTTGAACGGGTCAGAGGACGAGTTATGTCGTGTCGTGTGTGGAACCTTGTCATATCGCGAGGGTCGCAGGATAAAAACGGATCAGACGGCGGACTTGACAAGGGGACGGGTGCGTGTGTGGAACCTTGTCATATCGCGAGGGTCGCAGGATAAAAACGGACCAGACGACGGACTTGACAAGGGGACGGGTATTGATAATATTCTTCACGGTTAAATCAATTAAATTTAACATTGTGGGAAGGTGGGTTAATTAAAATCATATTGGTGTGGCTTTTATGAAAACCTTGCGGGTAATTGTGAATTTATTTATGGTGATTATTAATCTCGTAATCAAAAGATTCTATTGTTATAGTCGATATATATAGCACTATTGTCTGGGTTCAAGGACCCTATTTGAGGATAGTAGCCGGTTTACATGCTCGGGGCTTTGGCTCTGACACATGCGTTGACTAATCTTTTTCAGGATTTTTGGGAGTTGCTGTATAGGATTCATTGGAGATCTTTTAGAGGTGCAACTGGATTTATGTTACTGCTTTAGTAGTTGGATTTTCTCTTTCCATTCAGTCGTTTTATTTATGAGACTATTTTGGAGTTATTGGGCCTTTTTGGTTCCAAAGTTGTTTTACGTTTCAGTTGGATTGATTTATTTCATTATTGAGATGTTGGGAGATTATGTGATGGATTTAATCGCATTTTGGAGCTTTATCGGTTGAATGTCATTTCATATTTGGGTTTAATTAAAATAAATTATATTGAGGATTGAAATTTGATGTCTCATAAATGTCACATGCTAAGGATGGTATTTTATTTACTCACGCCCGGCTTAGTTTTGGTGGCGGCCGATGCCAGAAATAAGCGGGGTGTGACAAAAATGTATAATGATACGCGAAAGTAGTATTACTGGGCAAGTATGAAGCAGGATCTTAGCAAATTTGTGTCCCAATGTTGTATATGTCAGATAGCGAAGGTGGATAACTAGTGACCATTGAGTACACTTTAAGCCTTATCCATTCTCGACTGGAAATGGCACAATATTTTGATGAACTTCAATGTAGGATTACCATTGATGCACATACATCAAGACCCCACTTGGGTTTTATAGTGGATTATTTTGAAAAAGGTTTCACATTTCTTGCCTATCCACATGGATTTCATAACAGAGGAGTACGCATGGTTGTATGTATTATAGATTGTTTAGTTTATGGGGTACCTTTCTCGATCATCTTCGATAGGGATACAATTTTTGTATCATCAATTTGACTTGTTGGTATGAGAACGCCTTACGGCCGATTTCTCGTATCATCAATTTGGCGCCGTCTGTGGGAACGAGACATTTCAATCTTGTTTATGTACATATATGAGTTCTTAAACACCTTATTCGATCCCTGAGGGTCCTATGGATTGTCTTCTCACGGGTCGATTACTGGTTATTGAGATCCGCTTTGCATTCTCCTTCTTTTAAGGGTATTTCATATTTCTGGATCTGTCTTTTGGAACTTCATTTGATGAACTTAGATCTATTTTGCATACCCCTCTGATATCGCCCCACCTAGATAAAGCTGGAAGGCTTGATGGGCTTTAACCCCGTAAAGGTGGGTGATTAGGGAAGAGTTATATTTACTCCCTTTCTGTTGGTCTTTGCCTATGATCTAGGGTTTGTCATTAGAATTATGCCGTTTTGTGCATCGAGAGGTTATTAACTCATGGACAAACCCTAGTAGGTATGCTCTCCATAAGTTTCGGGAGAAAAACTCAGTTCCCGGGCTTCAATTTCGGGATTGTGCCTTCACTGCCTAGGTAAGGATGCGGCGTCTTTTTGGGATTGTGCCTTCACTGCCTAGGTAGGGATACAGCCTGGTAGTTCAACTACCTTGCATGCCGCGGCCTCTACTGGGTCAGTTGTAATACAGAATCATCAAAACCTCAGGGAATGGACTCAGGTAGTCTCTAGCTCAACCTTGTTGTATATCATACAAGGTCGCGGCACTTCACCTATGTGCCTTACTGGCCGAGACCTCGGCAGGAATACCATGTGGCAGTGAAAACGCTGTATTCCCATTTCCTACTTGATTACTCCAATATTTCTGAGATTACTCACTTCTGTTAGTTTGTCTCAGATTATATATATTTGTGAAGACTAACAAAGCAGAAATGGAAGGGAACTCTAGCCAAAATGCAGAAATAAAGAATGAGGTTGCTCAACTATATGACCACATCAACCATCTCTATGACCACCAGGGCTCACTACAGGGCCAAATCAATTTCATAGCACAAAGGGTCCTCATGCTAGAGTCTGAAGCCTTTACCTCTATGCCAAAGGCCACAGCATCAGAAATCGGATAAATCTCCTAACTAAAAGCGGTGGCCGCGGAAGGAAAAACCTCATCCAGGGCCCTAAAGAGGATGAGGAAATATGAGGAAAAGGAGCTATGTAAGAACTACACACCACTAAACTCTAGCCTGGAGGATATCCTTGGAAGCATCGAGGAAAAATTACTCAAGTGGCCAAAGATGCTGAAGACTCCACCTCATAAGAGGAACCAGGACAAGTGGTGCAAATTCCACAAGGATCACGATCACGATACGGAACATTGTTTTGCACTGAAGGATGAAATTGAGGGGCTGGTTAGGCAAGGGATGCTGTAGTGATTCCTGAAGAATAAATAAAGGATGCAGCCAAACCTGACAGAGGTCGCATGCCACATCTCATCCTTAGTTTTTCCTATTTCTACTATTTATGTTATGTTTTATGAAGCTCATTATAGCCCTAGTCTTCAAGACTTTATGTTTCATTAACAAAGTCATTAGTTGGAGCATACATATATGAATATATGAATTAGCAAATTCTACCATATCTCATTTCTCTCTTGGTTTCATTACCTGCTATCTCACAAAAAGACTCTGTGTCTTAAACAGATTCCAGAGGAAGAATAACAAATTATCTCGTAAGATTATTATTATTTTGGGATGCACCTATGGAGGGATTGTGGTATTAATTAGCTCAAAGGTTCCCCTCACGATGTGCACCTATGTCTTATCATATGATGATCATAATCACGAAAGCATCCGAGGATTCAAGGAGCTTTTATTAGCCACGGGGGCTTACAACGCCCGTTCTCAGCTCTCGGGATGCTACAATTTGCCACGGGGGCTTATAATGCCCGTACCTAGCTTTCGAAATGCTTCAATTATCCACGGGGGCTTACAATGCTCGTTATCAGCTTTTGAAATGAGTCGATTGGCTTGGGGAAACCCCATAATTCCCATCCTGGGAAGGCTTTATATATGTTCCACTACATCTTGGGGAAGCTTCATAACACCTAGCCTGGGGAGGCCTGATAATAGCCATCAGAAGGGGCCAAGGACTTAATAGTCCGCGGATAATCCTATCTCTACAGATTAAAGCTACACATGAAAGTCAGATCTAGCCGCGATGATAAAACTCACGGCCAAAGAAAAACATGTCCGCGACAACATTACATGATTCAGATGCAGGGCATTCATACAAAAGATGGTTGTAGCCCTGAACAAGCATTCAAAATGGCATGAAAGATGACTGCAGGCTAACTGGTCGCGACATATTTGCATAACAAAGAAGCTAAGAAAAATGCTCCTGGTATTGATTAAGGCTACTTCCCTATGCCAAAAGGCCATGACATCACCTGAGTTTAGTGATCAAGGGCCATATATCCACAGTGTACGATAAAAATTCAGCAAGAAAATTAAGTGGCTGCAGCCCAACGATTATGCTAATCAAAAGGCTTTAAGCAGAAGAATGTAGCCGCAACCCTAAATGACAAGTCAAGATAAGAAGTAATCGTGCCCCCACGTTCAATACATTCAAAATAAGAAGCGGTCGGGAAAGCATTTAAGCTATGTCCATAAATATCATAGTGCCGCAGAATAATAAAGCTACAAGTTGGCATCAGCCCAACATGCTGTCGTCAATTTGCTGATGAGGTCCTGAGAGGCGCGGAACTTTATTAAGTACTTGGCCACCGCCTGGGCTCAAACAGTCCGCAAAACTTTCTTAAGTACTTGGCCACCGCCTGGGCTTAAACAGGCCGCGACACTTTCTAAAGTACTTGGTCGCCGCCTGGGCTCAAACAGACCGTGGCACTTTCTTTAGTACTTGGTCGCCGCTTGCAGTCAAACATGTTCCATGTTGGCTATGGGATAACAAAAGATAAACGATTCAAACAACCAGGTGCAATGAAAGCAGTTGGGGGTCCATGCAATCAGCAAACCCCGGCCTCGAAGTTATGTCCGCGGTAATCAAATAAAACGTTAACATGACGAGGCATAATAAAAGGCCGCGGCTTGAATGAAGCTGCCTTGTGATGAAGCAGTAGATGTCATTCGGGGGTAAAATGGCACCATTTATGTGGGTGCGGCCATTGGCAAATAAACATTTTCGAAGGAATGGATCTCTGTCCGCGGACTTAAAATGTTATGACTATCGGGGCGCGGATGCATTTTCAGAAAAGAGGCAGTAATGTCAACCATTCATTATAGCAAGCAATGTAAGACATGCAATATAAAAGAGCAAGAAATACATTATGCAATCAATCGTAGTGGTAAAAATATGGCCGCAGCCTTGCTATTAATAACTATAGATTACATAATGATGGCCGCAGCCATAGACGAAGTTTAAAGATTACAAAGGGAGGGACGCAGCCCTATATTAATGATGCAATAGAAACTAAGAGTTCAAGAGGCTGCGTCATCATCATCATCATCATCCTCTCCTCCCGCGATAGTCTCAGTCTCTTCGTCCGCAGCCTTAGCCTCAGCCCCGAGCCTTGCTCTCTCTCTTCTACTGCGGCCTTAAATTCAGCAATGCACTCTTGATGTGAAGCATCGCTTAACTTCCAGGAAAGGACCTCCTCCTTGGCCTCAGGAAACCTCTTGATAAATCTTTGCCGCAGCTCCTGGTAGCCGCGGAGGTATGCCCTGTTATTGATAAGGTAGAAGTCCTTGGAGCCTTTGAATGACTCCACGGCATGATCTATGGCCAGCTGGTGGGCGTCACCATGATCAACTTCTAACTTTTTCACGGTCGCGACATGATCTTCATCTTTTTAGGAGGACTTGGCTTCCAGCTCTTCATATTTCTGCTGGAGTTGGGAAATCTTGGCATTTGAAATTTCCGCAACACGGGCGGCCTCCGCAGTCTAGGCCTGCGAGGATTTCAGGGATTCCGCAGCTTGGTTAAAATTCTCCTCCGCTTCCTCTTTGGCCTTGATGGCCTTCTAGAGGTCCACATGGGCTGCCTGAAGGGCCGCGGCAACCAACTTTTTCCCCGCCTCAAAAGAAGAAGTTCGTGCAGCTTGGAAGTCCGCGGAATGGGCACTCTTCTCGGCCTCCTTCAATCTGTACAAGGCCTCGTACTTCCTCTTCTGGACCACAATCACATCCGCGGCCTGTAATAAAAGATGTTAGAAAATACGGAAAAATATGAGATGCAAAGTTAAATAATTGTTG
Source organism: Sambucus nigra (assembly GCA_949130495.1). Classification (NCBI taxonomy): domain Eukaryota; kingdom Viridiplantae; phylum Streptophyta; class Magnoliopsida; order Dipsacales; family Adoxaceae; genus Sambucus; species Sambucus nigra. Next base: position 634,749,122 of record OX422209.1, read on the forward strand.
GTACATACCCTCAGAAGGCTATGGAGGCCGCAGTCCTCTAGATCTTCATGATCTTCACCTACTAGCCTGTCAAGATCCGCGACATCCAAGGCTCGTTTCATCCTCCGCGCAGCCTTTGCGGTAGTATCCTAAGAAGAATTGGGGTCAGGCTGCCTTAATTGAGGCCTTGGTCTACCGTCAGGCCCAGACTCTCCGCGGAATTGAGGAGGTGGAAAGTTCGCATTAACCGCCACTACAGTTGGCGGTGGAGGAGAGGATGATTGAAGGGGGACTTCAGTTGACATCAGGCCAGCCGCGGCCAAGTTTTCCCCTATGTCGTCATCAAAATGTTCATGCGGTGCAGGGTTTTCATCATTAACCACCTGATCCGCGACAGGATCAGTAGCCTTATCTTTAGAAGGGGCCGCGGCAGGTCCCTTGGCCTTGGACCTCTTCCTCTTTCTGCTTCGCGCAGTATTATTCAGGACGACTGTGTCCTCATCCATCTCTGCCAGCTGCACCGCTAGCAGGTCTCTGTCAACCTCTTCACCTGAAAAAGAATAACACGAGTTCAAGGAAAGAAACGACCGCGGAATAAAAATTATGATGCAGTTAGTTACCTTCCGCGCCCATTTGTTGAGGAATGGATTTGTTCAGGAAAAACCCCGCTTCAAATATGGTTGCTGACGTTACAAGTATGCTGAACTTCTTATGCTCAACAGGAACTTTCGCGGCCTCAGCAACTCTTTTTTCCTGCCGCTTGTTCAAATGCAAGTTGTCAAGGGCTGCAGAAAGAAAAGACAATTCAAGTTAGTGGAAGTTACATGTGAAATAAAAAGAACGCGACTATAATCTTATACCTAATTTTGAGGGTGACCCCCACTGCCGCGGCATTTTATATGCTCTCTCTCTTTCATTCTCCTCGGGGTGCATCTCCCAGCCTTCACCGGAGATGTAGAAATATTTCCCCTTCCAGTTTTTCACACTGGTCGGTCTACCAGTGTAAAGGGTCTTGTCCCTGCCGCGGATAGAAAAATAGTAGTAGCCCGCGAACTTTACTGAGTTTTCCTTTGGGCGGTAGAAGTGAAAGAACTCCGCGGGAGTGATGTCCTTTGTGAACAACTTCTCCCAAAGGACAACTACAGCAAGAATGGCCCTCCAGCCATTAGGGTCCAACTGTGTCGGGGCTAGGTTCATTTCCTGAAAAAGGCGATGGATAGGAACTGGGACAGGCAGCCGCAGCCCATAAATGAAGGCGTGCAGAGGAAAGCAAATCCCGTCATCGGACAGAACCGTGCACGGTCTTTGGTTCGCGGCAGGGGCTGAACACATCAAATTTTTTGGAAATTCGAAGGCCTCAGCAACATGCTCAACCCAATCTTGGGTCATCGAGCCGCAGATATCAAGCGCAGCCAATGGTCTCTCAGCCCTCCCAGATGTGCCTCCTGGGTTATTTCTAGCAGCCGCGACATTATCTCCTTCATCCATGGGACTAGTACTTGAGTTGGCTTCCTCTTCCATCGGCGGAGATTGGAAATCCTTCCCAGATGCGGAGTCCGCGGAGTCTGAGTCGAGTATGATGCAGTTTGGGCAATCTTTTAGCTTGCAAGGTCCTATTGATCTTAGAGGAGGCACGGAAGTAAGCTCGGGGGGAGAGGTCCCAAAATGCTTTGCCCAAAAGCCTCTCAGGAACTCGTCTGGGTCAAAGCTCATATGGCTGCAGCAGTACCTGAAAAGCAGAGTTCGCAGTTAGGCACCGCAGCCAGTATGGTTTGTAAGACTAAGAAGTCGCAGAAGGGGTATCTTTAAGTATTAAAAATGTCGAGATCGTATTGCCCCACCTAGGCTGCGGCAAACTCCATATCAGCAGAGGAGCATAGGCTGCCGCGGTATTAAGACAATTGCTTTTAGGGCATTCCTGGACACGGCCATTCCTAAATTTTCAGTACATTCTGCTCTAGCAGCAGCTATAGTTATTTAACATGGATGTCTTGGGTTCATGGAAGTTTCAAGGCTATTCCTAGACTACCAAGGGGGGTGATTTGATGCCGCGGATGATAGTTTGAGGGACCGCGGCCAGTTAGCACGGTATGACGCAGAATTGTAAGTTCAGACGATTATTGAAATCTTACCATCCCGCGGCCTCTATCCTAAACAAGTGATTACCTAAATCTCTTCATTTTTCGGATTAAACCCACAGAATACGGAGTGTTCGATTATGCACATCAAGAACTGTTATATGTATTTCATATGCAGCATATGTGGGAAAAGCAAAATGAACAAATAAAACCCTAGATTTCTAGAGAATGAAACAGGAAAAGCATCAAAAGGAAAGAAAACTGTAAATGGTGGTCGGAAAATCACTTGGAAATGAAGAAAGTCTCAAAAGATCAGTTACAGACCACCTTGAACTGCCACACACCGCCTCGAAAGATCGCCGGAATATGCAAGAAGGAATGTGCAGAGTTTCGCTCTCGATTTGCTCTCAAAAGTTTTGGAAACGTAATGAAGTCCACGGCCAGAAACAATTTATATAAGGGAGCGCGGAAGACGAATCGTCTCTTTGGAAGAACCGCGGCACCTAGGCTACTAAGCCGCAGTCCCAATGTATCTCCCTTGGCACTACGGCTTGGGGGCTTATTGATAGTACAAATATAGCACCCTGCCGTGGTAGTATTCTTCTAGTCGCATGTCCAGGCCATATAGGCCGCGGCCAGTACCTCACTCAGGGCACGGCCAGTACCTCAGGGCGCGGCCAGTACCACACTCAGGGTGCGGCCAGAACTCCTATAGGGTGAGGCCATCAAGGGCCGCGGCACCCCACCTTAGGGTATGCGGTACCCCTCCAACAGCTCAGCGCTGCTTACTCTGTGGGCCGCACACCCTCATCCACAACTACTGCAGACTTGGCATACGCCACGTTCTCAGGGCACGTGACTCAACTCACTTCCTCATAAATAGAGGACCACACCTAGAACAAAGGGGATCGGTTCCATACCGGACGAGGGGAGGCTCCACAATACAAATTCTCTCTACATAACCCTCAACGTACTTCTTGGAGGCACACATCTATATCAACCGCTTCTCCAGCCCACCGGATTCCTGAATATTGTCATGTACTCTCCTTTATTCTCATACTTGTACGCCTCTATAGGCATGATTATATTGTACAATGCAACGCACATAATGAGAATGGAGCAACACAGTGGACGTAGGCCTATTTTAAAGGCTGAACCACTCTATATCTTGTCTTCTCTCTGTTTACTTGCTTTACTTGTTATTTACACACTTTTCTCTTGACTTGCTGGTATGAGAACTCCTTATGGCCAATTTCTCGTATCATCATCGATCATCTTCGATAGGGATACAATTTTTGTATCTAGATTTTGGAAAGCTTTTAGTAGGTTATGAGGATTTTGTTACATCTAAATACGTACGAAGCGAATGAACTAGATTTAAAGGGTAGGTTGCGAACATGTTTTGGATTTCAAGGGTACTTGGGAGGTGAATTTACCCTTGATGAAGTTTTCCTACAACAACAACCATCAGTAGTTGATTGGTATAGCACCATACGATGCGCTATAAAAACAACCTTGTCGATCACACGTATGTTGGTTGGACCTTAATAAGAGTAGCTTGTTGGGACCTAAGTACATTCAGGATATGATTGAGAAGATTAACATGATTTGGGAGTGGATCAAGGTTTCCCTGAGTAGGCAGAAGAGCTATACGAATTTGGAGAGGAAGGACGTGAAGTTTTCGATGGGGGATCAGATGCCTCTCAAGGTGTCACCCATGAAGGGGTAATATATTTCGAGAAGAATGGAAAGTTGTCCCGGAGGTATATTGGGTTGTTTATGATCACAGATCAGATAGCGATGCTTGCGTGTCACTTTGCATTTCCAGACCATGTAGATAGGGTAAATAATGTGTTCCATGTATCCATGCTTCGTGGATTCTTGTAGGGTGAGGTCGCCTTTCAGCACATTGACTTAAGGGGATATTCAATTAGAGGTTGATGCATTATATAATGAGGTGGAAGTGCGTATTTTAAACTGTAAAATCCATATTTTTATGTCTAAGGAGATATCCCTAGCTTGTGTCTAGTGAAGTAGTATCCCTGGTTATTTTGAGGCATGTATGTGTTATTTTATGTGAATTTTGAGGATACTATTATTTTTGTTAGGGGGAAGAATATAATTCCCCAAAATTATAATAATATAATTAGAATAAATTTAATTAATTAAATGAGAATTCAAAGTAATTATACAATTTAATTTGTGAATGTAAAGTCAATTTATGACAATTCAAAGCGAAGGTAAATGAAAACATAATTATAAAGTTTAATTAATAAGTTGTTAAAGTTGTGTGGGCTTTAGTATAATAACGTTAAAGTTTGGGGTTCAAACCATAATTTTTAGTAAATTATAATCGAATTAGACGTACAAAGGAATTTTAGGAAAAGCCCGTGGGTATGTTGGTCTTTGTGCATTACATGGGGATAAGGTAGGGTTTGTATTTTGAACATGTAGAATTTTGTATAGTATCCCAAGGCCATAATAACTCGCGCATATATCGATGACCGCGCGCTTAACCACTATAGTCGAGGGGTAATATGTTATGATCGTAGCCAGGTCGTGGGCAGATCATGGGAGAGGAAAAATATTTCTTCTATTTAATGAAGCCGACAAAGAAACTCTAAACCCTCTTTAGACCCTTGCCCAATCAACCCTTTTCACAAACCAAATACATATGTTTTTCACACCATTTCAAATGGGGATTCCATAGAGGATTCAAAGTTTTTCAATCAAGTTTTCAAGATGTTTCAAGAGGGTTTCAAGGCTGATTTCTCAAGGACATAATATCTCACGTTTAAATCAAGTTTTTGACCATTTAAGAGGCAAGTTACTATAATGCTCATCTCATTTTATATATATAGTTTTTAATTTCACCTATGCCTTAATTGTATATTCCAAATTTATCATTTACCCTTATTATTTTTTATATCCCTTATGCTTTTTCCATATTTTGATGAAATCAGATAATTTTACTTGGTTTGAATTAGGATTTGGCCTTAGTTGATTCGTGAATAGTGAAATTGGACTTTTGGTTAGTAGACTTGCAGGTTAGGGCTTGATATTGAACACTGGAATATGTTAATTTTAATAAATAATGGGTAATTAAGACTTGCATGAGGGTTGGTTATTGTTCAGAATGCATATGCTAAATAGGATTGTACATTTAGCATTATAGGTGGTACCTTTAAATACAATTGCTTAATTAATATAATTTGAACCATGATGTTCCATAATTAAAGTTTAATTCCACATGTTAATGCATGAATAGTTAATAGATCTATGTTTATAGGCCTTTGTTCTAATGAGAATCAATTTAATTGATTTATAGTCTTAGAAATGGGAAATTATACCTAATTATGTTTACTTTCCTTATGTTGTTGGAATTGAAATACTCTAGTATTTGGATTAAAAGGAGTACGTGATGAATGTTGTTGGATTATGTTGATTAGTGGTTGTTGTTGGCTTATGTTGGTTTATGGTTGTTGTTGGTCTATGTTGGGTAGTTATGGTTGGAAATTGAAATGGGTTATTTAATTAATTTAATCACTCTGATAATTCCTTAAATAATTTTAGTGTATTGATGACTAACATATCTAGATGGAGGTGTATCGAGGGGATCCTTATTTGGATTCATTTATAAGACGTTCCATGCATGGATTCTAAAGACGTGTAGGAGTAAGGACTTAAAGAATCCTCTATTTTACCTTTATCTTTATTATAATGTTTAAATTTGATGAGTAGTCATATACTAGATACGACCTCTTGAGCAATTCAATAATCCTTTTAGAAGTTAATAAAGTGATGTAACTATTGATTTATAAGACTTCCCTTGCATACAGTCAAGAGACATGTAGGATTGGGGACTTAAGTAATCCTCTAATTAACCTCTTTCTTTTATTATAATATTTAAGTTTGACAAGTGGTACCGTACTAGATATGACCTCATGAGTGGTTCGAGAATCCCTTTAGAAGTTAATGAAATAACGTAACAGTTGATTTACAAACAATTTTAGAATGGTCCAAAAGTTGGAGTAAATGGAATATAATGATTTGTTGATAAGTGTTAAGATAAATATGGAATATTGAACCATAATAAGATGATAATGATATTTATAAAGATGAGATGGGTATATGCATGTGATTATGGGTGTGTGATGAGAAAGAACAATCTTACATATTGCATGCTAAGGGAGAAGGATGTTATATATGCCTCACACCCGATGTTATTTCTCCATGTCACGTTATCACGAGGTAGTGCCTGATCGCATGACGATATCTTATTTTTTCACATCATACAGTTTGTTTATGTGTATAATTTTATTCATGTTTATAGTTCCACCTCGTGAAAGAAAGGTAGTGTCTAGTTATGTGATGGTCTTTATGTGTGCGTACCGCATGTTCTTAAGATAATCATGGATAAGGAAATATGTTGGTTACAGTTTAATTAATTAAAAGATTAAAACTAATGAGTTGATTAAATTGGATTGTGAGGTTCTATGGATTTAGGTTGGTCATCTTAGTAGGTTAGATAATTTTAGACTTGTCACTTGTATATATAACTGCTTTATAGTTGCATAACTTTGGTAACTTGTTGGGTTTTGACCCATTTATCTTCGTGGAAACATTTCAAGTGGAAAGGGGACCCTTAAGTAAATCCCTCTCCATCTAGCAAAGATCAATTATCCCCTCCATTCCATTTATCATAATCAAAAGCTTTAATTTAAGTTCACCTCTATGATGTACTATCTTGCATTTTCAGTTGTGTGAGTTGAGAAGTATAGACTTTGTTAGCTTGTTTATTTGCATGAAAATTTGACATGTATATTTCATATATCAATTTGATTTGGGTTTGTGTAATGAGAGAGTGTAGTGATGCATTTCAGTTGAGACTTGTGGATTTAGTTATAAAGATACCTCTTATATTTTTTCTAGTTATTGATGCTTTTATCAGTTGAGTATTCGAGGCTTATCATATCACATTCTTAGCTTTTCACTTGTTTCGTTTGTTTCCATGCATGCGAAGAATGATATTTAAATTATTTTGACAACTTGTATATTTTAATATTAGGAAGTGATAAACCCTAATGTTAAAATTTGTGGGTTGCTACATTCTTGAACGAGCTTGGGTTTTTTTTTGTTTAAGTGTTGGGAAAGTGAAAAAATGGGAGGGTATAGTGTTTTAAGTCACCAGTTTATACTCTTTTTAACAATCAAAAGAAAAGACAATAAATTGAAGCCCAAATCACTCCCCAAATAGCATCAGATAGAACGAATAATGTCAGTCATGTGAAGAAGAATCCAAATTGCATGCCATATTATCAATCATGTACGCTATTTTTGACTCCTTACAAATTAGTGTGAATTATATCATTTTTTTCCAAAATGCACAATCATGCGTTTCGTCGTGGGAAATTGCACACGTTTTATAACAGTATGTTGTGTGTGTATATATGAAGTATAAAAATGAAAGAACCTTTCTAAAAAAACAAATATGATGAAGAGATCCTACTATTTCCAAAAGATTTTAAAGATACAATTCGTGTGAATGAAATTTTGTACATATAGATAGGGATGGCAATGGGGCGAGTTTAGGGCGAGGGAAAACCTCCTAAACCCTGAAATTGTGACCCCTCCCCACCCCCGACTTACAGTCCCCCAACCCCAACCCTGCCCCGCTTAAAAACCCCATGGGGACTCGACTCCACAAAAATAAGTTTTCTAAACTAAACATTAAATTTCAACAAATAGTAAACAAGTTTAATATTTAATAAATATATAAACTGCATTAATTACTTCGCAAAACATAAACGATTAACATCATATAGTGAAAAAAAATGATATACACCATGACCAAACAAAATCCAAATAAATAGCAAGGTACTGTAAAAAAAAGAGAAATCTGAAAGGCTTAACAAATATGTTATAAAATCTTAAGGTTTAGTCTAAAATTGATTTTGAGCAGAGGAAATCTAAAATGTCTAACAAATATTTTTAGAAACCCTCCAGGTTTGTTAAAAATGGAGCAAAGTGTTTATTTGTATCTTAAAGTGTACACCCCCAAAAGGTAAAAATCAATTTTAGACCCATTTTAATTAATTGGAAGAGGAGATATTTTGTGCCCTAAAAATTGATTTAGAATAACCACTAAATCTATTTGATTCGATTAAGATTTTGAGAGAAAATATTACCTTACAAATCATGAGAGAGAATAAAGTGGGAGATTTTAATCGATGATCAACTTCATGGATGCGAGCAACTTGTTGAACGAATGAGAGCACCTTCTTCAAGATGTAGGGATTCAAAATGATCATAAAATTTTGTTCCAATTTGAATCGATTTAGAAACTTGAGCCTTGATTACTTAATGATTCTTAAATCATGAGAAACATCAATGTGGAGAGAATGAGAGATGAAAGAAACAACAACTTGAAAAAAGGAATGCCAATATTACTATACGAGAACCCTAAAACTATAACTATATATGTAGACAAGGAAATTTTTGGTATAATACCCCTAACTAGTCGGGGTTGAGGGTCTGATACACAAAACCCAACCTCGCCTCGACCCTGATTTTTTTTTATTCTTTATTTTTACCCCTACTTTGACCCGTTTATTAAACCCTAAAATTCCCCATTAGGGTTGGGGGTGGGTGGGTACCCGAGAAAACTCCTTCGTTGTTATCCATACATCCAGACCTAATGAAAAGCTGATTATCATTTAAAATATTAATTGGTGATTTATAACATGCCAACGAGTACCCAAAACAATTTTGAATGATTACTATGTATTCATGATAGTAAGTAGCTCACCAAATGCTCATTCACTCATGTCCAAACTCGTACTTTCTCTTTAGGGTGTCTTCCAATTTGAGAAGCATTTGTACAATATACAATAATATTATAAGTTCTTATTTGAATCAATAATTTTCATTGGAATTGGTATTTTCTTTAAAGTCTTATTTTTCAAAAACTTTCTTAACTTCAAACAAAGGTGAAATTAAATTTATGTATTCATTAAAAAATAAACTGAATGGGTATCTCGTCATCAAAACAATGTGAGTATACAAACACAAACTCGCACGTGCGCAAGTGCCAACGCATATATTATACATATAAATAATATGTTTCATTCATCAACAACTAATATAACCATATTTGGGATTAGGATAAATGATATCAACAAAAAAGGCACATATATTTGGGCCAAACTTAAAACTTGGAAAATTTTATATATTTAACAAAATGGGACAAAAAAAAATAATGGGGATAGGTCAAACAATCACAGTGAAAAGAAATGGGCAAACCCCAAAACTAAATCAGGAAATATAACTAGCCGTTTCAAAAAAATTATGTTTAATAGCCAAACTCAATATGTATGAACATATAAATAGCTAAATAATGATTGGGAAAAAAAATAAATTTGATGGATTTTCGTATTTATGAAATCTAATGTAGAGATAACCATAACCAATCTTAATCTATTTCTTTTTAAATTTTTATTAAAAACTTGTTGAGAGAGAGAACGCCTTGAGAATTAATGGATGCCACAAAGAATAATGTTATAGATAGGGTGTCTGTTTTCAAAAAATAATTTTTGAGACATATTTTTATGCTTTAATCCCATTTAAATACTCAATTGCATTTTGTTTTTTGAATTGTAGTTAGTTCTTAACTTATTTTTTTACACCGCCAGTCCCAATCTCGGATAAAGGAGGAGGGTTGCGTTAGGTAGCTGACAGTCAGTGTAAAACTTTGTCAGATCCTTATGAACATGAATCCTATGAAAATGTGTGCTAATACTAGGGCATTCCCCTCAAGCGATGCTTTGCACCTGCCACCAGGTGTCTCGAAAAATAGGCAAGGGGAGTCGCATCGGCGCAAGTATACGACGATAAATACTCAAGGGTTCCTACAACAAGCATGACGTGTACGGGTAAATAAGCTAATTCGGGATACTAGACTTAGGTTAGCGATTTGGAACATAGGGACTATGACAGGAAAAGAGATGGAGTTAGCAGATACTATGATAAGAAGAAAATTTAACATAGCTTGTTTACAAAAAACTAAATTGGTCGATGAGAAAGCTAGAGAAATAGAACATACAGGATTTAAATTATATTATACAGGAAAACATAAAAATAAGAAAGGAGTTGTAATAATAGTAGATAAGAACTTTAAGGACGATATCGTAACCGTTATTAGGAAAGATAATAGACTTATTCTTATAAATTGGTATTAGGTGAAAATATAATTAATATTGTTAGTGCTTATACACCCCAAGTAGGATTAGATGAGTACACTACAGTACAATTTTGGGAACATATGGATGAACTAATTCAAGAAATACTCGTAGGTGAGAAAATCTATATAGGGGGAGATTTTAATGGCAATGTAGGAAAAGATCATGTAGGATATGAGATAGTGCATGGAGGATATGGTTTTGGAGAGAGGAACGACGAGGGAGAGTCTATCTTAGATTTTGCGATGGCTTATGATTTTGTGGTAGTAAATACATGTTTTAAAAAGAGGCTTGAATACTTAATAACTTATCAAATTGGAATGCATAAGAGCCAAATTAATTTTTTCATTACTAGGAAAAGGAGATCAATTAACGTGTAAAGATTGTAAGGTTATCCCGGGAGAGAGCTTAACCTCACAGCGTAGGATAATGGTGTTGGATATAAATATTAAAAATCAACCACGAGTGCAAAAATTGAAGATTAACCCACGAACTAGGTGGTGGAACTTAAAAGGAGAGAAATTAAAACTATTTAAAGATAAAGTATTAAATGAAACAACATGGAATACTGAAGAAGAGACTAACATAATGTGGAATAATATGGTCACATGCATTAGGAGAATATAAAAAGAAATTCTTGGAGAATCAAAAGTCAAGGGGCTACAGTGGAGGAATGAAGAAGTAAAAAATATAGTAAAAATTAAAAGGGAGTGCTTTAAAACATGGCAACCAAATAGAAATGAAGAAAATTTTGAGAAATATAAATGGTCTAAAAAGGAAGTTAAGAAAGTGGTAAGGGATGATAAGTTAAAAGCGTATGATGATCTTTATACAAAATTAGGAACACAAGAAGGGGAAATGGTATTTATAAGCTTGATAAACTTAGGGATAGAAAAACAAAAGATTTTAATAACGTTAGGTGTATCAAAAGCGATGATTCGAGAGCCTTAGTAAAAAAATGATGAAATTATGAAAAGATGGAAAAACTACTTTGAGAGGTTATTAAATGGAGATAATGGGAGAGATCAGATATAGAGGAACTTAGGGAGACTCAAGAAAATATATTTTTTCTCATAATTAGGACAACATAGGTCAGGATTACTCTAAAAAAGATGAAAACGGGGAAGGCTTTAGGACAAGATGATATCCCTATTGAGGTTTAGAAGTGCTTAAGGGAAGATGGAGTATCATGGCTTACAAAATTATTTAATAGAATTTTAATGACTAATAGGATGCCCGATGAATTGAGAAAAAGTGTTTTAGTACCTATTTATAAAAATAAAGGGGACATACAAAGTTGTTCAAATTATCGTGGTATTAAGTTAATGAGTTATACAATGAAACTTTTGGGAGAGAGTGATTGAATATGGATTCAGATTGAAGACAACAGTATATGAGAATCAATTTGGTTTTATGCCTGGGAGGTCAACAATGGAAGCAATCTATTTATTGAGGAGATTAATGGAGAGGTATAAGGAGAAAAAGAAGGATCTTCATATGATTTTTATAGATTTGGAGAGGACGTATGATAGGATACCCAAAGATATAATATGGTGGGTTCTACATAAAAGAGGAGTGACTCACAGATATATTGATGTGATCAAGGATATGTATGCTGGTGCGATGACTACAGTAAGAACATCAGTCGGAGAAAGTAATGAATTTTCAATTAAGGTAGGTTTATACCAAGGTTCAACATTAGGTCCTTATCTCTTTGCTCTTGTTATGGATCAGTTGATTGGAAAAATACAAGATGAGGTGCCATGGTGTATGCTATTTGCAGATGATATTGTTTTAGTGGATGAGACTGAGACGGGGATTAATGCTAGGTTGGAATTGTGGAGAGAAACTTTAGAAACGGGAGGATTTAAAATAAGCAAAACTAAAATAGAATATGTGGAGTGCAATTTTAGTAGTAATAGGAGGACAAATGGAGATGTGGTGAAATTGGAGGGTCAAGAGATACATAGAAAACATCATTTTCATTATTTAGGATCGATTATCCAAAAAGATGGAGATATTAGTGATGATATTACTCATAGGATTAGAACGGGCTGGGTTAAGTGGAGAATTGTTATCGGCATTTTGTGTGATAGGCATATACCTTTGAAGTTAAAGAAAAATTTTATACGACAGCCATTAAACCCGCCATGTTATATAGGACAGAGTGTTGGGCAACCAAGAAACAAAATGTGCAGAAAATGAGTGTGACGAAGATGCAAATGCTATGGTGGATTTGAGGTAAAACTCGAAGGGATAAAATTAAAAATGAACAAATTCGTGTAAAGGTTAAAATAGCTCCTATAGAAGATAAATTGAGAGAAAATCGACTTAGATGGTTTGGACACGTAAAGTGTAGACTAATGGATGCTCCTGTAGGGAAGAGTGATTTAGTTAGTATTGATGGTAACACAAGGGGTAGATGTAGGCTGAAATTGACTTGGTGTGATATTATAAAAAAGGACATGATGTCATGTGGTTTAACCGAAGATATTGCACTGTACAGAATGTAATAGAAAAATAGGATTCATGTAACCGACTCCAAATAATTGGGAAAAGGCTTTGTTGAGTTGAGTTGATTTTATCTCATAGTCAGTTTCAACTTTGTGTGCCATTTAAAATTCAAATAAAAGGTTCTTAATTTTTTTTACTAATTTGGTTAATGCACATGTGTTTCATGTGTTACTCTAGGCTATGAAAATTTTAAGAAATTATTGAATCATAAAAATTAATTGATGAATTAAAAGGCATAAGCAAAAAATTGCCTATCACATTTTAAAGGGGAAATGAAAGTTGTATTGCATATTTTAGACTGAAAAAATGAGAGTTAGATAGAACAATCATTCCTCTTAAAAATGGGTAAAAATTTGAATTGTGTTTATCATTTTTAAATGAAAAAATATTTAAGGATCATTTTGACTTAACCCCTAATTTTTAATGTATAATTAGACTTAATCCCTTGTTTTCATAATTCTTTGACTTTTCCCAACATAGGGGGTTAAGTCTAATTTGATATTATAAATTGGGACAAAGTCACATAAATATTATGACTTAACCCCTATTTTTATTCGATATTTTGAACAACCACTCGTACTGGGGGGTTATATTGAAGAGATTAGAAAAGTGGGTGGTAAATCAAATAACACATTAAAAAGTAATGGTTAAGCTAAAAAAAATCCTAATATTTAATTTTGTCCTAACAATATAGTTATTAACCAAAAATTTCAAACACATAACACCATGCATTGTACCATATCACAAGTACAAAACCCATTATGGATCCAACTGGGTAAAACATAAAAAAAATGTTATGCTTATCTCAAAATTTCTCTTCAACTTACGAAAAAAATGAAGAAGACATTATAAGAAGGTGTGCAAATTATTGGGATGATATGATATTCCGATAAATTGTCGATTTTAAAAGTGGAGCGAAAATGTTAGTACCCTATAATTTATCAATCAAGGCTAACATAATTGCGGTGGTATACTAAGTTGCTATTCCTTTAACTTGCTTATAAAAAGTTAAGCACAATTAATAAAATATAAAATTTTAAATGCAACATTATAACTGTCAAATTGTTCAAGTTTAACATTGTAATAATTTTGATTGAATGAAAGTATTAAAAAAATATAAGTACAAAAAATGTCATATTCCCTTTTGACTCTCATATATTTTTAAGAAAAAAATGTTAGGCAATTCGTTACACGCTATTTGAATAAAAAATCACAACGATCTTTTTTGTATTGGGTGTTTGTAATGTGGCTTAACAAAACGTTAATTCAACTTCACCATTTTATTAAATAATACGGTATGCATGTAGCCCAAATTCAAAATGAACTAGCATTTATTTTCATGTGTTTCAATACTTTGCCAAGTAATTAACTCAATGCTTAAATATTTTATAACTAGTTGAACAAATAAACAAAAATCTAATTCGAAATCACGTGGAATAAATAAATAAGTTTTTGAATGATAAGAAGAGTAACGTCAGGTTCGTGAGTCGAGGTAAGAGAGATGAATGAGAGAGAGATCAAAATGTTTTAACGACGGGGTTGAGAACTATGAGTCCGTGAGAGATCATATATATATATATATATAGTGAGATATGATGTTGGTCTCTCAAAAAAACAAGACAAAATCCTGAATGTTAAAATGTCTTACCTGTTTAACAAAAATACCCTCCTTTATTGTTATTTTTTATATATAAATTCCCTTATATAAATTATAATGTATAATAATTATATATATGTATATGTATAAGATTAGAAATATATGATTGGTTCCACAACAATTCTATATATGGGATTAGGTTCAGTTTTTAACTGTTCTTAATCGGTTAGGGTTAGGTTGGGTTAGATATAAACCAAGAACCAAATAAATACGATCGTTTTTTCACATTTAGAAACCTACCCAGTGGTGTAAAAAAACAAGCCAAGCGGTTTGGTTCTTCGAGTTGATAGGTTTTGATGTCCACCCCTAGTTTAAAGAGGTCAGCGATGATTAGGTCGTTTAAATAGACAAGCTGGTGCTTTTTCTTTGAGGATATGTTGAACAACTACTTTTTAAGGATAATTTTTTGTAAGTGAGAAGGGGTTTTGTGTTTTAATACGATGGATTTTTGTAATACCCCGTATTTTTATGCTTTCTAAATTTGGGGATTTATTAAATTTAATGTGAGATATTAATTTAATATAAATCTGAAAATTAATTATTTTTATAATTACTAACGTGACGAGAGTTAGTAATCATTGGAAATTTGTTAAATATTACTGATGAGTAAAGTAATATATGATATTAGTTCTATTAAATGTCACGAGTGAATAAAATGACAATTTTAGAAATTTAAGTCGGGACGCACTCGTGTTGTGTCGGGACTAAATGTTGATTAATAAAAGTGAATAAATTATAAATCACACGTATGGTCATTTCGAGTGCACCAAAGTGTCCGGAAGGGTCGAGATAGTCAAAATAATGTACCCGGGGGGTTTAGTTTGGGTCTCGGGGCGTTTTTAGGCCTAATTGACACCCCGGGAGGGCATTTTGGAAATTTTACATTTTTAGGCTTGAAACCCACGAAAATTTTAGAGGTATATCAGATGCTTAGGGTTGCCTTCTAGGGTTAACTCAACCAAAAACAAGAAACGGCCATTGGAGAAGGAAGGAGAGAGCTTGCCCAAGAGTCTTAGGCCAAGAACCCCTCCGTTTGCACCGTCGTCGCCGCCAAACGATAGATCGCGTAACAAGGATCACCACCACACCGATTTCATCCACAAATCAGAAATAAAAATCCCCAGGCAAGTATTTATCTTGATTAATTTCGTTAATGCTTCATTCATGTTAGTTTAGGGTTGATTAGGATGAGTTTCCATGAAAGAAAACCCATGTTGGAGATTAGAAATTGCATGTTGTAGTGATATAAATGATAATCTGGAAATCCCCTTCACATGTAGAGGTTGAACCATGAATTTATGATGGACTAGAAGAAGAAATTCTGGAAAAAGAATGATTTGAATTAAGTTAAAGAAAATTTTAGGGTTTATGAGAATTGTTTAAATTTTGGCACTTTAATCCATGATTCTTGATGAAACCTCACATGCCTTACGTTGAATATTGTCCATTTGAGTTTAGAACGTTTGTGGTATAAATTTCTGGGAGTTTGGGAGTTAAAAGTTTGGATTTTGATGATGTTGGATGATAGAACCCGTAACTGGTATTCTGCAAATTCACCATACCTGTTTGATCGATCGATCGAACCAGGAGTATCGATCGATCGACGCATCGATCGATCGAGCTCCTGCCATCGATCGATCGACCCCTCCTGGCAGACTCATATTTCCCCTTCTAAATAGTTAAATTCAATTTAAATGAGTAATAATCTTTGGACATCCTTATTAAAATATTTTGGGAGATAAAAGAAGACCAGTAGGACTTATTAAAAATATGAAACCTTTAATGTAAGACGAAATTTACATTTTTCGGGGATGTTTAAATATAAGGGACGATGGAACTAAGTATTAAAGTGGGGAGACACGTAGGGTAGTATGTTGAAAAATAAATAAGTACCTACTGAAATTCCACTTTGGAAAGATAAGAATCCATGAGTGTTACGTAGTAAGTTGGAATAATCCCTCAAATTAAAGTAAGAAACGAATCGTTATACGTGATAACTAAATAATGAGAAATAAGGATAAATATCATAATTATGGGTTATGAGATGTACCTAAATTTGATATGGTGATAATAGTATATTTATATGACTGTGTTTATGCATATACTATATACGTGTGAAAATCATGCCCGCGCTACTTGCTATCCCTGAGGTTACCGCGCTGGGACAGTCTTATCTCGATGGGCCATTATGGGGGATATTGACTCGTACCCTAGAAGATAGAAATCCATTGGTACAGGCTATCGGATCGATAGTCAGACGGACCTAAGAGACGTGGGGGCATGTGCTGACCTCTTAGAGACTTGAAATTTATGCTTCGCCTCAATATTGTTTGTGTTTGTGTTAATACAGTTCGAGAGTGATTCCGAACTTGTATTTCCCTTAGTACGAGTGATACGAGGACTGGATAGCAGAGTATGCCTGCACCATAATTATTATGTGGGGTGCTGTTAGAATATATATATATATATATATATATATATATATATTATATGAGTATTTAAAATATATATTTAAATCTGGGATTTGGGAACTACCTATTGTGTCTATGGTAAGTAATAATGGAATAACTATTTCAATTTGGGAATAAGTGTTTGAAAATTATAATGTGTTACTGAGAAACTTTATTAGTAAATAAGGTTTAAATGAGAACTTTGTTGTTAAATGAAATTCACCTCTTAAACAATTGAATTTTTCAGTTTAAACCTTACGAGCAACCTAAAATAAGATAAGTTAAATCGTTGGGAAGGTTAGTGCGATAGGCGTGCACATTAGAAGAGAGGTGAGAATTTCTCAAGGGAGTGCCACACTAATATGTTGTTACATTGGCCAGTAAACAATTTAAATACTTGCAAAACAAATTTTAAATCATTTTTACAATCGGGCTCTGACCCGTTTCCATTTTCTTTTCTCTCTTGTATATATATGTATATATTACAGGTGCCCAGCCACAGGGGCGTCTTGCATAGGATCCTTTAGAAGGAACGCGCTGCAACTTAGGTGGGAGTTGCAGGCCTTTTGTTTAGACGACCTCATTTGTTGATTCCACTTCTAGCACTATTTATTCAGTTGGGCATGTGTCGCCCTTTTCCATTACTTAGTTGCTTATCGGATATTGTGATCTATTGATTTCCAGTATTTGTACTTTTGGATTTATTACTGACAGGATGTTTACCTTTAAGTTTCAATGTTGGGATTACTTAGTTAGATGTTTAATTAATTGGATTGTTTGTTCCAGTATGTTTGATGGTTGATCCTTAAATTATGAACTACGTAAAGTTTTAAATTATTGATTTTAAATAAAATTTGGAAAGTAATGTCTAAAATGGTTTTGACAATTAGTTTAATTATTTAGGGTGTTTAAATTGGAAAAGTTATTTAACGACAGTGATGCTAAGAATGAACCGACCGTTCACCTTGATTATAATTTAATAAGGGACTGATCACCCGGTATTTAATTAGGCGGGGTGTCACGGTTTTGTGTTTAAATCGCATGGGGCTACTTAATTTCTAAATGTTAAAAAATTAATGAATGAAGAAAAAGTCGAAATGATGTAGTTTTGCGCTATCTCTATTAAATGTCACTGGAACCTAAACAATGACCAAATTGCCTAAAAAGCACCGATAGCTCGATATAAGGCAAAACTTCATCCAAATAGCATGACACATCATCATTCGCTTGTGATATTGGTGGCTTTCGCAAATTTGAAAGAGCTATGTCGTGTTTCTGCGCAATTGTGCACTACATTGCACAAAATCACACACTTTTTAATACTGACCGCACAAGTTCATGAATTTGATTTTTATGATTAAAAATACATACAAATATATCGGTCTAAACAAAAATTCCAAATAAAGTACTACATAATATGAAGTCGTCGATTAATAAAGTACCACTTTATTATAAATAACACCATTACACTATTCCAAATAAAGTCATATACAGTAAATACATCATTTTTAGACATTTCTTTTTTATTGTAGCACCAAACAGAAAAACAAATGTAATAGCACAATCACAACAACTTCACCATTGGTTCAGCCTGTGTTGTTAGTAGAACAAACGATTTTAAAATAGCTAAAAATGAGAATGAAACGGTAAACTGAAAAGAAACAAATTCGAAATCCTTTCAAAACCTACATCCCACTTAAAGAAAGAAAAAAGATGATGAAAAAGAAATAACAAAGAGAAGAGCGATCGGCCTTTAAGTTCTAACCTGACGTCGTCTTTTATAGAGTGTCGATGAGTTTGATAACTTTTTGAATGGGTTAGGGCGTTTCTTATATTATTTTTTGGGGAAGTGATGAAGTGGTAGGTAGGTTTTAGTTTTTTAAGTGATTGGGCTTTATTCTCTTTAAAAAACAAAGGAAAAATCAAATAGACTGAAGTTCAAATTGCACCCAAAATAGCACACATAATGTTAATCGTGTGGAGAAACATTCAAATCGCGTGCCACATCAATCAAGCACGTAATTTGTGATTTGCGCAAATCAGGGTGGGCTATGTCTCTTTTTTCTCCCAAAATGCACAATCGCGGGCTATGTTGCGTGCGATCACTATTTTTTTAACAAAAAACACTAGTGTATGTATACAAAGAAACAAAAATGAAAGAAGCTTTCTAAAAAATGAATATGGTGAAGACACCCTATTATTTCCAAGGGATTGTCTACGTTTTCACGATTCAATGAGCATTTAAAAATCATAAGTACAATGCTGAAGGAAACCTAATTATCATTTAAAACACCAATCAGTGATATTTTTAAATGTCAGTGAATACACAAAACTAGTTTAAAGGAATTAATATTAATGTCTTGTAGTAAGTAGCTCGCCAGATACTCATCCACTCAAATTTAGACTCATAATTTCTTTTTTAAGGTGTCTTTAATTAAGAGTTTTGTTTTGAAAACCATTTGTACAATATACAAAAATAAAATAAGTTCATATATGAACGAGTAATTTACATTAAAATAAGTTTTTTCTTCAAAGTCGTATGTTCAAGTAGTCTCTTAATTTCAAATAAAGGTGTAACGGATAGGAAAAAGTTAAATTTATATATTCATAACAAGTATCTAAATAGATATCTCATACTCAAAGCAATGTGAATATTTAAACACACACACACACAAAGATATATATATATATATATATAGATATATATATATATATATATAGAGAGAGAGAGAGAGAGAGAGATGAGATCGGCAAAAAAAGCAAAGATATTGGGGCCAAAACTATAACTTGGAAAATTTAATAGATTTAACAAAATTGTTTAGAAAAAAATATTGGAGGGGAAAATAAATCATAGAGAAAATAAATGAGAAAATAGAAAAACTAAATAAAAAATTTACCCATTTCATAATTTTATTTTTAATATCCAAATCCAATATGGATTAACAAATAAATCACTAAATAATGATTGGGAGAAAATCAACTTTGATAGTTTTTTGTGTTTGTGAAATCTAATGCAGAGAGAACCGTGAGTAACATTCATCTCTTTTTTTTAAATTTTTTTATATAAAACTTATTGAGTGAGATAATGCATTGAGAAGCAATGGTGGATGCATAGCACAAAACTAACTATATGGGTGTTTTTTCCTCAAAATATAAATATATTTTTAGGTTTTGATCCCATTTGAATACTAAATAACATTTCTAATTTTAAAATCTAGTTAGTCTCATAACTAGTTTTGACTCCGTGTGTCATTTATAATCCAGATAAAATGTTTTTAAAACTTTTTTACTAACTAGTTAATGCACACGTGTTGAACGTGTCACTCTAAGCTATGAAAATTTTGAGATTGAATCGAATCATTAAAAATAATTAATAAATAAAAATGCACAAGCAAAGAAAAAATTATCATCGAATTAAAGGGGGGAATGAGAGTTATATTACATTAATTAAAGGAAAAAATGAAAGTTAGATAAAATAATCATTTCTTGTAACACTATTAAAAATTAAAAGCCGGTTTACCATTTTTAAATGACAAAAGATTTATTTTCATCCTAACAATATACCTAAATAATAAATTTCGCACACATAACATCATTCATTATACCCCATCACAAGTAAACAACCCTATATGGATCCAAATAAATATTTAAGAAATTAGTCTCATCTCAAAATTCATCCACAACTTGCTATAATAATGAAAAAAATACATTTTAAGAAGGTAGATTTTGGTTTGTATATGTCTGTGTAAGCGAGGGAGAAATATTTGTGATGTTTGTCTCTTAACTAAATCACTAGTACTTAAAAAGCATGAATTAATAAAAATATGTCTCTTAACCAAATCTCTACTAGTTAAATACCATTTTTACCACCACCTTATTAATTAGTATAAATTAATAAAAATACCTTTGAACCCTTTCACTGCTAATATACTCTCACTCTGTGATTGAAAATCTAAAACATCCTCACCCCCTCACTTCGCACCTCCCACAACTGCCTCTCATCCATGCTCACGATGTTAGTACCTCCCATCAAATTTGATGCGTTCGTCCTCTAATCTCTAGTTGAAGTTTTTTTTGGTATTTTTATAATCGCAATCATTTTATTAAGTTGTATGTATAATGATTGGTTTCCATATGTTCTGTTTTTTAATTCTAATTTTTTTCATCTATAATTTTGTTCTGATATGCGTGTTATCATTTTCTTATTATTTTCTGGTATTTGGATTTTTGAGTTTGTGACTTAAATCACGTCCTGTTATGTTATACGTATATCATTATAGCTTCCTTTACAACATTGTTTCTTCTTCTCTTAAGGTATGTCTCTTAATGTATGACCTTAAATTTTACTTGGTTTCTTATTATTGTTGACAAAATGATAATATCCATGTTTTGGAATCCTTTCACTTCGAATATTAAGTGATTTATTGAGTATCTTAATTTTTATTGATTTGAATATGACTTTAAATTTTCCATCTTTCCTTTGGTTATTTACATTTAGGGTTCATTTAATTATAATTTATGTGTTTACTTTAGGGAAGAAGATGAATCAAGAAATAAATGAGGTTTACTTATCATGGGTATGTCTGAACAAATATTATCTAGGGGGTTTAAGTTAAATTAAAGGAAGAATACCAATTGTATATGCATTTTACACCTCAAACTATTTAAATTTATTTGATAGTGTAATACATCAAAAAACATAAAAATACCCTCACGTTGCAAAGGTTTTGCTAAAACACCCTTGGTCGCGCCTAACAAGTCTATTAAAATTAATATATTGTGGAATCCACCAAATAATATGTTTCTACTTCAACATATAATATTTTCTAGAAGAAGGTAATGTTAAAGAGTATTGTTGTGAGCTCCAATTAAATCTCTAAAATAAGCTGGTATAGCAATGAAGTATTATAATATGTCATTATTACATTGCAGTGTACAACATTTAGTGCAATGCCACATCATTTGAGGGAGGATTGGGGTGATGTTATTGGGTTCATATTATTATTCAATATCAAATTCAAACTTGAACACCAAACCCATCTATGGTAAATAAGAAGAAAATAGTAAATTTTCTTTTCCATATTTATTGAAAATAACTAAATTTATCTATAACAGTATGTACTTTTTTCATTATTTTTACTATATATAAACTACAAGAATCTTGATTTGTATGTAAATTACTAAATAAAGTTCATAGAAAAATGTCATGCGCAACAAAGTAAACATGGCTAGATATCCTGGGGACATAAAAATGTCATTTGTGCACAACTACAAATTCTCTATAGTTTATACGTTTAACCATTTTTTTAGGTACACTATAATATAAGGTAAATGTCACTGTATTAATAAGAGAACTAAACCTATTATAGTATTACAACGAGTAAGGGCATACCTATTCATACAAAGGTTGTTAATTAGAAAAACTAATAACCTAGTACCACACTGCTTAGAATATACAAATTGGAATAAATTCATATCTTTTTTACCTTCAAAATATGGTTTTGTTGCATATTTTGGAAAATCCTCTCTTGCCAAATAACTATGTGAAGTGGTAGTCGAAGCATATCTCTTTAGTGTAGTTGTTGAAGATTTCCCTTTATATCAGGTGTAAACCTACACGATGCGCGGGGGAGGATACTGGTGACACTTGACCAACGTTTGAGTTAAAAAGTTTTAAAAACAATTCACTTGTAACCTAAGTATACCTTATTTACATACATAAAGAAGATATAATAAATTAGAAATATGGTTCTCGTTGGTGAGTGGTCCTCACAACCAAAACACGCCCAATAGGGACAATAAAAGTAACAATTACAATGCCCAAGATACTATAACAAAAAATCTTATAGTCTCGATATAGTTATTTAGATCTAAAACCCATAAAAGATCAATTGTAACATATATGCAAAAAAAACCTTGGCATATCTCTCTAGAACTATATCCTATCCTGTACTAAAAAAAGTACAATTGTCATATCACAGACTGATAAAAGAGGAGATTCGCCATGTTAATAACTCCACATTTATTTAATACACATCTAGGAAACAAATTTATTTTCTTTCTTCATCTGCACTCATAGATCAAAAGGAGTAAACATCGAGTATATATCAAAACTCGCATGGGATCAAAATTCGAACCAAAAATGAATTGACGCCCGTAGTTCTAAATATCCCAACAAACAGCCAAAGAAAAAGGGAACCGAAAGAAATCCCCAGCATTATTTTAAGCATCCATAAGCAGAGTATCCAGAGTAACATTGATAGTATTCAATTTGTAGAATTATGACCTATTACTACGCTAGTAATTAAAAAAATCAATAATTAAAAATAAGTCTATCCCTTCGATTATAAACATATATTCAACATTAAAGATTCAAAACATCTGTAAAGCAACATATTAAAACATCATACATTAAGATGTTTTTTAGGACTAATTAGATGTCAGTAAAATCTTTTTTTATATTGTAATATCTTTAAAATAGAAATATTCAAGAATAAGATCCAATTTAAAATTTTAAATTATGTAATACAACCAAAAATATAGCAAAACAGAGTTACTTAGAAGAGAAAGATGGCCCAACAAACAAAACATACTTGAGAAGATAAAGCCTCAACCCTCTCAGTGGCAATAGGAGGCTCTTCAATGAAAAGGAAATTAGGTTTACTATTTTGGTTTGGTCATTGCTTGGGGTAGCCATATTTATGTACACAGATAACTTTTCTCTCCTCATTTCTCTCTATATATTCTCCTACTCCAGTATAAGACCCAGGTGCAATTAATTTTTTGCCAGTTCCCTTTGTTGGTTTGTTGCGGGTTGGAGATCAACAGGTAGCCCACACATTTTATTCATATGCTAGAAGAAGGCAAAGCAATTAAAACAATGAAGTCGGGTTAGTGGATTAACCCTTAACCAAAGCCAGATAATCCATGTTGCAACCCGTCACCAACCCTCCCATATCCAACCATCACCCATATGCAACCCCCCTTTTTGTCAGTCCTACTCTTTATAAATGATCTTATTGATGGTTTTCGCCAGCAAATCGGTGTGTTCTTGTAATGGATATTTGGAGAACCTGGTCTCTCTCCAGAAGTCTGGAGTGAGGATTAGAGGTCTTTCAACGATGATGGAGAATATCAGAGGTCTTTTATTTGGAAAAACCCTTTATGGATATCTATGATGGAGAATATGAGAGGTCTTTTAACAAAGATAAAGAGAAGATTCCTTCTATGCCGACCCTCATTTCTGACTAATTTTGTGTAACTCACTGATGTGTCGCGTCTGTATTGGTTCATTTTAGGGCCCTGGAAGTACCCACACTATAAGACCCTCACAATGAACCAAAATAGATGTGACACGTCAACGAGTTGCTCAAAATGAGTCGGAAATGAAAGTTGACCTAGAACTATCGTAAAGAGAAGGGTCACATATTCGAGAAGAGGACATGGTAATAATAAATGAAACTCGTCGTAGGAAATGATATAGTAAAAAAAATGATGGGTAAAAAACTAGAGCATAGGGTACACGTGGACACTTTAAAAAGAGAGGAGTCATTATTTTTTGTATAGAATTTTAGAGTATATAAAGATGTGTTAGTCCCATGAATTCTACACCTCATATTTCATTAGTAGCTTAATACTCTAACCCTTTTCTTCATATTAACCAAATCTCGAGATCATTATTTAATTATTATTGTTGTAGACATACCTAACTTATTTAAAACTATTCGTAATGAATTTTTATTATATTCATGGGTTGTTTATATCGTGTTAATGTTGTTTAACTCAAGATGCATTGTCATCATTTTTATAAATGCGTCTTGCATTCCATTCACTATTAATTTTGTACAATCCTTTGGCTTTTTAAAATAATTAGGCTGGGTAGAAATTTTTTGTTTATTGGAAACCAATTGTTACTAATATAAATTAGATATGATTTATATGTTTAACTATTAATACTTGAGATAGAGAAATTATGTAAAATCAATGCCTTTTTATGATGTTTTGGATTAAGCATTCTTAAGAATCCATAATTATCGTTTTTAAGTTAGGTTAAATGTAATAGGATAAATGTAACTTATACATATTGCTAAGCTTAATATATTAAGGTATACTTAATATAGTAGGAAATCATGTTAGATTTCTCCTAGATATTACATAAGTAACATAAAGTAATTATATGTTATAATAGTGGGATGAGAAAAAAAAAAGTTCATCGTCTTATAATATTGATTAATAAAATCCCTCTAATTTACTTTAAATTTTTAAGAAATTAGTTAAATAGAAATTTATCCGAACAAGTTAAACAAATATTGATAGATGCACAATAGTTTTATTTTAAATTCCTTTTATAAAGACAGATTGAGTAGAATATCTAAGTTAGTCTATCTTTAGAAATTCATTATTGTTTGATTTTTTTGTAAGAAAATCTAGAGTGAGCATTTTCATTATCTCGTGCTTTGTGTGTATATATTTTTTCCATTCATATATATATACAATATATTGGACTCACTCTCTAGTAGTCTGCATATGACTGATTGGCCTAGAAATTGGAAAAAAATATTAAATGTTAATTTTGTTAAAGTTTAATTTTTTTTATCCATATTTAGACAATCAAGTGTTGGCACGTGTTCAATCTAATAATTTATCTGGCTTCTGATTCTTCTTTTTCCAATTTAAGATGCAGGTGAAATGATGAATTGATTGATATATTCCATTTTTCAAAAAATACTATTTATTTGGACTTTATTATACTAGATGTAGATGCTGATGTTATTATCTTACTTGTAGATTATGTTTCATGCTAATATTATTAACAAAGATAAAAAATCCTTCTAACTTATATTATAAGCCATGATTTTTTTGTTGGATAATATCAAATTATGAATCATATCTCAAACCATTATATATATTTTCATCTTACAACTTGATTATTCTTTCCAATCCACAAGAACTAAGTTTTTCTCCAATGATATACAGGAATGACACAGAGAGTCATATAATTCAATAATATCCCTTAAGATTCTCTGTAATATTAAAATAATTATGTTAAATATGTACATTCGTATCATTGAAATATTCATGGCATATATTGTTATAAAACTTGATGTGTAATTACAAATAACATTAAAATAAAATACATTCTCAGCTCGGGAGAAGGACATATTGACTTGCAGGTGGACCCAGAAATTAGGCTATGTAAGACGAGCTATTCATTTGAAAAAATAAAATCCCATGTGTATAAAAGTGACCCGAACACTGATTTTAAACAAAATTCTTTGATTTTGTTTTATAAACAATGTATTCTTCAAAAGTACATATAATTTTTCCCATGCAACTTTTGTACTACTATATGTCCTTCTATAAAGTAGTAATAAAAATGAAGTCTCATAAATTGTAGAATGCGAGTGACAAATAATAACATGTAATTGGTTATGTGTCTTGACACAAATTGATGTTGAGTAATTTTAGAGAGGCACTTAAAGAATACTAAAAAATAGATCCAAATATGAGTTAGACATGAGTTAGTTGGTGTTTAAAATGAACCCCATATGAACTCTAAACACCAATTAATGAATGATAAACACATCGCATGGATCAATTTTTGCATATCAATTTAGGTTCTCCCTAGAATTACTCATTTGTGTTTGTTGTTCCTTATTGTCCAATGGAAGTTTTATTAATCACAATAATTAAAAATAATATTTGTTAATAACATTCAAAATGTTTATTGTCGTATTGTTTACACGTGCAATGGACGTGTGCACCAACTAGTTAGATAAAATCCTAATGTTAAATTATCTTTTATGTTTGATAAAAATACCCTCTCATATTGTTATGTTTTACTTATAAATACCCTTATATAAATTGTGATGTATAATAATTATACATATTTGTATATATATATAATTTTAAAATATATGATTGGCACCACATTGATTCTATATAAGGTAGGTTAAGGTTCGGTTCTTACCTCAATGGAGGTTTGATCGATTATTCCACGTGGACTAACATGTGTCCTTCGTAATTTGGGGCGGTGGATTCAGTCAAATATCAAGGGACGGATAATGAAGAATTAAGGAAGATCACATCATATCGCGAATGATTAAACTAGTAATGATTCAACTACTTTTGAGATAAGCTCAAAGGGAAGAGATATACATTTGTAGGCACCTTGTACTTATAAATAAGTGTGACCTTAGTTAGTTTGGGGGTATTCAATTGTATCCATATCACGATGACTTAGACACTCAGATAGATGCTTGAGCAGTCCAATCATCCTTACTTATTATTAGTTAATATACAACTCCCTTATTTCCTTGTGGACATAAGCATAATGATATTTCGAACCACGTACATCTCTATATCATTTTTATATTGCATTAATACTTTAGGAGTAATATTGCATCTATAATAGGTTTTATATTCCCTATGATTTGGCATCTTATGTGGGAAAACTTTGAATTCTTAACACTATAAAATATTATCTGTAGACACCTCATTCCGTTACCCCCTAACTCTCCTTAGGTCCCTAGTACCTCCACTCATCACTGTAAACCCTAGTCACGTCCCAAGTACTGACCTAAAAGCCATCGAGCACTCCCCAGCTCAGTTTCACCCAAAATTCAAACTCTTCATCTCGACCGAGACTCAATGAATCTTCGAAGGGCACTGAATACCCTTTCCAACGGACCGCCCCGTGCGCGATTCCGACTTACCACGCGGACGAATGATCCATTTGTGTACGAAACCCTACCTAGAGGCCACCTGGCGCTTCCAGGCTCTGTTTGACCCAAGTCAACTCTTCAGCTCGACCGAGGCTGAATGAATATTTAAAGGGCATTGAATATCCTTTCCAATGGTCCATCCCGTGCGCAATTCTGAGGTACCATGCGGACGAACGATCCGTTTGACTCTAAGAGGTCACCGAATGCTTCTCGGGCCCGGTTGACCAAAGTCAACTCCCCAAACTGGGCCAAACTCTTTGGAATGTCGAAGTATACCTCCTAACCTTTCTAACGGTCCATTTCGTGTAGGATTCGGACTTACCATGCGGACGAGCGATCCATTTGCGTCCGAACGATTCCCAGTCTCACGGACCGACAAATGCTTCCGAGCCACATTGACCCAAAGTCAACTCCCGAACTCGGGAGAGGTCCAAAGTACTTTCGAAGGTCTCTAAAATACCTTTCCAACGGTATGCCCCATGCATAATTCTGACCAACGGTCGGCGGCCAATTTTCCGAAAAAGCCTGAAACACACTGCCAAACGGCAAGTCCCAGAACCTGCCTATCGGCATCTTCCTTCCGGTTGGCAGGAAGGGCTCTAAGACGATCGGCAGTCCCCTGAGGCTATAAAAGGAGGCCTTGGCCTCATTTGCAAGGGATTTCAGATCAGAGGTAAATCACTCTCAGCAAACCCCCAGAAACCTCTCTCGAAGGCAGTGTGATTTCAACTTTCAAATCCCTTTTTCACTTCCACTTTTCATCATCCCTTTCATCAAACTTGATGAATTAACCACTCTCCATCATCATCCAAGTGCAAGGGCTGCCTTTCAACATTTAAGATCAAGATCAAAGTCTCCAAGAAGGTCCATCTCTCTCACCTTTCTCTTCTTAAATTTGCAATAACTTGTTTTATTACTTAAGCACTTTTATCATCTTAGTTCACATATCCTAACATACTTTTTATCTAGTAGTATTGCACATCTCCTATTTTCATATAAATAAAAAATCCAAAAAACAAGAAAAAAAGGGTTTGCTCATAAATTCTAAGTAAGGATTCTCACACCTTTTTCACATTTTTTTCACAACTAAAACACGTTTTCTACACACACACACACACTTACAAAGAAGAGATTTATCCATTTGGATTTATGGGTTAAACCCCGCCCCTCGTTTATATGCGAACTACGTGGACTTTGATGCCTTTATAGGCTACGTAGGCGTCTCGGGGTAAAACCCGAAACTCGAGTCCTTTTCTCACTTTTTCTCTTATTTTCAATCTTCTCTTTATCTCATTCTCCATTATATTCTATATACTTGTTCTTAGTAACGTATTATTCCATATGCGTTATCGTTCCTTTATAACGGTCAATGTAGGTATAATCACGTAAATCTTTCAGACAACCACATGAACAGCATCACAGGACTACCCCTCAAAATTTCAGAACGACCTTCTCTCCAGGCATCCAGGCCATTCAGAGTCTCCGCCAAAATTACCGTCGCAGGATTGCGACGATATGACATCCATGAAGTAATGGCTGCAAGTTGTGGGTCCACTCGCACCTCCCCGGTCACCAACAGCAATTTTGAGACCAGACCCAGAACAACGGCTCTAGCATAGCCAGCATCACCTACTTCCCTCAAATGCACGGACTGAAACACCATCGGGAAGGAGATCATGCCTCCAGAAACTAATGACCTGGCCGCCGAGGATGAGATATGAAGAAGCCCGGCCAACAAATCCCTAGGAGAGCGTGAAAATTCGGGTAAAGCCAGCAACACTGGGATTCACACCTAGTATGGCGAAAAATTCCTCGTAGGTAGGACAAACTTCTTCCAACCCAAAGCGGAATACGTGGTCTTCGGGGTACCAAAATTGTACTGCCGCCATCAGCATATTCCACTCAAAAGGTCGATTACACCACAAGGAGACTAGATGCATGTTGAAATCATCATAGTCGACATTATAAGAGCACATAGCTTCCAAGGCTTCGAGGTAGTTGACAAACTCGGTGCTACCAGGGAGAGCCATTTTATAGGGCAAAGAAATAGTAGGCAAGTGGATAAGGATGCAAAGGTGTGATGAAAATACTCCACCCTCACCCCCTTTTATAGTTGAGAACTCTCACAAAAGACATAATCCCTGCATAAATCGGAGGGAATCCTACCCCGCAAGGTACCAAAGGCTGAAGAGGGTATAATTTAAAGCTTTCAATTAATGGAACTGGACTGAACTTTCGATAGGCAGGACAAGATGCTTGTCGATCAGCAACCCCCTAATTTTAGAAATTACCCTTCCCGAGGCAGTCCAAAAGTCCGTGCCACTGCCGAATGGCACCCCTCAGTCTATGCCGACCGGCACCCCCATTAAAATTTCGTACAGAAATTCTCAAAAAATGCCATCAAGAAAATTTTCGCATTTCTTCAGGCGAAACCTCTTTTTCCCTAGCGGAATCCTCAAAATCCAAGCAAATGAGCACTGGAGCGATGCATCCGGACCCCCTAATCACCTCCTCAGCAGAGTTTACAACCTCAAACCGGTTATCTCCCCAACAATCAGCTCCCCCGCTCAAATCAAAGGCAAAAGGCATCCCCAGCCATCGGCTACCCGATGCGAAACAATATCTCATGGTATTTTTCCCAGCAAAATTCAGAAGAATCACTCACCCTAGACGATATCTCCCAAAGGACGATCCAAATCTTCCCCAGGTCATTCATCGTTCCCCAGCGGAACCTAAAATCCAATTCTTATTCCCCAGTGGAACCCTTTTTCTTTTCCCAAAGGAAATGCAATCACTCTTGGGTCAGAATTGGCCCCGGTCTTGGATCGTCACCTAAGTTAGGTCAGAATTGACCTCGGTCCTCGGTCGTCACTACTCTTGGGTCAGAGTTGTCCCCGATCTTGGATCGTCACCTGAGTTAGGTCAGAATTGACCTCGGTCCTCGATCGTCACCACTCTTGGGTCATAATTAGCCCCGGTCTTGGATCGTCACCTAAGTTAGGTCAGAATTGACCTCGGTCCTCGGTCGTCACCACTCTTAGGTCAGAATTGGCCCCGGTCTTGGATCGTCACCTGAGTTAGGTATGAATTGACCTCGGTCCTCGGTCGTCACCACTCTTAGGTCAGAATTGGCCCCAGTCGTGGATCGTCACCTGAGTTAGGTCAGAATTGACCTCGGTCCTCGGTCATCACCACTCTTGGGTCAAAATTGGCTTCGGTATCGGATCATCACCTGAGTTAGATCAGAATTGACCTCGGTCCTCGGTCGTCACCACTCTTGGGTCAGAATTGGCCCCGATCTTGGATCGTCACCTAAGTTTGGTCAGAATTGACCTCGTTCCTCGGTCGTCACCACTCTTGGGTCAGAATTGGCCCGGATCTTGGATCGTCATCTAAGTTAGGTCAAAATTGACCTCGGTCCTCAGTCGTCACCACTCTTGGGTCAGAATTGGCCCCGGTCTTGGATCGTCACCTGAGTTAGGTCAGAATTGACCTCGATCCTCAATCGTCACCACTCTTGGGTCATAATTGGCCCCGGTCTTGGATCGTCACCTGAGTTAGGTCAGAATTGACCTCGGTCCTCGATCGTCACCACTCTTGGGTCAGAATTGGCCCCGGTCTTGGATCGTCACCTGAGTTAGGTCAGAATTGACCTCGGTCCTCGATCATCACCACTCTTGAGTCAAAATTGGCCCCTGTCTTGGATCGTCACCTAAGTTAGGTCAAAATTGACCTCGGTCCTCGATCGTCACCACTCTTGGGTCAGAATTGGCCCCGGTCTTGGATCGTCACCTGAGTGAGGTCAGAATTGACTTCGATCCTCGGTCATCACCACTCTTGGGTCAGAATTGGCCCCAGTATTGCATCGTCACCTGAGTTAGGTCAGAATTGACCTCGGTCCTCGGTCGTCACCAATCTTGGATCAGAATTGGCCCCGATCATTGATCGTCACCTGAGTTAGGTCAGAATTGACCTCGGTCCTCAGTCGTCACCACTCTTGGGTCAGAATTGGCCCCGATCTCGGATCGTCACCTGAGTTAGGTCAGAATTAACCTCGGTCCTCGGTCGTCACCACTCTTTGGTCAGAATTGGCCTCGAACTTGTATCGTCACCTGAGTTAGGTCAGAATTGACCTCAGTCCTCGATCGTCACCACTCTTGGATTAGAATTGGCCCCAATCTCGGATCGTCAGCTGAGTTAGGTCAGAATTGACCTCGATCCTCGATCGTCACCACTCTTGGGTCAGAATTGGCCCCGGTCTTGGATTGTCACCTGAGTTAGGTCAGAATTGACCTCGGTCCTCGGTCGTCACCACTCTTGGGTCAGAATTGGCCCCGATCTTGGATCGTCACCTGAGTTAGGTCAGAATTGACCTCGGCCCTCGGTCGTCACCACTCTTGGGTCAAAATTGGCCCCGGTCTTGGATTATCACCTGAGTTAGGTCAGAATTGACCTCGGCCCTCGATCGTCACCACTCTTGGGTCAGAATTGGCCCCGGTCTTGATTCGTCTCCTGAGTTAGGTCACAATTGACCTCGGTCTTCGGTCGTCACCACTCTTGGGTCAGAATTAGCTTCGATCTTGGATCATCACCTATGTTAGGTCAGAATTTACCTCGGTCCTCGGTTGTCATCACTCTTTGGTCAGAATTATCCCCAGTCTTGGATCGTCACCTGAGTTAGGTCAGAATTGACCTCGATCCTCGATCATCACCACTCTTAGGTTAGAATTGGCCTCGGTCTTGGATCGTCATCTGAGTTAGATCAGAATTATCCTCGATCCTCGATCGTCACCACTCTTGGGTCAGAATTGGCCCCGGTCTTGGATCGTCACCTGTGTTAGGTCAGAATTGACCTCGGTCCTCGATCGTCACCACTCTTGGGTCAGAATTGGCTCCCATCTTAGATCGTCACCTGAGTTAGGTCATAATTGACCTCGGTCCTCGATTGTCACCACTCTTGGGTCAGAATTGGCCCCCATCTTGTATCGTCACCTGAGTTAGGTCAGAATTGACCTCAGTCCTCGATCGTCACCACTCTTGGGTCTGAATTGTCCTCGATCTTGGATCGTCACCTGAGTTAGGTCAGAATTGACCTCGATCCTCGATCGTCACCACTCTTGGTTCAGAATTGGCCCCAATCTTGGATCGTCACCTGAGTTAGGTCAGAATTGACCTCAATCCTAGATCATCACCACTCTTAGGTCCTTATAATCGACCTCGACCCTCTGAATTGGTCATCCTCGCTTCTTTAAGTCCTCAGAATCGACCTCGACCCTATGAATCGGTCACACTCTCTTAGAAGCATCATGCGGTGTCTAATCGACGGCTATTATTTGTTCCAAACTCACCCATCGAGGGGCTCTATAGACACCTCATTCCATTACCCCCTAACTCTCCTTAGGTTCCTAGTACCTCCACTCATGACTGTAAACCTTGGTCACGTCCCGAGTACTGACCTAAAAGCCATCGGGCACTCCCCGGCTCAGTTTGACCCAAAAGTCAAACTCTTCATCTCGATCGAGACTCAATGAATCTTCAAAGGGCACTGAATACCCTTTCCAACGGACCGCCCCGTGTGCGATTCCGACTTACCACGCGAACGAATGATTCGTTTGCGTCCGAAACCCTACCTGGAGTCCACCGTGCGCTTCCAGGCTCTGTTTGACCCAAGTCAACTCTTCAGCTCGACCGAGGCTAAATGAATCTTCAAAGGTCACTGAATACCCTTTCTAACGGTCCATCCCGTGCGCATTTTTGACTTACCATGTGGAAGAATGATTCGTTTAACTCCGAGAGGTCATTGAATGCTTCTCGGGCCCGGTTGACCATAGTCAACTCCCCAAACTGGGCCAAACTCTTTGGAATGTCGAAGTAAACCTCCTAACCTTTCTAACGGTCCGTCCCGTGTGCGTTTCGGACTTACCATGCGGACGAACGATTCATTTGCGTCCGAACGATTCCCCGTCCAGCGGACCGACAAACGCTTCCGAGCCACATTGACCCAAAGTCAACTCCTGAAGTCGGGAGAGGTCCAAAGGACTTTCTAAGCTCTCTAAAATAAATTTCCAACGATATGCCCCGTGCGCAATTCTGACCAACGGTTTGCCCTCGACGGCCAATTTTTTGAAAAAGCCTGAAACACACTGCCAAACGGCAAGTCCCAAAACCTGCCTATCGGCACCTTCCTGTCGGTAGGCAGGAAGGGCTCTAAGATGATCGGCAGTCCCCTGGGGCTATAAAAGTAGGCCTTGGCCTCATTTGCAAGGGAGCTCAGATCAGAGGCAAATCACTCTTAGCAAACCCCCAGAAACCTCTCTCGAAGGCAGCGTGATTTCAACTTTCAAATCCCTTTTTCACTTACACTTTTCATCATCCCTTTCAACAAACTTGATGAATTAACCACTATCCATCATCATCCAAGTGCAAGGGCTGGCTTTCAACATTTAAGATCAAGATCAAAGTCTCCAAGAAGATCCATCTCTCTCACGTTTCTCTTCTTAAATTTGCAATAACTTGTTTTATTACTTAAGCACTTTTATCATCTTAGTTCACATATCCTAACATACTTTTTATCTAGTAGTATTGCACATCTCCTATTTTCATATAAATAAAAAACCCAAAAAATAAGAAAAAGAGGGTTTGCTCATAAATTCCAAGTTGGGATTCTCACACCTTTTCCACACTTTTCTCACAACTAAAACACTTTTTCTACACACACACACACACACACTTATAAATAAGAGATTTCTCCATTTGGATTTATGGGTTAAACCCCACCCCTCGTTTATATGTGAACTACGTGGACTTTGATGCCTTTATAGGCTACGTAGGCGTCTCGAGGTAAAACCCGAAACTCGAGTCCTTTTCTCACTTTTTCTCTTATTTTCTATCTTCTCTTTATCTCATTTTCCATTATATTCTATATACTTGTTCTTAGTAACGTATTATTCCATATGCGTTATCGTTCCTTTATAACGTTCAACATAGGGGTAATCACGTAAATCTTATTTTCTACACTAATCTCACATTCCTACGGATGACTCGCTTTGTCTTTTTTATGATATAGGTCGAGAATTCCTACCTCCATTCTATATATACACATGCACACATATCACGGGGGGGGGGGGGGGGGGGAAATATAAAGGAAAATAGCAAATATCCATGAGAAACCGAATGGGGGGAATGGGTACCTAACACCTTCCCATTTCGTAACTAAGCCTCCGAACCCTTCTCGAATCATTTGGTTTCGCACGCACCAGTATTTCTTTGGATGCCATCCTTCGGGGTGGCTTCCCCTTTTTCTTTTGTCTATTTTGAGTAAAATAGACTGGTGACTCTAAATCTCTCTACATCTTCACACCTCACAAATTGACGTCGACCGAAGCGCTCTCCCGAGAGGGGACGCGCAGGACCCGAAGGATCCCTTCCTCCCTCCGCGGCGGGGATCGGGGATGGCCACAGTGGAGACTCTGCTGGGGATTTTATTTTTTATTATATTTTGAGGGCTTGATTCTATTTACATGGATGTTATATTTCCCATTCCTATGCTTATATTCACACACTTATAGAAAATTCTCCATGTACACTTCACACCACGTGCACCTAGGATCACATGTATATCCCCATGTTTCACGCATCACCCATCCATGCTTGGTGTACCTTTTGGGGTACTTGTACATTGGCTCCTTGTTTGGCATAATCATGAAAGGCATTATCATCATAAGATACAAATAAGAGAATCATGCATGATTCACACGATATCACCAAAGAGCATTGATATTTACCAAATTTTACCCAGTAACTGGAGCGTCACTTCGTGATGGGCGCTGGTCCAGCAGGTCGCAGTTAGCCTAAGAGATATGACTCTCACCTTCCATTGGCCAAGTACCTTCGACATATATCAAACAGTTCCCCCGCATTGTACTGCTTGACCGAAGTCATGACGGGAGGTATATTGCAGGGAATTCGTTCACGTACGCCGAGTATATCAAATTCGCTCTCACGCATACCATCCCCACGAGGTATATGGTGAGGCAATTCACGTACACTCAGGTATATCAAATGGCTTGTCCACAAGTACCGATTGCCCGCAAGAGCAAGACGTATATCGTGGAAGTCACGCCAAAGGGGGGAACCCATGCCAATTCACCCAACCAACTTCATACCCGCATATAGGTGTCAAACCTAGGACACGCACTTTAGATTTCCGGTTTCAACCCGAAACTCTGCCGAAATTCCTGGTCGGCCTGCCGCCCAATGTTTGCGCATTTTTTAAAACAGGACCCTGTCTGCGAGCCTGGTTACAAGTCCAAACCGTAGCTTTGCATATATTAAAAACCCCACTTTTCTAGGCTCAGATCCCGCCCGGCATTGCATTTAGGAGAATTAAATACAAGTGAGAACATAATAATCATAACAATCATGCTAAGTTCCGTCTCCAAAAACATTTCTCCCTTCTTTATTAAAAATACAAAAACATTTATTCCTTCTTTATTAAAAATCCAAAAACATTTCTCCTTTTTTATCAATAATCCAAAAATAGTTTCTTCCCGTTTTTCTCCAAAAGTAAATCTCATCCTACGCCTTCTCAGGTCGATCGCACGCCCTTGGCCTGGCTCCTTATTGGCTTCGGTCTTCAGTCAAATCACCTCGGAGTTTTATCCGCTCCTCTACTACTTCTTCAGAATCCGGAATCCATCCATCTTCCATAAAGAATACAGATCAACCACCAGTCATACAACCAGATTTGCCGACAGTCCAAGCTCAGCTCGTGGCCAAGATTGACAACCTCCAAGCTGAGGTCCGAGAAATGCAACGAAACCAAGTTCCTATGCCTCAAGAGCCCGAGGCCCTATTCCCTCCTGCTATGGGTCCACCCGAGCCCATTTGGGTCCCGAAGGAATATCAGCATGCTCCACGTGCCCCTCCAGTTAATGGGCCACCGCCTGCCCAACTTCCAATGCCAAACATTGCCCAGTCTGTGGCTAACCTACCTATGGTCGCTGATCCAAAGGAGGAGGAGTTGAACAAAGTCAAAGAAGATCTTAAGATGGTCACTAAGAAGTTCGACCAGGTCCGAATCTCTGGGAATTACATGGACTACACCCATATGTCTCCTTATCCTAAAGCAAGGTTACCCGAGAAGTTCAAGATGCCAAACATCGAGAAATTCGGAGGGAGTGGTCCCCCAATTGTTCATCTTTGCAGTTATCATCGTTCCATGACTCTACTAGGGGCGTCCTAAGCGGTAATGGCCCAGCTATTTCAGCAAACTTTGAAGGACAGTGCTCTCCGATGGTTTTTATCTCTTGAGGAATCCAGAATCCGTAGCTGGGAGGATGTAGCCCGAGAATTTGTGTTGCAGTATAAATACAACGAAGAGCTCGAGGTCACCCGCCGTGATTTAGAG
Source organism: Sambucus nigra (assembly GCA_949130495.1). Taxonomy (NCBI): domain Eukaryota; kingdom Viridiplantae; phylum Streptophyta; class Magnoliopsida; order Dipsacales; family Adoxaceae; genus Sambucus; species Sambucus nigra. Next base: position 634,786,170 of record OX422209.1, read on the forward strand.
CTGCTCAAACAAAACTCTGGAGAATCAGTCAGTAACTTCATAGCCCGATGGAGGGAAAAAGCAGCTACCATGACCAATCGGCCATCTGAGGAAGAACAAGTCAACATAGTGAAGAAGAATTTCTTACCCCATGTCCGAGCAACCATGGGAGGAAAATACTACCCCCACTTTCGAGCTCTTAGAGAAGCAGGAGTAGAAATTGAGGAAGGTCTTGCCAAAACAGAAGTTGAACCGAAGAAGGTGACCGGACAGTTCACCCCTAGAAAGTATGACAAGCCTGCCAACGCTACAGCCTCAACCATCAACAGCATCTCTCAACCAACCACATCATGGGCACCAGAAAGCCTCCCTGCCCCCGTCCGAAGGGAATACACTGATCTTCATGCTCCCCTCTCCAAAGTTTACCAAGCCCTGTTAAGCCGAAACCTTATAAAAACCTTGGATCCCCGTCCGTTACCAAACCCACTCCTAAGAAACTTCATGACCGATGCTCATTGCGCCTTACACCAAACAGTTGGCCATACCACCGACCAATGCTTTCACTTTTGGAACGTAATCCAAGATCTCATCGATCGGGGTACCATCGCCCCACCAACCAATCCTAAGCCAAACACTACTCATAACCCACTCCCAAATCACACCAATGCCATATTCTTGGAAGAAAACCCGAATTTCGATCCATCAACTCAAATCACACCCCTATACCCTCCTAAACCTCTTCAAATTTGTCCATATTTCCTCCTACACCCTACTAGCCCCGATGATCAGGCGACGTCACTTCTTATCAGAGCGTGCATCACTGTCCAAACCTGTTCTGAAAGTGGAAGTATGGAATTATCAGAAGTATTGAATCAACTCCTAGAGTTCGGGCTGAAATTGCCCTCACAGATGATTATTGATTGTCAGAGGTTCAGTGTGCTATTTTTGGAAGCGCGGAAATGGGCCCGAGAATCAGATAGGTGGGTGGTACCAATCGACGAAGTCAGCTTACATGATGTTGTCCAGATCATGGCGGAAGCATTCAGGCAAACCAATAATATTTGCAGTATCACCGAGTTACTTGACACTTTGAAGCTACAAGGGTGCCTGATCCCTTCACCCTTACACATCCCCACAGAATGGGAAGACCTATATGAGGAAGCCGTTGAAGTTTTGGAATGCATTGATTTCACGAGGGAAAATAGAATTGTTGCCATCGGATGGGGGGAAGAATTCGAAGTTTCAAATAAAGAACAAGTTTCAGGAGGAAATGGCCCAGTAGCCGACATATGTGGGATGATATCATTTGTAGAACTCCTCGTAGAAATAGATAGGGTGGCAGAACAACCTGAGATTGACGAGGAAACTGGATTTAAGTTTTTCCCTTCTTCAGTAAATCACATGACCAGATCTGGGAGACATTATTAAATTCCAAACTCACTACCAGCAAATGACAAGGGGAAGGGTATTGAAGACCTTCCTATGCCATAAATGACCCTCGAGGAGAGCAAGATCCTCGATTAACTGAAGAAAACTCAAGCTAACATCACTCTATGGGGGCTTTTCATGTCCTCCCAGCAGCACAGAAATGCTTTAATCAAGTTGCTCACAGTACCCATAGTTCCTCCTTCTACCACACTAGAAGAAGCAGTGAATTTGGTCGGGTCCTTGACCTCCACCCAAATGCTGTCATTTTCTGAAGAGGAAATCCCCAAAATTGAGGCGAATCACAATCATGCACTCAACATCTCCATCGAAGTTATAGGAAAGGTGGTACCGCTTTCGCTCGTTGATAATGGATCCGCTTTAAATGTCTGCCCACTGAGAACCTTCAAATGTCTAGGCTTAAAAGAAAGTGACCTCGCTCCAACCTCCGCTGTCATGCGCGCCTACGATAATACCCATCGGAAGGTGATGGGATCCATAAAACTTGCAATAGGGGTTGGACCTATAAACCCTGTCATCGAATTCCAAGTCATTGATATCCCGACCTATTTCAACCTGTTGCTCGGACGACCCTAGCTCCACAGTATAAAGGATGTCTCTTCCTCTTTCCATCAGAAATTGAAGTTCTTCGTCGATGGGTGAGTCATCACCATCTTGGGTGATGACGATAACGCCGAGGGTATAGGCACCAGCAGTCCAATCCTCGAGATACAGTATGGGTCAAATGATATGCTCCTATCAGGATTTCGATTTGAGCCACCTCTACTCTCGGCAGGGGACGGTTTCAAAAAAAGGGTTTGTCCAGAATACGACCCTCATGGCAATGTCAATGTGATTCAGATGTTCAGAAACATGCACTTCGTGACCGAACTGGGGCTAGGACAAAGACAACAAGGGATACTGGAGCCCATCGAACTGAAGAAAGCTTTCCCTCCTTGCGACTTGGGATATCAACCATCAGAACAAGAGCTCAGAATGATTCGCCAGTCTCGATCAAATAAAGGGTTAGACTGCGTTCGAACTATCTCAGGTGATTCCTTAAATGGACGATTCATTAAAGAGGGTGAAGACTTCCCCTTTTGCGGCTTTCCAGAACTGTGGTATGACCATACAGATAAGAAAATAAAGCCTGGAATGGAGATCTTCTTCCAAGATAGCTACCCATAGGCCAAATGAACGGTGCGCGATTCCGAGTCCGTATGACAAAATGAACGGTGCGCGATTCCGAGTCCGTATGACAAAGTTACGACGAATTGAGCGGCGAAGAAAAGCATGCCAAAACAGGGGAAACAGCAAACTGCCCTGTTTGATCGATCGATGGGGGTCGATCGATCGCGCCTTCTTATTTTTGCCACAATTTTCACTGTTGATCGATCGATCACAGGGGTCGATCCCCTGTTTTTTCCAGCAGATATTTTCTCTTCTTTTCTTTCTTCTTTACTTTTATTCCAACTTACTATATAAGCTAGTTTTTGTTGTAATAAGAGCATATATACACTCTCATATTCTGATATAGATAGTTTTAGTTAGGGTTTGGTTTGGAGAGTTCATTTTCTCTTCTTCTTGGATTGACAACCCATGTGGTTTTATAAGATTGGACTATTCACTTCCATTTCCATTAATATAGTTTGTTCTTCATCTTTCCTTGCTTTGCAATTTAGCTTCCATGCTTTCTAACTAGTTTACATGCTTTATTCACATGCATTGATTTACTTGCTTTGTAGTGTAGTTTTATCGCGTTTATTCCCGCTTTCCATTTACCACATTTTTACGATGCTTTCTAGGTAATCTAAATTAGGTTGTATTTGAATTGAACTCACTCGAGTTGATGCGTTGCTTTGCTTTGGTGATGGTGTTTACGGGTCTACTTCAGGTGCGTTGACCTAGTTATTACGCCTATGGGATTTGACGGGGCATATCATGTATGTCCCGTGCTTACGACCTTTTGCGCGTAATTTTCGGGATATTTGTTGACGCCAAAATTGTATTAAGCTTTCATGATGATTTAGGGCGTGACAACCCTTGATTTAATTAACTGTCGAAACGAGACGCACGTGTAATAACTCGTCGACCCATGTAACCATTTTATACGAATTGACTCGGGTGAGGGATATTTGACGCAACTGATTCGTATCGAATATTGTATATTTCCGCCCGTTATCCTTATGCATTCTAGCTCTTTTATGGTCCTAAATGCCTATAATTATGCTCATTAACCAGACAACCTTGGATTTGGATATATACATGCTTTGCAGGGGTTATTTGTGCTTTTGTAGGTATTGGAACGCTAAAAGTGAGGATCCGTTGCATTTCGGAGAAGTTTCGTCGCTGGACGCTACTTCAAGGGCATTTTAGTCAATTCACATTTCTTATTCGGCTCTTGGAAATTCCACGGATGCGTAGTTCATTGAGTTAGCATCGTGTGGCCGTAAACGGTGCGTCGTTTGGAGTTCGGACGAAGAAGCTAGGCTCGTTTCCGTAATGGACCTTTTCCCCCTCATCATGGACCAAATGCAGCCTGAAAACAGAGTACCGGTCGACCGCGTCCCTGTGACCGGTCGACCGCGGTTTCAACTTTTGCCGTGGGAAGGAGACAGTATGCTTTGGCTTAAGGGACCGGTCGACCGCGCCCCTGCGACCGGTCGACCGGTAGTGCCAGATATTTTGGGCTCTTTCCTCTTTCTTTCCTTTTTCCCTTATTTTTTCCCACTTACTATATAAACCCATTTTTGGTTTTAATTCAGATATACTTAGTTAGAATAGATTGTAGAGAGTGGTAGTTAGGGTTTGGGGTTTTTGAAGAGTTTGGCTTTGATTCTTCTCGGTTTGACACCCGATTGGGTTGTAAGTTACACTATTCATCGCCCCTACCATTTAATATAGTTTGTATTTCTTCATTTCTTGCTTTCTAGTTAATTTACAAGCTTTCTAATTTAGGTTTACATGCTTTGATTACTTACTTTGTAGTGTAATTTTACCGCGTTTATTTACCGCTTTCCATTTATCGCGTTTTTAACATGCTTTCTAGGTAATTTAAATTAGGTTGTGTTTGAATTGAACTCACCCGGGTTGACGCGTTGCTTTGCTTTGGTGATGGAGTTTACGGGTCTATTTCGGGTGTGTTGTCCTAGTTATTACGCCTAGGAGATTTGACGGGGCATATCATGTATGTCCCGTGCTTACGACCTTTCGTGCGTAATTTCCGGGATATTTGTTGACGCCAAAATCTTATTAGGCTTTTATGATGATTTGGGGCGTAACAACCCTTGATTTAATTAACTGTCGAAACGAGATGCATTTGTAATAACTCGTCGACCCATGTGACCATTTTATACTAATTAACTCGGGTGAGGGATATTCGACGCAACCTATAGTTTTACTCGCTTTCATAATCTAGTTTCAATACCATTGCCTAGAATAATCTTTTCCTTTATGCATCTTTTCTTTTAGTTTGTAATCATCTTTTACACTTTTATTTCAGATTATTAAATCACTTAAATTCTAGCAACTTGTCCCTGTGGATTCTCGATACCCGACTTACCGCTGTGCTTGCCTCGCAAGTGTAGTAGTAACTTAGGTTTTCGTATTGAGTTGGCGAAACGAAAACAACGACTAGCGTCTTTACACGCGCTACTTTTCGCACTCGATCAAAATGGCGCCGTTGCCGGGGACTAGTTTGTTTTAGACTTTATTTGATTTAGTATTTCATAGTATTTTCTTTCTATTTTTATTATTTGCTAATATTTTGCAGGACTTTCACATTTGAGCACTTAGAAACGCTCGAATTTTTCCCGCGCGCACTTACTTTGTGGAATCCGTCACTTCGAGCCATTTTTGGGGTAAGCATGTCTTATTCTAATTCTTTCGGTAATCATTGTTATAATTCTCAAAATTCTCGCAAACCTATGACTTTCGGTGAATACTTAGAATCCCAAAGTATAACAAATTCAAATATGACTTTGGGCGAGTATAACGAAAGTCAAAACTTAGGTTATTGGAATTTTGATGATGATGATAATGATTTTGGGCCTTTACCTCCTTATAATAGGAATTTTGAAACGAATTCGAATAGTTTTCAAAATTCCTATAATAATGAGTTTTCGTTTAAGTCCGATGGTAATTTTCAAAGTTCCCATTTTCATGCATCCGCACCTCGGCCCATGACATTCGGTGAGGGCTTGCGTATGTATGAAAATGAGAAAATTGAAAACCGCTATCGGGAAGAAAATCGTTCGTGGGAACATGAGTTGGATATATTATTTGAGTCCGACGACGATTTTGCTTCCGAGACTTTTGAAGTCGAGGAATGTTTTGAACGAAATGAGGTACTTGTACCTACTTTGGAACAAGCCATTCTAGACTTTGCCCATCTCGTAATAGATATTGAAAGTGAGGATGAAAATGACGTAATATCTATTTGCAATGAAATGATTTCTTCTTTGGCCCCCAAAGAAGAACATTTCATTGAAAATGATATTATTTCCTTTGAAATTCCAACTTCATGCGATGATGATTCATCTCATGAGTTTGAATTTCTTTCATCCCCTTTTTCATTCTCTATTACCCCACCGAAACAAGTACCCGATGATTCGGTTTCGAACTTTAATGTTTTAAACCCTATCACCGATGAGGAGTACTTGCTCGAGTCGCCCTCCACGATCGCATCTTTGCCTTTGTGTGCGCCGCCTCCCATTCCAACTTCAAAATCCTTGGGAGGATATTCGGCTTTTCTCGGTCCCCACTTGTTTTTGTCACCCGTGCAATCCAAACCCCCCATCCTCCCTCCCAAATTTTTAATTGGCGATGGTTCATTTCTTTCGCCTTACACATGCCTTCCGTTGTTAAAACGGAATTCATATTTTTCGGAAGGCATGCTTGTATGTGAGGGTACACCGGTTATCCTCCAAAGTCAAATCGTTCTTATGGTGGACCCTCAGCTATTTAGACTTCTAGTGTATAGTTAGTGTGAAGTCTAAATAGTAGGTTGTATATAGTTAGCTTTCTTTCTTTTTATTTTTTTTCTTTCCTTGTTAATTTAGTCTAGTGTAATTAGTTAAATTTTTATTATTTGTTTTTGCTATGCTCGGTACTAACTTATTTTGTAGATTCTTTGGACTTGTTCTTATGGGGATCGCTCCAATTTTGGGTAATATCACTCTTTTCCTCTCTTTGACTTGGTTCTTAATTTACATTGAGGACAATGTCAAGTTTTAAGTTATAGGGTGTGGGATATCCTATCCATTTCTTATTTTAGTCCATGTTTTTGCTCACATGTTAGTACTTAGTATGCTTTTCTTAGAAAAATTAAAAATTTCAAAAAGATTTTCTTTCTTTTTTCTCCTTTTTGGGCATTTTGCCTTTGTTTCCGATGATAAATTTCAATAATTGCCCGATCCAATTGACAACCCAATGATGCATGTTCTCGATTTTAGAAGTTATTAGACTTTAGTCTCGATTATTGATATTGTGAATAACTTCATGAATTAAACTTTAATCCCATGAGCACATGCACTTTTATGGTTATATTGGTTTGGTTTAAGATTTTTATAACTCGGTAATCTTTTGTTGCATTGTATATACTTACACCGAGTAAGCTTTGTACCTTTCGTCGTTTGTGAGTGTATACACTATTCATTTCTCATTGAAAACGTTGAATTCGTTGGTAATCTCTCTATTCTTTCATCTCACCGTTCATTAATTGAGTTCATACTTGAAATGTGTTACTTGATCATGATTTTCATATACTGTTTTGATTCGAGAATTGCGTAAACTTTGTGAAATGATCATAGGCCCTCTTTGTTATATCACCCATATTAGCCTTGACCTCACCCTTATATGTTTACCCTCGTTAACCCTTTTGAGCCTAAATATAGCCTTTCATTTCATACCCCATTCCCATAACCAACTCTACATTAGAGTTATATACCATATATACACTTTTCATACCTTTGTTTGGAATGTTACTTGGGATTGAATGTTGTTGTTATGATGTCGGTTGCAATTTAGGCACATGAGAGTTTGATAAGTAAAGAAAAGAAAGATGTGAAAAAAGTGAAGAAAAAGAGAAAGCAAAAAGCAAAAGAAAACAAAAGAGAAAATGAGAAAAAGAAGAAAAGAAAAAGAAAAGAGAAAGTTGTAAATGTTGTATATAGTTCAATAAGCTTTGATTACTCTCCCCGATGATATATCTAATGCCTTTTTGGAACTTGTTTTCCAATTTTGATATTGCCCGCATTATCCCATTATCCCGAATTTTCATTCCGAACACTTTGAATTCGTACATACATTCCTTCGTTTCTCACCTTAGCCATACCTACATTATAACCCTATAAAGTCCTATGTGATCTTAGGGTGCATTTAATTCAAAAGTCATAATAGTTGTGATAATCTGTGAAAATGCATTTCGCCTCTTTAGTGTGCGGTATCCTTTCATTGAGATTACATTTTTCAGTTTATATATAGCGTTCTTCATCTGTGACATGTGTGCGGCCTAGTTTTCACTTACATTTACTCTTTATGCCCGCATGTCCCGTGTATTACCTCCCATTCCGAGTGATTTCATTTGTTGAGCGTAATGCCCGTGAGGATTGAATGTATGCTTGCTTTGATTAGTATCCGGTTTATATAAGTTTTTCGCCAAATCACACTTTGCATGTGCTCGCTCCCCTCCCACATTTTAAGGTTTCAATTCTATGAGGTGCATTCTATAATGTTAATGATTTGGACTTTTGTGTGAATTCATTCACTTTGCTAATAATGCGTATGAAATCCTTTTCGCCATTATTGGGCTTGTTGCATGTTGGATTGGGCATATTTTGAGGAAACCATGTGATGTTTGTGGGTACCATCTCTGAAAACCCTCACGAGACGACACTCGTCCGCTAGGGTAACCTAGGGGTTTAACGGCTTATTGCATATGCTAAATGCAATCGTGTTCCCTACGAAAGTGGCAATTATATTTCGATGCATATATACATTTTGTACCGTTCTCTGTGGTCTGGTTTTCTTTGTTTCATTACTAGGGACTAGCAATGTGTAAGTTAGGGGGTGTGATTCGTATCGAATATTGTATATTTCCTCCCGTTATCCTTATGCATTCTAGCTCTTTTATGGTCCTAAATGCCTATAATTATGCTCATTAACCAGACAACCTTGGATTTGGATATATACATGCTTTGCAGGGGTTATTTGTGCTTTTGTAGGTATTGGAACACTAAAAGTGAGGATCCGTTGCATTTCGGAGAAGTTTCGTCGCTGGACGCTACTTCAAGGGCATTTTAGTCAATTCACATTTCTTATTCGGCTCTTGGAAATTCCACGGATGCGTAGTTCATTGAGTTAGCATCGTGTGGCCGCAAACGGTGCGTCGTTTGGAGTTCGGACGAAGAAGCTAGGCTCGTTTCCGTAATGGACCTTTTCCCCCTCATCATGGACCAAATGCAGCCTGAAAACAGAGTACCGGTCGACCGCGTCCCTGTGACCGGTCGACCGCGGTTTCAACTTTTGCCGTGGGAAGGAGACAGTATGCTTTGGCTTAAGGGACCGGTAGACCGCGCCCCTGCGACCGGTCGACCGGTAGTGCCAGATATTTTGGGCTCTTTCCTCTTTCTTTCCTTTTTCCCTTATTTTTTCCCACTTACTATATAAACCCATTTTTGGTTTTAATTCAGATATACTTAGTTAGAATAGATTGTAGAGAGTGGTAGTTAGGGTTTGGGGTTTTTGAAGAGTTTGGCTTTGATTCTTCTCGGTTTGACACCCGATTGGGTTGTAAGTTACACTATTCATCGCCCCTACCATTTAATATAGTTTGTATTTCTTCATTTCTTGCTTTCTAGTTAATTTACAAGCTTTCTAATTTAGGTTTACATGCTTTGATTACTTACTTTGTAGTGTAATTTTACCGCGTTTATTTACCGCTTTCCATTTATCGCGTTTTTAACATACTTTCTAGGTAATTTAAATTAGGTTGTGTTTGAATTGAACTCACCCGGGTTGACGCGTTGCTTTGCTTTGGTGATGGAGTTTACGGGTCTATTTCGGGTGTGTTGTCCTAGTTATTACGCCTAGGAGATTTGACGGGGCATATCATGTATGTCCCGTGCTTACGACCTTTCGTGCGTAATTTCCGGGATATTTGTTGACGCCAAAATCTTATTAGGCTTTTATGATGATTTGGGGCGTAACAACCCTTGATTTAATTAACTGTCGAAACGAGATGCATTTGTAATAACTCGTCGACCCATGTGACCATTTTATACTAATTAACTCGGGTGAGGGATATTCGACGCAACCTATAGTTTTACTCGCTTTCATAATCTAGTTTCAATACCATTGCCTAGAATAATCTTTTCCTTTATGCATCTTTTCTTTTAGTTTGTAATCATCTTTTACACTTTTATTTCAGATTATTAAATCACTTAAATTCTAGCAACTTGTCCCTGTGGATTCTCGATACCCGACTTACCGCTGTGCTTGCCTCGCAAGTGTAGTAGTAACTTAGGTTTTCGTATTGAGTTGGCGAAACGAAAACAACGACTAGCGTCTTTACACGCGCTACTTTTCGCACTCGATCAAAATGGCGCCGTTGCCGGGGACTAGTTTGTTTTAGACTTTATTTGATTTAGTATTTCATAGTATTTTCTTTCTATTTTTATTATTTGCTAATATTTTGCAGGACTTTCACATTTGAGCACTTAGAAACGCTCGAATTTTTCCCGCGCGCACTTACTTTGTGGAATCCGTCACTTCGAGCCATTTTTGGGGTAAGCATGTCTTATTCTAATTCTTTCGGTAATCATTGTTATAATTCTCAAAATTCTCGCAAACCTATGACTTTCGGTGAATACTTAGAATCCCAAAGTATAACAAATTCAAATATGACTTTGGGCGAGTATAACGAAAGTCAAAACTTAGGTTATTGGAATTTTGATGATGATGATAATGATTTTGGGCCTTTACCTCCTTATAATAGGAATTTTGAAACGAATTCGAATAGTTTTCAAAATTCCTATAATAATGAGTTTTCGTTTAAGTCCGATGGTAATTTTCAAAGTTCCCATTTTCATGCATCCGCACCTCGGCCCATGACATTCGGTGAGGGCTTGCGTATGTATGAAAATGAGAAAATTGAAAACCGCTATCGGGAAGAAAATCGTTCGTGGGAACATGAGTTGGATATATTATTTGAGTCCGACGACGATTTTGCTTCCGAGACTTTTGAAGTCGAGGAATGTTTTGAACGAAATGAGGTACTTGTACCTACTTTGGAACAAGCCATTCTAGACTTTGCCCATCTCGTAATAGATATTGAAAGTGAGGATGAAAATGACGTAATATCTATTTGCAATGAAATGATTTCTTCTTTGGCCCCCAAAGAAGAACATTTCATTGAAAATGATATTATTTCCTTTGAAATTCCAACTTCATGCGATGATGATTCATCTCATGAGTTTGAATTTCTTTCATCCCCTTTTTCATTCTCTATTACCCCACCGAAACAAGTACCCGATGATTCGGTTTCGAACTTTAATGTTTTAAACCCTATCACCGATGAGGAGTACTTGCTCGAGTCGCCCTCCACGATCGCATCTTTGCCTTTGTGTGCGCCGCCTCCCATTCCAACTTCAAAATCCTTGGGAGGATATTCGGCTTTTCTCGGTCCCCACTTGTTTTTGTCACCCGTGCAATCCAAACCCCCCATCCTCCCTCCCAAATTTTTAATTGGCGATGGTTCATTTCTTTCGCCTTACACATGCCTTCCGTTGTTAAAACGGAATTCATATTTTTCGGAAGGCATGCTTGTATGTGAGGGTACACCGGTTATCCTCCAAAGTCAAATCGTTCTTATGGTGGACCCTCAGCTATTTAGACTTCTAGTGTATAGTTAGTGTGAAGTCTAAATAGTAGGTTGTATATAGTTAGCTTTCTTTCTTTTTATTTTTTTTCTTTCCTTGTTAATTTAGTCTAGTGTAATTAGTTAAATTTTTATTATTTGTTTTTGCTATGCTCGGTACTAACTTATTTTGTAGATTCTTTGGACTTGTTCTTATGGGGATCGCTCCAATTTTGGGTAATATCACTCTTTTCCTCTCTTTGACTTGGTTCTTAATTTACATTGAGGACAATGTCAAGTTTTAAGTTATAGGGTGTGGGATATCCTATCCATTTCTTATTTTAGTCCATGTTTTTGCTCACATGTTAGTACTTAGTATGCTTTTCTTAGAAAAATTAAAAATTTCAAAAAGATTTTCTTTCTTTTTTCTCCTTTTTGGGCATTTTGCCTTTGTTTCCGATGATAAATTTCAATAATTGCCCGATCCAATTGACAACCCAATGATGCATGTTCTCGATTTTAGAAGTTATTAGACTTTAGTCTCGATTATTGATATTGTGAATAACTTCATGAATTAAACTTTAATCCCATGAGCACATGCACTTTTATGGTTATATTGGTTTGGTTTAAGATTTTTATAACTCGGTAATCTTTTGTTGCATTGTATATACTTACACCGAGTAAGCTTTGTACCTTTCGTCGTTTGTGAGTGTATACACTATTCATTTCTCATTGAAAACGTTGAATTCGTTGGTAATCTCTCTATTCTTTCATCTCACCGTTCATTAATTGAGTTCATACTTGAAATGTGTTACTTGATCATGATTTTCATATACTGTTTTGATTCGAGAATTGCGTAAACTTTGTGAAATGATCATAGGCCCTCTTTGTTATATCACCCATATTAGCCTTGACCTCACCCTTATATGTTTACCCTCGTTAACCCTTTTGAGCCTAAATATAGCCTTTCATTTCATACCCCATTCCCATAACCAACTCTACATTGGAGTTATATACCATATATACACTTTTCATACCTTTGTTTGGAATGTTACTTGGGATTGAATGTTGTTGTTATGATGTCGGTTGCAATTTAGGCACATGAGAGTTTGATAAGTAAAGAAAAGAAAGATGTGAAAAAAGTGAAGAAAAAGAGAAAGCAAAAAGCAAAAGAAAACAAAAGAGAAAATGAGAAAAAGAAGAAAAGAAAAAGAAAAGAGAAAGTTGTAAATGTTGTATATAGTTCAATAAGCTTTGATTACTCTCCCCGATGATATATCTAATGCCTTTTTGGAACTTGTTTTCCAATTTTGATATTGCCCGCATTATCCCATTATCCCGAATTTTCATTCCGAACACTTTGAATTCGTACATACATTCCTTCGTTTCTCACCTTAGCCATACCTACATTATAACCCTATAAAGTCCTATGTGATCTTAGGGTGCATTTAATTCAAAAGTCATAATAGTTGTGATAATCTGTGAAAATGCATTTCGCCTCTTTAGTGTGCGGTATCCTTTCATTGAGATTACATTTTTCAGTTTATATATAGCGTTCTTCATCTGTGACATGTGTGCGGCCTAGTTTTCACTTACATTTACTCTTTATGCCCGCATGTCCCGTGTATTACCTCCCATTCCGAGTGATTTCATTTGTTGAGCGTAATGCCCGTGAGGATTGAATGTATGCTTGCTTTGATTAGTATCCGGTTTATATAAGTTTTTCGCCAAATCACACTTTGCATGTGCTCGCTCCCCTCCCACATTTTAAGGTTTCAATTCTATGAGGTGCATTCTATAATGTTAATGATTTGGACTTTTGTGTGAATTCATTCACTTTGCTAATAATGCGTATGAAATCCTTTTCGCCATTATTGGGCTTGTTGCATGTTGGATTGGGCATATTTTGAGGAAACCATGTGATGTTTGTGGGTACCATCTCTGAAAACCCTCACGAGACGACACTCGTCCGCTAGGGTAACCTAGGGGTTTAACGGCTTATTGCATATGCTAAATGCAATCGTGTTCCCTACGAAAGTGGCAATTATATTTCGATGCATATATACATTTTGTACCGTTCTCTGTGGTCTGGTTTTCTTTGTTTCATTACTAGGGACTAGCAATGTGTAAGTTAGGGGGTGTGATTCGTATCGAATATTGTATATTTCCTCCCGTTATCCTTATGCATTCTAGCTCTTTTATGGTCCTAAATGCCTATAATTATGCTCATTAACCAGACAACCTTGGATTTGGATATATACATGCTTTGCAGGGGTTATTTGTGCTTTTGTAGGTATTGGAACGCTAAAAGTGAGGATCCGTTGCATTTCGGAGAAGTTTCGTCGCTGGACGCTACTTCAAGGGCATTTTAGTCAATTCACATTTCTTATTCGGCTCTTGGAAATTCCACGGATGCGTAGTTCATTGAGTTAGCATCGTGTGGCCGCAAACGGTGCGTCGTTTGGAGTTCGGACGAAGAAGCTAGGCTCGTTTCCGTAATGGACCTTTTCCCCCTCATCATGGACCAAATGCAGCCTGAAAACAGAGTACCGGTCGACCGCGTCCCTGTGACCGGTCGACCGCGGTTTCAACTTTTACCGTGGGAAGGAGACAGTATGCTTTGGCTTAAGGGACCGGTCGACCGCGCCCCTGCGACCGGTCGACCGGTAGTGCCAGATATTTTGGGCTCTTTCCTCTTTCTTTCCTTTTTCCCTTATTTTTTCCCACTTACTATATAAACCCATTTTTGGTTTTAATTCAGATATACTTAGTTAGAATAGATTGTAGAGAGTGGTAGTTAGGGTTTGGGGTTTTTGAAGAGTTTGGCTTTGATTCTTCTCAGTTTGACACCCGATTGGGTTGTAAGTTACACTATTCATCGTCCCTACCATTTAATATAGTTTGTATTTCTTCATTTCTTGCTTTCTAGTTAATTTACAAGCTTTCTAATTTAGGTTTACATGCTTTGATTACTTACTTTGTAGTGTAATTTTACCGCGTTTATTTACCGCTTTCCATTTATTGCGTTTTTAACATGCTTTCTAGGTAATTTAAATTAGGTTGTGTTTGAATTGAACTCACCCGGGTTGACGCGTTGCTTTGCTTTGGTGATGGAGTTTACGGGTCTATTTCGGGTGTGTTGTCCTAGTTATTACGCCTAGGAGATTTGACGGGGCATATCATGTATGTCCCGTGCTTACGACCTTTCGTGCGTAATTTCCGGGATATTTGTTGACGCCAAAATCTTATTAGGCTTTTATGATGATTTGGGGCGTAACAACCCTTGATTTAATTAACTGTCGAAACGAGATGCATTTGTAATAACTCGTCGACCCATGTGACCATTTTATACTAATTAACTCGGGTGAGGGATATTCGACGCAACCTATAGTTTTACTCGCTTTCATAATCTAGTTTCAATACCATTGCCTAGAATAATCTTTTCCTTTATGCATCTTTTCTTTTAGTTTGTAATCATCTTTTACACTTTTATTTCAGATTATTAAATCACTTAAATTCTAGCAACTTGTCCCTGTGGATTCTCGATACCCGACTTACCGCTGTGCTTGCCTCGCAAGTGTAGTAGTAACTTAGGTTTTCGTATTGAGTTGGCGAAACGAAAACAACGACTAGCGTCTTTACACGCGCTACTTTTCGCACTCGATCAGCAACCTATAGTTCTACGTGATTTCTTAATATAGTTTCAATACCATTGCCTAGATTAACATTTCCCTTTATGCATATTTTTCCTTTTAGTTTGTAACCATCTTTTACACTTTTATTTCGGAGTATTAAATCACTTAAATTCTAGCAACTTGTCCCTGTGGATTCTCGATACTCGACTTACCGTTGTACTCACCAGTTGAGTATAGTCGTAGTTTAGGTTTTTGTATAGTTCAGGTGAGGCGAATTCAAAACGACCGGAGCGTAGGTGACTATCGCGCCGCGGCGAAACCT
This sequence comes from Sambucus nigra, assembly GCA_949130495.1. Classification (NCBI taxonomy): domain Eukaryota; kingdom Viridiplantae; phylum Streptophyta; class Magnoliopsida; order Dipsacales; family Adoxaceae; genus Sambucus; species Sambucus nigra. Next base: position 634,801,387 of record OX422209.1, read on the forward strand.
GCGATCATCAAATGGTGCCGTTGCCGGGGACTAGTTTGTGTTAGACTTTATTTGATTTAGTATTTCATATTATTTATTTCTATTTGTATTATTTGCTAACCTTTTTGCAGGACTTCTACATTTGAGTGCCTAAGAACGCTTGAATTATCCCGTCGCACATCATTGTTGTGGAAGTCGCCTTCTCGAGCTTTCGTTGGGGTAAGCATGTCTTATTCTAACTTTTCTGGTAATCCTAATGATAATTCTCAAAATTCCGGTAAACCTATGACTTTTGATCAATACTTGCAATCCCAAAAAGTTGCAACATCTAAAATGACATTGGGTGAGTATTACGAAAGTCAAAGTTTGGATTACAACAATTTTGTGCATGATCATTCTGATTTTGGATCGCAAGATCCTTATGATAAGAATTTTGAAACCAATTGTAATCAATTTCAAAATTCCTATGTTAATGATTTTGAGTGTAGTCCCGAGAACAATTTTCAAACCTCCCATTTTCAAGCATCCGCTCCTCGCCCCATGATATTCGGTGAGGGATTGCGTATGCTTGAATATGAGAGGATTGCAGAATGTTATCGGGAAGAAAATCGTTGTTGGGAACACGAGTTGGATTTACTATTTGAATCCGACGACGACTTTTCTTCGGAGACTGCCGAAGTCGAGGACTGTTTTGAACCAAATGAGGACTTCGTTCTGACTTTGGAACAAATCATCCTTGACTTGACCCACGGTATAGTAGAGAATGAAAATGAGGATGAAAAAGGCATGGTATCTATTTGCAATGAATTCGTTTCTTCTTTGATTTTCAAAGAAGAAAGTTTCATTGTAAACGATCCTATTTCTCCCGAAATTCAATTCTCAAGCGATGATCACTCATCGACTGCGATTGAATTTCTTTCATCCCCATCATCATAATATACTATCGTACCAATTCGAGTACCCGATGAATCAGTTCAAAACTTTTTAGTTCCAAACCTTTTCACCGACGAGGAGTACTCCCTCGAGCCGCTTTCCATAACGGCATCTTTGCCCTCATGTGTGCCGCCTCCCACTCCAACTTTAAAATACTCGAGAGATTTTTTGATGTTTTCTCGGCCCGCATGTGTATTTGTTGCCCGTCCTATCCAAATCCCCCATCCTCCCTCCCAAAGTTTCAATTGGGGATGGTTCAATTTCACCGCCTTACACATGCCTTCCGTCGTTCGAACAGAATTCCTATTTTTCGGGAGGCATGCATGTTCGGGAGGGTCCACCGTTGATCCGCCAAATTCAAATTGTGTTTTGGATGGACCCTCAAAAGTTTAAACTTTTAGTATATAGTTAATTGCACATCCTAAGTGTAGGTTGTATATACTAACTTCTTCATTTTTGTTTTTCTTAATTTTAGCCTAGTGTAATTAGTTAATCTCTTTTTATTTCTTTTTGTATGCTTGGTTCTAACTCTTTTTTAGGTTCAACGCACTTGAATTTGCGGAGACAATGCATCCTGGCACGCATTTCTTAAGAAAACAAGCAAAAAAGTCGCAAAAACATTTTTACCTTTATTTTTCACACGCGCATTCTCACGCATTTGCATTTGTTTTTCTTTTTTGTTTTATTTTATTTTTCATTTTGTCGTGACCATGCGTGTGTGTTGCTCATTGTACATATTTTTATTTTTTTCGGTTCACTTAGGTCTATTTGTGTGTATATTTATGCCTATGTATATATAATTTTATTTTTATTTTTCTATTTTTATTTCATATTTTCATATTTATATACTTATATATACTATATATATAGTTATTTTATATTTAAACCCCCTAATTATCCCTGATTTGCAATTCCCCCCCCCCCCCTCATTTAAAAAAGGAATGCAGTGTGCCTGGCCCTGCTTGATCGATCGATCGAGCAGTTAAAGGCCGAGATCTGCTTCTTTTTTCTCCACTTTCACCCATTCTCTCTTCTCCTCTCTCAAATTGTTTTGCCCTAGATTTTCCCCACACCACATTTCTCTCAATTTCTTCCAAATTCTACACTTTCAAGGTATAATCTTCACTACTTTTACATGTATTTGTAGTTTTTGGTACATTTTTGTCATGTATTACATGTTTAAACCCTAAGTTGACATATGTTTGAATGTGGTTGTTATCCCCCTGATTTTTGTTGTTCCAATCGAATTTTCTTGTGATTATTGATGTAAATCCACTCATGAACACATATATCTTACTGCATTGTTGTTTTGTTCATGAGTGGGGCGATTTCGTTGGTTCAATGTGGTATTTTTCAACCTTGACGCACATTGCGCACGCCAAGTGTTCGTCAAAATGCCTAAAACAGTTTTCAATCCAATTTTTGATGCACACTTGGGTGATTTTCATTCCATGTCGCATTCCGACAATTTTCATCGCAATGTTGCAATTTTTTCACCTCGGTTTTGCACACTTGCACCTCCATTTCAACTTGTACACTACTAACCATTAATTATGCTTACAATTTTTTTTGTCTTGCCTAATTCTTGTTTTGTAGGTTGAAATGGCACCGAAGAAATACAGCTCTACTACGTGTGTGCCCACCGGGGACGTTGATGGTTTTCGCTGCGATCAAGAGCGGGATTGGTTCCGCGCACACTTTCATACATCCGAGCGTCCGCTTGGATATCATTTTTCGTGGGTCCTTGAGGAAATACCGAGGGAGGCGCGTGTTCTATTGCGCCGTCAGGGGTGGGAGCCCTTTCTTGCTACTAACGGGCGCGTCAATGAAGAGTTGGTCCGAATATTTTACGCGACGTTAGTGGAGGTAAAGGTCAGTGGGCCGACTACATACGAGGCGATGGTCCGTGGGGTGAGGATACCCTTCAGATTTGGCAGATTTTATGGGTGTTCCACTCCCTGCGGACTCAGTCAGTTTTCTGGATGGGACCATCTTCGGTCGGGGGACATTGATAGAGGCTCTTGCACCGGGCGAGGCGTGGAAAAAGGGTGATTTCCGCTCGGCTGCGATGGAGGACTTACCGAGGTTATTGCACTACATCAATGTCCACTCTTTCATGGTGACGAACAACCGGTCAGAGGTTCGTCACAAACATGCCGCTCTGATCTACACGATGATTAATGGTTTGGGCAATATCAGCTTGCCCCGTATCTTTCTAGATGTGAGCGACAGCTAAAGAGATCGCCTGGAGATTTTCCCTTCCCTTTCCTGCCATCATTACGAGGATATGTATTTCGCACGGTTGCCCTGAGTTGGACGCTGACCGTAAGCATGACCCACTCGGACTTTTCTCCAAGGATAACATTTCAAAATTGCTAAAGCATGAGTGGGGGAAACCGGGAGGTAAGAGACAGAGGGCAGAGGTGGCTAATGAGCCGGGCGATGAGGAGGATGAGATACGGGAGATGGAGATGGGTGAGGGTTCTCACGCTCCACACACTGATGATGATGCCCGCTTTGCGGCATTCCGACCGTGCAGGACCAGCGTTGGGAGGAGACCCAACTTAGGTGGGCTACTTGGGAGTCCCGCCTGGACCAGTTGCAGGCCGAGCAGCGGCAGCAGTGGGCACAACAGCAGGCTCAGAAGGAGAAGTTTTATGCCGAGCAGCGGTAGGAGTGGGCCGTGCAGAGGCAGGCGAGGGCACAGCACAGACAGGACTATCGGATGATGCATCGGATGATGAGAGATCTTTATCTGCAGCACAGTGATTCCGACACACCATTGCCTCCTCATTTTCAGGACCCCTCTGATCCTAGTGATTCCGGCCACTAGGCTACTGTTGTACTGGGTTATTTTTGTATTCTGGGATCGGATATTATATTGTACTTTTTTTTTATTTTGTATTTGTATTTCTTTTATTTCACTAGTTGTAATGTATTAAGTGATTTTGTATTGAACTTATGAGATGAGAAATGAAAATGTAGTTTGTGGTTTTTTATTGGATTTTGATGTGTGTGACCTTCCATTTTATAAAATTAAAAAGTTCACCATCAATTTATCTAGTATTTGCACTTCAGCCCCTCTATATTATTGTGACTTGTGACATAGATTCTCTTAACTTAATACATCGGTACATATTCTTCATATGCTTTGTACTAACTTGTTTTGCAGCTTCATTTGGACTTGTACTTATGGAGATCGCTCCACATTTGGGTAATATCATTCTTTTCCAAGCTTTGTGTTGTGTTCTTTAATGGATGCATTGGGGACAATGCAACATTCAAGTTAGGGGGTGTAGGATATTCTATCCATTTTGCTGTTTAGTCCTTGGATTTGATTACAATTTAGTTACAAAGCATGTTTTTGTTAAAAATTTGAAAATTTTCAAAAATATTTTCTTTCTTTTTTCTCCTTTATTGGGCATTTTGCCCTTGTTTTCGATGATAAATTTTAATAATTGTCCGATCAAATAGACAATTCAACGATGCATGTTCTCGATTTTAGAAGTTATTAGTTTTTAGTCCCTAAATCATTGATATTATGAATAACTTCATGAATTAAACTTTAATCCGTGAGCACACGCACCATTCTTGTTATATTGATTTGGTTTAAGATTTTTATAACTCGGTATGCTTTTGTTGTATTGTATATACTTACACCGAGTGAGATTAGAGACTTATCTTCATTTGTGAGTGTATACATTATTCTTTCCTCTTTGAAAACGTTACAGTCGTTGGTAATCTCTTTATTCTTTCATTGACCGTTCATTAATTGAGTTCATACTTGAAATGTGTTACTTGATCATGATTTTCATATGTTGTTTTGACTCGAGAATTGCGTATACTTTGTGAAATGATCATAGGCCCTCTTTGATATATCACCCATATGACCTTGACCTCACCTTTTTTATGTTCCCTAGTCAACCCACTTGAGCCTAAATACTAGCCTTTCTTTTCATTACCCAAAATCCCATATCCAACACCAAATTGGAGTTTTATACCATGCATATTACCTTACATACCCTTGTTTGGATTGTTGCTTGGAATTGAATGTTATTATTGTATTATGGTTGCAATTTGAGTATGAAAAGAGTAAGAAGTGAAAAGAGTGAAAAAGAGAAAGTTGAAAACAAAAGAAAACAAAGTGAGAAAAAGGAAGAAAAGAAAAAGAAAGAGAAAGTTGTTTATATTGTTTGTAGTGTTTCAATAATCCTTGTTACTCTCTCGGTTGTTATATCTAATGCACGTTTGGATATCATTTGTCTAATTTTAAAATTTCCCATTTTTTCCATAATTCCGAATTTCGTCCCCAAACACTTTGAATCCGTATATACATCCCTTTCATTTCGTACCCTAACCTAGCATACATTACAACCCTATACAAGTCCTATGTGATCTTAAGTTGATGTAATTCAAATGTTTAAATACTTTTGATAATCTGTGAAAATGCATTTCGCCTCTTTTATATGTGCGGTATCCTTTCACTGAGATTGCAATTTTTATTTCCTATATAGCGTTCTTCAATTATGACATGTGCGCGGCCTAGTTTCCCTTTACATTTACTCCTTATGCCCGCATGTCCCGTGTGTTACCTCCCTGTTTCAAGTGAATTCATTTGATGAGTGTGATGCCCGTGAGGATTGACTTTTATGCATGCTTTGATATTTAGTATCCGAGTTATTTAAGTTTTTCGCTAAATCATACTTTGCATATGCTCACTTCCCTCCCACATGTTAGAGTTTCAATTCATTAAGGTGCATTCGATAATGTTAATAACTATGGACTTCTTACGCGAATTTGTTTGCTATGCTAATAACATGTTGAAACCTTGTTCGCACTGATGAGTTTGTCTTACTTGATTGGGCATATTTTGAGGAAACTTTATGATGTTTATGGGCTTCATCCCTGAAAACCCTCACGAGACGACACTCGTCCACTAGGGTAACCTAGGGGTTTAACGGCTTATTGCATATGCTAAATGCAATCGAATCGCCCGCGAAAGTGGCCTTATCTTTTTATTGCTTTTATACCATAATTTTGTACTATCTCCTGTGTTGGTTTACTTGTTCTTCTTGTTACATCCTATTTCATTGCTAGGGACTAGCAATGTGTAAGTTAGGGGGTGTGATAATACGCAAATATCGCGTATTTCATCCGTCGAACCTACGCATTTTATCCCCCTCGGGTACCTTAATCGCTATATTTAAGCCCGTTAACCAAACAACCTCTGTTTATATTGTTAACATGATATATGAGGTATAATTGGGCTTTTGTAGGTATTTAGGTACCAAGTATGGGATCCGGACGCATTCCGCGCAATTTTCATACGCAACCGCACGTTCAAGGGCAATCCGATTATTTCACAGCTCGGGCACCTAGCCCGACATCTACATGGAAGTTATATCTCTCCTCGCTAGCTTCGCGTGGCCGTGAACGGTGCACGATTCTGAGTCCGTATGACAAAGTTACGGTGAATTGAGCGGCGAAGGAAAGCATGACAAAACAGGGGAAACAACGAACTGCCCTGTTTGATCGATCGATCGAGCCTGGGGGTCGATCGATCGAGCCTTCTTATTTTTGCCACAATTTTCACTGTTGATCGATCGATCACAGGGGTCGATCCCCTGTTTTTTCCAGCAGATATTTTCTCTTCTTTTCTTTCTTCTTTACTTTTATTCCAACTTACTATATAAGCTAGTTTTTGTTGTAATAAGAGCATATATACACTCTCATATTCTGATATAGATAGTTTTAGTTAGGGTTTGGTTTGGAGAGTTCATTTTCTCTTCTTCTTGGATTGACAACCCATGTGGTTTTATAAGATTGGACTATTCATTTCCATTTCCATTAATATAGTTTGTTTTTCATCTTTCCTTGCTTTGCAATTTAGCTTCCATGCTTTCTAACTAGTTTACATGCTTTATTCACATGCTTTGATTTACTTGCTTTGTAGTATAGTTTTATCGCGTTTATTCCCGCTTTTCATTTACCGCGTTTTTATGATGCTTTCTAGGTAATCTAAATTAGGTTGTGTTTGAATTGAACTCACTCGAGTTGACGCGTTGCTTTGCTTTGGTGCTGGTGTTTACGGGTCTATTTCGGGTGCGTTGTCCTAGTTATTATGCCTAGGGGATTTGACGGGGCATATCATGTATGTCCTGTGCTTATGACCTTTCGCACGTAATTTTTGGGATATTTGTTGAGGCCAAAATCATATTAAGCTTTCATGATGATTTAGAGCGTGACAACCCTTGATTTAATTAACTGTCGAAACGAGACGCACGTGTAATAACTCGTCGACCCATGTAACCATTTTATACGAATTAACTCGGGTGAGGGATATTCGACGCAACCTATAGTTCTATTTTCTTTCTTAATCTAGTTTCAATACCATTGCCTAGATTAACATTTCCCTTTATGCATATTTTTCCTTTTAGTTTGTAACCATCTTTTACACTTTTATTTCAGAGTATTAAATCACTTAAATTCTAGCAATGTGTCCCTGTGGATTCTCGATACCCGACTTATCGTTGTACTCACCAGTTGAGTATAGTCGTAGTTTAGGTTTTTGTATAGTTTAGGTGAGCCGAATTCAAAACGACCGGCGCGTAGGTGACTATCGCGTCGCGGCGAAACCTGCGATCATCAATGGCGCTGCCAACAAAAAGGGATATGGCATTGGGATACTTCTGGTCTCCCCATATGACTCTCACACTCCCATCGCCATAAAATTGGATTTCCCTAGCACCAACAATATGACAGAATACGAGCCATGCACAGTGGGCATCAAAGTCGCTCTCAAGAAAGGTATTCAATACCTTGATGTATATGGGGATTCTGCCCTCATCATCAGTCAAGTGCTCAGAAAGTGGAAGGTCAAGGACGAAAAGCTCCAACCCTTTCATGACCAATTAGAAGAGTTAGCCTCCGATTCTGATATATCACCTTCCATTACCTGCCCCGAGCAAAGAACAACCTAACCGATGCTCTCGCCACTTTGGCCTCCATGATCGACATGCCCGAGGGAATAACAATTACCCCCTTCCTAGTTCAGAAGCAGGACAAATCGACCCATTGTTACCATATTAATCTTGTCTCCACAGAAGACCCCGAACTAGCCGATTACTGGTACTATGATATATGGTGCCTCCTCAGGTACGGTAGGTATCCCGAGGGTTCCAACAAGAACAATCGAGCTACCCTCCGAAGGCTGGCCGCTCAGTACATCATCTATCATAAAGCACTACTCAAGAAATATTTCGATGGAACTCATTTGCACTGTATCGCATGGGTTGACATTGAAAAGATAATGCAGAAAATCCACAGTGGGGAATGCGGGCCCCACATGAACGATCACATGCTTTCCAAGAAGATCATCCGACAGGGCTGCTACTAGGCCACCATGGCTCAGGATTGCACCGCCTATGTTCGGAGATGCCCTAAATGCCAACAGTTCTCCAATCTTCAACAGTTGCCTCCGTGGGAATTATACAACATAACTTCTCCCTGGTCGTTCTCCACCTGGGGTATTGACATCATAGGGAAGGTTACGCTAAAAGCGTCAAACGGGCATGAGTTCATCCTGGTTGCCATCGATTACTTCACCAAATGGGTCGAAGCTGAGTCATACGCAGTATTAAATGCCAAGAATGTGGCCAAATTCATTAAGAAAAATATCATCTGCCGATATGGAGTCCCGCACGAGATAGTGTCAGATAACGATTTGCACTTCGAGGCAGAAGTCAGAGAAGTTGTCAACGAGTATGGGATTCAGAGACACAAATCTTCTCCCTACCGACCTCAGACCAATGGTGCAGTTGAAGCCGCCAATAAAAACCTCAAAGCCATCATCACCAAGATGACCAAAAATTGTAGAGACTGGGCCGACCGGATCCCATACGCCCTCTGGGGCTATCGAACCTTAATCCGAACCTCTACTGGGGCTACCCCTTACTCCTTGGTCTATGGCATGGAGGCAGTCCTACCTGTGGAGCTAGAAATACCCTCGATACGCGTCATGCTCGAAAGCAAGGTTAGTGAAGAAGACTGGTGCCAAGGCCGTCTTGATGAGCTAGACCTTCTGGATGAAAGAAGATTAAAAGCTCTTTATCACATACAGGGATACCATCGCCGAATAGTGCATTCATTCAACAAAAGAGTCAAGGACCGTGGTGTCCAAGAGGGGGATTTAGCCCTCAAGGAGATAATAGAACCCATCTGGGACCCCAGAGGAAAATTCAAGCCCAATTGGAGTGGCCCCTACATTGTGAAGAAGATATTATCCGGCGGTGCCGCCATGCTCGCTGACCTGGATGGGGAAGAGAAAGCTCGTCCAGTCAGTCTGGATCATCTCAAGAAATTCTACCCCTAGTCCGAAATCTCGGCGCGCTACGACTCTTCTCATCCCCCTTCTATTCTAAAAAAAACTCTTCATTTCCCTCTACTCAGAACTACGTGGGCCTGATCCTCTACATAAAACTATTTTAAAACTTTTCAAAAAAAAACAGAGGTACGTAGGTAGCTCATACATCCCACATGAGCACGGCCCCTTCTTTTTCACAAAAATATATTCTTTTCTTATCTCTGAGAACGATAGTTCATTCTAAACATCTACTTGAACAAAAGGATTATGTAGGCCTTAGCAATCGGTATAGATAATTTAAAACATAAAATTCATCGAAAGGCACAGCTGGATGATCAGAAACTTGTTTATTTCATTAATAAGAAACTACAGTACATATTATATAAGAAAAAGGAATGGATAACTCCCTTCCCCCCACTACCATAAAAAACAGATAAAATTCCCCACGTCTGTTACATAAACAAACTCCCCATGAGTCCTACCCATAGCTACCAGAAGAGCCTACACCCTCATCATCTACATCCTGAGGACCCCAAGTTTCTCCTGCCTGAATAAAGTGCTGCAAACATTCCATGGATCGATGAGCCTTAACCATCTTCGAAAAGAACACAACACCCCCTTCCATGGAGTCAGATAAAGCAAACCATCTTTGACCAGTCTCTACTGCCAACATCTTGTTGACTATTTTCCTCCACAACCACCTGATATAATCTTTGGGGACATGGCAAACCTTCCCAACAGACTAAGAGGGACAGGTCGACGGACGCCGATTTTCCCACAGATACCCAAGCAACAGACGCAGACGCTTAGTCAAATCCTCTACTGGAAAGAAGTTTAAGGTCCGAGGGGGCACGACCTGCGCCTAGACGAATTGGCGCAAAAGTCACCAAGGGAAATAAAAAGAGGTATGTCTGAGACCAACCAGTCGCATATATGAATACTCTCCTAGCTCCAGAACTGGCTGCAACAGCCCCACCAAGGCACTGACCAATACAGCCCACAAGCCCCATGCTCCACAAGCCAATTCTCCCAGTTCTCAACATACAGGCCAATGCGGATGAAGTAGCGTGAAAAGAAGTTGGTTACAGCCGACAAAGGATATTCTGAAGGAATTGACAAGCGGAATCTTTCAGACAACTACATGAACAGCATCACAGGACTACCCCTCAAAAAGTCAGAACGACCTTCTCACCAGGACATTCAGAGTCTTCGCCAATATTACTGCCGCAGGATTGCGACGATATGACATCCATGAAGTAATGGCTGCAAGTTGTGGGTCCACTCGCACCTCCACGGTCACCAACAGCAATTTTGAGACCAGACCCAGAACAACGGCTCCAGCATAGCCAGCATCACCTACTTCTCACAAATGCACGGACTTAAACACCGTCGGGAGGGAGATCATTCCTCCAGAAACCAATGACCTGGCCGCCGAGGGCGAGATATGAAGAAGACCGACCAACAAATCCCTAGAAGAGCGGGAAAATTCGGGTAAAGCCGCAGCAACACTGGGATTCACACCTAGTATGGCGAAAAATTCCTCGTAGGTAGGACAAACTGCTTCCAACCCAAAGCGGAATACGTGGTCTTCGGGGTACCAAAATTATACTGCGGCCATCAGCATATTCCACTCAAAACGTCGATTACGCCACAAGGACCCTCGACGCATGTTGAAAGCATCATAGTCGACATTATAAGAGAACATAGCTTCCAAGGCTTCGAGGTAGTTGACAAACTCGGTGCTACCAGGGAGAGCCATCTTGTAGGGCAAAGAAATAGTAGGCAAGTGGATAAGGATGCAAAGGTGTGATGAAAATACTCCACCCTCAACCCCTTTTATACTTGAGAACTCTCACAAAAGACATAATCCCTGCAGAAATCGGAGGGAATCCTACCCCACAAGGTACCAAAGGCTGAAGAGGGTACCATTTAAAGCTTTTAATTGATGGGACTGGACTGAACTGTCGATAGGTGGGACAGGGTGCTTGATGATAAGCAACCCCCTATTTTTAGAAATTTCCCTTCTCGAGGCAGTTCAAAAGTCTGTGCCACTGTCGAATGGCACCCCTCAGTCTATGCCGACCGGCACCCCCCTTAAAATTTCGTACAGAAATTCCCAAAAATGCTAGAAAGCCTCAGAAAATCCCCAAGAATCCCAGGATGGATTTTGAACTTTTACATCAAGAAAATTTTCGTATTTCTTCTGGCGAAACCTCTTTTTCCCTAGCGGAACCCTCAAAATCCAAGCAAATGACCACTCGAGCGATGCACCCGGACCCCCTAATCACCTCCTCAGCAGAGTTTACGACCTCAAACCGGTTATCTCCCCAATGATCAGCTCCCCCGCTCAAATCAAAGGCAAAAGGCCTCCCCAGTCATCGGCTACCCGATGCGAAACAATATCTCATGGTATTTTTCCATGCATAATTCAGAAGAATCACTCACCCCGGACGATATCTCCCAAAGGACGGTCCAAATCTTCCCCAGCTCATTCATCGTTCCCCTTCGGAACCTAAAATCCAATTCTTGCTCCCCAACGGAACCTAAAATCTAATTCTTATTCCCCAGTGGAACCCTTTTTCTTTTCCCAAAGGAAATGAAATCAATCTTGGGTCAGAATTGGCCACGGTCTTGGATCGTCACATGACTTAGGTCAGAATTGACCTCGGTCCTCGTTCGTCACCACTCTTGGGTCAGAATTGGCCCCGGTCTTTGATCGTCACCTGAGTTAGGTCAGAATTGACCTCAGTCCTCGATCGTCACCACTCATGGGTCATAATTGGCCCGGTCTTGGATCGTCACCTTAGTTAGGTCAGAATTATTCTCGGTCCTCGGTCGTCACCACTCTTGGGTTAAACTTGGCCCCAGTCTTGGATCGTCACCTCAGTTAGGTTAGAATTAACCTCAGTCCTCGGTCGTCACCACTCTTGGGTCAAAATTGGCCCTGGTCTTGGATCATCACCTCAGTTAGGTCAGAATTGACCTCGGTCCTCGGTCGTCACCACTCTTAGGTCAGAATTGGCCCCAGTCTTGGATCGTCACCTGAGTTAGGTCAGAATTGACCTCGGTCCTCGGTCGTCACCACTCTTGGGTCAGAATTGGCCCCGTCTTGGATTATCACCTAAGTTAGGTCAAAATTCACCCCAGTCCTCGATTATCACCACTCTTAGGTAAAAAATGGCCCCTGTCTTGGATCGTCACCTGAGTTAGGTCAGAATTGACCTCGGTCCCCGGTCGTCACCACTTTTGGGTCAAAATTGGCCCCGGTCTTGGTTCGTCACCTGAGTTAGGTTAGAATTGACCTCGGTCGTCACCACTCTTTGGTCAGAATTGGCCCCGATCTTAGATCGTCACCTGAGTTAGGTCAGAATTGACCACGGTCCTCGGTCGTCACCACTCTTGGGTCAGAATTGGCCCCGATCTTGGATCGTCACCTGAGTGAGATCAGAATTGACTTCGGTCCTCGATCATCACCACTCTTCGGTCAGAATTGGCCCCAGTCTTGGATCGTCACCTCAGTTAGGTTAGAATTGACCTCGGTCCTCGGTCGTCACCACTCTTGGGTCAAAATTGGCCCCGGTCTTGGATCATCACCTGAATTGGGTCAGAATTGACCTCGATCCTCGATCGTCAACACTCTTGGGTCAGAATTGGCCCCGGTCTTGGATCATCACCTGAGTTAGGTCCGAATTGACCTTGGTCCTCGATCGTCACCACTCTTGGGTCAGAATTGGACCCAGTCTTGGATCGTCGCCTAAGATAGGTCAGAATTGACCTCAGTCCTCGATTGTTACCACTCTTGGGTCAAAATTGGCCCCTATCTTGGATCGTCACCTGAGTTAGGTCAGAATTGACCTCGGTCCCCGATCGTCACCACTTTTGGGTCAGAATTGGCCCCGGTCTTGGATCGTCACCTGAGTTAGGTCAGAATTGACCTCGGTCCTCTGTCGTCACCACTCTTGGGTCAGAATTGGCCCCGGTCTTAGATCGTCACCTGAGTTAGGTCAGAATTGACCTCGATCCTCGGTCGTCACCACTCTTGGGTCAGAATTGGCCTCGGTATTGGATCGTCACCTGAGTTAGGTCAGAATTGACCTTGGTTCTCGATCGTCACCACTCTTGGGTCAGAATTGGCCCCGACCTTGGATCGTCACTTGAGTTAGGTCATAACTGACCTCGGTCTTCGATCGTCACCAGTCTTGGGTCAAAATTGGCCCCGTACTTAGATCGTCACCTGAGTTAGGTTAGAGTTGACCTCAGTCCTCGATTGTCACCACTCTTGGGTCAGAATTGGCCCCGATCTTGGATCGTCACCTGAGTGAGGTCAGAATTGACTTCGATCCTCGGTCATCACCACTCTTGGGTCAGAATTGGCCCTGGTATTGCATCGTCACCTGAGTTAGGTTAGAATTGACCTCGGTCCTCGGTCGTCACCAATCTTGGGTCAGAATTGGCCCCGATCTTTGATCGTCACCTGAGTTAGGTCAGAATTGACCTCGGTCCTCGATCGTCACAACTCTTGGGTCAGAATTGGTCCCGATCTTGGATCGTCACCTGAGTTAGTTCAGAATTGACCTCGGTCCTTGATCGTCACCACTCTTGGGTCAGAATTGTCCCCGGTCTTAGATTGTCACTTGAGTTAGGGCAGAATTGACCTCGATCCTCGATCGTCACCACTCTTGGGTCAGAATTGGCCCCGGTCTTGGATCGTCACCTGAGTGAGGTCAGAATTGACTTCGGTCCTCGATCATCACCACTCTTGGGTCAGAATTGGCCCCGATCTTGGATCGTCACCTCAGTTATGTCAGAATTAACCTCGCTCCTCGGTCGTCACCACTCTTGGGTTAAAATTGGCCCCGGTCTTCGATCATCACTTGAGTTAGGTCAGAATTGACCTCGGTTCTCGATCGTCACCACTCTTGGGTCAGAATTGGCCCCGGTCTTTGATCGTCACCTGAGTTAGGTCAAAATTGACCTCGATCCTCGATCGTCACCACTCTTGGGTCAGAATTGGCCCCGATCTTGGATCGTCACCTGAGTTAGGTCAGAATTGACCCCGGTCCTCGATCGTCACCACTCTTAGGTCCTCAGAATTGACCTCGAACCCCTGAATTGGTCATCCTCGCTTTCTTAGGTCCTCAAAATCGACCTCGACCCTCTGAATCGGTCACACTCTCTCAGAAGCATCATGCGGTGCCTAATCGACGGCTATCATTTATTCCAAACTCACCCATCGAGGGGATCTATAGATACCTCATTCCGTTACCCCCTAACTCTCCTTAGGTCCCTAGTACCTCCACTCGTCACTGTAAACCCTGGTCACGTCCTGAGTACTGATCTAAAAGCCATCGGGCACTCCCCGGCTCAGTTTGACCCAAAAGTCAAACTCTTTATCTCGACCGAGACTCAATGAATCTTCTAAGGGCACGGAATACCCTTTCCAACGGACCACCCCGTGTGTGATTCCGACTTACCACGCGGACGAATGATTCGTTTGCGTCCGTAACCCAACCTGGGGGCCACCGGGAGCTTCTAGCTCTGTTTGACCCAAGTCAACTCTTCATCTCGACTGAGGCTGTATGAATCTTCGAAGGGCACTGAATACCCTTTCCAAAGGTCCATCTCGTGCATAATTTTGACTTACCATGCGGACGAACGATCCGTTTGACTCCGAGAGGTCACCGAATGCTTCTCGGTCCTAGTTGACCAAAGTCAACTCCCCAAACTGGGTCAAACTCTTTGGAATGTCTAAGTACACCTCCTAACCTTTCTAATGGTCCGCCCCGTGTGCGATTCAGACTTACCATGCGGACGAACGATCCATTTGCGTCCGAACGATTCCCCGTCCAACGGACCGACAAACGCTTCTGAGCCACATTTGACCCAAAATCAACTTCCGAACGCGGGAGCGATCAAAAGGACTTTAGAAGCTCTCTAAAATATCTTTCCAATGGTATGCCCCGTCCATAATTCTGACCAACGGTTTGCCCTCGGTGGCTAATTTTCCGAAAAAGCCTGAAACACACTGCCAAACGGCAAGTCCCAGAACCTGGCTATCGGCACCTTCCTGCCGGTTGGAGGGAAGGGCTCTAAGCCGATCGGCAGTCCCCTGGGGCTATAAAAGGAGGCCTTGGCCTCATTTTCAAGGGAGCTCAGATCAGAGGCTAATCACTCTCAGCAAACCCCTAGAAACCTCTCTCGAAGGCAACATGATTTCAACTTTCAAATCCCTTTTTCACTTCCAGTTTTCATCATCCCTTTCATCAAACTTGATGAATTGACCACTCTCCATCATCATCCAAGTGCAAGGGCTGCCTTTCAACATTTAAGATCAAGATCAAAGTCTCCAAGAAGGTCCATCTCTCTCACCTTTCTCTTCTTAAATTTGCAATAACTTGTTTTATTACTTAAGCACTTTTATCATCTTAGTTCACATATCCTAACATACTTTTTATCTAGTAGTATTGCACATCTCCTATTTTCATATAAATAAAAAAACCCAAAAAATAAGAAAAAGAGGGTTTGCTCATAAATTCCAAGTAGGGATTCTCACACCTTTTCCACACTTTTCTCACAACTAAAACACTTTTTCTACACACACACACACACACTTACAAATAAAAAAATTCTCCATTTGGATTTATGGGTTAAACCCCACCCCTCATTTATATGCGAACTACGTGGACTTTGATCCCTTTATAGGCTACGTAGGTGTCTCGGGGTAAAACCCGAAACTCGAGTCCTTTTCTCACTTTTTCTCTTATTTTCTATCTTCTCTTTATCTCATTTTCCATTATATTCCATATACTTGTTCTTAGTAACGTATTATTCCATATGAGTTATCATTCCTTTATAATGGTCAACGTAGGGGTAATCACGTAAATCTTATTTTCTACACTAATCTCACATTCCTACGGATGACTCGCTTTGTCTTTTCTATGATATAAGTCGAGGAGTCCTACCTCCATTCTATATATACACATGCACACATATCACGGGGGAAATATAAAGTAATATAGCAAATATCCATGAGAAACCGAAAGGGCGGAATGGGTGCCTAACACCTTCCCATTTCGTAACTAAGCCTCTGAACCCTTCTCGAATCATTTGGTTTTGCACGCACCAGTATTTCTTCGGATGCCATCCTTAGGGGTGGCTTACCCTTTTTCTTCTATCTGTTTTGAGTAAAATAGACTGGTGACTCTAAATCTCTCTACATCTTCACACCTCACAAATCGACGCCGACCGAAGCGCTCTCCCGAGAGGGGACGCACAGAACCCGAAGGATCCCTTCCTCCTTCCGCGGAGGGGATCGGGGATGGCCACATTATCCCTGTAACAATATGAGTTCTCATTGATCCCATAGTTCTTAGGATAGTAATTGTAACCAATATGAGGTTGCCTAGAAAGTATGATCCTAGTCAGTGACGTTACACCACTTCTATAGACAGACTTGTGGGGATAGTAACATCACGATTGGTAAGTCTTTATGAAGAGAGGTTGGGCGATCATGATGAAAATATTTCTCGTCTAAGTAGACAATTGTCAAGGAAACTGAGGAGAAAAACCCTAGTTATGATAATTTGGAATGACACATAAGGTGAAACATAGACAATCTCACTCGTGACATATTGATTATGAGACATCTCATCACTATACTGATCACAACCATATACCTGTTCGACTAGTAAAATCTTCCCACAAATCTATGTCGACCCATCCTAGGGTGTTGTTAAAGTTGGTCATAAGTGACGATCTTAAAGACCTTGTAAAAAGTAATTAGAGGGAAGGTTTGATAGAAATTTGTCATGAACTTTAAATTATAGTGCTAGGGGGAACTGGGAAATGGATTAGCTTCGCCATTTACTGTGGAGATAGAATCTTCAAAGCCACTAAAGATGTTTTTCATTCCAAAGATTACTATTTATGATGGAAAGGCAAACCTTACTTACCACATCAGGCACTACAGGAAGATGAATTCTTTATAAAGTCACTAAGATGCCCTCATGTGTCTCATTTTCCCATTTACTCTAGGGGAGATCAGTCTCAAATGGTTTTAAAAATGAACCCCTATGACGATTTGTTCGCTCAGAGAGCTAGCCAAGAAGTTTATGGCTCGCTTCATCACTAAAAACAAATAAGTCAAAGAAAGAGTAAGAAAAGGGAATCCCCTAGGAAGTACACTCTAAACTATTGAGAGTTGTTCGATGAGATCGATATTCGCCAAGGTGGAAGAATATTTTTTTAGTGTCGAGGTTCTGACCGATCAAAGTTGTAAATATACCCAGAAGAGTGACCCAAAGAAATCATCTAAGGGTGGAATAAAGTCAATTTGAAAAATTCGTAACCCCGGATTTTGATTATCTCAATTAAAATCAAACTATTAATAATTTCCTTTTATATAAAACAACAAGAGATGAAGCGGAAGCGTACAAAGCGTGATGGTTCAACAAAAACAAATAAATACCAAGTTTTAATTTACTTAAAATAAATTAAACTTAAACCAAGTTAAATTAAATCCAAGCCCTAGAATTTGCCTAAGTCATGATTGTCCATATTCCAAAGTTAGGCCAAACCAATTTTAGTACAAGACTTGAATTAAACAACTTTACCCAATATTTAATTAAAGTCCAAATTAAAGTGAGTGTGATAATTAAACCAAATTTTTTCTTGAATTATCCTAAGCATGCGTTCTAAATTATAATGAAAGATAAAATAAACCAATCACACTACGCCGCGATGTACGAGGAAAAACCCAAGACGGGAAAAAACCTCGGACGGACCTAGCCACAAATTCACTAGATACGGAATTACAAGTACAAGACAAAAGACTTACAACACACGACTCGATCCCTATCAAGCCCCAATGCTTCTTCTTGTAGACACCTCTTCCTAGCGAATAACCTCGGAACACCACCGCGGTCTCGGAATCCACCGATAGGACTTTCTATGGTCACCGTCACCCGAGAAAGGAGCCTTTCTCTAAGTGGGTAGAATCGCAACAAAATGTCTTCTTCTTTGATGGATGTAAAAGAAAACCAAAAATTCTCTTTGAAACGGAAGAGATAAACTGGTGCCAAACTCCAAGCAAGTTATATGTATATAAGTGAACTTGGATAAACAATATTTAGGTGTACAAACTAGAGTGATGTATATGAATTTTTCTTTGAAAATAACACTCAAAACTTGATCATTTTCTCTTTTTAATTTTGCTCTCCAAACACTCTCTAAGAGTTTGTATGATATGAAAAAGGTTGATTATCAAAAGTGATTCCCGCACATATTAAAATCTGGAAAAGTTGGTTACAAACTTAGTGGGAAAGTGGGTGCAAAACTGCCAAAAACTGGTCCCGCCTGGCGTCTCGTTCGAACGACATTTCGTTCGAAAATATCGTTCGAACGAGTCTTCAAACGATGCTCCAGTTTGGACTCGTGAGAAGCTCGTTGGAAATCTCGTTAGAACGACAATCTCGTTCGAACGACATTTCTAACGACGGACCAGTATGCCTTAGTGAGAACTCGTTGGCAAAACTCGTTCGAACGAAACCTGGTTCGAACGAAAAACTCGTTCGAACGACTTCCAGAATTTTTTATAAAATTCGATTTTGGCCCAGAAACTTTTATATACTTTAAATTAAAGTTCTAATTAATTCTTTCTGAAAGTGAAACACAGTTTTTATTAAACCTAACACCCAATAAACTTGTTCCAAGCTCCTATATAAATATAATTACATTCATACCTTGGGAGCATGGAACCATAGTTGTTGACGTAGAAACGAGGCACGCAAACCGGCACATTTGATGAAGCTTTATACTCTTTGCCGCTACGTCTCCAACAAACACTTCATAGGCTTGAGAATATTACAATGACATACTATCCTATGAATAAATGTTTTTGTCCGGAATTGAGCCAACACTATACATGGACTCAATTGGAAATTTGTGTCCTTACAAATCTCCCCCTTTGGCTATTCCGGGACAAAAACCAAACAAAAATCCTAAAGGGCCGTCAAGCTCACTAGACTCAAAACATAACCCACCCAAACTTAACTCAACCCAAGGACTAAACACTTTGCCATTGAAGGATTCCGCTTTAGAATAATTCTTGCACACTTAAGCAAACTCATCAAATGCATAGGGAATATCAAAATATAAAATGCAATTAATTAATTACTCCCCCTAAATTAATTCTCCCATTTATCAAACAAATGACATACTTAGAAAGACGTCTCCCCCTAAGATAAATCTCCCCCAAACTAAGATACGATAATAATAGGATTAGATACCATTTCTTCCCCTATCATTTCTCCCCCTTTTTGTTCAGGAATAGGCAAAGGATAAAGAACTAATAAATAACATGTTGAAGCTTAAATTGATAAGACATTAAGGCACATGAGCAATATGAGCATAACTAATCCAAGTTAGATACCAATAATGAAGTATAAGCATGGATGGACTAGAAAGGCAAAGACAAACAAATATCATATATATATACTAGAAATATACCAATAAAGTACTTGCATATATATATAGATATAAACACACACATGACACAAAATACAATAAGTTTGTACACTTGTATGGAAAAAATGTGTCATATGGAAACGGAAGTGTAGGAGTGTGAACTAGAAACAATTAAATTTAGACCCAAACACTTAAGAAACGTTCACGGAGTTCTCATTTGATTGCAAACTTCATCACATGTAAATATAACCTCATGTGACAATATAGATTGAACTCAATGAACAAACATACACAATGCAGACAAGCCTAGCATATTGATGATTCTACAAACCAATAGAGTCATGATATGAAATACGCAACTAGGATAAACGGACATTGTGAAAACCGTTGATATACCATCCAATCTCCCTCAATATGCATTTATATTAAATTTGAATGAATATATCTATCAAACACATGCCTTGGCAATGTATTTTCTGTTTAATGCCATATTTACTGTTTTTAGGCCTTTGGACCACGTATTTCTTTTAGGTCCATTCAAAACGGTGGCTTACAATCGCAAAGGATCACTTAGTCCTTTCGGAGCCCTTCCCCGTGCACAATTATATTTATCATGTTTTTATTTTTTACACAAATCTCACATGCAACGGATTTTGACATGCACTAGTCCTCCTAAGTCACAAATATGTAGATGACAAGATTGGTAGGAGAACACCTCACATAGCTCAAATATACATATGAAGTTAAAATTTCAAAAGAGCTCGTGCATGTGTGAGTAGAGGCATATAAAAATAGATTCCATTTAAACAACACAAAATCCAACTACTCCATAAAATATGGTAAAGAACATAATAAGGATTGATAATCTTAACCAAAAGTTCTAGCCACGTGGGAGCGGAAAAGATGGGATTCAAACACAAGTATATGCCACTTAAAGTGTGTCAAACTAAAATACACACATAAAAAATCTTTTTGAGTTTTTAACATTTTTCACCAAAAATAAATATATATACTCAAAAGGATAAACAAAAAATCATTTAAACTTTGCATTAAGCTTAAATTACCAAGAGATAAAATCCAAATGACAAACAAAAATCTTTTTGTATTTTTTCATTTAATGCAAACAAAATGAAGGAAATATAATACAAAAGATAAACAAAAATCATAATTCTAGCATGTGATAAACATGGAGCATAGACTAGAACATGATTAAACAAGCATACATTTAGCATGTGAATATAGCATGAAGTACAAACGCTAAAGTATGCAAACACTACTAACACATTCAACCTTTAAATTTAGTAAGAGAGGTTTCATGTGAGAGTAAATGAGAATCAACAAATCTTGTATCTAGCGCGTTTAAAAGTGATTTCCTAACCCATATAGATTTATATTTAAAATGATGAGGATTGGGAAATAATGAAATGCTAGATGAAGATTTCCTTGGAATTCTTTTAAGATCAAAACAATATGACATAAGGTGACCTTTCCTACCACAATGCAAGCATGTGTAAACACGAGGAATGTTACCTAAGGTGTGACCTTTTCTAAAGTCTTTGGTTAAAATTGATCCTCTAAAACAAACAATGGTTTTAGCTTTAGCAATGGAAGAATTTGAACATGATGTGCTAGAACCATTAGAACAACTACTAGAGTCTTGAAAGTCATTTTTCAATTTTAAAATTTCGGACTCAAGTAATAAATTAGACTCCTCAAAATTATAGGACTCCTTCTTTAAATTTTCTATAATTCCTAGAAGGTTAACACGCTCTCCCTCAATATGAGCAAACTTGTCCCTAAGAGTCTTCTCACGATATTCACTCTCTTTCTTGGACTTTTCTAAAATATCAAAATTTGAATGTAGGTCCATGAGCTTTTCACGAAAAATATCTTTTTGAGATAAGGAGATTTGCAAAGACTCAATGTGAGCTATAAAACAAGAATTTTCATTTTCAAGAAATTTAATTCTTTTTACAAATCTCAAATTTAATTCCTTTAAATTTTCGTTACATGTATTAAGCCCATTTAATTCCTCTCAAAAATCAAAAATTTTATTTTCATTAAAATTGGACAAATTTTCATTTAGGTGTCCCATTGAGAGATATAAAACAGAAATATGAGAGTGATAAAAAATTTGAACAACCTAAACAGGTAAGGAAACACAAAAATCGAAAAACGGATCTTTAACGCGATAACTTAGCGCTCCGGCTCTAATACCAATTTGAAAAAGTCGGAACCCTGGATTTTGATTATCTCAATTAAAATCAAACTATTAATAATTTCCTTTTATATAAAACAACACGAGATGATGCGGAAGCGTACAAAGCGTGATGGTTCAACAAAAACAAATAAATACCAAGTTTTAATTTACTTAAAATAAATTAAACTTAAACCAAGTTAAATTAAATCCAAGCCCTAGAATTTGCCTAAGTCATGATTGTCCATATTGCAAAGTTAGTCCAAACCAATTTTAGTACAAGACTTGAATTAAACAACTTTACTCAATATTTAATTAAAGTCCAAATTAAAGTGAGTGTGATAATTAAACCAAATTTTTTCTTGAATTATCCTAAGCATGCGTTCTAAATTATAATGCAAGATAAAATAAACCAATCACACTACGCCGCGATGTACGAGGAAAAACCCAAGACGGGAAAAAACCTCGGACGACCCTAGCCACAAATTCACTAGATAAGAAATTACAAGTACAAGACAAAAGACTTACAATACACGACTCGATCCCTCTCAAGCCCCGATGCTTCTTCTTGTAGACACCTCTTCCTAGCGAATAACCTCGTAACACCACCGCGGTCTCGGAATCCACCGATAGGACTTTCTATGGTCACCGTCACCCGAGCAAGGACCCTTTCTCCAAGTGGGTAGAATCGTAACAAAATGTCTTCTTCTCTGATGGATGTAGAAGCAAACCAAAACTTCTCTTTGAAACGAAAGAGATAAACCGGTGCCAAACTCCAAGCAAGTTATATGTATATAAGTGAACTTGGATAAACAATATTTGGGTGTACAAACTAGAGTGATGTATATGAATTTTTCTTTGAAAATAACACTCAAAACTTGATCTTTTTCTCTTTTTAATTTTGCTCTCCAAACACTCTCTAAGAGTTTGTATGATATGAAAAAGATTGATTATCAAAAGTGATTCCCGCACATATTAAAATCTGGAAAAGTTGGTTACAAACTTAGTGGGAAAGTGGGTGCAAAACTGCCAAAAAACTGCCAAAAACTGTTCCTGCCTGGCATCTCGTTCGAACGACATTTAGTTCAAAAATCTCATTCGAACGAGTCTTCTAACGACGCTCCAGTTTGGACTCGTTAGAAGCTCGTTGGAAATCTCGTTAGAACGACAATCTCGTTAGAACGACAATCTCGTTCGAACGACATTTCTAACGACGAACCAGTATGCCTTAGTGAGAACTCGTTGGCAAAACTCGTTCGAACGAAACCTGGTTCGAACGAAAAACTCGTTCGAACGACATTTCGAACAACTTCCAGAATTTTTTATAAAATTCAATTTTGGCCCAAAAACTTTTATATACTTTAAATTAAAGTTCTAATTAATTCTTTCTGAAAGTGAAACACAGTTTTTATTAAACCTAACACCCAATAAACTTGTTCCAAGCTCCTATATAAATATAATTGCATTCATACCTTGGGAGCATGGAACCATAGTTGTTGACGTAGAAACGAGGCACGCAAACCGGCACATTTGATGAAGTTTTATACTCTTTGTCGCTACGTCTCCAACAAACACTTCATAGGCTTGAGAATATTACAATGACATACTATCCTATGAATAAATGTTTTTGTCCAGAATTGAGCCAACACTATACATGGACTCAATTGGAAATTTGTGTCATTACACTCCGATGAAGAAAAGAGGAAAAATTGACACTTTAAAAGGATATTCTAAGTCATAAAACAACAAAATCACATGTTAGACAGTAAATACCTTTTTCAGGAAGCCTATCTAATTGTTGATTCCTAGGATAAAAGATAAGCAATTATTCAAGAGACTAGACAAGATGGCTAGTGATTCAAATGATAGGGACCCAAATCTCTGGTGTACCTACTTCAAGAACCATGATTATTTCACGGAGAATTGAAAGATATTCAAATGACACCTCGACGATCTTGTATAGGTCAATCATCTTTAGGAGTATATTGACACATCTAAGACAAGATCCTCAACTCGGGTATATGTACTAAAGAAAGTGAGCCAGGAAGACGATCTCATACCTTTGAGAATGGTGATAGTCGTACATAGTTACACCAATCCCTCACAATGCACTAAAAAGAAGCTCAGAGGAAGGGTGAATATTGGATCTTGCATCTAATAGGCTTTATAAGTGGAAGTATCTATGCTAATTCTGGATAAATGGGAGCATAGGGATATTGATTTTGATTAGGAAATAATGTTCAATGATGATGATTTAGTTAGCGTTAGTCTGGCCCATAAAGATGCCTTGGTTCTTACTCTATGGATGGAAAACTTTGACATGAAGAGGATACTAATTGATTAAATGATCCTTTAGAGATTATGCACATAATTTTTTGCTCAAGATTGATTATGCTATCCAGGATTTGGACACAAAGGTGGAACGTTAAATCGATTTCAATTGATATGTGGAAACCTCTTTAGGGAAGATCATGCTTCCTATCAAAGTTGGCCTTGTAAATTGTGATAGAGTTTCACATTATCCAGTTAAACTCACCTTACAACGCCTTCTGTGGTAGGGGTTAGATCCACACCATGATGGTTGTACCTTCTTGCCTTCATTAAAAGCATAATTTTTTAAGCGATGATGGAGTTGTTAAGATTAGGTGAGAAAGGAAAAAACTCGCACTTGTTTTGTTCTAGCCATCAAATCAATGTAGGGTTAGTCCAAGAAGAGTTACAATATAAAAATTGCAGAGGATGACCAACCCAAGTGGAAACCAAATGGCATTTAATAAGGGATTGAAGATACCAAGTAAGTCTCCGCCAAGCCAGTAATGGAGGAACTCATCACGGTTCCTATATATTCATGTCATACAAATAAAATCATCTTGACCGGATCAAAGATACCCAAGGAGGATTCAGAACATCTCATTCACTTTCTTAGATAAATGAAAAGAAAATAAGAGCCATAAAGAAGGAAATCGAAAATTTGTTCCATGCCGACTCTAATCAAAGAAGTCTAATTCCCATATTCTTTTTTTAATAATGTTGTGGTTAGAAAAAAGAACGGGAAACAAAGTATTTGTGTCGATTTCACCGACCTTAACAAGCATTGACCGAAGGATAATTTTCCACTACCCTAAATCGATCAACTCGTGGACTCAACGGCCGAACACTAGCGGATGAGAATCATGAACACCTACTCTGACTACCATCAGATACATCTATTCTACCCATATAAGGAGAAGCCATTATTCATCACAACTTTGGGACTTTATTGCTACCAGGTAATGCATTTCGGCCCTAAAAATACCAGGCAAATTTATCAGTGCCTAGTCACCAAGATGTTAAAACGGCTAATTGGGACAACTATGAAAGTCTAAATCGATGACATGCTTATTAAGAGGAAATAGGGAATCAATTATATCAAGGATTTGACTAAGAATTTTAGGATCCTTGGAGAATACAATATGAAGCTGAATTCTCCAAATGTGTATTTGGAGTCATATCCAATAAGTTCTTAAGGTACTTGGTGTCACAAAGGGAAATAAAGGAGAATTCAAGCCAGATCAAGGCCTTGTAACATATCAGGAGGCTGGCCACCAATATAAATATTCAAATAATCGCTAGGATGTTTTACTCCCCTCAATCGATTCATATCATGATCATCCAAAAAACATCGAACGTTATCATAATCTCTTAAGAAAGTAAACATGGCAGTCTTGATAAAAGAATATGATCGAGCACCAAAAGGAATTTAGTAATACTTAGGATCTCCTCCCTTTCTATCAACTCCTTCCCTCGGAGAATATCTTTTCTTGTACTTAGCCAATTTACAACATATAATTTTCAATCTATTGTGAGTCATACTATCCTTGAGGAAGAAAGAAAATATATCCCTGTTGAGAAAACGGTCATGGCACTAGTGACATCCATACAAAATCTTCGACAGTACTTTTATGACTATACTACAGTCATCCTAACGACTTATCCACTCAAGGAAGTAGATCTATCCAATATAATGACGAGGTGTTCTTTGTAGTTGGCATAGTTTGACATCAAGTATAAACAACGAATAATCGTCAAGGGAAAAGTCCTAGCTAATTTTTTTACCAAGTTCTCTACATCACTTCTCAAGAAACTGGAAGTATAACCATATCCAATATCATATATTATAGACATCATAGAGGAGGATTAACCACAAGGATGTAAATTTCTCATGGTTGGGGAATTTAAAGAGAGTGGAACTGACACTGGAATCATATTTTTCACCCCTAGGGATAGCTCATTGAGCAAGTAATTCACCTTGGGTAAAAAGGATATAATAACGAGGCCGAATATGAAGATATGATCTATGGCCTATAATGGCGATCAATATGGGAGCCGAAGATGTAACAGTGTACTATAATTACTGATTGATTGCAAATTAACTCAGTGGGGAATATGAAGCCAAGGATCCTAGAATTATCGCTTATGAGAATAAGAAAATGGGTTTATTAAGGATTTTTTAAGTCATCATTAGTATAATAGTTTAAAAAAAATAATAATAATAGCCATGTTGATGTCTTATCCACTTTGGCATAGACTATTTCCATCGATTTGAAGAGGATGGTCACTTCAAAATACGTTAACCAACCAAGCATCGATGAACTAGATACACCTCCAAAGATCATGCACGTCTATTTGGTTCCATCCGAGATGGATCAAATAATGACGCACTTCAGGAATGTTGAGTTACCAATAGATGGCCATGAGTCCCATAAGTTGAAGATCTGGTCGAGGAGGTTTTGCCTTAAATCAGAAGGAAAGCTTTACCGACGATCATTAATGGTCCCTTACTTAAGTGTGTTCATCCTAATTAAGTAGAAGGAATCCTCAGCAAAATGCACGAAGGTAGTTACAGAGCATACACAAAAGTATTCCCTTCAGTTCATCCATAAGTGTGATAAATTTCAGGACTTCTCCCCCATCATCAAATATCTGGGTGATGATATCAATGCTCTCACAAGCCCATGGACCTTCACTCAATGAGGCATGCATTTCATGGGTCCTTTGACTGTAACTCCAAGAAATCAAAAGTATTTAATAACTGCTAGCAATTACTTTAGTAAATGTGTGGAGGCAAAACCACTAACTCACACCATAGAAATGTATACCACGTGATTTGTTTATAGGAATATATTTACCAGGTTTAGAATCCACAGAGCTCTAGTAACCAAAAATGGGACTTAGTTAGATAATGACACCTTCATATACTTTTATGCCTAATACGAGATCAAGATTCACTACGCCTCAGTCATGTCTTTGCAATGCAATGGCCAAACTGAGATCACCAATAAGACTCTAATTTATGTAATCAAACACCGATTAGAAAATGGGAAGGGAAAATTGGTGGACGATCTCCCATCTGTTCTCGGGGCCTATAGAACAACACTTAAGAGACCATCATGAGACATTCCATACAATTTGGCATATGACGTGGAAACAGTCATTCCCATCGAGATCGGTCTTTTAAAATTGAGGACAGAGATCTTTAAAGATGGGAGAAATAATGACCGAGTGTCTCACAAACAAGATCTTGCCAATAAGCACGATCAAAAAGTTAAAGTCGGGGAATTTGAGGTCGGCCACCTAGTTTCAGACAGCTACTATCGCTGACAAATAATGCTTTGGATGGAAAATTAACACCGAATTGTCAGGCACCATAAAATGTAGAATAAAAGGGAGGCAAAAAATCCTACATCTGGAAGAATTAGATGGCATAGTAGTACTAAGGTCATGGAATTCCATGAAACTTAGGAAGTTTTACTATTAGTTAGGTTTCTTCTTTTAGCAAATGTTTAAATAAAGTGATTCATGTTAATAAAAGTTGTTCCTTTTCTATTTATGTCTATGACATTCTTCCTTACTTAAAAATGGCAGTACATCCCAAGTTGGGATGGTCGACCTAGAATATGCATAAACCTACCTAATAATTGGGTGGTACCCTTTATAAATAAGTTGGTTGCATTCGTTTGGCATAAAACCCACCTTAGAATGGTAGTACATCCCAAGTTGGGATGGTCGGCCTATAATAGACATAAACCCACCTAAAAATTGGGTGGTATAAGTTAGATATAAGTTGGTCGCTTATGTTTGGCATAAGCCCCACCTAAAATGCTAGTGCATCCCTAGTTGGGATGGTCGACCTAGAATATGCATAAACCTACCTAAAAATTAGGTAGTACAATTTATAAATAAGTTGATCGCCTATGTTTAGAACAAAACCCATCTGAAAATAGTGGTACATCCCAAGGTGGGATGGTAGGCCTTGAACATGCATAAGCGCAATCAAGAATTGGGTGGTAAAACTTATAGGTAAGTTGGTTGCCTATCGTTACTATGGGTGGTTGATCTTATAATTAATTTAGCATGTTAACACCCACAAGTATCTCTGGATGGTCAAATAACCTCAGATTTGGGGACTATAACCTAAGTTGAAATTTAACTTACATATGGACAAAGTTAAATTGGCTATAAGTTAAATGGTATATCCTTAACTTACAAACCCAAGCCAGTTGAATTAAACTATAAGTTTTGTAAAACTCTATCACACAGAGCATAACTGAGTCAACATATATTAATTATGTTAAGGAGTGTAGACTAAAATGCAAAGAAAAAACACAAAAGATAAAATATACTTTCATATCATATATAATAAAATGGCTCAAGGCCTACAGAATTGGCCTAACGACCTACAAAAGTTGATAAAAAAAATAACATCTAAGGGTGACCTCCCTTAATTGGTCGAAGAAGAATCCTTTAAGATAACATCGGTGGCTAGATCAACTGGATTAGCATTATGAATAATGGCTTTCTTAGCCTCAGGAGAAGGATCCAAGGGGGCATCACTTCCATATGATAGGTCGCGCCGAGGGAGAGTGCTTGACATAAATTGCAAATTGACCTCGAGGATATTGCCCCATTGGAGACCATCGGACCACCCAAGGTTGAGCGCAATCGACTCGTGAAAGTCAAGTTGCGAAGAAACCTCTTGCACCATAGTCTCGAAGCCTTTATCATAGGCCTTTTGCAGGCTGGCTTCAAATTTTCTTTATAGTATTAATTTCTGCCTTCGTAAAATTAATTTTTTCAAAGTTTTTTTATCGTAAGCTTGTCTAGGTGAATTTTTGGACAGTAATCAGTTTCCAACAGCTCACTATCAACCTTATTGAAATCCAGTTAAGTTCATTCAGCCTCCTCTATATGCTTGTCCTTTGATACCATCTCTTTCTTCAGCTTGGCTTGGAGATCTATCACCTATTTGTTCTTGTCATTCATGGTGTTCTTCAAGCCATTACTATTATCAAGAAGAATGACATTCCGTCTTGACAGGTGGTCGGTCATGGTGGCCACCACCTATATGTCCCATGGAAGATAATAAAAATAAAAAATTAATGGAGGAAGAAGTATTCCAAAAATTGAAAATTATAACTAAGGATAAATCTTACTAGAATGTTATGATAGAGCCCTTCCTTATGAAGGCGCTCCAGTGAAAAGCATTTTTCAAGCCTCCCTGTCAAATGGCAACATGACAACTTAGTCGACCGAATACCCAATGTCTAGATCATGGTAGGCAGAGTTGGATGTCATTAAGGGCCCTTTTCCCTCCATGAAAGAAATTATCCAGGGATGTACCTTAGATATGGTTGAAGACGATGTCCTATGGTGACTTTTCTATTATAAAAGGGAACCAGTCGATTAGCATTCACAGGGGGCAAGGGTATTAGGATCTAACTTCTCTATAATTTATTTCTTGGAACGTTTGGCCCATCTCTCCCTCTCCCACTGATATTCTACTTCAACATATCCTTTTTCCTTGAAGGAAATAACCTTTTCTTTGTGCCAGTTGAACCTTAAGTGACCTGATTAGTTTAGCCACCCTGTTTCTTTTCATTGGCCTAGACGGTAGCCATATCCACTATTCTATGTGAATGATTGGTCATGTCATGAATATTATCTGAAAGAAGCGGGATAGTGAAGTTTTCGAACTAAAAATTCTCTTCCTCTTAAACCTCTTCCCAACGTTAGTCTGAGACGTCGACCTCTTCGTTGGAAAATGGGGAATAAACTCACCAAAGATCAAATACCCTCCATCACGTTCCTCATCCTCTTTTCTTTGTTCACTCTATTCTAACCCTTCCTACTGATCTTTACCAGAGTTGGTTGATATAATGTAAATGGGAGATGAAGACTCTCCAAGGCACACATCGATTGTTACTTCACTTGGGACGGGTTGGACATTAGAATAAAATAATAACTCATCGTGGTGTAGTTGGCGACAGTTACTTTTGGGATGGGACGTTGGGAGTAGGGGTCGTCTGGATCGATTCTTTAATTTTTTCTAATGGGTAGGATCAACTACAACCCATCGGTCTCCTTCCTCTTCTTTGATCACTCAGCTGCGCTAGGCTAGATATCATTATTTTTTACCTGGGAGCTGTCGGCTGGGATATTTTGCCCTGCAGCCTGGCCAAGATATTTTCGGTTATGGGGGCCTCCATCTCCCAAATATGGTCTGGTGGGTTTACTAGATGATTTACAGAACATCAACTATCAGTATTGGATTAGATCAAATAAGACGACAATAAAAGTTGGAAAAATTTCAAATACGAAGGGACTTTAATAGGATTGAACCCATCCTAGTAAACTGAAGGATCTCAGGTGTGGTCAACTCCTCAAAGAGAATCAAATCATTGTTTACCCTCACTTAGTCTACGTTCTTTTTATTTTCCATGCTCAGACCCGGATCAACCTTGGCCAAAACAGTGATTCAGTCCCACTTACGGGGCACCTTAATCTCTTTGAGGTTTAATGGCTCATCTTCATCAAAGTCCAATAAGATGGAGATAAAGAAATATCGAGACTTCCGGTAGTGTTTGGTAGTAATAGGGATTGAACTTGCTCATGACAGTCGAGTAGCATGCTTGGAAGACATCATGAGGTAAGTCCTCGTCCTAATAAAGGTTCCAAAAAGTGGATGACTCCATTAGGATTCTCCAATCATTTGAGGTCAACTAAGTAGGGGCAACACCGATGGCCGAGAATATCCCCCTGATGGATAAACTAAAGGGAGAGCGAAAGATGTACTCCAATATATGTTCGTAGTTGACAAACTCATCCTTATTTCTAAGGTTATAAGCCATTTCGTCCTCAGCTGGCACCCTCTTATTTATGGACGAGTTAATAATGTATAAATGTCTCCAAATAATATGATCAGTCTCAAGGATGTCACTTGGGTAAGATGAGGAAATACATGTATCAATTCAAAGTCCTCCTCATCCTTAATAATAGGAGCTTTTCAGTGAGTATCTTGGCCTTGGTCGTCACAGTCAAAGGCTGCGGCATTTTGGGAGGTGGAGGAATGTTATCTCCTCTCGTCATCAGAGATGTCATAAATTGGGGGATCAAGATCCCCCTGTTAATGAGATGAGTTGCTTAGGTTAACTTTATTTCTCGATTCAAAATAGTCTGTCATCTCGACCACTCCAAGATGAGCCATTGTTAACCTCATGCCCACCTCAAAAGAATCAAAGCTAGAGTTCGTAGTGTCATCGCAAAGTCTCGAGCGCTCAGAGGGACTATAACCTTTGGAAGATGACATGGTGTTACTAATAATGTTGATAACACTTGTAGATCCAAGTGTGTTTCGTAGTGTGGGAAGTAAGTAAGACACAAGGAAAACTCCACAATTGCCAAAGGTGTTGGTATTAAAGGTATCGACAACCTCTCTTGGTTAAGGTTAGCCTTGACCTCTTCCACTTCTCGACGACCACAGATGCAAAGGTAATTTAACTCTACCTAAGTCTTGTACACTCTTAGGTACATTAAAAAACTACTATTTTAAGGGTTTATGAATTTAAAGGATCAAACAAGGGAAAATGATGAGTTTGAGGAAAAACACTCAAGAACATTCAAGAACCTAAAACCCAATTTCTGACAACCTGCACTGAAAAAGATTATAAATAATACTTTTTTAGTCGTCCCTCTCTACAACTTAGAGGAGACAGGGATGACCTGAGGATGAAAAAGAGCACTGGGAAAGATGATCGAAGAAGGATCAAAGGTGAAAGGATAATGAGAGAAAAATAAGGCAATATTAGTGAGAAAAATTTAAGAAATAGTATCATGACTAAATCACACGAATCCAAATCAAATGGATGCAATGATGAGGCATAACTTCCAAGGTCTGGAATGATCCAAATTCTACACGCATGGCACAGATGCACCTGTTAAGTTGCATAACTCTAGCATAATCAAAGAATGATTGACAACTAGACAACTTCTCATAAATGGATGAGATCAAATCACATGGAGATGATATGATCATTACGTATGAACTGACCATTGTGCTCCTTAGGTACGAGTGATAGCTAATAGAAATCCAGGACAACAAGGTCATAGTCTGTGAACTGTGCTGCAGGATGAGACAAAATATCATGATGGGTTATCTCACAACCACAGGGGGAAACATTTAAACCTCACTCATCTACCGATGTTAAAGGCTAAGGTATCAGGGTAATGGATATACATTAAGTATGGCCTTGTCCAGGTGACACCCAAGGAGAACGATCACTAAAGACTCATCCCACTGAAGATACTAACACTCACCCAAGCCCACATGAATGGTCCCATCCCACAACAGTCTCATCTGAATGACATCTAGACAACTTACCAAGATCCCTACTTTCGTCTCATACCATAGATCAACCTCACCTATGTCTATATGGGTGTCAGCCTTAGACGACTACAATGCCATAAGGCAAAAACCTTAGTATGATATGGGTGCATCGCTCACAGACAGTCACCCAGCCTCATTTCACCCCCAACATTTAGTGGGGTACTCTATAATCTCGTCCCAGCTAAGACCTCATACCTTCGATACATTTTCACGGGCTTAGAAAGCATAGCGAGGGAATTCTAGGCAGTTCTACACAAGACCGTTATCGAAGATCAACAACCCATGTGTGAGATTATTCTTCTTGATGGCTTTACTCTATGCACATACATATGGTACTCTTCCATTGTCCATGACCTTAGCTTGGTGTGGGATGAATGCTTGGGGGTGTCAATGCGCATCCCTCTGCATATATAAGACACATTACGTCTCCTTCATTTAGATTAATCTTTACAAACCCTATCGTTACTATGTCAAACTTGTATTAGAGAGAGAAAGTTTACACGTATGCCTTTTATGGCCATTAGTGCCTCATTATAGTGAAAACCAGTCTCATACTCTTTATAGTGGACGTAGACCAAGGCCGACCCACTTAAACACCTGCGTTCATCTCTTTTCTCTCATATATTTTGTGAGTTTGCTTGATTAATTGTTGTCTAATTACATTTGTGCAAGATTTATGTCTACGGCAAATCCATTGTATGATATTCAGTATCATCACAGTGCGTGATACAAATAGGTAATCTTCATGAGGTCCTTCGTGCGCCTCTATATGTTTAGATGAATGTATAATATTCTACAAGGGGACCTAAGCATGAATCTACGTTTGATGTCCACTAAAAATAAGCCATCTATACAATTCTTAAAATGTGCATAAAATAGTTATGCGGGACTGCAATTGTAAGTATATAGAAAGGAAGAATAAGGATAGTTCCGCTCACTTAATGTATGCCTAGTAGAGTCATCATTGTGGTGTTATTTCCCCTTACAGAGTACTCTCACTCGCAGGATGCGAGGATGCCGCAATGTTATCTTGTCCATGTACGCAAGGGAGGCATGGTGTTTCGATCCACATGCAGTATGAACTAACATGATGTTCATTTTGAAGATGAAAGATTTCTTATCTCTCGTTCAACTATTACTCCTGAGGTAGGATTCGATTTTGATGATTGCCTGTGGAAGTTGTTCGGCACCATATCTAGTTTTTGTTACACATCCATGTTCAAGCCTAGGCCTAGCCTTCGTGCGAGGGGTTGTAAGTTGTTTATAGTTGCCAGTTTATTTTATATAAAAACAAACAAAATGGGTTAGTTTAGCCATTTAGGGTTAATCCTAAGGAATTTTGAGGAATACGAAGTATCTAGATATTCTTTGTGCGAGTTTAGAAACTGAATTGCGAGTGGGGATGGTGTTAGGCTCGCCATTTGTCCTTCATTCCTCCTTATCTATACACTTATTATATTATGACTACTTTTTAGTTTATTTTAGAATATGTTAAGAGCCCTTAATAATCTTTTAAAATTTACATAGGTACTTAGGTATAAAAATGGCATTTATGAGATGTGTACGAAAGTCACTAAACTCGCGTGGGTACACAAGAATGCTTGTGTACAAATATATATTCAAATAATGGGTGGTTGTTTGATACATATATATAAATGTGCAAGAAGTCTCGACTTGAGAAAGTTTAATATCTCGTTTGAGATGTGAGAGGAGGACAAGAGATGGAAGCATCTCTATAGAGATAATATATCGAGGAATATATTATCGAGGCTTGTGCTTATGAAAAGTAATCGATATTGAACTAATGCACTAATGTAACCACGAAATCAAAGCTTACGAAGTTCGATGGTTGTGGTGAAATGCATAGAAAGGTTCTCATATGTTGTGTGTTCAAGTGTGAGAATTTGGCTTAAGAGTCGTAGAAACTACATGTGAGCCAGGAGGTTAATTCTTACAGGTTTTGGATGGTTAGTGAACCCAAAGTCGTCAACAAAAACATATATATCTGTCGATCGATCACTAACTCGAAGATGTTGTTGAACCTTGTTATTGGTTTATAAATACAAAGCATGGGATGTGTAAACATCCTTTACTTCCTATGGGAACAAGGATAAATGGGAGGGGTGGAATTAGTATTAGAGTGGACCTAAATTCACCGACACAGATCTATGTATCCCTTATCGACATGTATAAAAATTCGGGAGGTGTCATAGGGCCATTCGAAATGATATACATGATTAGTTCATATGAGAAAGGGAGTTTGGACTAGATATGGAGGCATACCTAATAGATAATATGTATAGATATGTATTATATGAATTGGGCTCACGAGTGAAAGTTGATATTGTGCCTACGTACCCAATAGGTCTTTAGATGAAAGCCAACCCAGTTTTAACTAACGCGGGCATATTTACGAGTGTAGGCAACAGGAAATCGGGCATACAATCTATAGTATTATGGTATTTATGAGTCTAGTCCTTATATATTATTTCCTTTATGATTTGGAGTGCATAGTCATATGTTAAAATACATAATCAAAGGCAGGTGTTTGATAAGTATTCCAGGAAAACACGGATTCGTGGGTGCGTCCGTTAAGATGAGAATGCTCACTCGGATAAGTAGTGAAGAATATTCCAATTTTAGACTTTGGTTTAGTAATGTTTTGAAGTAATTCGGTTCATGGACACTTTCCTGAGAACGATTTTGAAATGTATATATTTGTGTTATACTTAATTGTACTAATTTAGCATAATTTTACATATGTGTATGTTATCTAGCTCACTAGATAGAGGTACTAGGTAGAAACCAAGGTTTAAAATGTAAATGTTATAAAAGGCATGGATGTTACTTAATTGGGATCGGGCTAAGTTATTTAGGAAGATATGTACAATTTTATATCACAATATGTATTTATTATATTGACCTGAATTTTTTGCACAGTTTTTCACCCTTGTAGCGTGAGACGAATATTTCTCGGGGTAGGGTCACCCACCACTTGGGTAGAGCTTCTATTTAGAAAAGATGATGTTTGCATGGTGCGCATAGAGGTTTGACTCTGTTTGTCGGAGGAAACATCTTTTCGAAAAGTCGAGACCCTTCTCGGGATTTTGAAAATAACTAGAGGTTCTTAGATACTGGGGATTGAAGAAAGTTAAAAACCGAATCAATGTTGGATTGTTGGACGAATTTATCAATGAGGTCGGGCCACTATTTATAGTTACCGGTCCAAGTCCATCAAACATGCGATTGATGGTTTAATAAACGACGGGGTTCATGCTTAGGCACACGTGTAAGGTGGATTTGGTTGGGGAAGGATGCATGTAGGGTTGGATCTATTTAGGAGACACCTGTCGTAAATGATTAACTGTGCAGTTGATCTTAAGATATTGTGGTGATTACTGGCATATCTTAAATCGTGCAATTATTGGGAACAACCATGTAGTTGGTGCCCATCAACCGTGCAGTTGATGAAGTGAGTCATGAAATTTTTATTCTGGCTTGACAATTTGGGAAATTTTTATTTTCACCCCTATTTATTTATAGCCATACATGTTTTAGTATATTGATTTTTACTCCCCATTTAATAATATTTATTTCCACTCCTTATGGACTCTCGTGGTGTTCGATGGATGATAAACGTAAGTCCCGATTACAAATCGAGGTGTTCACACATGTTAGGATAGATATGTATTACATATTTAGATTGTTCACATGTTACCTACGTGTATGTATATATAGGTTTATAACTATATTTATAGTGTCACAAAATCTATATATTATATAAAGAAAATGTGAAACAAGTATACTTTATTTTGGACATAATATTACATTGTTAAAAATGTGTGATTTTTATCGAAAATATTGTGTTAAATAGTTTCAGAAAACTTATTTTTTGAACTCTAAATTAGCATATTTGCAAACATGTGGTTCATGTAGGATGGGTTTCGGTTAAACATCATGACGTTGTGTAAGGACATAATTTTATAAATGTTCGAGGTAGAATCTAGGAATTTTCTATTTGTCCTAGATCACGGTATGTATGTCTGATACCGCTACATTCGGCTCGTCAACACGATCATCCACGACGGCCTTGATCTGAATCCATGCATCCACCTTGTTCACACGTTCATTATGCTACATGTGATGTACTGCTCAACCGTTCACACTACTCCGCTTTGCTTTATTAGTAAAACTGTTTATTGGAGTTTTTAATATTTGCATAAATATTTGGGAATTTTTTAGAAAATATTTTTCGAAGTCTGATTTGTTTTTATCAAAAAAGCAGAAATTTTTCCAAGTGTAGAGGTGGACTTTTTTTGGTCGTCGAGCTCGTTCGAACGACATCGCTCTGTCGTTCAAGTGACACGAGCTTGTCGCGCGATCTCGTTCGAGCGACACGTGGCTCGTTCAAGTGGCATGCATATGTCGTTCAAACGACAGCACCACCTCGATTTTCGTGTAAATATTTATGCCCATTTTGCACTTTTTCCAAGTCTTTTTCGTACACGTTTCTGCGATTTACAACCCAGAAAATAGACTTCAAGTTTTTAAGGTTTCATGCCTTTTTATTCACAAAACCATTCCTAAATATGTGTGTGAATCTTGAAACCTTCAAATGATCATTTTTACTCATCTGGAGTAACTTGTGGAGAAGCCAACTCTTTTCCATTGCTGCCCATTGGGAGTTCTTGCTGGAAACTCCAGCTGACGACATTGTAACTGACACATGAGGGCATTTCGTATGTCACTCTTATTTTCAGTGTAAACCGTTCTTTGCAAATTATTGTGAAAATAAAAGGTTTTTCCCCTTTGGGGGATTTTTTCCTCATTTGTGTGTTTATTTGTGATTGAATGTTCTTGCATGATTATATTGTATTAAATCACACCTAGATTCATGTTTTAAGAGTTAATGGAAAACCTGAGTTTAATTAAATAATTTCTTTGTTTGAACAAAAGTGCACTCTCAAATTGTTATCAAAGCCAATTACACAATTATACCGTGTAATGTTCCGCAAAATTTTTCTAAAGATATCAATTTTCTGAAGAAAAATAAATTGATTTTTGAAAAAGGGCGTGTTCAAAATAGAGAAATTATATAATAAAATCCCAATTTTTGACGGAACAAATTATGCTTACTGGAAATTCCGTATGAAATCTGCTCTAAAAGCCATAGATGAAAGAGTTTGGATTTTAGTTGAAAGAGGGTGGACACCTCCCTCCATCACTATTGACAACGTGACAAATTTAAAATTTGTGACTGCATGGACTGAAGAAGAATTTAAATGGTCATCTTTTAACTCTAACGGTCTTAGTGCTATTTCTGGATCCGTCACACCTGACGAGTTCCGACGGATAATAACTTGTACCATGTCAAAGGAGGCATGGGATCTTTTGCAGCTTACCCATGAAGGAACTAATGCGGTGAAAGAATCAAAATTGTAAAACTTAACAACTCAATTTGAAACTATCACCATGCTTGAGTCTGAATATTTTGATGAATTCTATGCTAGATTATCTAATAATGTAAACACTAGCTTTAATCTTGGTGAA
Organism: Sambucus nigra; assembly: GCA_949130495.1. Classification (NCBI taxonomy): domain Eukaryota; kingdom Viridiplantae; phylum Streptophyta; class Magnoliopsida; order Dipsacales; family Adoxaceae; genus Sambucus; species Sambucus nigra. The sequence goes on from OX422209.1 coordinate 634,839,574, forward strand.
CACATTACTAGTGCTAGAGTTGCTAAAAAGATTCTAAGATCACTACCTAAGTGTTTTATCCCTAAATTCACTGTGCTGAATTCTATAGGTAATTTAAACACGCTTAAATTAGAGGAATTGGTTGGAGACTTACAAACCTTTGAAATTGACATGTTTCCTAAGTCTGTTAAACCAAAGGATAAAGAAATTGCACTTAATGCCCAGGATAGAAAGAGTGAGGGGTCGGTAACAAAGAGAGTAGAGTAATATAGAAAAAGGGAGAAAGAAACGTCAGATTCCGAGTGTGACCTTGATTTAGATGATTTGGCCTTATTTGCAAAAATTTCAAGAAAATTCTCAAATTCAAAAAAAATGGAAATCTCAAAGATAAAAAGAGTTTTGAGAAAAAAAAAGTTTGAAAAGAAAAATGAAAAAGATTTTAAAGACCCTCCTAAGAAAGACGGTGAGAGGTGTTATGAGTGTGACGGTAAGGGTCATAGAGATTTTGAGTGTGCTACTAGGCTTAACAGACTTGCCAAAGAAAAGGGCAAAGTTGTCCTTAACGCTACCCTTAGTGACGACAGTGAGGTCGAGTCGGTGGACTTTGGAGACGAGTCATCGCATAAGTGTAGCTTCACCGCATTCATGGCTAGTCATGTGAGTACCTTTAGTGCTCCTCACGACGATGAGGATGATACTTCACAGGGACACCTCGATAGTGAGAACGAAGTGAGTGAGGGGGAGGATGCTGCAAGTGAGAGCGAGAGTGATCTTCAACGTGCCTACGTTGAGTTGTATAATGAGTCATTTAAAACTAAAAAGCGTAACAAAGCATTAGTTCTTAGGATCACTGCTTTAGAGGAAGATTTAGGATAAGCGAAAGAGAGATTCCTCCACCTGCATTACCTTGAGAGAGAGAGAGTCTGCCTGTGTTGAGAGAGAAAGTCAATTTAGAGAAAGAGAGAGACTGTTTGGAGAGAGAGAGAGTTGTTTTGAGAAATAGAAAGAGGGCTTGACTAATCAAGTGTCTAGTATTATGAGTGAGATCCATTACTCCCTAGAGACTCGGAAGAATCTTGAAGCCCTTGTAGACTAGCTTACTCATGATCTTGAGAGAGCACGGGAAGTCAAGGTTCAAATCAAGGATATATCTGGAAAGATGGGAAAGATGCTCCTTGGTCCCGCTTAAGGTTTTAGTAAAAGGAAGGGAATAGGTTTTTATGGTGCCTCCACATCTCAGATTGCACCTGGACCAGTCCTTAAGTTTACGACTACTCCATATGGCCGCCAATCAAAGCCCAAGAGAAGAGTTCGGCCGAGAAAGGCAAACCAAGGTCTGCCTAAAACTGTGTTCTTTTGTACGTACTACAAAAGAAAAGGACACCTGAGAGAGTATTGCTAAAGTTTGGGTCAGACTTCACGTAAATATTCTCCACCACATCGTACTGATGATTTTACCAATCTGAGAGAGCTTGTTGAGTTTTTAGCCGCCACATCACAGAGTTTGATGGAGGAATTCCGACGGATGTCTTTGTCCTCAGTGAATGTTTCCCGCATCTCGACTAAAACCAACAACAACAAGGGTAAACAAAAGGTTACTGTGACACCCCGCCTAATTAATCCCGGGTGATCAGTCCTAAATCAAGTTAGAATAGGTTTCTCATTTGGTCCATTCTTAGCATCACTGTCGTCTTATTATTTACTAACCACCTAAGTGAGAAAAATAGACTGGTGCCAATTTTTATCTTTCATTATTTAACAAACACCCATGCGGAAATAAAACTATATAACAATCACAGGTAACTGAATTAATCATTCACAAGTAAAAATAATTGACCGAATAAACCAACGGTCCAAATAATAAATCCCATAAAGATAAAAATAAACTCTCAACAAGTCTAATACAAATAAATGGAAAGTGAGCAACATGCTCGAATACTAATTATGATCTTCTACTTTTAAGAATGAAGAATGAGGCGTCTATCAAAATCCCGCAACATCCACATATGCTGCAGCAACGGATCCCTGGAATATGGTCAAGGCTGGCGTCCCTGTGGTTGGACACCTAAAAGGTTTTTAAAAGTTTTTATAGCAAGGGTTAGTACCCAAAACATTTGAAAAACATTTAACAAATGATTAACTTGCAGTAATAAATAAATATGCATGCTCTTCATATTTTTAGTTAATAATGCACTCTCTTGAGGACTTCCTTACCCTTCCTCTATTATACCCTACGAATGCTTTAATTAAATTACCTAGTTACTCATCTCATGACTAGATAATTAACAAAGTTCCTTTATACCCACCCTACTCTAACTGAGTATGTAGTGATTTTGATATATAAGTTATTGGTAACATCAACTTAACTAAATCATTTCCCTTTTTATATTCATATAACTTCTACATTTGTTATACCTGTGAAATCACTCACTTTTCATTAATATTCCGTATATAATAAATTATAAAATTATATACTTATAATCATATTCCAGCATTCACAATCATACTGTAATATATATAATAACTTGCAACCTCCCGAGTAAAAATACTCCCGGAATGTAAATTCTATAAAGTGCTATCCCACTAGGTATAATCACATAGACTAGTTATCCCAAGTCAGAATTTTCACACCAACTTGATAAAAATAAATAATTGGAGGCAGTCATATTCCTTCCCTGAAAGTGAGTTGTCCCTCACCCATATAACGGACGCTATGACCTCGGGAATATACTCACCCTACTCCTCAAGCTAGGGGATTCATCCACTACGCGCAACCTCCCCCTATAGCACTATAGTAACAAATATCTAATCACTGATATTAATTGAGCACACCATATATATATATATATATATATATATATATATATATATATATATACTAACACCTCAGTATATATAAATATAAAAGTCCCGGCTATATCGTTCACTAAAATCCGTAACATAAGCCTATTAAAATTATTAAGAGTTTATGGTCCAACTCTAAGTATTAATTAAATTGCACTTTAATTAATTTAGTTAGTTTTGGTGTCGCCCCCACCATAAATTTGGACTTACTCCCGTAGCCCAAAATAAATTTACCCGAGTCACAATTTCCGACTCTAAATTTATTAGCTTCAAACCCTAATTAATCTATCTACAATTAATTAGATTCAAACTCATGTATTTAATTTCTCAATAATTAATTACATAAGGTTTTTATATAAAAATTCCCTTTTATATAACTAACTGGCGGAACTGCCAGATTCTGGCGACCGTCGATCGATCGACCCAGACCGTCGATCGATCGATCGAACAGGTCTTCGTCTTCTTCCCGAAGACAGGGCAGCCATGGACGGATTTCCTCAAAACCTAACCTCTTCTAACATGAGTTTTAAGCCTTCTTATCACCAGAGTATACTAGAAACCTTATTAAGAAAACCCAGAAAGACTACAACAACCATCAATTCGTCCATAAACAACTGATTCATAAATTTTTGGGGAAAATCCATCTTTTTTCCTTAAACACATTTTTACTCCAAATTTCTTCATAAAATTCGTTCTAATATATCTGGATATCATTCTAACAGATACACATCAATATTCCAATATCAGATTTTACATAACTCCTCATAATTTCGGCCAAAACAGATTCATGTTTTCTATAGAATTATCAAAGCCCCATGTTTATACCAAGAACCCCAAAACGAATTTTAAATTCATAACAGCACACAAATATGAATTGAAAAACAGTTTTCATGCTATTGCAAGTTATTCACTTGCCTTAGGTTTCGTAGTGTCTGAATTTGTGATGGATTCCAAGGTTGAAGATGACCTTGTTGGTTCTTTGAGATCCCCAAAATGGCTTTGGCTGCTGCTAGGGTTTCCTAACCCTTTAATTTCTTTCTCTGCTTAAGCTTAGCCAGCCCTTATTTTCTTTTTATTAAGTTAATTAATCCATTCCCGTTTTTTGACTAATGGGCCAAGCCCAAGTGACCAAAATGCCCCCGAGTGGGCCCGACTATGTCTAAAAACGTCCCGTGACCCGTTTACTACCCCTGGGTACACTTTTACGACTATCTTGGCCCATCCAGACTCAACTGTACACTCAGAATTTGCATCCGAATTAATTTATAAAAATACTTATCCCCCACCCACTATAGTCTATACCGACTTCCGGATGTGATAAGTGCATATCTCGTCATTAATACTCGAAACAACGAAATTACATTATTACTATACACTCAGTAAATAATTTTCCTTAAATATTAACCATTCAATCCCAGATTAATATTTATATAATATTCTATCATAATTAATTCATTAAATTACAACACACTAGTAATTTAGAATTTCCGAATTAATTAAATTTTAAATGAACCAAAAATACGGGGTGTTACAGTTACCACTTCTTGGATACCTAAGAAAGACGAAAAGGCCCTCATTGTTCATGTCACTCTCAAAGCACATAATACCTCACAGTGGTATTTCGATAGTGGGTGCTCCAGACATATGACCAGTGATGTCGCATTTTTACCTACCTAGAGGATCATATGGAAGGTAAAGTCACCTTCGGAGACGGGATCAAGTCTAGCATCGTAGGACGAGGTACAGTAGAGTTAGCAGGATTTCCTACGCTAGAGAATGTTTTGTACGTCAAAGATTTGAAAGCAAACCTTCTCAGCATCAGCCAATTGTACGACGATGACCTTGTCGTAAAGTTTGACCAGGATGCGTGTAAAGTATATAATCAAGCCGATAAAATTTTAGTGCAAGGGGTGAGGACAGAGGATAACTGCTATGGGACTATGCCCAAGTCCTCACTTGTCTGCAACAGCGCCACGATCACTCCTATGGATATGTGGCACTAACGTCTAGGTCACGTGAACTTTAGAGATTTGACACGATTAACTAAAAAGGACCTAGTACATGGCTTACCAACACTTGGAAAGCCAACTTCCATGGTTTGTGGACCCTGTCAGGTGAGAAAGCAAATTCGTACTCCCCATAGGAAGTTGAATTCCATTACCACTTCACGAGTACTTGAGTTGATACATATGGATCTCATGGGTCCTACTCGTACAGAGAGTCTGGGTGGTAAGAGGTACATCCTAGTGATGGTAGATGATTTCTCCAGATATTCTATCATGGGATTTCTGAGAGAAAAATCAGATGTTGTTGAGTTTCTGATGACCAAGTGTCGTGTCCTACAAGACTAACACGGTGTCACTATCAACAGAATGTGCAGTGACAACGACATTAAATTTATAGAGAGAAAAAATAGATCTTTACTGTGATATCCTAGGAATCAATCATGAGTTTTCTGCTGTGAAGACCCCTCAGCAAAATGGGATTATTGAGAGAAAGAACAGGACGATTCAAGAAATGGCTAGATCTATGCTTTTAGGTCGTAAAGTTACAGGAGATTTTGGGCAGAGGCAGTGTCTACTGCATGCCATACAGTGAATAGGGTTTACCTTCGTCCACACACACTTAAAATGCCTTATGAATTGTGGAGTGGAAAGAAGCCCAACCTTGCATATTTTCGTATCTTTGGGAGTAAATGCTACATCCTAGGGGATAGATAGCGATTAAAAAAGTTCGACTCCCGAAGCGACGAGAGAATATTGCTAGGATATTCATCAAATAGTATAGCATACCGAGTTTTTAACCTAAAGAGATCTAAAGTGATGGAGTCGATAAACGTTATTGTGCAAGATAACGAACCATCAACGTCTGTTGACTTCACCCATTTGAGTGAGGATGACATACTCCTTTTTTATGATCCCATTGTGTCTCCTATATCCAGAGTGGACCCTACTCCTATTCTAGGGGACACACCTGCTTGGGTTCACAAGAGTCATGATCCTACTTCTATCCTAGGAGATCCCACCCTAGGGGTCAAGACTCGTGGTCAGCTAGAGAATGTTGTTATCCATGTCTGCTACACATCTAAAGTCGAGCCCAATAACTATAAAGAAGCACTCCAGGATGAACACTGGATCTCTAGGATGCAGGATGAGTTGCTTCAACTTAGAAATAATGATGTCTGGGAATTAATCCCCCGACCTAGTGAGACTAATGTGATAGGTACCAAGTGGATTTTTAAAAATAAAATGGATGGGACTGGTGTTATTATCAGAAATAAGGCTAGGTTGGTTGCTCAAGGTTACACACAGATAGAGGGTGTAGACTTTGATGAGACATTCGCTCCTGTTGCGAGGCTTGAGTCCGTTCGCTTACTACTCGCCATCTCATGTCATCTACGCTTCAAGATATATCATACGGGTGTCAAGAGTTCCTTTCTAAATGGCATTATACAGAAGGAGGTTTATGTGGAACAACCAAAAAGGTTTGAAGACCCTAAGCACTCGGAGCACGTCTACTATCTGAGGAAAGCCTTGTATGGTTTGAAGCAAGCACCCAGTGCTTGGTACGAGAGGATTACTTCCTATCTCTTAGCTCGTGACTTCAAGAGAGGGGGAGTTAATATGATGTGGTTCGTCAGGAGAGATGATGGTGCTATTTTGGTTGACCAGGTGTATGTGGACAACATAGTCTTTGGATCCACGTGCTCCCAGCATGCTCACCACTTTAAGGAGGAGATGAAAAGTGATTTTGATATGAGCATGGTCAGTGAGCTTACTTTTTACTTGGTCTCCAGGTTTGTCAGCTAGAGGATGGGATGTTCATCTCCCAATCTAAGTATGCTAGAGGCCTAGTGAAAAAATTTGGTTTAGACTCCGCTAAGCATGCACGTACATATCTCATAATTCGGTCCAATATTCGTGCACAAAGCACATCAGGATACGCGATCACTTTATACGTCAGTTAGTTGAGGAGAAAGTCGTATCCCTGAGTTTCGTACCCACTGACCATTAGTTAGCCGATATTTTCATTAAACCTTTAGATGCCCCTAGATTCAAGAGTCTTAGGAAGTCTTTAGGGATTTGCACAATTGACTACGGGATGGTCCATGTCTAGGATAGGATGCATTGTCATGTTCATATCATATGATTCCTATTGCTAGTTTGTATCATTTGTATTATCATTTTTTTGCTTTGTATATTTTTTTTTAAATCCAAAAAGATTTCTTTTTATAAATATTTTAGAAAGGCATAAAAAGATTTTTGTGTTTTGTTTACACTTCTTATGGATGAGCATTTAAGATAGCCGAGTCATAACTTCCATTTCCATTTTTCACGTGACTGTTTGATAGTGATTTGAGATGCTACATCATTTCATCCATGTGCTTTAAATTGTTTGGAGTCTTTGAGATGTGATTAGTGATATCTTTCTACGTATTTGGCTCCTTATCTCCTTTATTGCACACATGCACGGCTTTATTTGATCATTGTACTTATCTATCACATATTGGATTGATTGTTTCCATCTCAATTCAGTCTATTCAACAATTCATATGCGATAAAGCTTGACAAGATTGGAATGCAAGTAAAAATCGTTCGATGAGATTATGTGGTATTTTAAAACGGGGAAGGGCTGCGAAAGGTTCTCATTTGGACTTTGCTAAATCTAAGCCACCGTTAAATCAAACTTAAAAAATTGAGGTATTCTAATTATCTAGGGTCTAAAGAGGTTAAAAGAGCCGAAAAAAATTTAAAGGCAATAAAAAGCAATACATGCCGAATATGGGACATTAGGTTTCACCATCAATTCTCCAATGTTTGAGAATTTAGATCACCTCTAGACAAAATATAAATCTGAGGGAGTTTGGTTGGAGAATTTAAACGGGCTTGCACTTCCTTGAAAATCCTGAAAAAGCATTAACTAGTTTTGGACATTATTGGTGTGGAAATCACTTTGAGCTTTGATTTGCCGATTTGATTGAGTCAATTTATTATAATTCCATGTTTTTACACCTAATGAATATGTAGAGTTCATTCTCTAGGAGTATCTGATATTCATCGTGCACATATGTTATGTTTGTATGCATTGATTTTCCTATCGAATTTGCTCACACCGCTACATTTTCGCTATCATCGACTTGATTGTTTTTTTGTTCTTTCATGGTATGATTCTTTGTTGTATACTTTGTGTGAAATTTTTTGAAAAAATCAAAAATAGAAAGTTTATTACCTTGTGGCATTCTCCTTTTGCATTTTTTTCTGTGCTTTTCATATCTGTCTATTCGGGGACATCATAAAAAGGGGGAGAATGAATTATGGGGGAGCCTTATTTGGTTGATTTATCAATGATTTGCTTAATCTTAATTGATCTTTGATTTGTGCATGTCATTATATTTCAATTCATTGTGTGTCACGGGTATCTGCTTTATCTCATGTGTGTAGGTACAAAATTGATGATTATTGGATTATACACCCTGATGAGAAAAGCTTTGAGAGTTTTTGAAAAGCTAATATTTGAAGATGTTGAAGTTTGATTGACAACGTGTCAATTAGTATTCTCAGTTTGAGGGTTTAATGGGGATATTATCTTATACGTCATTTACTTTATGGAGATAGCATAATTCAGATTTTTTACGTATGTATCGGCATAGACATAGGAGGAGATTTGTAAGGACATAATTTTATAAATATCTGGGGTAGAATCTAGGAATTTTCTATTTGTCCTAAATCACAGTATGTATGTCTGATACCGCTACATTAGGCTCGTCAATACGATCATCCACTACGGCTTTGATCTGAATCCATGCATCCTCCATCTTCACACTTGCATCATGCTTCATGTGACGTGCTGCTCAACTGTTCCCACTAATCCACTTTGCGTTATTGGTAAAATGGCTTATTAGACTTTTTAATATTTGCATAAATATTTGGGAATTTTTTAGAAAATATTTTTCGAATTCTGATTTGTTTTTATCACAAAAGTATAAATTTTTCCAAGTGTAGAAGCGGACTTTTTTTGGTCGTCGAGCTCATTTGAACGACATCGCTCTGTCGTTCAAGCGACATGAGCATGTCGCGCGATCTTGTTCGAGTGACACATGGCTCATTCGAACGACATGACTATGTCGTTCGAACGACGGCACCGCCTCGATTTTCGTATAAATATATGTGGCCATTCTGCACATTTTTCCAAGTCTTTTTCGTACACGTTTCTGCGATTTACAGCCCAAAAAACAGACTTCAAGTTTTAAGGTTTCGTGCCTTTTTATTCACAAAACCATTCCTAAATATGTGTGTGAATCTTTAAACCTTCAAAGGATCGTTTTTACTCATCTGGAGTAACTTGTGGAGAAGCCGACTCTTTTCCATTGCTGCCCATCTGGAATTCTTGTGGAAAATTCCAGTCGACGACATCGGAACTGACATCTGAGGGTATTTCGTATGTCACTCTTATTTTCAATATAATCTGTGTAAACCATTCTTTACAAATTATAGTGAAAATAAAAGGTTTTTTCCCTTTGGGTGATTTTTCCTCATTTGTGTGTTTATTTGTGATTGAATGTTCTTGCGTGATTATATTGTCTTCACTCACACCTAGATGCATGTTTTAGGAGTTAATTGAAAAACTGAGTTTAATTAAATAATTTCTTTGTTTGAACAAAAGCCTCTCAAATTGTATAAAAGTATATAAAAAGTTAGTTCAAGGTGTTAAACTTGCAATGATGAACAAATGTTGAAATAATTATAAAAAAACTAAGGTTATTTAATTGTAAATTAACCCTTAAAATATGGAAATCACATTTTCCCTTAAAAGTAATGGGTTTACAAAATGGTACTTAAAGTTAAATGTTTGCATAAAAATTCCGTAAACCCGTATGATTTTAATTATGATCCTTGAGAAATGATATATTTTACATAAAATGATATATGTAGAGTTTGGACATATATAGTTATTTTGATTTGGTAAGATTGGGAAAGTAAGGATGTAAAGTTTAAAAAAAGTGTTTAAATCCTGTAATTAAGGACTTTAAGGTGGGTTAATACCTCGGAAATATTAGCCTCATTGATCGGGTTAAAAGATACAAAAATAAGAAAAGTTATTACTAAACAGTAAATAAAAGATACACAAAGCAACTGGGAAAATTTAAAAAGGTCCTGGAGCCCTGGGGTGCGGCTTCGGCTTAGACCCAAAATAACTGGCTCATAAAACAGTGGTTTATTTATGCCAAACAATGAAAGCCCATAAATATAAATGGGATTTGTGACCTCTGAAATGATGATAATAATATTGTTATAAGCTTAGTGCTCATAAAATGATAAGTAAAAAGATTAATAGGTTTCATTATGGATTATGAAAAGGAAATTATAATACAAAATATTAAATGGGTAACATGGGACTCGAATTCGAGTCGGGTTAAATGTTTAAATGTGTGTGTTGGATCATCGCATCGGGTTATATTACATGCATTGTAGATGCATTTAGAATAGGCTTAAACTAAAGGGAAATATTTTAAAAAATAATAAGATGCATCGTATATGTATATCTATTTTCTTGTCTTATTATAGCCTACTAGTATTTCCCAATTAGGCAGTTGCTTATTTCCGCATTTTGGTAAACCCCCACCCCACTATCATCCACCCCCATGTACTCCAGGTAAGAACATGAGAAAAGGCAAGGATATGAGTGGTGGAAATTAGAAAATCTCTAATTATCAGGCCATGCCACAACGTGGTCACCCAAATTGATAAAATTTCACACTTTATTTTAATAGATGTTATTATTTAAAACACCGAAATGAGATTGGAATAATTATTCTTTCCTATGTTACACTTTCCCTCGCAACTTTGATGACTTGGTATGACCAATTGGGCTATGGGCTTGTTGAGGTGGATCATAAGCCAAATTTAGGTAACATGGTATCCCCGACACAATTGAATTGGAGATTTTATGGCCTAAAGTTAATGTAGTGGATTTCTACAGTCGCTTGAATGAGGTTGAAAGTTTTTAGAATGAACGAAAAAAATTCAAAAAAAAACTGCACATTTTTATGTGCTATCATGACGTGGATCGTCAGATTGGATGACTTGTCAAGCTCTCAGTGGCTCAGACCAAACGTGGAATAAAGGCTTGATGGACCATTGGATAAAGGTTTGAGTTTAGGGGCATTGGTGGGGTTTAACCCTTAGGTTTTTGGGGTCATCTAAATGGTATTTTGGCTCATTTAGTCCATTCCAATCAGATTTGGTCTCTCTCTCTCTCTTGAAGCTCTTCCTCCCCTAACCACCACACACAACCACCCCTTTACCACAAACCACCAAAGATTAACCATATTCTTCCATATTTAAGTTCATAAAACCCAAATACACCACACGTTCAAGCAAGATAGGTTTTTATGGAAATGTTGCTTGAAATTTTTGGAGAAGAAAAAGAACAAAGTATAGACTTTGAATGGGGTTTCCATGGAAATTTGAAGGAGACAAGCTTGTGGAGCTAGGTAACTTATTTAAGGCCACCTTAGGAAGCGGAATGTTTTCATCTTCTTCTACTTTTCATCCTACCATTATTGGAGCTCCTTTTATGGAGGGAAACTCTACTCATAGCTTTAGAACTCAATTTTTCCATAATATCGGTCTTATAGCTAGAGTTTGAATGAGTAGAATGCATACATGATTTAAGTAGGTTACTTATTATGGTTTTATGTACATGGTTTATAAATGATCTCAAGAGTTTTGGGGGGGAATTATATATTTGAAGAAAAGTTGGTATTTAAACATTTTATGGAATAAAATTTGGAAATGATATTTACTGAGAAAATACCTAAAGGATTTCTTGTAAAATTAAGATTTCATAAAATTAGTCATTTATTCTATTTTTGTAGGGGGGAAAATGTCTTTGGTCTTGAAAAGCATGGTTATGCCAATGTTATGAAAAATCTAGAATAAGTCATGTGTAGAACTCATTCTTATGGATTTCTAGATTTAAAATCCACCTTCTATTGTATATAAACTTGAAGTATTTTTTATGATGAGAATATAAATAAGTTTAATGAAGGTTTTATTGGGTTTAAACATGAAATAAAGAAAATGCAAGTTTTCAGCCCTTAATATGTCATAAAAATGTAAGAAATGTGGTAAGTGAATGTTCAACATTACATACGAAAATAAAGAAAAAATGGTGTCTTCTTGTAATATAGTCTTTAAAATGCCAAAGGTCAATGAGTCAAAAATATTTGAGAAGTTAGTATGTATAACTTAATGACGTTTAATGGGAAATAACACTCGCAAAATTGGAGGAAAAGACAAGTTTGGAAACAAATGGGTAAAATGGTAATTTGACATAAAGTGGAACATTTTTATGAAATAAAAATATTGAAAAGAGTGTTACACAAAATGGTCCTAAACGAATTTGAATTTTGGAATAAATGAACCTAACCGTGTAAATGACAAGAAATGATGATTATCAAAGTGTAACACAAGGTGGGGTGAAAGTCTTGAATTTGGCTTCTGTCGATAAAGGTGGAATAATGTGGACATATGATAAATGTTAAAAACACATTACTATAAGACTCAGATGAGATCGGGAAAGAATTAAGAAGGTCCTAGAACCCTAGGATGAAAGACCCAAAAACACTGGCCAGAGCATATGGTAGCGTTGCCAGAAGTGTGGAGCCCGTTAAAGTATGCGGTTATTTGGAGGATTCCGAGAAAAAGATAATGAAAATGGAACATGTAAAGAAATGAGTTGTGTGGTGAATATAATAAAAGAAAACCTAACTTTAATGAAATTAACCCATGTTCTAGTTGAAAGATAACGTGGACAAGTAAAGTAATTAACTAGTGTTTGTAAAATAAGAGGAATGGTAAAATGAAGTGATCAAATGGATGATTAAGCAACCTAAGGAGGTTTAACCCATAATTAACACAAAAGTGTGTTTATGAAAGGTTTTCAATGAAAAATAAGTATTTTTTACATGGTGCATGCATTCGTTGAAATGCGATTTTCAAGGGAAATTACTAAGGTAAATTGGTGTGAGTTAAAGGGAAATTTTGCTAAAGGAAGTGTTTTTCCCTAGACAAAAGGGTATTTATTTAAAGTATTTAATCGGGTGTGCTAAATCAAGAAATACATGTCAAGTCAAGTAAAAAGGAGGTGGTTTTATAAGACTATAGTGAATTAATCGGAATATGTAATGGTTTGGAATGAAACGGTATCACACATTGATATAGATATATGTACAAAGTAATTGCATGTGCATGTAGATAAATGTGTTAGAGTCTCTTTTATGTCGTTCGATTATATATTGCATTGTTATATTCTCCCCCGGGCATTCGGTTAATTCCCTCCTCTTTGTTATGGCAGGTCATGTGCGATTACGTATTTTGAGAGCGTAACTCAGGTGTATTCTTTTATTTTATGTTAGTAGCTCTGTATACTTGGATTTTGAGGACGCTTCCCATGGGTCCCTCACATAGCTTGATTTAAATTGGAATAGCATGATAAAAAGTGAAATGTTAATTAAATAAAATTGGACTAACAACATTATTTAGATTGTCTCATTGCATTTCACACCTAACATTCGGATCAGACCAAGTTGACCACGGGTAATCCATAAATTCGGGACAAGATGTTACAAGTGGTATCAAATCTTTAGGTTCAAGGTTCCTTTTGAGGTCGGTAATGGATCTTTCGACGTCGGTGTTGGTTTTGGTCGATCACGCTAGATAGGTGATGGTTTCGATTCGTGTTATTACGATAAAGTAGAGGAGATTAGCATGACATGAAATGTGTGGCCAAGTATCATATGACCAAGTTAGTTTCCATTAATATATTCCGCCCTTATGATATAGACATGTTAGTAAATTATGAGTGTCCCAGTAGACCATTAGTGGTGACACCACGTTCTCCAGTGTGAGGTGCCTTGATGTGAACCTTTGATGATGTGAGAGGACTAGTAAGATGTTAACAAAGGTGAATAACGTCCATCAAATTAGAGACATGAGTCATTTAAAGTCAAGTGTAGAGGATAGGTGAATAGAGTGTCATGTCTAAGAGATATTAATTTTACGATAAAGATGCATTAAGTTTCTTGGTTATGTACTTACGAGTAGTAAATAATGATGATGTGATTAGGCGAAGTTGATCCTTTGGATAATGCCATACCGTAAGCATTTGATAGTCCGGTGGGCATGTAGACCCATGCCAGTCATTACTTGAGGATGTGTACTCGGACGTAATTGATAGGGTATTATCATTATATGTAAATGCCTCAGTAATTATCGATCGAAAGTTGTATCTTGCAACCCGTGATGAGAGTTATTGGCCATCGGTGGTAAGTATGTTACATATGTAACAATGAGGGGTGGAAGTGATGTAGGAGCGAACCCTATATAGTCTTTCGACATGGTTTTAGATAATATTATGCAACTTTTGAGGAATAGGATCTTTAGTGACATCGGTAGAGTGGACTTAGAGGCTTATAGGTTGTGTACGACGCTTTATATCCCGCCAGAATCCTAAATAGTGTCAGTCTATGGTTTGATACATGGTTAATGGCATCAGCTATTTGAAAGAAGGTTTTTGGACCTTTATTGTATCTCGAGGAGTCATTTGTGGGTTAGACATATGCCAGAGTTTCAAACAAAAGGGAAACAAGATTCTTATCTAAATGTCGTGGCCCGTTCTAGCGGCCAAAGGGATGACAAAATGCGAGGTGATTTCAGTTTGGGTATGATTTAAGGAAGTCCTTGGATTTTCCTTGGTATTTATTGCATGTGGCGTCATTGAGGAATAGAAATCGACTTGTTGTGATGCTTTGAGGTATTCAATGGTTAAAGTTCACCATGTGTGAATACTTGTAAGTTGATATCTTTGTGAGTAACTAATAGCCAGGATGGATTTTTTAGGGAATCAATAGGGCATACCTATGATAAGAGAATCATAGGTGATGAAGTCTCATTAGGTTTTTGATGACTTTTATGTTGAGGTGTTCTTGGTATCCTTAGGGAAACAGTCAAACTCGACGTCATGGAGGGCTAGTGTTCTAATATTGGTTATATTAAGGGTCATTTGATGATCCCAGGATATTGATTAAATTTTAAGGAACTGAATCATCTAGTCCTTGAGGTCATCCAATTTGATATCAATAAGTGGTTCCACCTCCAAAGGGAAATTGGAGAGTTGTGTCATGGTTTGGCATGATGCTCATTTGTCTTAAGATGACTAGTGTAGGAAGTGTAGTACTCGATTTTAATGGATGCTAGGAAATATATTTGGACTTAAATTGATGATGTCATGTTAGAGAGATGAAAATAGCACCACATGTGGGATATCAAGTATGATTACAGTATCGATAGGTGTCGATAATATAAGTTAGAATAACCCTAGAAGATAAGGGACTAGTTCTTGGCAAGTTTGTCCAAATCGGTGTAAATTAAGTGGTGTAGCCCTATATATTACTTGCTATCCTTGGAGCGTTAATGAAGATCGGTGTGTTTGTCATGTACACTCAGTTTGGGAAGAATTTGGAGACAGGCGCAATAATGACCTTGTGATGTTGGTGGTTGTAATAAGGTAAGTGTTTCACCAAATCAGGCATTGCCTCAGGAGATGATGGGATACAACCATCGTGCGATAAATCAATAGTAACCTAGGGGTGTTAGGTTGGACGCAACATCATGTTGACTAAAGAGATGGATAAAGTCAGCACTGACATAGGGGCTTACCA
This sequence comes from Sambucus nigra, assembly GCA_949130495.1. Taxonomy (NCBI): domain Eukaryota; kingdom Viridiplantae; phylum Streptophyta; class Magnoliopsida; order Dipsacales; family Adoxaceae; genus Sambucus; species Sambucus nigra. Next base: position 634,855,121 of record OX422209.1, read on the forward strand.
CTCATCGACTGGGACGATTCTTATTGGCTGAAGATGAAAAGGAGAGACATTACTCCTAATGAAGGAAGCCCAACATGGACTTCTCAAGGGAAAATAAGTTCATATGTTGATTTTGATTCGTCGTGATTGGTGACTCGAGCCAGGGTGTATGGCTAGGCTAGGATCCAATGAGGACGTCTAAGAGGAATCGTAGACTTCAAAGCGTGTGGCATAGATTCGCCTTTTGTAAACCATATTGTGTACATTTGGATGGGATTCTTTCGGAATGATTGTTATTTTTTCCAACTTATTGTATTCCTTTAGTTCTGATAGTCGAGGACTATGTTCCCTCGATTGTGGTAGTCGGGATTGTATAATATTATGGTACGATGCGATTTGGCTTAGTATAGTGAGGTTGGACCTGGCATGGTCAAGGCAGCTCGGTAACTAGATGCGCCCTTATCTAATGTATCCTTTTATGTTGCATAAAGTTCTGTATACGTGTGGCTGCATGTTCGGCTACGCGGATTACTCATGGTGTTCGGTGTCCCTAATATTAGTGACCTTATGCATCGACTAGCATGGCAATTAACAGCTTTGGTTATAAAGAGCAGGATGATGACTGGAGAACATTTTATAGTGTTAGAACTTGTGGAAACATAACACGAAGTGTTGTTATTCCATAGTGAGTGGATGGGTGTAATACCCAGACTAGTGTTCCATAATGGTAGGCTTAGAGTGACCCTAGGTTCACATAAGATCCTATGGAAAGGTTTTAGTCGAACGCATGTAATAATACGCAAATATTGCATATTTCATCTCTCGAACCGATACATTTTATCCCCCTCGGGTATCTTATTCCATATATTAATGCTCGTTAACCAGACAACCTTGGATTTCTACGTTAACATATTTTTCAGGGGTTAATTGAGATTTTATAGGTATTTGGATGCTAAGTATGAAGTTCGGACGCATTTCGCTCAATTTCCGTACACGATTGCACGTTCGAGGGCATTTTAATCTTTTTGCAGCTTGGGCACCTGGCCCAACATCTACACGGAAACTGTAGCCCTCCTCGCAAGCTTCGCGTGGCTATGAACGGTGCTCAATTCCGATTCAGTACGAAGAAGTTACGGGGATTTTAGCGGAGGAGAAATTCAAGCATATCAAAACAGGAGGAAGGAGTTGTTGACCTGCTTGATCGATCGATCGATCGATCAAAAGGATCGATCAATCCTTCAGTTTTTACAATTCGTGGGGAGACAGTGGTCTTGGATATTTACCATCGATCGATCGATCACAGGGGATCAATATCGATCCCCTATTTCCAGCTAATATTTTGGCTTTTATTTTCTTTTTTCTTTTCTTTTCTAATTTATTTCCCACTTACTATATAAAGAAATTTTGTTGTAAAAATCACATATGGTAGTTTAGATAGTTTTAGAAGATAGTTTAGCTTAGGGTTTGTGTTTTTGAAGAGTTCTTCTTCATTTCTTCTTCATTTGTATTTCCATTATTCTTGCTTTCCATTGTAATTTCCATGCTTTCTTAATTAGATTTACATGCTTTGATTTAGTTTCTTTATAGTGTTTATTTACCGCGTTTTTAACATGCTTTCTAGCTAATTTAAATTAGGTTGTGTTTGAATGGAACTCACTCGGGTTGACTCGTTGCTTCGCTTTGGGGATGGCATTTATGGGTCTATTTCGGGTGCGTTGCCCTAGTTATTGTGCCTAGGATATTTAACGGGGCATATCATGTATGTCCCGTGCTTACGACCTTGCGTGTGCAATTTTCAGGGTATTTATTGACGCCAAAAATCTTATTAGGATTTTATGCGGATTTAGGGGAGTGACAACCCTTGATTCAATTAACAGTCAAAACGAGACGCACTCGTAATAACTCGTCGACCCATGTATCCATTTTATACAAATTAACCCGAGTGAGGGATATTCGACGCAACCTATAGTTTTTACTCGCTTTGTTAATCTAGTTTCAATACCCTCGCCTAGATAATCATTTCCCTTTTATGAATCCTTTCCTTTTTAGTTTGTAATTTATCTTTTACACTTTTATTTCTGGAATATTGAATCCTATAAATTCTAGCAACTCATCTCAGTGAATCTTTCGATAGCCGACTTACCACTGTGCTTGCCTCGCAAGTATAGTCGTAACTTAGATTTTTGTATTATCATGGTGAAACGAAAACAACGACTATGCCCTTACACGAACACACCTTTCACGCATTAATCAGCATGATTTGGAACTTAGTCGGCATGTCTCCCCTCGATGTGAGGGACTAGCGGTGCGAGGTAAATATCAAGTTTAAGGGAACTTGTGTGGTCAAGGTGACCCAAGACTTCGAGGATACTCAGGGTGTGTAGCCCAAAGGATTGAAGTAATTTACACTAATTAATGGGATGTTAGTTATGCTTCGGTAAATACTTGGATGAGTGTCGATCACTTGGGAGTATTGCTCCGGTAGATTTGCCTTGGGTGTTAGAGACGAAACCTTAGGACTGTATTGAGTAAGGCCACCGAGTAAGTGGAGACTCGAGGAATGTTACGCGACTTTGATAGCAAACTTGATCGAGAGCATTAAGATATTTTTATGTTGAGTTCTTTAGTGACTGCTCTGGTGAAAGGAGATATAATGATTTTCTCACGGTTGGGATTTCGATAATCCAGCTTTAAAAGATCCCTATGACTTAGAGTAAGGGTTGATAAGCCTAGGCATTTAAGGAATTGATGGATTAATAATTTCAGGGAAGAAATTCACTAAGGAGGGAAGAATTTAACATTCGCCCCGGCATCTTTGATCGTACTTATATGATTTGATGACTTGGTATGACCAATTGGGCTATGGGATTGTTGACTTGGATCATAAGCTAAATTTTAGGAACGTAGTAGCCCCGATGCAGTTGAATTGGAGTCTTATGGACTTAAGTTAATGTAGTGTATTTCTACAATCGTTCGAACGTGGTTCAAAGTCTATTTACAATATGGAAAAATTCAAAAAAATCAGCACATTTTTATGTGATGTAATGATGTGGATCGTCGGATTGGATGACGTGTCAAACACTCAATAGATCAAATTAAATGTGGGATAAAGGCTTGATGGACTATTGGAGTTCTTCCTTCACCGACCACCACACACTACTCTATAACCACCACCCTAGCACCACCACCCATCCACCCAAAACCACCAAAGATTAACCATCTTCTTCCATATTTAAGCACATAAAACCCAAATACCCCACATGTTCAAGCAAGATGGGTTTTTATGGAGATGTTTTTTCAGATTTTTGGAGAAGAAAAATAAGAAAGTATGGAAAGTTTTCATGGAACATTTAAGAAGACAAGATTATGGAGCTAAGCAACCTCTTTAAGGCCACCTTAGGGGGTGGGAGGTTTCCAGCTTCTTTTACACTTTATTCTACCATTGTTGGAGCTCCTTTTGAGGTGGGAAACTCTACTCTTAGCTTAAGAACTCTGTTTTTCTATAGTATTAGTCTTTTAGTTAGAGTTTGGAAGAGTAAAATGCATAAATGATTTAAGAAAATTATTTTTTATGATTTTGTGTAAATGGTCTGTAAATGATTTTAAGAGTTTGGGGGAAAAATGATATTTTTGAGAAATATTGGTATTTAAACATTTTATGGAATAAAATGTGGAAATAATATTTATTGAGCAAATATCTAAAGGATTTCTTGTAAAAATTGGGATTTTAGAAAATTAGACATTTATTTTAGTTTTAGAGGAACAAAAATGTCTTTGGTATTGAAAAGCATTATGCCAATGTTATATAAAAATTAGAATAAATCATGGGTAAAACTCATTCTTATGGATTTCTAGACTTTTTTTTAAGAAAAAAGGAATTTATTGAATAATAGAGAGAATAACCCTCTCCAGATGGCTCATAACTTAACAAACTTAAGACAACTTTTTACGTCAAATTTCTATTGAAAGGAGATTTTGAAGAATCTATTCTAATAGCTACCTTAATATCTCTTAATTTCTTCAAAATTTATAAAAATTGAATTACATTATTAGGAAGCACCATATTTGGATAGAAGATAAGTAGCCTTATTCCCTTATCTTGGACAATATTTGAGGGAACAATGATTTCTTAGGAAGAGATCTTAATTATCTTTCATGCTATATCTAATTCTCCATGAGATAAAACTAGAAAAAGATGAGAGAATATCAAAGATAATTTTGGAATCAATTTCAATATCAATCTGATCATAGTTCTTCCCTGTACAGAATATTAGACCTCCCTTAATTGCTAGAGCTTAGGATTCTTGAATGGATCCTTCTATTAAGTAGTTTTATGCAGCCTGAATAAATCTACCCATATCATCTCTAATAGTTACACTTGATCCCATAATTGAATTTGAGTCTACACTTCCTGAACAATTGGTCTTTAATCTTACTCTGGATGGTTTCTCCCGGAACACAACGTTACAGAATCTTAAAATAGGTTTCATAATATTAATACTAAATGTTCTCAAAGCTTCCCGACGGATTTATTTGGTTCCTCCTTTAAAACTGATGTTTTGTGATAATTCAGAAATTTTGGCTATCACCTTGTCCACAATAATGGTATGTTTCATAGGATTTGAGTCAAAGAGAGCCTTGTTTATACTATGCCAAATATCCCAAATTATAGTCACTGGGATTGGCTTAAATAACCATTTTCAAGCCTTTGATTTTCCAAATTGAATCAACCATTAAATGATTGAAACATGGACTGATGGAGACAATTGATTGATTCCCATTATTTTGTTGAAAACTCTATAGGCCAATGGATCTAATCTAAATAGATGATTAAGAGATTCTATGGAATTGAAACAACATTGACATCTAGAGTCCATTCTTAGTCCAACATTTTAAACATGATTATCTACAGGAACACACTTTGATAACACTTTTCATACAAAAACATGCATGTTGGAGTTTTTTTGGATGCTAAATAAACTTATAGGACAAAGATGATAATTTTGATGGTCTAGTTAGCAGATGTAAAAGAGAAACTACCACTATTTGAAGGCTTCCAAATCAGATCATTATTGATCCATACTTAATTTGTTTCCATAACCTCCCAAGCCGATTTAATTATCTCAAAGAACATTTGAACCATTGGAGCAGTCCATATTCGAGTAGTTTAAATTCATGAATCTAGCCCACTGACTAATTTTTAAGCTAATTTGATATTTGAAGCTTCCATAAGTGAAGTCAAATTTATTTTCCCTAAGTCACCTTCCTATTTAGGAAAACACAGAGAATCCCACCTAATCCAATGGAATTTCTTTCCATATTCCTTATTGAACCCCTAAAAGAAAGAACTAATCGACTGGTTTACTATTTTAATTATCATTTTTAGAGGTTTAAAGAAAACACAGAGTACATTGGCATGGATGTGAGGACTAATTGGATTAATGTTAGTCTACCTCCCATTGAAAGGAACTTAGACTTCTAACTATGAATTTTTTAGGCCATTGATTGGATAAGAGGTTAAAAGAATATAACTTTTATTCTTCCTTTAAATAAGGGACCCCTAAAAATTTGTAAGAAAAATCAAAAAATTAAGGCTTAAGATTGAAAATAGGACTTTTAATTCACGGGTTGAGAATTTAGTAGAAAATCCAAAAACAATAAGGGTTAAGCATGAAAATAGGACGTTAGGAGGCAAAAACATAATTTAAGAACAAAACTGCTCGAAAAGAATCATCATTATGCGACATGATAACAAACTAAGACGTAGAAACAACTGATGCAGTCGTGTACTTCACGGCTTGAGAATTTGGTATAAAATTCAAAAAAGCAAGGCTTAAGATTAAAAATAGGACATTAAGGGTAAAAACATAACTTGAAAATAAATTGCTCGAAAAGAGTCATGATCACATCATACATCACTAAGCTAACTTGTAGAAATAACCGGTGCAATTGTGTACTTCACCGGTTGAAAATTTGGTAGAAAAATTAAAAAATCAAGGCTAAAACTTGAAAACGGGACGCTAGGGGGTGAAAATATAATTTAATAAAAAAAAAACCAAAAAAGGCACGACCATGTCACATGGTAATAAACTAAGTTGTAGGAGAAACGGGTGCAGTCGTTTACTTCACGGGTTGATACTTTGGTATAAAATTAAAAAAAAAACAAGGCTTAAGCTTGAAAATAGAGCATTAGGGGTGAAAACATAATTTAACAACAAACTTCTCATAAGGAGGCACAATCACATCACACAATATTAAACTAACTTGTAGAAATAATCGGTGCAGTTGTGTCCTTCACGAGTTGAAAATTTTATAGAAAGTTCAAAAAATCGAGGCTTAAGCTTGAACATAGGACGTTAGGGGGTGAAAATGTAATTTAGTGGCAACAATGATAAAACTCCCTGAAAAGGAGCATGATCGTATCACACTACACTAAACTAGATTATATAAGCAATCGGTTCAGTCGTGTACTTCACGCGTTGATAATTTTATAGAAATTTCAAAAAATGAAGGCTTAAGCTTGAAAACAGGGCATTAGGGGGTTAAATCGTAATTTAAGAAAAAATATCCGAAAGAGGTATGATCACATCACACGAAAATAAACTAACTTGTAGCAAAACCCAAAAAAATAAAGCTTAAGCTTGAAAATAGGTCGTTAAGGGTGAAAATGCAATTTTGCAACAAACTGCATGAAAATAAGCATAATAATGTCACACATCACTAAACTAACATGTATAAAACAATCGGGATAGTGGTGTACCTCATGAGTCGATAATTTGACAGAAAATTAAAAAAAAAAGGCTTAACTCAAAAATAGTGCATTAGGAGGTGAAAACATAATTTAACGACAAAACTGACTGAAAAAAGTCAAAATCACTTCACTCGAAACTAAACAAACTGGCAGAAATAATTGATGGAATCATGTAGTTCACGGGTTCTGAATTTGGTAAAAAAAATCAAAAAATGAAGGCTTAAGTGTGGCCATCCGCGATCCTCGCCGCGGGCGGGCGCATGAAGGAAGGATCCTCAGGTCCCGCGCGTCCCTCTTGGGAGTGCTTCGGCCGGCATCGTTTGAGATGAGGTATAAAAAAATGTAGAGAGATTTAGAGTCACCGGTTTATTTTACTCAAAACAGACAAAAGAAAAAGGGGAAGCCATCCCGAAGGACGGCATCCAAAGACTTACTAGTGCATACAAAACCAAAATGATTTGAGAAGGGTTCAGAGGCTAAGTTACGAAATGGGAAGGTGTTAGGCATCCATTCCGCCCTTTCGATCTCTCATGGATGTTTGCTATTTTCCTTTTTTTATTTTCCCCGTGATATGTGTGCATGTGTATATATATAGTGGAGATAAGAATCCTTGACTCGTATCATGGAAGAGATAAAGCGAGTCATTCGTAGGAAGGTATAAAAGTAATATTAGAAAATAAGATTTACGCGATTACCCTTACGTTGATCGTTATAATGGAACGATAACGCATATGAAGTAATACGTCACTAAGAACAAGTATATAGAATATAAGAAAATTGGATTTAGAGAAGATAGAAAATGAGAGAAAGAGTGAGAATAGGACTCGAGCCTTGGGTTTTATCCCGAGATGCCTACGTAGCCTATAAAGGCATCAAAGTCCAAGTAGTTCGCATACAAAATGAGGGGTGGGGTTTATCCCATAAATCCAAATGGGGGATCTCTTATTTGTGTGTGTGTGTGTGTGTGTAGAAAAAGTGTTTTAGTTGTGAGAAAAGTATGAGAATCCCTATTTGGAATTTATGAGTAAACCCTTTTTTTCTTATTTTTTGGATTTTATTTATATGAAAATAAGAGATGTGCAATAATACTAAATAAAAAGTAAATTAGGATGTGTGAGATGAGATAATAAAAGTGCTAAGTAATAAAACAAGTTACTGCGAATTTAAGAGAATTTGGAGAAAAGTTGAGAAAGTTGGACCTTCTTGAAGATCTTGAGCTTGATCTTGAATGTTGGAGAGTATCCCTTGCACTTGGATGATGATGGAGAGTGGCTAATTCACCAAGTTTGGTGAAAAGGATGATAAAAAGTGGAAGTTATAAAGGGATTTGGATGTTGAAATCGCGCTATATTCGAGAGAGGTTTTTGAGATTCGCTGAGAACGATTCTTATCAGATTTGTGCTCCCCTTGCAAATGAGGTGAAGGCCTCCTTTTATAGGCCCAGGTCATTGTCGATCATCATAGACCTGGTCCTGCCTATCGGCACCTACCGATAGGCAGGTTCTGGAACCTGGGATTTGGCAGTACGTTTCAGGCCTTTTCAAAAAATTAGTTGTCGAGGGCAAACCATTGGTTAGAATTATGCACAAGGTGGACCATTGGAAAGGTAATTCAGAGATCTTTGAAAGTCCTTGGGACTCCTCCCGAGTTCGGGAGTTGACTTTGGGTCAAATATGGCTCGGAAGCGTTTGTCGGTCCTTTAGACGGGAAATTATTCGGATGCAAACGAATTGTTCGTCCGCATGTTAAGTTCGAATCACGCACGGGGCACACCATTGGAAAGGTTAGGAGATTTACTTCAACATTAGAAAGATCTTAACCCGATTTGGGGAGTTGACTTTGGTTAACCGGGCCCTGGAAGCATTCGGTGACCTCTTGGAGTCAAACGGATCATTCGTACGCATGGTAAGTCGGAATCATGCATGGAGAGGACCATTGGAAAGGGATTTCAGTGCCCTTCAAAGATTCATTCAACCTTGATCGAGCTAAAGAGTTGACTTAGGTCAAACAGAGCCCTGAAGCGCCCGGTGGCCTCTAGATCAAGTTTCGGACACAAATGGATCGTTCGTCCGCATGGTAAGTCGGAATCACGCACGAGATGGACCGTTAGAAAGGGATTTCAGTGCCCTTTGAAGATTCATTCAGCTTTGGTCGAGCTGAAGACTTTGAATTTTTAGTTAAATGGAGCCTGGGAGTGTCCGATGGCTTTTAGGTCAGTACTTGGGGTATGACCTAGGTTTTTAGTGATAAAGGGAGGTACTAGGGACCTAAGGAGAGTTAGGGGGTAACAGAATGGGGTGTCTACATAGCCCCTCGATGGGTGAGTTTGGAACAAATGATAACCGTCGAGTAGACACCACATAATGCTTTTGAGGGAGCATAACCAATTCAGATTGTCGAAGCCGATTCTGAGAACCTGAGGGGTGTGCTGGGGATGATCAATTTTGTGGGTCAAAGCTAAATCTGCGGGCTTTGTGATGAGGTTGGCCAATTCTGTGGGTCAAAGCCAATTCTACAGGCTTAGGGTGAAGATCTAATAACCGAGCTCAATTTTGACCTAAGAGTGGTGATGACCGGGGATCGAGGTCAATTATGACCTAACTCAGGTGAGGATCCAGGATCGAGGTCAATTCTGACCTAATAGTGGTGACGATCGAGGACCGAGGTCAATTCTGACCTAACTCAGGTGACGATCCAAGACCGAGGTTAATTCTGACCTAAGAGCGGTGACGACCGAGGATTGAGGTCAATTCTGACCTAACTAAGGTGACGATCCAAGACCGAGGTCAATTCTGACTTAAGAGTGGATAAAGATTAGATTTTGATTCTGCTGGAGAAAGTGCCTTGTGATTATGATCTGAGCTGGGGAGCTGATAGCTGGGGAAGCTTTCGTTTCTTTAGGAGGCCTTGCATGGGGGAACAACCAATTTTGTTACTGTAAAATCTCCGTTGGGGAAGTGATCAGGTGATCCTTAGATATCCTCTGGGGCTTTGCCGGGAGGAGATTCACTTGGTTTTTGAGGATTTCGCTGGGAAAGAGGGGTTCCGCTTGAGGGAATGCGAAATTTTCCTGGTGAAAATGTTCTGAATCCTTCTTGGGTTTTTTAGGAATTTCAAGAGCATTTTTCGGGGCTTTTTAGTATTTTCAGGGAATTTCTGCACGAAATTTAAGGGGGTGCCGATCGGCATGGTATGAGGGGTGCCATTCGGCAGTAGCACAGACTTTTGGACTGCCTCGGGAAAGTAAGGAGTCGGTGCTGATCGGTATGGTTGGGGTCAGTGTCGATCGGCATGGCATTTGACATCCTATATAAAGGGGCGAATCCCTTCATTTTTTCACTGCTTCTTTTCTTTCTCTCTTTCTGTGATTCCTCTATAAATCGTTCTAGCATTCCAATCTTCAAGAAATGGTCGCTTTTGTGAGCACCGCAGTCCACAAGGAGTGGTTGACCGTTAATGACTGGGCGAGTGTGGAGTGGAGGGCCAGGGCGCCTCTTGCTTTGGGGAGTGAGAACTCCTTTGATGTGTTTGAGCCTGTTGCAGATGAGCGTACTTTACTACGGGAGCCATCGTGTCATCGTTCTTTGAGAGTGAATCCTGGCGGTTATGTAAGTAACCTGACCTTTGGCATTCCATTATTTTTGGTGATTTTTCTTTCTATCTTGACTTCTGATGAGATTTTTTTCTTTTTTCCAGTCTGATATCTCTTTGAAGAACATGCGCTCCCGTGGGATGATGGGGATTAGGGATGTCTAGGAGCATCTCCCACCTGTGGTGCATTAGATGGTATCATCAGCGGGTCTTGGGAGGTTAACATCTGCGCTGGATGAGACACCTCATTCGACAGCAGTTCCGTGAGCTTTGGGGGAGAGGTGGTGGGATACCACCCTCACCTTCCATTTCGGCTTCGGGGAGATGACTGTGACTCCTATAGACGTGCAGCAGCTATTGGGGTTGAATTGTGATGGAGAGCAGATAGAGGTGGATCGCTCTTTGCGGGTGAGACCAAAGGCAGTGCGTGCGGCACTTGGTGATGTAGGGAGGATAGTTTCTGGGGATTCTATCTGGCTATCCCTGCTGAAGGATGTCCTATTGGGCAGGGTGATTGATGTGGAGGACGGGTTGCAAGTGAGGTAGATGGCCCGATTATTTATTTTGCTGGTGTTGGGAGGTTTCATGGTGGCGTTGAGCGGAGATGTCGTCCATTTGTGGTTCTTGTCGTACTTGAGGATGTTTTCGAACATCCCTTTCTATGATTGGGGGAGTCTGACTTTGGCGACCCTTTACTCTTCTCTGGATGCATTCAGCCGGTGCTGCCGGTAGACCTTTACTGGAGCCACGTACCTTCTTGAGGTATTCTTCAGTTTACGCATTTCTTTTCATGCATTCGCATTTTCCTTATGCGTGTCTTTTTGTTTGTGAATTCTTATCTCTGACAGACGTGGTTTTATAAGGTGATTGGGTGAAATACCCCGTTGATCGCTCTGAAGGACGACACTTTCGGGGACTCCTACCGATTGTATCGATAGCGTAAGGCCAATTGACAGTCGAAGGGATCTCTCTATCTGGAGGCGGTGCGTCAGGTCTTGAATGACCTGACCAGTGGTAGGGTAAGACTCTTTCCATTTCAGTACTGCTTAGAGATTTTCAGGTGACCTTTATCCCTGGGGGACAGCCATTCAGGATGCGGGGACGACCGGGGTGAACGCGCAGATGAGGCATTTGCTGGCGCATGAGTTCGGCCATTCCTGGTATCTCGGGGAAAGGGTGGTTCGCCAGATTGCTGAGGAGGAGGTGGTGGTCCCACCTACACAGCCTCCTACGTCTATGAGGCGTTGGCGACTGCTGTTGGAGGATGTGAGGATCGCGACGATGATCGACGAGTCCTACTTGTTGTACACTAATACAGCTGCACCGTATGACTATATGGACTTTGTGACGAGCTGGTTGATGACACCCAGCATATATGATGCCAGCCTTTCCCACCTGCTGGTTCGAGTCAGGCGGTGGGATCTTCCCACAGTGGCAATGGTCTGACGGCATCTACGGCGGCGAATTCAGAGGTTCCTTTCATGCGATTGCACACTCCTTCGTACAACATTCGGCGGGCTGATGGAGAGATGGTGCCTATGCTATATCGTCCTCATGTGATGTATCTGAAGGAGTTGGGTTTGACAGAGGAGGTCCTCCGACCTGCGTTATACCTTTTTGTTCTTCTCTTTATTTCTTTTCTATTTTGATCATCTTTGCTTTGATACTGATTTTGCCTTTTCCTTGCAGCAAGTCCGAGTGTTGACCACTTGGCTAAGAGATATCAAAGACTGGATATCTTCGGCGACTGCCCATATTCAGGATGCGGTTCTTGTTCCTTCTTGCTTGGTTCCATCTGCTTCGTCCGGAGAGGACTCTGGCTCGGGTAGTGGCGGTGCATCGTCTCACCGTAGGGGAAAGAGAGCACGTCGCAGGGGTGCAAGCTCTTAGAGAGAAAGGTGGGTGAGAGAGAGATAGATAATGTGGGTTCGGCCTGAGTCCCATTGTTTTTCTATTTTTTCTTTTAATTTCTTGCAAAATTGATGTAACACAGAAACAAATAAATGCAATACAATGGAGTTTTTTATTATCTTTTATTAATGAATGAATGCATGCACATGGGCTTTTTACTTTGTTGCCGAGACCGTAAAAAGGGGTATTTTTGGAATTTTTTGAAGGAAATTTTTTAATTAAAAGGGGAAATTATATAAGGAGGAAAAGGAATTTTGAAATTTTGTTGATAATATCAATTTATTTTTATTGAGTTTTCTGATTTGATAAAAGAGGGAAAAAGGGAAATTTCTAAAAATTGGGGATTATTGATCGACAAGCACCTTGTCCTGCCTATCGGCAGTTCAGTCCAATCCCATCAATTCATAGATTTGATTGGTACCCTCTTCAGCCTTTTGTATTTTGTGGGGTAGGATTCCCTTCGATTTTTGAAGGGATTATGTCTCTTGTGACGGTTCTTAAGTATAAAAAGGGGGAAGGGTGGAGTGTTTTCATCACACCTTCACATTCTTACTTACTTGCCCACTGCCTCTTAGCTTTGCAAGATGGCTCTCCCTGGTAGCCTTGAGTTTGTTAACTACCTCGAAGCCTTGGAAGCAATGTTCTCATATAATGTCGACTATGATGCTTTCAACATGCGTCGAGTCTCCTTGTGGTGCAATCGTCCTATTGAGTGGAACATGCTGATGGCGACGATACAATTCTGGTACCCCGAAGACCATGTATTTCTCTTTGGGTTGGATGAAGTTTATCCTACGTACGAGGAATTTTCTGTCATGCTGGGTATAAATCCCAGTATTGCTGCGGCTTTGCCCGAATTTTTCCGTTCTCCCAGGGATTTGTTGGTCGGGCTTGTTCATATTTCGCCTTCGACGGCCAAATCACTGGTTGTTGGAGGAATGATCTCCCTACCGGCGGTGCTGTAGTCCGTGCATTTGCGAGAAGTGGGTGATGCTGGCTATGCTAGATTCATTGCTCTGGGCCTGGTTTTAAAATTACTGCTGGTGACTGGGGAACTGCTGGTGGACCTGCAACTTGCAGCCATTACTTCATGGATGTCATACCGTCATAATCCTACGGCGGTGATACTGGCGAAGATGCTGAATGGTCTGGATGCCTGGTGAGAAGGCCATTCTGACTTCCTGAGGGGTAGCCTCGTCACGCTGTTCATGTGGTTGTCTGAAAGACTCCGCTTGGTGGCCCCTCCAGAGTATCCCTTATCGGTTGTACCCAACTTCTTTTCGCGTGACTTTTTTAGCGTTGGCTTGGATATTGAGAGCTGGGAAACTGGTTTGTGGAGAATGGGGCTCGAAATCTATATTGGTCAGTGCCTTGGTGGGGGCAGTTGCAGCCTGTTATGAATCTAGGAGAGTACTCATATGTGCGTCTAGTTGGTCTCAGACAGGCCTCTTTTTATTTCCCTTGGCGGCTTCTGCGCCAATTTGGCTGGGCATAGGTCGTGCCACCTCAGACACTAAATTTCTTTCCGGTAGACGTTTTGACCGAGAACCTGTGTCTGTTGCATGGATCTCTGTGGGAGAATCGACATCCCTCGACCCGTCCCTCTCAGTCTGTCGGGAGAGTTTGGCATGTTCCTGGGGATTATATGAAGTGGTTATGGAGGAGAGTAGTCAGCAAGATGTTGGAAGTGGAGACTGGACAAAGGTGGTTTGTTTTATTTAACACCATGGAAGGGGGTCTTGTGGTTTTTTCGAAGTTGGTTCAGGCTTATCGGTCCATGGAGTGTTTACGGTACTCTGTTCAGGCACAGGAAATTTGGGCACCCCAGGATGTAGATGATGAGGGTGCAGGCTCCTCTGGTAGCTATGGGTAGGACGCTTTGAAAGTTTATTTGTGTAATAGGGAATAGGTGTGGGGATTTTATTTGGCTTTTTATAGCAGTAGGGGGGAGGGAGTTATTCGTTCCTTTTCTTATGTAATCTGTGCTATAATTTCTTATTAATGAAATAAGCAAGTTTCTGATCATCCAGCTGTGCCTTTCGATAAATTTTGTAATTTTAAATTATCTATACCGATCGCTAAGGCATACATAATCCTTTTGTTCAAGTATCTGTTAGAATGAATTGTCATTCTCGGAGATAAGAAAAGAACAGTATTTTGTGAAAAAGAAAAGGTTGTGCTCCTATAAGATGTATGAGCTGCCTACGTACCTCTGGGGATTTTGAAATTTAAAATTTTTTCTTGAAAAATGGTTTTTTGCAGAGGATCAAGCCCACGTAGTTCTGGGTAGAGGGAAATGAAGATATTTTTTTTTAAGAATAGAAGGGAGATGAGAAGAATCGTAGCGCGCCAAGATTTTGGACTAGAGGTAGAATTTCTCGGGACGGTCCAGGTTGACTAGACGAGCCATCTCCTCCCCATATAGGTCAATGAGCATGGCGGCACCGCCGGATAATATTTTCTTCACAATGCAGGGGCCGCTCCAATTGGGCTTGAATTTCCCTCTGGGGTCCCAGATGGGTTCTATTATCTCCTTGAGGGCTAAATCCCCTTCCCGAACATCGAGGTCCTTGACTCTCTTGTTTAATGATCGTGATATTCGGTGATGGTACCCCTGTATGTGGTAAAGAGCTTTCAATCTCCTTTCATCAAGGAGGGTCAGCTCGTCGAGACGGCTTTGGCACCAGTCTTCTTCACTAACGTTTCTTTCGATCATGATGCGTAGCGAGGGTATTTCCATCCCCACGGGTAGGACTGCTTCCATGTCGTAGACCAGAGAGTAAGGGGTAGCCCCATTAGAGGTTCGGATTGAGGTTCGATAGCCCCAGAGGGCGTACGGGATCCAGTCGGCCCAATCCTTACAGCTTTCGATTATCTTGCTGATGATGGCTTTGAGGTTCTTGTTGGCGGCTTCAACTGCACTATTAGTCTGAGGTCGGTATGGAGAAGATTTGTGTCTCTGAATCCCATACTCGTTGACTACTTTTGTGACTTCTGCTTCGAAGTGCAACCCGTTATCTGACACTAACTCGTGCGGGACCCCATATCGGCAGATGATATTTTTCTTGAGGAATTTGGCCACTTTCTTGGCATTCAATACTGCGTCTGACTCAGCTTTGACCCATTTGGTGAAGTAATCAATGGAAACTAGGATGAACTCATATCCGTTTGAAGCCTTTGGTGTAACCTTCCCTATGATGTCGACACCCCAGGTGGAGAACGGCCAGGGAGAGGTCATGTTGTATAATTCTCGCGGAGGCAGTTGTTGAAGATTGGAGAACTGTTGGCATTTGAGGAATCTCCGGACATAGGCGGTGCAATCTTGGGCTATGGTGGTCCAGTAGTAGCCCTGTTGGATGATCTTCTTGGCAAGCATGTGACCGTTTATGTGGGTCCCGCATTCCTCACTGTGGATCCTCTGCATTATCTTCTCAATCTCATCCCATGTGATACAGTGTAGATGAGTTCTATCGAAGTGCCTCTTGAGTAGAGCTTTATGACAGATGATGTACTGAGCGACCAGTCTTCGGAGGGTCGTTCGGTCTTTCTTGTTGGAACCCTCGGGATACCTACCATATTTGAGGAGGCACCAAATACCATAGTACCAGCAATCGGCTAGTTCGAGATCTTCGGTGGAGATAAGCTCAATATGGTAGTAGTGGGTTGGTTTGTCTTGCTTTAAACTAAGAAGGGGGACATTGTTATTCCTTCGGGCATGTCGACCATGGAGTCCCAGGTAGCGAGAGCATCATCTAGGTTATTCTTTGCTCTAGGTAGGTAATAGAAGGTGATATCTCGGAATCGGGAGGCTAACTCTTCTAAGTGGGTATGAAAGGGTTGGAGCTTTTCGTCCTTGACTTTCCACTTTTTGAGCACTTGATCGATGATGAGGGTAGAATCCTCGTAGACATCAAGGTATTGAATACCTTTCTTGAGAGCAACTTTGAGGCCTACTGTGCATGCCGCGTATTCCGTCATGTTGTTGGTACAAGGGAAATCCAATTTGATGGCGATGGGAGTGTGGGAGTCATCAGGGGCGATCAGAAGTATCTTAATGCCATATCCCTTTTTGTTGGCAGTGCTGTCAAGGAACATTTGCCATCGAAGGTGGTCTTGAGCGGTGCAGATGATATTTTCATCTGGAAATTCGGAGATCCAGACATTTGCTTCTTCTACGGGGTAATCAGCGAGGTATTCGAAGATGGTTCATCCTTTAATGGCTTTCTGCGTGACGTACATGATATCGAACTCGGTTAGGAGTATCAACCATCGAGCCATTCGACTGGATAAGGCGGGTTTCTCAAGCAGGTATCTGATGGGATCCATTCGGGATACCAGTTTGATGGGGAAGGCGAGCATGTAGTGTCGCAACTTTTGGGTAACCCAGACAAGTGCGGCACGCGCCTTTTCCAAAGTAGTGTAGTTGACCTCGTACCCGGCCAATTTGTGACTGGCATAATAGATGGATCTTTTTTTATGGGAGTCTTCAAGGTATTGGGCTAGCAAAGCCCCAGTTGCAGTGTCGATTATGGTTAGGTATAGGAGCAAAGGGAGACCAGGCTGTGGTGGCATGAGCAATGGAGATTGGGTCAGATATTGTTTAATTCGGTCAAGAGCTTCTTGGCAAGCCTCATTCCAAATCTTGGTTGAATCCTTTAGGAGGAGCTTAAAGATCGGTTCACAAATGGAGGTTAGCTAGCTGATGAACTGGCTGATATATTATAATTTCCTAAGAAAATCTCGGACTTCTTTCTCTGTTCAGGGCGGTAGCATCTCAAGTATGGCCTTCAGCTTTGCAGGATCTGCTTCTATCCCCTTCTCACTGACCATGAATCCCAAGAGTTTTCCCTTTGTCACACCGAAGACACATTTCTATGGATTGAGTCTCATCTAATATTGTCGTAGTCGTTCGAAGAACTTCCGGAGAGCGAGAACATGACCTTCTCTAGTTTTGGACTTGATAATCATATCATCCACATAAACCTCGAATTCTTTGTGAATCAGATCGTGCAGGATGGTTGTGGTAGCCCTTTGGTAGGTAGCCCCAGCCTTCTTGAGACCAAATAGCATAACGGTGTAGCAAAAGGTTCCCCATGGGGTGATGAATGCGGTTTTTTCTTGGTGGTCTGGGTGCATCTTGATTTGGTTATATCAGGCAAACCCGTCGATGAATGACTTGAGAGCATGATTGGTTGTGTTGTCCACGATCATGTCGATATTGGGTGGAGGATAATCATCCTTTGGAGAAGCTTTGTTTAAATCTCAGTAGCCTACACACATTCGAACCTTCCCTCCTGATTTTGGCACAGGTACTATGTTGGCTAGCCATGTGGGATATTCGATCACACGAATGAAGCCCACGTTCAACTGTTTGACCACCTCTTCTTTGACCTTGAGTAACCATTCGGTGTGGAGCTTTATCAATTTTTATTTAACCGACTTATAATCTGGGAGAGTGGGGATCTCGTGCTGAGCTATTTCAGGATCAATGTCGGGCATATCATCATAGGACCATGCTAAGAAATCCATGAATTCCTTTAGCAATTCTTCGAGTTATGCGCTTATGCTCGTCAAGGGTGGCCCCTATCCTAATCTCGCACAGTTGGCTACTAGAACCGAGATTAATAACAACAGTCTTTTCTTCATTAACTTGAACGCGGTTATGTTGTTTATTATTAACCTTATTTAGATCAGTTAAGAATCGTTCATTCGCAAAATCATCATCATCAAAAGTTTGATTAGAATCCAAACAATTAATGTAAGGCGCAGCAAGATACTCAAAATCTTCATTTATTTCATTGATAGGTAAAACAGCATTAAGAACCTTATTAAAAGAGGTCTCGATTACATTTGAACAATGATAGACAACAGAAGAACAAATATGGTAAACATTGGGGTTAGGGGACATTTCAAGAGGTAGAACTGACGCAACATGCCAGTTGAGGAGGGGTGTATCAGCAGCTTTAATCAGATGGGATGGATCCATTGATGTAGTGCCTGAATGAACCTTGCAGAGTGCCAGCCCCAGTGTCTGTAAGTTAAAAGAATCTTCGGAATCACTTTCCTCATTATCTTCGATGAGCGGTTGTGCTCGGTGTTGGAAACTTTTGCCCCATGGGTAGCTATCTTGGAAAAAGATCTCCATCCCAGGCTTCATCTTCTTATCTGTGTGGTCATACCACGGTTCTGGAAAACTGTAAAAAGGTAAGTCTTCGCCTTCTTTGATGAATCGTCCATTCAAGGAGTCTTCTGGAATATTTTGGATGCACTCTAATCTTTTCTTTGGTCGAGACTGGTGGATCATTCTGAGTTCTTATTATGATGGTTGATACCCCAAGCCACAAGGAGGGAAAGCTTTCTTCAGTTCGATGGGCTCAAGTATCCCTTGTTGTCTTTGCCCTAGCCCCAGTCCGGGCATGAAGTGCATGTTTCTGAACATCTGAATCACATTGACATTTCCATGAGGGTCATATTTTGGACAAACCCTTTTTTTAAAACCATCCCCTACCGGGAGTAGGAGTGGCTCAACTCGGAATCCTGATAGGAGCATATCATTTTACCCGTGTTGTATCTCAAGGATTGGACTATTGGTGCTTGCACCCTTGATATTTTCATCATCGCCCAAAATGGTGATGACTCTTCCATCGACGAAGAACTTCAATTTCTGACGGAGTGAGGAAGACACGCCCTTAATACTGTGTAGCCAGGGTCGTTCGAGCAACAGGTTGAAACAAGCTAGGATGTCAATGACTTGGAATTCGATGACAGGGTTCATAGGGCCATCCCCTATTACAAGCTTTATGGATCCCATCACCTCCCGGTGGGTATTATCGTAGGCACGTACAGCGGTGAAGGTTGGAGCTAGGTCGCTTTCTTTTAGGCCTAAACACTTAAAGTTTCTCAGTGGGCAGACATTCAAGATGGATCCGCTATCGACAAGAGAGAGTGGCATGGCCTTCCCCATAACTTCGACGGAGATGTTGAGTGTATGATTGTGATTTGGCCCAATTCTGGGGATTTCTTCTTCAGAAAACGATAGTATTCGGGTAGAGGTCAAAGATCCGACCAGATTTATCGCTTCTTCTCGTGTGGTAGAAGGAGGAACTGTGGGTCCAGTGAGCAGCTTGATTAAAGCATTTGTGTGCAGCTGGGAAGACATGAAAATCCCCCATAGAGTGATGTTAGATTGAGTTTTCTTTAGTTGATTGAGGATCTTTCTCTCCTCGATGGTCATCTCTGGCGTAGGAAGGTTTTTAATGCCCTTCCCTTTGTCATTTGCTGGTAGTGAGCTTGGGACCTGGTAATATCTCCCTGATCTAGTCATGAGATTTACTGAAGAGGGGAAGAATATGAATCCCGTTTCCTCATCAATCTCAAGTTGTTCTGTCACCCTATTTATTTCTCTGAGGAGTTCTTCAAATGATATCATCCCACATATGTCGGCTACTGGGCCAGTTCTTCCTGAAGCTTGTTCTTCACTCGAATCTTTGAATTCTTCCCCCCATCTGGTGGCAACAATTCTGTCTTTCCATGTAAAGTCAATGCATTCCACAACTTCAACGACTTCTTCATACAGGTCTTCCCATTCTTTGGGGATATGTATGGTTAAAGGGACCAAGCGCCCTTATAGCTTCAAAATGTCAAGTAACCCGATGATACTATAAATGTTGTTGGTTTGCCCGAATAATTCAGCCATAATCTGGATAACATCATCTAGGCTGACTTCATCGGTTCGTACCACCCACTTATTTGAATCTCGGGCCCACTTTCGTGCTTCAAAGAACAGTGTACTGAACCTTTGGCAATTGATGACCATCTGTGAGGGCAATTTCAGCAGGAGTTGGTTTAACACCTTTAACAATTCCATATTTCCATTTTCAGAACGGGTACGGACAGCGATGCATTCTCTCGTAAGGAGTGACAGTGCCTAATCAGCGAGGCTAGTAGGGTGTAGGAGGAAA
The DNA here is from genome assembly GCA_949130495.1 of Sambucus nigra. Taxonomy (NCBI): domain Eukaryota; kingdom Viridiplantae; phylum Streptophyta; class Magnoliopsida; order Dipsacales; family Adoxaceae; genus Sambucus; species Sambucus nigra. Next base: position 634,875,314 of record OX422209.1, read on the forward strand.
TATGGGAAAATTTGAAGAGATTTAGGAGAGTATATGGGTGTTATTTGAGTTGAGGGATCGAAATCTGGGTTTTCTTCTAAGAAGATAGCATTGGCATGATTTGGGAGTGGATTGTGAGTAGTGTTTGTCTTAGGATTGGCTAGTGGGGCGATGGTACCCCGGTCAATGAGATCTTGGATTATATTTCAGAGGTGAAAGCATTGGTCGGTGGTATGGCCAGCAGTTTGGTGAATGGAGCAATGAGCATCGGCCTTGAAGTTTCTTGGGAGTGGGTTTGGCAATGGACGGGGATCCAAGGGTTTGATGAGGTTTTGGCTTAACAGGGCTTGGTAAACTTTGGAGAGGGGAGCATGGAGCTCAGTGTATTCCCTTCGAATGGGGGCAGGGCGACTTTCTGATGCCCATGATATGGTTGGTTGAGATATGTTGTTGATGGTTGAGACTGTAGCACTGGCAGGCTTGTCATGCTTTCTAGGGGTGAACTGTCCAGACACCTTCTTTGGATCAACCTCTGTTTTAACAAGTCTTTCCTCGATTTCTACTCCCGCTTCTCTAAGAGCTCGAAAGTGGGGATAGTATTGTCCTCCCATCGTCGCTCTGTCATGGGGCAAGAAGTTCTTCTTCTCTATGTTGACCTGTTCTTCCTCAAATGGCCGATTGGTCATGGTAGTTGCCTGCTCCCTCCCTCGAGTTATGAAGTTACTGACTGATTCTCCAGGGTTCTGTTTGAGAATCTCTAAATCATGACGGGTGACCTCAAGCTCTTCGTTGTATTTATAATGCGACATGAATTCTCGGGCAACATCCTCCCAGCTACGGTTCATTTCATGGGACTTGATATGTCCTCTTTTTGAGTACTTTTTTTAGTTATTTACATTTTCACCCCTAACACCCTATCTTCAAGCTACAACCTTGATTTTTTAATCTTTTACCAAATTTTCAATATGTGAAGTACACGACTGCACTGGTTGTTTTTACAAGTTAGTTTTGTTTCGTGTTATGTGATCATGCCTCTTTTTCGGCAATTTTATTGTTAAATTATGTGTTTACCCCCTAACGCCTCATTTTCAAGCTTGTACCTTCATTTTTTTAAATTTCCTACCAAGTTTTCAATCGATGATGTGCACGACTTGACCAGTTTTTCATACAAGTTGTCTTATTTCTGTATGACGTGGTCATTCCTATTTTCAGGAAGTTTTGTTGTTAAATTAAGTAGAATGATATAATTCAATTACGGTCACTATAAGTTCAGGGGCTTATATTTATACTATGGAGAAAATACATTGGGGGACCAAATTACCCTTATGGTAAATTACATAAATAACATATACATTCCAACACTCCCCCTCAAGCCGAAGAGTAAATATCGACCAAGTCAAGCTTTTCAATAGAAATGCGAAGTAGAGAAGGACTAACAGGTTTGTAAAAAATATCTATAGCCCGTTCTTCTAAAGAAACAAATGATGGAGTGATAATCTCATGACGAACCTTCTATTTGAGAAAATAAACGTTTATCTCAGTATGCTTTGTCCTCTTATGAAGAACGAAGTCAGAAGCAAGTTGAATATCACAATGCAAAACAAAATATCTATTCTAAGTAAATCGCAACTCTCCAAGAAGAGGATAAATCCATATAATATCACATGTTCCCGAGGCCATGGCCCTAAATTTTGCCTATGCATAGGAACATGAAATGACAACTTGCTTTTTACTTTTCAGGAGATGAGATGACTACCACAAAAGTTACAAAAACCAGCAGTGGAGTGTCCATCACAAGCTCCTCTATAATTCGAATAAGTGTAGCTCTTCAATCTTTTAGTCCGAGGGCTTGCTGTATAAAATAACCCAAGTCCAAGAGAAGTCTTAAGATACTGCAAAAGGTGATATAATCATCCAAGTGAGCCTGACAGGGTGTGTGCATAAATTTACTAACTCTCCTAATAAAAAATGATATATCTTATCTGGTATTAGCTAAATAAATTAGACGACCCACAAAACACTGGCATATAGATGAATATGCCAAAGGTTCACCACTGTCAGTCACAAGCTTTAAATTAGGAATCACAAGAGATGGAGTTGGTTTGCATCCAATCATCCATTTATCCTCCAGAAGATCCATAACATACTTTCTCCATGGGAGAGAAATCTAATAGCAATACTTTACTGCTTTAATGCCCATAAAGTATCAAAGTTTATCGAGATCTTTTACATCAAACACATTTCCCAAATGAACCTCAACTCGTGTAATTACAACATATTCTTCTCCATTATTAATAATATCATCAACATATACAAATAAGATCACCTTTCCATATGAATTTAGTCGGATGAAACAAGTATGGTCATAAAGGCACCGAGTAAATCTGAATCCAATGATAGCCTCTCTGAATCTAGAGAACCAGACTCGCAGTGACTGTTTCAGCCATTATAGAGATTTTCGGAGACGACAGACTTTCCTAGCATACTTTACCACAAAAGTCAGGCAAAAGATTCACGTGGATCACCTCATTAAGGTCTCCATGAAGAAAAGAACTTGTGAAATCAAATCGATAAAACATCCAAGGAGATTAATTAAGAAAACATTATTGAGTTTCGTAACTCGAGCAAGGGTAGCACAAAAATCTTTTCTCTAAATTTGAGTAAAGACCTTGGCGACAAGGCAAGAATTATGCCTATCCACTATCCCATCATCTAAGAACTTGAGTGTATATACCCGCCTACATCCAAGTATCTTAGCCCCTGTATGTAAAGGAACCATGTCCCAGATATGATTACGTTATATCATCCATCTCACACTGCATAACTTCAACCCAATGTGAATGCTATAAAGTTTCACTACACTATTTTAGGTGGATGGTCATGACCAAAGTCCCTGACCAGGACAGTGGGGCGCGACCCAAATCCCTGACCAAAGGGGTCACGACAGATGGTCGCGGACCATAGTCGTGACCCATGCACACTTCTAGTCATGGCTAAAGGTCGTGGCCCATACTATGCAATTTGATATTGATCACGAATCTAGTCACTGCTCCAATGGAATTTGATATTGGTCATGGATATGTTCTCGGATAAAGTCCGTGACCTATCTTATGGAATTTGATATATGTCACGACTAATGGCCGTGACCCATCTTATACGTAACAAAAGAAATAGAGATGGTCATGGACTTTGTCCATGACTACTTTTAACTCTAATTAAAAAAATGGGCAAAATTTCCTCTGTTTTTTGGACATTCTGAAACCTGCGTAATGTAAACCCCGCACGACCATAATGCTAAACAATAAATTATAAAAGCCTGCAATCTGGGGGGGGGGGGGGAGGGGGGGGGGTTCGTGGTTTCTCCCTATAATGGTATGTTTATAATCCTAAATCTAAATATTCTTAAATTATTGTTGTGCTCTCAAACCAGGGCTCCCGTGACCATGCGTTCAATTCTTACGAGCTACATTGGTCCCGTGCGAGGTGTTGGTGCCATTCACAGGGCTGTCTGGGGGTGTTTTGAGGTTTCACCCTCTAACGACATGTTTCTAATCCTAAGTCTACATATTCTCAAATTATCACAGTGCTCTTAAACTGGGAGTTCCGTGGCCACGCGATTAGTTCCTACGAGCTACATTGATCTCATGCGAGGTGTTGGTGCCTCTCACGAGGTCGTTTGGGGGAGTGTTTTCGGGGTTTCGCCCTCTAACGACGTGTATTTAAGCTTAATTCTAGATATTTTCACATTATCACTGTGCTCTCAAATCGGGGGTCCCATGACCATGTGGTCAGTTCCTACGAGCTACACTAGTCCCGTGCGAGGTGTTGGTGCCACTCAAGGGATCATTGGGGTGTGTTTCAAGGTTTCACCCTATAATGACATGTTTTTAAGCTTAAGTCTATATATTGTCAAATTATCATCGTACTCTCAAATCGGGTGTCCCGTGACCATGCGATCAGTTTCTACGAGCTACTTTGTCCCGTGTGAGGTGTCGGTGCCTCTCACAGGGATGTTTGTGGGTGGTGTTGCGGGGTATCACCCTCTAACGACATGTTTTTAAGCTTAAGTCTAGATATTCTCAAATTATCGTCATGCTCTCAAACTGAGGGTCATGTGACCACGCGATCAGTTCCTACGAGCTACATTGATTCCGTGTGAGGTGTTGGTGCCTTCATGGTGCCATTTGGGGGGTGTTTCCGGGTTCTCCCTCTAACAACATATTTTTAAGCCCAAGTCTAGATATATTCAAATTATCACATTGTTCTCAAATCGGGAATCCCTTGACCACATGGTTAGTTCCTACGAGCTACGTTATTGTCGTGCGAGTTGTTGGTGCCACTCACGTGGCCGTTTGGGGGTGTTCTGGGGTTTTTCCCTATAATGATATATTTTTAAACCTAAGTCTAGATATTATCAAATTATCACCATGCTCTAATATTGGGGGTCTCGTGACCATGAGGTAAGTTTCCACGAGCTACATTGGTCCCATATGAGGTGTTGGTGCCTCTCACGGGTCCGTTTAGAGGGTGTTTTGGGGTTTCACCCTCTAACGACATGTTTATATTATTAAGCATAAGTCTAGATATTCTCAAATTATCGTCGTGCTCGCAAACCGGGGGTCCCGGGACCACGCGGTCAGTTCTTATGAGCTACATTGGTCCCGTGTGAGGTGTTGGTGCCTCTCACGGGTCCATTTGGGGGGGTGATAAGGAACTCACCACGTGGCCATGGGACCCCAAGTTTGAGAGCACAACGTTAATTTTAAAATATCTAGACTTAGGATTAAAAACATGTCGTTAGGGGGCGAAACCCCGAAACACCCCCCAAACGGCCGTGTGAGAGGCACAAACACCTCGCACGGGACCAATGTAACTCGTAGGAATTGACCACGTGGGCATGGAACTCCCTATTTGAGAACACGATGATAATTTCAGAATATCTTGACTTAGGAAATATGATGGTGTAAAAAATATACCTTATGTTTGAGAACATATCGATAATTTTCCGTACGAACTCGTGAAAGGCACCAACACCTTGCACGGGAATTTTCTCACTTGCACTACAAACTAAATCCCCCCCTTTCTTGGGCTTTTCCATTTTCAAAATTATTTTCTCTTTGACTAAGAAAATAAGTCCAGTTTGGTAAGAAAATCTGCCTATTCTGGACGCAACAAATGCAGCGTGTTGTAGAGCTCATTGAAATTATTCTAGAAAGGAGTCCCCGATAATATGATGCATTTTTCCATTTGCAGTTTTGATAAAGTATTACAAATACGACTCCTATCATTAGGGAGAGTGTGGCCTTCATCAAGAACCACCAATCCAGGACACTCTAATAGTATTTTTCCCCGTTATTGATGTTTTTCACTTACAACACTCCTTTTCCCTTTCTTTGAGTGTTACTTTGCCATGATTTTCCCTCCGACAATCCTCTCATTCAAATTATAGCTTACTCCCATAACACTTTAGTCTTTCTGCCACGAATGCATCTTCGTCACGCGTACAACTTCTTTACTCGCACACCTATTCTCTTGGAGAAGCTTAAGATCTATATTTTTATATCCAGGATTTTCAGGATTGTTGAGGTTATGAAATTGGAATTTAACTTTCCATTTTTGAACTCTTCTTCCCAAGTGAGAAGCATGTTCACGGGAGAAATAATGATGGGATGATAAATTGGGAACAATTTCAAATAGAGTCATCTAAATATGTGATTGAACCAAATTGATCCTGGAGCCCCCAAGCGTATTCTTTTACATGTACATTTGTTGATTAGTTTCTTTAATAAAATCTTCATAAAATGAAGTTAATTTAACTTCAATTTTATGAAGACTACTTCAATGGAACTGATCAACAAATGTATATGTACAAGAACAAGTGGAAATTGAGCTGGGTCAATTTGATATAATCACAAACCCAAATGACTTTATTCTCAAATCGAGCGTCTTGTGAAAGTAACTAAACATTCGACTGAACATAACATATTATCAAAAGTTAACTTACATAAATCATATTAAACATTCGTAAAAGTAACTAAACATTCTTACATCAGAGTAAAGAGCTAATACAATGTCAATACCATAATAGGGTACAAATATGATTGACAAGGATAAAATAATATTTTGAAACTCAATCTTCCTCTAAATTAATTACAAGATCCCTTAAATTAGGATTTTCATCAAGAGATGGCTGGAACTCTTTTGGAGCCTTTAGTGCGTCTACTTGAGTAGTCATACTCTTTGGTGCATGCACAATAATAGACCAATTTCCATCGTTTATGCACTTCGATTAGAATGCCTCTTTATGTTCTTAAAGGCACAAATAAAAGGCTCATCGACTATGCGATCTTTACTCTTCAGGTTTTATAAATCTGCCATAATAAGTTTGGAGTCAGGATCAACTTTGCAAGCATTCATTGTATCCTCAACCCTTATCCAATCACAATAGAATACAATTTATGTGAAATCTAAGTAATCAAGTTATACGATTTATTGGATTATCCCATAATAGGTTAGTACCGTATTCTTTGGATTTTTATTACTTTTACTAGCGATACAGGTGGTCAAGGATGAAATTGATATTCCACAGCTATGCATCAAAATATTTTCCTCATATGGATATGAAATGAAATCAAAATCGTTGGTGCAGAATTTCTTCAACTCTTTCGCACGAAAACTAAGACCTTTTACTAGGCGTGCCAGTCTGGAAGAGACATCACCTCTTTTTAAAAGTTGCATTTATTAATGAATTTGTATTAGGGCATGTTTTTACCACACATGAATAAATAACCGCACACATAAGATGTGAAAATTACCTATTTTAACACCATGCCCTAAAACTAGTTGTCGTGTAATTTCTCCTTTGATTTTGGGCAATTTCGTTCTCGTACTTCCTACCGGTAAATTGTAGAGTTTAGATCATACAATATAAAAAATATATAATCAAAGAAGAAGAATTAATTAGATACTCACTCTCTCCAGTCTCTGACTTCATCTAGCGATTCGAAGACATAATGAACTACTTACTCGTATTGTAGATTTGTGAGTTTCACCTTTTTAGGGTTCCCAAACAGCAATTCATCCTCAAACTCATCAGGTTCCTAGATCACTCGTTCTCGACGAGGATTGAACCATCTCACCTCTTGTTCTGGAATATGTTCCCTAGCGTATATATATGATTCCACCATTACCTATTCTTCAACAATCGACCCTCCAATATACCATGTATTATTTACATAATCTTTGAAGGTTTTCATCAATCTCTCAAAGGATACATCCAATGATACATTACATGACCACATAATAAATCTTTATTTCATAAATGCACAAGCAGGTGGATGCTAATATCAAATAATGACGGAGGAAGATATTTCTCTAATACACAAAATCCTTCGGATAAAGTTGATTTTACAGCTTTAATGCGCCTTCTGTTTATCACTTTTTCACAAAGTAGAGTAAAACACAAACTGATTTGCATAGTTGCCCAACAGAGATCTTTGTGTCCAGAAAAGTAATGCCGAAATAACAGAGGGATTAATTGGATGATTACGTGGCCGTTGTGAGACTTTTACTATTTCAAGGCATTTTCTTGGTAGCTTACTACCCTATGTAAATTATCAGAATAGACGGTTGGAGTCTTCAAGTTAAAAAAACGTGTCTAAGAAGATCTTCTTCTCACTAGTAATCAAAGTGAAAGCAACTCGGGGAGTAAAAATTCTTGTTATATGATAATTTTTTAACCACAGTTTCTTCTTTATTTTCATATCCTGTAGATCTCAACGGGCCCATTGTCCATATTTGGAATGAGATCCACCCAGACACATTCCTATAAGATGTTCTGTAACATTCTTCTCTATGTGCATCACATCATCTACATGCCTTGCACGATGATCTTTCCAATACGACAAATAAAAAATTATTAATCTCCTGGACCACAACTTCACTTTACTAGGGTCATTTTACAAACCGGGGGTGTTTTCCTACGTACATATTCCCCCAGTCGAAGCCATCACCTTCTCCTCGATTTTCTTACCAGAATGTCGAGCGGGTGGCGTTCTGCCCTTGTGGAGGACAGGAAAAAAGTTAGACTTATTGTTCCTAAAAGGGTGATTGGTCGGAAGAAATATACAATGACCCATGTAACTCATCTTACTACTATGGTTTAGCCAATAGGCTTCAATTTTCTCCCCATTTATGGGACATCCATAATAATCATGAACATTACAACCGAAAAAGGCCCCATAAGCTGGAAGGTCGTGGACCGTCCACATTACCATTGCTTTAAGTGTGAACTCTTCACCCTTATGAGAGTCAAACGTCGTCGCGCCTTTATCCCACAACTCTTTAAGTTCTTTGATTAATGTTGCTAAGAATATATCAATGTCATCGCTCGGAGCCTTCGGCCCGGGTATCAACAAAGATAACAATGTGAACTCCTTTCTCATGCATAGTGTCGGAGGGAGACTTAAAGGAACCCAGAGAACTGGCCAATAACTCTGACTAGTACTTAAATTACCAAAAGGGTTAAACCCATCGGTTGAGATTGCAAGACGAATGTTTCACTGTTCCTTTGCAAATTCATGGTGTTGTGCATTTGAAATCTGTCAGATGGGTGAATCAATTGGATGACGTATCAGATTCCCACCCACCTTGCATCGAGCGTGCCATGTCATGGCCTCTACTCCAAGCTATAGTAAAAAAACATTTTAATCGTGGCCCAAGTGGAAAATACTTCAAAACCTTTTGTGGGACTTGCGAGCACTTGCAATTTTTTGCAGCTTTGTTCTTTCCATTCTCACAAACCACATATTTAGGCTTACTGCATACAGGACATTCATCCTTCTCTTTGTGCTCATTGCAGTACAATATGCAATCATACTTGCATGCATGAATAGATTTGTATTTCAAACTCAAGCCCTTCAAGCCTTTATTCATAGTAGGATAATTGTTTGGTAATTTGTTCTCTTTTGGGAGAACATCTTTAACCCACTTAAGAATTTCGATTACGGTGGTCCCAAAAAAACTAAATTGACTCTTCAAATTAAGCAAACCAATCATTGCATATAATATCGAGTTATCTTCACCGCAATATTTATACAATGATCTAATCGAATCGGATTTCAACCATATGAATTCTCCATCTCCTACAAGTTCAACATAAAAATTTTCATTTAGTTGGCCATAATGCGCATTATTCGTATTGATAAGTTGGGGGTTTTGATGGTTGCGGAGTTCGTAAGAATCATCAATTAAGTCGGTCAATGGATGATGTGTTGGTGAATCATGTACCACTTCCACTCGTTGGGGTTCCATTCATACAACGGGTGCACAAACACAGTATATTGTCACTTTTAAGACTTTTGGAAGCGTATTTAACAGTCTTGAATGCCATTTTCATGATTATTTGTTATTCAGTTAGTATTTCCCATCTATTCTTTGTATTGTGGGAAATCCTTGTAATAATCTTCAAATTTCAGTCTTATGGTAAATTTAGAAAATATTAATACAACTGACATGAAAACAATATTCTTACAACTAAAACCAAAAAAATATTATTACAACTGAAACAAAAAGCAATATTGTTACAACTGAAACAAAACCAACATTCTTACAACTGAAATAAAAAAATGTTATTACAACTGAATGAAAGAAAATATTACTAAAACTTGGCCAATAAATAAACTAGCCAAGCAATAAAAGAGTTTGCATAATTCCTCAATTACATCCCTTTCTCGCTGTCAACGTGCACATGTACATCTCCGTATCCATTGTATATTTCATCGATCGGTATTTGAGCCTCACGCCTCTCCAAAGGTCACAAGCTGGGAGATTGGGACCCATAATTTTAAAAAGGGGACACAAGTTGCCCATTTTGATTCGTCAATATTTCCAAGTTAGTTTTGATATCCTAGACATCCTCATTGGTTTTGAATTGTCGTTGATCATTGGATGAGAAACGATCACTGACCGAAGAAAACTCATCCAGGAGAGGTGCAGTGTGTTGAAATTTTATTTTTAGCATATGTGAGACAATATCTCTCATCCTCCCCCTTTTTTCCTTTCTAAAGGTCTGGGTTAGGGTATCATTTTCAATGTCGAATTCATAATTAGGGTTCAAACCAGACTGACCGTTGATGGCCTCTATTGATTTTAGCATCTTAGCCAAGTGCGGCGAGAATTTATTATCTTTGTCCCGTCGAGCATGAACGGATAAGTTGGACCAATTTGGGTTTTTACCCGCATTTGGACCATCCTTTATCCTAATAACCCATTCATTCTTCAAATCTTTATATGATTTGGATCCCAGCCCATGGATATCAATTTTATGTACCCTATTTTTTTATTTTTCTCCCTTTGCATCAACTTTTTCTCATTCGCCAAAAAATTATTCCACTGCTCCACTGGCATTTCAACATTGGGAGGCACTCTCTCTTTCAAAGACAAAATATCGGAGCTCACTACCTCATTCTAAATGATAGAACCATATTCTTAGAATGATTGAAAAATGAGAAATACTTACAGAGTTGATTGTGTATGTCATCTTTGACGGTTTGATCAATAAGGTTCCAGTTGTTTGGTCCACCGACTCACACGTTCATTTTTCCTAGTGATAAACACCAGGATTTATTGTTCAACACATCATTCCTATCACCCATCAAGTTATTCTCGAGAAGGGAGAACCCAATGGGCTTCTTTTGGATTGAGCGGGAAGCGTCGAGAGTGTTGGATGGGGGCGGTGGAGCAACGAGAGTGTTGTATGAGGGTGCCGAAACACCTGAAGTTGGACTTGGTGAAGAGGGAACCATTAGTGGAGTTCTGTATTGCTCATCTATTGGAGTTGAGAATTCGGGTTGTGCACGAGATGGTGAACCTCGTTGCAGTGTCACCTCGTCACTTGGTACCCTTGGGTTGTTTCCTTCTGACATTATCTACAAAAATGAAAAATCATAAGTGACTAAATAATTATAATATGAAATTATAACTAATTAATCAATCTTAGGACTATATGTACCTTTTCAGAGTAAGACTTTAGAATATGTTCAATGTGTCTGATCTCCATCCATTCGGTATTAGTTTTTAAGAACCAATGAATTTTTACACGTGGACAACTAGGATGAAGGGTATCTATGATTGATGTGTAGATATCCGTGACAAGAACTCGGAATCCCATATTTTTCAACTGGTTTGCAAGATTCAATTTAACGTGCATATGATGCGAGACATTCATAATCTATGTCAATGCTCTCTATATGCAGTTGTATCCACAACAAGTGGATTTCTTTTTCGTCTTCTCTTACAACGTAACCAAGGTTAGGTCTATGTCGGGATTACATGTGTGAAATATATTTTGTATAACGTAATCCCAATTTTCTGGTAGAAAATATAGAATACGATTGAACATGTAATCTTGCTGGAGATTAACTCCAAGATTTACAAGGTAGTTAAATTGTTCGATCTTTTTATTTTCACATCTATAAATAGGATTACCCTCTATACGGTGCTCACAAATAAACGAGTTACGTGTGCGGTCCAATTGCAACCTCTCCCACTTTTACTGCCAATGATTATTACCGTGCCTCATTTTTCTGAGAAAAATATACGAGGGCATGAATATGAGTCCTCTAATTAAGCGCTATAATTAATTAATAACTATTAATTAATAAGGATATATTAGTTTGATTAAGGTTTTGAGAATGGAAAGGATTTTGAGTCAGTGGGTGCGGAACCTAAAATACTCAATTAATTTCAAAATCTAAATAAATTCCAAGCCCTAAATGACAATACCCTTAAATAATGCAATTTATTTTAATCCCTAACTAACCACATTTTGTCAATACTGATAATACTCAATTAATTTCAAACTCTAAATAAATTTCAATCCCTAAATGACAATACCCTTAAATAATGCAATTTATTTCAATCCCTAAGTAACCACATTCAATCAATACCAATAACACTCAATTAATTTCAATCTCTAAATAACAATTCCCAATCAATGTTAACAATACCCAATAAATTTCAATCCCTAAATATAACATATCCAATCAAAATATGAAATTATTAAACATCCCATTTTCTTGAAAAAAAAAGTATACACACATACACATACATACATATACACACACGTACACACATATATATAGGAATACACATACATTCACACACATACATATACACATGTACACACACACACACACACACATAAATACACACACATACATAGAAATACACACATATACATTAGGGTTTAACACGGAAATACAAAAATTAGGGTTTGCCTTTGAGATTGAAAGAGAGATTAGGAGCCAAAATTAGGGTTTAACGGTGGGAATACAAATTGCAGAAATGCAAGAGAGAGAAAGAGAGAGATATTGACGCGGGAAGAAATGAAATGGAGGCAAATTATATTAGTATAAGGACCCTGGTCATGGCCTAGAGCCGTGACCCAATACCATGACCCTTTATTTTTTACCACGTCGGTGTGTTGGCAAACATGTGGTCATGACCCTTAGCTGTGACCCACACACGTGAGCAAATTGATATGATCACGGCCCAAAGCCGTCACTCTATGGGTGTGCATTGTGGCCTTAGTTACGACCCTTGTCTGTGACCGTACCGTGACAAAACTTAGAGGGAACTTTAGCGCGAATTTTGCGCCACGATGGTCATGACCGAAGTTCGTGACCCACACTGGTCAGGGATTTGGTCTGTGACCACTTCCAAGAGCATCCTTTACCACACTAGGTCAAAGATATGGCCATGCCAAAGTTGATGTGGTCACGACTTTGGGCCGTGACCCCCGGGGTGACCATTCACAGGATTTGGTGTAGTGTTTCAAAAACAGTCTTTGGGATTTGAGTAAGGAAGTAGCTATAACAAAGTGCGATAAGGACTTGGCAAACCATTATAAGAAAAAACTTTGAGATATGATGTTTTGTATAACAAACATGACCATATCAATCGGGATCTCTCTGCTCCCGAGTGGGGTATTGAGGCTCAGGGTTTGGAGCAACAAGGTACATATCTACAAGCTCATTAGTAGCCTCACCAATAGGCTCAACATGATGTTCAATTGAATGAGAAGTGTTCCCTGGTGAGGACGGAATAATAAAAGGAGATATATGTGAGCGCGAATGATAAGAATACACCTGAAAATGTTGATTAGATAGAGAGATAGGATTATTATAATCATACATAAGTACAAGGTAATCAATATGTGAGTCCTCACGAGGTGGATTAGAAGAATGAACAGAAGTAGAGTTACCAAAGAATAACCTATTGTCATAAAATGTGACATCTAATGTATGATGCATATAATGTGAGACATGATCATAACAACGATACCCTATTTACATATTAGAATATCATATAACAATGCAACGAATATCTTTATCATCAAGCTTAGTGCGAGTACGAGATTTATTACGAACAAGGCAAGTGTTACCAAACATGTATGGAATTACTGAATGAAAGAATCTTAACAAGATAAATAAGTTATAATGGGACTTTATTCTGAATGATACGACATGGAATACAATTCAAAAGGTAAGCACCCATTAAGACTACTAAGTGCTAATAATATTGAGGAACCTTCATCCCCCGTGATAGATAATGTCCACCCCCATGATACTGTTATTGTTTCTTTCAGCAACCCCATTTTATTCAGGTGTATGTGGCCAAGTGAGTTACTGAAGAATACCATGTTTGTTAAAATGAGAGTCAAACTCATTAGAAATGTACTCTTTAGCATTATCATACTGAATCGACAAGTTTTAAGAACTGTGTCAAAGGGGTAACACATCAGAATTTTTACAAAATAAATAAACCTAGGCACACCTTGAGTAGTCATCAATAAAAGTGACATAATATCGATGCCCAGAAAAAGCTGTAACAGGTAAGGGGCCCAAAACATGATAATACATTAAATAAAAAATGCAAGGGGTCCGATGCATGTGGGGGATATAATTAGTTCTTGTATGCTTAGATAAGGAGCAGATAACACATTACAATTTTGAATAAATGCAAGCTTTAATTAAGTTGGGAAATAACATACAAAGATATTAAAAATTGACATGTTCTAAAAAATCATGCCACAACAATAATGTTTAAAGATAAAAAAACATAACATCCTGAATCAGGTAACATAATAGCATGAAAAATGGAAGCGAAAGGTATAATTGTTGGAACAGGTGGAGGATCCATAAAGTAGTAGAGCCCATCGCTCTTATATCACGTTCCAAAAATCGACCTCGTACGTCGGTCCTGAAGATAACACCAATCAGACAAGAAAAAACAACACAGTTAAAACTTCTTGCTATATGATTAACAAATAATAAGTTCATATCAAGATTAGGTAAAATTAAAATTGAGGGTAAAGTAATGTATGTAGAGAGACTTATATTTCCATTATTAATAATAGGAGTAGAATTTCCATAAAAAAGGTGAACTTCTTTGTGGAAGGGTTGGGTAGATGAAGTAAAAATATCCTTCTCGTCGATCATATGATCACTAGCACCCAAATCCACAACCCAAGTAGAAGGAGTGTCAGTTGTGTGAGCAAAGTATGCTCGAGGTGTATCTGAGGTGGATACAGTCATATCAGTAAGTCTACTAGCAAGAGCTTGATGATTACCCAATAAATGAAGAATTTGATCCATCTTGGAAGTAACGAATTGCTTAATCTTGGCATTTAGATAATCTAGATTATAGAAATGAGAATCATGGGACCTTCAACAGCAATATCTATACGCGTCTTACCCTTTTTATTTTTCAACTCAAGATACAATTTGAAGTAGGTGAGTTTAGCATGCCTCTCTTTACGATAATGCTGACATACCATTTTCCATTTTCAGAATGTCTACCCCAAGATGGATTAGAAGAAGAACCCAAATACTGATTCCTTGTATTGGATATAAAATCTAGCTGATCAGCAGCAGAAGGAAACTCAAATACCATTGCAGATGAGGATGTAAGCTTGAGACACTGTTCATGCTTTTCACACACTCCATGCACTTCGCCTAGTGGAGGAAGGGGTGAAGTGTTCAAAATCGGTGTCTTACAAAGCTCAAAAGCATCTCCAAGGCCCATTAAGAACTTGTAAACCTTTTTGCTTCTCTTCCCGAGATATTAATAATTCTGCATAATATGCGGTAAGGAATGCTATGTCAGCTAAAGGATGATAGGAAGCATATTCTCCCATCCCTATGTTAGATAGATATAAAATTTCAAAATCGAATCACTTTATTGACATGAATATGATATCTACTTTAATTGTTGTAGCATAGAGATTTATTGTTGTTTGCTCCCAAAAATAAGAATGTGAATAGAAATTCTGTAAATTGATGAGAAAACAAGTTGTTTTAATTAATGTTATTTTTAAATGGACATATTTGGATAAATAGTGATCTTGCTATTAATATTGTTGTGATAAGTTTAAAACATGCCATATATGACTCGTTTCGTTTATTAATAATTGACACCATGAGGACGATGAAATTGTTAGGGTAGTTATTTCTCTCATCTTATTTTTAGGTTGCTTGCTAGGTATGGGAGTAGTAGGTAGGCCTTAGTTTTTGGTAACACTTTTTAGGTATGGGACTAGATAGTGTGGAGTTTTACAACTGGATGATTCCAGGGTGGGGTTAAATTGTACGTCGTTTCCGTTAGATCGTGAGCCTAGGTGTGAAGCTAGGTAGTAGCTATTGGTAGGTACTTTTCCTAAATGTTAGGCTAGGATACACTTGCGTTTTGGAGACCTCTAGGTATGGGAATAGGGGTAGTTTGAGGAAATTATGCTTGATAAAATGATGGGGCTAATAAGAAAATAATGAGAATTTAAGAAAATTAATGATTAATGCTTAAGATAATAAATGGGTATTAAAATGAATTTGCATCGCCAATATATGCAGGGATGACGGTTATCATGTCGACTGGCTATAGCGACGTGGGTGTGTGTTGGCATCACGAGTATGTGAAGGACTGACAGAATATGAGTTGACTAGCTATAGTGACATGTCATGTGTGGAACCTCATGACTATGTATAGAGCTGACAGAAATCGGTTTGACGGGTTATAGTGAGGGGAATGGGTGTGATGTGTTAAAACATAAGCGCGCCAAGAGTGTGTGCAGGACAGATAAGGGGTTGACTGGCCCTAGTGGTGTCACGCGAATAAGAATAAGTGGATAATTAAATTAGGCAATAATAAGATCCAATGTTTAAATTATAGTAGAAATGGAATAATTAGATTTGAACATTGGCGTGACTTAGTTATGTGGGTATATAATGGTACTTTATTTTCACTCGGATGTTAATATATATCTCGTTTAATTTAAAATACCCTATGGTGATCTTCATCATGTGTAATGCTATTGTCTGGGTTCATGGACCCTAATTGGAAGGAGTAACTAGTATTCATGAGGTGGGCTCTGACCTATTGCGTTGACTAACATATCAGTATAGTTGCTGGAGTAGCTGCATAGGATGAAATGGAGATCTTTGGACTACAATTGGAGCTTTATTTAGTTACTTTAGTAGTTTAGATTTAATTTCCATTTCATCCTTTATACTATGAGACTTTCATT
Source organism: Sambucus nigra (assembly GCA_949130495.1). Taxonomy (NCBI): domain Eukaryota; kingdom Viridiplantae; phylum Streptophyta; class Magnoliopsida; order Dipsacales; family Adoxaceae; genus Sambucus; species Sambucus nigra. The sequence continues at coordinate 634,891,875 of OX422209.1, forward strand.
TATGCATTTGGTGGGCCAATCGGTTCCACAGTTGTTTATGGTTGGAATCAGAGACTTATTGTTGGATTACTTTATTTGAGTGTTAAATACAACTCTAGCTAGATTTATTTTGGAGATTAGCATGGAGATGGATATTATTGGTTGGATGTTTTTATATTTATTCGTTGGATTTAATTACATTGTATATCTTGTGAATTAAAGTTTTTTTTAATGTCTTATATTTTTGTCACATGCTAAGAATGGTATTTTATTTAGTAACGCCCGACGTACTTTGGCGGCGGACGACGCAAGAATGCGCGGGGTGTTACAGTTGTTAAATTAGTTTTTCATCATTAACGAGGCTTGGTTTTTAAATTTATACCAAATTATCAACTTGTGATGTAAATCGCAACATAGGTTGTTCCTACAAGTTATTTTATTATCGTGTGACGTGATTGTGCCTCTTTTTGGGTAGTTACCATCTTAAATTACGTTTTCACCCTTAACACCCTATTTTCAATATTAAGGCTTCATTTTTTGAAATATCTAATAAATTCTCAACCCGTGAACTACATGACTGGACCTATTATTTTTCAGAGTTAGTTTGGTGTAGTTTGAAGTGACCTTGCATGTTTCTGGGCATTTTGTTATTAAATTACGTTGCATCCCCTAACGTCGTATTTTTAACTTTAAGCCTTGATTTTTTGAATTTTCAAGCCGTGAAGTACAAAACTGCACCAGTTATTTCTATAAGTTTGTTTAGTGTTGTGCAACATGGTTATGCCTATTTTCGAACAATTTGTTATTAAATTACATTTTACCCCCTAACGTGTTATTTTCAATTTTAAGCCTTGGTTTTTTAATATTGTAATAATTTCTTAAGCCGTGATGTACACAACTATGCATTTTGCTTCAATATGTTAGCTTAGTGTTATGTGATATGATCTTGCCTCTTTTCAGGAAATTACATTTTTATTCCCTAACGCCCTATTTTCAAGCTCAATCCATGTTTTTATTAATATTCTACTAAATTTTAAAATCGTGAAGTACACAACTACATCAGTTGTTTCTACAAGTTAATTTAGAGTCGTGTGACCAGATCTATCTCTTTTTGGGTACTTTTGTTATTAAATTACATTTTTACCCCTAATGACTTACTTTCAAGCTTAATGTAGACACCCCATTCTATTACCCCTAACTCTCCTTAGGTCCCTAGTACCTCCCTTAATCACTACAAACCCAGGTCATACCCCGAGTACTGACCTAGAAGCCATCGGGCACTCCCAGGCTCCGTTTAACCAAAAAGTCAAAGTCTTCAGCTCGACAAAAGCTGAATGAATCTTTGAAGGGCACTGAAATCCCTTTCTAACGGTCCGTCTCGTGCGCGATTTTGACTTACCATGCGGACGAACGATCCATTTGCGTCTGAAACGTGATCCAGAGGTCACCGAGCGCTCTCGGGCCCTGTTTGACCTAAGTCAACTCTTCAACTCAATCGAGGCTAAATGGATCTCCGAAGGGCACTGAAATCCCTTTCTAATGGTCCGCTCCGTGCGCGATTCCGACTTACCATGCGGATGAACGATCCGTTTGACTCCAAGAGGTCATAGAATGATTTCAAGTCCCGATTGACCAAAGTCAAATCCCCAAACCGGGTCAAACTCTTTGGAATCTCGAAGTACATCTCCTAAACTTTCCAATGGTCTGCCCCGTGCGCGATTCGGACTTACCATGCGGACGAACGATCCGTTTGCGTCCGAACGATTCCCCGTCCAATGGGCCGACAAATACTTCCGAGCCATATTTGACCCAAAGTCAACTCCCGAACCCGAGAGCAGTCCAAATGACTTTTAAAGTTCTCTGAATTACCTTTCCAACGGTCTACCCCGTGCATGATTCTGACCAACGGTTTGCCCTCGACAGCCAATTTTTTGAAAAGGCCTGAAACACACTACCAAATGGCAGGTTCCAGACCCTGCCTATCGGTAGGTGCCGATAGGCAGGACCAGGTCTATGCCGATCGGCAATGACCTGGGCCTATAAAAGGAGGCCTTCACCTCATTTTCAAGTGGAGCCCAGATCTGATAAGAATCGTTCTCAGCGAATCCCAAAAACCTCTTTCGAAGACAGCACGATTTCAACATCCAAATCCCTTTCTAACGTCCACTTTTCATCATCCTTTTCATCAAACTTGGTGAATTAAACACTCTCCATCATCATCCAAGTGCAAGGGATACTCTCCAACATTCAAGATCAAGCTCAAGATCTTCAAGAAGGTCCAACTTTCTTAACTTTTTCTCCAAATTCTCTTAAATTCACAATAACTTGTTTTATTACTTAGCACTTTTATTATCTCATCTCACGCATCCTAATATTCTTTTTATTTAGTATTATTGCACATATCTTATTTTCATATAAATAAAACCCAAAAAATAAGAAAAAGAGGGTTTTCTCATAAATTCCAAATAGGGATTCTCCTAATTTTCTCACACTTTTTTCACAACTAAAATACTTTTTCTACACACACACACTCTCACAAATAAGAGATCCCCCATTTGGATTTATGGGATAAACCCCACCCCTCATTTTGTAATGCAAACTACTATGGGGCAAAAACGAAGGCTTAAGCTTGAAAATAACTTGTTAGGGGTAAAAAATTAATTTAATAACAAAATTAATTTAATAACAAAATTAATCGAAAAAAACACAATCTCATCATACAAAACTAAACTAACTTGTAGAAACAATTGGTGCAGTCGTGTACTTCACAGATTAAGAATTTGGTAAAAAAATCCAAAAATGAAGGCGTTAGCTTTAAAATAGGGTGTTAGTGGGTAAAAATATAATTTAATAACAAAATTGCCCAAAAAAGGTACAATCATATCATAGGACACTAAACTTACTTGTAGAAACAATCGGTCAAGTCGATTACTTCACGAGTTGAGAATTTAATAGAAAGTTCAAAAAATAAAAGTTTAAAATTGAAAATGGGTCGTCGGGGGGTGAAAGTATAGTTTAACTACAAATCTAACCAAAAAAGATGTACTATTAGATCAAACGACACTAAACTAACTTTTAGAAATAATCAGTATAGCCATGTACTTCATGAGTTGAGAATTTGGTAGAAAATTCAAAAAAACAAGGCTTAAGCTTGAAAATAGGATGTTAGGGGGTGAAATCAAAATTTAACAACAAACTGCCTAAAAAGATACACGATCTCATCTCACGTAACTAAACCAACTTGTAGAAATAACCGTTGTAGTCATGTACTTCACACGTTGAGAAGTTAGTAGAAAATTCAAAAATTGATGGCTTAAACTTATAAACAAGGAGTTAGGGGTGAAAACGTAGTTTAACAATAAAACTTCCTCAAAAGAGTCACGATAATGTCAACGGAATAAAACAGACTTTTAAAAACAGCCATTTTAGTCGTGTAAATCACAAGTTGAGAATTTGTAGAAAATTCAAAAAATAATGCATAAGCTTCAAAAAAGGACGTTAGGGGTGAAAATATAATTTAACAACGAAACTTCTCAAAAAGAGGAACATTCAAGTCACAAGGCACTAAAATAACTTATAGAAATAACCGATTCAGTCGTGTACTTCACGGGTGAGAATTTGGTAGAAATTTAAAAAAAAGAGGGTTGAGCTTGAAAATAGGCAAGTCGAGGGTGAAAACATAATTTAACAACAAAATTATCCATAAAGAGAAACAATCACATCACACGGAACTAAAGTAACTTGTAGAAACTACTCGTGCAATCATGTATTTCACTAGTTGAGAATTTGGTAAAAAAAACTTGGAAAACCCACAACTTAAGCTTGAAAATAAGTGGTTAGGGGGTGAAAATATAATTTCACAAAGAAGCAACCCAAAAATAGCACTATTGTTTCACACAACACTAAACTAAATTGTAGAAGTAACGGGTGCAGTCGTGTTGAGAATTTGGTAGAAAATTAAAAAAAAACAAGGGTTTAGCATGAAAATGGGGTGTTTTGGGGTGAAAAACTAATTTAATAACAAAACTACCCAAAAAAGGCACGCTCACATCACACGACTCTAAACTAACTCGAATAACTAACTAGTGTTATCGTTTACTTCATGGATTGAGAATTTTACTGTACAATAGAAAACGCGAGGCTTAAGCTTGAAAATAGGGCGTTAGTGGGTGAACACATAATTTAACAATAAAATTACAGAAAAGAAGCACAATCATGTGATACAATACTAAACTAACTTATAGAAAATACGACTTAAGCATGAAAATAGGGTGTTAGGTGGTGAATATGTAATTTAACAACCAAACTACCCGAATAGGTACATAATCATGTCACAAGACATTAAGCTAGCTTGTAAAAATAATCAGTGTTGTCATGCACTTCACGGGTTAAGAATTTGGGAGAAAAATCAAAACACCAATGCTTAATCTTAAAAATGGGGCGTTAGGGGTGAAAATGAAATTTAATAACAAAACCACTCGAAAAGAGACATGATCATGTCACGCGATACTAAATTAACTTATAGAAACAACCAGTGTAACGTGTACTTCACGAGTTGAGAATTTGGTGGAATATTCAAAAACTAAGGATTAAGCTTAAAATAGGGTAAGGGTCTGAGAATATAATTTAACAATAAAATTGCCCAAAAAGTGTCACAATCACGTCACATGACACTAAACTTACTTGCAGAAACAACCGATGAAGTCGATTACTTCACGGGTTGAGAAGTTCGCTAGAATTTTAGAAAATGAAGGCTTAAGCTTGAAAATAGGGTGTTGGGGGTTAAAAGCATAGTTTAACAATAAAAATACCCAAAACATGTATGATCACATAAAACGGATCTAAACTAACTTATAGAAACAACTGTTATAGTCGTATACTACACATGTTGAGAATTTGATAAAAAAAATCAAAAAAATAAGGCTTAAGCTTAAAAATAGGACTTTAGGGGGTAAAATCGTAATTTAACAACAAACTTCACAAAAAGAGGCACGATCTTATGAAACATAAATAAACTAACTTGTTAAAATAATCGGTTCAGTCATGTACTTCACACGTTGAGAAGTTGGTAGAAATTAGAAAACCAAGGCTTAAGCTTAAAAGTAAGGTGCTAGGGGTGAAAATGTTATTTAATAATAAAACTATCGAAAAGAGATACGATTATGTCAAACGACACTAAACTGATTTTTAGAAACAACCACTTCAGTTGTATAACTCAAAAGTTGAGAATTAGGTATAAATTCAATAATTCGAGGCTTCAGCTTGAAAATAGGACGCAAGGGGTGAAAATGTAAATTAATAATGAAACTACCTAAAAAGAGGTACACTCACATCACGCAACACTGAAATAACTAATGGAAACAGTCGGTTCGATCGTGTATTTTACGTGTTGAGAATTTGGTAAAAAATTCAAAAAACCATGGCTTAAGCTTGAAAATAGGGCGTTAGGGGTGAAAATGTAATTTAACAACCAAACTACCCAAAAAGATAAATGACGACATTACATGACACTAAACTAACTAGTAGAAACAACCCTTATAGTCGTTTCCTTCACGGGTTAGGAATTGCATATAAAATTAAAAAAATCAAGGCTTAAGCTTGAAAATAGGACGTTAAGAGGGGAAAACGTAATTTAACAGCAAACTACCCAAAAAGATACACGATCTCATCACATGGAACTAACTAACTTATAGAAATAATCGATGCAATCATGTACTTCACAAGTTAAGAAATTGCTAGAAGATTCAAAAAAGAAGTCCTAAGCATGAATATAAGGCGTTAGGGGTAGAAAACGAAACTTGACAACCAAACTATCTGAAAAGAGGGACAATAATGTCACACGACAATAATCTAGATTTTAGAAATATCCATTGCAGCCATGTACTTCACGGGTTGACGATTTGGTATAAAATTCAAAAACCAATGCTCAATCTTGAAAATAGGGTGTTAGGTGGTGAGAACAAAATTTAATAACAAAACAACCCAAAAAGAGACATGATCACGTCATACGACACTAAGCTAACTTATAGAAACAACCAGCGTAAACGTCTACTTCACGGGTTGATAATTTAGTAAAAAGTTCAAAAACCAAGGCTTACACTAAAAATGGGGTATTAGGGTGTCAAAACGTATTTTGACAAAAAAAAATTGCCTAGAAAGAGGCACAATCAGGCCACGCAACAGTAAATTTACTTGAAGAACCAATCGATGCAATCGTTACATCAAAGGTTGAAAAATTGGTAGAATATTTAGAAAAAACAAGGCTTATGCTTTAAAATAAGGTGTTAGGGGTGAAAACTTAATTCAATAATAAATTTAATCGAAAAGGCAAGTCACATCACATGGAACCAAACTAACTTGTAGAAACAATTGGTATAGTCGTGTACTTCGCGGGTTAAGAATTTGGTTGAAAATTTAAAAAAATGATGTATAAGTGGTAAATAGGGTGTTAGGGGGTGGAAATGTGGTTTAATAACAAAATTACTCGAAAATATGCACAATCAAATCATACGACACACATGGCACTAAACTAACATGTAAAAATAACCAACGAAGTCGATTACTTCGCGGGTTGAGAATTTTGAAGAAATTTAAAACAACAAAGGCTTAAGCTGTAAAATAGGGCGCTAGGGAGTGAAAATGTAATTTATAATAAACTAGTCAAAAAGAGGCACGATCTCGTCTCACAAAAATATACTAATTTGTAGAAATAACTGGTGCAGACGTGTTCTTCACACATTGAGAATTTGGTAGAAATTTCCAAAAATGAAGGGTTAAGAGTGAAAATAAGGCGTTAAAGGTGAAAACGTAATTCAACAACAAAAATGCCTGAAAAGAGGCATGATAATTTCACACGGCACGAAACTAACTTTTAAAAACAATCACTTCAGTCGTGTACTTCGGGATTGAAAATTTGATAGAAAATTAAAAAAAAAAAGGCTTAAATTTAAAAATAGGACGTTAGGGGTGAAAGTATAATTTATCAATGAAACTGCTAGAAAAGAGTCATGTTTGTGTCACGCGGAACTAAAATAACTTCTGGGCACAATTGATTCCGTCGTGTACTTCACGGGAAGAGAATTTGGTAGAAAATTCAAAAAAAGGCTTAAGCTTGAAAATAAGCGATTAGGGGTGAAACATAATTTAACAACAAAACTGCTTGTAAAGAGGAATTAATCACATCACACGGGAGTAAGGTAACTTGTAGAAATAAGCGGTGTTTTCATATATTTCACGGTTGATAATTTGGTAAAAAATTGGAGAAACCAAGGCTTAAGCTTGAAAATAAGTGGTTAGGGTGTGAAAATGTCATTTCATAAAGAAAGTCCAAAACGAGGCACGATCACATCAACAAAACTAAACTAACTTGTAGAAAAAAAACGGTGTTGTCGGGTATTTCATAAGTTGAGAATTTGGTATATATGAAGAAACCAAGGTATAGGCTCGAAAATAGGTCGTTGGGGGTGAATACATAATTTAACAACCAAACTACCCGAAAAGAGATATGACCATATTGTGACACCCCGCCTAATAAAATACCAGGCGATCACTCCTGTACCGAATTAAAATAGGAGTCGCATATGGATCATTCTCAGCATCACTGTCGAAAACCAAATTAATTACTAATAACCTATTAGGTTGGCGTCAAAAGTTTATTTAACTAATCTTTTTAAACAGCTATCCAATTAAAACAATCACACAGTTTATATAAACGAAACTGGAAAGAGATAAATTTACCGAACACTCGGTTCAAATATAATACAACCAAATCGAATGTCGCACAAAAAGGCGGTGAGAGGGTAAATAAATACAATTGGGCTTTCGGCCCGAGAGTAACTATATTGCTTCCTGTCTAGATCGCAAGAATATAAGCATCTAAATCAAACCTGCATGCGTCCACAACTGTTGTAGCTGACGTCTTACTCGAAAGGATCATCACCCAGGCGTCCCTATGTATGGACACCTATATATATATAATATATATAGCAAGAGAGGAAAAATATAGAAACGGGTCAGAGCCCGAGTTGTGAAAATATTTAGCAAGTGCATAAACGCTTTATTTAAAAAAATATATGTTTTATCTCATATTTAAATTGGTATCGCACTCCCATGAAATACCCCTCACCTCTCTTCTAACAGTGCACCACTAGTGCATCCCTCTAAACATCCTAGTCAACCTACGCTGCCTAACTAATCGGTCACCCCCAAACTCTAGAAATCCTAAGCAAACCAAGTACAAAGGGCTCAACTTCTCCCTAGTCTCAACGTTATGCCATGTTCGTGCGTGGGGTGTTTCGCAAAACGAAATCCAAACAAGGAACCCCCTCGATACACTACTACTTGGCAAGGTCAATCGTCGAGATCCATTAAACCCCCAGTACACAACACACACACACACACACACACACACACACACATATATATATATATAATCGTACAATGAAAACTCAAAACTAGAGCACTAAGGGTTAAACTTCCCCCCAGTCTCAACACTAGGCCATGTTCATGCGTGGGGTGTCTCGCGAAGCGAAATTCAAACAAGGAACCCCCCCCCCCGATACACTACTACTTAGCAAGGTCGGTCGTCGAGATCCATTAGACCCTCAGTACTCAACTTATATATATACTCATATAGTTATATACATTATCATACTCACTTTATTTTTCATGCTCACTTTTATATACATATCACATTTTAAGTCCGGATACAATCTCCCGGAATGAGAATTCATTTCATATTCAATTTATCTCTTTACTCTCATAGAGATATAATATCTTGTTCTTATACACAAGTAATGTACTATACACACAAGTACAATATCCATCCCAACGAGCTATAACTCGAGGATGCGGTCTCTCAATGCTATCATCGTCCAGGGCATCACTCACATACCATCTTGGGGACCACCGGTAGGACTAAATATCACCTACTTCGTGGTCAAAATCAAATCACAACGCATGGTAATCGGTCATAGTTCCTCCCCTAAAGTGAGACGAAACATACCCACCATGTATCATCCCTAATAAAAATCACATAATATAAAAATGGACACTATGACCTGGGGACTATACGCTCCCTGCTCCTCAAGCCAGGGGCCTCACCCACGTCGCGCAACTTCCCATGATAGCATTAGAGGGAGTATGCTTCACATATATATATACCATCCACACATAGATATATATACATATTTGTATCATATAATATATATACTTTAATCACATAGTATATATATATATATTCCACATTGTTCCTCAAATATACATATAAGTGGTCATAATTGCCAATCACACATAAAGATGACCGATAATCCCAAAGGTTCTCATAATAATAATATTCGAGTATTCGCACACTCACGATACTAAACTCAAAAGTATTCCCTCACTTGATAAATAACTTATACCTTATTCACACTTAAGGATTTATATAATTTCTCCAACTATACTAATCCACACTAAGTAAATAAGTATCTTCCCAAATATATCCTAATAGTCTCGTAGGATGTACTCAACCACAATCGTTATAATTATTTTTTCTACACACCCAATTATATATGCTTAAAAGCCCACTGAAATTATCCCAAGAATTATTCGTCACCAAACACCCTTGGTTTAAATAAGTCGTGAATTCCATTTTTCCATAAACCCAAGGTCTAAATTTCGCTTAAATAATAATTTATAGGTCCCCGCTCTATTTTAAGAACCCCAAACCTTTAATTTCTCACTTTATTTTCCTCGGAAATATAATTTTAGTGTCACACACTTAAGAGACCCTCCAAATCCCAATTGTAATTCCCTCGAATAATTAAAAATACATTCCCCTAGTTGAATATTTATTTCCTCAAATAAATAAGCCAAAAACCATAAAAGTGGGAATTTATCCCATCTAAATCAATTAAGTCGAAACTGCCAAAATCCCTGCTCGATCGATCGATCGAACCTTGGCCTTCGATCGATCGATCAAGCCTGACAGCTTCTTCTCCGGCCCCTGTTTCGGCCATTAACAAACCTCCAAACCTCATTTCCTCTTAACCCACCAACATATAGTTACACCCAACTATATATACACCAAAGAAATCAGTTCTAAACATCCTAAAACCAAAAATCAACCATTAAGTTCGATTAATTTCTAAGTTTCTCCAATTTCATAATTTTTGGGGTTTACCCGTTAAACTTCCAAAAAAACCCGTTTCACCCACGAAAATCCAACCCAAAATCTTTAGGGTTTGTTATTACCAATTATGATGTGAGATTTATGCTCAAAATCAAATAAAGCAAGTAATCACTTGCCTGGAGGATAAAATCCGACGATCCCGAGTCGAATCCGGCGGAGTTTGGCCCGAAAATCCTTTTTCTCTCCTCTTCCTTCCTTCTCTTCTTATTTTCTCTCTTTTTCTTTCTTTCTCCCACTCTCTCGTATAGGGCAAAAAAATAGGGTTTATCCATTTAAACCCAAAAATGACTCGTTTACTCAATTGTGAGTCCCAATTAAACCAAAAATTCTCGAAACTCAATTACGACCCCCAAATACTCTATTTTGACCATCTCGGCCATTCTGAGACTCACCGCGCACTCGAAATCTCCATCCGAGGTACTTGACCACAACTCACTAATTTAACCCCACACCACTTAATGCGGTATTCCCGTTAAAATATTATCCTTTATCGCTTTACCCAGCGATGACATATAATTAAAATACTCCGACTTATTTACTTAACACCAAAAGTAAATATAACACCCATCAAAAATCATCTAATCCTTGAAAACTCCAAAAATTTACTATTCACAATAATTCTTAAATTCCCAAATTACACTTAATTATTGAATTTAATTTCCCATAAAAGTCCGAGGTTTTACACACTCCCCCCTTACAACGGAATTTCGTCCTCGAAATTCAGATACAACCGATACTACCAACACTAACCTAGGATCGTGAATCACTCCACATCCTAATGCCTCAAAGTGGAATGGTACTACCCAATAGCTCTTAACCGTATCCTCAATAAGCACTCACCTCTATCAAGGTTTATACTATACTATCCTACCATCTCGTCATAATCTTCAACTCTATACACTACGTCCCTTCTATCTCAGGCGGTATATAAACTCAACTTGCTAAAGTGACCATACACCTTTTTAACCCATGCCTCTCCGCACAACCAGCACCAACGTCCGACACGTACACACTCTTTAAATAATAGGCCTTATTTCCTCAGCGTAATACTCACACATGGGTCTTACCAATCTGCAAAATCCCATTCTTCTTAAGGTTAACTAACCAATATCTCAATATCGGCGCCACTAACTCCACTGGCCTCACTGCCCAAACTTCTAAAATCGAAGCGTTCCTACCTACATGAAATAGTAGTATCCTAAATTGTGTCCCTGGTGCCCAAGACCTTTATCAACTCTCGACATTTGCTTGGTTCCATATGTGGGACATCTCGCAAAGCGAAATCCAGACAAGGAACCCTCCCATTACACTACTCCCTCGCGCCGTCAGTCACCGAGATATAACGGCCTAAGGCACACCAACAGGACATCCTAAATCCTACCTCGCTAACCTATTCACGCATTTCTACTATTCTATCCTTCCAACTAGACGAAAAGGAAAATCTAACTAATCGAGGCGCCAACTCTCTGCAAAAGCATTACAAACATCATACCCAAAACATACTTCCTCCAAAATTTGCCTTTTCATTAAGGCCTGGATATAAGCCTCAAATCAATTTATCTAACTCCTTCTTTTACCCACCTACTTGCGGTGAGAGAACAATTTTAGTGCTTCCCCATAGCACTTATATTTCTATAAGCATACCATCATCATACGGCTCACAATCTATAGTGTTTCCCTCACACAATATGACTTATCGATAAAACCAACATCCTTGTATCCTATAACATCTCTCAACTCCTGACGTCGTTAAGGTTCATGCGTGGAGTGTCTCGCAAAGCGAAATCCAAATAAGAAACCCCTCCAACACACTACTACTTAACTTCTTCGGTCGTGGAGGTTCGTCAACTTCAAATATGCAATCAGGATAACCCTATCCCCTCTTTCAACAAAATGTGGTCTACTCTCCCATCTTTATCCAAGAGCCACACCACTAAGCGCTTGCACTACACTCAGTCCTTGCGCAATCAATAATGAGCTTAAACTCACTACTCAACAATTAACCCTGCATACCTTAAATCACACCTATAAGGTTGCCACACACTCGAATCATGATAAAGAAACATCTGCTCACCGAAGTTTCATCTATACATATAATAAAGGCGGACTCAGCCTGTATCCAGGTGAGATATTGCAACAACAACTTGTTCCACCCTGGAACTGCAGATACGATAGTCTTGCCAACATTATCCTGCTATCGCTCTGAACAACGAATATCATATTCTACATAAAATAACACCATACTCGTATAACACCCACAAAACGAGTAATACCAATCTGATATAAACTCAAAATACTAACACCCGCACTTCTCAGCGAATGAAAGAAAATAAATTTCCGCTATCGTGGAAAAACAAATAAACACACACTACATAACGTTATCGATACTATTTGTAAACTCGTACCACACACGAATCAAGGGCTAATAAAACACCGTGACTCAATCTTGTCACACATAACATACCTCCTTCAATTGAGGTAAACTCATAACAACAACTTTTCCTATTTCCCTAATGACTCCAAAAGGTTCCCGGACTTAATACACTTGTGGTAACTGAACCAAAAATTGCTTCAATCAATACCCCATATGGGCACCCTACTCTTGCCCCTTAACTCCCACTGGGCAATGACTAACCGTAAGGTTCTACACTCCACATTTCAACATTCCCCATTTCGGTTCACCCTGACCCTTTTAAGGTTATCAGTATCTTGGACTCCATAGCCGCGATCCTGACAATCACTTTACTAGTTCCCCTTAACTCCTTCATAAAAAGGAAACTCCAGCACCGGCCTCAACAATCCTGTTTTAAAGAATTCCCCCGATTGATGTCCACCAATGGGGTCCTCGAACACACACATTCTCCATAAATATTAGCAACACTTTTCTAGTGAGCCTATCATTCCTCGTAAGAACTCTCTCTTCATTGTACTTACCTTGATTCAGTACAAAGTTCACTTATCCATAACTTTCTTTATTCACTGTCGGCCTCTGACCGATCCTTATGTGAATAATTAAAACTGCATTCTTTTCATTCTTGCTAAATCATGGGGACTCACAGCTAAAAACTATTCGTAAGATCCCTTTAGGGGTAAAACATCATGTTCCCCCAAATATGGTTATCACCATTCCCACCATTTCAATTATTGCTCCTACGAGTGAAAATTTTTTCTCAAATTTTCACATCTGGGCATTTCCATACCCTTCTCCAAGTCAAAACTTCTGAGCCTTCTACTTCCACTGAGTATTGCTATACTGCCTTCGCATGAATTAACTTCAAATATGGTCCTTATAAAAGACCAATTTTTGAACCCTTAGCTTCATCGGGTAATTCAACTTTGGTACCACTCTCCACTACAGCGGCACGGGGGTACTCATAACTACTATTCTTTAGTAGGTGTTGCAATAATTCTTAGCAAATCCCACAAGGAGAATGACCTCTACTATGGTCCTAGTCTCCGACTTCCACGAACTGCTCCAACTACGCCCCGCCTCCTGCTGCCCTCATCAGTCCTTCCTTGGTCACCCTTCCTCGATTAGCACATGAATCTCGAACGAGCGCGCAAAGGATTTACTATAATCTTACAATATGGCAGGAGAACGAAATCTCATAAGACGAATCAACAATCCTAATCGTAAGGCTCTATAACAAATTGATAGCAACGCTGAAAGCGTAGTACATCCGCACAGATTCCTAAGGACACTATATCCTGATGCTCTGATACCATCTATGATACCTCGCCTAATAAAATATCGGGCGATCACTCCTGTACCAAATTAAAACAGGAGTCGCATATGGATCATTCTCAGCATCACTGTCGAAAACCAAATTAATTACTAATAACCTATTAGGCTGGCGTCAAACTTTTATTTAACTAATATTTTTAAACAACTATACAATTAAAACATTCGCACAGTTTATAAAAACAAAACTGAAAAGAGATAAATTTATCGAACACTCGGTTCAAATATAATAAAGGCAAATCGAATGCTGCACAAAAAGGTGCCAGAATAAATAAATACAATTGGGCTTTCGGCCCGAGAGTAACTACAATGCTTCCTATTTAGCTCGCAAGAATAGAAGCGTCTAAATCAAACCTGCATGCATCCACAGCAGCTGCAGCTGACGTTTGACTCAAAAGGATCATCATCCAGGCATCCCTGTGTCTGGACACCTATATATATATAATATATATATCAAGAGAGAAAAAAATAGAAATGGGTCAGAGCCCAAGTTGTGAAAATATTTAGCAAGTGCATAAATGCTTTATTTAAAAAATATATTTTTTATCTCATATTTAAATTGATATCGCACTCCCATGAGATACCTATCATCTCTCTTCTAATAGTGCGCAACTAGTTCATCCCTCTAAACATCCCAGTCAAGCTACGCTGCCTAACTAATTCGTCACCCCCAAACTCTAGAAATCATAAGCAAACCAAGTACTAAGGGCTCAACTTCTCCCTAGTCTCAACGCTAAGCCATGTTCGTGCATGGGGTGTCTCGCAAAACGAAATCCAAACAAGGAACCCCCCCAATACACTACAACTTGGCAAGTTCGATTGTCGAGATCTATTAGACCCTTAGTACTAAACTTATATATATACTCATATAGTTATATACATTATCATACTCACTTTATTTTTCATGCTCACTTTTATATACATATCACTTTTTACGTCCGGATACAATCTCCCGGAATGAGAATTCATTTCACATTCAATTTATCTCTTTACTCTCATAGAGATATAATCTCTTGTTCTTGTACACAAGTAACGTACTATATACACAAGTACAATAGCCATACCAACGAGCTATAACTCGAGGATGCGGTCTCTCAATGCTATCATCTTCCAGGGCATCACTCACATACCATCCTGGGGACCACCAGTAGGACTAAATATCACCTACTTCGTGGTCAAAACCAAATCACAACGCATGAGAAGCGGTCATAGTTTCTCCCCAAAAGTTAGACGAAACATACTCACCACGCCTCACCCCTAATAAAAATCACACCATATAAAAATGGACGCTATGACCTGAGGATTATACGCTCCCTGCTCCTCAAGACAGGGGCCTCACCCACATCGCGCAACTTCCCATGATTTAATTAGAGGGGGTATGCTTCACACACACACACACATACACACATACACAAACACACACACACACACACACACACACACACACACACACACACACACACATATATATATATATACCATCCACACATAGATATATACACATATCTGTATCATATGATATATATACTTTAATCACATAGTATATATATATTCCACACTGTTCCTCAAATATACATATAAGTGGCCATAATTGCCAATCTCGCATAACAATGACCAATAATCCCAAAGGTTCTCATAAATAATAATATTCGAGTATTCGTACACTCACGATACTAAACTCAAAAGTATTCCCTCACTTGATAAATAACTTGTACCTTATTCACACTTAAGGATTTATATAATTTCTCCAACTATACCAATCAACACTAATTAAATAAGTATCTTCCCAAATTTATCCTAAAAGTCTCGTAGGATGTACTCAACCACAATCGTTATAGTTATTTTTTCTACACACCCAAATATATATGCCTAAAAGCCCACTGAAATTATCCCAAGAATTATTCATCACCAAACACCCTTGGTTTAAATAGGTCGTGGATTCCATTTTTCCACAAACCCAAGGTTTACATTTCGCTTAAATAATAATTTATAGGTCCCCACTCTATTTTAGGAACCTCAAACCTTTAATTTCTCACTTTATTTATTTTCCTCGAAAATATAATTTTAGTGTCACACACTTAAGACACCCTCAAAATCCCAATTGTAATTCCCTCGAATAATTAGAAATACATTCCCCTAGGTGAATATTTATTTCCTCAAATAAATAAGCCAAAAACCATAAAAGTGGGAATTTATCCCATTTAAATTAACTAAGTCGAAATTGCCAAAATCCCTGCTCGATCGAGCCTTGGCCTTCGATCGATCGATCAAGCCTGGCAGCTTCTTCTTCGGCCCCTGTTTTGGCCATTAACAAACCTCCAAACCTCATTTCCTCTTAACCCACAAACATATAACTACACCCAACGATATATACACTAAAGAAATCATTTCTAAACATCCTAAAACCAAAAATCAACCATTAAATTTGATTAATTTTTAAGTTTCTCCAATTTTATAATTTTCGGAGTTTACCCGTTAAACATCCGAAAAACCCGTTTCACCCACGAAAATCCAACCCAAAATCTTTAGGATTTGTTATTTCCAATTATGATATGATATTTGTGCTCAAAATCAAATAAATCAAGTAAACACTTGCCTGGAGGATAAAATTCGACGACCCCGAGTCGAATCCAGCGGAGTTTGGCCCGGAAATCCTTTTTCTCTCCTCTTCCTTCCTTCTCTTCTTCTTTTCTTTCTTTTTCTTTCTTTCTCCCACTCTCTCGTATCTTATACGGCAAGAAAAGAGGGTTTATCCCTCTAAACCCAAAAATGACTCGTTTACTCAATTGCGAGTCCCTATTAAATATAAAATTCTTGAAACTCAATTACGACCCCCGGATACTCTATTCTGACTATCTCGGCCATTCTGAGACTCATCGCGCACTCAAAATCTCCATCCGAGGTACTTGACCGTAACTCACTAATTTAACCCTACACCACTTAATGCGGTATTCCCGTTAAAATATTATCCTCTATCGCTTTACCCAGCTGTGACATATAATTAAAATACTTCGACTTATTTACTTAACCTCAAAAGTAAATATAACACCCATCGAAAATCATTTAATCCTTGAAAACTCCAAAAATTTACTATTCATGATAATTCTTAAATTCCCAAATTAAACGTAATTATTGAATTTAATTTCCCATAAAAGTGCGGGGTATTACACATATCACACATGACTAAACTAACTTGTAAAATTAGTTGGTGTAGTCGAGTACTCCATGGGTTGGAGATTGGGTAGAAAATTATAAAAAAAAGTTTCGAGCTTAATAATAGGCTATTAGGTGGTGAAAACCTAATTTACCATCAAAGTTGTCAAAAAAGCAGCACAATCATGTCACATGATACTTAACTAACTTATAAAAATAACAGGGATTGTAGTGCACTTTACGAGTTTAGAATTTGGTAGAAAATTAAAAAACCAAGGCTTAAGCTTGAAAATAAAGAGTTAAAGGGTGAAAATGTAGATTAAGAATAAAACTGGCCCAAAAGAGACATGATCACATTACACAAATATAAACTAACATGTAAAAAAACTCGGTGAAGTCATGTACTTCATGGGTTGAGAATTTTGTAGAAAATTCAAAAAGTGAAGGATTAAGCTTGAGAATATGGAGATAGGGGATGGAATGTAATTTAGTAACTAGACTTACTGGAAAGTGGAACAATCATGTCACGCGGAACTAAAATAACTTGTACAAAAAATTGGTGTAGTCGTGTACTTCATGAGGTGAGAATTTGGTGAAAAAATAAAAAAAAATAAGGCTTGAGCTTTAAAATAAGGCATTAGGGAGTAAAAAATATAATTTAGTAATAAAATTATCCGAAAAGGAAGTATGATCACGTCACACAATACAGAACCAACTTATATAAACAATCGGTGAAATCGTGTACTTCACGGACTAAGAATTTGGAAGACGGTTAAAAAACTAGGGTTATAGCTTGAAAACATGGTGTTAGGGGTGAAAACGTAATTAATCAAAAAAATTATTTGAAAGGAGGAACGATAATGTGACACAAAACTAAACTAAATTATAGAAACAACCGGTGCAATAGCATACTTCGTGAGTTGAGAATTTGGAAAAATTCAAAAATCAAACTTGAGCTTCAAAATAGGGCCCTTGGGGTGAAAACGTAATGAAATGATAAAACTATCCAAATGGAGGCATAATCACATCATACGGAACTAAACTAACTTATAGAAATAACCGGTACAGTCATGTACTTCAGGGATTGAGAAATTGGTAGAAAATTCAAAAAAATAAGACTTAAGCTTGAAATAGGACGTTAGGGGGTAAAAATATAATTTAATAACAAATTACCAGAAAAGAGGCATTATCTCATCACATGAAACTAAAATAACTGGTGTAGTCGTGTACTTCACATGTTATGAATTTGGTAGAAAATACAAAAAATGAAGTCTTAAGCGTGAAAATAAGGCATCAGGGGGTGAAAATAAAATTTGACAACTAAACTGACTCACAAGAGGGATGATAATGTCATGGGAGATTAAACAAACTGTTAGAACAGTCATTGCAATCGTGGACTTCACGAGATATGGATTTAATAAAAAACGACAAAGCTTAATCTTGAGAAGAGGGCATTAGGTTGTGAAAATGAAATTTAATAATTGTCGGTGTATAAAATTAGACTGATTCTAATTTTATAATCACATGTAAATAATACGAAAGCACTTAAATCACACACACACAGAACAAAAACATTTTAAAGTGGTTCAGCTACAAATTAGCCTACGTCCACTGTAAGTTGTTATTACTTAGCGATTACAATAGCTCACTGCGTATGAGATTCAAGTTGTCCCTAGAGTTAAGGGATTATAGTACATTTATAGGGGTGTGAAACCCTAGAGATGGAATGCCTTCATATGTTAAGCGTTTACATTTATATATAATAAATAGATCTCTTGGGATTCAGTGTCTGTTGGTATTCTGGGCCGAGTAACCTTTACAATTCTAATTGGTCGGCCTTCTGGTGTTGGTCGGCATTCCGGCTGATAAAGTATACTTGAGGTTGACCAAATAGGATGAGGTGCCACGTTGTACGACATGTGTACTTTCTTCATTGGTCCACATAGAAGTGTAATTTTTTACATCCAACATAAGCCTCCAATGCTCTATACTTGATGCTTGCATGAAAGTATGGAGCATCCAATTCTGGAAGTATCTCGACGTATTTTCATGGTGCCTGGTAGATAGCCGACCTCCCACTCTTGTAAATTTTGTCGATATTGTTTGAAGATGGTATCTTTGTAAATAATTTGAATTTTAGAGGACCGCCTAAAGGGCAAATATGTATTTTACCATTTTTGAAGCAGTATGCCATAAAAACGTGAATCGTTGGTACGTTTAATCATTACTTTCGATGTTTTCAAGACAAGCCATAAAAGGCGGGAGGCTTTTCCAAATTTTTCCTTACCCCAAATCTTCAAACTGTAGCAGCTATTTCTGAGCTTTTATGCGATTGTTCGTCGTTGTTCATCCTTTCCTTCTGTAGTTCTTGTTGAATCCTTAATCTTCTGTAAGAATTCTTTTTTCTCTATGTTTTTCTTCATTTACTTTCTTTCTGAGTCAGGGTTCACATAGTTGATGATGACTCTCTAGAGGAATTTATGGAAGAAAGGAAAATCCCAACTTGGGTTAATTTAAAAATACCCCGTGACCTTATAGATGCATATTCTTTGGTTGAGGGTCATTGGATCCCAACCTTGTTTATGACTGAGTGTGGTTTCACATTTCCACCAAATCCTTTTCTTCTTCATTTCTGCCAATACTTTGACATCGTTCCAGTAAGAGTAGCCCCAACACCTGGAGGGTTGTTAATGGTGTGAATAAATTGAATGAAATCTACGGAACCCATATTCCAAAAATTATGTTCTGTTATAAATAGGCTATTGTAAGGGAGATAACATATTACTTGAAAACCAGACAAGCCAATAAGGCTTTAGTATTAAATTTGCCTGATTCTAATAAGGATTATTGGGATCATGCTCTAATAGTTCAGAATTGGCAACATGCTCCACTTGTAGTGGAGTGGCCTACAATGGTCCCAGATGCCCTCAATCAGGAAATGGGATAGGTTGTTATTTTATATCTTGCCTTTATTTACTAATTTCTTTTATGATGTATGCTAACTACTACTACTTATTGTTTTGTTGCATAAGAACGTAATAGAAAGTGCCCCAAATCGGGTGAAGTAAACTTGGAAGAACTCAAATTATTTTGGGGCCTGAATCAGAGGACGAGAGAAGAGCATCCATGATCAGCATCTGTACTGCTCGAGTATAAAATCTATGTAACCTCGTTTATAGCTCGGTCAACAACTGTTGTACCTTCAATTGTGATTGATTTGGAGAGGGATCCAGTGTCTACTTTCTCTACTACTGAGTATGTTTGTGCTGGTGTTGAAGTTTCTACTGGTGACACTTCTTCTTCTTTTGACTCCAATCTTCCCATTTCTATCAGCATGGGAAAAGGAAAATTTATAATCTTCTGAAGGAGGACTCCGTTACTGGTGCCAAGAAACCAGTTGACACTAATGCTCAGAAAAAAAAGGTTGAGGCTGGCAAGAAGCCCCCGCCCAACAAAGGTGATGAATCTCCTCTTAAGATACTAGGGAGAGGTCCTGCTTTAAGAAGGTTATTGATATCGATCAACAAGAGTTAGTTGGTAAGGTCCCCCATCTGTTGTTGACTGGTTTGTACCCTTTAGTCCTGGCTCGGCTAGGAAACTGATCAGGGCTAGTACCCTCCCAGACCATAGAGGTGCTGCTACCTCTATGTCCCGATCAAAATAATTGGAGAGGGCTACTCAAAGTTTGGCCTTGGTAAGTTTTCATATTTGGAGTTGGTCAGATATTGTTCACGTCTTCTTTGATTTGTACTGATTTGGTTCTTTTCTTGCAGTTCCTCGTTGATTACAACCAGATGTTGGAGAAGGATGGTCATCTACGTTCTTCTTCCAGAGAAGTAGAGAAGGCCTTTTAGGGTCTTAAGAAATCCCTATAGGAGTCCAGACAAGCTTTGGAGACAAAGCAAAAGAATTGGGAGGAAAAGATCAAGGATACCGAAGAAGCGCGGTAGAAAGCTGATGAAACTCTAACTATGTCTACCTTGGCCTTCGGTCAAGCTGAGTTGAGAAGGCCGAAAGAAAGAAAATCAGAGAGGCATCCTTTAACAAGGGCTGGGAAAGGGCCATCTCTGCTACTTCTGCCCAAATAGCGTATGCTGAGAAGAAATTCTTCAAGGACGGTTGGTCGACAACTTTAAGGGAAGTTGGCACTGCTTAAGATTCAGAGCTATTTCTGAGGCACAATCTCCCCCTCCCCCCACACAACCTTGATGATGAAATTAATGATGATGCAGGTTCAGGAAAATCCACTCTAACAATTGAGTCAATTATTCCTCCAGCTAGGCCTGTCAACGGGACGGAGCCGGGTCAGGTTTAGAGAGATCCAGATCTGTGTAATCGGGTTCAGATCTGGGTCCAGGTCTTCATCGGGTCTACAATATTGGATCCAGAACCAGATCCGTTCGGGTCTTCGAGTCTCGGGTTCGGGTTCGGATCCGAGTCTCGCCAAATATATAATTTTATTTTATATTTATTTTATATTATCCCCCTTCTTTATTTTTAATATTATTTTAAAATATTTTGTAATGTATTATAGAATAGTATTAGTATAAACAAAACATATATTATTCATATTTATTATACATACATATATATATATATATATATATATTACTTACATGTTATATTGACAAGATATATTTATAAATATATATAAATTTATAGTATATTTATATATATTTAAAAAATAATAATGTACAATCCGGGTCGGGTCTTCGGGTTCGGGTCTTGTATTAGATCCAGACCCTCGATCACGCCCCGCGTTTTTTAGAACCTTGGTTGGTGGTAATTTCATTCCATAAACCTCAAATACATACAATCGGAATTCTCGAAATCCCTTTCCCTAATAATAGGGATATCACTCTTAACTCCCACATCTCTAGAGGTTAGATATAACAATGCACTCTTCCTATCACCAAGTCCTGAGTGCTAAACATAATACTGAGTTAAATCTTTTCGCTCAACGGTAAACCCGATACATACTGAATCATAATGACAAAGTCCATACATACATCGGTATCGAATATCTCGAGCCCACTATCCCCTCCGAAGTCTCTAGGATAGATAATATAAGTGCGAGTCCGACCTTCTTGCAGGTGAAGCCTCGCCAGAACAAAAACATGATGCACTAATGCATCCACTCCGATAGCCTTGCAATAACTACCCACTATCGTACTAACCATTTCTATAACGTTGTAACAAAGATAATATCACACTCGTATATCGCATCACTACAACGAGTAACCTCAATAAAGTACAAAACACTGTTAATATACTCATTCATCCTCCGCGGATAGCACGAAAGAAAAATCCCGCTACGCTAGGGAAAAATTATTCACATAATAATAACGTTTATAATTACACGCATTAAACTCGTCTCACATGCTAATCTAGCAATGAACAAAATATAGTGACTCGTTCGTGGCACATGAACACGCCTCATCCTCTGAGGGTACAACTTATACTTCCATCTTGCCAATCATCTTAACTGCACAGATGGTCTCCGAACGTAACACGTCTGCCCAAACCAAAACAAAACTACTTTAATCGTTGTCTCTTACTAGGCACTGTATTCTTGTCCCTTTACTCACTTCGAAAAATATTATCGCGTGCGATCTCACTCCCCACAAAATACCTCAACACATAATCTACTTATCATTTTTCCTGCTAACCATGTTAGGATTGTCCTTCTCTCGAACTTTAGTAGACTCGATTCTTGTTGGCTACCCCGGTTATTCCCTTAGCCTTTTAGGCCCTAAAGAACATGTCACTGTTTATAATAGTCCTTACTAAATTTACCATCACTTGGTAAGAATTTAACTATCCAAATCATTTAAATGGGTCCCCTGATGTGTATCCACACCCTTTTGTGGTGCTACACCACCACTGTTGTATTCAGTCTTATTATCGACTAAATTCTTCGATTCTTTTAGCTTCCACACAAATGAGCATTATCATCCTTATTGACAAAATATGACATTATCAACCTCTAAATCGGTTGTCCATCATAATTTCCTCTTTGAGTGTTATCAACTATTATTACGAGTCGATCTCCTACTTGGAGTCATTTCCTCCACTTGTATCTACATCTCTCGATACAAAATTCGTTAACGGTTAAGATTCATATTCACAAATGGACTTCTGTCACGCCCTCCAGCGATGAGTTCAGGACAACATTCACTTCTAATCCTGAACAACTGAGGAAGGAACATACGGTCAACACTGTACCTAAGGTTCTCTTATAGACATAGCGTTCCACTTCTAAATTGGTGGTTGACTCCCATCATTATAACATCGTTCCGACAACCAAGAAAATTTTCTCTAAATTTTCACTTTCAGTTAGCCACACTCCGTCCTATATCTAAACCTTTGGATACTTTACCTCCTTTGGTAAACTCATACAATTCCCGCATTTCAATAATTCTCACTGACAGTTCTCTACACATTTTGTAACACGTTGGGTAAGTTTATTCTCGCACCTCATTCGACTATAGCAGCAGTTGGAAATCATGGTTGTGCCTTAGTCACCTTTCTAGTCTTGGCTTCTCGTGCCATAATGGAGGTGACCTCGACTATGGTCATCATCCTCGAATATATTTTACAACCTCAACTGAGCCCTGCCTCCTGATGTCCGCTTAACGGTCCTCTTCTGACATCCGTCATCGCTTGGCACGCGCACTCATCCGAACGAAATTAGAATTCACTAATGTATATACGTCATAGCAGGAGAACGAAATCTCATTAAAGAAATCGACAATCCTAAACATAGGGCTCTATATCAAACAAAGCAACGCTGAAAGCGTAATAAGCCGCACAGATCCTAAAAGACACTAGAACCTGATGCTCTGATACCACCTGTGACACCCCGCCTAATTAAATACCAGGCGATTACTCCTTTATTAAATTAAAATCAAGGTGAACAGTTGGTTCATTCTTAGCATCACTGTCGCAAATGAAAATTTTCAAATTTAAACATCCTCATTAATTAAGCTAAGTGTCAAAACCATTTAAAACCTTATTTCTATTTTATTAAATACAATTATAAATCCTTTAACCATCAGCATTTAAGAGTCACGCATTAAGAATAAGAATAAAAATGAACATTCAAGAGTTTAACCATCAATAATAAATTCCAACTTCAAAACACTAAAGGAAAACATCCTGACAGTAATAAATCCCGAAATAAAGATACTGAAAGTAAAAGAATTACAATCTCTGACAAAACCAACTAAATAATGAAAAAAAGGCGACGCATGCCCCACTGGAGAAAACTGAACTGGAAGTGGAGTCAACAATGAGGTCGTCTAAGCAATGGCCTGCAACTCCCACAAAAGCTATAGCGCGTTCCATCCAAAGAATCCTAAGCATGACGCACCAGTGGCTGGGCACCTGTAATACATATATATATATATATACACAAGAGAGCAGAGATAATACCAAACAGGTCAGAGCCCGAATGTAAAACAGTTTTAAAAATAGTTTAGCAAGTATTTAAAATGCTTACCGGCTAATGCAACAGTCATATTAGTATGCGACACTCTCTTGAGAATTCTCACCTCTCATCTAGTGTGCACGTCTAACGTACTAATGAATCCCATATATCTCCCTAACTTATTCTCCATAAGTCTTAACACGTGAAAATTAAGGTTATGATATTCATTTTAGAAAAATCTGTCTCTTCAAGATTTCTTACGTAATTTAGAATAATTCCGTATCGTTATAATGTTTTCGAATACTTATAGTGAAGTTGAAGCATTTCATACTTTACTTAACTACTATTTCACTCAGTAGAAAGTTCTCATATAGATACACGTATATATATTAGTTACACATATAATATATATACCAATCACTCATATAATACATATATACTAACGACACCCCACATAAAAACTATGGTGCTGGCATACTCTGCTATCAAGTCCCTATATCACACATATTTAGGGAAATGCTAGTTCGGAATCACTCTCGAACTGCATTAACACAAACACATACAAATGGAGGCGAAGCATAGTTCCCAGTCCTAAGAGGTCAGCACATACCCACACGTCTCTTAGGACCGTCTGACTATCAATCAGATAGCTTGTACCAGGGAAGTCTATGTTCTAGGGTACAAGTCAATATCCCCCATAAAGGTCCCATCGAGATAAGACTGTGCCGGCGCGGAAACCCCCGTGATAGCAAGTAGCTCAGGTACGATTTTTACACAGAAATAATATATGCACAATCGCACTGTCATATATATAATATATGTATTCACATTCACATTATTAAATCAGGCGCGCTCATGACCCATAATTATAATTATCCGTTATTACACATTTTACTCAATTTTCTCGTATAACGGACTCATTCCTTTTATTCTCGTAATTAAGTAATTCTAAACCCACTTCTCGTCTCTCGAAGTATTCTCTTTACCTAAGTACAATTTCAGTAGGCCCTCACTCACCTTCTAATCCAACTTCCTAGGTGTTTCGATTATTTAATCAATGCACGTATGATTTCTTAAGTATGAATGTCTCCCCGTTTACCCTTTATTTCCCTTCACATTAAAGTTCCACTTAACGGGGTTTATCTTGACCCTAGTGGTCCTTTTTATGTCCTATTATGTTCTAGCAACCCTAATCATGGTTTACTACGTATAAAATCGGATTAAGCTAACACAAGCAAAAATGCAGTTTGCCAGGAGGGGTCGATCGATCGATGAAAGGGGGTCGATCGATCGATCGATCGATGCTCTGGGCTCGATCGATCGATTAAGCAGTTATGGCGAAACTGCAGAAAACCCAGCTACAGAAATCTTACCCCAAACTCATCCAAATCATCATGTTTCAGTCCCAAACTCCCAACAACTCATACTATAAGTGTTGTATACCCATATAAACAATATCCTACGTAACACATGCGAGTTTTCATCAAGTATAATCAAAATAAGAGGGTAAAATCTATATAATTCTCAAGAACCCTAATAATTTTCTTTAACTTAGTTTCTTCTATTCTTCTTCCAGATTTTCTATCACTAATACCATGAAAATTCGTGGTTCAACCTCTACATGTGAAATGGATTTCCAAAATATGATCTTTACCTCTACAACATGAAATTTTTGTCTCCAATTAATGTTTTCTTTCAAGAACACTAATTCTAGTCAACCCTAGACTAATATAAAAGAGCATTAACTTAATTAAAGCAAGAAATATACTTGCCTGAAATTTCAGAGTTTTGATTTGTGGAAGAATTTGGTGTGGTTGAGATCCTCGTTGCGCGATCTACCATTTGGCGGTGACGGCGGTGGAACCGGAGGAGTTATTGGCCTAGAACTCCTTGGAAAGCTTCTCCTCTTCCTCTCCAATAGCCGTCATTAATTTTTGGTTATGTTAACCCTATAAGACAACAGTTACCATCTGATATCACCCTTACAAATTCATAGGTTTAATTACTCATAATTACGAAATGTCCAAAATACCCTCCCGGGGTACTAATTAAGCCTAAAAACGCCCCGAGCCTCAAACTAAACCCTTGGGAACACTTTTCTGACTATCTCGACCTTTTCGAACACTTTGGCGTACTCAAAACGACCATATGAGCAACTTATAATTTATTCACTTTTATTAATCAACATTTAGTCCCCACACGACACAGGCACGTCCCGACTTAAATTTCCATAATTGCCATTCTATTCACACGTGACAATTTTTATAAAATAGTAAATATTTAAAACAACATTCTGGATTCAAATTAAATTAATTTATCTCAATTAAATTTAATAAATCTCTAAATTTAAAAGCTATAAAAATACGGGGTATTACAATGAGAAGGGTTTTGAAGAGTCTTCAATAGTTCTTGTTGAGACTGTCGACCTACCTATTGCCGATAAAGACAAATCCAAGAACCAAGAGAAGGTGTAACTTCTTTTGGTTAATTTATTTTTGCCATATTCTTTATGTATTTTTCATTTCGTTCTTTCTGATTTACCCACCTTTGTAACCATGAATTAATCAATGAAATAACTTTTTTTCAATTTCTTTTAACTTAAAATTATGTTGATTTCTTGTTGATTGTTATCTTATATGCTATTTATATTTTTGGATTTTCCCCACAAACTTATAGTTGTAAATTTCCAGTTTGATACGAGTAAGAAAGCCATAGTTTATGTTGAATCTGACCTACTTAGGCGATGTAAAAATATTTTTGAGGTTGGCGATATTCCTTTGACCGAGGAAGATCTAATAGGATTACTCTACCCAGATGCTTTCGACCAAATGAAGGAGTCTAACATTCATCTCCATTGCCTCTTGGACAGAGTTGTAGACAATAATGCTAGTTACTATGAGATGATTGAGTAGATGCATGAGGATTTTAAACTTTCCATAACACTGCTTTATTCTAACTATGAGGTGAAGTATAAGGCCTTGAGTGAAGGTTAGGGCTTTGATAAGAAGTTACAAGACATCATTTCTACCCTAAATAAGAAAGAAATGGGCTTGAACCAAGAATTAGAGAACACACGATCAATTGCTGCCATGTTAGAGAAATAAAATAATGCTTTGAGGAATGAACTTGACAATTTAAAGAAATCAATCTTGGGTCCGATGAAGAGGTTTCATTTTTAGAGACTGAGGATGCCAGGTTGTTGGGAGAGTTTCAAGCTTTGTAGAGGAAGAAGACTAATCTTGTCTAACTTCTAAGGAAAAGTATTGTTATTCGGCCAACTATTGATGAGGAGAGAACCAATAAAACCCTGGTCGACCAAGCTACTAAACTCAAGGAGAAGGACAAGGCTATCGGGAAGCTTTAAGATAATGTGGACCGACTTACCTTCCATTTCCATAAGCAACCCAAAGTTGTTTGGAATGATGGGTATGATGAAGCCTTGACTTACTTGGATAAACACATGGATAAGGCCAGGAAAGAGGGTTACAAATGGGGTTAGATGAACCTGCTTACTCTGATGTCATCCCTCAGAACCTGATTAAAAAATACCTTGGGGATTACGGCCTAGAAGGAGAAGTGGAGTATGTTCGTCCTTAGTGTCTACTTGACTGGCTGAGCAGTAACAAGCGTATTAAGAGGAGAGATTTCAGGTCTATTAATCATCCAGGCACCCTTGATAAACCTCCTGATGGGATGAACAAGGCTGATGGAAAGCATCCAAAAGAATGACTTGTATTTTGCATTTTGTTGATCTGTATTTTGTAATACATATTCATTGGAATGAAATGGAGTTAATTGAGGCACTTTCTCTTTTCTCTTTCAATGGCGACCAAGTGTATTAAGAATGTGTCATTATCCATGTGTTTTAACTTAGTCGGGTAAAACCTCTTGTGTTTAACGTAGCGTCTTATAGGAGATTTTACTAACTTCTTGTTCGTGATTTGTTGAAGACGAAATCATACATAAATTTGTTAACGCCAAACTTTTCTGAGATTAGAAAAGTTTGACAAATAACTTTTTCAAAGTTGGAAAAGTTTGACAAAGAACTTTTCTGAAGTTGGAAAAGTTTGAATTAAAATAACTTTTCTGAACTTGGAAAAGTTTAATAGAGAACGTTTCAAAAGTTAAAAATAAAATAAAATTTAGCCTTTAATTTGATGATGGTACCACACCATACTCCGAAAAAAACATAAAAAGGAAGTATAATGAGGGGAAACATGCAATTTCATTAACTTGAATAACTGATTACATCGAAAACAAAATTACTGATAATATTTGTAAAGATGATCGATGTTCCATGGGTTCTTAAACTCCTCGCCTTCTAGTGTTTTCAGGAGATACGATCCTGGTCGGATTTCCATCGAGATACGACCATACCAGTTGGGCTCCAACTAGTTATTTTTTGAATCACCTTCTTCAGCACAAGATCTCTCACCCCAAGTTGGTCGATTTGACGCGCCGATTATAGAATCTAGAAGTCATTTGTTGGTAGGCAGCTATTTGAAATGCAGTATCTTCTCTGACTTCTTTAATCATGTCTAGATCTAGTCTCCTTATTAGATCACTCTTGGGGGAATCAAATTTCAACACCTTGGCATACCTATTTTAGTTAATACCGCTGCTTCACTGTCGAAAACCAGTATATACGGAGTCTCTCCTGTTGCAATTCTTGGTGTAGTTCTGTAAGCCCAAAGCACACTGTGCAGTTCATTGATCCAATTTCCTTTAGCGTCATCGAAGCACTTCTTCAATCCTTCGAGTAAAGTTTTATTAGTGATTTCTGTTTGACCGTTGCATTGGGAATGTCTAAGTGGTGAATGTAGTTTTTATATTTTGGATCTGATGCAATATTATTCAAACTCTTCATTGTCAAACTGGGTATTATGGTCAGTGATAAAAGCATAGGACGTTCCAAAACGACACATCATATGCTTCCATATGAACTGAAACACTATTTGATATGGAATATCGATCAAGGGCTCAGCCTCCACCAATTTAGTGAAGTAAAACACTGCGACAACGAAGTATTTGAACCATCATTTAGTGGTTAGCAATGGTTCGACCAAGTCTATTCCCAAAATAACAAAAGGCCAAGGAGAAATAATAGGAGTTAGGGAAGCACCTGGTTTCTTGTGAATAGTAACAAACCTTTGGTACATGTCACACATATTAGCGAATAAAATGTAATCTGCCTTCATTATTGGATAACAGTAGCAATGCATGACTATCCTTTATACCAAAGATATTCTTGTTGAATGGGCGCCACATGAACCTTCATGGACCTCTTTCATCAAATCATTTCCTTCAGTTGGATGGACAAAACGAAGTAAAGAGACTATGTAACCCCTCATGTATAAAAATATCTCCAGGATGTAGTTGGCTACTTTGTATCTCATTTTTCTTGCTTTTTTTGTTAGTTGGTAACATTCCCTTATCAATGTAGTCCCTGATTGGATCCATCCAAGAAGGTCCAAATTCTATAAAAATGGTGTTGACTGCTTCCACATCAATGCTTCCGTTTGTGAGAATCTCTATCAGAATGGTTCTTTTGAGCTCTATTAGAGTTGTTGAAGCTAGCCGAGCAAGAGCATCAGCTCGAGCGTTGTCCACTATTGGAATCCATACGATTTTGATCACTAAAAAGTGATGAGATAACTTCTTCGGTCTTATTCAAGTATCTCACCATTGTTTCTCCATTAACTTTATATATCTCAAGTAACTAGTAAAATGATAAGTTGAGAATCGCTGTGCACTATCACCTGCTCGACGCCTAGTGATGAGGTTAGTGATAGGCAGGGTTTCGCCGCAGTGTCGCGTCACCGACGCCGGTCGTTTGTTATATTCGGTTCACCAACTCTATACAAAAACCTAAACTATGACTACACTCTTTTAAGGGAGTATAGCGGTCAGTCCGAGTATCGAATCCACAAAGACAAATTGCTAGAATTTAATTGGTTTATTATTCATAAAATAAAAGTGTAAAATATAATTGCTAACAAAATAAAAGATAAATAAATGAATAGATTATACTAGGCGAGTGTATTTAAACTAAAATAAACAAAGCGAATAAAAACTATAGGTTGCGTCAAATATCCCTCACCCCGAGTTAATTAGTATAAATTGGTTATACATGGGTTCACGGATTATTAAGATTGCATCTCGTTTCGTCAATTGATTAAATTAAGAGTTTTCACACCCTTAAATTCGCATAAAAGACTAATAAGATTTTGGCATCAATAAATACCCCAAAAATTACGTATGCAAGGTCGTAAATATAGGGCGTACATGATATACCCTGTTAAATCTCCTAGGCGTAATAAATAGGACCACACACTCAAAATAAATACGTAAACTCCATCACCAAAGCAAAGCAACACGTCAACCCTAGGTGAGTTCAATCCGACACAACCTAATTTAAATTAGCCTTGAACATATTAAATGACATAAAATAAACTAACTAATTAATTAAAGGAACTAAATAAATTAACAACTAAAATTATCTAGGCATGGAAAAGCATGGAAATAAATGGACAAAACATAAATAAGAGGAAGATGACAATGAATAGTAAACTAGCACTTACATTAATGGAAAAAATCCAACACAAAATGAGGAGAAGGGTGGTCTCCACAATAAACTCCAAATGAGCTCTCAAACCCTAAACTAAAGAGATAAGGAAAAACTAGATTAAAAAAATAGATATTATGAGCTCCAAAAATTCTCTTTTCCAAAAATAAAACAAAGTCTCTTGTTTATACTTAGTTGGAAAAAGGAAACAAAAAGAAAAGGAAAAAGAATAAAAGGGGGATAAGTTACAAATAAAGAATTAAAAGAAAAAGAAAAAAGGAAT
Source organism: Sambucus nigra (assembly GCA_949130495.1). Classification (NCBI taxonomy): domain Eukaryota; kingdom Viridiplantae; phylum Streptophyta; class Magnoliopsida; order Dipsacales; family Adoxaceae; genus Sambucus; species Sambucus nigra. The sequence goes on from OX422209.1 coordinate 634,923,197, forward strand.
AGTAAATAGTGGCAGCAAAAATCTCGGACCAAAATAAAGCCCCGATCGACCGCGCATGAGAGGGCAGCACTGTCTCGCAACCAAGGCAAAAACGGATTTACCGGTCGATCGCAGCGACTGCACCGGTCGATCGCGGATGCTGAACAAACCTACAATTGCAGCAATGGTACCCCAAAACTCAAGACCCACTTCGCATAAAATTCACCATGTTAAGCCGAGAGCCACCAATTCGTGTGAGCCCCAAGACCCATGTCCACCATTTTTGTGCCCATTTAAAGCCGAGACTAAGCTCCAAAAGAAATCAACAACCTCCAAAAACACAAATCTCCATTAATGGCCAAAGACCCATTTCCACCATTAATGGCCAAAACCCAAGCTCCAAACATGGCCAAAGAGACCCATTTGCGTGTGTGGACCAAAATCGAGCTCCAATTTCGGACCAAAGTCATCAATTTGTGACGAACCCAAAACCCGAGCAAAATCCGAGCCCAAACCCAAATCGCCATTCCATTTGCTAAAAAAATGTTTTAAGGACATGGGAGGAATTATAGGATTTGTTATAAAAGAGAAAGGGGGCATAGGTCGAATTATGAAATTGTTAATGAATTTCTTACAATTCTTTTTCGATTAAAGGTCCGTGTTTTCTTCGTTCGGACTCTGATTCGAGCACCGCTAGCGGCCACGTGAAGCTTGATCTGGGGGCTACAACTTCTGTGAATAATTGGTAAAAATACCAAAATGTAAAATTACGAAAATGCCCTCGAACATGCGAATCGCGATGAAACTTTACCAGAACGCGCCCAAACTTCATACTAAGCACTTTAATACCTATAAAAGCTTAATTATACCTCAAATAACATGTTAGCATATAAAATGGAAATTGTATGATTAACGAGCATAATTATAGACATTAAAGTACCCGAGGGGCTAAAATACCTAAGTTCGAGGGTAATGAGTGTTATGATTCGGGACGAATCACTCCCCATAACTTACACATTGCTACTCCCTAGTGATGAAATTCAACACAAGAACAATAAGAAAATCACAAAATTTATATATGCATCGAAATATAAATGCCACTTTCGTAGCGAACACGATTGCATTTAGCATATGCAATAAGCCGTTAAACCCCTAAATTACCCTGGTGGACGAATGTCGTCTCGTGAGGGCTTTCAGGGATGAAACCCACAAACATCAAATTTACTCAAAATGATGCCCAACCCCAACATGTGGCAAGCCCAATAGTAACGAAAAGGATTTCATACGCATTATTAGCATAGTGAATGAATTCACACAACAGTCCGTATTATTAACATTATATAATGAACTTCATAGACTTGAAACCTTAAAATATGGGAGGGGAGGGAGCACATGCAAAGAATGACTTGGACAATAACTTAAATAAAATGGAATAAAAATTAAAGCGAGCATATATTCAATCCTCATAGGCATACACTCATCAAGTGAATTCACTCGAAACAGGGAGTTAAATACACGTAACATGCAGGTATAAAGAGTAAATGTAAATGAAAACTAGGCCGCACACATGTCACAAATGAAGAACGCTATATATAAAATGAAAAATTATAATCTCAATGAAAGATACCGCTCTCATTAAAGGAGGCGAAATGCATTTTCACAGATTATCAAACTATTTCAACTTTTAAATTAAATGCACCCTAAGATCACATAGGACTTGTATAGGGTTGTAATGTAGGTTTGGGGTTAAGGGTACGAAACGAATGGTATATGTACGGATTCAAAGTGCTCGGGCATGAAAACTCGGGATAATAGAAAAATGCGGGCAATTTTAAAATTTGTAAAATACAATCCATAAAAGGCATTGAATATAATAACGGGGAGAGTAAACAAAGCATATTGAACACTATACAAATTTCCCTTTCTTTTTTTTCTTTCTTTTCCTTACTTTTTTTTCTTTTGTTTTCTACTTTTGCTTTTTTCTTTTTCTTTTCTTCTCTTTTTCTTCACGTTTTCTCACTCTCACATGCCTAAATTACAACCACAAAACAAAACATCATTCAATCCCAAGTAACATTCCAAACAAAGGTATGAAGGGTAATATGTATGGTTTAAAACTCCTGTGTGGAGTTGGTTACGGGATTTTGGGGTATGAAACGAAAGAAAGGCTCAAAGGGGTTGACGAGGGTAAACATATAAGGTGAGGTCAAGGCTAATATGGGTGATATAACAAAGATTGTCTATGATCATTTCCTAAAGTTTATGAAATTCTCGAGTCAAAACAAACTTTAAAAATCATGCTCCAGTAATACATTTCAAGATATAAACTCAATTAATGAACGATCAATGAAAGAATAGAGAGATTATCAAAGACTGTAACGTTTTCAAAGAGGAAAGAATAGTGTATACACTCACAAACGACGAAAGGCCCAAAGCTTACTTGGTGTAAGTATATACAATGCAACAAAAGATTACCGAGTTATAAAAATCTTAAACCAAATCAATAAAGCAAGGAAAGTGCATGTGCTCATGGGATTAAAGTTTAATTCATGAAGTTATTCATAATATCAATGATTGAGGACTAAAGTCTAATAACATCTAAAATCAAGAACATGCACCATTGAGTTGTCTATTGGATCGGGCAATTATTAAAATTTATCTCGAAAACAAAGGCAAAATGCCCAACAAAGGATAAAAAAAGAAAATCTTTTTGAAAATTTTAAATTTTTATAAGAAAACCATACTTAGGAATAATATGTAATCAAATCGAAGGAACTACCAATAAATGGATAGAATATCCCACACCCCCTAACTTAAAACCTAACATTGTCCTCAATGTGAATTAAGAACCAAGTTAAAAAGAGGCAAAGATCGATATTACCCAAAAAGGAGCGATCTCGTGAAAGTATAAGTCCAATGATTCTACAAAACATGTTAGTACCAAAGAATAACAAAAAGGAAGAAACAAAAACTTTAACTAATTACAGTAGACTACAAGTAAGAATAAAGAAAAAAATATGAAATATAAAAACTAACCCTATAATTTTACCTTCTAATTAACTATACACTAGAAGTTGAAATTTTTGAGGGTCTACCCAAAATATGATTTGGCTTTGAAAGATCCACGGCGGACCCTCCCTCTCATGCATGCCTCCTGAAAAATAGGAATTCCGTTTAAACAACGGAAGGCATGTGTAAGGCGTAAGAAATGAACCGTCCCCAATTAAATTTTTTGACGGGAGGATGGGGGATTGGGATAAAACGGGTGACAAATATACATGGGGGCCAAGAAAAATTAAATCAACTCCCAAGTATTTTGAAATTGGAATGGGAGGGGGCGCACAAGGAGGCAAAGATGCCTTCATAAAAAGCAACTCGAGCAAGTACTCCTCGTCGGTGAAAGGGTTGAACGTTTTAAAGTTCGGCACCGATTCATCGGGTACTTGTGACGGTGTGATAAAGAAGAATAAAAAGGGGGGGGGAAAGAAATTCAAACTCAATAGATGATTTATCATCACTCAAAGTTGGAATTTCGAAAGAGATAGGATCATTTTCAATGAAACTTTCTTCTTTGGGATCCAAAGATGAAATCATTTCATTGCAAATGGATACTACATCCATTTCATCCTCACTTTCATTTTCTAATAAACCATGGGCCAAGTCAAGAATGGTTTGTTCCAAAGTAGGCAAAAAATCCTCATTTGGTTCAAAACATTCCTCGACTTCAAAAGTTTCGAAAGAAAAATCATCGTTGGATTCAAATAATAAATCCAATTCATGTTCCCACAAATGAATTTCTTCTCGATAACTGTTTTCATACCTCTCAATCTCAAGCATGAGCAAACCCTCGCCGAAAGTCATAGGCCGAGGTGCGGATTCTTAAAAATGAGAAGTTTGAAAATTATTATCGGAACTATACTCAAACTCAGTATTATAAGAATTTTGAAAGCTATAGCTTTTAGTTTCAACATTCCTATTATAAGGAATTAGAGGTCGAAAATTGTTATCATCCTCCTCAAAATACACACACTCCAAAACCTGACTTTTGTAATACTCGCCTAAAGTCAATTTTGAATTTACAATTTTTTGGGACTCTAAGTATTAATCAAAAGTCAAAGGTTTACAGGGATTTTGAGAATTATCATAATGATTACCGAAAGGATTGGAATAAGACATGCTTACTCCAAAGATGGCTCGAAGTGGTGAAATTCACAAACTGATGCACGAGCGAAAAATTCAAGCGGTTCTTAGTGCCCAATGTAGGAGTCCTATAAAAATGTTAGGCAAAAAAATACAAATAGAAAAAAATACTACGAAATACTAAATAAAATGAATTCTAAAACATCAAGTCCCCGGCAACGGCGCCATTTTATATGCAGGGTTTCACTGCGGTGTCGCGTCACCGACGCCGGTCGTTTGTTATATTCGGCTGATCAACTTTATAAAAAAACCTAAACCATGACTACACTCTTTTAAGGGAGTATAGCCAGTATGGGTATCGAATCCACAAAGACAAGTTGCTAGAATTTAATTGGTTTATTATTCATAAAATAAAAGTGTAAAAGATAATTGCTAACAAAATAAAAGATAAATAAATGAACAGCTTATACTAGGCAAGTGTATTTAAACTAAAATTAACAAAGTGAATAAAAATTATAGGTTGCGTCAAATATCCCTCACCCCGAGTTAATTAGTATAAAATGGTTACACAGGTTCAGGGGTTATTAAGATTGCGTCTCGTTTCGTCGATTAATTAAATTAAGAATTGTCACACCCCTAAATTCGCATAAAAGACAAATAAGATTTTGGAGTCAACAAATACCCCAAAAATTACGCACGCAAGGTCGTAAATACGGGGCATACATGATATACCCCATTAAATCTCCAACGCGTAATAACTAGGACAACACACTCGAAATAAATACATAAACTCCATCACCAAAGCAAAGCAACACGTCAACCCTAGGTGAGTTCAATCCGACACAACCTAATTTAAACTAGCCCCTAAGAATATTAAATGACATTAAATAAACTGACTAATTAATTAAAGCAACTAAATAAATTAACAACTAAAATTATCTAGGCATGGAAATAAATGGACAACACATAAATACGAGGAAGATGACAATGAATAATAAACTAGCACTTACATTAATGGAGAAAATCCAACACAAAATTAGGAGAAGGGTGGTCTCCACAATAAACCCCAATTGAGCTCTCAAACCCTAAACTAGAGAGAAAAGGACAAACTAGATTAAAAAAACTAGATATTATGAGCTCCGAAAATTCTCCTTTCCAAAAATAAGACAAAGTCTCCTATTTATACTTAGTTGGAAAAGGGAAACAAAAAGAAAAGGAAAAAGAAATAAAAGGGGGATAAGTTACAAATAAAGAGTTAAAAGAAAAAGAAAATGAAAAAAGGAATAGTAAATAGTGGCAGCAAAAATCTCGGACCAAAATAGAGCCCCGGTCGACCGCGAGTGAGAGGGCAGCACTGTCTCGCAACCAAGGCAAAAACAGATTTACCGGTCGACCGCGGCGGCTGCACCGATCGACCGCATATGCTGAACAAACCCATAATTGCAACAATGGCACCCAAAACTTAAGACCCACTTCGTATAAAATCCACCATGTTAAGCCGAGAGCCACCAATTCGTGTGAGACCCAAGACCCATGTCCACCATTTCTGTGCCCATTTAAAGCCGAGACTAAGCTCCAAAAGAAACCAACAACCTCCAAAAACTCAAATCTCCATTAATGGCCAAAGACCCATTTCCACCATTAATGGCCAAAACCCAAGCTCCAAACATGGCCAAAGAGACCCATTTGCGCGTGTGGACCAAAATCGAGCTCCACTTTTGAACCAAAGTCATCAATTTGGGACGAACCCAAAACCCGAGCCCAAACCCAAATCACCATTTCATTTGCTGCAAAAAAAAACGTTTTAAGGACATGGAAGGAGTTATAGGATTTGTTATAAAAGAGAAAGGGGATATGGGTGGAATTATGAAGTTGTTAATGAATTTCTTATAATTCTTTTTCGATTAAAGGTTCGTGTTTTCTTCGCTGGGACTCCGATTTGAGCACCGTTCACGGCCACGCGAAGCTTGATCCGCGATCTACAACTTTCGTGATACTTGGGCAAAAATCCCGAAGTGTAAAATTATGAAAATGCCCCTGAATGTGCGAATCGCGACGGAACTTTACCAGAATGTGCCCAAACTTCATACTAAGCACTTTAATACCTATAAAAGCTCAATTATACATCAAATAACATGTTAGCATATAAAATGGAGCAAATTATAAATTGATCCCCGACAACAATGCCATTTTGATTAAGAGTGAAAAGTAGCGCGTGTCAAAACACCGATCATTATTTTCTATTCACCGCCTTAATGCAAAAATCTAAACTATTGACTGCACTCTTTTAAGGGAGTTGTAATACCCCGTATTTTTGTGATATTTATTTTTGGGATTAATTAAATTAAATGTGAATTAATTTGGGAATTAATCCGGATAAAATACTAACGAGATGTGAGTTGATATTTGATTATAATGTGTATATATGACTATATATAAATATTGAATTATGAAATTTTTCGTGAGATTGAAATATGGCAATTTGGAAATTTTGTTGAGACGCGTGTGACAATCGCGTCAGGAATATAATTATGTTAATTAAAAAGTGAATTTAAATTCCATTAAGCGTATGGTCGTTTTGAGTGTGCCAACGCGTCCGAAAGGATCGAAATAGTCAGAAAACACTAGCCGGGGGTTTTGTTTGGGTCCCGGGGCATTTTTAGGCCATACCGGCAACGTAAAAGGGTAGTTTGGTAATTTTAAATTTTTGGGAATTAAAACCAACGAAAATTAGGAATTAATATCTGATTTGGACTTTACCCACTAAACCCACTAACTCTCCTAAGTGACCTAATGGGCTACGGGGGTTATTAGAATTAGTTCCAAAACTTCCTAAGGCAAAACCCTAGCCACCATTGTCACCTTGGAGAAGAAGAGATTGTAGAGAGAAAGAGGAGAATTCTGCAGAGAGAGAAAGGACAATCCACCAATTCAACATCAAAATCAGAGATATACATAAGGCAAGTGGTTTAATTTCATTATTTGCAGAGAATGCTTCTTCCATGCGTAGGAATTTGATATAACCGTATTGTTCGGGAGATTGATGAAAACCCATTAAAATTGGAATTAGAAACTTGTATTTTGATGAGGAATTGCATGTAGAATTGTATGTAAGTGATTAATCTGATGATTATATATTTTGGATGAAACAAAAACGGATTTAATTAGACTCATTGGGGATTTAAGAATTTCTAGGGTTCATGATCTTGAAATTGGGAAAATGTTTAGATTTTATATTTTGATGATGTTTATAATGAATTAACCTCTCAAAACATGTTAGTATGTGACCCAAGTATGTTTAGGGACGATTAGAAACCTTGAACAATTGTTGGATTGATGTTTACATGAGATTAGAGGTGAAGAAAAGTTGGAAAAATCGGATTAGGGAAATCTGGGCTCGAAACTGGCCACTCGTTAGAAGACCTCCCCAGGTCGTTCGAACGAGCTTCTAACGATTTGACCACTGACTTCTAACGAGGGTGAAGTTCGTTCGATGACTTTCGTTCGAACGAGATCTCGTTAGAAAACCCACTTCGTTCGAACGAACTCTCGTTCGAACAGCCTCGTTCGAACGAACTCTCGTTCGAACAGCCTCGTTCGAACGAGACTTCTAACGAGCTGACAGTTTAGGCTTTTTAGCCTGTTTTGATTCTGAGTGTCCCGTAACCTTGTTTATATGTAGATATAACATTTCCTTGGTGATTAATTAATATATTTGGGATATTTGGGAGGTAATGAAGAGTAAAACCTAGAAGTGTAGTTTGAACCAAAGGGAGATTATGAATTAGGACGTGAGTGTCTATTACGATGCGAGAATTATGGACGGTCTAAATAATTGAATTAACCGGGAACATATAAATTGTGTAACGTTATAAGTTGGTATGAGAATGAAATGTGTACCACAAATTAATGAGGGTGATTACTAAGATGTGTGCATACTTAGTACATGTATATGGTTTTATGTGTATGACATACCTACCATACTTGCTATCACGGGAGGTTTACGTTCGCTTAGGGCCATTTAGTCCTTGTGTTGCCCGGATTTAGATTGGTACCTCGAGAACATAGGTCAAAGAAGGACTTATTGGGTTGTTAACAAGTCTGCTGATTGTGGGAGCGTAGGTATGTGCGTGACCCATGTGATGTGACTGTGTTCGCCTCTATTGTTTGTGATTGTATCTGAGAACGATTCCAGAGAGATTGGGAATGCGTGACCCTTATGTACGTGAGGTACCGGGATGGATAACAGAGTATGTGTGCCTCGCGACTTAGTCTCCGGTGCTTGTATTGTATATTTACGACGTGAATAATATACACTTAATTAATGAGAACTTTCATATGGTATTGTGTGTTTAAATACGGAAAATATAAAGGGATAACCTGAATTGGATTGTATTACATATTTGGGAACCCGAATTTTAGTAAAACCTCTATTAAATTGATAACGTTATAATGTATAATGGGAACCGAGTAGAAAGGTTAGGCTTCATATCAGTTTAGTTAGAGGTGAATATCTTTTAGATGGGTGCTTTACGTTAGGAGTGCACAATTAGACGAGAGGTGAGTATTTCATGTGAGTGCACGTCCTAACATGTATTTTGCATTTAATGTTTTAATCTTATTAAAGCACTTGCTATTTTAAAATAATCTCCACTTTCGGGCTCTGACCCGTTTGCTTTCAAATCTATTTTTTGTAAAAACCATTTTAGGTGCCCAGCCGCAAGGACACCATGATTAGGATATTCATTCAGGTGACGAGCTGTAGCTATTTGTGGGAGTTACAGGACCTTGCTAGTAGACGCTTCTTTCATCTTGACTCCATATTCAGGATTCATCAGTTGTAGGGCATGTTGCCCATTTCTATTAGAGATATTTCAGATTTCAGATTTTCAGACTATTTGGCATGTAATAAATTCAGGATACTTTGTTTTATTCATTTCAGTTATGGGATTGTGTTGAGGAGTTTTTCCTCCGGACTTATTATCATTTGATGGTTATTCTATTTCTTCATTATGGTGAATGGTTATGTTGATTTGTCATTATTCTTTTCTGTGTGTTAATCAGACTTAAATTAAAATTTGACATCTTACTTTTTAAATACTAGGTGGTTAGTAATCTTTAAAATGTTTTCGACAGTGATGCTATTAAACTGAACCAACTTGGCATTTTGTATTAATTTAATAAAGGAGTAGCTACCCGGTATTTAATTAGTCGGGGTGTCACAGGTGGTATCAGAGCATCAGGTTCTAGTGTCTTATAGGATCTGTACGGCTTATTACGTTTCCGCTGAGCTTTCTTTGATGTAGAGCCCTATATTTTAGGACTGTTGTATTCTTTTGTATATGCTACGTTCTTCAGCTATTTTAAGTTTATAACTGCGAAATTATAAACTTTTTCACGTTTCAGATGCCTCCGAGACGTGCTCTGAAGGATAGACGTGCCCAGGCTGAGCAGCCAGCAGCTCCGGCACAGGGTACTATGAATGCCAACGAAGTAGCCGCCATTGTTTCTTAGGCGGTGAATGCCGCGATAGCGGTGATACAGCAGGCTCCACCCCAGGTTCAGGCAGTGGCGCCAGTACCAGCACAGCTTCCCTCTGCATGGGAGAGGGTGAGGGATGCTTTTCAGAAGGCGCATCCCCCTGAGTTCTCTGGTAGCTCCGATATTGTAGCAGTTAGCCAATGGAAGAAAGGCATCCAGCGGCATCTCCGTATGTATGAGTGCACCGATGTGCAAAAGCAGTTATTGGCTTCCTTTAAGCTGGTGGGAGCTGCGTTGCAGTGGTGGGAGTCCACTACCACTTTGGAGGAGAGGGACACGATCCCTATTCAGATGTTCTGGGAGCGGTTTGACCGTATGTACTTTCCACTCGCAGTGCAGACTGAGATGAGGCAGAAATTACTGAATCTGAAGCAGGAGAATCTGAGTGTAGCAGAGTATGAGGAGGAGTTCACGAGACTTCTCACTATTGTGCCAAATGAGGCACCTACTGAGAGCAAGAAGATCATGTTATTTGTCGACGGGTTAGCTTGGAGGATCCGTCAGCACCTTATTCGGAACTTATCCCTGAGTACTTTCACTGATGTACTCAATGCCGCATTACTACATTGCCAGGATCACCGCTTCCATCTTCAGGGAAGGAAGAGAGCAGGAGAGTCCAGCCAGCAGGGCAGGACCGGGGGTAATGATGCTAGTGGGGCACCATCTCATGGACAGACTCGTCAGCACGAGCAGAGTTCCCATCAGGGGGACCCTGCTAAGCGATTCCGTTCAGGTGATTCCAGGCAGGGATATGAGGGTTATAGGTAGGGCCAGCAGGGCCAGCCTAATCAGCAGGGCCAACATCGACAGCATGGTCAGCATCAGGGCCAACAAGGCCAGTGGCGTGGAGGTAACGGCCAGCAGGGCCGTGGTCAGCAGGGACAGAGAGGGGGGGGGGGAACTTCACACGGAAGTGTTACGTTTGTGGCAAGATTGGCCATAAATGCCAGGACTGTCCTAATAAGGGCAGGGCATAGCAGCAGCAGCAGGGCGCTAGACAGGAGCCGCAGAGGCCACTTTTTCCACCTGCCCTCCCACCTCCAGCCCAGGTGCCAGCCCTACCATCCATTCCAGAAGCTCCAGTGCAGCAGGGGAAGTTACAGTATGGACGTGTCTATAATGTCCACCAGGCAGCAGCTCCACAGGCACCACCCGCGATTGAGGGTATGTTTCCTATCCATGGTACTATGGGCCGGGTTTTGTTTGATACGGGGGCAACGCATTATTTTATAGCTACACATTTTGCGAAGGCCTTAGGGTTGCTAGCCACAGCAGAGAGCACAGTGACGTGTGTAGACTCACCATTGGGGAGTGGGTCACTTATTTTCTTTATATGTCGGGGAGTGGGGGTAGAGATTGGTAGTTTGGTATTACCTGTAGACATGTTGGTATTATATATGCATGTGCACGATGTGATTATCGGTATGGATTGGCTCGCAGCTCATAGATCCATGATTGATTGCTTCGGTGGGAGCGTTGTTTTTGCCATTCCGGGACAAGAGAAGTTTGTAGTGGCGATGCCTCGCCCAGAGGGAGGCTCGACCGCTCATTTGTATTATATAGAGGAGGATACCTCTAAGGAGGTTGTGATCCCTTTAGATTCGATCCCAGTTGTCAGGGAGTATTCCGATGTCTTTCAGGAGATACCAGGCTTACCCCCCAGTCGAGAGATAGACTTTGTGAGAAACGTGTGTGCTCGCGTTCAAATGATCAAGTTATATATAAACCCTTTTAACACAAACAAACCCTAAACATGCAGCAGTATGTGATTGAATAAATTGATAATCTACGCAAGAACATTCAAACATATGCAATTAAGGAAAAATCCCCCTCAGGGGCAAAACCATTTATTTTCACTATAATTTGTAAGAGAACGGCTTACAATCGGATTACAATGAAAATACAAGTAGACTAAGAATTACCCTCGAGTATCGGATTCTGTAGTCGCCGCTGGAATTATCCCTTTCCAGTAGGGCTGCAATGAAGAAGAAGAAGAACGGTCTCCTCCATAAGGGTTGAACAAACCAAAGTTGTGTTCTTGGGTTGCTTAAAGGATTCACAAAGGTTTGGCAATGATGTGTGAATCAAAACATGAGTCTTGGGACTCAAGAATATGAAGACTAGGTGTATTTGGACTCTCAAATTCGTCTCCTAAAGTCTTGCAAAACAACTCCCCCGAAGTTGGTATTTATAGGAAAAAATATGAAGAGTCCCACGTTCTTAAAACTCTAAAATTCTATCCAGCGTAAAAAAAAAACAGCATTCTTTAAGGAATTTTCTCTATCTTCAAAAGGTCATAACTCCTTCACCGTAGCTCGGATTGAGGTGCCGTTTTTTCCAGTATCTTCGTTACGGAGAGCTCTTAAACTTTCTAGTTGACCAGACCTCCGAACTATGGATGTGAAATTACGAAAATGCCCTTGATCTCTCCTATTGTGCCTTTTTTTTTTACTGTTTTGACTTCCCTTGCGTACCACTTGCATTAAGTCCCTAAAATCTTGGAACGTGAAGTCATTGAGGCAGATGTGGGACATATTAGTGGAGATAATGCATGCTTGATTCCCGGAATTCGGATAGAGGCCGTCATGTGAGATCGTGAGGAGACGTTCCAAATGTAGCAGCGTACGACATAAATAAATGAAACATTTCGGACATGTGAAAAATGTCCTTACAAATCTCCCCCTATGTCTATGCCGGTACATACATAAAAAATCCGAATTATCAAATATGAAATTGCCTATACAAATCTACCCTCCCATGAACCCAAAACTGGAAAAGGTACAAATGAATAGTCTTCATCGTTTGTTCTTTAATTCTTCAGGAATCTCAAAACTTTTCTCATCAGGGTGTGCAACATATAGATCTGCAATCTTCATACCTACACACATGAGACAAATCAAATACCACGTGACATATCGAGTTTGAAATGAGATAACATGGATATCAATATATGATAAAAACATAAGCAACATCTCAAAAACTCCCCCAGAATTCAAACTCCCCCATAATATGATAATTCTTTCTCCCCCTTTTTATGATGTCCCCAAATGGACAAATTAGAGAAATAAATCAAATAAGCAAGTGCGGGGTGTCACTAGGATAAAAACACACCATGAATAAACAGAAAGCAACCAAGTCAGTGATAGCGTAAATGAAGTGGTGTGATCAAATTCGATAGGAAAATCAATGCATACAAACATGACATATGTGCACGATGAATATTGGATATTCCTAGCGAATGAACTCAAATGCTTCCTTTGGTGTAAAAGAGTGACAGTATAAGATATTGACTCAATCAAATCAACAAATCAAAGCTCAAAATGATTTTCACACCAATAACGTCCAAAATGATTTTATGCTTTTTTAGGACTTTCAAGGAAGTGCAAACCCGTTTAGATTCTCCAACCAAACTCCCTCAGATATTGTATTGAATAGAGGCATTCTAAATTCTCAAACTTTGGAGAATTGATGGTGAAACCTAAGTGGCCCATATTTGGCATGAATTGCTTTTTATTGCCTTTAAATTTTTCCGGGCTCTTTTAACCTCTTTGGACCTCGGATATTAAAATTCCTCCATTTTTTAGGTCCTTTTTAACGGTGGCTTTTGCGCAAAGGATAGATGATTACCTTTCGCAACCCCTCCCCGTTATACAAAAACACACAGTCTCACCAAAACGGTTTTTACATGCATTCCAATATTGTCAAGTTTTATCGCATATTGTACATTGTATAGACATGATTGAGATGAAAACACGCAAGCCAACATGAGATAAACAAGTGAAATAATCAAATATAGCCGTGCATGTGTGCAATAAAGGATATAGGAGTCAAACATGTAGGAAGATATCACTAATTACATCTCAAAGACTCCAATCAATGTAAAGCACATGGATGAAATGATGTAGCCTCTCAAATCTCTATCAAACAGTCACATGGATAAATGGAATCAAGTTGTGACTTGGCTATCTTACCTGCTCATCCATAAAAGAAGCAAAATACAAAAATCTTTTTGGATTTTTTCAAAAATTTGGAAAAATAAAATCTTTTTGTGCTTTTCTCAAAAATTTTCTTAAAGGAAAATCTTTTTGTATTTTTTTCAAAAGAAATATAAAAAGCAAAAAGAATAAAACAAAGTTGTACAATAAAGTAATGGTACATATAAAACAGACTAGCAATAGGAAGCATATAATATGAACATGAAGAAGCATCCTATTCTAGACATAGACCAACCCCTCAGTCAACTGTGCAAATCCCTAAAGATTTCCTAAGACTCTCAAATCTAAGGGCGTCTAAAGGTTTCGTGAAAATATCGGCTAACTGACGGTCGGTAGGAACAAAACTCAGGGATACGACTTTCTCTTCAACTAACTGACGAATAAAGTGCTCACGTATCCTGATGTGTTTTGTGCGCGAATGCTGAACTGGATTGCGGGATATGTGTATCGCGCTCGTGTTATCATAGGAAATGGTCATGGTGTCCTGTGATATCCCATAATCCTCCAGCATTTGCTTCATCCACAAGAGTTGTGTGCAACAACTCCCGGCGGCTATGTACTCAGCCTCCGCAGTGGACAAAGAGATGGAATTTTGCTTCTTGCTCAGCCAGGAGACAAGAGCAGAACCAAAATAGAAACACCCACCAGAAGTGCTCCTACATCCATCTACATCCCCAGCCCAATCGGCATTCGAGTAGGCGGACAGACGGTCATCGGTATCAAAGGAATACCAAATCCCGTATGAGAGAGTCCCACTTACGTATTTAATAATACGTTTTAGAGCAAGTAAATGTGACCCTTTTGGGGATGCCTGATAACGCGCACATACTCCAACACTAAAGGCGATGTCGGGACGACTGGCAGTCAAGTAGAGGAGACTACCTATCATACTCCGATATAAGGTTTGCTCTACGCCCTTGCCTGAAGTGTCCTTACTAAGCTTGGTAGTGGTACTCATAGGTGTACGTGCATGCTTAGCGGAGTCTAAACCAAATTTCTTCACTAGGTCTCTAGCATACTTGGATTGGGAGATGAACATCCCATCCTCTAGCTGACGAACCTGGAGACCAAGGAAGAATGTAAGCTCACCAACCATGCTCAGCTCAAACTCACTTTTCATCTCCTCCTCAAAGTGGTGAGCATGCTGGGAGCATGTGGATCCAAAGACTATGTCGTCCACATAGACCTGGGCAACCAAAATAGCCCCGTCATCTCTCCTGACAAACAACGTCATATCTACTCCCCCTCTCTTGAAGCCACGAGCTAAGATAGGAAGTAAGCCTCTCGTACCAAGCACGGGGTGCTTGCTTCAAACCATACAAGGCTTTCCTCAGATAGTAGACGTGCTCAGGGTGCTGAGGGTCTTCAAACCCCTTTGGTTGTTCCACATAAACCTCCTCCTGTAGAATGCCATTCAAAAAGGCACTCTTGACATCCATCTGATACACCTTGAAGCGCAGATGACATGCGATGGCGAGCAGAAGACGGACGGACTCAAGCCTCGCAATAGGAGCAAATGTCTCCCCAAAGTCTACACCCTCTATCTGTGTGTAGCCTTGAGCGACCAACCTAGCCTTATTTCGGATTATGGTACCATTTTCATCCATTTTGTTCTTAAAAATCCACCGGGTACTTATCACATTAATCTCACTAGGTCGGGGGACAAGTTCCCAGACATCATTCTTTTTAAACTGAAGCAACTCATCCTGCATAGCAGATATCCGGTGTTCATCCTTGAGTGCTTCTTTATGGTTCTTGGGCTCGACTTTGGACGTGTAGCAAAGATGGCTAACAACGTTCTCTAGCTGAGCACGAGTCTTGACCCCTAGAGTGGGATCACCAACAATGGCAGAAGGGTCATGACTCTTGCGAACCCAAGCAGGTGTGTCCCCTAACACAGGAGTAGGGTCCACAGAGTGTGAGAGAGGAACAGGTAAATCACTGTCAGAACAATCCTCATCCTCACACTGAAGGTTAGGATCAATAACCATCGGAGGTTCGTCATCTTGCACGGTGACGTTTATTGATTCCATAATCTTAGAGCTCTTCAGGTTAAAAACTCGGTACGCTCTTCTATTCGATGAATATCCTAGAAATATTCCCTCGTCGCTTCGGGAGTCGAACTTTCCTAATTGCTCTCTATCCCGTAGGATGTAGCATTTACTCCCAAAGACACGAAAATATGCAAGATTGGGCTTCTTGCCAGTCCACAACTCATAAGGAGTGTGAAGTGTGTGTGGACGCAGATACACCCTATTCACCGTGTGGCATGCAGTAGACACTGCCTCTGCCCAAAATCTCCTAGAAACTTTACGACCTAGAAGCATAGATCTAGCCATCTCTTGGATCGTTCTATTCTTTCTCTCAACAATCCCATTTTGCTGAGGAGTTCTCACAGCAGAAAACTCATGTTTGATCCCAAGTCTATCACAGTACAAATCCACCTTTGCTTCCTTGAATTCAGTGCCGTTGTCACTACGTATTCTGTTAATAGTGACACCGTGTTGATTTTGCAGGACACGACACTTGGTCGTTAAGAAATCTACAGCATCAGATTTCTCTCTCAGAAAACCTACAATGGAGTATCTGGAGAAATCATCTACCATCACGAGGATGTACCTCTTACCACCTAGACTCTCAGTACGAGTGGGACCCATAAGATCCATGTGAATCAACTCCAGAACACGAGAGGTGGTAATGGAATGTAACTTCCTATGAGGACTACGAATTTGTTTTCCCAACTGACAGGGTCCACAAACGGTCGAAGTTGACTTTCCAAGAGATGGTAAGCCACGTACTAGGTCCTTTTTAGATAAACGATTGAGATCTCTAATGTTCACGTGACCTAGACGTTGGTGCCACAGATCCATAGGAGTGATCGTGGCGTTTTTGCAGACAAGTGAGGATGTGGGCTCAGTCCCATAGCAATTACCCTCGGTCCTCACCCCTTGCATCAAAAGTTTACCGACTTGATTGTAAACTTTACACGCGTCCCGATCAAACTTTACTGCAAAGTTAGTGTCGCACAGTTGGCTAATGCTGAGAAGGTTTGCTTTCAAACCTTTGACGTACAAAACATTTTCTAGCTTAGGAAAACCAGGTAACTCGATAGTACCTCGTCCTATAATGCTAGACTTACTCCCATCTCCAAAGGTGACTCTGCCATCTTGATAATCCTCAAGAGTAGTAAAAAATAAGGCATCACCTGTCATGTGTCTGGAGCACCCACTATCAAAATACCACTGTGAGGTATTATGTGCTTTGAGAGCAACATGAACAACAAAGGCCTTTTTATCTTTCTTAGGCACCCAAGCAGAGATGACACTTTGTTTGCCTTTGTTGGTTTTAGCTGGAATGTAAGAAGCATTCACTAACGGCGAAGACATCCGTCGGAATTTTTTCATCAAACTCTGAGTCGTGGCAGCTAAGAACTCAACTCGCTCTCTCAGACTAGAAAACTCATCAGTATGTCGTGGTGGAGCAGTAGTACGTCGTGTCCGACCCATGCTATAGCAAGTTTCCCTAAGGTGGCCTTTTCTTTTGCAATAAGTACAAAAGAGCTCAGTCAAAGGCGGACCTTGGTTTGCTTTTCTTGGTCGAACTCTCCTTAGAGGTTTTTTACGGTGACCATAAGGAGTTGTAGTAAACTCAGGAACTGGTCCAGGTGCAATTTGGGACGTGGAGGCACCATCATATCCAATTCCTTGACGATCACCAAAACCTAAAGCGGGGCCGAGGAGCATCTTTCCCATCTTCCCAGATCTGTCCTCGATTTGTACCTTGACTTCCCGTGCTTTCTCAAGATCATGAGTCAGCTGGGCAACAAGGGCTTCAAGTTTCTTCCGAGTCTCCACGGAGGAATGGAGCTGACTCGTAAGACTAGCCACTTGCTTGATCAAGTCCCCTCTCTTTTTCTCTAGAGTACTCTCTCTATCTCTAAGCAAATTCTCATTCTCGACACAGGTAGATTCTCTCTCTCTCAGGGCGGTGCAGGTGGAGAACTCTCTTTCTCTCGCTTTCCTTAAATCTTCCTCTAGGCAAGTGATCTTAAGAACTAACGCTTTGTTACGCTTTTTAGTTTTAAAAGACTCAGAATATAACTCAGCGTAGGCGCGTTGTATATCACTCTCGCTCTCACTTGTGTCATCCTCCCCCTCACTCACATCGATCTCACTGTCGAGGTGTCCCTGTGAAGCATCATCCTCATCGTCGTGAGGAGAACTAGGAGTGCTCACTTGGCTGGCCATGAATGCGGTGAAGTTACACTCATGCGGTGACTCATCTCCAGAATCCACCGTCTCGACCTCACTGTCGTCACTAAGGGTAGCATTAAGGACAGCTTTCCCTTTCTCTCTATTCAGACGATTGGCACACTCAAAAGCTCTATGACCCCTACCATCACACTCAAAACATCTCTCACTTTCTTTCAGAAAAGGATTTTTGGAAACTTTTTCATTTTTCTTTTCAAACTTATTTTTCTCAAATTTCTTTTTATCTTTAAAATTGCCATTTTTCTTAAATTTGAGAATCCTCTTGAAATTTTTTGCGAAAAGCGCCAAATCATCTAAGTCAAAATCGCACTCAGAATCTGACGTGTCAGTCTCTCTCTTTCTAGATGACTCTACCCTCTTTCTAGCTGACCCCTCACTCTTTCTCTCTTGGGCTTTAAGAGCAATTCCCTTATCTTTAGATTTAGCATTTTTTGGGAACATATCAATTTCATAAGTTTGCAAATCTCCTACAAGTTCTTCCAATTTTAGCGTATTTAAATTACCCATAGAATTTAGCACAGTGACTTTAGGGATAAAACGCTTAGGTAAGGAACGAAGAATCTTTTTAACAACTCTAGCATTCGAAATTTGTTCACCAAGATTAAAACTAGTATTCACAATGTCAGAAAGTCTAGCATAAAATTCATCAAAGCATTCAGAATCATGCATGGTGATTGTTTCAAATTGAGTTGTCAAGTTTTGCAACTTAGACTCTTTCACAGCATTAGTTCCTTCATGGGTGAGTTGTAAAACATCCCATGCCTCTTTTGACGTGGTACACGTCATTATGCGTTTGAACTCATCAGGTGTGACAGACCCAGAAATAGCACTTAGACCCTTAGAAAAAGATGACCATTTAATTTCTTCATCAGACCAAGAAATGTCAGGTTTCAAGTTGGTCACATTATCAACAGTCACGGTGGGAGGAGTCCACCCTCGTTCAACCAAAATCCAGACACGTTCATCAATGGCTTTTAAAGCCGACCTCATACGGGCTTTCCAATAAGCATAATTTGTCCCGTCAAAAATAGGCATTTTATAATATGACTTCTCCATTTGAACACGCACTTTTTCAAAAATCAATTTTTTGAAAAAATTGATATCTTAGAAAAATTTTGCGGAAAAAAAAGGAATACGCGATAGATTAGCGTAACCTGCTCTGATACCAATTTGAGAAACGTGTGTGCTCGCGTTCAAATGATCAAGTTATATATAAACCCTTTTAACACAAACAAACCCTAAACATGCAGCAGTATGTGATTGAATAAATTGATAATCTACGCAAGAACATTCAAACATATGCAATTAAGGAAAAATCCCCCTCAGGGGCAAAACCATTTATTTTCACTATAATTTGTAAGAGAACGACTTACAATCGGATTACAATGAAAATACAAGTTGACTAAGAATTACCCTCGGGTATCGAATTCTGTAGTCGCGGCTGGAATTATCCCTTTCCAGTAGGGCTGCAATGAAGAAGAAGAACGGTCTCCTCCATAAGGGTTGAACAAACCAAAGTTGTGTTCTTGGGTTGCTTAAAGGATTCACAAAGGTTTGACAATGATGTGTGAATCAAAACATGAGTCTTGGGACTCAAGAATATGAAGACTAGGTGTATTTGGACTCTCAAATTCGTCTCCTAAAGTCTTGCAAAACAACTCCCCCGAAGTCCACGTTCTTAAAACTCTAAAATTCTATCCAGCGTACAAAAAAAACAACATTCTTTAAGGAATTTTCTCTATCTTCAAAAGGTCATAACTCCTTCACCGTAGCTCGGATTGAGGTGCCATTTTTTCCAGTATCTTCGTTGCGGAGAGCTCTTCAACTTTATAGTCGACCAGACCTCCGAAATATGGATGTGAAATTACGAAAATGCCCTTGAACTCTCCTATTGTGCCTTTTTTTTACTATTTTGACTTCCCTTGCGTACCACTTGCATTAAGTCCCTAAAATATTGGAACGTGAAGTCATTGAGGCAGATGTGGGACATATTAGTGGAGATAATGCATGCTTGATTCCCAGAATTTGGATAGAGGCCGTCATGTGAGATCGTGAGGAGACGTGCCAAATGTAGCAGCGTACGACATAAATAAATGAAACATTTCGGACATGTGAAAAATGTCCTTACACTTTGTCATAGACTTATTGCCAGATACGAGACCTATAGAACGCGCACCGTACCGTATGGCTCTGGCAGAGATGCGAGAGCTACGAGATCAGATAGAGCAGCTGTTATGTCAGGGCTTTATCCGCAGGAGTACCTCACCTTGGGGCGCTCCAGTTTTGTTTATGAAGAAGAGAGATGGTTCACTGAGATTGTGTGTGGATTACCCGGAGTTGAATAAGGTCACGATACAGAATAAGTATTCGTTGCCTCGAATCGATGACCTATTCGACCAGTTGAGAGGAGCTTCTTTCTTCTCGAAGATTGATTTGCGATCGGGATACCATCAGTTGCGTATCAGGGAAGAGGATGTCTCGAAGACTGCGTTCTTGACGAGATATGGTTCCTACGAGTTTCGGGTTATGCCTTTTGGCTTGACCAACGCTCCAGCCGTGTTTATGGACTTGATGAATAGGGTGTTCAGAGAGTTCCTTGATCAGTTCGTCATTGTCTTCATTGATGATATTCTGGTTTACTCCCAGACAGATGAGGAACACGCCGAGCATTTGAGGCAAGTTTTGCAGACACTACGCCAGAACGAGCTGTATACAAAGTATGAGAAGTGCGAGTTTTGGCTAAGGAGGTTCAGTTTTTGGGACACATTATTTCCGACCGGGGGATATCTGTTGATCCGGGGAAGGTATCCGCGGTGAGGGAGTGGGGACAGCCCACGACACCGACTGAGATTCCTAGTTTCTTGGGACTAGCAGGATACTACATGAGGTTTATTCGGGGTTTCTCCAAGATAGCAGGTCCTTTGATACATCTGACTCGTAAAGGTGTGCCGTTCATTTGGAGTGATGCCTGTCAGTTGGCATTTGATGAGTTGAAGGACAAGTTGACCTCAGCACCTGTGTTAGCATTGCCGAGACTGGGAGTTGAGTATCTGGTTTACACCGATGCGTTCTTACAAGGACTTGGAGGTGTATTGCAGCAGGAAAGTCAGGCCATAACTTATGCTTCCCGTAAGCTTAAGCCTCACGAGAAGAATTACCCCACTCATGATTTGGAGTTAGCGGCAGTGGTATTTACCCTACGGATTTGGAGACATTACCTTTTGGGGGAGAAGTTTCGATTGTTCACAGACCACAAGTCCCTACAGTACCTATTCACACAGAAGGAGTTGAATATGCGGCAGCGAAGGTGGCTTGAGTTTGTAAAGGACTATCGGTTTGATATCCAATATCACCCGGGGAAGGCTAACGTGGTAGCAGACGCGTTGAGCCGTAGGCCAGTAGATGAGGTGGCAGGGGTGTGGAAAACCAAGTGGAAGGAGTTGGGACAACAGGATGCAATGGCCCGATCGTTCATGTATGTGATGATCGTTACACCGCAGATTGTCACGAAGGTGGTAAAGGCAGAGGCAAATGACTCGTTCTGTCAGGAACAGATAGTTCGATTATTAGCAGAGGGAGCTGAGTCCTATACCGTTAGTTCAGACGGGGGATTACGCTTCAATGGGAGATTAGTGGTTCCGGAAGGGGAGTAATTGAGACATGAGGTGATGGCAGAGTCGCACGAATCACGATTCTCGGTACATCCCGGAGGGGACAAAATGTATCAAGACATACGACGACAGTATTGGTGGAGCGGTATGAAGAGAGATATTGCCGTGTTTGTTTCTAGATACACCACTTGTCAGCTGGTAAAAGTGGATCATCAGAGACCGACAGGACTTCTACATCCATTGGAGGTCCCGATGTGGATGTGGGAGAGCATATCCATGGATTTTATCACGGGGTTGCCCATGTCTCAGAGGGGTCACGACCCGTTTGGGTAATTATGGACAGGTTGTCCAAAGTCGCTCATTTTCTACCCGTAACGACCGACTATACTACGGGACGGTATGCCCAACTCTTTATTACAGAGATAGTGAGACTTCACGGTGTGCCCCTAAATATCGTGTCTGACAGAGACATGATATTTGTTTCACGATTTTGGGAGAGTTTTCAGGAGGCCATGGGCGCGGAATTGCGGTTGAGTACGGCTTATCATCCGTAGACCGATGGGCAAACCAAGCGTACAAATCAGATGTTGGAGGACATGCTACGCATGTGCATCATTAATTTTGGGGGTGGATGGGAGAAGTATCTTCCACTGGTGGAGTTTGCTTACAACAACTCCTACCAGTTCAACATTGGCATGGCTCCATTCGAGGCATTGTACGGTAGACCTTGTCGTTCCCCCGCGTGTTGGTTGGATGTGGGGGACAACAAACTACTTGGGCCGGAAGTGATTCAGGACACTTCGGCAAGGATAAAATTGATTCGGAGTCGCATTCGGGTAGCTCAGGATCGGCAGAAGAGCTATGCTGATGCAAAGAGGTCCTTCAGGGAATTTCAAGTGGGAGACCAGGTTTTACTCAGAGTATCTCCTATGAAGGGGATTATGCGATTCGGGAAGAAGGGGAAGTTGGCACCGAGATATGTGGGGCCATTTCCTATCATCGAGCGGATTGGACCGGTTGCGTATAGACTTGGGTTATCGGAGCATCTGCACCGGATTCACGACGTGTTTCATATTTCCTCGCTAAGGAAATATCTTAGAGATGATTTGGCTCATACTCACATTGCTTTGGAGGACATCAATCTCCAGCCTGATAGCTCCTACGAGGAGGGGCCGATTGTTATTTTGGACCGAAGTGAGCGGAAATTACGGTCAAAGATAATTCCGTTAGTGCGTGTTCAGTGGCGGCATCACAATGTCGAGGAGTCCACATGGGAGCGCGAGGATGAGATGCGCGAACGTTATCCAGATTTATTTCTACCAGATACTTCCTAGTTCCGAATTTCGGGACGAAATTCAGTTATTAGGGGGGAAGTATGTAATACCCCGTATTTTTGTGATATTTATTTTTGGGATTAATTAAATTAAATGTGAATTAATTTGGGAATTAATCCGGATAAAATACTAACGAGATGTGAGTTGGTATTTGATTATAATGTGTATATATGACTATATATGAATATTGAATTATGAAATTTGTCGTGAGATTGAAATATGGCAATTTGGAAATTTTGTTGAGACGCGTGTGACAGTCGCGTCAGGAATATAATTATGTTAATTAAAAAGTGAATTTAAATTCCATTAAGCGTATGGTCGTTTTGAGTGCGCCAACGCGTCCGGAAGGGTCGAAATAGTCAGAAAACACTAGCCGGGGGTTTTGTTTGGGTCCCGGGGCATTTTTAGGCCATACCGGCAACGTAAAAGGGTAGTTTGGTAATTTTAAATTTTTGGGAATTAAAAACAACGAAAATTAGGAATTAATATCTGATTTGGACTTTACCCACTAAACCCACTAACTATCCTAAGTGACCTAATGGGCTACGGGGGTTATTAGAATTAGTTCCAAAACTTCCTAAGGCAAAACCCTAGCCACCATTGTCACCTTGGAGAAGAAGAGATTGTAGAGAGAAAGAGGAGAATTCTGCAGAGAGAGAAAGGACAATCCACCAATTCAACATCAAAATCAGAGATATACATAAGGCAAGTGGTTTAATTTCATTATTTGCAGAGAATGCTTCTTCCATGCGTAGGAATTTGATATAACCGTATTGTTCGGGAGATTGATGAAAACCCATTAAAATTGGAATTAGAAACTTGTATTTTGATGAGGAATTGCATGTAGAATTGTATGTAAGTGATTAATCTGATGATTATATATTTTGGATGAAACAAAAACGGATTTAATTAGACTCATTGGGGATTTAAGAATTTCTAGGGTTCATGATCTTGAAATTGGGAAAAATGTTTAGATTTTATATTTTGATGATGTTTATAATGAATTAACCTCTCAAAACATGTTAGTATGTGACCTAAGTATGTTTAGGGACAATTAGAAACCTTGAACAATTGTTGGATTGATGTTTAGATGAGATTAGAGGTGAAGAAAAGTTGGAAAAATCGGATTAGGGAAATCTGGGCTCGAAACTGGCCACTCGTTAGAAGACCTGCCCAGGTCGTTCGAACGAGCTCGTTCGAACGAGCTTCAAATGAGTTGACCACTGACTTCTAACGAGGGTGAAGTTCGTTCGATGACTTTCGTTCGAACGAGATCTCGTTAGAAAACCCACTTCGTTCGAACAGCCTCGTTCGAACGAGACTTCTAACGAGCTGACAGTTTAGGCTTTTTAGCCTGTTTTGATTCCGAGTGTCCCGTAACCTTGTTTATATGTAGATATAACATTTCCTTGGTGATTAATTAATATATTTGGGATATTTGGGAGGTAATGAAGAGTAAAACCTAGAAGTGTAGTTTGAACCAAAGGGAGATTATGAATTAGGACGTGAGTGTCTATTACGATGCGAGAATTATGGACGGTCTAAATAATTGAATTAACCGGGAACATATAAATTGTGTAACGTTATAATTTGGTATGAGAATGAAATGTGTACCACAAATTAATGAGGGTGATTACTAAGATGTGTGCATACTTAGTACATGTATATGGTTTTATGTGTATGGCATACCTACCATACTTGCTATCACGGGAGGTTTACGTTCTCTTAGGTCCATCTAGTCCTTGTGTTGCCCGGATTTAGATTGGTACCTCGAGAACATAGGTCAAAGAAGGACTTATTGGGTTGTTAACAAGTCTGCTGATCGTGGGAGCGTAGGTATGTGCGTGACCCATGTGATGTGACTGTGTTCGCCTCTATTGTTTGTGATTTGTATCTGAGAACGATTCCAGAGAGATTGGGAATGCGTGACCCTTATGTACGTGAGGTACCGGGATGGATAGCAGAGTATGTGTGCCTCGCGACTTAGTCTCGGGTGCTTGTATTGTATATTTACGACGTGAATAATATACACTTAATTAATGAGAACTTTCATATGGTATTGTGTGTTTAAATACGGAAAATATAAAGGGATAACCTGAATTGGATTGTATTACATATTTGGGAACCCGAATTTTAGTAAAACCTCTATTAAATTGATAACGTTATAATGTATAATGGGAACCGAGTAGAAAGGTTAGGCTTCATATCAGTTTAGTTAGAGGTGAATAACTTTTAGATCGATGCTTTACGTTAGGAGTGCACAATTAGACGAGAGGTGAGTATTTCATGTGAGTGCACGTCCTAACATGTATTTTGCATTTAATGTTTTAATCTTATTAAAGCACTTGCTATTTTAAAATACTCTCCACTTTCGGGCTCTGACCCGTTTGCTTTCAAATCTATTTTTTGTAAAAACCATTTTAGCTGCCCAGCCACAAGGACACCATGATTAGGATATTCATTCAGGTGACGAGCTGTAGCTGTTTGTGGGAGTTACAGGACCTTGCTAGTAGACGCTTCTTTCATCTTGACTCCATATTCAGGATTCATCAGTTGTAGGGCATGTTGCCCATTTCTATTAGAGATATTTCAGATTTCAGATTTTCAGACTATTTGGCATGTAATATATTCAGGATACTTTGTTTTATTCATTTCAGTTATGAGATTGTGGTGAGGAGTTTTTCCTCCGGACTTATTATCATTTGATGGTTATTCTATTTCTTCATTATGGTGAATGGTTATGTTGATCTGTCATTATTCTTTTATGTCTGTTAATATGACTTAAATTAAAATTTGACATCTTACTTTTTAAATACTAGGTGGTTAGTAATCTTTAAAATGTTTTTGACAGTGATGCTATTAAACTGAACCAACTTGGCATTTTGTATTTATTTAATAAAGGAGTATCTACCCGGTATTTAATTAGTCAGGGTGTCACAGGAGTATAGAGGCAAGTCCGGGTATCGAAAATCTACAGGGATGAGGTGCTAGAATTTATAAGGTTTAAATTCCTAAAATAAAAGTGTAAAAGATATTTGGGAATAAAAATAAAAGATAACAAAAGGAAAAGATTCTACTAGGTGAGTGTATTTCAACTAAATTAATAAAGCGAATAAAAACTATAGGATTCAACGAATATCCCTTAAATTGAGTTAACGCGTATAAATGATTACATGAGACTGCGAATTATTAGGATTGCATCTCGTTTCGTCAATTAATTAAATAAAGAGTTGCCACACCCCTAAATTCGCATAAAAGACTAATAAGATTTTGGCGTCAACAAATACCCCGAAAATTATGCACGCAAGGTCATAAATACGGCGCATACATGATATACACCGTTAAATTTCCTAGGCGTAAAAACTAGGACAACGCACTCGAAATAAATACGTAAATCTCCATTATCAAAGCGAAGCAAGAAATCAACCCTACGTGAGTTCCATTAATCGCACCCTAATTTAAATTACCACTGCGCATGATTAAAAGCATTAAATAAATTAACAAGTTAATTAAAGTAACATTAAATTAAAATAGGGCACATAATAAATCTAGGGAAGAAATTAAATGCAAAGCATGGAAATAAATGAACAAGGCAAGAAAAAATATCCACTTACATTAATGGGTGTCAAAGCACAACACAAATGGGGGAGATGGGTGGTCTCCACAAAAATCCCCAATATCTCACTAAACCTAGGTTACAAAACTTAAAAAGAGATCAAACTAAATATCCTACAAAAATAAACAAGGGTGACAATTTATACCAAGTGGAAAAAAAAATAACGAAAAAGAAATAAGAAAAGAAAAAAACTTAAGTCCCCTAATTATACAATAAAAAAAAGGGAAAAAGGAAATAAGAAAAGAAAAGGAAGTAGCAGCATAAAATATCGGACCAAATGCAGAGCATCGGTCGATCAGATGTTGTGACCGGTCGACCGCCTCAAATGGGAAGGCATGCTGTCAAAACCTCACGGCAAAAACCGATTTACCGGTTGACTGGCGGCATGGGCGCGGTCGACCGGTGGCTGCTGAACAACCCACCACGTAAAATTTCCCATGGCAGGCATGAAACCCACAACCATAGTCACACACGTCCCAAGCTTCAAAATAGGACGAAAGGCACAAAAATGGGACGAGCCCAAAACCCGAGCAAAACCCGAGCCTAGGGCCAAATCCCCATTTTTTTTGCTGCAAAAAAATGTGTTAGGAACATATGTGGAATTATATGAATTGTTATTAAAGAAAAAAAGGGACACAAGGGTAATTATTTGAATTGTTATTTATTTGTTATATTTCTTCCCCGATTAAAGGTCCGTATTTTCTTTGTTCGGACTCCGATTCGAGCACTGTTTGCGGCCATGCGAAGCTTGACCCGAGGGATACAACTTCTGAGAATACTTCGGGCAAAAATCCCGAAGTATAAAATTACAAAAATGCCCCTGAACGTGCGAATCGCTACGGAACTTTACCAAAATGCGCCCAAACTTCATACTAAGCACTTTAATACCTATAAAAGCTCAATTATACCTCAAATAACATGTTAGCATATAAAACGAAGGTTGTATGATTAACGAGCATAACTATAGACATTAAAGTCCTCGAGGGGGCTAAAATACCTAAGTTCGAGGGTAATGAGTGTAATGATTCTGGACGAAGCAGCTAGCTCCAAACTAATAATCAATGCTTCGTATTTGGCTTCATTGTTGGAAACCTGAAATTGAAATTTCAATGCATACTCTACGTCCAAGTCATATGGAGTATTGAGGATGAGTTCATCCCCACTGCCCGTCGTGTATGAAGAGTCATCTACGAATAGTTTCTACATTGGGACATCACTATTGAAGATTTCGTTTATCAACTCTCCATATTTGGAAAACCTTTCTGCTTTGCTCGGCTAGTCGGAGAGCTCTTTCTTGAACAACTGATGACTCTGGTTGGTCGGCAACTGTCTCAGTTTTCCTTTGAGCTTAGCTTTCTTTCGTAGAAATCTGCTTGGCAGGCAAACTTAGTATATTGGGTATCTATGCATAAGTGAATTCTGGTATGAAATCTACCACTACTTGCCCTTTTACTCGTACACAATTTCATATTCTTCTGTATCAACCGCCCAAAATATTAGACTTCCTGACTTTTCAGGCTTATGCAAAGCTTGTCGCAGAGGTAAGTCAGTGTATACTATAATGGTATGGCCTTAAAAGTAGGTCTCATTCTTCAATGAGTGCCAATGCAAATTTCTCCAACCATGGGAATCTAATCGCAGCTCCTCATAATGCTTTATTGGTGTAACACATTGGCTTTTGAACACCATACTCTAATCGAATTAAGGCTGAACTTACAGTAGACTCTGAAATAGCCAAATATAAGTACAAGTTCTCACTTAAAACTGGTCGAAAGAGTAGTGGGGGAGACCCTAAGTACTTTTTCAAGTCTAAAAAATCTTTTCACACTCGTTGTTCCATTTAAAAGTCCTTTTATACACCATAAAGAATAGAAGACATTTGTTGTAGCCCGAGATACGAAATAATTTAGGGTTGCTACTCTTCTTATCAGCTTTTGCACATCCTTATTGCTGGTCGGGGATTGCATCTCTAGTAAAGCTCTTATTTTATCAGGGTTGGCTTCAATTCCCATTTGATTCATTATGTATCCCAAGAACACACATTCTTGTACTCCGAATATGCACTTAGTCGGATTAAGGTTCATTTGATGTTTTTTCAGTTGGTCAAATGTCTTGGCCAGATCAACAATATGATCGGTGGCAAACCTGCTTTTGGTGAGCATATCGTCTACGTATAATTCCATATTCTTACCAATTTGAAATTCAAAGACTTTGTTTATCAACCTTTGATACGTTGCTCTAGCTTTTTTTTAGCCCAAAGGGCATAACATTATAGTAGTATGTTCCTCGGCTGGTGATGAAAGATGTGCTCTCCTTATCTTCTGGCTTCATCTTTATCTATTTATAACTAAAATAAGCATTCATGAAGTCGAGCAACTCATGATTTGTGGTTGCATCTACCAATTGATCAATTCTTAGTAAGGAAAAATGATCTTTTGGTCATGTTTTGTTAAGATCAGTAAAATCCACACATTTGCCATTTGTTGTTCTTCTTCTTGACCATTACTATATTATCCAACCAAGTTGGATATTCAACATCCTCAATAAACTGTGCTTTCAACAGTTTTTCCACTTCTTCTTGGATCGCCATATTATTTCTGGGGCTGGAATCTCTACGCTTCTGCTTGATCGGTCCAGCATCTTTGTAAATATTAAGTTCATGACAAATGAAGTCGGGATCAATCCCTGACATATCCTCATAACTCCAGGAGAACACGTGATTCATATCTCTAAGGAATGTAATTAATTCCTATATGAGAGATGGTGTTAATCTTGAGTCAATCTGGGTGGTTCTTTATGGTTTCTCATCGTCCAGCACAATAGTTTATGGTTTTTTCATTAGGATCCAAAATATTAATGTGGAAAGTAGTTGTGCCACTTTTTAACTCCGAGTAGTCGGTCGAGGTATAATAGCATTCTCGTGCTTTCATCTGATTATAGTTTACTATGCTGACTCCATAGTTGGTAGGGAACTTCATGCATTGATGCACAGTAGATGGCACAGCTTCTAATTACTTCAATCCTACCCGACCAAAAATTATGTTGTAGGCTGAAGGTATGTTTTTATTCAGTACGAAGAAGTGAATTCATTCCATTATGCTTGCCAGCCAAGTGTCGACCAACACATCCAGCTTGATAGTTCCCAAGGGATATACCTTTTCTCTAGAAAGTCCTATAAAAGGTCTGTGGTATAGTTCTAATTTAGTGTCTCGTAGCCCTACGCTTTGGAAACAGTTATAGAACGTTACATCCGTCAAACTCCCATTATTGACCAACACTCTGGCCACTCTACCATGGTGAACTCTACAAGTAATGACTAATGAATTATCACGAGGATAAAATACCCCCACTCAGATTGTTTTAGGAAAAACCGATCACCAATTTGTCTTTGTTGACTTTCCTAAGCGTCATTGCTCTCGAACTTATTAATTTGCCTAATAGTGGGACACGCTTTGGCTTCATTTAAATATGCATTCCTTTCAGCAAGTCCATCTCCTCCACCGACGTCTCCTCCTGTGATAAAATAACAAGCAAAGGGAATCATCAGACATCCATTTCTGGCACATTGGCTTTTTCGGTAGGTCGGGGTCATCCTCATAGTCGTTGCTACGTGCCCTTTTGGTCACCCTCTCCTTGGCCAATGAATTCAGTTATTTTCCCGATATCTCAATTGCCATTCTAATCAATAAAATTTGCCAATTTTTATCGATGAATAAGAGTTTCAACTTTATTATTAAAGGTTATGCAACTATCAGTAGTATGTCCATGATCTCGATAAAATCATAATATTTAAACTTGTCTCTCTTATTAGGAGATGTCCTCGATTTTTCAGGCTAGTTAAGATCTTTGTTACCCCTGATTCCCTCCAGAATGTGGTGAACACCCTTAGTGAGTGGAGCATACTCATCGAACTTATTGATCTTGTCAAACTTCTTATATTATTTTTTTTTTATCCTTTTTAATGAAATATTCTCCGATCCCTCAGCTTTTCTCTCTAGCACTTCTTTGACTGCCATAGTTTCCTCGGCATTCATAATTTTTCCAGTCTTAGCCATCAACCCTATCATAGTTTTGGGTGGATTTTTCTCCAGGGCATAATAAAGATCTTTTGCCAATAACCCATACATCAAAGCGGCAATGGTTATTTTTCTTCATAATCCATCACTTATAGCTTCTCATTATTAAAACGTGTGATACAATACTGGGTACTTTCTCCAGGATTTTGGTGCGCGATCAAGAGATTGGTAACACTCATGATCGACTTAGCCACAAAATAAAAGTTATCAATGAATAATTCAGCCAACCGATGGAAACTGGAATTTTTACCTCTAGGCAAATTATTGTACTATATTTGAGTTGGCCCTACGATAGAACTGGAGAATGTCGTATATCTCATCTTGTTGGGTACAAAATAAATGTCAACAGTAGCTTGATATTTCTCAATGTAGAGGACTGAATCAGTTATCCATAATAACCTGGACAAAAGGTGAGCCGTTAACAAAACTCCTTTGCAAATGATTTTTATTTTGGCCATTTCCTCCAGCCGATCTTCCAGTCGCTGCATGGATTCCTTTAAAGAATGTTCCTCTAGTTTGGACTTGGCAGAAGTGAATTTTATGGCTTTATTGTGCCTATGTGCTGAATTTTCTTCCTGAGAAGTCTGCTCGGCACGCACAAAGCCCCTTATACTAGCTCTAGATCTTACATTTTATTATCTATGCTCACAGCGACGTTCATGCTCCCCGTGATGACCTCTGGTTACTTGGGGACCGAAACAGTCAAAAGCATACTCCCTACTTAGCCTCTCTAATACACTTGGCCTTTATCTAGAAGATATATATTGTCATAGTAATCCGATGATCGGAATGAATAAGTTGTGCCAGGACGGTATGACCCGTCATGAGAATATCGAGAATGGTAACTCCTTTCATTCCTAACTTGTGGAGGCGGCATATCCCTCCTGGAATTGGAAGATTTGTCTTTATTCGTATGAGATAATTGTCTGACTGACTCTTGTATAACTTCCTGTCCTTTAGCTGAATTGAATAAAATCCTCTGGATGTCTATCTCACTAGGGGGAGCAGACATATTTGGATTATCGCCTGCAGCCGCCAGGTTGCTTTTAGGAACACTAGTCATTATTTAAGCTTAAAAATGAACAAAGAAATGTATGAGGTGGAGAATAATGACAAGAAGTCGTTCCCACGGGACGGTGCCAATCCGTTGATGTCTAAAAATGGTGTGATCCACTTTTATAATCATAAATAATTAATAAGAGCAATCTAAGCAAACACACACGAGACATATTTTTTAAAGTGGTTCGGCTATAAAAAAAGGCATGCGTTCACTGTTGGTTTTATTTATGGTGATTACAATAACTCAATATTATGTGCTTGAGAATTATTGAGTCATCCCCTTGAGCTAGGGAATATTGTCTATTAATAGTGGTCCGGAACCCTAGAGACGGAATGCCTTTATACTACAGGCATTTATATATGTGTACAATAAATGAGACTTTTGGAATTCAGTGTTGGTCTTCCTTCTATCGGAGTAACTTTTGCTATTCCTAATGGTTCACATTACGGAGTTAGCCGGTATTTCGACCGATGAGGTTCCTCTGACGTCAATCAAGATACCTATATAGCTACATTGGATGACATGTGTCCTTTGTTCATTGGTCCACGTGAGGAGGTAATTTTTACATACAACACTAATGGTGAACTATTTGGCTATAATCTTGAAGGAAGAGATCAATATAGGGGTTAGGTCCTCAAACCACCTAAGGCCGATATCCCAAAGTAGACGAGAAAACTTGGCACATAAGGGAATCACGATGGCTGCACAAATACATGGATTGCCTATAGTGTTTGATGTGATGGGTTGGATCAATCTTGCCATGTGGTGATATTGGCATAAAGAACTTCTTCGGGGGGGGGGGGTCTAATAACTTTATATCTAGTGAAGGGAGATGCAAATTCGTGACATAAAGACCTTAAGGCAAGATCTTTTGGAGTCGTCGCCAGGTTTTCCCCTTTAATTATCTTTTGACAAATTTTCGTATATCGTCTCGACCAACTCTCTTCCTTGAAGGCTGAGATTTTGTTGAACAATTATTGTGACTAGATTCGGTCAGCCAAACTAGCCTTCACCATGACTAGTTGACATGCGAATAAAAGAATGCCCCATTTTAGGTCAATTTAAACGTATCAATCTCGAACTCATGGATTTAGAGGTTTTACCATTATGGTTAGCCTAAGGGATTTTAAGGGTTCTCCTTCTTCTATGGTGTTTGAGATTGTGGGAGATAGACCCACGTTCTTCATACTTTTCAATTAACGACCTATTTAGTAAAGAAATCTCCTAATCTCATTTGTTTAAATGCTCCTCATAAAGTTTGACTATACGTGATGTTGTATTCCTATAAAGGGGCTCCACAAATAGAGTATTACAACGACGACCCAGATTGGACCAATCAGGATTATGTCCTCGAGATCTCGTATCACTGATAGGTGGAGGATATTTAAAATAAGATTGCTCCATCATCACAATTAGTACCGCAGATCGAATATGGTTTCCATTATAGAAATAGTAAGATTGATGTGAACTTTTTACGAATGAAGACTTGTATTCGCAAGTTGTGGGATTACAACTTTACCACAAATCATGCTACATTGTAGGGGATGTGGATCATATAATAATAATAATAAAATATCAATTTTACCCACAAATATAGGCGCAGATGCAAAAAGAAGACAAAGATATATGTGGTTTGACAGGTCGATTTGCCTACGTCCATTGGAAAATGGAAATGGAGACTCGTATTATTTCAAGGGGAAGAAGACGACATGGTTTTTGGATAATGCTAGTTGAGAGTTCAAGGCGTGGTTACAATACTCTACTATATCCCTTTTTAACATTACGGATACTTTATTTATAAATACAAAGTCCTAACTACATAAACTACATTATAAGACCTTTATGGTGGTAATGGTCTTTATATTTAATCTTATATCTGGTTGAGTTTTGTTAGGACTATACCGGTCATGTGTACCAATATCCTCGATGATTCGCCTTTAATTGATTCGTGATCTCCGGGTGACATGATTGTTACAATTCTATAGGGGCTACGCATTATGCCATGTGGACTGTCCAACTTACAATCCCTTCACAACCTAAATAGCTTTTTAGGTTTTAAAGTTTGAATGTCTGGAAAGGAATACCATTTTGTCTTAGTGTGTATTTAATGGAGAAAACCTTTTTTCTTTACAAACTTTTATACTCAAAACGTTATATACATCCCAATGGGTTGGTGTGGGTTAAAAAATTCTTAACTCATTGGTCTGCATGTAAAATAAAGTAATACTATGAGTCTCAATTATATCCGCCAACTGACATGACATATTATTAAAGTTTTGTATTCTGTAATTATAATAATATAATGTACAATACTTATTGCAATGCCACATCAGTCGGGGAATGAATTCAGGAGGTTATTGAGACTCATAACAATTGTCTATAAAAGAATATGGGGAAATGAAAAATTAACCCTAAAGTTTGGGATGATTTTTTTATTTTGGACCCGATGTTTCTAAAGTTGCAACGTTAACCCTGAATTTTAAAAAGTGCTTCAATCAGATGCCCTGTTACTTAACCGTTATAATATTTAACGGAGGTGTTGGCTAGATGTGTTACGTGACAAAAATAATTGTGTAACACAATGCACCCTTACGAACATTTAATAACATCTTTTAATATTAAAAAAAGAAAAAATAAACAAAAAAGAAAAGAAAACACATACACAAAACCCATTTACATACTACAATCATCTCTCTCACTCCTCACTCTTTACACCCACGCCTCTAGCATTTCCCCCATTCCCCCCTATGCCCACCGCCCATAATCGCCTCTTCACCGTTGCCATCTCTCTCTCTCTCTCACACACACACACACACCCACACGCACACACACACACACACACACACACATATATATATATATATATATATATATATATACATACATACACCCATGTGTATATACACATACCAGGTGTGTTTGCTAGGTATAATTATGTGTAAGCACGTGGGTGTATATAGGTATATATATGTGTGTGTTTTGTGAGCTCGAATATGTGTGTATTTGTGTTTATGTATGGTTTGTGTATGTATGTGTATATATCTATATATCACTGTATGTGCATGCGTGTGTATTTATGGTTTTATGTTTGTGTATGTATATGTATCCAATAGGTGGTTAAATGAGAGAGGAGGTGGAGGTGGAGGGTGTTTAATTTTTTTATTTATTACTTTGGTTACGTTTTTTTCATATTTAAATCTTATAATATTTTATATTTGTTTTGCTTTTTGTACGAGTCAATTTTTTAAATCAACCAACCGTAGGGAGGTTTTTCTCCACCATTCACCTAAAATACAACTCATCCGTCCGTTTTTTATACAACTTACATTTCTTATATTCTCTCAATCACACGACCACATATACCTGTCCCCTAAACGAACAACCCTTTTCCTCCCTCCCCTCAACGAACAACCCGCACTCAACATCCACTCCTCCTCCCTCCCCTCAATGAACAACACATACTCGGATCACGATTTCAACAAAATTTATTCCACAACTGGTTCCACGGTAAGTTTAATTAATTTCTTTCACCCACACTCGGACCAGACTCAAATTTCCTGCCTCAAATATCATTTGAGGGTTCTTTAATTGGTTTACACAATTTCATTTTAATTTATATGTCAACCCATTTTAATTTCTGTTGAAATACTGTAAACCCATGTTCATGTAAACCCATTATAATTTTAAATAGGCTAACAGTATTTCAAATATGATTTCTTCCTCAAATATAATTCTAGGGTTCTTTAATTAGTTTAGAGTATTTCATTTTAATTTTTATGTCAATTAGTTTTAATTTTTGTTGAAATACTAGAAACCCATTTTAATGTAAACCTGTTTTATTTTTTTTATATAAACCCATTTTAATTATAAATAGGTGATGATACGCAAATAGTGCATATTTCATCCTCCGAACGGACGCATTTTAGCCCTCTCGGGTATCTTATTCCCTATATTTATGCTCGTTAACCAGACAACCCTGGAGTTGTACGTTAACATGTTTTGCAGGGGTTAATTGAGCTTTTATAGGTATTTGGATGCTAAGTATGCAGTTTGGACGCATTCCGCTTGGTTTCCATACACAACTGTACGTTCAAGGGCATTTTAGTCTTTTCAGAGCTTGGGCACCTAGCCCAACATCTTCATGGAAGTTGTAGCCCTCCTCGCCAGCTTCACATGGCCGTAAACAGTGCGTAATTCCGAGTCCGTATGAAGAAGTTACGGTGATTTCAAGGGAGTGAAAAATAAGGAAATCAAAAAAGGAGGAGAAAAGGGAATAAAAGGATGTAGTGTGATGCTGCTTGACTCACCCCTGCTTGATCGATCGATCGACCATTTTGGTCGATCGATCAATCCTTCTGTACAACCGAAATTTTGCCTTGATCGATCGATCGACCCTTTTTGTCGATCGATCGATCCCCTGCTTTCAGGAGATATTTTGGCATTTCTTTTCTTTTCCTTTCTTTTTTCTTTTCTAATTTAATTCCAACTTAGTATATATACCAATTTTGTTGTAATAAAAAGGGGTGAACGATTTTAGGTTAGTTTAGCTTAGGGTTTGGGTGATTTGGAGAGTTCTTCTTCAATTGTTCTTAGATTGACACACCATTTGGGTTTAATGTTGACTATTAATCATCCTCTCCATTAATATAGTTTGTATTTCTTCATTTCTTGTTTTCTAGTTAATTTAAAAGCTTTCTAATTTAGGTTTATATGCTTTGATTACTTGCCTTCTAGTGTAGATTTACCGCGTTTATTTATCGCTTTCCATTTATCGCATTTTTAAGATGTTTTCTAGGTAATTTAAATTAGCTTGTGTTTGAATGGAACTCACTCGGGTTAACGTGTTGCTTTGCTTGGTCATAGTGTTTACGGGTTTATTTTGGGTGCGTTGCCCTAGTTATTGCGCCTAGGAGATTTTACAGAGCATATCATGTATGTCCCGTGCTTACGACCTTTCGTGCGCAATTTTCGAGATATATGTTGATGCCAAAATCTTATTAGGCTTTTATGAGGATTTAGGGGCATGACAACCCTTGATTTAATTAACCGTCGAAACGAGACGCATTCTAAATAACTCGTCGACCCATGTAACCATTTTATACAAATTAACTCGGGTGAGGGATATTCGACGCAACCTATAGTTTTACTCACTTTCATTAGTCTAGATTTATTTACCCTTGCCTAAATTAATCATTTCCCTTTATGCATCTTTTACTTTTTAGTTTGTATTCATTTTTTACACTTTTATTTCGGAATATTAAATCAATTGAATTCTAGCAACTCGTCCCAGTGGATTCTCGATACCCGACTTACCGCTAGACTTGCCCCGCAAGTGTAGTAGTAATTTAGGTTTTTGTATAGTCGCGGCGAGACAGAAAATAATGACTGTGCACTTTACACGCGCACACGTCTCGCGCGCTATCAATATGTTAACAATATTTCCAAATATGATGATATTCGAGGATGAAATACTCTGACCCCATATTTTTTTTCATGAAATTCTTGGGTTTTTTAACCGGTTTACAATATTTCATTTTAATTTCTATGTAAACTAATTTTAATTTCAAATAGCTTTAAAAGATTTAAAATAGGATGATAATTGAGGATGATAAATTGCAATGTAATAGAATGTTCAACTTAGGTTCGTATTGTGAATGATTGATGTTAGAGATTTTGGGTTATTTATTGATGACAATTTGTTAAGGTTATGAGAGTTTTAGATGAATTTTGATTTTATAGATTGCGATAATTATTAGCGTTGCCTTTTGAGTTTGATTCGATATAAATCGAGTTAGTATATTTGATGATGCTCTTTATTTTAGGAAAGTTGTTACAAAGATCTGTTTAGAGCTAATTTGATTTGTAATATATTTTTTTTGTGCGTATTTTGTTTGCAGCTGGATGGTTTGTAATATCGGTGTACATATTCAGTTTGGAGCTTCTTGGTTCGTAATATTGTTATTTATAACTAATTGAGATAATTTTTATTTCAGTATATGGATAAAAATTTTCAGTTGTTAGTTGAAAGTTCGATATAAATTTGTGTTTGAATGAAGAACACTTTTATTGTGCCTGAAATTTTGATTGAATTTTTGACTGAGCGTGTTATTAGTAGATTTTTTGATCCTACTCACATGAACCCTATAAACCAATCAAAATAAATTCACCATGTAATTCGATCTATTCACTTTCGATCAAAAAATCAATTTAAATAGCATTTTTGTTAAATGAATTGCTGGATTTGAAGCATATCGATGCCAACTGATCCATGATATTCTAGTTAATTATATTTTTGAACTCACGTGTCAAAATTTGATTGGTTTCTTAAAGTCGAAGGGGTTTATTATAATTAAGTAGGGAGAAGCCACAGCAGCGTGCAGAGCTGGTTGGATTCTGAATTTGTGTGCGCCGTTGGTTTTTGTTTGAGCATTTATTCTGTAAGTAGTAGTAGCGTTCCTCATATTCCAATAAATTTGCCACCATTGTAACCTAATCTCTCAATGGAGCCACAGCAAGAAGAACAAAGCAAAAAGCCCTCCAAAAAAGAAGCCGCCAAACTCGAGAAACTCCGCCGCCGTCAAGAACTCGCCGCCGCTTCAGCCGGCGTCGCCGAAGTCACAATCGACGCACCGGACCCCCTGGCTTCCAACTACGGCGACATCCCACTGGAAGATCTTCAATCGAAGGCGGTGAGCGGGCGGAAATGGACGGAGATTGGTTCGTTATCGGAACCGATGAATGAGCAGAGCGTGCTGATACGGGGACGAGCTCAGGCGATCCGAGCCGTGGGGAAAAAGATTGCATTTTTGGTGGTGAGAGAGAAGGGTTGTACGGTGCAGTGTGTGTTGACCGTGGCCCCGGACCTTGTTAGTCCTCAAATGGTCAAGTTTGCTAATTCTTTGAGTAGAGAGTCGTTTGTTGATATTGAAGGAATTGTGTCCGTACCCGGTGTTTTCATTAAAGGTGCTACTCAGCAGGTATATATATAAATTGGTGTGATGTCTAATTGTTAGTAAAATTTGGGGTTAAGTTAAATGTTGTATTATCAAATTGAGTTTTGTCAGTAGATTCCTTGATTTTTCTTAGTATAAGTTGGTAAAAAAAAGTAGAATGTGTTATTTTCTTTTTAGTCTACAATTCATTTTATGTAAGGGATGTCATTTTGCATGTAGAAAATTTGGGATTATGTTGGAAAGTATTTGGTTTTACCTAAAATAATTAGGATGCGGATCCCTTACTAAAAGATAAATAATTAAACTAACATGCCTAGTTGTGATGCAAACGCCACAAATTGAATCCAAAGAATAGGGGAAAAACAAGCACAATTCGCCAAAGAGTAATGAGATCTGAATACATTATTACTTATTTATGCTAGAAGTGATTGTACTCTAACTAGGAAAATATTCAAAGACTACGATACCCTTCACTTAATCTAATATTTTCTAAGAGGACTAAACCCTTTTAATTACATTTAATACTAAAAATTAACAAAACTAAACAATATGGCGGGTTGTTGACGAATTACATGCACATCATCCCCTTTCTCGAGAAAGTCGACCATAAAGTTTTAAGGTATATCGGCTAGTAAGGTACGAATATGTTCTGAATATCGAAGCATCGTAGAACTACAACGAGGCAATATCTGAAGTGGATGTAGCAATGCTAAACATGGGAGGGAAGTTACTAGGTGAGATTCAAACTTATCCCAAATGGGATCCACTTAGGTATACCACATCACAACCAAAAGATTCTCCACACACATTTTAGTGGGCAACTCGAAGCAGCATGAATCAACTTCGTGTTCTTCAGCATAAATTTGGGGGACCATCATAAAACAAAGACTATTAACCAACAAAACTCCTTCGCATAAGGTTGAAAAATTAATTCTGAATCACTAGGTGAAAAGACCTAACTCTGAATCTAACATACAAAATATCTAAGAAACACCAAGATAAAACTCCACCATTAGCTCCACTTAGCACGTGTACGGTGTAAACATATCAAACTTAAAAAAAATATTGAAGAAAGGAGGGTTTCACTCTAGACCACAGGTCGTGAGTTCGATTCCTCCCCACGGATACCTGCCCTGAGGGTAAGGGCGGGCTCTGGGCCGTGCGAGTATGCCGTAAGGTGTCTGGGTTCGATTCCTCCTCGTGTGCCAGATTTAAATTGGGGTGTGTATTAGGGTGGCTCTGGCATTTGCACCCCCCTGTTTAGCAAACACGAGGGAGTCCAAAGGGCTCGTTCGTGTGGAGGTTCAGCGCTTAAAAAAAAAAGTTAAAATATAGCAAAAATATGCTACATCAAATACTTCATCTTTGATTTTTCAGTACAAGTGACCCGTTCCTCTTCAACATATATTGAAGAAATCAGTAGGAAACTGCTAAGCACCTTTACCACAATCAGCGGGGTTCTAGGGCCTTTTTCAATTTGTGCCTATGATCAGGTTGTGATGTGACTTTTTGCGATGGTTGCACAAATTTTTACAATCGCATCTACACTCTCATAGTCTGACTTTGAATATAGTGTGGTCCCATCACACTCCCTCTTTTGACTGTTCCCACAATCTCCTCAAGAGTTCGCCGGTATCATTCCTCCATCTCGCAATATTCATCCTACAAATTTGAAAGTTAGGAGTCAGTGTGTGGAAAATAGGCTAGCGTCTTGTATCGTGTCACTTTAGTATAACTACTCTTGTAAATCCTTCATTGAATTGTTGGTAACTTCATCTACTTGTCCCATTTATGAAACTTATAAACCGGTTTGGCTGTTTGGATCGTAGGTATACTCAATGTTTAAAACGGCGTGAGGCGGAACCCCCGCCTCAAAAAAGGAGCAAAATAATATAAATAAATAATAATAAAGCCACAGAAAAGAATGTAACCAATTAAATAATGCAAAAAGATCCATAATCAATATAAACAAATAACCAACACAATATAAAGTGCACATTAGCTATTATATTATATGACAGTAAATTAATCATCACAAAATAAAATTGACAAAATCATTTTTTTAGTTTGATTTACATATTGATTATTTAATAAATGGCAAAAATTAATCAATACAAAATCACTTTTTTAGTTTCATTTACATACATTTACATTTTTCTATTCCATTCTGTCCAGCGCAATATCTTAGGTTAAACCACAAGATATCATGTCCTTTTTTATAATATCCTGCCAAGTCAATGTAGGCCTACCTCTACCCCTTATGTTACCATCAATACTAACTAAATCACTCTTCCTTACGGGAGCATCCATTGGTGTACGCTTGACGTGTCCAAACAAGAGAGAGAGACGAGAGAAAAACAAGAGCAATGAAAATATTAAACAAGAGAGAGAAAGCGAGATATTTGGAAAAAAAAAAACTCACCTGGGAGTCGGAATCAATATCCAACAATCTTGGATGATCTTTCATTGATTTCGCCTTTTTGTGTTTTTATTTTTTTTGTTTGCAACCCACTAAAAAAGAAGCGCCTTGCCTCTACGCTTTGCCTCTACACATGCGCACCGACTCTACCCCATGAGGCGTAAGCCTCTTCTATAACACTCGTTTTGCTTGATTCGCCTCGAGGCGTACGCCTCTGAGTGATTTTTAAACATTGGGTATGCTAATAAAAGTTACAGCCTTTGCATGGTGGGCTTAAAACCAAATTAAATACTCGTGATTTCATTCAACATAAAAGGCCAAAGCTGGAATTATAACCCCGTTGGTGCATTTTACGTATTTGTAGAGGTGAAAGCATCGTTCATTTTCTTTTGCATTGCTCTTTTCTAATTCTCTAAAACA
This sequence comes from Sambucus nigra, assembly GCA_949130495.1. Lineage (NCBI taxonomy): Eukaryota > Viridiplantae > Streptophyta > Magnoliopsida > Dipsacales > Adoxaceae > Sambucus > Sambucus nigra. Next base: position 634,964,612 of record OX422209.1, read on the forward strand.
AGGTATTTTTGGAATTTGGAGTTGTAGGAGACCTTCCCAAATCATGGTATGACCTTGGGATGGAACAGACGTTTTGGTAGAGAAAGAGAGATGTCGGCGGAGATGTGGAATATTAGAGCTTGTGTGGCATATTGGTTGGGGCAAAATAGTAGAATTTTTGAGAATAAAGAAGAGGAAGTGGAGGAGGTGTGGGTAAAACCATAAATGTACAATGTTTGGCTTCTTTATGGTACACTGTAATGATATTTAAAATTGGGGTGCTTCATCTATTGCATTTAATTGGGGGATTCCATTTTTTAGATAGTAAATTTGGGATTATCGTGGGTTTCTTTCAGTAGGAGCTTCAGATCGATTCGTGGATGTGGCTTCTAATGATATATATATATATATATATATATTGTCTCGTTAAATATTTTTAGGTTAACTTTTATGTACAGTCCTGGTGCTTTTGTTTGTTTAACATATCTAGTGGACATCGTGTCCGCCCAACTTTTCCTTTCCTTTTTTTTCCATCATTCTAATAACTTATTGTTTTACGATTAAAACAGTTTAGGGCCTGTTTGGTTATCAATTAAAATCCTGTTTTCTGTGTTTAAATACAATTTTGATAAAAATTTGCGTTTGGCACACCTATATTGAATTATAATATTTATGTGTTATAATCAAGTTTTTTATAAAACAGCAAAAGGTGTTTTCTAAATTCTGTGTTTTTTTAAAAAAATTTTCAACTCAAAATTCTTCATTCTTAAATTTTTAAGCATTTATAACTTAGTATATAATATACATACATAATATATTAATATGTTTGTAATTCTAATAAAATATCTATGTACATGTACACAAAATTACATATATGTATATTTTATTAATTATGTAATATACTAAGATCCTCATGTTAAATAATATTATCAATTTGTACGTGATACTTATATATAGTTTTATACATGTATTATTAATGTATGGAATAATATAAAATATACATATAGTACATATGCATTAAATATCTTATCAATTCATGTATGTATATAATTTTATTATGGATTATACATGCAATATCATAACACACACACACACACACACACACACACACACACATATATATATATATATATATATATATATATATATTAATGTATGTATGTGTGTATACATTTTTATTAAGAATGTATGTTTATGTATATATAGTCAAACTCCCCAACATACCTCATTAAATATACATAAAGAACACATGATATATATATATGCATTTATGATGTATGTATGTGTATATATAGAGAGAGGAAGGCTCACTTACCTCATGATGTATGCATCACACCATACATCACACCTAGTTTTAGGCCCTAAGAAATCTGTTTTGCATTTTTTTTTTGAAGTTAACCTTTCAATCAACCGATATTCAAAAAATTAGGTCAAAATACTTTTTGTAGCTATTTTTAAAAAAATCATAAAAAACTGTTGGCGCAAAATCTTATAAATAAGATATTTTGAGCATTTTTTTGTGAATTTTTTAAAAATAGCTGCAAATGTATTTTGACCTGATTTTTTGAACATGGGTTTATTGGAAGGTTAATTTCAAGGGAAAAATAAAAAATTTGAAATTTTTTTTAGGGCTACAATTAGGTGTGATGTATGAATAATGTATAGAGCATGATGTAGGTGAGAATTCTCCTATATATATATATATATGTATGTATAATATAAATATGCATGTTTGTCAATTTTTTTAAAAGCTCTATTTAAAAACGAGTTTACCAAACGCACACCAATATTTACAAACACACACCAATATTTATAAACACATAAAACTGAATTTTAAAATTTAATTTAAAAACAGTATTTAAATCGAGTTTTCTGAATACATAACCAAACGCGCCCTTAAGTGTACTTACGAGTGCTGATTGATTTACTGCAGGTGGAAGTTCAAGTAAGGAAACTTTATGGTATTAGCAAAGCTGTGTCCACATTACCCATCATTATTGAGGACGCCTCCAGAAGTGAACTTGAAATTGAAAATGCTTTACAGGTATATTTGTAATGTTCCAAATATATACTGAATATTGTTTTGAGTAAAGTATAAACAACTGTTCATTTTTCATTAGTTGGCAAAATCCACATTGATTTGTGCCCGCAATTGTGGATGTAACACTAATGTGCCCTTTATCTTTAAGCCCTGTTTGGTTTGGAGTAAAATAGTTTTCAATTTGGTGAAAATTAAAATGGTAAAATTTTCATATTCCGCTATTCAAATTAAAATTTTGTTCACTAATTAGTCAAAAGTGACATTATAGCGGGCACATATACATACAATTTTACATGAACAGAAATTTTAACTTCGAATAGGTGTAAATACTTTTCGCCCAGGTGAAAATTATTTCCCTCTGAACTAACATATCCTTTAGTGTTTATATGAAGTTCGGACTTTTGAAAAATGCAGGCTGGGGAACAGCTTGTCCGCGTAAATCAGGATACCCGTTTGAACTTCAGAGTTCTTGATCTCCGCACACCTGCCAATCAAGGGATTTTTCGCATTCAGTGCCAAGTTGAAAATGTATGATCACATCCACCTATATGCCGTTTCACTTGCATCTATCCTTCGAGATATCCCTTTTGTTCATCATAAACTGCAGTATAGTTTCTCAGGGGGGAAGTATAATATAAAAACAATTTAATTTATAGTTAACAATATAATTTTATTGTTATATTGTTAACAATAAAATATCCGGCTCTCCCAGACCCTGCAGTTAAGCGGGAGCCTTGTGCACTGGGTACGGTCTTTAATATAAATTTATTCTTCTAAATATAACTCCATTTCTGACAACTGCGAAAGTCATTGAAAAGAGGTAAATGATGCTCAACCAGCATAAATGTAATCTTTACATTGATACTGTAATGATACTACCGCTTATTAGAAAAGAATATGAACTATCCATATTTTAGGAAGTTCTTATAGAGGAATGGAGATTCAACACTTCCATGTTAGTCACTTTGGACGATTTATGTGTGGTTGGGGCTAGGGACTTTTCTTTAGGGGGCAGAAACACGAATGCGTTTTTTTTTTTTTAAATTTATAATTACGAAGGGAGCTCTATATTATTTTTGGTAGGATCATGGTTCAAACTTAGTTTAGTAGTTATTGACCCTAGGATTATTGTGCCTCTTTTGCTGGCTTTGTTGATCCAAATGATAATGTATGAATTATTTTTTGTAATTGTATTTTATTTTATTAACATTTATTAGAATAAATGAATATTCTCGTGGAATATTCTAGGTTGATTAAGTTAGGATATTTTATTAATTTAGTCATATTAGGGTTATTACTTGGTTCCCATGTACAACGAAGCATATAAACAATGTTCTAGAAAATGCTAACCGGTCCTCGGGCGGCTGAGAGCCTTCAGCTTGTAGTTTTTTTTTATTTTTTTATATGTTTTTAGTATGCATACCCTTTAAGAAAATTATTAAACTTCGAATAATGTCTTATTAGAGAAAAAAACAAGTTCTAAAAAAACTATTAAGTATCCATTAATAACAATAATATGCAGCCATTAAAGGGAATACAAAGTGAAAATAGTTTAGAAAAACAAAAAAAATAGTTTAAAAAAAATTAAAAACAACTTTTATGAAAAACAACTCTAACAAAACACCTTTTGACCTCCCATCATGTTAAACTGCCTTCCATCATATTAAATGGGCTTCCAACATATTAAACGACCGTTTAAATCCAACACCTTTTTTTTAGCATTTTTTCAATAAAACTAGAAGGTCTATCACCTTTTACCTTCTAGGTCTTCAAGACCTTTTTTTAGAGCATTGCATATATGTAAGGCCCTTGGCTTCACAGGAAGCACTATTATTACTTTTGAAATAAGTTAGAAAGAGAAATTGTGCTCTTGGCCTTTAAATCACGTTGTTATTGTATAGTTTAAAGTTAATTGCTTAAGCTGTCACTACACATCAAATTAGTATTAGAGCGAGATTCGCTTTTGGTGTATGTTTTTACTTGCTGTACAGAGTCAAGGTCCAAGTTATGACTTCAATTTTGAACAATCGATCGGCGGTAGTGTCTTGTCTGATAAATGTTCCGAATGCAGTTGGGTTTGTGATCGAAACCCCAAAGATCAATTAAATCTCCGACGAAGAATTACTCCAACGACTAAATTCAAGCCCGCGGCTTCGACATAGCTACGGAAGAGAGATCCATGAAATTCATCATAGCCTCTCAACCATCTTAACCACCACCCCGACCTACTGTGTGCTATTTCACTTTTCTTCATTTGAAGAAGAGTCTGAATCCGATGACGACAGTGAGTCTGAAGATTATGGATAAGAAGACGGTGGTTCAGATGAAGAAAAAATGTATAGTTCCATCATCACAACCCCTTGACAACTTCCTTGATCTCCATCGTCCCCGATTCAAATGTCAAGCCATCAAGCACACGTGGTTGTTTGATTCGAACCTCACCATCTCCGATTTATTGTATGCCAATGTCGTTTACTGTTTCCCAAGTCTGCCATCCACCAAAAGCTGTTCAACACCCTCATCGACACCAAAACATAGGGGAGAGAGAACATTCGGAGGTCATCAAAGTTCCGGTGAGAACCTTTGTTGATGTTGATGGTGGTGGTCGTCTCTTTCAGGTTCACACGATACCGTGGCTTGAGGATACAAGTTGATGTGTCCTCGTCTATGAAGGAGATGATCACCACAAAAGCGTCAATGGTGGTTATGAGCTTGAAGGGACTGGATCAATGGAACTGGGTGAAATAGAGGGAAAAGAGAAGTTGGCGGCCACGGATCTCGGGGGAGCAGTCAAAATCACCAGCAAAATTCCAGCTGAATATGACAACTAAAATGAGATAGATTAATGACGATCGCTGGAAGGGCTGTGAGGTGAAATGTGAAAGAGGATATGAAGAGGCTATGCTAGCAGCTAGGCTTTGACTGAGAAACCCTAAGGTTCTGTTTGGTTCGTGGAGTCCTAGGGTTGGGTCCAATAATGGCCTGGTGGAGCAACAAGGGTGACGCTAGGGTAATGTATGAATTTAAGGCATTAACATATCGGGTCTTTTTGTTGACTGAGTCTCATGATAGTTTGCCCTCCCAACTTAGGCTTTTATTGGAGCAACCCAACTGGGCTTTGGTTGCTTTGGCCTCAGTTTGGGTCATTTTTAGGTGATAAAGATGATTGGGCTTGCTGTAGCCTTCAGCTAAGAGTTGGGTTGGATCCTTTGAGCCCAAAAGTTGATAAAATAGATTTTATTGGGCCCAAAAATTTGAACAAACTCCAATTTTTAGAACCTTGAAAAATATTTTATTGGGGCCCCAAAACGCTGATGAAAATTATTTTTTGGCCCCGATAGAAGATAAAAAAATATTTTTCAAGTATTTGTTTGCCTTGCACGGGAGGTATCAATTCACTCCTAAATTCGGGGTTGAACTTCTTTGATGTAGTGAAAATGATGTGTGTGCATGACACGTGGCGCGATTCGACCGAGAAGAAATAATTATATTATATTTTATTGTCTTTTATTTGAATAATTATTCCTTTGGAATATTATAGATTGGGTTAATTATTGTATTTTGGTAATATAGTCATATTAGGGTTATTCCTTCATCCTCAACTATATCTAACCCTATAAATAAGGCCCTTGGTCTTCCATTGTAAGCATTACTTTGAGATAAGTTAGAGAAAGAAATTGAGAACTTGGCCTCTAAATCATGTTGCTGTGTAGTTTCGATTAAATCTCCTCCGCTCCTCGCAACACGTCACGAACTTCGATGCAAAACAAGTTAAAGCACAACACAAACAATGCACAAAACAAGAATTTTGATCAATAATTGAATTCCCAATTACAAGAATAAATGCCTTTATTTATTTATAGGTAAAGAATAAGACTTAATAAGAAAGACTCCCCACCAATAAGTAAACTAAAAGATAATTACTTAAAAATAAAAGATAACTATTACCTAAATTGAAAATAGAGAGATTATTGGTGTAATTAAATAAAAAGGGAAACCAAAATACTTTTCTCCCTCTTGTTTAACCCTAGGGCTGGACAAGTATATGGATAATAGTTTTTTTTGCATCTTTTATCGAGGGCCAACAATAATTTTCTTTAAATTTTTGGAATCCAAATAAAATATTTTCCAACACTTGAAAAATTAGGCGTTGCCCAAAATTTTCAAGCCCAGTAAAATCTATTTTATCCAATTTTGGGCTCAAAAGATTCAACCTAACTTTTTGAAGGCTACAACTAGCCCAATCTGCTTCCACACCAAACAAAGTCTAAATATGGACCTAACCCTAAATTGGCCCAAAATCCCATTCCTAAATTGTGCCCAAAAAACCTCTTAGTATCATGTTCACAACCCAGGGCTTTTAGAAAGTTAGTGTCCAGACCATTACTGACTTTATCTTCTCCCTCGTCAATCCCATTGTGGCCGTGATTTCCGGTGGAACCATCATCTGCAATGACTTTGATGTTATCCGACTTCGCCGTCGTCTTCTCTAGCTAAATATCACTGCCGACTTCAGTTTTTCGGCTTTGACCTTGCAACCGTGTTTGCCGGCCTCTTCACCTCCCCTTCAGCTTCCTTAGAGATTTCCTTGGCCATCGACTCTCTTCTCCTGTCGATCCCATTCAGATCTGATTGCTGGAGAGTTGACTCTCCAACTTTTATGCAATCAACTTCAATATTGCATCATGCTTTTTGTGACGATATTGACCATTTTAATGGTCAGGTCGGCAATGATTAGGGTTCGAGCCCATCGACGATTAGAGATTCTTTACCGTTTGAATAGGATGTGTCGCTGGGGGACCATGAAAGTAACGAATGGACTCCTCTTTTGATGAACCTTCATCTTCTTCCATTTCAATTTCAGATTCATCTTCTCCTTCTAAATCATTATCAAAAACATCATCTTCTGTCTTAGACAATGAATGACGGGTTGATAGGGCAGGGGGAGGTTTGCCCCTCCATCGGTGTTAGGATGAAGGTCCCTCAGCTTTGGCCGTGTGAGTCTGGTACTCATTGGGGTTGGGACGAAGGGTGGCAATCAAAACATTTTGGGTTTGAGTTGTCTGGGCTTGTTGGGTTGCTAGGATTTAGTTTTGGGTGACGAAGGTTTGGCACAACTTTGTCAAGGCAACAATAGGATCATCTTACTTTGCTATTGATCGTGTCGTGGTCATTGCTTCAACTCAATTACAAATTTTGATTTTACTCGCTCACTAGACTCACTCTCCCAGTGTGAACTCAACTTTGATGCCGATGGATGCAAACAAGCAGAAGCGAATGTACTCAATGCACAAAGCAAGATTTTGATTAATAATTGAATTCCCAATTTCAAGAGCGGAGGCCGTTATTTATAGGTAAAGAAGAAGACTTGATATGCAAGATTCCTCACCAATAAGGGAACTAAAATCTAATTACCTTAAATAAAAGAAACTATTACCTAAATTAAAAATAGAGATATAATTGCTGGATACAAATAAAAAAGGAAACAAAATTCTTCTCTCCCTCTTGTTTGACCCCTAGGGCCGGCTGCCGTTAATTACGCGCCACATCAAATTTAGTAAAGGGGTAATTTTGACATTTTTTTCCTTTCTGAAACAAGTTTTCTGGTAAGAAACTGATCGTATTTTCTGGCACTTCACTTTCACTTTTAATATTAAAGCAAAGCTTTGCTTTAACTATTGTTTTCCTTTATGGCTAGACTTTATATATATATATATATATATATATATATAGGACGAATCAGTGGTCCAAGTGAGGACAAATCTAAAGTCCATGGCTAAAATGTGGTGTATGTAAAAGGGTCATGAGGGTATATTTGTACTTGGTTCATTTTCCTCACCTTAGTATATAAAAAGGTTATTAGCATTGTATTGAGACACTTTACTTTTGAGAGATGAATGAATGAGAGAGAACCTTATCTATGAAAATTTAATGTTTTGATTATTTTCTGCTGCATTTACATGACTTTCGTATGTTTTAGTAGATTACTTGTTTAAATATTGCTAAAGTATTGACAAGTTGAACACACTTCCCCTGAAATTATGTTATATCTTTGTGCAGATATTCAGGCAGTTTTTGCTGTCTGAAGGTTTTGTTGGAATCCATACGCCAAAGTTAATAGCAGGCTCTAGTGAAGGCGGTTCCGCTGTTTTCAGACTGGATTACAAAGGGCAACCTGCATGTCTGGCGCAGTCACCTCAGCTTCATAAGCAAATGGCAATCTGTGGTGATTTCGGACGTGTTTTTGAGATTGGTCCTGTTTTCAGAGCAGAGGACTCTTTCACGCACCGACATCTGTGTGAATTTACAGGTCTTGATGTTGAAATGGAGATTAAGGAGCACTATTTTGAGGTATGGCTTCATTTAGCATGTGCTCCCTTGTTAAAACTAGAAGAGTAAAATGCAAGAAACCCCCTAAACTATCGCTTTGATTGCAAATACTGCCTAGAATCATAAACCCCTAAATTAAGAAAAACTTGCAACCCCCATTTTATGCATTACTAAATAAGTTATGCTAAATACCTTTTTAGCCTTCCATTACGTGAGGATTTACAAACAATTGGAATAGTTGGAGGAGTTTTTTTTGGCCAAATTAGTAGTTTAGGGATTATTTGCTACTAGTTCGATAGTTCCGGGAGTTTCTTGCACTATTCCTGATATAGTAACAATGATTTTAGTGACGTATTGAGCTTGTTCATGCAGGTGATGGATATTGTTGATCGGTTATTTGTTGCGATGTTTGATAGTTTAAATGAGAAATGCCAGAAAGAACTTGAAGCTATTGGGAAGCAGTATCCTTTTAAGCCTCTGAAGGTAGTAGCTCACTATGATTTTCTTTGTAGTTGGCTTATTTATTCATCTAACTGCTGTGTGAACTTGATGTATTACATGCTCTTTTGTACCCAGAAAAATAAATTTCTATTAAAATGTAGCTATATTCCTATCAAGTAGGCATATTGGAAGTTCACTATTATTTATTTGACTTCATATTCTTTAACTGATACTGATAGTTGAAATTGTGCAGTACTTGCGAAACACTCTACGGCTTACATTTCAAGAAGGGGTTCAAATGCTGAAGGTAATAAGATATTATGATTGATATTGCCCGAGAATAAGTTTACCATTTTTTCATACCTGAAAACAGTTTGGAAGTTGATAGGAGAATGTGGCTGCAGCAGTCACTAATATCCAAATTTTGTATATAGATTATTTGAAGTTATAGGTGTACATCTTCTTCCGATCAATGACCAATTCCACTAATATCAATTAACAGCTCTCTTCTCTCCCCCCCCCCCCCCCCCCTTCTAAAAGAAGGGTGAATTGCAAGAAACCTCCCGCAGTACCACAGTAGTTGCAAGTACCCCTTAAATTTGTAATTTTCACCAAAAATGGTTTTTAGCGACACACGAGAGGGTATTTGCAACTAAGGGCATACATTCCATAAGAAATGTTGCAGCTGAAGAAGATAACAGACAACTCATCCAGAGAATTAAAGAAAATGATTAATGAACAACTTTACCAATAAAGGAACTGCTCTGCTAGTTATGGAACTACTCTTGAAGGCTAGGATGCAATTATTGTAAACTACTGTGGAAATTGTAATCCATGAGCTTACTAAATGATTATTTAAACATATGATATGGTCCATTGGAAATAAATTGAGGTTTATTTTGCATTGCCTCGACTGAGTACCAAATAAATGCACTTCACTTCCAGGATACCTCCTCTTTCTGCAAAATGGTCATTGCATTTGAAACCCTTGTTAATTTTATTTTTACAATGAAACTATAATACTTGAGTTTAAAATCATGTCCTTACATTTGGGATGTGTTGAACACTCAACGGACTACGTGGAAGTCTTTTTTATGTTTCTCACATATATGTATGCTTTTGGGAAAATTATTAATGTAATACAGTTGTTGAAACTTGGAAGTAATGCTGCTTACGATTGATTTTGTAGCGGGCAAAAGTCATGTGTAGCTTTTTAGGGCTTAAATATCTGAAAAGATATGTTGCAGACTTTATAGAAGAAATGGTTAACTTGTTTTGAAGATGTTTGGTTGCAGGAAATTCAATAAACTGTTGCAGACTCTGGGTAGTAGCTATTTCAAGGGCTTTAGGTACTAATTTACTGACCCAAGGCAGGAGACTTTGGTTAGGGTTAATGAAGGCATTGAAGGGACAAAATGAAGGAGTCTCTGGTGCTCTTCTACTAGCTGTTAACAGTTACCGTTGAATTGCATTTTTCATCTTTATGGGATTTGGATTCCTAGGATTGAATATTTATTGAGATTAGAGCTCTAATTGGGAGGATGTCAAGGTCGGGGTGTAGATTAAGCTTTTTGCTTTGGAGAGGGGATGGATTGGTTGATTTGAAAGATTGATAATATACTGATGCAAACACCACCAATTGGGTCCAAAGAAGAGAGAGCAAATAAGTACAAATCTGAAAATTGTATTATCAACCAAAGAAGAAGTACATTTCTCATTACATCATCTCCTATTTATACTACATTAAAAGACTAAAGTACCCTTCTATTCTAGTATGTAAAGAGCACTAAAACCCTTTTTATTACATTTAATACTAACAAGTAACCAAACGAAACAATAAAATTCTATTCTACGTCATTCTCCCCCGCCTTTAAAAAAGAAATTTGGGTCCCAAAATTAAATTTTCAAAATTTGGGAGCGTCCAAAATTTTATTTCGAAAAATTCCTCCAAAATTGAGCCATATCGGAATTTATTTCTGAACTTCAGAATGACAGCCAGAAATTGACAGATTTAGTCCAGACATTAAATTCAACAGCAGTTGAGGGTTAATTTGCAATTGTTCTGCTGGTGTGTTGCATTGAATCAAAGCCTCTAGGGCTCACATCGACCCCTCCAATCTTGATATCGACTGAAGCAAACAACTCCTGGGTCAAAAACCAAAATGCAAGAGGATTGCCATGGTCTGAACGTTCCATGGTTACATCCGCCTGGTTGGTTGTTGCCGGAGCTTGATGACAAGGCTGGTGGTCTGCCGGACACAAATTGACAGTCAGGTGGGTCAATTGGATTCCTTGTTCGATTTCATCTTTTTCCGGTTGTTTCTTTTGGATTTTTCCCTAGGGTCTGATCAGGACTGCAATTTGTTTTTTTTAACCCTTGTCTTGTTTTTCTTTATCGCGGCCCTATGGGTTAAAATGGGTTTCTAATATTGGCCAGGTTTCAGAAAAGCAATTTATGAGTTTGTCAAATAATGTTTGGTGTCCCAAAGGCACAAAATTGAACCCACCCACCCTGCTGACCTCTTGCAACCCTTCCCCCTCCCTCCCCAAACCTGGTCTCATATCTCACTAGACTTCATTAAGGGCTGCCTAAATCTGAGGGCAAAGATGTGGTGTTGGTAGTAGTGGATAGACTCACCAAATATAGCCATTTTTCAGCCTATCTCATCCATTTACAACATCTACTCTGGCCCAAACCTTCATGGATGGGGTTTATAAACTTTATGGAATCCTTCTTTCCATCATCTCTGATATGGACAGCTTGTTCCTCAGTCATTTCTGGCAAGAAATCTTCACAAAGTTAGGGACCACTTTAATGATGAGCTCAGCCTACCATCCCCAAACGGATGGCCAAATAGAGAGAACCAATGCCTGCCTTCCATCTTACCTCAGGTGTATGACCAGCTGCAGACCTAAAAAATGGCACAATTGGTTATCTCTTGCAGAGTGGTGGTTTAATACTGACTACCACACCAGTTTGAAGATGACCTCTTTCAAACCTCCTCAATTGGGCTTAGATATTGAACCTCACAACACTTTTGCTGCTGTGGAAGATTACTTGCTCAATTGCAAAATTATGTTGGAAAAGTTTCAAGGCAAGGACTTCAAGAAGCTCAGAACCGGATGAAAGTTTTTGCTGATAAGAAGAGGACAAAAAAAGTTTTTGAAATAGGAAACATGTCCTATTTGAGACTTCAGCCTTATAGACATACTTCAGTGGAATTAAGGAGTAACCTCAAACTGACTGTCAAATTTTATGGTCCTTTTCCAATAATTGCTAAGATAGAAACTGTTGCTTACCAACCCCCTAAAGCGAAATAGGCACAACGAAAGAACAATAAACCAGACCAGCCTACAAAAACGAAACGTTCCTTCCGTAACCAGTAATCCAAAATATCAAATAAATCATTTTCACCCAGTGGATCCAAAATCCATGCCGTGTTTCATGTGTCATTACTGAAGAAGAAACTTGGTAATGCTATCAATGTGCTACCCCAATTGCCACTCACAGATCAGCATGGTCACATTAAAATGGAACCCCTCAAAGTGTTGGATCGCAGAATGGTGAACAAGAACAACAAGTCTGGCTTACAAATTTTGATTCAATGGTCTAACTTGGTTCTTGGGAAGATTACTACGCAACCAAGAATCAATTTCCTCATTTTAATCCTTGAGGACAAGGATCTCATAACGATGGGGCAATATCATGCCAATGGTGTATCAGTCTTTTAGCTTTCCATTTACTTTTACAGTGTCGTTTTTTTTTTATGTTAAATAAATGGGTTGTTAAAAACCATTAGATAGGTGTTATATGTGTGAGTGTTGTAGCCAATGAGCTAATCTCGTTTTGATACCAATTTAATGCAAACACCACCAATTGGGTCCAAAGAGAGAGAAAACAAGCACAAATCTTAAAATTGTATTATCAACCAAAGAAGTACATTTCTCATTACATCATCTGCCATTTATACTACTAGTAATCCTACTTTAACTAAGAAAGCATTAAAAGATCAAAATACCCTTCTCTTATCTATATTATACCTCTAATACAATAGTATTAGAGGTGTAAATGAGAAGCCATCGCAATTAATGTCAATAACCACTTTAGCCTACTATTCTCCGTATATTTCTACTCCATTTCTCTCTCATTGCATAAGTCATGTTTCTTGGAAACCAAAAAGTTAATAACCAAACGTCTTCTATCAAAAGAAATCACTCCATATCTCTTTAGTTCATCGTCTCTCAATTGACGCCCCTTTTCCTCTCCCTTTCATTTAATACATTAGCACCCATATGTCTTCATCTGGCTTAGCAGCATATATATATAATATATTTTAGTGGAAAGGTTTGTTAAAAACAATTTTTTTTTAAGGGCCAGTAAAAACATCGATTACGTGATCAGCAGCTCGGCCGTATTTTCCCAGCATTGTACCGAACCCTCCCCCACTAAGGTGACCACCGGCACTGACTGTTGGGCATATCCCAGCTGGAAAAGTGTGGACCGGACTTTTATCGGCGATCCAGTAATAGAGTTCGCCAACCGTTGCACCGGACTGGATCCACGCGCTGTCGTTTTCAATATCTACGTTGATTGATCTGGTATTGGCAAGGTCAAGGATGATGAATGGCACATTCGAAGTGTAAGAGAGACCTTCATTGGAATGGCCATCGCTTCGGATTCTCATCTGTAGTTTGTGTTGTCTACAGCAGATTACTGTGGCCTGAACATGAGAATAGGTTGATTATAATCCACAATCAACAAATTTTTTACATGGGATTTGGGATTTAACTTCGAAAAGCTAGGAGCTCCTACTCAGATCCGTACAAAAGTTGGGCATTGGGATTTAACTTTTCAAGTTCGCGATGCACTCTCTGTACCAACAAATAAGACAACTACAGGCATGGAAAATTGGTATTCAGAAATTGAATCGGACTTTATCATTTTATTCATCATAGGCTTATTTTTTTTTTTAAATCTTTACGTTAGTTCTTTCCAATTTTTCGACAATATATAGATTGATTTTACATGTTCATCTTACAGATTTAAGTAAGAACAATCATACTCTTTGTAGCTTAGTTTTTTTTCTGTATTGTGCTTTTACTTATTTCTACAGCTATATATTTATAATAGAGAGAAAGGTGTTCGTAATATTTTTAGACTATTTTCCTCTTCAAAAGATTACTCGGCAAAACCAATTAAATTACGCATTAGAATATTGTCAATGGAGAGATACTTTGGACTCAAAGATAATGGTGATGGTTCAAGAATACTCGGATCAACAGAAAGTTATGAGAAAATGGGAGAGAGAGAGAGCAACATAATTCTATATATCAAAAAAATTAATTAATAAGGAGAAGATACCAATTTATTGTTGTCTTTTATGTATGAACTTCACCTTTTAAAGAAACCACTATCCAAATGCAGGCTCATTTTATTTCTCCAATGGTGTTGCTGTAGTAGGCATTGTGCAGTGCAGGTTACATGCAATAGTCAAAAAATGTTGTGGGTGTTGCGTGTATAGGTGCACGGGTTGTGTTTTTCTTTTTCCACATCACATACTATTGTTGAAGGAGTTGTTTATGGGGAGATTGTTTTGTTGAAATGGTACTTAAATTCCAACCATGATACCTGAACTTTATGAGAAGGTCATATTTGGTTATTGAACAACCAAGTTCTGCAGAAATTTAATTGTTTTTTTGCACAGATGAGACATAAATTAAGATTATATATATATATATATATATATATATATATAACACATCTATATTATAATTATACCTCTAAGAAGATAGTATTTGAGGTGTAAATGCGTATGCCCCTATTTTGTGCATCCCTTCCTCTTCACTTTCTTTCGTCTTTCTGTTCGCCCTCTGTTAAATTGAGACTTAAATTGAGACTGATGACTTTCCAAATTACCTCTTTCATAAAGAGAACCCCAATTCCCTTTGTTTCGAGCAACGCAACCGACAAAACCCATTTAGTTGTTATATTGACTAAAATTTGCACTAGATGAACAAGGGAGCTAGTTGTTATATTTTGGGATTGTTAGACGTGGGTTGCCTATATATTTGAATGAGCCTCCTCCCATGTGGCTCTGAGTGATGATCTTTGCATTCAATGAGTTGTTTTATTTACCTAACTGTTTTTTCCCCATTTTATCTTTGTTGTTTTATGCTCAGAGAGAGAAAAACATTACCACTTTGATTTATTTGTTGACAAAGTTTTGCAGGTTATGGCTCAATTCTCTCTCATTCAACTTAAACTTTCACAATTGCCTCACAAAATCAGAGAGCTCTCCCAATTAGAACTAATGATATATTTGTTTTTTGCGAGTATAGTAAAATTTTATTGCTTCTTTTGAAAAATGTCGTACTATAAATCTACGCCCGCTATCTATTAAAGAGGACTAAAACCCTTTTTGTTACATTTAATACTAACAAATAACAAAACAAAATAGTAAAACCCTATTCTACATCAGATACACTCTCTCCTCCCCTCTTGTGCTTCTTGTAATTTGGATAAAAAGATCCTTGCTCTCTGTGAAAAAGGTAAGTTCATACTTATTGATCATATATCGATTATAAGTGATCAATAATCCAAAAGAGCTTATGATAAAAAAAATAAATATCAGTTCCATCCTAGTTTGATTAGTCATATGTTTTGATCCTTTTTCTTTACTAATAAAGAATTGTTTTATATCACGTAGAGTCATATTTGCCATTGCTTCTCAATTCCATTCTAGTATCTTTTATATGGATGGATGCATGGCTTTATAAAAATACACTCTATTATCGTCTTGTTTCCGGGAAGTGGTTACCTGAACGACACCTTGAGATGAAAATCTTATCCTTAATCCATGCTCTCATATTGACTTATTGCTGATACACGTTCTCAACCAGTCGATGTTTATGGAAATGGGTTGCTTTCTCTTTCTTTGATAAAATGGTAGCATTAAATAAAATGATTTATTTTTGGGACAACTAGGGTATCCAGACCTCTGGCACATGTAAAATCTGCACCCATTGGCACAAACTTGGCCTACACTTCATAATGCACTTATTAAGGCCCATCCTACTACTGGACTGACCCCTTGGGTTGGGCAAAAAAAATTTATAGTAGCATTTTCCCCATTTATACTAAAGGCGTATTTGATTACAAAGTTGAAAGTTGATTTTTTTGAGAAGTTGGAAACGGAGTGGGGAAAGAGTTACTTTTCCAGTTTTCCATAAGATCCAGTTCTTGGGGCGAGTAAGAAGACATTCTGATGTAAGAATTATTTTCCATTAAAAATGAGGAAAGATGGAGTATGCCGTCAAGCGTTACAAAAGTGAAAAATTAGTGAAAAGAACTATTTCTCTATGGAAAATAATGATATGCCAATCAAACACGACCTAAGAGTTTATAACTTTATATATGTACAACTTTGTAGCAAGTTTTGTTTTAAAGATTACTCTGAATCCTTATTGTACCTGGACCCATGTGGCATCCTATTTTTAGAAAAGTTATATGTTCCTTTTTTTTTCCTAATTAAATTTACATGTACAGGAAGCTGGTGTGGAAGTTGATCCCCTTGGGGACCTTAACACAGAAACGGAGAGAACACTGGGCCAACTTGTTTTGGAGAAGTATTTTGTCCAACCTATTTTGAATAACCTTTTTTTTTCCAATTTCCTTTTTCCCTTTGATTAATCTGTGAACCTTAATTTTGAAGGGGACTGAATATTTCTCCTGAATGTAGGTATGGAACTGAATTCTATATACTTCACCGTTATCCTTTGGCTGTTCGACCGTTCTATACAATGCCTTGCCCCGACGATCAAGCTTATAGTAATTCATTCGATGTTTTTATTCGAGGTAAGCATTCAATATTTTGAGAGCCACCATATTCTATAGATGCCAATTTTACTTAGCAAGTTTGGTATTGTCTGACGTGAATCCAATTTTTGGCCTTTTTAACATTTTTTTATTTTTAATATTATAAATTCATTTTCATTATTTTCCATTTTTAGGTGTAGTTAGTAGACTTAGTGAGGGTCATTTTGCCTTTATGTAATAAGAATAATCTAAATCATGTATTGTCATTGGAGAGGACCACTATTAGTTAGGGGTGTGCACGGGTCGGTTCGGTTTTGAAAAAAGTTAGACTGAAACTGAACCGAAGATGGAAAAAACCGTCGGTTTCGGTTTACATCGGTTTCGGTTCGGTTTTGGTTAGTTTTCGGGTTTGGTCTGTTTTTTTTGGTCGGTTTTCGGTTTTGGCTGGTTTTTAAGGTTGGTTAATGGTTTTTGCATATAAAAATATAATTTTTTAATATAAATATTGATATCGGTTCGGTTCGGTTTTTTCCATGGCTAAACCGCCAACCGAACCGACATGGTCGTTTTTTTAAATCCTTAAACCGTAGACCGAACGAGGCTAAAAAAACGCTTACCACGGAATTTAGCGATGCATCACCAGATTTTTGTTAAGTTGAAGCCTCTCACGGTTGCTATTATCCCCGATTATCACCAACCACTACCATCCTAGCTACTCCAATTTCTCAATTCACTGCTGCCCAAAACCCTAGCCCTAAGCCACATAAAAAGAAAAAAGGGTTGAAACCAATTGCTAGGGCTGAGAAGAGAGGAGAGGAGAGAAGAAAGAGCAGAGGAAATCGGACATGAGATGGGCTGAAACAATAAAACCAAAATCGGTTCCAAATTGTGTCCCTGACTTCATACGTGATCGAGGAGGGCTGGCCGAGTGAGAAGGTCGAAGAGAGAACCCAACAAAGGTGGGTTCAAAGGAAAAAATAAAGGAACACGATCATATTAGGAGAAATGAGAGAAAATAGAGAACGACAAAAAATAGGGGAAAAAGAGAGATTGAGAGGAGGGGAGAAGAACTCACTGGTGGTGGGTGGCTTGACTATTGCGAGTAGCTAGGTTTCCAAGACACCACATATGTGCCAGGTTGCCTGACTTGATTTAATTCCTGAGGTATCAGACCAATCATTTGGGCTTGGGCAACCCCTGAAATAAAATGTGGTTTTACTCGGTGGGATCCTCAAAAGGCTTCTTCCCCATTTGGGTTTAATTTTCTTTTGTTGACCTAAATTTATGTTATATATATATATATATATATATATATGATGTGAAACGCAACGGAAGAACACAAATAACAAATCACTCCAATTCTCAGCAAACTCGAAATATCATTAATTGCAAAAGTCAATACAAGGGGGAGCCCGGAGGCTTTATTTATAGACCTCCTACGACTTGTTGGGCAAATATCCTAGTTAAGCTAGGAGTCTACCCACTACCTAGATAAACATTGAAATAACCAACTAATAAAGATTTGCTAAAATAATAAACTAAAAATAAACAAAACGTGTGCCAAAAATTAAAAAGGATCCACACTAGGGGGGGGGGGCATTGTGGCATGACACGCCACTCCCCCTGCTAGGAAAAGCTCGTCACGAACGCTAAATTGGTATGCGACTCATCTTCGGTGGCACGTAGATGCGTGCTGTAAGAACTTCTGCATGCTCCAGTGGTTGCTCAATGTCAGACTCTTCTTTACACTCTGAAACCAGCATCAACTTCTTTCTCTTCTTGGGACTGTCTGATGTTCGATGCCTAAACACTACACAATCATAGCACTTGAAGCAAGAGTGGTGGTAGGTGCAGTAGGCTATGTCACATGTGTCTTGGTGGCTTGTCAGTCCTCTTTCAATAGATGCTCCTGCTTTGAAGTAGTCCTTCACTTTCCATGCATATTCAATAGCTTAGCTAAAAGAATCAATTTGATGCAGCTCAAGTTTTGTTTGAGGAGTCCCTAAATGTAACGCCCAATCTGTTGCTCTTTTCTCTCTCAGTCTAATTCGGGTGCATAGCAACTGAAACTGTTTTGAATACTCTTTCACAGACATGTAACCCTGGTGAGACCTTGAACACGTGCAAACATGTCTCTCTAATAAGTCTCGGGGATGAAGGCAACCACCATCTCCGCTCGCCTTCATGTGCTTCCGAGAAGTAATCATGTCCAAACATGCTCATGTCTATCCGAACATCGCCATGCATAGCCGTATTGAACAATCTAATCAAGGTATTAAGGTTATTGTCCGTCAATCCCCCATCCTGTAATATATAGTCAGGGTCCTCATTATGACCCGTTGTGGCTCCTAGGGTTTGCCCAATGTGGTTGTTTTAGGGACCTGATTTTTCGGTCTTGTATTGTGCATTTTTTCTCGTACTGTCTTGAAAGGACAATTATTTTTTATATGCCCTTTATTTTCACACCCATGACACACGTTCGTTGGGTGGAACGTAGAGGGTTTTACCACTATACCTCACACTGTAGTGTAAACCGTTACGGTAAGTTTCCATATGTCTGGCAGGATTTTTATCGGTGTACAACGAGCAACGGGTGAGTGAAATGCCATCCTCTTCATGGGTATTTTTCCCATCCATATTCAACTTCAATGGGCCAGATCGAATTCCTTGGACCCATGTGACATGTCCTTCTTGAACTTTTTATATCCCCACGGCACCGATTGTGGGGCTGAATGAATAGAACTGGCATTTCCCCGGCGCTTGTCAAATTTTTAGGGGGGCAAACGCTCAATAAGGATTGCCTCCTTCGGGTACAGTTATTTATCCAAGGCTTTCTCCACCCGAGCTCATTCCCAAATCTCCATTGTAGCATCAAACATATCAACGAACTCCTTCATAGTATCTCGAAAACTCGCGTGGGCTATTTGAATTGGTTTTTGTGCTAGATCTGTCTGGGCAGCTTCTAAAACTTTATCAGATATGCCTCTTGTGGACCCATGGGGTTGGGTTGCATTTCCGTTATGTTTGGCACCCCTTGGCGTTGCAACCGAGGGGTTGCGATTGCTCCCCTCCCTATGCTGACTTGCTACCACGCTCGCGGGGCCCCCACGAGGTGCATGGAGGTCGCCTCTGCCCCTTCCTCTGTCGACCCTCCCTCGCTGGTTGTAGCCTTGCCGTGATGGTGGGGGTTGACCACAGTGTTGCCGGCATTAGGCATAGGCCCTCCGACTTCCATCCCCTCAATTTTTCTTTGATGTGACTTTGCTATTGTTGAATACTTTGGACATGAGCCGCCATGTTAGATAACATATGTTGAATGCTTTCTAGGGTAGATTCTTGGGCCTTGGATTGTTTTGTTTCTTTGGAAGGCGTCCTTGCGTTTTTGTTTGCACGCGCGCACATAAACACTGGGTTTGAGTATCAATAGCGAACCCGACTCTGATACCAATTTGATGTGAAACCCTGGGTCTTTATTTATACCTACGACTTGTTGGGCAAGTAATCCTAGTTAAGCTAGGAGTCTACCCACTAACTAGGAAAACATGAAACTAACCAACTAATAGATATATTTACTAAAATAATAAACTAAAAAAAATAAAACTTGTGCTAAAAATTACCCATTAGGCCACGATACACCAATATATAGATATATACCTCCTAGCAACATATTTATGAACATACCCATTTTTAAAAATAGTAAAATAATATATTTTTCAACCAAATTTGGTATACACAATCTCCATAATAAGGAGATTACCTTAAAAACATTTCATTAAAAAATATAACTTGGAAGTAGGTGATTTCAAAATATGATGAATATGTGCATTTTTAACCGTTGAAAAATGTGATCATCATATCACTCATTCCAAGTTGTATTATTTGATGAAATTTTTTGTAGATGATCTGCTCATTATGGAGATCGTGTATACAAAATTTGGCTGAAAAATATACATTTTATGACTATTTAAAAATATTGGTATGTTAATAGGTATGCTGGAGAGCCTCACTACATCTGTGTGTGTATGTGCAAAGCTCGCTCACTAGTCTCTGAATTTTTAAAGCTCAAGGACGTGCCCAATTTTAAGTGGGGGAGTGTGATGTGAATCATATTGTTTGCCTTTTTAACATTTTCTTCTTCTGTTATTATTATTATTATTATTATTATTATTATTATTATTATTATTATTATTATTATTATTATTATTATTATTATTTTTATTATTTTGTAGTTTTAGATTTAGTGAGGGTCCTTTATGTAGCAAGAATAATCTAAGACCATTTGTTGTCATGGAGAGGGGATCACCCGTAGTGATGCCACCCATAACATCACATGATCACATCTAAGAAGCACGGATGGGGGTGCGGAGTGTGGGTGCGATAATTCGAAAATTATCAGAAAAATAGAATGCGGATGCGACGAGAAAAAACAATTTGTCAATCACCAACTATAACAATATTTCATTTATCAGTATTGACGAGTCAGATAAAACAAACATCATAAACTTAAGAATCAAATACGGAGAAAAATTAAAGTTACAATTGGAAAAGGTAAACTAAAAAATGGCACTAACAAAGAAATAAAGCTATAAGGTTAAAATAAATATTGAATCTTTGAATTGTTCTAGAAAACTAATAAAACAAGCTCCAACTAAGTAAGACAAGCTTTGAATCATTCCAGAAAAGTTACAAACGATTCATGATACACACACACACACACACACACAATAGTTGTTAAAGGCGAGCCTAGGCACACTAAGGCGCAGGTGAGGCGCCTAGGGGAGGGGTAGGCGAGGCGCATTTCAAAAGGCGCGCCCCTGAGGGCAATAGGCGCGAGGCGACGACTAGGCACGCTTCTTTTTTTTTCCAGCCTATTTCTTCCCCCGAATAGCTGTTTTCTTCTCAAACTTGTTTTTTTTCTTTTTTTCTGCCCATTTCTTCTCCAAATGGCTGTTTTCTGCCTTTTTTTTTCTTTTTTCTTTTTCTGCCCCTTTTTTGCATTTTCTTTTCTTCTTTTTTGCCTCTTTTTTCTGCCACTTTTTTTTTGCCTTATTGTCTGTTTTCTTCTCAGACTTTTTTTTTTCTTTTTTTCTGCCCATTTCTTCTCCAAATGGCCGTTTTTTCTTTTTTCGGCCCCTTTTTTGCATTTTCTTTTATTTCTTCTTCTTTTTCTGCCTCTTTTTTCTTCCACTTTTTTCTGCCTTTCTTATTGTTTGCTGCGAGGAAAAAAAATATCATTTGAAATACAACACAACACCATTTAAATACAATAGAACACCATTTGCTGAGATTAATGTTTTATGTTTTACATATTGTACTGTCTTACATAGGAAAAAAAATATCAGTTGAAATATAATACAATGAAAAATTTAAATACAGTACATTTCATTTTGTGTCTCAACTCTTGTTAGTTTGGTATTTATTTTTAAACATGTTGGTAATGGTCGTCTTTTTTATATATTTTAAGACTTGCATTTGTTGGTTAAAGTTTAGTTTTACATGCTAATATGTTATATTTTAGAATCTTAATTATCCCATTAAGTTTATCATTGATGTCATGATATTATATCATCAATATATTGCTTTAAAAATGAATAAATATTTTTTTTGAATTTCTTTCAAAAAGTGCACCTAGCTTCAATCAGACGAGCGCCTCGCCTTGCGCCTAGGCTCCAGAGACACCTTTGCGCCTGGGTGCGCCTTGTGCCTTAAACGACACTGATATATATATATATAGTACTGCTCTTGTGCATACCAGTACGCATTATAAGAGTGCGGACCGGACATGTGTCACCTGGCGGTGAGCCCAAAAATGAGAGAGAGTGTGCCTATAATTTAGGCGATAATTTCTAGGTGCACCGTTAGGTGACACATGTCCGGTCCGCATTCTTAAAATGCTATCAAATTTCAGCAAAAAACGAATCTTAAAAAAATCCTAAACGAATCTCTCTGTTGAATCGGCATTTCAAATTTAATTATTTTCCTGATTCTTCTTGGTTGCGAATCGAGGCCACACCCGGAACATTTTCAAAGAATTGGTGCTTCATAGCATCACATGGATGCTATGAGAATCTCCAGTGTTCTGTAAAAGTTAAGAAGCTTAATCTTAAGTTTAAAGCTTTCTAAATTTGTGTTGCTGTTATGTGGAGTAGTATAAGAACGGTCCAGACTGGAATTATTTTAGGGGGTTTTGGGAAAAGGTCCTCATAGTGCTCAAAGTGTATAAAAATAGGACACTCCATATAATTTTATAAATTTAGTCCCTGTACTAAAAATACCATGAAAAATGGTGAAAAATAGTGCCGCTGGCGCGGACCAAAAAAATAAAGGTATTGTACCACAGGGACTAGATTTATAAATGCTATTGTACCACAGGGACTAGATTTATAAACTTGAAAAGTATTGTCCTAAATATCCAAATATAGGAAGGAACATGACCTTTACCTTAATTCTCTAATTATTTTATTCACAAATCTAGTTTACGTCTCGAAAAATAAAAAACAAAAATCCAGGCCAGAACTTGTTTTGCGCTTGGATTTCTAACGCAGAATGGTTTCTCATCTCAGGTTTCCAACAAGGATTGTTCAATGATTGTATGGTTTAAGCAAACATAACAAGCATTACACACCTTAAGTTTAAGGTTCAAGTATACATAGGAGATGCTCTCAGTGATAGGAAATATGCCCTCTTCAGCCTTCTCTTTAACTCTCCATTGGGGTCTAAATAAATTATGTAATATTAGTTTTTGGGAGAGTTTTAATCTTTGAGTATGTTTTCTTTGAGTGCCGTTGACATCGTTTATATCATTATCTTTCAATTATGTCCTTGTATGCAATATCAAACTAACAAAAAGAGAACATCAACAGTTTATGGAAGAAGAAGTTTTTACAAATAAAATAAAGAGATGAATACCTCTCTCTCTCTCTCACTCTCTTCTCTCTCACACGTTCACGATCGCTCTCGCACACACATACACAAATAAACTCATCTACTTATTTGGCTTCTACAGATCGGGAGGGTGATGAAGCACCATAATGTGCCTCTAGATTTCGATGAAATCAAAGATGCATACTATGGAGTGTCATATAGTTTTACTCTATTATGAGTTTGCGCCTCAAAAATATTAGAATGCTTTCTGTGTTGTTTTCAATCCCCCTCTTCCATACTCTTTAGTCTTTTTCCTTCCCACACTTCCCAGTGTCAAGCTTAGCTTATACGAGTTGGTGTTCATTTATTTCATATGCTTGTTATTAGTTATTGTTGCCCTTTAAAGATATGTCTGTCTCCTCATTTTGGTGAGGATATAGTTGATTTAATTCTACATATTTCTTTTTTTTACTCTAGGGGAGGAGATAATTTCGGGAGCCCAGCGCGTCCATGTTCCTGAATTTTTGGAAAAACGTGCAGAATCGTGTGGAATTGATGTCAAGACTATATCGACATATATAGATTCCTTCAGGTATATTTCTGTACTGTTATTTTCAATTTAATCCTTGATCATTATTTTTCTCTTATATCCAATGGTAATCATGTCTTGTACTAGGTGATAAAAGGTAATCGATACATACTGTAATATCTGCCGGCTAAAGTTAGAGAGAAAAAACACTAAGTTAGGGTGGTTGCAAAAATCAGGCTGACAATTATAGATACTCAATTCTTTTTGGAAGTAAGTGAGGTCAAATTCTTTCCCTTGATAACGTGCTGACTCAGTTTTACGGCTCGAAATGTGACAAGTTATTAATCGACATAATATTTTGTTATTTTCAAAATTTTCTAGACTCAAGCACATTGAGGGTTGTTATCGTTTCAGTTACTAAGCAAATGACTAGGATTAGTTCTTTCATTTTGGTTCTCTCAAGAAAAATCACCTCACCTCGTACTCTTATTACTTCATTTATTACACCTTTGTAATATTACAATCAATCCCAAACTGTACACACGTGGTTCTGTAGGCTGGCCATTTTGTAGCCACTGATAGTGCTGTGAAGGTGGTCATGAGCATGTATAGTGCCATGTGTGCATTCTTTTTGCTAGTTTGGAAGATAATATAGTCATTTGGTGTACCGAGGCAGTGTTTAATTAGAAAAGTTTTCTTTCTTCGGGTACAATTTGATTGTAAACTCTGGTGCATGGGAAAATTATAATTAACAATGTTTTTAAAACCAAATTCCAGTCTTTTAAAAGCATCTCTTGCATAAATGTATTTTCCTTAGTTTAGACTGGGAACTAATTGTAAGCTGACCTAAAAAGTTTTCTCAAACAGTTTTACTTCACATACACTCCAAACCTTCCACGCTACATTTAACACCAGTCTGGTCACTTGGATTCTTGGGTTGGATTCTACAATTGGATAGCATATCGGATAAGAAATTTATAGCTCAATATGGTTCTACAATTTGATAGCATCTCCGATAAGAAATTTTACTTATTAATACAATTCATAAACGCCTCTCCAATTTGCCAAAACTCTCTCTTTATGAAGACTCTCTTTAGTCCATGTTTGAAAGTAAAACATAAATAATGGGTTTTATAGACTTTGCTCCCTTTAATAGACACCCCCACACCCACACCCACACCCACACCCACACCCACACGCTTTAAAAAAAAATTAGACTTACCAGTCAGTTAACAGACTCTTCCGGTATGTGTACTTGTTTAGTTGTGGGTAGGGTTAGACAATTTTAGACACGGCACGATAACACGACACGAAACGAAATTGACTCGAAATTAACACGTCTTGTCGTGTTTGTGTTCGTGTTTTTTAACACGAAGTCGTATCGTGTTGTGTTCGTGTCAAAATTATGAGTCGTGTTATTGTGTTAATCGTGTTGTTATTCAGGTTATCGCGTGTATTTATGTCTAATTTACTGTAAAATTTAAGAAATCGTGTTACTCGTGTCGTGTCGTGTTGTTTCGTGTTCTATTTGGGTCGTGTTCGTGTGAACTAAAATCTTGTCATGTCGTTTTCGTGTTCGAAAAAACCTTGTGTTGTGTCAAAACACGACCCGAAAATACGAATTGCCACCCCGAGTTGTGGGTTAAATCTCGGTATGTGTAAAATGTGTGTAGTTGATTTGGTTGTGCTTGTTTGTGATGTTTTGCAATTAATTAGGGTTTATAATTTGGGTTAAATGTTTTGGGTTGAAGGAATAAGATGAAGTGGATATAAAAGGTCTGTTTTACAGTTTAAGTAGCAGGTAACTCTAATTATTGGTGTCCCTTAATGGTGTTAAAGGTCTGTTAGCCCCGCACCTCCCACCCACTACTCACTCCCCACACCGAGGGGTGGAGGGGTAGGTCTAATTTTTTTGAAAAGTGGGAAATTATGTCTAATATTGGCATGATCTCAAGGGACAAGTTAAAAAAACCCAAAAAATTAATTTCCAATATTATTCTTTCAAAAATGATGAAAAACTTTGAATGTAAGACTAAAAATTACTATATGTAGAAATATGACTATTAATTTGGAACAGACTAAAAAGGAAAGGAAAAGTAATCTGGGATGTGGGGGGGCTATATTTTTGTATGCGAGAGACTATGGTGTGGTGGGATTCTCTCTCTCTCTCTCTCTCTCTCTCTCTCTCATTTCTGAAAAATTGCAAAGAAAAAACATAAGTCATGTAACATTTTATTAAAGCCCTTGTTTAATTTTATTTTGTCACTGGACTTGCTAAAAACAATAAAATAGGTCCAAAAATGTCACGAATGTCGATTTTTGCTAGGTTATGTAGGGTCTAGGGTGAGTTTTTATTTTTATTAAGCTTGATTATTGGTTGTTTTGAATTGTGAGCCCTAAAAGATCAATGTTTTGAAGGTATGGCGCGCCTCCACATGGTGGGTTTGGTGTTGGATTGGAGCGTGTGGTGATGCTCTTCTGTGCTCTCAACAACATTCGCAAAACTTCGCTTTTCCCTCGCGACCCACAGAGGATCACCCCATGATCTCACTGCTTTTTTTGTTTTTGTTTGGATTTTGAATCTCCCATTTTCAGTAAAACTCTTATGCGATTCCAGTTGTTTTTCAGCTCTAAAGTCTTGTCAATGAACTGGAGCCTGGCTGCTAATTGCCTAAATTAATACTAGATTATTTGGTTATTCTTAAAAATACGACTAACTTTCTCCTTTTTATCATATTTATCTTTCCTTATTTCCAACGGTGGCTGTCACAAGTTGTTTCATATTAAGTTTAGGAGAAAGGAAGAGGATGAGAGGGTTTCCATAATGAAATTAAAATGGAAGTGAAATGGAGAGGGAGATTGGTCAAATCTGAAATGGGGTGAGGCTGAACTTTGACAAAACTGTAGTGCCCCCGAGCGTTTGTAAAATTAAAAGAGGCAATGGTTGTATAGTTAATGGTAAATCCTTCCCCCTCCCCATCCTAACACACACACAAAAAAATATAAAAGTTATAATACACGTAAATTTTCTATTGGGATTTTTTATGATGTAAATCTTCAAATACGGAAGCGTTATTATTATATTACACAACAATAAAAACTAATAAATTAGACTAGTGAAATGGGTTATTTAACTCAATTCTCAATATTCAAGGTTAAGTAAAAATGAGGGTTAAGGGTCTATTTATAGGAAGAGTTGGCTTGTTAGCCAAGTTAATATCTAAAATGACTAAAAAAAGCGCAACTAATAAACATATTAGCCCAAATACACTTGGAAACTACTTAAGCATTAAAAATAAAGAAAAAATGATAATAAATCCTAAATTAAAAATAGAAAATAAAAGTTGGTCTTCTTTCGGAGGCACAATCAGCGCCACGTGTTGTTACATATTCTATACACATCATTCTCCATGTCTTTGAAAAAGTTCGTTTTCGAGCTTGCAGGGTGACTCATCAATGCCACATGAACACATGTTGGTACAAGTGTAATCTTTCAAAGTAAAGCAAAATTCTAAATCAAATTCAACGCGCAAATGGACCGGTCGCACTTCTGTTAGATCCATATGGACCTTCAACAAATGGGCTAATATATTCGAATCTCAACGATGTCTCTCTACAGAATTCGAGCAACCAAAAATTAATGACCACTCCGCCTTCTCAACACAACAAGTACATGGTTGCAAGACTTGGCTTGGTGGACCCCTGAATCTGACCGGACGGTAACTCCGACGATCGCACCTTTGCAAGTACGTTGTGTGGGGGAGGTGACAAATCAACGACTCTCCCACTACGAAGAGTGGTCATAACTTGACATTGCTCTTGATGTTCTGTCGAGGTGGAGCTAACACTAGTTTGACCTTGGGGCGGTCTTTGGCCCTGGGCAGGAAACTTGCCCTTCTCTTGGATACTCCACGATGATTGCATTTTTGAAATATTTGCATTTATGTCACTGATCATGCGATCATATCTAGCATTGGCTACATTCTGGTTACTGATAAATTGATTTATCGTATCCTCGAGATTTCTCCGCGGTGGAGGGATATATGCTCCTTGATGTGGTGGTGCCTGTACATGTCCTTGCATGTGTGGAGCTTGTTGAAAGTGCGGTGGTGGAGGAGGAGCAATATGTGAATTATGATTCATTACCGCATGTTTCCCATAGCTAAAACCAGGATGGTTTTTCCATGAAGGGTTGTAAGAATTTCCGTGTGGTGCACCGAAATTTTCCTTGAAGCCTCTTATACCACTTTGTTCTTGAAGCATAACTTTGTAGGCGGGTACAGTCGGGCATTCCTCAGTTGAATGACCCACCTCACAAATCGCACACACCTTCTCGACGGGGTTTGGGATGGATCCAGTTAATACTCTTCCATATACTTCAAGTGGGTCTCGCATTCCTTTCTCAATTACATCGAGTCGACAGTCCGTCATAAAATTCTTTTCTACGTGAAATAGGCCGGATGCCAATGGAATGGTGGTTACTTGGCGATTTCGATTTTGAGCATTAGGGTCAGATGTATCCCAGGATTGGGTAGTCTCGGCGACATACCTCAGGTGAAGCTCAGCATCATCGCACATGGTTTCAACGAGTTGCTTGGAATTAATGTTCAGCCCATTATGGATAAAGGAAATGATTTGCGTTTTATCAAAACCATGATGGGGACACGAAGTTATTAACTCATTGAAACGCTCGAAGCATCGATCGAACGACTCATTTTCTAATTGTCAAAAAGTTTGAATTTGAGCCTTAATGGAGTTCGTTCGATGTGGAGGAAAGAATTTCTTGAGAAATTTAGATTGTAGCTCATTCCATGATGAAATCGAATTTGGAGGTAAAGACCATAGCCAGGTCTTAGCCTTATCCTTTAGCGAGAATGGGAAGAGTTTAAGGCGGAGTACATCTTCTGTGCAAGTTTGATCACTGAGAGTCTCGCACGCCTCCTCAAATTCCATGATGTGGGCATATGGCTTTTCTGAATCCATTCCATGGTAAGTGGGAAGTATCTGTATCATCCCATTCCTAAAGCGAAATTGCCTTGCATTATACGGGAGTAAAATGCATCCCGGAGTGACAGTGCGCTCGGGATATAAGACATCTCTCAAAGGGAGATATGGGACCTCTTTCTCACCGGCGGTTGCACTACCGTGTTGAGACATATTTCTCTCACTCAAAGACTCTGTGTCCTCACTTGGTATACTCGGAGCGCACTCTGAAGTGTATCTTAAGAGGGAAAGCAAAGTGTTATTTGCGATTGAGTGTGACGGTGTAGGAGGTGGAGCTCAGAATTGTGGAGTGTTAGGAGTGTGAGGGCTATCAGGGTCGTACTCAACTATCGGGTTTTCGTGAATGTGGGTTGGAGTATTATAGGGAGTTGGAGTGAGTTCAGAATTTTGCATTAACAGGCTTGTGAGAGATGATGTGGACTATTTTTGTGCTTTTATTTTATTTTTTATGTTTTTGGATTTTTTGCAATTTTTTTTGGTCAAAGCTTTAGATTGACTTGATCTAATCCTAAGTCTACCTATATCCCCGGCAACGGCGCCAAAAACTTGACGCAACTAAGAATGTGTCTCAGAAGTGCGTATTCTCTAGGCTCAAGTGCAAGCCTATCGCTCAAGTAATAATCCGATAAGTCGGGTATCGATCCTCAGGGAAATAGGACAACAGGGTTGTGACGACGTTGGACAAACGAAGGAATCCTAACTCTGACTATAAAGAAAAAGAAAAGATGATTGGTTTGGAGATTGACTACAACTAAATGCGATTTTTGAAAATATTTATTTAATGAACTAAAGTATGAATTGAATGCAATTATTCTAAATTACTTACAATACTGATGATGATTGAATTGAAACTTGAATTATATGGTAAAGAAAATAGGACGGGAATACAATCCCTCAACCCTAGTGTATTGCAGGTATAAAACTAATCGTAAATTTAAGTGATTAATTAGACCCGAAATTTAGTACTCCCAAGCATTACGTATATGAGGTTCAAGTCCGCACCATACTTAATCAGAGGACGAGTAAATCGGTATTGCGACAGTGACACTCGAATTGCATTCTGAAGCATTCCGGTTACCCTGAAGCAAACGAGATCCAAAGATCTACAATTGTCGTATTTCTATGCAATACGGTCGTAATAAACTATTAAATTTAGAGGATTAATTTTATACACATGCAACTACCACATCAGGTTGAGTTCATGCATCCCGACCTTTTAAATCTAGTCGGACATGTGAAAACTTGAAAACAACACGTTTAGAATGAAAGAAACCATTTTTACTAATGAATGAAGATGAAGAAAAATGAAATTAGTAATGAACAAGCAACTAAAACAAAGATTGAAACAGAAATCAGAATGATTTTACTTGAATTGCAACTTGACAGTAACTAGGGTTTGTTGTTCTTCTACTCTAAAATGGATTACTAAGCTTCCTTAATGACCTGGAAGCCCCCTTTTTACGTTTGGGAGGAGTACAATTTATTAACTACGAAATACAAGAGTTTGAACCAAGAAAAACTCTAATTTTCACAAGTGGATAAGTCCGAAAAATCGAGAACAGAATCGATCTGGGTAAAGGGTTCGGTTCGGTTCCATCTTTTGTAGCCTTTACAAAAAAATCTTCGAGCATGTGATCGGTTCATTATTTCCTTGCTTCGGTTCGGTTCCATCTTTTCGTCTCTTTACAGGAAGTTTTGCCATGGTGGATTCAGTTTGCTTTTTCATCACTTCGGTTCGGTTCTGTTTTACCATCCTTTACAGAAGCTTTGCCCATGAGGGATTCGGTACGTTTTAGCTTCCTTGGGTTCGGTTCCCTTTTGTTAGTCTTTGCAGAACCCTTGCCTTCTTGTGTTTATATGAAGCTTTTGGTATGGAACTCGACTTATAACACTGGATACCTGCTAAATAGATGACGAACACACGAAACTCGATGCACTTATTAGAATTTGTCAATAGCAAAGATATGATATAAATCCACTTGAATTACACTTCGCGGAGCGATCAAAGCCTCTAAATTAAGGGGATAAATGGGAAGAATTTATGCCTAATCAGTTACCTTCATTACTTGTTTCCATATGATACCTGTTCATTCCGATGTCTTTAAAACTCAGCAAATTTCTTCTATAATTGCTAGAGTATATTAAATTTTGTATCAATAAGTGGGAACCATTCGGTATCACCACGTGGGCTCTTCCGGAACCGTCAGTAATTTTTGCAGGACCGACTATATTGAAAATATTTTTCGTATCATACACCAACTGGAAGAAAAAATTATGATTTTACAAAATAGCATGAGTTGTTCCACTATCAACTATACAAGTGCCATTGCTTACTTGCATTTTGAGATCCATACCTTTTATATGAGTAACACAACTAAAGGTTACAAACTATATAAGAATTGAAAAAATAAATGTAAAACCATACAATTTATTACAATAAGGATTTATAGAAAAAACCATAAGAATGTTTGAGGCATAATGAAAAAAAATATTTGTGTAGCGATATTAAGAAAACGTAAGTTATTGAGTTCTTAGGGGTCTTATGATGGGATGTTCGACATCAAATGTCTCATTATCAATGGGATTTCCATCCTCATCTTCATAAAAGTCATCAACATTGAGTTGGGAATTATCAATTTTCCAGTGGTCTTCGGGACCTTCCATAATGTTTATCTCCATTATCCAACAGTCTTCACCCTTTCATAATATTTTTCTCCACTCTCTTTTTCGAGGTATGATACGTTCCCACCATTTTCTTGGACGAACAGTAGTTTCATGTCCAATGTCCACTAAGGCTACAATCATTGAAAAATATCTTTTGGATTTTGTGGAGCAGAATTTTGATTCTTGTTATTATTGCGACCATTCCTCTTCTGGTGGGGCTTGAGGTTGGTATTTTTTCTTAGGCTATAATTATAATTCCTACCTCTTTTGGAGTTGCCACGGACTCGTCGCATGTTGCCTTGGTCTCTTTTAATATTTTGAGTAGAATAACATCCACTTATGGGAGTGTACAGTGTCAGTTCGCCGAGATGTATGATTTTTCAATAATAAATGATTATTCTTCTCGGCGACTAGGAGACAAGAGATTAAGTCTTAATACTTTTTTAATCCTCACTCTCGATATTGTTGTAGGAGCATATTCGAGGCATGAAAAGTGGAGGAAGTTTTTCCGAACATATCTGCATCCTCCACCTTTTCTCCACATAAAATCTTTGAGGTACTTTTGAACATTCCATAAATGTATTCAGATAGTTTT
Organism: Sambucus nigra; assembly: GCA_949130495.1. Lineage (NCBI taxonomy): Eukaryota > Viridiplantae > Streptophyta > Magnoliopsida > Dipsacales > Adoxaceae > Sambucus > Sambucus nigra. The sequence goes on from OX422209.1 coordinate 634,996,875, forward strand.
TAAAATTCTAAAATCTTGGGTTGAGCCATGAATGGCGTACACTTCATAGTATGATCGACTTTTGATGGTCGTAATGCTCTTCCGGGGAATTCCATAATTCAAGAGGATATTTCACACTTAAGTACTTAGTTTTTAAATCATTATGAATGTGATGTCATAGAAAAATGAGGGTCTTAGCTTTGTCTTGTCGGGACATAGTATTATTAATTGTTATGGCATCATCAAGACTTCAGACTTAGATATGGAGATTCGCATCTTAGAACCAGTTGAGATAATTTTTCTTGGAGATGTCAAGTGCTTCAAATTCAAGTTTAGAAATTTTGGACATCTTAAACTCTGTTTGAATTTAGTAGAATGATCTGAGTAAAATTCTTTACCTTTTTTCCTTCTACACATTACAAGCTTTAAGAGGGATAAATGATCACGATTACACCAGTTGAGAGGATGATTGATCATGACCTAGTGATTCGTGCTGATAACGTATTATAAAATAAAGGACATAAAGATAATTTAGAGATGGACAAGTGTTTATCTAAACTCACAAGGGAATCACCATATTTATAGTACATAGTGAGGTATCCCAATAGACATTTAAGATGTGTGAATATTCACACTTAAAATCATATTATTTAACAATGTTTAACTAATAAAGTTTTATTTAATTAATTGTAAAGCCTTGACTTTAATGTTTGTTGTATAGAGACAATTATGTAGAAATAATCACATTTTTAACTGTATAGTACAACCGAAAGTTATGTAAATTTGTAAATAGTTATGTTTAACTAAGAAATCGAATTGATTTTTGTTGAATTAAATGTAAAGTCTTGACTTTGTTGTTTATTGTATATTAATGGTGTTATCTTGACTTCAATATTTATTATATATAAATGTATAAATAACTAGGTTTAACTAGAAACCAAATTGAATTTTTGTTCAGAGCTTAAGAAATAAGTCTTGTTTACATAAGACATTTCTTCATTGATCCTATTAAAACAAATTTTCTTTAATAGGTTTTATTCATTTATGTAGTAATAATTCATCACCCCTTTTCCAATAGGACCAATTGGAGAAAAAATATCTTTCATGACACCTATTGGAGCAAAAAAAACATAATTAATTTATAATTAACTTGGTTAGAATAATAATTCTTCTAATTTAATTGTAAAATTTTTACTTTAGTGTTTATTATATATAATTGGTGTTAATTTATAGTTAACTTATGAAAAATAGACGAGTTATTTTGTCTCCCTTCTCCCAAGACAAAATCCTCGATCCAACATTAGGGCCAAGCCATTTTGGAGTTTGAGTTGGGTCGAGCATGGGCAAAATGTAAAGTCCGAATTATTATTGGACCTAACTTTATAGCCCCCGAGCCGAGACTACTTAAGGTTATTATTAAATTACACTTAACTTGTGTTAAATGTATGAATACATGTAGTGCTAGTATAGTTTATATAATTACATAAAATTTGTTACAATAAAAATAAGTCTATAATAACATAATAACACAATAGTTAATTGCAAATAAAAAAATATTTACGGAAAAAACTATATTAGTGATTTGTGCCAAAATGATGTTTATTATGAAAAGTTGGTAAATCCCAATATGAAATATTAAAATTTGTATTTCGTTTGTGTGTTTTGCATTGTGAGAATTATCAAAAGTTTAATGATGATATTAATTTTACCATTGTTTAACTTATCTTTTAAATTAACTGTTATTTGAAACACACTATTTCACACTAAGAGATTGTTTACTCTGCATTGTGAAATTTTAAATTACGCAATTATCTATCCCTCACGCCACTTTTGATAGATCTTGTCGAAATGTTTTTTACATATGTAAATCGTGTTAAAAAGATATTTTAGTACATGTTGAGATTTAAAGTTTGTACACAATAAAGATAAAATAAGAAATAAGGGTAAATTTGTTCTCACATATTCATCTTGGGTTATTTGCCAAAGTATTTTATTCGTTAGGTTAATTGCTTCAAATATTTCACAGGCTTATTTTTTTTCAAACCAAAAAAGCAACCTATTTACGAATGAGAGGAATTCTGATATGCTAATCCAAACACTTGTCAACGAGTCCTTTTTCATTAAAGACATCCTATTCCCAAACGGACGGACGAGGTAAGCCGTCAGTCCCCCTTCTGGAGAAAGTTATGCACATGTCTTATTATACTGACACGACAATCGGGTCGTTTATATCTTCACTAGTTGATTATTCGGATTGCAACCTACTCCTCATGGTATAAAGGAACATGGGAATGTTGTTTTACCCTGTAGATGGCTACGTATACAACCACATCAAGTACTTCCTGTAATCTTCATTATTAGGGTTGTTGGCTTCTGTGTTGTACGACTGATATATAAAGCCAAGAGGATGATGGTCGGTAGATGTAGAAAAATCGTGTATCATGATCTCAGATCATTCTCCAAAAATTAATATACAATTCCCCTATCCCTTTTACATTTTGTAAGTAGGTTAAAACCTACCTAACCACATCTATTACTACTATAAAATGCAAAACAAGGCATTTAATGTCCTCTTCACCTAAGCTATCCACGTCGGATACCCATTAAATCTATCTATATCTCTGCCCTCTTTTTTTCTCTCATCTCTACACCCATCTGCCGTCCACTCACCTTTTTATCTTCCGCCTCTTCATTACCTCTCCAAGCATTATATTGCCATAGCAGCCCTCTTTATCCCTTCTTCTGCTTATTCATCTCCCTTTCATTTTATAACATCTACCCAAACCCTCTCTGCCCATAAAACCTCTGACCCTTTTATCTTCCATACGAAACCGATATCTCTCTCCAAAGCATCCATTTAAATGCACAGAAGAGATTTACATTATCTGTGGTAAATCAATTTGGGACATCATCTCAAGCGGAAGATTTTGTTGAGGGTTGGGTTGTTGTTCCAGGTATGCCTTTTCATCCGTTCCCATCATTGTCACCATGTATCAGATTGATTATAGCAACCATTTAGTCTGTTTGGTCGACAAAATAAAAACACAAAACATGTGCATGCATGTTACATGGAAATTATAGATCTATTTGGTGAATCTGATTATATTTTTGTAATAATTGCGCTCCTCAGTCAAATTTTCGATCATCTTTCAATCAACATCAATTTCAATTAATTTTGAAGTTGAGAGAAAAGGTTGCAAGAAGATATGTACGTAATACTGATCATTAGTGCCATATTCACTTTAGACTTTAATTGTGTATGTTATCAGTAATTATGTTTTCTTGGAGCATCTTTAATAGTGTGTTTATATGATATAGACATTGTGTAAAAGAAGTCCCTCCAGGTGTATGGTAAAAACAACAACAACAATCATTTGCTACAACCAGAAATCAATAAGCGACGATGTTTTGGATGTGGGTTCAGTTAAAGAGGGATAAAGGGTTTTTGGTTTGTGGCTTTTGGAAATTTTTGGTTCGGGTTAGTGTCATTTATGAGAGTTTTGAGGGTCGATTGATTTACAATTAGTTCTCACTATTCACATCCAAATTGATTCTTTTAAAGTTTAAATGAATATTTCTTTTGGATTTTGATGTATTGAACTATTGGAACACTGATACCTATAAGTGGCATTTTTTTTCTTCTCAAAGTCAGAATGAATGTTGGCATTTGTTATTAGAATATGTTCATTTTTTTCCCCTTGAAACCTATGGAAAAAAAATCAGGTGTATTATATGAAAATCATTCATGTTAATACCATTACGTTACCTCATATATTTATGTCATTCTATTACTCAAGTTATGGGTGATAGTCTATTTGAAATAATTTTCACATGTAAGTTATATTTTACTTTCTTTTTCATTTGAAATAGAAATTTTTCTTCAAGGCACTGAGAAAAAAATTATACTGAATGTATACATATTTTATATAGGGCTTTGTTTAGCAGATTTCCATTTTATTTTGTTCATTTGGAAATTTTATTTAATATGTTTTCTTAAAGGGTTTATAACAGCTTTTTAGTGGTCATGTTATCTCGTGATTGGAACTATATTAAATCATAATTTATCTCTCTTTTCGGATAATGGAGATAATGTTTTAAACTTTGTACCAATTAACTATTCACATTTTTTATTATTATTATAATTGAATTTGAAACAAAACTTAAGTTGCGTTTTTTCCACTCAACTCTGTTTCAACCCAAGGCTCCACGCAACTTTGTTTCAACCTAAGGCTACGTTCATCCACGAATCACGTATACATGTTCCATTGTTGATTTTCTTATACGAACATTATTTTTAAGCTTACGAGTTTACTTTTTTTCAATTTATTCTCTCATTTGTAATTTATTTATTCAATTTTGTTAAGACTAATGAATTTCATATTCAACACATAATTTTTTTTTCAATCTTTGCTCTATTTTTTAGCCCTACACCGAATTTTTCAGTGACGAGAACATGCAATCGATGGAAGTGAAGGAAGCAAAACCAGATATTAATCTTCCCATAGAAGGTATTATTGCCGATGAAGGCCCAGTCGAAGATCATAATCTTCAGAAGTCTTTATGTTGTTTTTAAAGGAATTTATTATTATTAAGTTTGAATATGATATTTTGAAATAAGAAATGTATTGTTTTTAACGCAAACACGACATGACATAATTTTATGCCAAAAAATTTTCACACGATCAAGACATGTTTTTTTTTTATTTCGAATATATTCCGCACCTTGCGTCTCGCCTGCGCATCGCGCGGGTTTACACCTAGTATACTATTAACATGCATCACTTTATATTATTGCAACTCATTCACATAGATATCATATCCCAATATCTTTGCCTTCTTCCATAGGAAACGACGTATCCAACCATGAATAGAAATCAAGTTATCTAGGCCATCAATAACCTCGTCGAGTAACATAGAGTCATCAAATAATAACTCGCACAAAACCTGGCTCGGTTGGCAAACCCATCGCCTCCTCAAGAAAATGAGCAGCAAATTAACCAAGAGGAAAAAATCCCTAAGAGCTCGTCACCGACCAGAACGGGGAAGACCGTCCTCCTCCACCTTCAACTTCGATTTTTCTTTCATTTATAGTGAGAACTTCCATCTTCTAGGAAATCAATCCATATATAACCCCAACTTATGAAGCCTACTCTAAATGAGCCTCTTCATTCAGTCATGATATTTTGGATTACCCAATACTATCAACTTTAGATCTCCTTAGGATGGACGCCTTCAATGAAACGTGTGTTGGATGATTTTAATATTAATGGGTAGAGAAAATGAAAGGTTAAAACCATTAATTAGTTGGAACGAGAAAAGACAAAGGGAAGTGGGAAAACCAAAGTCCCACATTGGAAAAGTGTGAAAAAGTTAGTGGGTTAATAAATGCTCTTGCGTCATAAGAGATTACTTATGTGCATTGAAGTGTATGCTACTAGCGTACACCTTAGGTCCAAGGATGGTGCTTTGCACCATCCGCACACTCCCACGCACGCGCGTGTGCGATTGGGAGTTTAGAGGCGCACTTTGCACGTACGCATCGTACCGAGGAGCAGTAGGAGCCTTTGATTTTTGACAACGTCAAAAGATCAAACGGTCCAGATTAAATCCATAATAAATGACACATAATTATGGCGCGAGTGGATCTGAACAGTCGGATTTTGGCGCCGCTTCGTTAAGTGTTAATCCGTACAGTCGCACCTTTTTAGTTCAAATCTGGTACGTTCAAAATATAGTTATATATCCAAGGGCCGTGATTAAATGACCTTTGGATGTGGTGTCTGTTCATGAACATACACCACAAGAGGCTATATATAGAAGGTAAAATCCTGTCATAATTAATTTTGAAAAAATTCTCTTTCTCTATTATTTCTTCTTGCCAATTTCATAGAGTGTTCTGGGGTATTCTTTAAGTTTGCTACTTGAATAAACCCGTGGATTTGTTGTATCTTGGAGGTAATTTGCTTAGACCCGTTAGCAAAACTCTGTACGAGTGGGGGTAAATAACACCTTAAGGATAGTAGTTTATTACACCTCAAATCCAATCATCTGTTCATATTTTCTGCATTATTACAAATTCGTCAATAACGTCTAATCCCCGAGATCACATAGACAATTATAAGGTTTGCATCGAATTTATGTAAGTTTGGAGAAGCAAATTCACGCTGAGGACACAACAATCGCGCAAGAAAGAATCAAGGGAGGATCGAGTGAAGATAAATTATAGGACGAATAAATACCACAATAAAGACTAACCAAGGTTTGATTGATTTACGCCTCTCAACACAACGGTGGGATGAGTCTTAAAAACCATACTGGATCCAAGAATATTCAATTGACCTACCAGTTTGAAAATGCAAACGTTTAAGAAGAAATCCAATAAATATTGTAGTTTCCATTGAGAATATGGACATAACTCAAATGGCTACCTTCTCCTAAAAATGAGATAAAATCCTTAATCCAGAGAGGGCACTTGCGATAATTCGTGGAGAGATCCAAAAGGTATGCAATCGATAAAAAAAATAAATAAAAGACAATAAACGAAGAAGTCGATTAAGGGAGCACAGTCTAAGCTGGAAGAGCTAAAGGAAGTTGAAGTTACCGAGAAGGTTAGCCTGACGGGACGAATAACTATGATTTCGGTTGGATTTATACTAGGAGGAGAATCTACTTTCGCTAGGAAGTCTTATATGAAGCAAAAAGGGAAATCATGGAGGTTAATGCACCTAAACCTTTGGAAGACTGTAAGAAAATCATCCTCACTCTGAAGGACTTATATGACCTAATCACGCCTCATGACGATTCACTCCTACTTAAGGCAATTATCTCAAATCGGATCAATGTAAGGATCATGATCGACATGTGAAGTTCAACTGACATCGTATACAGTGGTTATTTTTGAAAAAAAATGCAAGTAATAGGAGCTCTCCTAAGACTAGTTAAGGGTTCCTTATTGGGGTTCACAAGGGAATAAGTTTATCCAAAAGGAGCCATTGGTTTACCCCTCACATTGGGTAAGAGTCAGAGATCTATCACTTTACCTGACGAATTCGTGATTGTCAATTCCCCATCAACTTGACTTGTGACGATCAAATTGATCTATGACAGTCTAAATTAACTGAAATGGTCACGTTGGTATACGACGTCCAACGTTAGCATTAAGCGGATAAGTTGATTTATAATGACCAAGATGGCCAAATTGATTTATGATGATATAAAATGATTTACAATGGTTAAATTGGTCTACAAAGACCAACATTAGCTTTAAATAACTAAAATCAGCCTACGATGGCCTCACTTTACCTAATATATGCAATACCCCTCACGTTTATGGATATTTAAATTACATAAGTGGGTGTAATTTAATGATTTGAGAATTTTAATCGAAATAGAATTTGAAGTGTAGGTTAAATATTGATTGACGAGTTTTGAATCATTATCTATGTGTGTTATATTTACTTACGGGAATAAGTAAATGAAGTTGAATTATTTTATATCATGTTATGGTTGGGGAAAAGTGACAAGTAATAATATTTTATTTAAAAAATACACGCGGTGTTGTATTAGATTTGAAAAGTTAAATTTTTGATAAGTGACTCGGATGGGGATTTCGAGTGCATGGTTGGTCTCGGATGGGCCAAAATAGTCCAAATAGAATACTCGGGGGTAGTGTTTGGGTTCCGGGAACTTTTTGGACTAGTAGGGACTCGCATTTGAGTATACGAGTCAATTTTGAGTTTAATAAGGGGATAAGCCTTATTCTCCCATTATAAGCGATGAGAGAAAGAATAGAGAGAAATAAAAGAAAGGAGGAGAGAAAGGGAGAAGAAAAGGAGATTTCGGTCAAGCTCCAGCGGATCCCGGCACGAGGTCGTCGGATTTATCCAACGAGGCAAGTGTTTAACTTGCTTTAATTATTTGTATGTGTTTATAATTCATATTATAGTTGGTGTAAACTATATGAATTTTGGGTTGGGATTCTTGAATCAAATGGGGTTTTTGGAAATGATTTCATATAAATTGATGTGATAATTACTCCATATGAAATCTAAGATTGAATCCATGTTAATGGTGAAAATTTTGGTGAGAAATTTGAAAGAGTTTAATGAAATTTTGGTTTAACTAAGTTAGGGTTTAAATCTTAGTTAAATTGAGGAATCCCATGAATAAATTGTTGGGTTGGGTAAATCATAGTGTGTAGATGATTATATTGATGGTTATTGATGTAGAAACTATAAATATTGGAGTTGGAGAAGATGATGAACTCCCAAAACTGTTCACGTCGAAATGGCGGAATGCGGTTCGATTTGGGTCACCGGACCGGTTCACTTTTTGGGCCATCGATTCGGTTCTTTTATTCGTTACCGGATCGATTCTTTTTTCTGGCCATCGGTTTGGTTCGTTTTTAACAGAAAAATTTGAGAAATTTTGGATGGACAAAAAAGGATTTGAGAAGGATTCCTTTTGGAGATAAATATTAGGGGATCCTAAATACAATGTGAAGACCTCTAAAAGATTAAATTAGTGATATGTAAACCTCATGTTAGCGTTTACAAGATTCGAGTTATAAATTTTTAAGAGTGTTTGGGACGAACAACACTCAAAAAAATCATTTCGGCGGGTATATATACATTGATGCGTGTATAATGTATGTGCCGATAATATGTGAGTGAAATCCGAATTTACGAATTGGATGAAACTAGAATACTAGCAAGACGTGATAAGTTAATATTCGGAAGAAATCAATGTGATAATTGTATCATAAGTCAGTGAATACATATGGGATTAACATAAGTGTGTGTATACTTTTGAATAAATACGAATTGGTCTAATCGGGATATTAGGCTAATGCCACGGGTGTTAAGCATGAATATCCGAATTTGATATATATATATATATATATATATATATATATATATATATATATATATATATATATATATATATATATATATATATATATATATATATATATATATATATATATATATATGAGGGTATATAGACAATATATATATATGGTATGATTATAAATATATCTGTGAGTGAATGATATATTTATGTAAAACATACCCCTCTAGTGCTATCACGGGAAGTTGCGCAATGTGGGTGAATCCCTTGGCTTGAGGAGCATGGGGAGTATAGTCCCCAGGTCACAGCGTCCAGTTATTTGTGCAGTGTGGCTTTTTATCATGGGTGAGATGTCTTGGGTATCATTCGGTCTCATTTTTAGGTGAGGAACTATGACCGCTTTCCCTACGTTTGTGTTATCTTTTTATCAGGTCGGTGTGAGATCCCAATCGGTGGTACCTAGGATAATGTGTGTATTCCTTGGAAGATGATAGAGACTGCATCCATTGAGTTATAGCTTTGAGGGATGGTTATTATACTTATATAGTGTGTGACATATGAGTATGGATATACTTGATGTGTGTGTATATATATATATATATATATATATATATATATATATATATATATACATACGGACAAATAAAGAATAAACTGAGAAGTAAATTGTTGCATCCGGGAGAATAAAATCCGGAATAAAATGTGAGATACATATATAAAGATGAGAATATTATATACGGGATTAATGACATTAAAATGTGAAGAGTGTGTAATAATTGGTGAAAGTTATTTAAAATGAACGGATAAATTATAAGTGAGAATTATAATGTATAAGCTCATGCGAAAGCTTAGTATATTATATACGCGGGGTATGAGATAACGTATGGTGATTCAGAGATTATTAGATGCAAATTAGGCTGGGTAAAGTAACTAGGATGTTTAAAATATATCCGTTAGATGTGCAGTGTTAGATGAGAGCTGGGGGGTATCTCATGTGAGTGCGACACCAGTTTAAATATGTAGGATATCATATTTTAAATATTAAAGTATTTTAAACACTTGCTAAATATTTTCAAAACGTTTTGGGCTCTAACCCGCTTGCAAATATTATAAAAACTTTTAGATGTCCAGACACAGGGACGTCTGGATGATACTATTCCTTCGAGTCAGACGATGCTACAACAACTATGGATGCTAGCAGGAATTGTTTAGACGCTTATATCCTTGTGATCTAGAGATGAGCTACTGTGAGTTATATTCGAGAATGTTGCCCAACTAGTGTCATTTAATTTATTTCTTTCGTATTTTTGTTTACGCATATTTGATATGGTTGTATATATATTTTATCGAGAGTAATCGGTTATTGTTTGATTTATTTCAGTTTTTGTGTATATATATTGTGTGGATGGATTTATTGCGTGTTTTTGTTAACAAGATTAGAAGTTTAAAGTTGAAATCGGGCCAAATAGGTTATTATTAATTAATTTGGTTTTCTTCAGTGATGCTGAGAATGATCCATATGAGAATCCTCTTTTATTTTGATAAAGGATTGATCAGTCGAGATTAAAATAGGCGGGGTGTCACAAATGGTATCAGAGCATCAGGTTCTAGTGTCCTTAGGAATCTGTGCGGATTTGCTACGTTTTTAGCTTTGATTTCTATTTGATATAGAGCCCTATGCTTAAGATTGTTGATTCTTATGGTGATATTTCATTCTCCAGCTATAATGTATAATAATAGTGAATCTTATATGCGTTCAGGGGTGCTTCATATGATGATACACGAAGGACAACCAGTGGGGGCTGTTGCAAGAACAGTAGGAGGCGGGGATCAGCTGAAGTTGTATAATAATTTTGGGGACGATGATCATAGTTGAGGTCACCCCAATTGTTGCTCGGGAAGATGGGACTGTAAGGACTGCTAGGGTGCAATTTATATTTCCAAGTACTGTTATAGCAGAAAGTGGTGCCAATCTAGACTCACCCAGCTTGGTTAGAATGGAAGAGATTAAGAGGGATCTTTGAAGAGGACCGCCCGTTGAAATTTTAGTGAATGCGGAGATTGTGTGTGTTAGCCAATGGATGTAAGATACCTAGAGGCTTTGACATACATCAGAGTGTAGTATACCCAGAAGTAAAAATTTAGGGTAATTTTTTTTTCTTATCTAGTGGGAGCAGTGTTGTAGTGGTGGGAATAAATCACTACATTTAAAAAGTGAAATATTATTCCAATGGAAGGATCTTAGATACGATTTGACCGCAAGTTTCTGCATCTATTGTTCAGGATGAGATGTGAATGAAATTTTGAACTTATCATAGGAGGGCCGAACAGAGGCCTTGTCTAGCGAACCTTGTACATGATGAGGTAGGTACAATGGAGAAAAGAGTCCTTAAGTGGGTGATGGACTCACGAGAAGAATCTCCAGCACTTAAGGGAAATTATGCTTGGATGAACGATGCATATGTCGACAATGTCATGCTTTTGTCAGTGATGGTATTAATGCTTCTTTATGAAGGGAGCTAAAAGAGTTGAAGGATTTAGTCAGAGAGTAAGACTGGATGTAACGGTATTAGCAAAACACCACAGGGGGGAGACCCATTAGGGGACCCATTTAAATAATTCAAATAGATAAATTTCTACCGAGTGACGGTGGATTTAGTCGGGACTGGTAAGGCCAGTAGCGTGTTCCTTAGGGCCACTGGAGCTAAGGGAACAATAGGGATGTCCATCAGGGTCGAGGCTACCAAGGTTCGAGAAAAGGAGAACCTTAATACGGCTAGCGTGGCCGAAGAATAGTGGATTATATGGGGAGATATTTTTATGTGGACAGTAGAACCACATGCATTGATTTTTCCTGAAGCGAGCAAATGGACAAGAGTATGGTGCTTAGTAAGGGAAGTGATTAAGATGATTTTGATTTGATTCGGACAAGCGCGTCATGTTTGTGAACCATTTAAGCATCTAGGGAGATTGGCAAGGTAGAATTGTGAGTTTAACGTCGGGTGCATGAGGTATGCTTTATGTGACACGAGCGAGTCACGATATTTTTATTAGAAATAGATTCATGTGTGAGACCAGTTTGGTGGTCTTATCTATAACATTGTTATGTTTATGTATATTTTCCATTGTGTAGCGGGGTTATCTTTGGTTTCATCTGCAGGAGAGCGGGTGTAGTTAGCGAGAACATATTTTATTAGAGTTGCTCATTTTAATGATGTGTTATACGAGTATGATATTATCCTGACTATAGACTGGTTATAACGATAGTGGGCTGATATTACAAGGCTATCGTGTTTGTTGTTCTAGGGCAGGATGTGTTGTTTTGGCGATGCCTCACCTGAAAGAGGGTTGTGATCGCATTTATATTATATTATAACGAAGACTTAAGAGAGTATAGTTGTCTCTAGATATTGATCCCGATGTGTAAGGACTTTACCGATATGATTCGGGGTGCATTGGGTTTACTATCGAGCGGAGAGATTTAACTCGTTATTATGTTTAGCACTCAGAACTTGGTTATAGGGAGAGCATATTGTTATGTCACTCCTTTAGATAAGTGGGAGTTGAGATTTATATTTATATGTCTGGGGATAGGATTTTTGAGAGTCCTGGTTATGTGTTTGAAGTTTACGTAATTTGAGTTCCGCCAATGTTGAGTGATAGTGAATTTGGGAAAGTTCCTTATTTGAATGTTATTACGGGATGAGATACGCATGAACCTTGATAAACGTTGTGATTAGAGAGATGTTGATGTATTCTAGGGCATCAGTTTTGAATGTTAATCAATGAAAGTGTAGAGAAAACACTCTGAGCTGAGAGCTACTAATAGTATAAGGCCAGTGGAGCCAGTAGTGCCGTGAGAGAGCGCTGAAATTTTTTCTCCTCACCACGAGTTGAAGGGTGGAACGATGCTAAGGAGAATTAAATTCCAATTTATGGGGTGATTGAGAATACCCATGTGTTATAGCCACGTCGAGAATGCGAGGCCAATTTTGAGAAAATTGTGTTAAGCGTGTGACGTTTTCAGTGTTGTGCAAATATGCACGGATTATAGGTATATGGGCACCTGGTTATCTGTTTTCGAATCGTCCGAGATTGGAGGACGTGGGAATAAATGTGTGGAATATATGCTCGTGGGGCAATTATAAGCAAAACTGGAATGGTATGATGGAGCGAAGGTCGTGTGAGAAGGACGATGATCCAAGTATATGTGTGCAATGAGAGTTAGCACACCCGAGATAAGTTGAAAGGCTGTGGGAAGACATTTAAAAGGATATCTCTTGAGAAGAGGAGATCCAACTTTTATGGGAAGGTAGAATGGAGACTTACTTAGTTGAATGTTAAGGGTGGTTTGCGCGTAAATAGAATGTTGATGTCTATAAGGTAAAAGGATCCCAGAAGTGCGCATTGTGGTGAAAAGTGCACGGGCTGTGATATTTGGTATACCCGAGGAAGAAGGGGAGTATAAAGTACCACTTAATATGAGATCTTATAAGTGGTAATTGGTGTTAGGTGAGACGTAGTGAGATTGTCTCCGAGTGCACCACTCATAGATGGAAATAGGTTGGTTCGAGATGATCAACCAGAAATTTAGTATCAAACCGACGATTCCAGTGACGAAATGGGCAGACAGGCTGGTAAATTTCATTGATAGGTTGTGCTAAAACCTTTCTTTAAAAAGAAGGATTGCACCGGTGCAAGGTGCCGCCCAATATTATTATGAATTAGGATGAGATCCTTGAAACCCACCTCCGATAGGGATTTTCGAGAAGCAGTGGGGATGACGCTTTATTTTGAATAAGTTGTGTCACCTATAACCGATGAGTGTACGGGAGGTGATTTACACTGTTGGATAATGCGAGTGGTGAGCATTATAAACTGTACGATAATTATGAAGGGAAATTACCGATTTCTAGAGTTGTGTGTAATAACTCGTACCGATTTATTATGGACATGGTTCCATTTGAGGTTTTGCATGGAAATCCAGTCCGTTGTTAAGACGGGCATTAACCATAAACTATTTTTGGGTGACTTTTGAGTGTCGTAAAAGTTACGTCGCCGTGAACCGAGATTTGAAGGACTAACAAGAGTGGTCAGATGTTCTTATGGTTTCTCTCAGGATGGGAGTTTTGTGTTGGGATGGACACAAGAAGCTGACACTTAGTGATGTTCGGGCTTCTAATAGTATTATGGTGATGGAGCCATTGATGTATAATCTCGTCTTATTCAGATGTTGTTGGTAGAATCATAATGTGCGATGTGACGTTATTGAGATGAGATCTTGATAATTGAATAAGCTTATCGTGAAGTGGGAGTTGTAGTGATTAAGCCTGTAGACAGGTGGGTACGACTAGCGGGTGTATAGTGAAGTAACCCTTTTATTACTTTGAGATTGATATCAAGTATTAAAGGATGCTGTGTTGTTAAAGATACCGAGTCTTAGTATCGGATGTATCTGAATTTCGAGGATGAAATTTCCATATAGGGGGAGTATGTAATACCCCTTACTTTTATGGATATTTAAATTAGATAAGTGGGTGTACTTTAATGATTTAAGGATTTTAAGTGAAAGGGAATTTTAAGTGTGGATTAAATATTAATTGGCGAGTTTTGGATTATTATCGATGTGTGTTATATTTACTTACGAGAATAAGTAAGTGAAGTTGGATTATTTTATATCATGTCGCCGTTGGGGAAAAGTGACAAGTAATAATATTTTATTTGGAAAATACATGTGGAGTTGTATTGGATTTAAAAAGATGAATTTTTGATAAGTGACTCGGATGAGGATTTCGAGTGCACTGCTGGTCTCGGATGGGCCAAAATAGTCCAAATAGAGTACCCGAGGGCAGTGTTTGGGTTTCAGGGACTTTTTGGACTAGTAGAGACTCGTATTTGAGTATGCGAGTCAATTTTGGATTTAATAAGGGGATAAGCCTTATTCTCCCATTATAAGCCATGAGAGAAAGTAAAGAGAGAAAGAAAAGAAAGGAAGAGAGAAATGGATAAGAATAGGATATTGGGGCCAAGCTCCGGCGGATCCCGTCACGAGTTCGTCAGATTATCCAACGAGGCAAGTGTTTAACCTGCTTTAATTATTTATGTGTGTTTATAATTCATATTATAGTTGGTGTAAACTATATGAATTTTGGGTTGTGATTATTGAATCAAAAAGGGGTTTTTAAAAATGATTTCATATAAATTGATGTCATAATTACTCCATAAGAAATCAAAGCTTGAATCCTTGTTAATGGTGAAAATTTTGGTGAGAAATTTGAAATAGTTGAATGAAATTTAGGTTTAACTAAGTTAGGTTTTAAACCTCAGTTAAATTGAGGAGTCCCGTGAATAAATTGTTGGGTTAGGTAAATCATAGTGTGTAAATGATTATATTGATGGTTGTTGATGTAGAAACAATAAGTTTTGGAGTTAGAGAAGATGATGAACTCCCAAACCTATTCACGTCGAACACGTGGAATGCGGTTCGGTTTGGGTCACCAGACCGGTTCATTTTTGGGTCCATCGATTCGGTTCGTTTATTAGTTACCAGACCGGTTCATTTTCTGGCCATCGGTTCGGTTCGTTTTTAACAGAAATATTTGAGAAATTTTTCTAGGACAAAAAGGATTTGAGAAGGATTCCTTTTTGAGATAAATATAGGGTACCAACGTGAAGACCTCTAAAAGATTAAATTAGTGATATGTAAACCTCATGTTAGCGGTTATAAGATTCGAGTTACAACTTTTAAGAGTGTTTAGGACGAACAACACTCGAGAAAATCATTTCGGCGGGGATATATGCATTGATGCGTGTAGAATGTATGTGCCGATATTATGTGAGTGAAATCCAAATTTACGAGTAGGATGAAACTAGAATACTAGCTAGACGTGATAAGCTAATATTTGGAAGAAATCAATGTGATAATTGTATCATAAGCGAGTGGATACTTATGGGATTAACATAAGTGTGTGTATACTTAAGAATAAATACGAATTGGTATATTCGAGATATTAGGCTAATGCCACGGGTGTTAGGCATAATTATCCGGGTTTCATACATACATACATACATATATATATATATATATATATGATTATAAATATATTTGTGTGTGAATGATATATTTATGTGAAACATACCCCTCTAGCGCTATCATGGGAAGTTGCGCGATGTGGGTGAATCGCCTGGCTTGAGGATCAGGGTGGGTTTAGTCCCCAAGTCATAGCGTTCAATTATTTATGCAGTGTGATTTTTTATCATGGGTGATACGTCTTGGCTATGATTTGTTCTCACTTTCAGGTGAGGAACTATGATCGCTTCCTCTACGTTTGTGTTATATTTTTATCAGGTCGGTGTGACATCCCGACCGGTGGTACCCAGAATGGTGTGTGCATTCCCTAGAAGATGATAGCATTTTAGAGACTACATCCATTGAGTTATAACTATGAGGGATGGTTATTTTACTTATATAGTGTGTGATATATAAGTATGGATTGTAATACCCCGTACTCTTATGGATAATTAAATTACATGAGTGGGAGTAATTTAATAAATTGAGAATTTAAAGTAAGAGGTGGACTATTTATATTTCAAGTCGCTGGTGAATAAAAGCGACATGTGATGTTATTTTCTGCGGAAGACACGTGTGGAAATATGTTGGGTTTAAGACGCGAATTTTGTTAAGTGACTCAGATGGGAATTTTGAGTGCACGGTTGGTCTCAAAAGGGCTGAAATAGCCAGAATAGAGTAC
This sequence comes from Sambucus nigra, assembly GCA_949130495.1. Lineage (NCBI taxonomy): Eukaryota > Viridiplantae > Streptophyta > Magnoliopsida > Dipsacales > Adoxaceae > Sambucus > Sambucus nigra. Next base: position 635,013,455 of record OX422209.1, read on the forward strand.
CCGGTCGTTGTGATTGGGTTTCGGGGACTTTTTAGATCAGTAGGGACTCGCATTTGTGTATACGAGTCCATTTTGGGTTTATTAAGGGATAAACCCTCATTTGAAAGAGAGAAAGACAAAGAAAAGCAAGAAAGAATAAAGAAGAGAAATAAGGAAGAAAATGGAGAAAAAAGGAGACTCGGGCTAAGCTTCGGCGAATTACGGCATGAGATCGTCGGATTTATCCAACCAGGCAAGTGTTTAACTCGCTTTAATTATTGTAGTGTTTTCATAATCCATATTATAGTTGGTGATGAAAAACTATGAGATTTTGGATTTTGGATTCTTGCACAAAATGGGTTTTTTGGAAATGATTTCATATGATTTTGATGAGATGATAATCGTACATGAAACATGAGTTACAATCCATGTTAATGGTATAACTTTGGTGAGAAAATTGTAAGAAATGAAAATGGTGGGTTTAATTCTTGAATAAATTGAGGAATCCCATAAATTAATTGGTGTGTTGGGGAAATCTTAGTAAGTAGACATATATATATATATATATATATATATATATTGATGTTGGGTGATGTTAGAAACCCTAGAATTTGAGTTGGATGAGTTTTAGAATGAAATTTCGGAGTCGGAGAAGATGAACTTCCGAAACTATAGGGACCGTACCGTTTCGTTTTGGGGGGTTACTAGATCGTTTCGTTTATCACCGGATCATTTCATTTTTCTTGGCCACCGGATCGGTCCGACTTTGACAGAAAGTCATAAAGGTTTTCCTTAGCCTAAAAAGGATTGGATACGAATTCATTTTGGAGATAAATGTTAGGGGATCCTAAATATAGTGCGAGGACCTATAAAAGTGTAAATGTGGGATTTATAAGTCTCGAGTTAGTGGGAAAGATCCGGGGTTTAAATTTAGGAATGTTTGGGACGAACGACATTCAAGGAATTATTCGTCAGGTTCGTACATATATATTTATACGTGTAGAATATGTATGCCAATTATATATGGGTAGCACATATATATATATATATATATATATATGCCGAATATGTATGGGTAACATCCTATGGTGCGAATAGGATAATATAAGAATACTATCTAGAGTAATATCCTAAGGTACGAATAGGATAATATAAGAATACTATCTAGAGTGATAAGCTACTAATCGGAAATAATGAATGTGAAAATTTTATCATAAGTGAGTGAATACTTATGGGATTAAAATAAGTTCTATGTATACTTATTAATATATACGAATTGATATTCGGGATTATAGGATAATGCCACGAGAGATAGGCATGGATAGCTATATATATATATATATATATATATATATATATATATATATACGAGTATAGAGACAGTATTTATGATGTGATTTTAAATATATTTGTGTGTGATTCATATATTTATGTGAAACATACCCCACTACTGCTATCGTGGAAAGTTGCGCAATGTGGCTGAGGCCCTGGCTTGAGGAGCAGGAGCGTATAGTCCCCAGGTCATAGTCGTCCATTATTTATATTGTGTGATCTTATTCTGGTTGAGAAGTCTTGGGTATGATTCGTTCTCACTTTCAGGTGAGAAGTTATGACCACTTCCCATACGTTGTGATTTCTTGATTTTTCTACCAAGTTGGAGTCCGACCGCTGGTACCCAGGATGATATGTGAGTAATTCCCTCGAAGATGATAGTATTGAGAGACTGCATGCATTGAGTTATAGCTCTCAGGGTTGGCTGTTATACTTATATAGTGTGTGATATATAAGTATGGATATACTTGATGTGCATAGTATATATATATATATATATATATATAAATGGTATCCGAGAATATAAAATCCGAAATATAAAATGTAATGTACGTATATAATGATGATAATATTATATACGAGATGATAACACTAAAATGTGAAAAGTGTAAATAACCAGTGAAAGTTATTCATAAGGTAAGGATAAATTAAGTGAGAGATTATATGTATAAGCTCGGGCGATAGCTTAGAATATTTATATTACGCGGGGTATGAGATAGCGTATGGTGACTCGAAAGTTTTATGAGGTACTAGTTAGCCTGGGTAGCGTAAATAGGGTGATTAAAATACATGGGTTAGGTGAACACTTTTAGATGAGTGGTGAGGGGTGTCTCATGTGAGTGCGACACTAGTTTAAATATGGAGAGTAACATATTTAAGTATTAAAGTATGTTAAGCACTTGCTAAAATATTTCCAAAGCCCGGGCTCTGACCCATATCTATTTTTCTTTTTCTTTCCCTTTGTATGCTATTTAGGTATCTAGACACAGGGACGCTTGAATGACTATTCCTTCGAGTCAGACGTGCTGCCGTAGCTGTGTATGTTGGTAGGAAATTATTTTAGATGCTTATGTCCTTGTGATCTAGATAGGAGGTATTGTTGTAATAATCGGGCATGTTGCCCAATTGATGTCATTTATTTTATTTACAACGATTTTATTTTACGCGCATTCGATATGGTAATATAAATGTTACCGAGAGTTGTCGGTTATTTATTTATTTATTTAATTTGTTGATTATATTCCTGCGTGCATGGTTTTGATTGTGAATTAAGTTTAAAAAGATTAGAAAGTTTAAAATTTTGATGCCTGGTCTAATAGGTTATTAGTAATTAATTGGTTTCGACAGTGATGCTGAGAATGAAACCATTTGATATTCCTGGTTAATTTGATATAGGACTTATCACCTGATATTTTATTAGGTGGGGTATCACAGGTGGTATCACAGCATCAGGTTTTGGTGTCCTTAGTGATGATGCTAGGATTAACACCACCAGGTAAGGTGTTTTCAAGCTCAACCTAAGAACAACAATGGCAGCATAGTTACGTAATAGGTAGGAGAATGAGATGAGGAGAAGAAGAGAGAGCACCGAGATATAAGTGGTTCAGCCTAAATTGGCCTACGTCCAATGTGTGTGTGTGAATAACCTCACTGTAATAAGGCACTGATGGCCATGGATACAATCTCTCAAGCTCTCTCTCCCTAATGTGTATCTAGACAGAGTTTCAGCTAGGGTTGTATATCTTGGATCCTTTACAAGGTAGAGGATGTCCTCTATATATAGTACCTAGGGGGTGTAATGTACCCCCCATGCATGTAATGTGCATGTGTGTGAATGCCTCACCAATATGGGAAAGCCATCTGTCACTGTCACATGTATAGAATGATGATGCAATATTCTCCCCACGTGTGAGGAATAATCTTGTTATAACTGATTTTTGTCCACGTGCCCTTATCCAAATGTCAGCAGATGCTCGGCTATCGCACCTGGTGTATGACCTTGGCCTGGGAGAGGCCGAGGTTGTTAAGTTCAGGTGCTCGTTCAGTCCGAAGTGACCATGTAGGTCTCGGCTTAATCCTGGCCGAGTCAATGGACAAGGTCGGCCTGAGGTTGAGCTGGTGTGTTTGGAGCATCGACTAATGTCTTAATGAGGTTGCTGGTGGCTTCTTGCGAGCTCGGCCTATGTCTGGCCGAGGTTGCCCTTCCCAGGTGTACTGGAGTGCTGCTGACCCTTATGATACGTGCAGTGTCCCTTGGAGAGGTTAGTGGTAGTGTCGGCCTGGTCCGACCTTGCTATGGACGAGTGCTGATGCCGCATACCCAAGGCTTGTCCAGCGTCGGCCATGATCTCGGCCGAGTTGGTGTCTCCGAGCCGAGGTCACACTTGGGGCATATCAATTACCCCCCAGCCCTTAATGACATGCGAAAGCAGGTGACTGTGGGATTTGCACATCTTCGAGGCCTTTCCAATATGAGCCAGTATTTGCTTGACACTTGTCCAGTGTTGAAGTATGGCTTGCTTGGCAAGCGTGTGTTGTCAGCCGCCTTTGGTGCTCCCAAGGCAATGATGGGCCTTCGGAGTCGTGCCTGCATATTTAAGGCTTTTAAACCTTTCCTTTTCCCTCCATCCTCAATTCTTTCTTCTGCGCAATTGCACTCCAGCCATTCTCTCTCTAAAGGTATTCTTCTTCGCGACTTCTCTGCAGAGGTCTTTGGTGGTGCTCTCTTGGGTTTTCTTCTCTTTTCCTTGTCGTTTCATTTTCAGGTATCTTCTTCCCCTCATTTGCCTCCATTTTTTCTGCTTTTTCGTTTCTATTTGAGTTTTTCAGCGAGTTTCTGGGTTTTTCGGTGAGTCCACCATAGTTGTAGGTGAACTGTTCTTGTTAGGTTTGGGTAATTTGATCTTTAGACTCCTTTATTTTATCAGCCAATATTGTTTGTAGTTTAAGGTAGTTTCTCCAAGTGTAGTGTCTTCTCTGATGCTCAGACCCCTATACCAACTTCTTGAGGAGTTCCCCTCCCTTAGGGAGAAGACTTTAGAAAAAATCAGACAAATATAAAGAGCACAGGAGGAGACTCGTAGGTCACAAGAATTCCCTATTAGACCCATCTTCCCACCACCCCTGAAGGTGATCTATCCTGATCCCTCGGAGTCTTTCAACCAGGCTGAGGTTCCTGTCGATCCTATACCAATGTCTGAGTTCGAGTCTTCCACCTCAGACCCCATGTCCGTGGATTCTTTCTAGGAGGCCATGGACTTCTCAATTCGGGAAGATCAGGCCCCTGATCAAGCCGAGTTCTCCAGCCGGGCCTCATCTCGTAACAACTCAAGCTCCTCAGCCTCCTCCTCAGAGGTTGAGATCGTCGAGCCGAGTGAGGCCATTCCACCACCACTTGACGTTATTCCTCTGTCGGTCTTCAATGGTGTCGAGTTTGCTCAGAGGTTCCCGGGTAACCCATCAACATCTGCTCCGGCCGACGTTGAGCTAGATGATGATGACGTTGAAAGTGATGTCGACGTCTCTGAGGCGGCCGAGATCGAGAGCACTGTAACTGAGGTAGACCTCCTCTGCTTCAGATATCTGTATTCCATTAGTCCCTCCATAAAGATAAGAAGAACTCTGAGGTAAGAGAGGGCTTTTCACGGTCGAGACGGCGAAATCTGCTTGTACGAGCAGATGTTCAAGTTGGGGTTTCGTCTGCCCATCCACCCCATTATCAAATCTATCCTTACTTATATCAATTTGGCCCCCTCTCAACTATCCCCTAATGCCTGGAGGGTCATAATAGGGGCCATAGTCTTATAGAAGGCTGTCCACCACTCAGACCTCCCAATTCAGGTCTTTGTAGGTTGCTATGTCCCTTCATCAGCAAAAAATCATCCGAGCTACTATCATTTTGTAGCTCGGAAGCCTGAAAAAAAGATGCTTCAAATAACTCAGACTTCCAACCACAACTGGAAGCCACGTTACTTTTTTGCTTCTGGACCATGGGAATTTGGCCCATGTGCTCCCTCGTCCATTCTGGAGCCGAGGATGCCCCTTAGGTGGGGTAAGGTCACAATGTCTGCGAGGGCTGACCCTGGCTTGAGCCCATTAAACCTTCAGAAGGTGAAAGCCCTTCAAGATCAGGGGGTACATGGTCTGTTCGTCAGGTTCGAACACTTGATGACCCCCATTACCTCTCTGAGACAGGTCTGGGTGGAAGTCCTCTTTCTGAGCTTGGTAAGCGCTTTCTATTTGAAGTTGAACCTCTGAATTTATTTATGTCTGATCTTCTAACTCAGATCTATTGATTTTCGCAGAGCGTCTGAAGGATATCTCAGACGAACTCTAGGAAATGGCTGCACCCAGCTTGACGAGACTTGCAAAGAAAGCTGGACTTAATGTTCCTCCCCCAGCTCCCTCTGCTTCGAAGCCCCAAGCCACAAAGAAGAGGGCTCCAGCTGATCATGCCCCTGAGGATCAGAGGCTGAAGAAAAAGAATGCTGATACTGTCATTCCCATCTCTTCAGCAGACGCCCTGTCGGCTCGTCTAGAGCAGTTAAAGATTACTGACAGCATAGTCGGCAATAGTCTTCAGGACCTAGATGCCTTAGGCTCTACAATGATCGAGGCCGATAAGCGCTTCTTCAGGTCACTTGATACTCCTTTGTTAGTTGAGTTCGGCATTCACAGATCCATTCAGGTATGACCTCACTTTTCTTTCCAATTCCCGTGTAACCTCTGATTTGTCTTCAACTCATTCCTGATCACAAAATATGTAGGGCCTGGCAGCGATGCACCACCTCTCCAATTGGACTCTGAGGAAGTTACCCCTCATCCAGAAGGGTCAAGAGGCTGAGAAGGTCCAGAGTTCTTTGAACGCAGAAATCAACCGGCTGAAGTCTGAGCTGGGCGAGTCTGACAAGAAGGTGAAGGGGCTGGAGAAGGAGGTCTCTCGGCTTAACAAGGACCATGCTGCGGCTCTGAAGGCCAAGGACGATGTTCTGCAGCATAAGGTCATCTCGGCCTTGAAGGCAGCCCTAGATGATGCCTCAGAGGGGATAATAGCCGAATACAAAAGCTCTGACGAGTTTATGAGCTTCGGCTTTGAATACCTTGAAAGAGGTATCAAAGCCACTATCAAGTGGGCTGATGTTAAGGAGAGGGAGGCTGGTACTTTGAAATCCTCTGTCTTCATAGGCCTTGGCTTTGCTGATCCTCAGTTTGCCCAGGCCCTTCAGAAGGTTGAGGAGGAGGCTGCCGCGCCTGCCGAGACTGCAACGATGGACGACACTGAGGTTGGAGGGGCAAACGTTGCCGAGGTGACCAACGTTGTCCAGCCTAACCAAGCCGAAGATACCAGCATTCCCCCCTCGAACCCTTAGAGAATTTATGAACATTTTGTAACCCTTGACATTGTAATCCCTGCACATCTATAATTTATGAATGAACATGGCTCTTACTTTTCCATTCTTTGTAATCTCTGAATATTTATAATCTCTGAATGTGTTATTCTCTGAATGTTATTCTCTGAAGAGGACCATCTTCTTTTGTTGTATGTATGTCATGATGTTTTTGCTCTAAATCTTATGCAATGGTGTTTGCCTAAACCAAATTAGTAGTCTGAGCTCAGACCTCGTCACCATTGAATGGTGTTATGAAGGTCTGAGGTCGCCACCTAAGATGTCCTCATAATCTCACCAAATTAATGATGTTAAGGGTCTGAGGTCATCCCATTGTAGTGTCCGAGCTCAGACCTCGTCACCATTGAATGGTGTTATGAAGGTCTGAGGTCATCACCTAAGATGTCCTCATAATCTCACCAAATTAATGATGTTAAGGGTCTGAGGTCATCCCATTGTGGTGTCTGAGCTCAGACCTCGTCACCACTGTGGTGTTATGAAGGTTTGAGGTCATCACCTAAGATGTTATCCTCATAAATCTCACCAAATTAATGATGTTAAGGGTCTGAGGTCATCCCATTATGGTGTCTGATCTCAGACCTCGCCACCATTGAATGGTGTTATGAAGGTCTGAGGTCATCACCTAAGATGTTGGCCCCATTAATGTATCTCACCAAATTAATGATGTTAAGGGTCTGAGGTCATCCCATTATGGTGTCTGAGCTCAGACCTCGTCATCACTGAATGGTGTTATGAAGGTCCGAGGTCATCACCTAAGATGTTATCCTCATAACTAATCTCACTAAATTAATGATGTTAAGGGTCTGAGGTCATCCCATTATGGTGTCTGATCTCAGACCTCGTCACCATTGAATGGTGTTATGAAGGTCTGAGGTCATCACCTAAGATGTTGGCCCCATTAATGAATCTCACCAAATTAATGATGTTAAGGGTCTGAGGTCATCCCATTATGGTGTCTGAGCTCAGACCTCGTCACCATTGAACGGTGTTATGAAGGTCTGAGGCCATCACCTAAGATGTTGGCCCCATTGATTAATCTCACAAAATTAATGATGTTAAGGGTCTGAGGTCATCCCATTATGGTGTCTGAGCTCATACCTCGTCACCACTGAATGGTGTTATTAAGGTCTGAGGTCATCACCTAAGATGTTAGCCCCATTAATTTCTGACATAAGTGCAAAATGAAGCAAGGACCACCATGGGAACTGATCTTTTATTAATAACCTCTTCATGACAAGATGGTACATTTATACAACTTTATGCAACATCATATGTAATACTTCTTTAGGTGATCAACATTCCATGAATTAGCGAAAGGTTCTCCTTCTAGATTTTCTAGCCTGTAAGTGCCAGGCACAACCTCTTCTGTCACTTTGTAGGGACCGTGCCAGTTTGGGTGGAGTTTGTTTGCTTTCTGTAAGGTCTTCTTTAACACTAGATCTCCCACTGCAATGGGTCTTGACTTCACCCTCTGGTTGTAGAATTTTGCTGCCCTCTGTTGGTAAGCTGCTTATCTGACCTCTGCGTCCTCTCTTCTTTCTTCGATAAGATCTAGGTCTAGCCTCCTATCTTCCCCATTATTATCAGGGTCATAGGTCTGAATCCTATGAGTTGGGAGCCCTACCTCTGTTGGTATAACGGCCTCTGAGCCATGTGCCAACATGAACGGGGTTTCTCCTGTCAGTGTCCTTGCCGTGGTTCTGTATGCCCATAACACAGCGCAGACCTCTTCATTCCATCTTCCCTTCATATCTTCTAACCTCTTATTGATTCCATCGAGAATTATTCTGTTTGTGACCTCGGTCTGACCATTTGCCTGAGGTCGTCCAGGAGATGAGAAGAATTGCTTTATTCCTACTCTTAGGCAATACTTTTCTAAAGAGGAGTTCTTGAACTGGGTCCCATTGTTCGAGATGAGAGTGTTTGGGAGGCCATATCTGCATATGATATTCCTCTAAATAAATTGGAAGGTCTTCTGCTCTGTGATCGTTATCATCGGCTCTGCCTCCACCCACTTTGAAAAGTAGTCAATGGCAACTATCAAGAATCTATAATTGTTGGCAACTCTTGGCAGGGGCCCTACTAAGTCAATCCCCCATACTGCAAATGGCCATGGAGAAGTGATTGACGTCATAGGCTGATGAGGCTGATGAGGGATGGCGGCGAACCTCTGGCATTTATCACATTTCCTCATGTAGGCTGCAGCGTCCTTAAACAGGGTTGGCCACCAGTACCCCTGGGTGATGATTCTTTTGGCCAAGGGTCTTCCCCCTATGTGGCTAGAGCAAGAACCCTCATGGACCTCCTGCAAGACCCGGGGAACTTCTGTGGGGTGAACACATCTGAGGAGAGGTAGCAAGAATCCTTTCTTGTACAGGACGTCTCCTACTACCGAGAACTTGGCTGCCTTATATCTCAATTTCCACCTTTCTAGCTTGGATTCAGGTAGCTCTCCATCTCTGATATATTTGAAGAGGGGGTCCATCCATGAGTCTCCTAAGTTCAAATTGTGACAAGGGTTATATACCTCTTCTTGCTCAATGGATGCCTTCCCCAAGACCTCGATTAGAATGGTCCTTCTAACATCTGTCTTCATTGCCGAGGCCAACCTTGCCAATGCATCTGCGTGGCTGTTACTTTGTCGAGGCACTCTCTTCAGTTTTGTCTCTTAAAAATGTTCTAACATTGTTTTCACCCTTTTCAGGTATTTGGCCATCCTTTCATCTCTGGCCTTATAGATTCCCAATACTTGATTGACAACAAATCGCGAGTCGCTGTGGAGTAGGAGTCGCTTTACGCGAAGAGTCTTTGCCAATGAGAGACTTGCTATCATGGCCTCATACTGGGACTCATTGTTAGAAGCTCGGAAGTTGAATCTCAAAGCATATTCAATGTTGGCACCATCGAGAGCTGAGCGTATCAACCCCGTACCACTTCCATTGTCACAGGAAGAGCCATCAACGAAGAGGCTCTAAATATTTGTACCTGATGAGAAGACCCCCTCTGTCATGACTCCTTTTTTGAAGAGGTATCGATCTTCCTCGTTTTTCGCACCTTGGTTCTTGGTCCCGTTGGATGCGAGCTCTTCCTGATCTTGGAAGATGTTTGGTGTCGTCTCTTTCGAATTTCGAAAGACACCGTGGTTTTCAACACCCTCTAGGCCATTCTCTGCCTCGACCTCTTCCCATGTAAACTCAGCGACAAAGTCTGCGAGGGCTTGCCCCTTGATGGCCGTCCTAGGTTGGTAGGTAAGATCGTACTCCCCCAATTTAATGGCCCATGTCATCAATCGTCCGGACTTCTCAGGTTTATGTAGGACCTGTCTTAATGGGGAGTCAGTGAGGACAACCATGGAGTGGGCCTGAAAGTAAGGCTTCATCTTTCTCGAGGCATGTATCAAGGCGTAAGCTAGCTTTTCCATGCGAGGGTAATTCTGTTCGGCCCCTTGAAGCGCCTTACTGTTAAAATATACAGGCCTTTGGATTCCAGCGTCTTCCCGTATTATGGCTGCGCTGATGGCTGATTCGGAGACTGCCAGATACACGTACAGTTTCTCCTCTGCTACAGACCGAGACAGCAATAAGGGAGACCCTAAATAAGACTTGAGCTGGTTGACGGCTTTTTCGCACTCTTCGTCCCATTGGAAGGCCTTTCTCAGCACCTTAAAAAACGGAAGGCACTTGTCTGTTGCCCTAGAAACAAACCTGTTAAGGGCAGCCACTCTCCCCGTAAGTCTTTGAACATCTTTGATACTCCTCGGTGTCTTCATGTCAAGTAAAGCCTTGATTTTTTCAGGGTTTGATTCAATCCCTCTCTGGTTGACGATAAATCCTAGGAACTTCCCAGCTCCTACTCCGAAGACACACTTTGAGGGGTTGAGTTTCATTCTGTATGAGTCCATAATGTCGAAGGTCTTCTCGAGATCCGTTACATGAGTGTTAGCCTTCAAGCTCTTCGTTAGCATATCATCTACATACACCTCCATAGTCTTACCTATTTGCTCTTCGAACATCTTATTAACAAGACGTTGGTATGTCGCCCCTGCATTTTTCAGGCCGAAGGGCATTACTTTGTAGCAGTACGTCCCTTTATCGGTAATGAAGGCCGTCTTTTTCGAGTCTTCTGCATCCACGAAGATCTGGTTGTAGCCTAAATACGCGTCCATGAAGCTCATGAGCTCATGTCCCACCGTAGCATCCATCATCTGATCTATACGAGGTAAGGGATAGCTGTATTTTGGACAAGATCTGTTCAGGTCAGTGAAATCAACACACATTCTCCACTTCCCATTGGCTTTGGGCACGATGACTGCATTTGACAACCATTCCGGATATGTGACTTCTCTTATACACTCAGCCTCTTCCAACTTTTTGACCTCTTCTCGGATGACGTAGTACTTCTCCCTGGAATAGAATCTTCATCTCTGTTTGATTGGCCTGGCATCTTTGGTCGCGTTGAGCCTGTGACTCATAACTTCAGGGTCGATGCCGGGCATGTCTGCGTGACTCCATGCGAAGACACTCTGTCTCCTCCTGAGGAAGTTTATCAGCTCTTCCTTGATTTCTACCTTTAGGGCTTTACCGACCTGGACGGTTTTTTCCGGCTCATCCTCATTGAGGACAATGGATTCTACCTCTTCCGCGGCCTCTCCCTTCTTCAACTTTATCTCATCTCGTGGGTCAAGCGTACCGATGCTATAAGTGGTGGTTGCCCTCTTATGGGCTTCTCTCTCTTCGGCCGAGTTGAAGTGACATTCTCGCGCTGTGGTCTGGTCACCTTGCACTTCCCCTACCCCATAAGGAGTCGGGAATTTTAGCATCCGATGGACCGTCGACGACACATCTTCAAACTCTTTAAGGGCCACCCTTCCTATGATGAGGTTATAGGCCGAAAACATGTTCTCGTCCATGAAGAAAAAATTTATCTTCTTAGTCAGCCTCTTAGGCCACTCATCACCCATCCGTACGTCCATCTCATACATGCCCAAGGGGTGGACCTTTTCGCCACTGAAGCCTATCAATGGGTGATGATAGGGTACCAGCCTTGCTCTGCTAAGACCTAGGCTCTTGAAGCAAGGCCAGAACATCACGTCCGCCGAGCTCCCCCCATCTATGAGGATCCTCTGCACCTCGCACCCATGCACCCTTGTTGTTATGACCAGAGGGTCATCGTGGGGGGATAAGATACCCTTGAAGTCGAGTCTGGATAACCCAACTACGAGGGTGTCCATGTCTACTTTCTTCCTCTTTTGCACTGTATCGAAAGACGTTAGATTCACAACTTCAAGTCTGGCCACTGACCTGGCCTCTGCTACGTGAGCCTTCCTATCAGCTACTTCAGAGCCACCTCCTGCAAATCCTCCACATATGGTGTCAACACCAAACGAGATCGTACCGACCCTCTTCACCGGGGTGTTGTCATCTTTCGGCGAAAGATCCGAATCGTCTCCATCATCACCTTATGAATCATCGTCTCTTCTGGACGGGACATTGTCACGGCATCTGTCATATCTCCTTTTCTTAGGGTCATCTCTTCCACCCTTAGGAGCTTTACCGTCCACATACTTCCTCAACTTTCCATATTTTAGCATCTTTTCAATCTCATCCTTCAGGGCGAAGCATCTGTCCGTGACATGGCCATGATCCTGGTGGAACTCTCACCATAGGTTTTTATTCCTCTTATGTGGCGGGGCTTTCAGTTTCTCTGGCCATCTCAGATTCCTGTTATTCTTAATCTCGTTGAGGATGTGCTCGCAGCTTACTGTCAGAGGAGTATAGTGAGCGAACTTGTCACCACCCGACCTCTTCTTCCCATCTTTCTTGCTTTGGGACTTTCCACTGCCACCGCGGTTCTCATCCTCATACTTGGTGGCCATTGCCTCTTACACATTCATTACTTTCCCTGCGGTTGCCAGGAGCTCCGCCATAGACCTAGGGGGGTCTTCCGCAAGTTTCCACAATATCTTCCCCTTCTGAAGACCTCCTATAAGGGCGGTCATGGCTATGTTCTCTTCATAATCTTTGACCTCCAACTTCTCTTTATTGAATCTCGCTATGTAGTCTCTTAGGCTCTCATCCTTGGCCTGCTTGACATACAACAGGTGGGTAGTCTTCTTTTGAGGCCTCACCCCAAAGCAGAAGTTGTGGATGAATCGTTCAGCCAAGCCTTTGAAGTTCTCAATTGAGTTCTTCGGAAGGGAGGTGAACCAACTGTGCGCTGCCCCTGTTAAGGTCCCAGAGAAGGCCCTATACTTCATCTTATCGGGTATCGAGTAGATGTCTGCTGCCGACTGGTACATCTCGATATGATGTACAGGGTTAGTGCTGCCATCATACTTGGGAGACACTGTAGGAGGCTTGAACTTAGCTGGGGTTGGGAAGCCCACTATCCTAGCCACAAATGGGGAGCCCTCTGAGTAACCCCTTTGTAATGGGTCCTTGCTTTTAATGAGGTCTCCTATCTTCTCCTCAAGGCGCTGGATAGAGTCATTCCACGGTCTTCCGCCATTAACCTGGCCGAGGTTATCCCCTGCCACCTCCATGGGATGGACCGAGGGTTCCCCTACCGCGACACGTCGGCTGTTGACCTCTTCCTGTTCCCTGCCTCTTCTTTCACAGTGTCGGCCTTGATCTAAATGACCCTGCCTGTTCCCTTTCTGAGAGTCTGCTGCGTTCCTTGATCTCGACAATCTCTGTCTTAGGTCATTCATCGGGCCTAATCTCTCAAAGGTCGACCCTCTTCTCAACCTATCAAAGGCTGACCCTCTTTGTTGGGCCTCTTCACCTCTTCGGCCGACACAACCTTGACTTTGCCGAAGAGGTCGTACAGCGTTATTTGACACCTCATACGGCTCCCAGCAGTCTTCCGGGGCTTCTTCCGCCTATATATCGTCATACCTGTCCTCTGGGCAAGGTTTTCCCTGCCTCCCCAGGCACAAGCGCCTAGGGTCAGCAACGTCCCTTCTCCGCTGGGGTGCAGGCTGGTCCTTCATTGGTGCCTGGGGTGGTCCCCTGGCGTCCTGAGGCTGAACAGCCGCCGGAGTGATCATATCCGGTGAGACTCCAGGTGGCCTCATCATAGTTTGGCTGAGCTGTGAAAATTGCACCTGCATAGCTTGTTGTGTTGCAGCTAAAGATCTCAAGGCTGCAGCTACCTCCGCCATTTCGGACTGGGGCGACGCCTGACTGGAACTAGGCCCTCCACCCCCAGGTGGCGGAAGAGGCGGTGGTAATTCTGGTGCCATATGTTAACACTATAGAGCTTGAGTAGCAGATGAGCTTAGTACCTCAAAGGACCTCTTTCAATGGTGAAGCAGCTCCACGCAAGGGGCGGTGCCTGGTTCACCACCAGAGTCTCCGGTGAGGTTAAGCTGAAGAAGAGGAAGAGATAGCTTCCTTTCTCTTCCCACAGACGATGCCAAAATGATGATGCTAGGATTAGCACCACCAGGTAAAGTGTTTTCAAGCTCAACCTAAGAACAACAATGGCAGCATAGTTACGTAATGGGTAGGAGAATGAGATGAGGAGAAGAAGAGAGAGCACCGAGATATAAGTGGTTCAGCCTAAATTGGCCTACGTCCACTGTGTGTGTGTGAATAACCTCACTGTAATAAGGCACTGATGGCCATGGATACAATCTCTCAAGCTCTCTCTCCCTACTGTGTATCAAGACAGAGTTTCAGCTAGGGTTGTATATCTTAGATCCTTTACAAGGTAGAGGATGTCCTCTATATATAGTACCTAGGGGGTGTAATGTACCCCCCATGCATGTAATGTGCATGTGTGTGATTGCCTCACCAATATGGGAAAGCCATCTGTCACTGTCACATGTAAAGAATGATGATGCAATATTCTTTCCACGTGTGAGGAATAATCTTGTTATAACTGATTTGTGTCCACGTGCCCTTATCCAAATGTCAGCATATGCTCGGCTATTGCACTTGGTGTATGACCTCGGCCTGGGAGAGGCCGAGGTTGGTAAGTCCAGGTGCTCATTCAGTCCAAAGTGACCATGTAGGTCTCGGCTTAATCCTGGCCGAGTCAATGGACAAGGTCGGCCTGAGGTTGAGCCGAGGTTGAGCTGGTGTGTTTGGAGCATCGACTAATGTCTTAATGAGGTTGCTGGTGGCTTCTTGCGAGCTCGGCCTATGTCTGGACGAGGTTGCCCTTCCTAGGTGTACTGGAGTGCTGCTGACCTTTATGATACGTGCACTGTCCCTTGGAGAGGTTGGTGGTAGTGTCGGACTAGGCCGACCTTGCTATGGCCAAGTGCTGATGCCGCATACTCAAGGCTTATCCAGTGTCGGCCATGATCTCGGCCGAGGTTGGTGTCTTCGAGCCGAGGTCACACTTGGGGCATATCACTTAGGAATCTGTACGAACATACTACGCTTTCAGCGTTGCCTTCTATTTGACCTAGAGCCCTAAGTTTAGGATTGTTAACTTCTATGGTGAGATTCCATTCTCCTGCTATAATGTATTTATATTAATGAATCTTATTTACGTTCGGATGTGTTCGTTTGCCGAACAACGAATGGACGATCGACGATGGTCGTGGGGAGGCAGGGCTCAGTTGGAGTTGTAAAATATTTTGGGGACGATGACCGTAGTCGAGGTCATCCCTATTGTTGCTCGGGAAAATGGAGTTATGAGGAATGCTAGGGTGCAGTATATATCTTCAAGTACCGTCATAGTAGAAAGTGGTGCCAAATTAGACTCGCCCAGTGTGGTTAAGATAGGAAAGAGTCAGAGGGGACTTAGAAGAGGACCGCATGTTGTAATTTTGGAAAATGCGGAGATTGGGCGTGTTAGCCAATGGAAGTTAGATATCCAAAGGCTTTGGCATATAGCGGAGTGTGGTATACCCGAAAGTGAATTAGGGTAAATTTTCTTGGATCGTAAGAGCAAAGCTTTATTGGTAGGAGTAGATCCCCACATTTAAAAAGCGAAATATTATGTCAATGGAAGGATCTTAGGTACGGTTAGACCACAAGTTCCTCTATATTTTGTTCAGAAGGAGGTGTGAAGAGTGTTCTGAACTCATCATAGGAAGGGTCGGACAGAGGTCCATTTGTGAAAATGAATTTTAATGATCTAGTGAATTTTATACCGTATGAAGTAGGTACAGTGGAGAAGAAAATTCTTAAGTGGGTAATAAACTCGCAAGAGGATTTACCAGTAGTGTGTTCCTTAGGACCAGCGGAACTAAGGGGAACAATGAGGGTAGTCATTAGGGTTGAGGTACCGGTGTTCGAAAGAAGGATAACCCGGATACAGCCAGCGTGGCCGGAGATAACTGGATTATATGAAGTAGTTTTACGTGGAGAGTAGGATCTCATGCATTTACTTTTCCCAAAGCGAGTAAAAGGACAAAAGTATGATGACTACCTGGGGCAATAATTGAGATAGTTTTTGGTTCGGTCCGGACGAGCGTGTTATGTTCGGGAACCATTTAAGCAGCCAGGGTGATTGGCAAGATATGAGTATGGGTTTTATTCTAGGGTGAACGAGGTATGATTTATTTGACACGAGCGAGTCATAATATTTTGATTAGCGCTAGATTCACGTGTGAGACGAGTTTAGGGGCTATATCGATAACATTATTATGTGTATGTATTTCTTGTTATTTAGCGAGTGTAGGGAGTGAGAGTATATTTTTATTGAGATTACTCATTTTAGTGATATGTTATACGAGAATGATGTTATCCTAGTTATGATTTATATTGATTTAAACACCTTATTAGACCTAGGTCCTAGACCGACGGATATCAATAACCAACAGAGCTGCGTAGTAGTGAATCGAGAGGGTTCCTTATTTGGATTTCGCTTTGCGAGACCTCCCATGCACGAAAGCAGCAAATGTCGGGAGCTGGGAGATGTTAGACCCTTGGACATTTTGGATTATTGTTCTTAGTATGATTAAATTGATAAATTTATTGGGGTTCGGTGTATCCCTTTGGCGAGATGAGACTTTTATTTTAAATGAGAAGAATTGGAATTTACATTAGTAATTTACACATTTATTGATATTTCCATTTTCCTTTCAATATTGGGCCAATGGAATAGGGTTGAGCCTATATATATGTGTATATAAGTTATGATATATTATGTAGCACACTTTTGTGTGTATGTTGTCTGGTTATATTTAATCTCGATGAGTAGGGACGTTTACTGATGTGATTCAGGGTATATTGGCTTTTATCGAATAGAGAGACATAACTCGGGATTTATTTATGCTAAGAAACTAATGACAGTAAGAGCGTAGTGATATACGTGGTTTTGTGTAACATATAGTGGACTACTATACTATTGTGTCAAGAGACATGAGTTTGAGGGTACGTGCTATGGACTAAGGGCCTAATGGATTTCGATGTTCCAATAATGCTAGGTAGTAGTGTATCGGGGGATTCCTTATTTGGATTTTGCTTTGCGAGGCATCCCACGCATGAAACTTTTTATTTATAGGGTGATTGAGAATACACTAGTATGATAGCCACGCTGTGAATGCGAGGGCAACAAGATTATGTGTATTACGTGTGAAACGTATGTGATGTTTACATTAATATGAGAATATTACAGGGTGTATGGGTGCCTTGGTTAGCTGATTTCAAACCGTTTGAGATAAGAGGATGTGGGAATATATGTGTGGAATATATGCTTGTGAGGCCGTTATAAATAAAGTTAAAATGGTAGGATGGATTAAACGTCATGTGAAAAAGACGAGGATCCAAGTATAGGTTTGCAATGAGAGTTATAACACCAGAGATGGTACAAGGATATCTCTTGAGAAGAGGAAAAGCCTAAATATTATGAAATTTGGAGCGGAGTCTAACTCAGTTGAACGTTGAAAGTGACTTTTGAGTAAATAGAATGGTGATGTCAATAAGGTATGAAGAGCCCAGAAGTGCACGTTGTGGCGAAAAAGTGCACGGGCTAAAACTCCTGGTATACCCCGGGGAAGAAGGGGAGTATATGTACCACTTAATGTGTGACGTTATAAGGGGAAGTTTGTATTTGGTGAGACATAATGAGACTGTCTCCAGGCGCACCACTTACAGATGGAAATAGGTTGGTTCGGGATGGCCAACCAGAACTTTTATATCAAGCTGAAAATTCCAGTGACGGAATGAGCGGACATGTTGGTAAAGGAGGAGTGCGCCGGTCCAAGGTGCCATCCAATATGGTTGTGAATCCGGATGAGATCCTTGAACCCCACCTTCGATAGGAATTTTTGGGAAATAGTGGGGATGATGCTTTGTTTTGGGCAACTCGTGTCATCTATGGCCCCATGAGTATACGGGAGGTGATTGACGACTAGTAAAGTGGTATGAATGCGATTCAGGAGTCACTACGGATAGCTTACTTTCGCAACTGACATAACTTGTAATTGAAGGAAAGCATAGTATGATAATTGGGAGAAGAAATTAACGATTGGTAGAGTTGTGTGTAGCCACTCGTACCTGTTTGTTGTGGATAAGGTGCCTATAAAGGTTTTGTGTCGAAAAGTCTAGTTATTCTCCCTCTGGCTATTTAGAGATGAGCGAATATATAGACTTTTGGATTGGACATGATTTAGAGTCCATTGTTAAGAGGGGCATTAACCACAAACTGTTATGGGGTGACTTTTGAGTGTCTTAAGAGTTACGCCTCCATGAACGGAGACTTAAAAGACTGATAGGAATGACCCGATATCCTTGTGGTTTCTCTCAGGATGGGAGCTTTGTGTTGGGGTGGATACGGGAAGCTGGCACTTAGTGATGTGAGACCTTCCAATAGAATTGAGGTGATTGACCCGATGATGTATATGCTCATCTTATTTGGATGTCGTTGGTAGAGCACAATGTGTGATGTGCCATTATTAATGTAAGAGTTTATGACTGATGGAGTGTATCAGTATGAAGAGAAGTGAATACGCTTGTTGTAAAGTTAGGGCTATAGTGAATAAGCCTTTAGATAAGTGGGTACCACTAGCGGGTATATATTGGAGTGACCCTTATGTTAATATGATTTGAATTTGGGTACTAGACCAGGTGGCGTGGTTGTGATCCAAGTCTTTGGTACCGGTTTTCTCCGAATTTCGAGGACAAAATTCCGTTGTAAGGGGGGAGAATATGATACCTTGTACTTTTATGGATAATTAAATTACATGACTGGGTGTAATTTAATAAATTGAGAATTTAAAGTAAGAGATGGACTAATTATATTTCATGTCGCAGGTGAACAAAAGTGATAGGTGATGTTATTTTATGCGAAAAATACGTGTGGAGATGTTTAGGTTTAAGATGTGAATTTTTTCTAAGTGACTCGGATGGGAATTTTGAGTGCACGGTTTGTTTCAGAAGGGCCAAGATAGTCAGAATAGAGTACTCGGGGGTAGTGTTTGGGTTCCGGGGACTTTTTGGATCGTAGGGACTCACATTTAAGTATACGAGTCCATTTTGGGTTTATTAAGTGATAAACCCTCATTTATCTCTTCTAAGCCACGAGATAAAGACAAAAAGAGAAAGAAAAGAAAGAAATAAGAAAGAAGAGAAATAAGGAAGAAAAGGGAGAAAAGAGGAGACTCGGGCCAAGTTTCGACGAATTCCGGCATGAGATCGTTGAATTTATCCAACCAAGCAAGTGTTTAACTCGCTTTAATTGTTGTAGTGTTTTCATAATCCATATTATAGTTGGTAATGAAAAACTATAAGATTTTGGGTTTTGGGATTCTTGCATAAAATGGGTTTTGGGGAAATGATTTCATATGATTTTAATGAGATGATAATCCTACATGAAATCTGAGCTAAAATCCATGTTAATGGTATAATCTTTGGTGATAAAATTGGAAGAAATGAAAATGGTGGGTTTAATAAGAATTAGGGTTTAATTATTGAATAAATTGAGGAATCCCATAAATTAATTGGTGTGTTGGGTAAATCTTAGTGTGTAGACATATATATATATATATATATATATATATATATATATATATATATATATATATATATATATATATATATATATATATATATATATATATATATTGATGTTGGGTGATGTTAAAAACCATAGAAATTAAGTTGGATGAGTTTTAGAATGAATTTGTGGTGTTGGAGAAGTTGAACTTTCGAAATTGTAGCGATTGGACCGGTTCATTTTGGGGTGTTACTGGATCAGTTCATTTATCATCGGATTGGTTCGTTTTTCTTGGCCACCGGATCAGTCTGGCTTTGAGAGAAAGTTAGAAAGGTTTTCCTTGGCCTAAAAAGGATTGGAGACGAATTCATTTTGGAGATAAATGTTTGGGGATCCTAAATAGAGTTCGAGGACCTCTATAAGAGTAAATGGGGGATGTATAAGTCTCGAGTTAGTGGGAAAGATCCGGGGTTTAAATTTAGGAATGTTTGGGACGATCGACATTCGAGGAATTATTCGGCAGGTTCATACAAATATATTTATGCGTGTAGAATATATATGCCGATTATATATGGGTAGAATATATATATATATATATATATATATATATGCCGGATATGTATGAGTAATATCCTAAGGTGAGAATAGGATAATATAAGAAAATGAGCTAGAGTGATAAGCTACTAATCGAAAATAATGAACGTGAAAATTGTATCATAAGTGAGTGAATACTTATGGAGTTAAAATAAGTTTTGTGTATACTTATTAATCTATAGGAATTGATATTCAGGATTATAGGCTAATGCCACGAGAGATAGGCATGGATAT
This sequence comes from Sambucus nigra, assembly GCA_949130495.1. NCBI lineage: Eukaryota > Viridiplantae > Streptophyta > Magnoliopsida > Dipsacales > Adoxaceae > Sambucus > Sambucus nigra. The sequence goes on from OX422209.1 coordinate 635,033,899, forward strand.
ACGGATATCATGATATATGTATATATATACGAGTATAGAGACAATATATATATGATGGGATTTTAAATATATCGATGTGTGATTGATATATTTATGTGAAACATACTCTTGTAGTGATATCATGGGAAGTTGCGCGATATGGGTGAGGCCCCGACTTGAGGAGCAGGTGCGTATAGTCCCCAGGTCATAGTCATCCATTATTTATATTGTGTGATCTTATTCTGGGTGAGAAGTCTCGGGTATGATTCGTTCTCACTTTCAGGTGAGGAACTATAACCGCTTCCCATATGTTGTATTTTTTTTTCACCAAGTTGGTGTGAGAGTCCAACCGCTGGTACCTAGGATGATATGTGAGTAATTTCCTGAAAGATGATGGCATTGAGAGACTGCATGCATTGAGTTATAACTCTCAGGGTTCGTTGTTATACTTATATAGTGTGTGATATATAAGTATGGATATACTTGATGTGCATAGTATATATATATATATATATATATATATATATATATATATATATATATATATATATATATATATATGGACTAAAATAAGGAAATAAATGTGAGTTAATTTCTGGTATCCGGGAGTAGAAAATTCGGAATAGAAAATGTAATATACATATATAATGATGAGAATATTGTATACGAGATGATAACTAGTGAAAGTTGTTCATAAGGTAAGGATAAATTAAGTGAGAGATTATATGTATAAGCTCGGGCGATAGCTTAGAATATTTATATTACGCGGGGTATGAGATAGCGTATGGTGACTCGAAAGTTTTGTGAGGTATTAATTAGCCTGGGTAGCGTAAATAGGGTGATTAAAATACATGCGTTCGGTGTGCACTGTTAGATGAGAGGTGAGGGGTGTCTCATATGAGTGTGACACCAGTTTAAATATGGAGAATAACATATTTAAGTATTAAAGTATGTTAAGCACTTGCTAAAATATTTTTAAAATTCGGGCTCTGACCCGTATCTATTTTTCTTTTTCTTTTCCTTTGTATGCTTTTTAGGTGTCCAGACACATGGACACCTGGATGACTATTCCTTCGAGTCAGATGTGCTACCGAAGCTGTGGATGTTAGCAGGAAATTTAATTAGATGCTTTTGTCCTTCTGATCTAGATAGGAGGTACTATTGTAATAATCGGGCATGTTGCCTAATTGATGTCATTTATTTTATTTACAGCAGTTTTATTTTATGCACATTCGACATGGTTGTATAAATGTTACCGAGAGTTATCAATTATTTATTTATTTATTTCCTTTATTGATTATATTTCTGTGTGAATGGTGTTAATTGTGCATTAAGTTTAAAAAGATTAGAAATTTTAAAATTTTGACGCCAGGCCTAATAGGTTTTTAGTATTTAATTATTTTCGATAGTGATGCTGGGAATGAAACCATTTGAGATTCCTGCTTAATTCGATATATGACTTATCGCCTGGTATAGCGGGGTGTCACATGGATATACTAGATTTGTATAGTATATATATATATATATATATATATATATATATATATATATAAAGAATAGAGTGTGACACCCCGCCTAATACAATACCGGGCGATCACTCCTATATCAAATTAAAACAGGAGTTTCATATGGATCATTCGTAGCATCACTGTCGAAAATCCATTTAATTACTAATAACTTATTAGGCCGGTGTCAAAATTTTACTTAACTACTCTTTTTAAACAACTACTAAATTAAAACATCCACACAGTATGCATAAATGAAACTGAAATGAAATAAAATAACCGAACACTCGGTCAAAGTATACAACCATATTGAATGCTACTAAAAGAATAACTAAATGCATTTGGGCCATTGGCCCGAATATTTATACAGTACTCCTAACTAGAGTACAAGAATGAAAGCGTCTATCGAGAACCTGCATGCATCCACAGCTGCTGCAGCTGACGTCTGACTCGAAGGAAATGTCATCCAGGCGTCCTTGTGTCTGGACACCTATATAATATGTATATATATAGCAAGAAAATAAAAGTAAATAAACGGGTTAGAGCCCGAGTTTGAAAATATTTTTGCAAGTGCATAAATGCTTTATTTTTAGAAAAATAGATTTTATCTCATATTTAAATTGGTATCGCACTCCCATGAGATACCCCTCACCTATCCTCTAATAGTGCATGCCTAGCGCATCCCTCTATACATCCTAGTCAAGCTACCCTGCTAAACTAGTCTATTTCCCCCGCCTACTAGAAGCCTATAACCTGAGTACTAAGGGATAAACTTCTCTCCATTCTCAACACTGCGCTAAGTTCGTGCGTGGGGTGTCTCGCGAAGCGAAATCCAAACAAGGAACCCCCCCGATACACTACTACTTGGCAGGGTTAATGGTAGAGATCCATTAGGCCCGTTAGCACAAAACAAAAGTATAAATACATACTTTTATATTTATAGACATATCACATTCATTCTTATACATACCTTACAATGTACATCCGGATAATATCTCCCGGACTGAGGTTTACCAATTCAATTTCATCTTTATAATACACATTCGGATCTATCTCCCAGACTGAGGATTCATATACAAAGTATTTGTCAATACTTTTCATTTTTCTCAAAACTTTCCATTTCCTTTCTCATATCCAGGAAATGTATTTAAAAGCCAATTTTATTATCATAAAAAAAAATGCTTTACCGTTTCATATGCTCCCATTTCCCTTCTTCCATCCAGGAAATGCAATTGAAGCAAAATCATTCATCCCATTTCCCTTCTTCCATCTAGGAAATGTAATTAAAGCCAATTTATTATCATAAGTTGCTTTAATACCAATAATGTCCCACATTATTGAACATAGTTATATATATCATATCATATAACGCGTTCTAAGACTGCCCGTTCGGGTTTCCCCACTGTGCGCGCCCCTAAATGACCATCATCTTTCAGGGCCTATCAATTACGACACCTGGGCACCTACAACGCAAGACGTCGGGAAGCGGTCATATGCTTGCGGGAGAGTCATAACAACAACCGAAATTACCTCACCATCGCAGAAAACATAACATAAACGCTCATATGGCCTAGGACTATATCCACCCTGCATTCATTAGCCAGGGGGCTTCACCTCACACACGAACTTCCCTTATGATGGCATTTAGAGAGGGTGTGTATCCATAAATTATTAATTATGAAAATTATTTCTTTTCCATTTTGAAAACATTCATTTTTACATTTTCAAAAGTCTTTTACATCACATCATATATACACTTTAATCACATAGTATATATATACCATATATTCATCCTCGAATATATATATGGCCATAATTGCCAATGACATCTAGCGATGACCATTAATCCCAAAGATTCTCTCAAAGAATCATAATCATGCATTCATATACGCATGATACTAAGCCCAAAGTATATCCTCACTTTGATAACTAATAAATACCTTATTCTCATTTAAGGACTTATTGGATATCTCCAATTATACTAATCCACACTAAATATATGTCTATATTCCCAATTTATCCTAATTATCTCATAGGATATTCTCAATAGTAATCGGTATACTTATGCTTTCTATACGCATAATTATATAGGCCTAAATTCCTACTAAAATATCCTAGGGATTATCCGTTCCCCGATCAATTTTAATTTTTAGTAGGTCATGTATTTCATTTCCATGAACCCAAGGATCTATCTCACTCCTATAGTCAATTAGAGGTCCCCACCCTAACTTAGGAGCCCTAAATCTTTAAATTCTACCATTTTTCTATTGTCCTCAAAAATATAATTAAGGGGTTATACATTTAAAAACCCCCACCTTGCCCTCCTAAATTTCCTCAATTAGAGGACTATGTACTCCTAAAGAGTCCCTTAGGTTATCCCAAAATTAACCTCGAATCCATTTAAAAATTGGGATTCATCCCGTCCAATTCACCCTAGGAAAAATTATCCAAGTTACTGTAGGGTCGATCGATCGACCCTTGGTCATCGATCGATCGAGGCTTCGATCGATCGATCTCTGCCAGTCGATTGATCGACCATGCCGGGCAGCTTCTTCTCCGAGAAGCTGTTTTCGGCCATTAAAGCTTCCCCAAGCTTTTGTCGCCTCACCCAATGTCCTACAACCTCAACTAACTACAAATACACATATATTAAGGGTTCTAAACATCCTAGAACCCTAAACCACCAATTTATTTTGATTAATTTCTAAGTTTCTCCAATAATAAAATTTTAGGGGTTTATTCGTTTTGACTCCCGAAAACCCGTTTTATCCACGAAAACCCAACCCAAAATATTTAGGGTTTGTTATACCAATAGTGATATGAGATATTTATGCTCAAAATAAATAAAGCAAGTAAACACTTGCCTCGTGGATACAATCCGACGATCCCGAGTCGAGTCCGGCGGAGTTTTGCCCGAATCTTCCTTTTTCTCCTCCTCCTCTCTCTCTTCTCTCTCTTTTCTTTATTTCCTTTCTCTTTTCTCCCTCACCCCTCTTTATATAGTGAGAAAAGGGTTATACCCCTTAAAACCCCAAAACGACTCGTTTACTCAATTACGAGCCCGTTTAACTCTAAAATACCCCGAAACTCAATTTCGACAATTAGACACTCTTTTCCGACTATCTCGGACATTCCGGGACTCACGGCGCAGTCGAAATTCCCATCCGAGGTACTTGACCGCAAATCACTATTCTAACCAAATATAACTTAATGCGGGTTTTCTAATCAAAATCTTGCCTTTTTGTCGCTTTACTCCACGACGACGTATAATTAAAATACTTCGACCTATTTAGTCCTAAAAATAATTACAACACCCATCGAAAATCATTAAATCCTCGAAAATCCCAAAAATTACTATTTCGAGAAATTCTCCAAATTGCCAATTTATATCCAAGTATGGAATTTAATTGTCTCCAAAAGGACGGGTTGTTACATAGAGTGAGAAGTAAATTATTGCATTCGGGAGAATAAAATCTGGAATCAAATGTGAGATACGTATATAAAGATGAGAAAATTATACAAGGGATTAATGACACTAAAATGTGAATAGTGTATAATGACTAGTGAAAGTTATTTAAAATGAACGGATAAATTATAAGTGAGAATTATAATATATAAGCTCGTGCAAAAGCTTATGATATTATATACGCGGGGTATGAGATAATGTATGGTGATACAAAGGTTTTTAGATTCTAATTATGTTGGGTAGGGTAATTAGGATGTTTAAAATACATCCGTTAGGTGTGCACTGTTAGATTAGAGGTGAGGGGTATCTCATGTGAGTGCGACACAGATTTAAATATGGAGGATATCAAATTTTAAATATTAAAGTATTTTAAACACTTGCAAATATTTTCAAAACGTTTTGGGCTCTGACCCGTTTGAAAATATTTTAAAAACATTTTAGCTGTCCAAACATAGGGACACCTGGATGATACTATTCCTTAAAGTCAGACGATGCTGTAGCAGCTGTGGATGCGAGCATGGATTGTTTAGACTAAATTATCCTTGTGATCTAGATATGAGGTATTATGAGTTATATTCGGACATGTTGCCCAACCGTTCTCATTTAATTTTTTTCTTCCGTATTTTTATTTACGCATATTTGATATGGTTGTATAAATGTTCAGCATAAACCCGATAATCCACTGTTACCCTTGGTAGCGCCAAAATGGGGGCCGATGTTAGATTGTCTTTCAACTCGTCGAATGCTAACTGACACTGATTAATCCATACAAAGGACACTCCCTTCCGAGTCAAATTGGTCAGCGGTCCTGCTATCTTGGAGGACTCTCTGATGAAACGGCGATAGTACCTTGCTAGCCCCAAAAATCTCCTAATTTCAATCGGTGTCATGGGCAGACCCCACTCCCTCACCGCTGATACCTTGCTTGGGTCTACAGAAATCCCCTAATCTGATACCATATGGCCCAAGAACTGCACTTCTCGAAGCCAAAACCCACTTTTCTCATACTTTTCGTAAAGTTGATGATCCTGCAATGTCTGTAAGACCAGGCAGAGATGTTCGGCATGCTCCCCCTCCGTGCATGAATATACCAAAATTTCGTCAATGAACACTATGACAAACTGATTGAGAAAATCTCTAAAACCCCGATTCATAAGGTCTATACCATGATAGAAAAGCGGTTTTTAGAACGTCTCCCTCACGAATCCTTAACTGATGGTACCCCGATCGTAGATCAATTTTGGAGAAGAATGCCGACCCTCGTAACTGGTCAAAAAGATCATTAATCCTAGGCAGTGGATATTTGTTTCGAATTGTGACCTTATTCAACTCCCGATAATCAACAAATAAATGGAGTGAGCCATCCCTCTTCTTCACAAACAACACTGGGGCACCCCATGGCGATGTGCTCCCTCAAATAAATCACTGACTTAAGAGTTGTTGAATCTGTGCCCTCAATTCACCCATCTCCGAAGGGGACATATGGTAAGGCACTCGGGCTATCGGCCTAGTACCTGGTGCTAGGTCAATGACGAACTCAATCTCCCGACCAGGTGGTAACCCCTGTATATCCCGAAATACGTCCTCAAAATCCCTCACCTCCAGAATCGAGCGTATCAGAACTTACTAAAATTAATCTATCCCTAATGGGTGCATTGTCATTTGTCAATTTATTTCACAAGTCCTAGTTATTGTGCATTATGATAAGTCTTATACAGAACTAAATGTGTTAATTTGTTATACACTGTTTTGTATTGTGATATTGAGCTGCTTATATATGGTCAGACCTCCACTACCAAGATATCAAGGGTAAAATAGATGGTGAGTTGCTATAAAAAGTCTTTAGGAATTAAGTTGGCACTGATCAAGCTAATTTTTATTCACTATTATTATTTTTATTTCCTTTTGTTCAAACTTTTATTCCTTAGCATTGAAGAAGAGTCAGCGAGAAGCCAACATTTTGGTTTAAACTAGTTGCAGGAACAAGGGGATTGAAAAACATGGCCAAGGAAATTGCAGAAAATTCTCAAAGTTGAAGTCTGATCTCACAGGTCAGTAGAGGTCACTCTTTCTTCATATGGAGGGTATATTTGACCGTGAAAGCAGCTACCTTATAAGTGTGAACACTTTTCCCTTCCTCATCTCCATTTCAATTTATCATGAATCTCTCTTAAAAAAAGAAAATGAAAATGGGAAATAACGAATGTTTTGAGCCATATACCTCTAACATCTACAGTCGAAGAGTTTTAAAACATTGTTTTTCTACCAAATTCTTAATAATTCTATTAAATAGTAATTTTTTAATTTCTCAGTATCGTTAGCTATTGGAATGTTGAGTGTTTTGGACTTCTCTTGTGGAAATATTTAACTCGTATCTTCCAATTTTTTCCAGTGGTACCCTCAAATCCCATTCGACATTGTTAGGACAAAGAGTGCTTTAGTGGAAAGGCTACAAAGGTGGAGAGTATATGATTTCTCTTGTATTATTCATTTAAATGAATACATATCTTAATTAATCTATCTATCTATCTATCTATCTATCTATCTATCTATCTATCTATCTATCTATCTATCTATCTATCTATCTATCTATCTATCTATCTATCTATCTATGACACCCCGACTAATTACATACCGGGTAGCTACTCCTTTATTCAAATTAATTCAAAATGTCAAGTTGGTTCAGTTCGTAGCATCATTGTCGAAAAACGTTTTAACAATTACTAGCCACCTAATATTTAAAAAGTGAGTTGTCAATTTTAATTGAATTCGATGTACATACAACTAAAATAAATTATGAAATACTGATACCACAACCATATCACAGTCGCAATAAGATAACAAAATAATAAACTAAAATTGGAGGAATACACCTCACAACAATCCGAACACTGAAGTAAAAAAAATACAAAGCCCGAATCATTAATTAATTACAACCCAAAATGTGAAATAAAACTGAATAAGTAAGATGTCTCTAATAGAAAAGGGGCGACATGCCCTACAGATGAGTAGATCTGAAGTAGAGTCAAGATAAAAGTGGAGTCGTCTATTATCGAGGTCCTGTAACTTCCACAGCAGCTACAGCACGTTACTGGAATGGAATCCCTACACTTGGTGTCCTGGTGGTTGGGGACCTAAAAAGGTTTTTTACAAAAAAATTGATTTGAAAGCAAACGGGTCAGAGCCCGATTGTGAAAACAGTTTAAAATATAGCAAGTGTTTAATATCATTAAACAATGAATATAAAATACATGATAGTGCGTGCACTCACATGAGTTCCTCACCTCTCAACTAATTGTGTACTCCTATCGTTCTCGTACCCGTTCTAGTCATCTCACTATCTATCTAGTCCAATACACAACTTAACATCACTATGCTATTCACGGTACGATTTTTGACATTTTATTATGAACATAAAATCTTACATTTTTATTTCTCGGAATTAATCATAATAATTATGAAGACTTTTCCATTTTTATCTTTACTAAAAATGTTACGAACATTCACACTTACAGTTATAATGACAGTTCCTTTCCATTAAAAACATATTAATCTCATCATAAATATACAATTATGGCACCCCGAGACTAAGCTGCGGTGCACACATACTCTGCTATTGAATCCCGGTACATCACGTACATAAGGACCACGTATTCCGAATCTCTCAGGAATCGTTTCAATAAACAATAATCACACATAATGGAGGCGAACATAGTTCACATCACATGGGTCACGCACATACCTACGCTCCCATGATCAACAGACTTGTTAACTTCTTAATAAGTCCTTCTCTGACCTATGTCCTCGAGGTACCAATCTAAATCTCCCCCGTAGGCACACAAAGATTAGATGGCCCTGATTGAACGTCGACCTCCCGTGATAGCAAGTATGGTAGGTATGTTGTACACAGATAAATACGTATGCTAAGCATTCACACATCTTAGACATCTTATCATAGTCATAGAGGTATATTTCTCAATTCTATACCGTCATTAAGTGTTACACGTTACAAGTCCCTGAATATAATACATAAAAGTTATCGACCCTTCTCACGTCGTAAATTTTAGGTACTTATTTCCTAACCCATAATTGTCATCCAGTTTACTATAAAATTCTATGTTTTACTCCTCAACGTACTCTAATATTCACAACTATACCCACTGGTCAACAAGGGAAGGTTATCACTCAATTTAAACAAGTCTACTGGACGTTCGAAATAAAATCAAGCCTAAAAGGCCATTCTGTCAACTCGTTAGAAGTCTCGTTCGAACGAGGCTGTTCGAACGAGTGTCGTTCGAACGAATGGATTCGAATGAACTACCAACTCGTTAGAAGGGGTACTGTCATCTCGTTAGAAGTCTCGTTCGAACGACCTAGACAGGTCTTCTAACAAGATGGCAGAATACGCCCAAAAAATTCCCAACTCGTTTTTCTTCAATTCCTCTTTTCAAAAATCCATTCTAAGATCATCCCAATTAAGTTTTATTATTAGTAAACTAATCTAAGTCCTCCTCGATCACTTTTTAACATATTATTGGGGTCAAATTGTCCTAATCAACATGTAATTAACATAAATTCCCAATTTTCACCCCAAACCCTATGAACATGAACCTAGAATTTAAATGAATTTAAAGACTACTTATTACTCTGGTTTTAGATCATCAAAAGTTATGTTTTGTGTATTAAATTCATCCATAAGCATTCTACATGCAATTCCTATCTCAAAATCATAAGTTTCACCATAATCCCATTAGTTTTCCTCAAGACTTTCTAGGCAATTAAAGTTTCTACACTAAACATGGAGGAAATATTCAATGAAATTAATAACATTAAATCAGTTGCCTTAGATTTGTTCTTCAGATTTGTTGCCGGTGTTTTAAGGTTGATTTTTCCCTCTTTATGGTCACAATCTCTTCCAAAAATGATGGTGGTGGGTGTTTTTTGTTTGGAACCCTATGATAACTTTTCTCTAACTCCCGTAGCCCACTTCTAATGCTTTTGGCTGGTAATGGCCTTATTGATCTCTTTAAAAATATAAAAATAAACTCTAAAATTCGTGGGTTTTAATTCCTCAATTTTTAAGATTACCAAAATACCCTTCTAGGTTATCGGTTTGGCCTAAAAATGCCCCGGGACCCAAACTAAACCCCCGGCTAGTGTTTTCTGACTATTTTGACCCTTCCGGACACGTTGGCGCACTCAAAATGACCATTCGGTTGATAAAAATATAATTCACTTTTTAATTTAAATAATTTTGTTCCTGACGCGACTAACACGCGCGTCCCAACTTAATTTCCGAAACTGCCGTATTTTCAACTCACGACATTTTTAATAAATCCAATGATCACATATTACCATCATCACTCAGTAATATTCAACAACATATTAATAACCAAATACTAACTCTCGTCCCGCTAGCATTTAAATCCGAATAAATTTTCCAATTAATTATCCCAAATTAATTTAATAAATCTCAGAATTAAAAGTAATTCCATTTAATTAACCTCATAATTAAAAGCCATAAAAATACGGGGTATTACATACTCCTCGAAAAAGTAAGGCATGCCTGGAAAAATTAGGTATCCTTCGGTACTCAAACAAAATATAAGGGAAGGTCCAATCACTAAAGCCCTCGCTTCACAACGAGCTTGTTTAACAGTCTTGATACTTAATTAGATTACACTACAATAGATGCACTTCACGTTGTGCTCTTACTAAACAACATTCGAATAAAAATAGCCTATACATAATTTGCTGCATTATCTCAATATAATTTTGAGTTCGCACTTCACTACGCATTAACTCCCGCGTTTATCAAAACACCAAGCTCCCACTCTGGAGGAAATCAGTAACACATATGACTACCTTTTCCAATTCGTTGTATCTCTGTTCCCGACGTTGTGACTTTTACACAAGGGAAAACCACTTCAGTCGGTTGGTGTTGCACAAATATTTGTAAGCACCTTGTCCACTATAAATAGATACAGGTGCTTTCCCCTAACTCTACCATTGGGAAATATCTTCTCCCTATTATTACAATATACCTCACTTACTAGTTATAACCGAAATTGAAAAGATCGCGATGAATCCAAAATTTCTTTCATACAATCCACCAGTCGTCAATCACCTTGCGCCTACATCTCAGGCTATAGGTGATACAACCCTCAGAATGAAGCGTCATCTCCACTACTTCTTTCCACCCCACCTTAAAGGTCGATTTCGGGGATCTCCTATTGGTTATGAATAATACTGCGCAGGACCACGTACCGGCGTGTTCAGTATCTAATAGTGTAAATCACCCAATTATAACCATTTCTCTCCTTCTGGACAACCTGTCCCATACCTTCGAAGGAGTTCGTTAAATATCTATAAGTTGGCAACTCCTCAAGGAAATTTACCAACTTGACTCGTCCATCTCTGTAATCACTCCAACCGTTCTACTACTTACTACTCCCCTTTCAATGCCGACTTTCACGTATAATTTCTTCCTATTAAGTGATACTCACTAACCCTCTTCTCCTTTCAACGTATACTAAAAGTTTCGACCCTTACACTTTTCACCACTTTGTGTATATCTGGACTCTTTATACCTTATTGACATCCTCATTCTATCTACTCTTGAGTCACCCTGAACATTCGATTGGTCGAAACTCTAATCCAAATTGTCCATAATAATTAAATATTTGCCTCCTCAAGAGATATCCCCTTATTAAATGGCTTTCCACCGCCTTTTTACTAAATTTGGCCGTGCTACTCTAATTACACATGATATTCATGAACACCTTCTCTTACGACGCTTAATTCCATAAGTAATAATTTCACCCATCTATATCCCTTCTTCCGGCGATTACTACATTAGTAAACCAATATGTCTGCACCCTGTGACACCCCTTATAACCCAATCGTACGGTTTTAAACATCATATACACTTCATACGTATCCCAAACTCTTTATTGCCGCTTTAAAGTGGCTATATCACTTGGGCGTTCTAAATCACCTTTGAATTTGAAATCCTAATCCTTCTTAACTTCAATGCATCCTTCAACATGCCATGACAAAACTAACATTATCAGTACTTACATCGTAATTCACTAACAACTGGCTCTACTGGACTTACATCATAATTTACCCCTTGTTACTTCCAGTTATAACTACTTACTTCCATAACGATTGAGGTATCCAATTCATGGACGGATGGTCTAACATCTCCCTACTACCAACCTTATGCTAAGTTTCATGCGTGGGATGTCTCGCAAAGCAAAATCCAAGTAAGGAACCCCCCCGATACACTACTATCTAACATTGTCGGTCATCAGGATCCGTTAAGCCCTCAGTCCATAACATGTACCCCTATATTCCCGTCTCTTAACAACCAAGTTACATCTCCTTCCGCAATTACACTTAAACAAGGAACTCCTTCTGAAAGACACTTTCTCTTGACATTGATGGTAAATATTCCATATACCACATGTAAATATAATCGGGCTCTCAAAATCCCATCCCCAGACACACAACTATGAGTATAAACTCTCAAATCTCTAAAGGGTGCACTCTTCTTATTACGACATCCTCAGCGTTAATTATAATAACCAGCTAAACCTTTTCGCTGACTAGTAAACCAATTACATACGAATCATATCATTTAAATCCCCACGCATACTGGGATTAAATATCCGAGACCATTATGCCTTTTTGAAATCATAGAAATATTTATATATACACACATATATACAAAAGTACAATTGCGAGCCCGACCCTCTCACAAATGGGGCCTCGCCAGAACCCAAAACATTCTACCCTAAGGTAGTAACTCCGTAAACTTGTAATACCAGCACACTATCGGTACAATTATATATAAAACCACACTTATGATAATATCATACTCGTATAATACAACACTAAAACGAGTAATTTCAATAAATCATATACTTCTATCAATATACCCATTCATCCTATACGGATAATAATAAAATTAACCCCACACTATCAGGGAAAAATGTTCACATAAATACTAAAATTTCCGATACTCACTAAACTCGACTCTCAAGAAAAAATGACAATAACAACAATAACCATTGTAGCAACTCGTTCATATCACAAACCACATACAACATCATCTGAGGATATAACTCCTACTTCTATCCTGACAATCGTCCTGGCTGCTCAAATGGTTTCTGGACTTAACACACCTGTCCGTACCACACCGAATATTTCAATAACTGTTGCCCTTGCCAGGCATAATACCTTTATCCCTACACTTGCATCGAGAAACATTTATAATGCACGGGTTTTCGCTCCCCACAAAGTAACTCTACACATACTCCACTTATTTTCGATCACCCTGACCATGTTAAGGTGGTCCTTCTCTCTGACGTTGGTAATCTCGGCTCTGATGACTACCTCCATTATTCCCTTAGCTCGATGGACCTAAGGAACACACTACTAGTTTCTACCTCTCTTACTGAAATTACCACCGCTCGGTAATAATTCAGCTATCCGAATCATTTTAACGGGTTCCCCATTGGGTCTTCTCCTTGTGGTGTTTCTCTAACACCATTTTCCCAATCTTACTCTATAGAAATTCCTCGATTTTTGTATCTCCCCACCCAAGGAAACATTTACCTCCAAATTTACACCACGCGATATTATTACTATCTGCATTGACCGTCCAAGCAAAATTCCCCAGAAGATCTAACAATTCATCTTGTATGTAAATTCTCCTTTTAACATCCTCTTCTCCATTCCACCTACTCCACCCAGTGTAAGGTTCGCTACATCATTAAATTTCTCCTCACAAGGTGACCTCTATCCGTCCCTCTTATGTGAGTTCAGAATAACATTCGCCTTTCAACCTGAACATATGATGAAGGAACTTATGGTCAAACCATACGTGTGCGCCTTCTGTCGACGTCACATTCCAGTTCTAAGTGTGGTGATTGTCTCTCACCATTGAAACTCCGCTCTCACGAGCCAAGAAAATTTACCCCAAATTTTCACTCCCAATGGGCCATACCCCGACGTATGTCCAAGACTTTGGATATATTAAGTTCGTTTGGCTAGCACCCGCCATCTCCAAATTTTGAATATTTCCACTACTGATTCTCTTTAATGTCTCACCTACTCTTTCTCTCCCATTCCAACCTTGTTGGATGAGTCTAATTTGACCCCACTCCTGCTATAGTTGTATCTGGAAGTCGCAAATCGCGCCTTCGCAGTCTATACTGTCCTGGACTTTCGTGCCATAATATGGGTGACTTCAATTACAGTCATCCCTCTTTAATAAATTTAATAACCTCAACTGATACTTGCCTCCTGCAGTTCGCCCAACCGTCTTCGCCTGACGTACTACATTGTTTGGCGCACGAACACACCCGATTGCAAATAAGATTCACTATCATACATATCGAAGCAGGAGAACGAAACCTCACTAAAGAAATCAACAATCCTAAACATAGGGCTCTATATCAAAGAAAGCTACGCAGAAACATAACAAGCCGTACAGATCCTAAGGACACTAGAACCTGATGCTCTGATACAACCTGTGATACCCCGACTAATTAAATACCGGGTAGCTACTCCTTTATTCAAATTAATTCAAAATGTCAATTTGGTTCAGTTCGTAGCATCATTGTCGAAAAACATTTTAACAATTACTAGCCACCTAATATTTAAAAAGTGAGTTGTCAATTTTAATTGAATTCGATGTACATACAACCAAAATAAATTATGAAATATTGATACCACAACCATATCACAGTCGCAATAAGATAACAATGTAATAAACTAAAATTGGAGGAATACACCTCACAACAATCCGAACACTGAAGTAAACAAAATACAAAGCCCGAATCATTAATTAATTACAACCCAAAATGTGAAATAAAACTGAATAAGTAAGATGTCTCTAATAGAAAAGGGGCGACATGCCCTACAGATGAGTAGATCTGAAGTAGAGTCAAGATAAAAAGTGGAGGCGTCTATTATCGAGGTCCTGTAACTTCCACAGCAGCTACAACACATACCCGTTCTAGTCATCTCACTATCTATCTAGTCCAATACACAACCTAACATCACTATGCTATTCACGGTACGATTTCGACATTTTATTATGAACAGAAAATCTTCCGTTTTTATTTCTCGGAATTAATCATAATAATTATTAAGACTTTTCCATTTTTATCTTTACTAAAAATGTTACGAACATTCACACTTACAGTTATAATGACAGTTCCTTTCCATTAACAGTATATTAATCTCATCATAAATATACAGTACTGGCACCCCGAGACTAAGCTGCGGTGCACATATACTCTGCTATTGAATCCCGGTACATCACGTACATAAGGACCACGTATTCCGAATCTCTCAGGAATCGTTTCAATAAACAATAATCACACATAATGGAGGCGAACATAGTTCACATCACATGGGTCACGCACATACCTACGCTCCCATGATCAACAGACTTATTAACTTCTTAATAAGTCCTTCTCTGACCTATGTCCTCGAGGTACCAATCTAAATCTCCCCCGTAGGCACACAAAGATTAGATGGCCCTGATTGAACGTCGACCTCCCGTGATAGCAAGTATGGTAGGTATGTTATACACAGATAAATACGTATGCTAAGCATTCACACATCTTAGACATCTTATCATAGTCATAGAGGTATATTTCTCAATTCTATACCGTCATTAAGTGTTACACGTTACAAGTCCCTGAATATAATACATAAAAGTTATCGACCCTTCTCACGTCGTAAATTTTAGGTACTTATTTCCTAACCCATAATTGTCATCCGGTTTACTACAAAATTCTATGTTTTACTCCTCAACGTACTCTAATCTTCACAACTATACCCACTGGTCAACAAGGAAAGATTATCACTCAATTTAAACAAGTCTACTGGAGGTTCGAAATAAAATCAGGCCTAAAAGGCCATTTGGTCAACTCGTTAGAAGTCTCGTTCGAACGAGGCTGTTCGAACGAGTGTCGTTCGAACGAATGGCTTCAAATGAACTACCAACTCGTTAGAAGGGGTACTGTCATCTCGTTAGAAGTCTCGTTCGAACGAGGTCGTTCGAACGACCTGGGCAGGTCTTCTAACGAGATGGCAGAATACGCCCAGAAAATTCCAAACTCGTTTTTCTTCATTCCTCTTTTCAAAAATCCATTCTAAGATCATCCCAATTAAGTTTTATTATTAGTAAACTAATCTAAGTCCTCCTAGGTCGCTTCTTAACATATTATTGGGGTCAAATTCTCCTAATCAACATGCAATTAACATAAATTCCCAATTTTCACCCCAAACCCTATGAACATGAACCTAGAATTTAAATGCATTTAAAGACTCCTTATTACTCCGTTTTTAGATCATCAAAAGTTATGTTTTGTGTATTAAATTCGTCCATAAGCATTCTACATGCAATTACTATCTCAAAATCATAAGTTTCACCATAATCCCATCAGTTTTCCTCAAGACTTTCTAGGCAATTAAAGTTTGTACACTAAACATGGAGGAAGTATTCAATGAAATTAATAACATTAAATCACTTGCCTTAGATTTGTTCTTCAGATTTGTTGCCGGTGTTTCAAGGTTGATTCTTCCCTCTTTATGGTCACAATCTCTTCCAAAAATGATGGTGGTGGGTGTTTTTGATTTGGAACCCTATGATAACTTCTCTCTAACTCCCGCAGCCCACTTCTAATACTTTTGGATGGTAATGGCCTTAGTGGCCTCTTTAACAATATAAAAATAAACTCTAAAATTCGTGGATTTTAATTCCTCAATTTTTAAGACTACCAAAATACCGTTCTAGGTTGCCGGTTTGGCCTAAAAATACTCCGGAACCCAAACTAAACCCCCGGCTAGTGTTTTTTTGACTATTTCGACCCTTCCGGACACGTTGGCGTACTCAAAATGACCCTTCGGTTGATAAAAATATAATTAAATTTTCAATTTAAATAATTTTGTTCCTGACGCGACTAACACGCGCGTCCCAACTTAATTTTCGAAACTGCCGTATTTTCAACTCACGACATTTTTAATAAATCCAATGATCACATATTACCATCATCACTCAGTAATATTCTACAAAATATTAATAAACAAATACTAACTCTCGTCCCGCTAGCATTTAAATCCGAATAAATTTTCTAATTAATTATCCCAAATTAATTTAATAAATCCCAGAATTAAAAGTAATTCCATTTAATTAACCTCATAATTAAAAGTCATAAAAATACGGGGTATCTATCTATCTATCTATCTATCTATCTATCTATCTATCTATCTATCTATCTATCTATCTATCTATCTATCTATCTATCTATCTATCTATCTATCTATCTATCTATCTATCTATCTATCTATTATATATAATTATTCTGTTTTATCATTTTAAAAAATTGAAATTGATATGTGAGTGCCATTCTGAAATTTTAGTATGATGTCTGAAGTCTTCATTATCAATTTTCATGATGTTCAAGTTTATGGTTCTTGTTGGTATGATGAGCTTGTCGTTGGCGCAATAGGTTGCGCCACAAATATTAGAACTATGAAAGTATATTAAATTGTATTATGCACCAAGTAAATCCACAACAAATGTCAAATAGAGATTCTTACAAAATCTCAAAAGTCAACTCTTTATTTCATTATTAAATTGAAACATTACTTTGATATTTTAAGCTGTTGGACTATTCTTATGTCTACTAGGATTTAGAATTCAATAGTATGTATATTCTTCTTTTGTTTTCAACAGATATCGACAATACACAGTTTCTTACAAAATCTATGTATGTGCAGGCAGTCCTTCCACAAGGAATTATTCCTTTTATCTTTGCCAAGGAATACAATGTTCATCCTGGAATATTAAGCACTAGGTTAGAACATAGAATTCAAAATCTTATTTTATTGCCGCCCTAAGCACATCTGATGTGTAAAATTGTTAAGAACTTGCAACGACTTCCATTTCATTGTAAATCTTTGGTATTATTCTGTATTTGACTGGTAACATATATCAACTTGCAGGGTCCGAGACAATGGCTTCATGGTAAGCCAATCTACTCTTTGAGTCACTTCTAAGGCACGTATCTGATTTAGTTTTTTAAAATAAAATGATATTTATGACAATTCTAATTCATTCTATTAAATTTTAGGTTTCATGGCATATTATCATTTTGGAGGCTGCTGATATGAAGCTGCTTTTATGGAACACTGACAGTCAGGGACATTTTGAAATTAGAGTTGTGTTGAATGAATTTAGTTGATACTTGTATATCTTCTCAATTAGACATTTGAAGTTGGATTACATATTTTTTATTACTACTTCTTTGTTTATATATGATGCTAATTGATATTCTGAGTTGAATTTTAATTGATATTCTTCTCATGTTAGGGTGGTTGTATTCAGATGATTGAATTTCTTTGGGTGATGTGTTGCTAATCAAATACTTTTTTTTAAATTTATATCAATATTTTTAACGGTTTTAAACACTTATTAAGTGCCAAATAGTAACGGTTCGAAACACTTATAAAATGACAAACGATAACGATTTTAAACACTCATAAAATGTCAAACAGTAACAGTTTTAAACACTTATAAAATATCAAACAATAAGGGTTTTAAACACTTATAAAATTTCAAACAATAAAGGTTCTAAACACTTATAAATTAGTTAATTATATAACACATACCTCCCAAAATTTTCACCGATTGAACTGTTACTAATTTCCATTTGTAAGTGTTTTAAAATGTTAAAAAAAATTACAACCCCTTGTTTTATAACAGTTTGAAACGTTACTGTTTGATTTGTAAGTGTTTAAAATAGTTATAAAATAGCGTTTTTGGTGTAGTGTCCGCATCCTTCGCCAGGGTCGGCCACCAATATCCCTGAGTCATAACTCTCTTGGAAAGAGATCGTCCTTCGATATGGCTTGCTCATAACCCCTCATAGATGTCACGTAGGACATAGTCAACCTCTGTAGGATGGACGCATCTAAAAAGGGGCAGTAGGAAACCCTTTTGATAGAGCACATCTCCTATAGTAGTGAACTTAGCCTCCTAGTATCGAAGTTTATTTCTCTTAGATCTAGTATCCGGGAGTTCCCCGTCTCAGATGTATTTGATCAAAGTATCCATCCATGATTCTTTCAAGTTAAAGTTTAAGCAAAACTCCACCCCATTGTCGTCCTACTAAATGTTGGGTCTATGTAGGACGGTAACGGTCCAACCGATCTTCGCTCTTATGGATGAGGCTAATCTCGCTAACGAATTAGCTTGGCTATTTTCAAGCCGGGGGATTCAATTCACCTTTGTCTCCTTAAAGTTGACCATTACCTTTTTGACCCTTTCCTAATACTTGGAGAATTTCTTATCTTTAGCTTCATAGATTCCCAGGATTTGGTTCACCATGAACTATGAGTCACTGTGCCCAGTCATGTGGTCGACGTTCAATACTCTGGATAGGGAGAGGCCGACCAATAAGGCTTCATATTCAGACTCATTGTTTGACGCTTTAAAGCTGAATCTTAGAGAGTACTCAATATCAGTTCCGTCTGGGGCCGATAGTATTAGCCTTGAACCACTACCATCTTCATAGGAGGATCCATATACAAACAATCTCCAAATTAGGCTTTCATTTAAGAAAGGACCCTCGGCCAGTGCTCCATATTTGAAAAAAAATCCCTTTCTATAACGTCAGCTCTAGCTTCATCGGTCAGCACTAGACCTGCCACTACCTTTTCAGGCAATACTATAGTTTCATCGTCTCTAACATCAACCTTAGTCTAAGTAAATTCTACTATAAAATTAGCTAACGCCTGCCGTTTGATTATATTCCTTAGCTGGATCGCATTCCTAACCAATTTATCAGGTTTATGGATGACTTGCCTCAAAGGAGTGTCAGTGATTACCACCATAGTATGATCTTGGAAATATGGTTTTATTTTTCTAAAGGCATGGATCAAAGCATATTCTAGCTTTTCCATTCTTGAATATTTAATCTCGGCCCTTTGAAGAGACTTGTTGTTTAGTATACGGGATTTTGAACCCCCTCATCATCTCGGATGATAGCTGCACTTATAGCCGATTTTGATACCACTAGGTACATGAATAACTTCTTTACTTGAATGGGCCGAGACAAGAGCATTGGGGACCCCAGATAGGCCTTAAGTTCCTGAAAATATTTCTCACACTCTTCATCCTAGAAAAATGCTTTTATCAGGATCTTGGGAAAACACTTATCTGTAGATCTAAAGATGAAATGATTGAGGGCCTCCACTCTTCTTGTTAGCCTCTGCAAATATTTTATGGTTTTGGGTGTCTGCATGTCAATCAGTTATTTGATCTTTACTGGATTGGCTTTAATCCCCCTTTGTTGATAATGAATCCTAGTAACTTGCTTGCGTTGACGCCGAACACACACTTCACATGATTCAACTTCATCCTTTAAAGGTCCATGGTGTGAAATGTTCTTTTAAGGCCGGACACATAATCCTCGGACTTGAGGCTCTTAGTCAGCATATCGTCAACATAAACCTCTATAGTCTTCCCGATTTGGTATTTGAACATCTTATTGACCAACCTCTGCTAGGTTTCCCCTGTGTTTTTAAGATCGAATGGCTTGAACATGTAGCAGTAGGTTCCTTTATCTGTAATAAAAGAGGTTTTCTCAGCATCGACCTCATCTATGAAGATCTGGTTATACCCTGAGTAAGCGTCCGTAAATCTTATCAGCTTATGTATAGCCGTTTCATATACCATCTGATCTATACGAGGCAAAGGAAAGCTGTCTTCAGGACAAGCTTTGTTTAGATCAGCGAAATTCACACACATTCTCACTTTCCATTGGCCTTTGGGACAATTATGATGTTAGAAAACCACTCTGGGTACTGTACCTCCCGGATGAACTCAGTTGTCTGCGGATTTTTAACCTCTTCTTTAATGACCTCATACTTTTCTCTTGCATAAGTTTTTCTTCCATGCTTCACAGGTTTCATTTTCTCATCAATATTCAGTCGGTGGTAGATGACCTTTGGGTATATTCTCGGCATGTCCTCATGACTCCATGCAAAGACATTCTACCTCCTCCTTAGTAGTTTCACCAACTCTTCTTCAAATCCTTCTTCATTACTTTTTTGATTTGGATGGTTTTTTTGGATCCTGTTTATTGAGGACAATGGGTTTCATTTTCTCTGCGGGTTCGCCTTTCTTTAGCTTTTTCGTGTCCCTTGGGTCGAGAGTATCAATATTTTATGAAGTGATTACCTTCTTGTAAGCCTATTTCTGTTTGGCTCAACTGAAGTAACATTCCATAGAGTCCACTTAGTCCCCTTGAACTTCCCCTACCCTATAAAGAGTCAAGAATTTTATGATTTAGTGGACTGTGGATTGGGCCACCTCAAACTCCTTGAGTGCTCCTAAGAATAATATTGTATGTCGAAAACACGTTCTTGTCCATCATGAAGAAGCTTAATTTCTTGGTAAAACACCTTGTCCAGGTGCCTATACAAACGTCCATTTTGAATACCCCTAGAGGATGGGCCTTCTCTCCGCTGAAGCCGATCAATAACCGATGGTATGCGATTAGTCTCTTTTTACTGAGCATTAAACCCTTAAAGCAGTCCCAAAACATTACGTCAGTTGAGTTACCTCCATCAACTAGTATGCATGACACATCATACCCATGGAACCTGGTGTATATGACCAAAGGGTCATAACGAGGGATTAAGATGACATTGAAATCCATTATCAATAATCCCATTAGTAGGGTGTCCATGTGCACTTTCTTCAACTTTCTTGGCTTCGGCTCTGTCGTAACTGAGTTAACATCCAACCTCTTAGGTGATGAC
Organism: Sambucus nigra; assembly: GCA_949130495.1. Taxonomy (NCBI): domain Eukaryota; kingdom Viridiplantae; phylum Streptophyta; class Magnoliopsida; order Dipsacales; family Adoxaceae; genus Sambucus; species Sambucus nigra. The sequence goes on from OX422209.1 coordinate 635,055,700, forward strand.
TTTTTTTCCACTATGCAAGATTTACGGTTGGCCGACTCCGTTCCTCCACCGGCTAATCCCCCACATATCATTTTGGCATCGAAGGATATCATGTGCATTCGACCTTTGGCTTTTGGGATCTTAGGCGGGAGCTCTGGGTCACCCTTTTCACTGTCTTATTCATCATTTTTTTTGTCAATTAGGCCCTTTCATCTCGACTTTTCGGCCTTTAGAGTCGTCTCTGGCACAACTCTGGTCCATATACTTTAGGATCTTTCCTTGATTCAACATCTTCTCTATCTTATTTTTCAGAGCAAAACATTTATCAATTGTGTGCCCGTGATCTTGATGAAACTCACACCATCTGCTTTTGAGGATCAATTGTGTGCCCGTGATCTTGATGAAACTCACACCATCTGCTTTTGTCCCTCTTATGAGGAGGGGACTTAAGCCCTCCTGCCAGCGAAGCGCCTTATCATCCTTAATCTCATTGAGGATCATACCTGGGCTCATTGTTAGGGGGTATATTTAGCAAACTTATCTTCGGTCAATATTTTCTTCCCTTCCTTATCTTTTCTCTTGCTACAATAAGCCTCCTTCGTGTCTCCCTTTCTTGGCCTCCATGGCCTCCTCCACATTTATGACTCTCCCAGCCGAAGCTAGAAGTTCTATCATGGGTTTTAAAGGATTATCATAGAGTTTTCATAGGAGTTTTTCTGGCTATAGGTCACTAATGAGAGTTGCGATGGCTATATTCTCCTCACAGTCCTCTACCTCCAACTTCTCTTTATTAAACCAAGAGATGGAATGCCTAAAGGTTTCATTCTTTCTTTACCTCACGTGTAGGAGATGGGTTACCTTTTTCGATGGCTTTATACCAAAGCATAAATTTTGAATAAACTTCTCGTCCAGCTACTTGAAGTTTTTAATTGAATTCTTAGGTAAGGACGTGTACCACATTTAGGCGGCACCTGTGAGAGTGCTAGAGAAGTCCCTGCACCTCATCTCGTTTGGGGTTGAGTAGATGTCGATTGACGATTGATACATTTTTATATGGTGCACTGGGTTTGCACTTCCATCATACTTTGGGGTCAGAGTAGGAGGTTTAAATTTTACAGGAGTAGGAGAGCTTACTATCTTGGCGATTAAAGGATACCCTTTTATGTAACCTCGGTGGATTAGGTATCGAATATTCAGCAGTGTACTAATCTTATTTTCCAACCTCTGGATGGATCTGTTCTAAGGCTTCTCCTCTACCACAACATTGTCTACTCTCCCTTCCCAGTCAACTAGATCTGGTACCTACTCTCATCCAGCAGTTGTCTGTCAGATGTTTACCTCCCTTTTCTCCCCCTCTCATTCTTGTTATGGCCGACCATCACTGTGTTTGCTATTCCCTCTGGAGGCTTCATTGCTTTGAGAACTGGAGATATGATCATGTAAGTCTCCTTCTGGACCAAGATGGTCAAAGGATGACCCTCTACTAAGCTAATCAAAGGTTGAAGTCCTTGGTCGACACTATGGTGTCGGCCTAACACTTTTTCCCTTATTGGTTGGAGTCCGGTGAATTGTGTCACCTGAAATCTCATAAGGCTCCCAGTCTTGGTCATCTGGACAATCCTGCACTTATTTTCCCAGGTGAAGATGCCTATGATCAACAATATCCTTCCACCACTGGTGGCACTGAGCCTCATTTTCTGGGGCCGGGGGTGGTCCCCCTATCGCTGGATCCACTATCTTGCTAGCGAATAGAGTGATAATCAAGGTTGTCTCTCTTGGTGCTCTACCCAAGAAACTTTGGCTAAATTCCATGAACTATTCAATAACACCCCATAAGTTTGAGCATTTAGAATTGAATTAATTCGGTGAATTTTTTAAATTACACACGTGCAGTAATTTGATGAAATAAAATATTATGTGTTTATTAAATATTGATAGAGAGAGAGATTATGATTAATATTTATCGAACAAATTTACTAAGTGTGTAGTAAATAACATGTGATAATTATCATACGTCATAGTGATAAATATCGACAGGATTATCTTATATTTCAACCGGGAGTTGTGTGTAGGCTATGTTAAGGTTGAGATAGGAAATTTATGTATAGTGACTCGGATGGTGATTTTGAGGTCATAATTGATTCCAAATGGGCCGGCCGAAATAGGCAGAATATAGTATCTGGGTGTATTAATTGGGTTCCGAGGCATTTTAGACCAACCATGCATTATGTAAGGGTGTTTTGGTCATTTAGGGGTTTAGGGTTGGTAAAACTCCAAATTTTAAAGTTATATATCTGCCTCTTGGGTGTAGGAGATTGGGTTACAATACTTGGGAGATAAGAGAGGGTATAATAGAGGGTAGGAGAAGGGTTCTTATGCCAACCTACACCATTTTTCACCACTGTCATCGCCGGAGAACTCAGCCCTAAGGCAAGTGTTTAAACTTGCAATTCTTTAAGTACTTATATTACCCATGATAGTGTAGGGTTAATATTGCATGAAAACATAATTTTGGGGATGTATATTGGGATTTGATTCATGCTTTCCTGGGATATCATCTTTGAAATCAACCTCATGTTAATTTAACACGAAATATGAGAATTAGGATTCAAAAGAATGATATAAATCCGGGTTCTTGAAGATGAACATGGATGAAAATTAAATTTAGGGTTTATATGAATAAAGTGAGAACTTAATCTTGTTAATTATGAATTCCATGATGGTTTGAGGATATATTACGTTAGAAATTTTTTAAACATTCATATATGAAGTCTAGTTAATTTGGTTGGGCGTTTGGGTGAGTTCCATAGAGGTTTGGTCGTGTGACAATGGAAGAAAATGAATTTGGAAGAAGACAATTCAAGCATGTATCAATCGATCGACAGTTGCTAGAAATGGGATCTTTGTTTATTTAAGTAGTTTTCTTTACCCACGATTACGCGGGACTTTGGTAATGTTTTATTAACTATATGAGGACTTGGAGAATATCAGTAGACATATAGTTAATGCTTCGCTTAGTCATGATAGGGTAAAAATGAAATTTGTACCGACTAAATGAAACAATTGTGTTAAGTATCGAGAATATAAAATCGGGTTACGGGAAGCATGGATGATAGCTTAAAATTGATAGCATTAAATTAGTGACGTATTAACTACTAAAATTACTTAAGGGATAACTAGGACCCTTCGGGTAGTGAGTGATACTCGGGAAAATAAGAAAACAATATGCAGTGTGAATCATAGATACGTTGGGTATTTGGGACATATGAGAAATGTAATGTGTTGATACCAAAATTAATATGCTGATATAGACGAATAATAAGAAGACACGTGGCACAATAGCAACGAGGAAGTTTATTTCCCCGACTAAGTCATACTCACTCCGAGCAGCAAGTGCACTCCGAGGAACTCCAACACTCCGAGGAACTCCTGGACGACGAGCAACTAAGGCGGTCCGAGCTGCATCTCGGCCACAACATTGATTGCCAGATAATCAACAGTTCAACTATTCATTAAATGCTAATCATACAGACGTATACTCTTAAAGGGCATTAATTGTTTACCCTTTCACATGTACAACCCAAGGGCTATAAATACATTGTATCATCCTCATTCAAGGGGAATGGATTTTCTTGATAGAATTACATATCGAGAACTCCAAAACACTTGGCAATAACATAAACAGTGGACGTAGGCCATTCTTATAAGGTTGAACCACTTTAAAATTCTTTGTCTCATTTACATTTATCTGTGATTAAATAATTAGAAGCAATCTAATTTTTTACATCAACAGATTGGCGCCGTCTGTGGGAATACTAGTGTGTAACACTACGCTGCTCGACAGTAAAAACAACACGATAGTTCAAGCTCAGACCAACTCCGGTTGGTAAAAGGGCGAGAACACGATAGTTCGAACTCAGACCAACTCCGGTTGGTAAAAGGGCTTGAACAAACCATACTCCTTTGGTTAGGAGGCGTACACTAGCTCAGACCAACTCCGATTGGTAAAAGGGCGAGTGGACATGATAGTTCTAACTCAGACCAATTCCGATTGGTAAAAGGGAAAGAACACGATAGTTCGAACTCAGACCAACTCCGGTTGGTAAAAGGGCGAGAACAAACCATACTCCTTTGGTTAGGAGGCTGACACTGGCTCAGACCAATTTTGGTAAAAGGGCAAGTGGACATGATAGTTCGAACTCAGACCAACTCCGGTTGGTAAAAGGGCAAGAACAACATCAACATTCCTAAAAATGCCAACGTGTTTGGTTAGGAAACAAGATATGCACTCAAATGCCAACTTATGTTGGTCGGGAGGTAAGATTATTACAGAAAATACAAAAAGTTCCTCGAAGAACAAAATATTCCAAAATGAACCAAGTATGGTTGGTCAGGGATCAAAACCCACTAACTGTAGTTGGTCGACGAGGAGAAAATATTCCAAATTGTACCAAGTATAGCTGGTCGGGGATAAAAATCCACTAACTATAATTGGTCGACAAGCACAATTTAACAACCTTGGTTGGTTGGAAAAATTTTAAACATTTTTAAACTCATTACTTTGTTATTAAGTGATCGAGCAATATTACTAATACTTGTAACTTTTTTACTAAGTTGGTCGATGAACAACACAATATTGTTATGCAAGCACAAATATAAAGTGTTTGACAAATACAAGACAATAGCAATACAAATTTGCAAACAAAAATGAAACTCTTTCATTAAATTCAAAATGAATTACACAAATTTATTACATTGATATTAAATTGTGTACTAATTATTACATCAGAATTTCCTATTCTACTGGTCTTTTCCCTTCTGCTTTTGAAATAGGCTCCTCTCCAGCGGGAGGATCTTCCAGGCAAAGGGTAGAATTAATGAAGTTAATATCTCGAAGCATTCTGACGTTCTTTACTGAAGGTGTGTCCAGTAGATGCTCGGGACGAGATACTTCGATCTGAGAATGAAGATTGTAGTCACCGAGGTATTTTGCAATTAAGCTCTGAGGAATGGCATGAGATAGGATCCATTCCATGTCCAAATTATACGGTGGCACAGGCAAGTCAAGTACCCCAGGATCATAATAGTCCCACAGGTAGTGTCCTTGTTCGAGCTTTAGCACGCCCAAGGCATTCAGCCAACCTTGCTTGTAGCCCTCATTATTGGCATTCTGGATACGATCATCTAAATGGAATAAAGCTTCGTTGTATCCAGCCATCCAGAACTCCCTGGGCTATTTGTGAAATTGAAATGTCAACCTTTCAAGCTTCTCGTGAAGACTTTGGATGAAAAGTTCATTAGTCGCCAACGCTGATGTCTTTGAAGAGAGTTATTGTTCCAGTTCTATAATTTTCTTTGACATGTCAGACAAAGCTTGGTTCTTAGCCATTAATTGGAATGCTTGATTTTCCAACGTTGATCGAGTACGAGCTTCTTCAACAGTACGACGAAGAACTCTTGATCCTCCCCGAGCAGGTCGAGAACTTGGTTCCTCGATAACATTCTGAGCAGCTCTTCCTCGTCCACGAGAACCTCTTCCTCGTCCACGAGTAGCAGTAGAAGGCCCAGCTCTTCTCAAAGCCTCTAACTTTTCTCGCAACTTGGCATTTTCCACTTCTAAAAATGAGAATCCATCATCAGTGACCGGTACCAAGGCAGTGGAAGATGAAGCAGCAGACCTCAGCTGAGCTAGTTCTTTTTGCAAATTATTGTTTTCCTGTTCCAATAGCTCAGCGATTTGCCTATGCCCTTCGGCATCTGCTTTCAATGTTCTCTCTCTCACTTCATAGCCAACAGGCATCTTGTCGTAGCCTTTTTCACCAAGTTGTTTGAGTTTCTTCTCATACCCTTCATGCAAAAGAGCTGAAGACTCTTTATACTGCTGTAGTTCATCGAGAGTACCTTGCAAGTCTTCAATCATTTCATAATAAGCCACATTATTGGCCACAACTCGGTCAAGTAAGGATTTCAGATACTGATAAGCTTCGATTGCCTGCTCTGAAGCATCCTGACCAAGGATGTCGGTAACCTCTGATGCACTCAGGTTTGTGTGGCCAGCATTATAATATTCATGACATTGCTTCATCATCTTTGTATCATTAGCAGATAGCAGATCCATCCTGGCCAGAAACTAACAAAGAAAGAAAAAGTAATCATCAAAAAGAAGATCAAGACAGAATACAGAAGAGAAAAGAGACAATCATATGGAAGAAAAGAACTCAAATTTTATTAGATCATAGTGCTGAGTTACAAAGATCTTGGTTACACTTGAAAAAAAGAAAAATAGAAAGAGAATACCGAACAACTTCACACCTTTTCCTTGTCTCCCAAGACTTTCTCGGGAGGCTGGGATGAGGAGCTCGGTTGCTCGGTGGGAAAAACGAGTTGGTCGGCTGGAGCTGGAACTTATTCAGGAGGAGCAGGCAGAGATGAAAGCTCCTCATCAGCAGGCTGGGTAAGGATGAGATCACCCACTACCATTGAAGATTCTTCGGAGGCAGCTTTGTCCTCTTCTTCATCTTCGATGGTTGGGGGAGGACCAGGGAGATGTTGTTGAAACAGTTCTGAGTCCTCATTAACTTTTAATTCTTGCAAGGCAGCAACCTAGCCATCTCGGAAGTATTTCAAACTCCCATACTGCACTTGAGTCATCATTGCTGCTACCCCTATCCCATCCTTTATCCCAACCGGTGCGGAAAGATTTTTTCACCACCATCTTTCTTTTCATTTTCTCCGAGGAGAGCTTCTCGGATAGAAGATCCTCGGTGGCCTTCAACTTAGCTTCCACCTCTCCCTTCTGGTGGTTCACTTCTCGCAGAAGGGAAAATTCTTCTTCTGCCATTCTCATCTTGTCTTCAAGCTCCCCAAAGTTCTTGAGCTTCTCATCATATTTCTTTTTCTCTCCTTCCAAATCTTTCACTTTATTTTCCAGCTTCACCTTTTCTGCCTCAACTGCAGCCAACTTCTTCTCCCATTCAACTCTATCCTCGTCATACTTTTGATGGGAATCCTTCAAAGATTTGGTTAACCCCAACAAAGCATCCTCCACTCCAGACAAGGAACTAGAAGCCTTGATTGCTTCATCCTTCTTCACAATGGTGTTAAAACAACTCACCAGCTGAAAAAAGAAGATAATGATAAGTCATCACAGAGATACATGTATTGATGGAAAGAAAGAAAATTCAGAATAAGTGAAACTTACTGAAGCAATGTGATGAGTAGCCAGGGATGTAAGCATATCCCTTGACATATTCTCTTCAATCCCTTGGACTTCAGGAATAGTCCAAGTTTTCACCTAGCTCATAGCAGAGCTCGGGGGAATAATAGTTGGCACACCAGCTCCACTAACTTGGAGCTGGGGAATGGTGTCAGCCAAATTGACCGAGGAGGATTTTCTTAGTCTCCTCGGTGGCATTTCAACAGTTTCAACCAAATAAGAGCTTTTGGTTGGGGAGACGGTGACCACTTCTACAGGTGCATTTTTCTTGCTCGGAGCCACTGGGGGCTTCTCGGCAGCCTTTTGAGGAGCAACAGAAGGGGCAACATCTATTTTCTTTGTCCCCTTTTGGACATCAGTTTTTTTCTCTTCTCATCTCCAGCATAGGTAGTCTCCTCAAAGAGAGCAGGAACCCTTCTTTTGCCCATCCTCTGACTCAAAGGAATATGAGAATATGATGAAGAATCCTCAGGAATTGACACTGGATCACTAGTGCTGACTACAGGACGAGCAGTGAAAGAGGTTGTATAACTCCTATACTGCAACAAATATGAAGTAGACCTGATGTGCTCGTCTGCAACTTTTTGATGCAAACTCCAGATATGTTTCAAATGCTTAATATTTACTTCTGATTCTTTTGGAGTTTTTCTTTTGCTGTCAACTGCAAACAAATACATAGTGAAATATCAGTCACACATTTATTCAAACATAATGAAATCACAATTTCAGAAATAAAATAAGATGAAAATTACCTATCCCATTGCCATATGGAGGGCATCTGGGACCTTGATATACTTCATCTCCAATCAAAGGGGCATGTTGCTAATTTTTGATAACTACCCCATGTTCAAAATAATCCCTATTAGCATCAGGGAGGTTGACTACTAAGGCCCTATTCAAAAATCTAGTTTTTAAATAAAAAATATTGTCTAGAACAGCCCATCTATAACAATACATAATCTCAGGAATTCCTATACGAGTTCCATGAGTTTGATTTAACCTATACACCCCATTAACTATTCTCCATGTGTTGGGGGCTATTTTTGCAGGGACAACATCGAAATAATGACAGAAATCTAAGCACAAAGGGTTTGGTGGAAAAGAAAATCCACATTCGGCGATAAAGAGGTTGGGGAACCAGTGTCCCTCAGCCAAACGAAAGTAATCTAAAGGCTCAGAAAGATCCTCCAGAGTTACCCAAGATGGAATAGAAAAATCAGAACGGAATTTCTCAAGAGATTCAATAACATAAACCATAGTGAATAAAAGAAATGAAGAAGAAGGAAGAAGATCTTACAGGAAAAAGGAGATCTGTTGACAAACAAACGAAGAAAGGGATGAACGCACAAGAGAGAGAAAGACTATGGAAAACTCGAAAGCAGAAATTGGAAAAGGTAGAAGATGATGGGATTGCCAATGAAGTTTATATACTTTGCCTTGGGAAACGGCGAAAGAAATGATTACAAAAAAGAAACTATTACGCTACCGGCGACTAAAAGGACAAAAGTGCGCGAAGATCGGAGCGCTTATAAAAATTCAAAAAAGGCGAATTCTGTGAATTTGGATGACATTCGAACACGAAGAAAATGCTCCTAAAAACCAGGAAGGTCATTTAATATTGCCATATACCGAGAAAGAATGTTCCATATTCCTCAAAGTTCGAAATATGAAACATTGGGGGCTTCTGTTTATACCAAAATTAATATGCTGATATAGACGAATAATAAGAAGACACGTGGCACAATAGCAACGAGGAAGTTTATTTCCCCGACTAAGTCATACTCACTCCGAGCAGCAAGTGCACTTCGAGGAACTCCAACACTCCGAGGAACTCCTGGACGACGAGCAACTAAGGCGGTCCGAGCTGCATCTCGGCCACAGCATTGATTGCCAGATAATCAACAATTCAACTATTCATTAAATGCTAATCATACAGACGTATACTCTTAAAGGGCATTAATTGTTTACCCTTTCACATGTACAGCCCAAGGGCTATAAATACATTGTATCACCCTCATTCAAGGGGACCGGATTTTCTTGATAGAATTACATATCGAGAACTCCAAAACACTTGGCAATAACAGAAATAGTGGACGTAGGCCATTCTTATAAGGCTGAACCACTTTAAAATTCTTTGTCTCATTTACATTTATCTGTGATTAAATAATTAGAAGCAATCTAATTTTTTACATCAACATAATGGATATACTTATAGGTTATGTTTATACCTATTATGTGAATTTAATATGTGTGAGCATACCTACACTACCTGTTACTACGGTAGGTTACGCGCGATTGGCCATCCCTCCTTGGCGATGCTAGCAAGGTCTGGATGTGTGCCCCTAGACATAGGACTTAGGGCTAAGCAATATTTGAGTATGTGATAATGTGACTGGTCATTTTGGTGCGTTAGGTATGTGCATATTCCAAAGGCTTATGACTATGTTCGCCTCCATTATGTGTTTATTTAATTTATGGTTTGAGGGAGATTCTGAATCGGTGGTCCTTGATGTGGTATGTAAGGTACATGGACTCTATAGGAGAGTATGCATGCATCGTGGTTCTCATTCTAGAGATGTTGTAGTTTTGTATATATATATATATATATATACACGTATGATTGGTTGTACTCTTGTGTGATAGTAGAAGATATAAATAGTGCTTATATAAATCAACTTAAGTAAGACAAACTTAATTAATAGATCAAAATAATATTGAACTAATATTGATTATGGTTTTGTTTTGAAGATTAAATCATTGGGATCAACAAAAACTGCAAGGCTTTTTGAAAAGTTGTTTTTGGCTCTCAACGAATTTAAAAGTCTTGTAAAAAAAATGAACTCCCGCACTACTAAAAAGTTTGGGAAAAAGTAGTGGGAGTAATGGGGAAAAACATTCAAAAAGCTGCCCATTTTCTGAGTAAAACTGTAATCTCGTTCGAACGAAAAACCAGAGTTACTCGAACGACATATCGAACGAGAATCCAGCGACAAAAAAGTATCTCGTTTGAATGAATTTGGTATCTCATTCTAACGGGAATTCAGACCCTTAGAAAGCTTGATATTTTCGATACGAATGCGTTGACACCAGTTTTGTATTTTTCTAATTTTTTTAATTAGTTATGATTGTTCTATGGAAAGGTCTCCGAGAAAAAAATCTTTAGATAGTATGAATTCAAGAAAAAAAATTAACAAAAACTCTAACACCCAATCAAAGTTTTCCATGTCTCAATATAACTTATGCATTCATACTTAAGAGACCTTGGAAAGTTGATGTCGCAAAACAAGGCATGAAACACGATAATGATACGATATTCTTTTAGACTTGGCCGCGATGTCTTCAACTCAAATGTCATAGGCTTGAAGGTCACAGACTTCTATCCTATGATTCAAATAGTTTTGTCTGGAATTAAGCCAACACAGAAAAATTGACTCGATTGGAAATTTATCCTTACACTGAATGGGTAACATGCCCAACTGAAATAATTGTATATGACTCCTAGACTAGGAATAAAATGATTGAAGCGTCTACTCAAGTCTTGCATGCATCCACAAGTGCTGCAACTATGCATCCTCGGAATGAATCATCATGTCTAGATTCCTGTGGCTGGATACCTAAAAATTTTGAAAATAGATTTTATACGGGTCAAAGCCCAAAACATTTAGAAAAATATTTATCAAGTATTTAAAATGCAATAAGAGAAGTTATTATACACATGTTAGTTTTACGTGCACTCCGTTGAGTTCCTTATTTCTCAACTATAGTGCACACATAACATCTCTTAATAAACCCTTGTGCATGTAAGAACCTTTGCTCGTGAGATGTTTTGAATTAAATTATTATATTAGGAATGCATGAAAAAGGGCTACAAAATACATGTTGTCTTTACGGGAAAGCCACCGTTGGCAAGAGCCCAACAAAAGGATTAAATGCAACTAAAACAGAAAAATTGCCATAATGGGGCTAACTTAGTATTATTTGTTTGATCTTTAAAATTTGTTTCTCTTCAAAAGAATGAAAAAGAAAATTCTGCAATAATTGGTATCTTTTGTGTGTATTTAGTTAAAGATCAACGAGTTTGCACAATGAATCCTAGTTATGCTTATTTTGTCACGACGCTATTAATTTGTAGAATCATAAAAATTCTTGGCTTGTGTACATTGTGCTTGTTTTGTTCTTTGAGTTCACTTTATCCTATCACATGAGGCTAAATCTTAGTTGATAAAGTTTTTCAATCAAATAGAACTCCTTGAACATATTAAAGTGATTGGGTTATAATTCTTTAAAATCTAGTTCACACCCCTCCACTTCGTTTACCACATGTTTATTTAGACACATTTATGCCATATGAGTGTGGAAATCTTGTTGTGTTTTGTGTCTCGTGTGATGTTTATACCTATATATATATATATATATATATATATATATATATATATATATATATGTTCTTATGCTTCAGTTATATTTTTTGTATATTTATATATGGTATCATTTGTTTTTGAGTCTTCGCTTTTACATGCAGTCCAAGTATGCTTTTTGTTGATATCTATACCTATCTTGTGCAATTTTTCATTGATATCCCATTCTCATTTAGATCATTCTAGTTGATATCATTTTGCTATTGTATCATAGTTGGTAAATAGTGTTTTCTATCTGGATTAGTTGTTATTGTGTTGCCATGTTGGTTTGTTGTACTTGTAACACCATACACCATTGCATGATATGCCTATTTTTTCATTATGCTTATCCCTTGTTTCCATTAGGGGGAGAATTGAATTAATTGGTAAGAAATGGGTTATTTTATGCTTGTTTGTCTCTGTTTATTCCATAACAAAAAGGGGGAGAAATGCTGTCTAACTCCTATAATTTGGGGAGATCAATCTTAGGTGGAGACATCTTTCTTAGGTAGATAATGTTAGACAAAGGGGGAGAATTTAATTATGAAATTTATAATGTTATGTACCCTATGTTCTTGATGGTGTGTTTAAGTGTGCAGTTTTCATCCTTGCCGCAAAGTTTTTATATCTAGCAAAGTTAGTCAGCATATGTGTAGATCAAGTGTTTGTATTTTTTATTTTTTTTAGTGGGATACATGTCTTTTAAATGAGCTTGATGGCCCATAGGGTTTTTATTTTGGTTTTATCCCAGAATAGCCAAAGGGGGAGATTTGTAAGGAAAAATTTCTAATTGAGTTAATTTGTTTGTGTTGGCTTAATTCCGGACAAAACTATTTGAGTCGTAGGATAGAAGTTTGTGACCTTAAAGCCTATGACATTTGAGCTGGAGACGTAGAGACCAAATATAAAACAATATCGTATTATTGTCGTGTTTCGGCCTTGTTTTGCGTCATTATCTTTCCAAATTCTCTCACGTATGAATACATATGTTATATTGAGACTTAGAATTTTTTGATTAGGTGTTAGAATTTTTGTTAATTTTCTTTTGAATTCATACTATCTAAAGATTTTGTTCTCGGACACCTTTCCGTAGAAAAATCATAACTTATTAAAAAAAAATCAGAAAAATATGAAACTAACGGCCACGCATTCGTATCGAAAATGTCTAGCTTTCTAGGGGTATGAATTCTCGTTGGAATGAGATACCATGGCCATTCCAATGACCCTTCAAACGAGATGCTTTTTTACTCCCTGAATTTTTGTTTGATATGACGTTCGAACGACTCTAGTTTTCGTTCGAACGAGATTATAGTTTTTCTCTGAAAATGGCTAATTTTTTGGCAGTTTTTCCACATTATTCCCACTACTTTTTCCCAACCGTTTTAGTAGTGCGGCAGTTCATTTTTTGGACATACTTTTACATTCTTTGAGAGCCAAAAACCCCTTTCCAAAAAGTCTTGAAGTTTTTGTTGATCCTAGAGAATTAATCTTAAAAAAAAAACTTGTTTACACCCAATTTTTGTATGATCCAAGTTTCTTCATAACAAACATTTTGAGATCATCATTTTGGCACCGGGTTTATTCTCTTCATCATAGAGATAGTTTTGTACGGAGTACTCTGTGTTCGTTGTATTAGTGGTGTACATACGGTGGACTCCGTGTGTCTAACGGTAGCATTTCCCCATCTATGGATTCCGAGAACTAGGTGGACTCCTAAGTAATAGACTAGGAAGAGGTGGAGGAACGACGTGCGCCAGCGCTTACGTGGGTGTCGAGCCATTGTGTAAGTATTATGTCGTGTACATTGTAATTTTGTACCTAGTGGATTTGTGGCTGGGCCATTCGAGGTTTTTTCCGTTGTGGGTTTTTCTCGTACATCGCGGTGTTGTGGTTGTGTTTATTTTTATCCTGCAAAATCTTCTAGATGCATGATTAGGTTTTAATGAGATAAAAATTGGTTTAACTACAATATTTGTGTAATTTGATACTAATTTGCTTTGGGTAATTTTTGTTTACTTTAATTCAAGTAATTTGACTAAATTATTGTTTGTATAAATTGACTTGAATTGAATTTGTTGTTTCGAAGAAGAGAAAATTTAAATTTTTGGATTTTTTTTAATCTTTATTTTTAGGGAACCTACATTCAACAAGTTATTTTTGAAATAATTAAAATTTTTGAGTATTTCGGAACCATCCTCCCATATTCTTAGAATTTCACCCATTTTCAAGGAATATCAGAGCATTTTTACCTTTCAAGTGGTAAAAGAGCGGGAGCACTAAATTATTGTGTTAGATCCTTTTAGGTGTGAAAATGGAAAATTTATTATTTTTAAGGTTTATTGTTTTTATGATTTTCTCTCCGCGTTTCGAAAATCAAGTATAAAAGTTAGAATGTTTGAATTCCGCATGCTTGCACATGACTCTTCACTTGCTATATCTTATGGGGGATTGCTTGCATGTTTACATACACTAGATATGCGTTGTGATATATTCTGAAGAAAAAATTTAATGCTAAAAGCTTGTTTACAAGGTTAATAACAAAATGTTATAAATTGTGTAAACTCCGAATAAACTTTATGGGTAAAACACTTTTCGAAAAACACAAGATGTGTTGTAAAAGCTTTCTAAATGTACGGTTTAGATTTTATAGTTGATTATCTTTCTTTTTAAATTTTAATAAACATCTACTAAAGTTACCATGCAGTCCAAATCACAACAACAGTTAAGAACATTAAAAGAAATAGACACATGAATTTTTAACCTGGTAAAACCCTTAAACAAGGGAAACATCCATGGTGCCCTCTACGACACAAAACAAAAAATTCACTAGAATAAAGAATCAAGTTACAACACTTAAGAAAACCACAAAGATCCTAACCTAAGTTCAGAATATACCTACTTGAGATTCTCCACTCCAAAGGTAATCTGAATTGGACTGATCTTTTCTTGTTGCTTCTTTGCTTTTTCCTTGATCTCCTTCTCTTTGAATTCTAGTTCCAGCAACTCATTCAAAATCCAAGATTCTCAGGCAGAACCACAGTGTCTAAGTGTTCGTAAGAGATAGTGTTTGTGATATGATACTACATGTAAACATTCTACTCCCCCTCTCAAAATTATACAAACATTCCTAACAAATTACAACAGTTCTAAAATGATTAGGTTATTTTCGAATCTATAATTTCAAATCAAGACTTCTTGATCTTTCTATAAATCCACAGATCTGAAGGATACCTTGCTTAGAAGATGGTCAAGGTCTTAAACAATTTAAGTATTTTGAAAATATTTTTGAAATTATAAACCTCCAATTGAGATCCAAACTAGACTAGAAGTCTATTTTGTTAAAACTGATTAAGACTTAATATGTAAAGACTGATTCAACATATTTTGACATAAAATTTCTTTTCTCAAACCTATGGTTATACTTTTAAAAATTTAACTAATGTTCTTTGTGTTCTTTTTATTTTTTTAAACATGTATTTTATAAAACATGAAATATAAAACCAGAAACACAAACAACTCACTAGATCTGAAAATTCTTTGAGACTTAGAAGTTTCTATTTCAAAATTTATTGAAACATAGTGGATCTATAATACCAGAACCAAAAAGAGAAAATAAAAACAAATCGTGAGATGTTCTCTTTTTAGAAAAACTCAGTTTCAACAATGAAACTTAAGTTTCTCTTAGAGATGAGTTCTGAGAGAACCAAATACTTGAAGAGGTCTTCAAACGAAGAATAGCTTCAACACCAAAATCACAGAAACCCTAAAAATGTCTAACTCTTAAGAATAGATTTTCTGGTGTATGAAACTTTGAGGTTTTTTTGGTGTTTGGTTTGGGAGAAATCACTCAGAGTTTCTTCTCTTCTCTTCTCTTCGTTGAACTACGAAGAACTTAGGGTTTCTTCTTTATTTTCTCTCTCTTTTCTTTCCCTCTCTTCTCCCTTATCTCTTTTCTCTCTCCACTCTCTCTTTTCTCTCTAGTTTGACGAAATGGCAAAAGTCTATAATGGCTAAGACTTGGGTCCTATTTATAGTGAAAGAAGAAGGATCCAGAACATCTAACTCAATCCTATGTCTGGGATTGAATATTAACCAATTGAGTTATAATCCAAAGGTTCACCACAAGCAGTAGATTGAAAGATTGTTGATTGGTTTACACTGGTTTCACAAGGATTGAGTCTCAACACATGTTGATCGTTGATAAGGTTGATCCAAGGGCTGAGAAGACATAAATAGTCCGTGTCTTAAAGAAGACACAATCTTAGCCAACAAGAAGCTAACACGTGTACGAACAAGATGCAATTAAAACGCATGTTGAAAACTAATTACAAAGCGCACCCTTAAGTCTCTAGTGGTTTTGTATTCTACCCAGGCAAACAATCAACAAACAAAATAACTTTCTCTAATACAAAATTCATCCACAACACTTTTAAAAACATGTTTTAATTTATTCAAAAATTATTTGAAGAAAAATATAAAATGATTTAAAAATGTTATAAAAGAATTAAATTGACTTTAATAGGACTTGAAGTGTTTTAAAAGACCACCAATGCAAATAGGAATAAAATTTTATGTAGAGCAGGTGTCCAATAGTGTTTATAAGATAGTAATCACTTCCTTTAATATTGATCTTGAGGATTTTCTTGGACATGATTTCTTCATTATACTTGAACCTTTGAGGAGATGGAGTACTCATAAAATCTAATCTATTTTGTATAGATATCCAAACTAGTTGGAACTCCTATATATGTAGACTCAAGTAAGTCAACATATAGTGTGTTCTCAATCTCCTCCTTTGGATATTAGAGACAAAATTCCATTGAGTATTCTGAACTCGTGGGTGAAAATTGAAAAATCCCATTTGTCCTATACAAAAGTTCTAACTATCCATTCCCATCCTAGAACCGAAATAAGGTAAAAAAGTACATTACTCAACTATATACAGACCAATACCCTACAAAATAGTAACAAGATATACAAGGGTTCTGAAACGCCCGTGATAAAATAAACACTGAATGACATATAGTTGAGTTAGAATCAGGAATATATTGAAAAATTGCTAAGTAATAGTAAAGATCTTCTCCACCAGTTTTTCTCAAATATACAAGGGGTATAAATCACAAAAAAATAGACATTAATTGAGAGTTATCATGCCTATAGATGTGCGCAAATATTCAAATCTTATGTTATCTAATGGTTTGGTAAAGAAATCTGCGAGCTGCTTTTGAGTGTTCAGATATTCAATAATGAGATCTTTGGATTCGACAATGTCACGGATAAAATGATGTCTAATCTTAATATGCTTAGTTTGTGAGTGCATTACAGGATTTTTGGAAATATTAATGGCACTTTGGTTATCACAAAACATAGTTAATTGTTTTTCGGTGAGACCATAATCACTAAGCATCTGTCTAATCCATAGTAATTGTAAACAACAACTACCAGCGGCTATATATATGCAGATTCACCGATAGATAATGAAATACAATTCTGTTTCTTACATGACCAACCTACGAGATTATTGCCTATGTAGTAGAAAGCACCAGAAGTGCTCTTACTATCGTCAGAACAACCAGCCCAATCGGCATCGGTGTATCCTATAATAGAACTAGTCGTATCGTTTATGTACCAAATACCAAATTTTAAAGTACCCTTAATATATTTAATAATCCCTTTCACACTTAATAAGTGATATTCGTTAGGGTTACTTGATATCTATCACATATACAGACATCGAAGGATATGTCGGGTCTAGACGCGGTAAGATACAGTAAACTCCCTATCATACTTCTATAAAGAGTGGGATAAACACTTTTCCAATTATCATCCTTAGAAAGTTTAGTTGAAGTACTCATGGGGGTTCTAGAAGTTTTAGCATTTTCTAAACCTAATTTTCTAACTAAATCTGCAACATACTTGGATTGAGAAATAAAAAGACCATCACTACATTGTTTTACTTGTAAACCCAAAAAATATTGTAGTTAACCCATTAGAGACATCTGAAATTCGGTATGCATGATATGAGAAAAGTTCTCGACTTGTTTAGGATAGGTGGAACCGAAAATAATGTCATCCACATATACTTGTGCGATTAAGACATGTTGATTTTCCTTTCTAACAAACAACGTTTGATCATTTCCACCGCGGGTAAATTTATGAGACTCTAGAAAACTAGACAGTCGCTCATACCAAGCTCTAGGAGCTTGTTTCAATTCGTATAAAGATTTCTTAAGTCTAAAGACGTAATCCAGGTGTACAGGATCTACGAATCCTTTTGGTTGTTCGACGTACACTTCTTCAGATAAAATTCCATTTAAGAAAGTGAATTTAACATCCATTAGGAATAATTTGAATTGCATATGATAAGAAATTGCAAGAAGGAGAAGAACTGGTTCTAGACGAGTAACAGGTGCAAAGGTTTCGTCGAAATCAATTTCCTCAATCTGGGAGTATCCCTGTGCAACCAGTCGAGCTTTATTTCTAATGACCTCCCCATTTTCATCAGTATCGTGACTCTTAAATTGGATAAGCTCTTCTTGCATAGCATTTATCCAAAATGAGTTAAAAAGGGCATCATTAACATTTTTAGGTTCCTCAAGAGAAACAAAACAAGAAAATTATGCCAGTTGTCGAAGTTGGGATCTAGTTCGAACTGGTTCCGAAGGATTATCAACAATGGTTTTAGTGGGATTATCTTTAGAAACCCAAGTGGGTACAAAAGGACTCTCAGGTGTCAATGAATCAGTGTCATTTGGAGGATCAGTGGATAAATTAGGTTCGTACTCATCAAATGCTATTGGTTGACTGTCACTTTTACTTACACTCGTGTCATCTACAATTACATTAATTGATTCCATAATAGTTTTGGTTCGATAGTTGAAAACACGCAATGCTCTACTATTTTGGTAATAACCAAGAAAAATTCCCTTTTCTCCTCGAGTATCAAATTTTGAAAGTTGTTCTCTTTCTTTGCAGATGTTGCAGATACTACCGAAGGTTTTAAAATATTTTAAGTTTGGCTTTTTGTGGAACCATAACTCATAAGAAGTTTCTTTGGAATTTTTTCTGAGGTAGATATGATTAATAATGTGACACGCGGATTGGACAACTTCTACCTAAAAATATCTAAGGAGATTTTTATCATGTAACATAACCCTAGCCATTTCTTGTAAAGTCCAATTCTTACGTTCAACTATACCATTTTGCTGCGGGGTTTTGGGAGTGCTAAACTCATGTTTATGGCCATTAGCTACACAATACTCAGAAATACCAGAGTCCTTGAACTCTCCACCTCTATCACTCCTGATTCGACACACCTGGGTATCATTCTCATTCTCAATTTTAAGAGAATTCTTAAGAATTCATTGAAGGTATCTGATTTTTGTTTCATAAAAGCTACCCATGTATATCTCGTACAGTCGTTCACTATAACTAGGATGTAATAGTTTCCACAGAAACTAACAGTTCTTGAGGGACCCATCAGGTCGATGTGGATAAGTTCTAGAGGCTTAGTGGTCAGGACATCTTTAAGTTTCTTGTGAGAGGATTTACTTATTTTGCCTTCCTGACAAGGTCCACATACAAGAGTAAAAGAATTTTTAATTTTAGGTAAACCTCTAACTATCTCTTGGGAACTCAATCTTCTAAGGTTATCATAATTTGTGTGTCCCAACCTATTGTGCCATAAGATCATAATCCTCTAATCTGGAAACATTACAAGATTCAAAATTGGGGATTACTGTATAATAATTTTTCGAGGTTCTGTTTCCTATTAAAATATAATTACCTTTTTCATCAATAATTTTGCAATCATTTTTTGAAAAAGTAACTGAGTGATTGGAGTCATAAAATTGTCATAAGTGTGTTTGGTATTGTCTCTGTCATGAGGTCTATGAAATTGATTGCCTTGAGAATTTGATTTGCCTTGTTTAGAGGCTACAACATTTCTAAATTTTAAAATCTTTTTGAAATGCTTACTTATAAGAGCTATTTCATTGTCAAGGTTTTCCAGATCACAGTTTTCAAGACAATCAGTGTCAAAATCTAAAGTGTTCAATTTAGGCACTGGTAATTTAGATGAAAGCACAACATTTGAACTAGAAGCTTTATTAGTCTGTCTGGTCAATTGCTTTTGAAGTCTAGTTCCAATTCTTCAGTCCTCAGTTTACTACTAAGTAATTCATGAGTCATATTAGGGTCATTCATTTCTTCAATGGCATATCTCTTGTTGTCAAATTTAGAGGGTAATGACCTAAGAATCTTTGAAACAATTTCCTTTCTATTGTAGGTTATACCATTGGCATGAAGTTTTGTAAAAATATCAGTTAACCTTATGTAGAAGTCGTCAAAAGATTCATTGCCATTCATAATCAGGGTGTTATATTGCTGAATGAGCATTTGATTTTTTCCATCTTTGACACATTCATCACCCTCATAAGCAATGACTGACGTGTTCCATGCCTCTTTAGAAGTAGAACATATGGATATTATTTTGAATTCATGTTTGTTAATGGACATAAAGATGTCCTTCTTTCCTTTGTTATTATCTGGATATATTTTTTTCTCTTCCTTCGTAAATTCACCGAGAAATTTCTTAATTCTTGTTGGATCAGTGGATGAAGTAGGTTTAGTAGGATGTTTAAAGCCTGGTTCAATCATTTCCTAGACTTCACCACCAAGGGTTCCTTGAATGAAAGCAGTCATTCCTACTTTCCAGTATGAAAAATTATTTCCATCAAATAGTGGTGATCTGGATAGGTTACCTAAATTCTCAAATCATTCTTTCATATTCAGAAATTTTTTCAGAAAGAAGTTTAGAAAATAATTTCTCAAGTTTCAGGATCACAAAAGGTGTTCCTGCTCTGATACTAGTTGAACAAAATCTTTAATGCTAAAAGCTTGTTTACAAGGTTAATAACAAAATGTTATAAATTGTGTAAACTCCGAATAAACTTTTTGGGCAAAACTCTTTTCGAAAAACACAAGATGTGTAGTAAAATATTTCTGAACGTATGGTTTAGATTTGATAGTTGATTATCTTTCTTTTTAAATTTTAATACACATCTACTAAAGTTACCATGTAGTCCCAGCCACAACAATAGTTAAGAACATTCAAAGAAATAGACACATGATTTTTTAACGTGGTAAAACCCTTAAATAAAGGAAACATCACGGTGCCCTCTAAGGCACAAAACAAAAATTCACTAGAATAAAGAATCAAGTTACAACACTTAATCAAACCACAAAGATCCTAACCTAAGTTCAAAATATACCTACTTGAGATTCTCCACTCCAAAGGTAATCTGAATTGGACTGATCTTTTCTTGCTGCTTCTTTGCTTTTTCCTTGATGTCCTTCTCTTTGAATTCTGATTCCGACAACTCGTTCAAAATCCAAGATTCTCAGGCAGAACCACAGTGTCTAAGTGTTCGTAAGAGATAGTGTTTGTGATGTGCTACTCACCCTCTCAAAATTATACAAATTACAACAGTCTAGGTTATTTCCGAATTTGTATTTTCAAATCAAGACTTCTTGATCTTTCTATAAATCCACAGATCTCAAGGATACCTTGCTAAGAAGACGGTCAAGGTCTTAAATAATTTTAGTATTTTGAAAATATTTTTGAAATTGTAAACCTCCAATTGAGATCCAAACTAAACTAGAAGTCTATTTTGTTAAAACTGATTCAGACTTAACATGCAGAGACTAATTCAACATATTTTGACATAAAATTTCTTTTCTCAGACCTATGGTTATGATTTTAAAACTTTAACTAACGTTCTTTGTGTTCTTTTCATTTTTTTACACATGTATTTCATAAAGCATGAAATATAAAACCAGAAACACAAACAACTCACTAGATTTGAAAATTCTTTGAGACTTAGAAGCTTCTATTTCAAAATTTGTTGAAACATAGTGGATCTATAATAACAAATCCAAAAAGAGAAAATGAAAACAAATCGTGAGATGTTCTCTTTTTATAAAAACTCAGTTTCAACAATGAAACTTAAGTTTCTCTTAGAGATGAGTTATGAGAGAACCAAATACTTGAAGAGTTCTTCAAACGAAGAATAACTTCAACACCAAAATCACAGAAACCCTAAAAATGTCTAACTCTCAAGAAAAGGTTTTATGGTGTTTAAAACTTTGAGGTTTTTTTGGTGTTTGGTTTGGGAGAAATCACTCAAAGATTGAACAAAGAAGAACCTAGGGTTTCTTCTTTCTTTTCTCTCTCTCTTCTTTCCCTCTCTTCTCCCTTATCTCTTTTCTCTCTCCACTCTCTCTTTTCTCTCTAGTTTAACGAAATGGCAAAAGTCTATAATGGCTGAGACTTGGGTCCTATTTATAGTGAAAGAAGAAGGATCCAAAATGTCTAACTCAATCCTATGACTGGGATTGAATATTGACCAATTGACCTATAATCCAACGGTTCACCATAAGCGGTAGATTAAATGATTGTTGATTGGTTTACACTGGTTTCACAAGGATTGACTCTCAAAACATGTAGATCGTTGATAAGGTTGATCCAAGGGCTGAGAAGACATAAATATTTTGTGTCTTAGAGAAAACACAATCTTAGCCGACGAGAAGCTAACACGTGTATGAACAAGATGCAAGTAAAACGCGTGTTAGAAACTAATTACAAAGTGCACCCTTAAGTCTCTAGTGCTTTTGTATTTTACCTAGGCAAACAATAAACAAACAAAATAACTTTCTGTAATACAAAATTCATCCACAATACTTTTAAAAACATGTTTTAATTTATTCAAAAAATATTTGAAAATTATATAAAATGATTTAAAAATGTTGTAAAAGAATTAAATTGATTTTAATAGGACTTGAAGTGTTTTAAAGATCACCAATGCAAATAGGAATAAAATATTATGTAGTGCAGGTGTCCTATAGTGTTTATAAGATATAAATCACTTCCCTTTATATTGATCTTGAGGATTTTCTTGGACATGATTTCTTCATTATACTTGAACCTTTGAGGAGATGGAGTACTCCTAAAATCTAATCTATTTTGTCTGGATATCCAAACTAGTTGGAACTCCTATATATGTAGACTCAAGTAAGTCAATATATAGCGTGTTCTCATATTCTTGATAGTTGTATGATTGTATTTCATATTCTAGTCTATGCTTCACCATATATATTTTTTGCTAGAATTATGACAAGTTTATATTTTGAATTTTTATTTTATCATTTATTGGGTATTGTGAAAAATAGAAAAAGATCTTGTTTATTTTGTGTTATTTTTTGTTTTAAAACTTGTCTAAATTTTAAAAACTCAAAAAATATTTTTTTCGAGTGTTTTTTAGTTTTACACATTTTATGTGGCATATCCTTGTGTTTGAATCCTATATCACTCCGCTTCCATGTGTCTAGAACTTTTGGTTATGAATTTCAATACTTAAAATGTTCTTTATCATGCTTGCATGACGGAGTTTGACTTTGATTTCCTTAATGGATTCTCTTTTCATATATCTCATCACACACACACACACACACGATATATTTTTGAACGTTTATCTTGACATGTATAGTTGAGATTTGTGAGATGATCTCCCATCAATCTTGTAATCTACATATCTATTAACTATGGGAATTTGTGCATGTAAGAACCGTTGCCCGTGAGATGTTTTGAATTAAATTTTTATATTAGGAATGCACGGGAAAGGGATATGAAAGACATGTTGTCTTTGAAGGAAAGCCACCATGGACAAGAGCCCAATAAAAGGATTAAAGGCAATAAAAGTAAAAAAATTGCCATAATGGGGCTAACTTAGTATTGTTTCCTTGATCTTTAAAATTAGTTTCTCTTCAAAAGAATGAAAAAGAAAATTATGCAATAATTGGTATCTTTTGAGGGTGTTTAGTTGAAGATCAACGGGTTTTCCCAATGAATCCTAGTTATCCTTATTTTTTCATGACGCTATTGATTTGTCGAATCATCAAAATTCTAGGTTTGTGTACATTGTGCTTGCTTTGTTCTTTGAGTTTATTATCCTATCACATGAGGCTAAATCTTAGTTGATAAAGTTTTTCAATCAAATAGAACTCTTTGAACATATTTAAGTGATTGTGTTGTAATTCTTTAGTATCTATTTCACACCTCGCCACTTCATTTACCACTTGTTTATTTAGACACATTTATACCATATGAGTGTGAAAATATTATTGTGTTTTGTCTTGTGTGTTGTTTATACCTATATATATGTGCTTGTGCTTCATTAATATTTTCTTTGTATATTTATATATGGTATCATTTGTTTTAGATTCATTTATTTTACATCTAATTCATGTATGCTTTTTGTTGATATCTATACTTATCTTGTTGAGATTTTTCATTAATATACCATGCTCATTTAGATCATTCTAGTTGATATAATTTTGCTATTGCATCATAGTTGGTATATAGTGTTTTCTAGGTGGATTAGTTATTGTTGCGTTGCCATGTTGCTTTCTTGTACTTGTAACACTATACACCATTGCATGATATACTTGTTTTTTATTATTATTATTATTATTATTATTATTATTATTATTATTATTATTATTATTATTATTATTATTATTATTATTATTATTATTATTATCCCTTGTTTCATTTAGGGGGAGAATTAAATTAATTGGGGAGAAATGGGTTATTTTATGCATGTTTGTCTTTGTCTATTCCTCAGAAAAAAGGGGGAGAAATGGTATCTAACTCTTTTAATTTGGGGTGACTATATTAGGGGGAGACGTCTTTCTTAGGTAGATAATGTTAGACAAAGGGGGGAGAATTAAATTATGCAGTTTATATTCTTATATTCCCTATATGTGTTTGATGGTGTGTTTAAGTGTGCAGGTTTTCATCCTTGCGGCAAAGTTTTTATAGAAAGCAAAGTTACTCAGCATATGTGTCGATCAAGCATCTGTATTTTTTATTTTTTGGAGGGATGTGTGTCTTTTTGATGATACTTATAGCCCATTGGGTTTTTATTTTGGTTTTGTCCCAGAATAGGCAAAGGGGAAGATTTGTAAGGACAAATTTCCAATTAAGACATTTTGTTTGTGTTGGCTTAATTCTGGACAAAACTGTTTGAGTCGTAAAATAGAAGTTTGTGACCTTCAAGCCATTGACATTTGAGTTGAAGACGTAGCAGCCAAGTATAAAACAAAATTATATCATTGCCGTGTTTTGTGCCTGGTTTTGCATCATCAACTTTCCATAGTCTCTCACGTATGAATCCATATATTATATTTAGACTTAGAATTTTATGATTGGGTGTTAGAATTTTTGCTAATTTTATTTGAATTCATACTATCTAAAGATTTTGTTCTCAGACACCTTTTCGTAGAAAAATCATAACTAATTAAAAAATCAAAAAAATATGAACCTGATGGCCACATGTTCGTATAGAAAATATCTAGCTTTCGAAGGGTTTAAATTCTCGTTGGAAAGAGATACCAAGGTAATTCGAACAACCCCTAAGATGAGATGCTTTTTTTCTCACTGAATTCTTGTTCAATATGTTGTTTGAATGATTCTGTTTTTTCGTCCGAACGAGATTACTGTTTTCTCCGAAAATGGGCAGTTTTTTTGACAGTTTTTCCCAATGAACCCCACTACTTGTTCCCAACCTTTTTAGTTGTGTGGGAGTTCCTTTTTTTACAAGACTTTTACATTCTTTGAGAGCTAAAAACACCTTTATCAAAAGTCTTTAACGTTTTGTTGATCCCAATGAATTAATCTTAAAAACAAAAACTTGTTTACACCCAATTATTTGTATGATCCAAGTTTCTTCATAACAAATATTTTGAGATCGTCATTTTGGGACCGGGTTTATTCTCTACATCATAGAGACGGTTTCTTACGGAGGATTCTGTGTTCGTTGTATTCGTGGTGTACATACGGTCGATTCCATGTGTTTGACGCTAGCATTGACCCATTAGTGGATTCTGAGACGTAGGTGGACTCCTACGTTATCAATTAGGCAACGCTAGTGGAACGAATAGCGTTAAGACTTGCGAGGATGTCGAGTCGTTGTGTAAGCATTCTGTCACGTCCTTTGTAATTTCGTACCTAGTGGATTTGTTGCTGGGCTATCTGAGGTTTTTTCCATTGTGGGATTTCCTCGTACGCGACGTCGTGGTTATGTTTATTTTTATCGTGCAAAATCACCTAGATGCATGCTTAGGTTTAGCAATATAAAAATTGGTTTAACTACAATATTTGTGTAATTTGGTGCTAATTTATTTTGAATAATTTTTGTTTACTTTAATTCAATTAACGTGACTAAATTATAGTTTGTATAAATTTGACTTGAATTGAAGTTGTTGTTTCCAAGAAGAGAAAATTAAAATTTTTTGAAGATGTTTTTTTTAATCTTGAATTTTTCGGGAACCTACATTCAACAAATTGTTTTTGAAAGAAATTACAAATTTTGAGTATTTCGGAACCATGCTCCCATATTCTTATAATTTCACCCATTTTCATGTTATATCAAAGCATTTTTACCTTTCAATTGGTATCAGAGCGGGCGCACTAAATTACCGTATTAGATCCTTTTAGGAGTAAATATGGAAAATTTATCATTTTTAAGGTTTATTGTTTTAGTTGTTTCCTATACACATTTCGAAAATCGCATATAAAAGTTATAATTTTTGAATTTTGCATGCTTTCACATAACTCTTCACTTGCTATATCTTATGGGTGATTGCTTACAAGTTTACATACACTAGTTGTGCGTCATGATATATTCTTGCTAGTTGTATGTTTGTTTATCATATTCTAGTCTATGCTTCATCATATATATTTTGCTAGAATTATGACATGTTTATCTTTTATATTTTATTTTATCATTTATTGGGTCCTATGAAAAATACAAAAAAAATATTGTTTATTTTTGAGTTACTTTTTTTTAAAATTTGTTTAAATTTTGAAAACTCAAAAAGATTTTTTTCTTGTGTATTTTTGTTTTACACATTTTATGTGGCATATCCTTGTGTTTGAATCCTATATCACTCCATTTCCATGTGGCTAGAACTTTTGGTTATGAGTTTCAATACTTAAAATGTTCTTTATCATGCTTTCATGAAGTAGTTTGACTTTGATTTGCTTAATGGATTCTCTTTTCATATGCCTCCTCACATACATGCATGAGCTCCTTTTGAACATTTAACTTCAAATGTATATTTGAGCTTTGTGAGATGATTTCTCATTAATCTTGTCATTTACACATCTATTGACTGTGGGGGATTTGTGAATGTAAGAACCGTTGCCCATGAGATGTTTTGAATTAAATTGTTATATTAGGAATGCACGGGAAAGGGCTACGGAATACATGTTGTCTTTATGGGAAAGCCACTGTTGACAAGTTCCCAATAAAATGATTAAAGGAAATAAAAATAGAAAAATTTCAATAATGGGGTTAACTTAGTATTGTTTGTTTGATCTTTAAAATTTGTTTCTTTTCAAAAGAATGAAAAAGAAAATTATGCAATAATTGGTATCTTTTGAGTGTGTTTAGTTGAAGATCAACGGGTTTGCACAATGAATCCTAGTTATGCTTATTTTTTCATGACCCTATTGATTTGTGGAATCATCAAAATTCTAGGCTTCTTTACATTGTGGTTGTTTTGTTCTTTAAGTTCACTTTATCCTGTCATATAAGGCTACATCTTAGTTGATAAAGTTTTTGCAATCAAATAGAACTCTTTGAATATATTTAAGTGATTGGGTTATAATTCTTCAGTATATAGTTCACACCCATTCACTTCATTAACCACATGTTTATTTAGACACATTTATGATATATTAGTGTATAAAATTTATTATGTTTTGTGTAACGTGTGATGTTTATACCTATATATATGTTCTTGTGGTTCATTCATATTTTTTTTATATTTATATACGCTATAACATGTTTTTGAGTCTTTGATTTTACATCTAGTCCATGTATGCTTTTTGTTGATATCTATACCTATCTTTTTTCAAATTTTCATTAATATCCCATGCTCATTTAGATCATTCTAGTTGATATCATTTTGCTATTGCATCATCGTTGGTATATAGTGTTTTCTAGGTGGAGTAGTTGTTGTTGTGTTTCCATGTTTCTTTGTTGTACTTGTAACACTATATACCATTACATGCTATACTTGTTTTTCCATTATGCTTATCCTTTGTTTTGTTTAGGGGGATAATTGAATTAATTGGGGAGAAATGGGTTATTTTTTGCATATTTGCATTTATTTATTCCCGAAAAAAGGGGGATTAATTGTATCAAACTATTTTAATTTGGGGAGATCTATCTTAGGGGGAGACGTCTTTCTTAGGTAGAAAATGTTAGACAAAGGGGTGGAATTAATTATGCAATTTATATTGTTATATTC
The DNA here is from genome assembly GCA_949130495.1 of Sambucus nigra. Lineage (NCBI taxonomy): Eukaryota > Viridiplantae > Streptophyta > Magnoliopsida > Dipsacales > Adoxaceae > Sambucus > Sambucus nigra. The sequence continues at coordinate 635,083,669 of OX422209.1, forward strand.
CCTATGTGTTTGATGGTGTGTTTAGCTGTGTAAGTTTTCATCCTTATGACACAGTTTTTATAGCAAGCAACGTTACTCAGCATATGTGTCGATCACGTGCCTGTATTTTTTATATTTTGGTGGGATATGTGTCTTTTAGATGATCTTGATGGCCCATAGGGTTTTAATTTTGGTTTTGTCCTGGAGTAGCCAAAGGGGAAGATTTGTAAGGACAAATTTTCAATTGAGTCAATTTGTTTGTGCTCGCTTAATTCCGGACAAAACTATTTGAGTCGTAGGATAGAAATATGTGACCTTCATGCCTATGACATTTGAGTTGAAGACGTAGTGTCCAAGTCTTAAACAAGATAATATCATTGTCGTGTTTCGTACCTTTTTTGATGTCATCAACTTTCCAAAGTCTCTTAGGTATGAATGCATATGTTATATTGAGACTTGGAATTTTTTGATTGGGTGTTAGAATTTTTGTTATTTTTTTTTGAATTCGTACTTTCTAAAGATTTTGTTCTCGGATACCTTTTCATAGAAAAATCGTAATAGATTCAAAATAATTCAGAAAAATACGAATCTGGCGGCCACGCGTTCGTATAAAAAATATCTAGCTTCCCAATGATCTGAATTATCATTCGAATGAGATACCAAGTTCGTTCGTTCGAATGAACCTTCAAATGAGATGCTTTTTTGCTCCACTGAATTCTCATTCGAACGACTCTGGTTTTTTGTTCGAATGAGATTACATTTTTTCTCCGAAAATGAGCAATTTTTTGGCTATTTTTTTGCATTACTTTCACTTAGGTTGGCTATTTGTGACCTGACCCATTAACACGACATGAAATCGATACGGTTTAACCGGGTTTGGGTTTACTCCTAACGAGTTCTGGTCTTAAATGTGTGGACCCACCAGACCTGTTAAAAAACGAATGGGTTTCGTGTATATTGGCGAAACACGTTAGTAACCCATCGCCCATTTATAACCCATGTGACTCGCTACCCGTTTACAACCCGTCACCCATTTATAACCCGTCACCCATTTTGAACTCGTGACCTGTTTGCAATTCGCCAATAAGTATACAATCCATTAACCCATTCACAACCCGTAATTTAAACATCCCACATCGATTTGTTATGAAAATTATCCATTCTTAACTAAGTATAAGTAAGTTTTTTTATCTTGAGATTTTTATAGTAATTGGGTTACCAGGTTAAACTAGTGAACCGAGTTAAACGGGTGAACCGGGTTGAATGGGTGAATTGGGTTAAACGGGTGAACCGGTTTAAAACCATTTATTTATTTAACGGGTGTTGACGGGTCGTGTCGTGTCACCCGTTAAGTAAACGAATCATGTATGAATTTAATTTTTCCACCCATTTAGTAAATGAATCGTGTTTGGGTATATAAATTTTTGACATGATTCGTTTATCACCCGACACGAGCCTAGATTGACATGACACGTTGCTACCCCTACTCCCACTACCTTTTTATTAGTGCGAGAGTTCATTTTTTTACAAAACTTTTACATTCTTCGAGAGCCAAAAACACCTTTCCCAAAAGTCTTGAAATTTTTGATGATCCTAATGAATTAATCTTCAAAACAAAAATTTGTTTACACCCAATTGTCTGTATGATCCAAGTTTCTTCATAACAAATGTTTTGAGATCATCATTTTGGCACCAAGTTTATTATCTACATCAAACATACAATTTCTTGCGGAGGATTCTGTGTTTGTTGTATTCATGGTGTACATACGGTGGACTCCGTGTGTTTGATGGTAGTATTGCCTCGTCGATGGATTACGAGACGTAGGCAAACTCCTATGTTATCAACTAGATAGAGGTGGAGGAACGAAGAGCATCAAGTCTTGAGAGGGCATCTAGTCGTTGTGTAAGTATTCTGTCATGTCCTTTGTAATTTTATACCTAGTGGACTTGTGGATGGGCCGTCTGAGGTTTTTCCCATTGTGGGTTTTCCTCGTACATCGTGGCATCATGTTTGTGTTTATTTTTATCTTGTAAAATCCCCTAGATGCATTCTTAGGTTTAACAAGATAAAAATTGGTTTAACTACAATATTTGTGTAATTTGGTGCTAATTTAGTTTGGGTAATTTTTGTTTACTTTAATTCAAGTAATTTGACTAAATTATTGCTTGTACAAATTTGACTTGAATTGAAGTTGTTGTTTCTAAGAAGAGAAAATTTAAATTTTGGAAAGATTTTTTTTAATCTTTAATTTTTCGGGAACCTACATTCAACAAATTATTTTTAAAAGAAATTAACAATTTTGAGTATTTCAAAACCATCCTCTCATATTATTAGAATTTCACCCATTTTCAAGTGATATCAGAGCATTTTTACCTTTCATTCTGTTTTGACATTTATTTAGATTTAATATTTTTAGTATCAGACTCTGTAGTTAGATAGATTTCATTTCAGTTAGATTTATGATTTGGATGTTCGATTTAGAGCCGAAGGTTTATTCTCCATTTATTTATTATTTATTTTATCCTGCGATGATTGTAGACTTCAGTTATTATGTGAATGGTTCATATTATTTGTATTTCCTCATAATATTGTATGTTAATAAAAGATAAAATTTGGCACTGACTTATTCTAACTTAGGTGGTTAGTAATTTAAAAAGTTTTCGACAGTGATGCTAAGAATGGACCAAATGATATTCCTGTTGATTTTAGTAAAGGACTGATCACCCATGATTAAAATAGGCGGGGTGTCACAGATAGTATCAGAGCATCAGGTTCTAGTGTCCATACGATCTGCGCGATTTACTACGATTTTAGCGTAGCATGCTTTGATATAGAGCCTTATTATTAGGACCGTTGCATTCATATTTACGCATTCGATATTTTGTTTTTATGTTATTATTTTTGTATTGACTGTGAACTCATACAATTTGATTTGGTTTCAGATACCACCCAAGAAAGGACGACCGACTAGAGCAGTGGTGAGAGATGATAAGACGGAGGCTCAGCAGGAGCTATAGGCACCACAACCACAACCACCACAGGGAACGGTGACGACCGTAAAGGTGGCCGCTATTATGGCACAGGAAGTTGATGCTGCTATAACTGCCATGGAATTTCATTTTCCCCATGCCCAGCCACAGCAGGCAGTGGCACCAGTTTTTCAGGCCCATTCGGGGCTGTCTGATTGGCAGAGAGTGAGGGAGGCTTTCCAGAAGGGCCACCCACCAGAGTTTCAAGGTAGTTCCAATATTATCATTGCTTGTCAATAGAAGAAAGACATTCAATGCCACCTTCGTATGGTTGAGTGAAGTGACACTTAAAAGTAGACGCTATCCACGTTTAAGCTGGTGGGAACAACTTTACAGTGGTGGGAGTATATTACCACTTCTGAGGAGAGAGATCTCATGCTTATTACTGAGTTTTGGGTGAGGACTGTAAGTACTTCCCATCGACTGTTGAGACAGAGATGCGAAAGAATTTTAATGAGGTGATTTAGGGTGGCCGTTTTTAGCAGAGTGTGAGGAGGATTTTACCCGTCTGGCTAACTTTGTGCCCGACGAGGTGAATAGCGAGGAGAAGAAAAAGTTAAAGTTCATAGATGGACTGACCTGGAGGATCAGGCAACCCTTGATTAGTAATATATCGTTGAAGATTTATACTGAGGTCGTCAATGCAACGCTTCTTCACTATCGAGATCATCGCTTCCATCTGAAGGGAAAAAAGAGAGGGGTGAGACTAGCCAGTCAGTCAAGGAAGGAAGGAACGCTTCTAGTGGGGCACTGTAGCAGTATCTGAGTAGGCACCAGGGGAAGGATTTATGATAGGGGGATTCAGCCAAGAGAGTCAGATGAGGGGGTTACAGACCAAAGGGTGGTGGATTTAGGCAGGTCTAGTAGGGTCCTCAGGAACTGCAACAACATGTTCCTCAGAGGGTACAGGGCAATAGTGGATTGCTTTAGGAGGATCGTCGTGTTTTCAATTTCAAGACTTGAGAAGTTACTTCTGGCGATGCCTCTTCCTGAGGGAGGGTCGAGCACACACCTGTACTATATTGAGGAAGATACTTTACAGGAGGTTGTTGTCTCATTGGATTCGATTACAGTAGTGGGGGATTTCGAGGATGTGTTCCAGGAGATACTTGGGTTGTCATTCATCCAGGAGATTGAGTTCGTCATTTACTTAGCGTCGGGTATGAGGCTGATTACTCGAGCACCTTATCGGATGGCTCCTTCGGAGATGTGGGAGTTGAGGAAGCAGATTCAACAGCTATTAGGATAGGGTTACATTCGATGGAGTACATCATCGTAGGGTGCAGCGGTGTTGTTCGTCAAGAAAAAGGATGGGTCGCTTCGTCTGTGTATTGATCACAAGGAGCTAAAAAGGGTCATGATTCAAAATAAGTATCCATTGCCTCAGATCGAAGACCTGTTTGACCAGCTGAGAGGAGTAGCATACTTCTCTAAGATAGATCTTAGATCAGGGTATCATAACGTGTGCATTAGAGAAGAGGACGTTCCAAAGACCGCTTTCCTAATGCGGTATGGGTCTTACGAGTTTTGGGTGATGCCATTTAGGATAACCAATGCGCCAGTAGTGTTCATGGATCTTATGAACCAGGTTTTTAAGAGTTCCTTGACCACTTTGTGATCATATTTATAAATGACATTCTGGTCTACTCTCATTCGGAGGATGAGCATGCAGAGGATCTGCGCAAGGTTCTGCAGATGTTATAGGACCATTAGTTGTACACCAAATTCGAGAAGTGTGGATTTTGGTTACGAGAGGCATAGAATCTGGGCTATATTGTGTCAAACAGGGGTATTAATGTTGATTAGAGTAAGGCATCTACGGTCAGGGAGTGCGAACAACCCACGATATCGAGCAACGTTTACAATTTTTTAGGGTTGGACGAATACTATCGTCACTTTATTAAGGGCTTCTCGAAGATTGTAGGTTCATTGATGAACTTTAATCATAAAGGAGTGCCGTTTGTTTGGGATGATCATTGTTAGTTAGCTTTTGAAGAGCTAAAGGACAAGCTGATTTCAGCACTTGTGCTTGCATTGCCTAGGGGAGGAGTGGAGTACCGTGTTTATAAAGATGCATCTTTACAAGGACTTGGGGGTGTACTATAATAGGAGGATAGGGCTATAGCTTATGCATCTCATAAGCTTCAACCCCACGAGAAGAATTATCCAACACATGACCTGGAATTAGTAGCGGTTGTGTTTTCCTTATGGATTTAGAGGCATTACCTTCTAGAGAAGCAGTTCAGCTTGTTCACGGACCATAAATCACTTCAATATCTGTTCATGTAGAAGGATCTGAATATGAGGTGGATAGTTAAAGTTTGTGAAGGATTACTAGTTTGATATTAAGTATCATCCGGGGAAGGATAACGTGGTGGCAAAAGCATTGAGACGATGGCTTACTGGGGAGATAGTAGAGGTTTGGAAGGCGACGTGGAGGGAGATTCGACATGACGATGAGGTAGCTAGAGCTTGTATGTATGTGTTGGCTATCACTCCCAAGATTGTTATGCGGGTGGTAAAAGCACAAGAAGAGGATCAGTTCTGCCCGGCTAGAGTACACCAGTTGTTAGCTAAGGGGACGGGGTCTTATTTGATCAGTTTTGAGGGAGGCTTGAGCTTCAATGGGAGACTTGATGTTCTGGAGGATGAGGATTTGAGACATGTAGTGATGATAGGGTCTCACAGGTCGAGGTTTTAGTATATCTTGATGGGGATAAGATGTACCAGGATATACGTCGGCAGTACTGGTGGTCAGGGATGAAGTAGGACATAGCAGATTTTATCACGAAGTGTGTTACTTGTCAGATTGTGAAGGTAAACCACCAGAGATTGACAAGGATGTTGCATCCACTAGAGGTCCCAATGTGGAAGTGGGAGATTATCTTAATGGACTTCATTACTGGGTTACCGACATCAGAGAGAGGTCACGACTCCATCTAGGTGATAATGGATCATTTGACTAAGGTGGCCCATTTTCTACCGGTTCGTATAGATTTTGAGATGAGGTAGCACGCGCAGTTGTTCATTACAGAGATAATGAGGTTACACAGGGTTATGATTAATATTGTGTAGGATCGGGATAAGATTTTTGTGTCCCACTTTTGGCAGAGTTTTCAGGAGACTATGGGCATATATTTACGTTTGAGTACCACGTATCATTCACAGATGGATGGGGAGACGGAGCATGTTAATTAGATGTTGGAGGATATGTTGAGGATTTTTATACTCCACTTCGAGGAAGGATGGGAGCAGTACCTTCCATTAGTTGAGTTCGCTTACAATAACTCCTACCAGTTCACCATTGGCATGCCACCATTTGAGGTACTATATGGATGGCCTTGTCATTCGATCGCTTACTAATCATAGGTGGGGGACAATAAAATATTATTGAGATTATTCAGGGGCGCATTCGTATAACTCAGGACAGGCAGAAGAATTACGTCGACACAGACAGGAGGAACATAGGGCTGGAGATTAGTGACCAGGTTTTGGTACGGGTGTCTCCTATAAAAGGAGTCAGGAGGTTCTAAAAGAAAGGTAAGTTAACACCGAAGTATGTGGGACCTTTTTCGATTAACGAGAGGGTTAGACCAGTTGCATATAGGCTGGGCTTACTAGAGCACTTACAGCGGATCCATGATGTGTTCCCCACATCATCACTGAAGAGATACCAGAGGAGCGAGCAGGCTTATTGACATGTTCCACTGAAAGAGATCGACTTACAACCAGATATCTCCTACGAGGAGAGACATGTTGCTATACTTGATTGTAGTGAGCGTAAACTGCGGTCTAAGGTGATTCCCTTGGTTCAAATTTAGTGGGGACACCATAATATATATGAGTTGACTTGAGAGTAGGAGGGCAATATGCGAGAGCAGTATCCAGAGTTATTTACTGCATGTATGCCCGAATTTCGGGGAAGAAATTCCTTTGTAAAGGGGGAAGTATGTAACACCTCGTAATTTTGAACATTTATAATTTAATTAATTCAGGAGCATTTATAATTTAATTAATTCGGGGAAAATTTTAAATTACACGTGTGCATTAATTTAATGAAATAAAATATTATGTGGTTATTAAATATTGATCGAGAGAGAGAGAGATTATGATTAATATTTATGGAATAAATTTACTAAGTGTGTAGTTAATAACATGTGATAATTATCATACGTCATAGTGAGAAATATCGACGGGACTATGTTACATCTCAACCGAAAGTTGTGTGTAGGCTATGTTTAGGTCGAGATAGGAAATTTATGTACAATGACTTGGATGGCAATTTTGAGGTCACAGTTTATTCTGAATGGGCCGAAATAGGTCGAATATGGTAACCGGGTTTATTAATTGAGTCTCAGGGCATTTTTAAACCAACCAAACACTATGTAAGCGTATTTTGGTCATTTAGGACTTTAGGGTTGGCAAAACTCTGAATTTTACAGTTATATATCACCCCCTTGGGTGTAGAGGATAGGGTTACAATACTTGGGAGAGAAGACATGCCACAAAAGAGGGTACGAGAAGGGTTCTTAAGACAACCTAGACCATATTGCACCACTGTCGTCGCCGAAATCAAGATCGGAGCAAGAAGAAGCCACTTCCATCATTTAGAAAGGAAAACAAGACCACTAAACCCTAAGGCAAGTGTTTAAACTTTCAATATTTGAGTACTTATATTACCCATGATAGTGTTGGGTTATTGTTGAATGAAAACATGATTTTTGGGATGTATATTGGGATTCAATCCTTTCTTTGTGGGATATCATCTTTGAAATCAACCTCATGTTAATGTAACGCGAAATTTGAGATTTGGTATTAAAAAGAATGATATAAATTTGGGTTCGTGAAGATGAAAATACATGAAAAGTAGATCTAGGGTTGATATGGATAAAATGAGAATCTAATCTTGTTAAATGTTAATTCCAATATGATTTTAGGATATATTACATTAGAAACTATTTAAACATTCCTATATGAAGCCTGGTTAATTTGTTTTGGCTTTTGGCTGAGTTCCATTAAGGTTTGGTCGTGTGATAATGGAAGAAAATAAATCTGAAAGAAGACAATTCAAGCAAGTATCGATCAATCGATTGAGGGATATCAATCGATCGATTAATTGTATCGATCGATCTACAGTTGCTGAAATGGGATCTTTGTTTATTTAAGTAGTTTTCTTTACCAGTGATTATGGGGGACTTTGGTAATGTTTTATTAACCATATGAGGACTTGCATAATATCATTATACCTATAGTTAAAGCTCGACTTAGTCACGATAAGGCTAAAATGAAATTTGTATCGACAAAATGAAACTATTGTGTTAAGTATTGAGAATTTAAAATCGGGTTATGGAAAGCGTAGATGATTATCCAAAATTGATACTAATAGATTAGTGATGTATTAACTACTGATATTAATTCAGGAATAACTAGGACCTTAGGAAATGGAGTGATACTTGAGAAAATAAGAAAATAATATGAAGTGTGAATCATAGGTATGTTGGGTTAGGCTTGTCAATGGATCGGATTTTATCCAAATTCGAATCCGAATCCGATCCATTTAAGCGGATATGGATCATGCCTAAAATCCGATTATCCAATTACCCATTTATTAAATGGAGCGGATTTGGATTCATATACTCCGATCCGTTAATAATCCGGTCCGATTAATATTTTTAATATATATATATATATATATATATATATATATATATATATATATATATATATATATATATATATATATATATATATATATATATATATATATAATATTTTCAATATATATTATAATAGTTATTTATTTCATTATCTGTTTATTTGGAACATTTGCAAAATAAATTTATGAAATAAGAGTTAAAAATAAAAATATTGCAAATCAAGTTTAACATAAACGGATAATCGGATAATCGGATCTGATCCGAATCTGTTTAACATAAACGGATGTGGATTTGGATTTGAATGATCCGATCTGATTAATAAATGGATCGGATCCGAATTCGTTTAACATAAATGGATACAGATTTGGATTTTCCTGATCCAATCCGAATTCGATCCGTTTATAGGCCTATGTTGGGTATTCAGGAGATACGAGAAATGTACTGGATATACTTATAGGCTGTGTGTATACCTATGAGGATCATTTTATGTGTGTGAGCATACCTACACTTCTAGTTATCACAGGAGGTTACATGCGATGGAAAATCCCACCTTGGCGATGCCAGCAAGGTCTGGATGTGTGCCCTAGGACATAGGACTTAGGGCTGAGCACTATTTGAGTGTATGATAGTTTGACCGGTCATTTGGGTGCATTAGGTATGTGGTTAGCCCAAAGGCTTAGGACTATGTTCGCCTTCTTTATGTGTTTATTTGATTTATGGTTTGAGGGATATTCTAAACAGGTAGTCCTTGATGTGGTACATGATGAAGCACTCTATATATTGGACTCACTTAAGTCTACATTATATAGGAGCTCATCTAATTTGGAAAAGAAGACAAAATTTGAGTCATTCCTATTTACTTTATTGCATCTTCAAGAACTTCGAGAAAGCCTTCAAGAAAGTCTACATCAACTAAAATATTAATGGTCCTCAAGGTAGAATACTAACACAAAAACACTCAAGGATTGCATATTTTTTGTATTTCATTGCCTATATGAGATGTGTGTGTTAATTTGGATTAAATTGATTTTTTTACTTTTATTTGGAATTTTTAGGAATTTTTAAACATTTAAAATCTATTTTTAAGAAATTAAAATTAGTGTTTTAAAATGTTTGGGTTTAAATCGTAAATATTCTATCAGCCTAAAAATGTCATTGGGTAGAATCCAAAACCGCTTGAGAATATTGTGAGTGAAATTGATATTTCATAAAATACCAAAACATGCATTTTTCAGCAGGAGAGATCAATACATGTGTTGGTATACTGATGGATGGATTTGTGTTTGTTGTGTGTTTGCATTGTTCGATCAAGTCTTCATCGTTGGATCAATCCTCATCTAAGGCCTGCATGTAATCTTGAGTGATCCTTGTGACTTTAAAATGAACCAATCAAAACCCTAGTTTGTGCGGTCCATTAGTAGCGGTTAGATTGATCATTTGAACAGACAAACACATCTGAACCCTTTATTTCCCTATAGCTTCCAGACCCTTCCATCCCATCTATAAATAAAAGTCTTCATCCTCACACTTACAATCTTTGAGAGACCAAAGGTCTAAGACAAAGAGAGAGAGAGAGAGAGAGAGAGAGAGAGAAAAGAGAAGAAAATAAAAGAGAGACAAATAGAAAAACTCGAACAAACCTCTGCCAAATTTTATTAAGAAAATACCTTTGAGAGTTTGTGAGTTTGTGGTATATTTGATCTATACTCTTAGGTCTAAATCTCTCACCTAACATCCTCACAATAATAAGATATCGTTTATTATTGTAGAACTTGAATATCTTGTTTATGTGATACAGTCACAGAATATATGTTGATTTCTTTATTCAGAAATCGTTCTCTCATGTTGGATCTATTCTGTAAATGTTTCTATTTTGTTTATCCAACATCTCTTGTTTTGTTTTACAAAACTGAAATAAATATTTGCATATTACAGATCTGAGTGAGTCTTTCAGTTTGAAAAACTTGTATATAAATAAGATAAAAATAATCTTCATTTTAAAGAGTCTTAAGATTCACAGATCAGAAAATATTAAGTGGTCAAGATAAGATCTAATTTCAGTAGTGTGAATAAGGATTTTTATACTTAGAAGCTTTGTAAATTCATAAGTATTGCTTGTAATAAGTGTGTGTGAGTACATGAATGTGTTTTAGGCACAAAACTCATATCACAATCACACAACATCATTTAACAATGTTATTGGTTGACAGATTATGATCATTTGAGTCGACGTAAAGAGAAACGGAGTAAAGGAGCCAAGCTATAGAACAGAGAGGACACCTTCAGAGCCTTAAAGAAGTCAGAACACAACCTAAAGGAGCTGGTCTATATCTGGAGTTAGAATATGTCTGTTTTTGTGTATATCTCGTTAAATGCTTGTAACCTAAAACTCATTTTAGTGGATTTTTTGTTTTGAGGTGTAGAGACCTCCGTGAATGTTTCCCCGTTTGGGTGGGGTTTACCACATTAAAAATCTTGTCTCATGTGCTTGTTTTTTAATCTCTCATTACCACTGCTACAATACTAGACTTACATTTGATTTCTAAAACCTAAAAACTACTTTCAAGAATATGAAATTATCTTGTTCATGATTTCCAAACATATCTTGTGTTCATTCTTATTTTTAGAAAAAAGTTTCCTCAAAAAGCAGATCGGATCTTACTCAACTGATTTAACTTTGGTTAACCAACTTAGTAAGAGTATTTTCGATTGGTATTCAAGCTGTGTACTTGGTTTTCAAAATTGTCTAAGATCCTGTAATTTTAAACTATTTTCAAAACAAACTGTCTATGGACGAGAAATTTGAGAGACTGGGAAATTTGTCCAGGCCTCCCCTCTTCGATGGGACTAATTTTCCTAATTGGAAAGTAGGGATGATAGCCTTTATCCAAGGGACCTTGGGAGATGAGGGCTGGGATGCCATTGAAACTGGTTATACATATCCAACTAAGCCTGTTGTAGATGGTAGTAATGAAAGAATTAAAAAACTGCTTAGCGAGTTCACCAAGGAAGAGAAATTTGCCTCCCTTATTAACAATAAAGGAAAGAATGCCATATTTATGTCTGTTAATGAACATGATTTTGAAAAAATATCCATATGTTCAACCTCAAAAGAAGCCTGGGACACGCTGGTCACTTCCCATGATGGTGACACCCGTGTTAAGGCTGCTAAAACCCTGATGTTGATTCAACAGTATAACACCCTCATTATGGCTGAGATTGAGACAATTGATGATTTTTACATTAAACTAACTGATGTTGTTACTAAGTTGCATGATAATGGTATTAGGTATGATAGGAAATGTATGGTTTCTAAAATTATGAGATCACTTCCATACAAATTTAATAACAAATTCTATGCCATCGAGGAAATGGACGACCCCGATTTAACTCCAAAACTCCTCAGTAACAAGCTTAGAACTGTGGAAATGGAATTGGATTTTTAGAAACATCTGTCCAACAATCAAAAGAAACACACCAATCCCAATGTAGTCTCCCAGTCTAAAGTAACCACACCAAAGTTTGTTGTTCCTAACATTGATTCTCCGATGAAGAGTGTGACTTAGCTAATTTGGATAATCAGAGTGCCCTAATGTCATTTTAAGAAAATTTTGAAGTTTAGAAATAATGTTGCTTCTAAACAAGGGAAAGTTGCTTATTCAAATCATTCTAAAAATAGAACTCGTGAGAGAATCCAAGATAAACACCATACTGATAACAATAATAGACCTGACAAAGACTGAATGCTTTAGATATGGTAAACTAGGTAACTTTGCTAGTAATTATAGATTTCATCTGAACAAAAATAATAATAGAGCCAATTTGTGAAAGACTTAGGATGATTCAAGCAACTCAGATAATGATGAGCTTGAATCTTCCAATATCTTTGACCATTTTATTTCCTTTTTTGTTAAGATTGTGTATACTAATGATAAGCCTACAACTCATACTGAACCTGAGATTAAAATGCCTGATTCTGTGATGTCAAGTGATAACTTACCTATTCATTTATCTGCTCTTTGTCTAGATACTATTAATTGTGTTAATCCTGCTAGTAGACCATGAACCGTGTGTGTGAGTAAAAAGGAACACATAAATGACGAATGGAATGTGTGTACGATAAATGAATCATTAGGGGACAATTCATACACTACACTTAATGAGTTTGACAATGACGACCTCCCTAACATTCACACACTATACACCAAAACTCTTGGGAAAAGCACAAAATTTGAAAATACGATCAAGGACCTTACTAAGAAAATAGAAGCCCCAACTTTAATGGTACAACCGAGTGCTTAGGATTATACCACTCAATGTCTGGCTTATGAAAATAAAATGAAGTCTTTTGTTGAAAAAATCAAAGACCTTTCAGAATCAAGTGAAATTTTGGAAATGAAATACAAGGCAACTTTATTGGAATTGGAACAATCTAAAGAAAAAGTTTCAACCGCCTTCCAATAGTTTTCCAAATTTGAAACAATTGCTTTGAATATTGGGTTGCCTCTAGAAAAATAAATTCTGAAGATAAAACTGGCATAGGGTTTGAACAGAAAATTAAGACACAAATAAATTTTTTAAAAATATCAAGTTTGTGACTGCTGGTGAAAGAATTATGGACCTGTGTCCAGATTTTCAGGCTATAAAAGATGATTTTAATAAAAAAGAAAAAGGGCCAGACATTGCAATGGGAAATTGTTCTAAGCCAATTGTTAAACCTAAGGCTAAGTTTGTCTTCCCTCCTATAAGGCAAGTAGAATCCTTGTTCCAACGTGTTGCAGTTAGACATAAGGCCAGAGTCCAAAAAATGGACAAACCTTTTTAATGGTTTTCAAAATATAAAGAAACCATCTAGCCATCTATACTGTGCATACTGTGATTTTAATGGACACTGTTTCGAATAATGTTTTCAAAAATGTTTGTATAAACCTGTCTTTAATTGACCAGTTTATAAAAATTTTAACTATTCGAGACACAACAGAAATAACTACGTACTTCCTAGGCAGCCCAATAAGAACTCTAACTACGTAAATATGAAGAAGAGACCAAACTCTAAATATAAGTCTAGATTTATATCTAGACCAAAAGCTCACAAACCTTTAAAAACTAGAGCTATATGGGTTAGGAAGGGTGATCCAATAATCCAGTTGAAGTCTAACATTGTGATCAGTGCTTTAAAAGCCGAACACACTGCTTCTGGTTGGTGCTTAGACTCTGTTTGTCCCAAACATATGACCGGAGACGATACTAAACTATCTGACATAATTGAATTCTTCGGCGGAAAGGTTTTATTTAGGGATGGAGTATCTGCTCAGATCATAGGCAAAGGAACACTCCAAGAAAAGGGGCTACGAATTCTTAAAGATGTCCTTTTAGTAAAAGGTGTTAAGGCTAATTTGTTAAGTGTGTCACAATTTTAATACTCCAACCACACAGTCGTATTCTCAAAAACAAACTGCAAAATTTTAAATGAGAATGGAGATTGTATTATTACAGGTCTCCGAACTCCAGATAACTATTACACAGTGAATCCGGGTACTGAGATTTGTAATATACCCAGAATGGAAGATAATGAAATCTTGCACAATAGGTTAGGTCACATAAATTGCGATAGCCTTGGCAAATTAATATCCCAAGAAATAGTTAGAGGTCTGCCTAAAATTAAATCTATTTGAAACGTTATTTGTGGGCCCTTCTAGGAAGAAAAAATAGTTAAATCCGCTCACAAGAAAGTTAAATATACTTTAACAAAAAAACCTCTAGAGCTTATCCACATGTATCTCATGGGTCCTTCTAGAACTGTAAGCCTTTGTGGTAATAGTTACATTATAGTTATGGTGGATGATTTCACTCGATTCACATGGGTAACTTTCCTAAAATAAAAATCCGATACATTTCGTGAATTTTAAAAAATCCTTTTACGTATTGAAAATAAAATGGATACCCAAGTAAATCGAATTCGTAGTGATACAGGAGGTGAATTTAAAGATTTAGGTGTTACAGAATATTATAACTACAATGTTTACCAACACGAATTCTGTGCTCTTAAAACACCCCAATAAAATGGTATAGCTGAGTGTAAAAATTGCACAATCCAAGAAATGGCTAGGGTAATGATACATGCAAAGAACTTACCAAAATATTTTTGGGTTGAGGCAATTTGGACAGCATGCCATATCATCAATAGGGACCTTAGGAAAAATACCAAGCAAACCTCCTATGAGAGTGCGTTAGTGGAATACCTTAGGACACGTGAGAGAACTCTTCGTGAGAAGATTTAATATGTAGAAGGTGAGAGTGATAGCCTTAAAGGTTTAACGGAATCCTTAAAAAAGAAGCTTCTCGCATTTGAAGAGTTTAATATTTTATTAGAGTCTCACATTTTAGATTTAGAAAATAAATTAAAAGACTCTAGTAAAGTCAAATTTGATTTGGAGTGTCGTTCGGAAAAATTAGATAAAATATTTTGGAACGGTCCAAATTAAAAATGACACTTGTGGTTTAGACTTCGATACTTGTAATGAATCAACTCATAAAGCCAAAACCAATGTTTTAGGAGAATCCTCTAGGAACTATGTTATAGATCATTCCTTAGGTAATTCTTTTCGCCGAGTATTTAGGTGCTCACATTGTGGTCGAAAAGGTCATCTTAAGAAATTTTGTTTTGATCTTAAACGAGGTCCTAGAAAATCCCAATGTAAGGCAACCTCGGTAGCCAAGATTCCTACTTCCCGAAATCTTCATTCGGCATTAGTTTGGGTTAGGAGATCCGACTTAGTAGCTTTATAAGATAGGATTTTTTATTCTCATTTACTTTCACATGCTTCCTCCCTTGCTAAATCTAAAGGTTGAATGTGTTAGTTGTTTGCATACTCTAGATTTTTGCGCCTCATATTATATATCATTGCTAGGTGTATGCATATTTAGTCATTTTCTAGTCATTGCTTTATCACATATCACATGCTAGAATTATGATTATTGTTTATCTTTTGTATTATAGTTCTTTCATTTTAGTTTGCATTAAATGAAAAATACAAAAAGATTTTTGTTTATCATTTGTGTTTTATTTTTTTTGTAATTTAAGATTAATGAAAAATACAAATGATTTTTGTGTCTTTTGAGTAAATATTTTATTTTTGGTTAAATTTTTTTGTCAAAAACTCAAAAAGATTTTTGGTTTGTGTGTATTTTAGTTTGACACACTCTATATGGCATATACTTGTATTTGAATCCCTTTTTTTCGCTCCCATGTGGCTAGAACTTTTGGTTTAGATTATCAATCCTTAACATGTTCTTTACCATGCTTACATGGAGTAGTTGGATTTTTTGTTGTTATAATGGATTCTATTTTTATATGCCTCAATTCACACATGCACGAGCTCACTTGAAATTTTAGCTTCATATGTATATTTGAGCTTTGTGAGGTGTTCTCCTACCATTTTAGTCATCTACGTATTATGTGATCTAGGAGGACTAGTGCATGTTAAAATCCGTTGCACGTGAGATTTGTGTGAGACATAAAAATAATATATATAAATGTACACGGGGAAGGGCTCCGAAAGTAAATGTCACCCTTTGCGAGTAAGACACCGTTGGGAATGGACCTAAAAGAAATACGTGGTCCAAATGACTAAAAATAAAATATGGCATTAAAAAGAAAAATAATTGCCAAGGCCTAGTTTTAATTGATATATTCATTCAAAGATATATATGCTTATTGAGGGACATTGGATGGTATATTAACGGTCTGCACAATGTCTGTTTATCCTAGTTGAACTTTCAATGTCATGACTCTATTGGTTTGTAGAATCATCAGAATTTAGGCTTGTATGCATTGTGTATGTTTGTTCATTGAGTTCAATCTATATTGTCACATGAGGTTATATTCAAATTTGATAAAGTTTGCTATCAAATGAGAACTCCGTGATCATATTTTAAGTGATTGGGTCTAAATTTAATTGTTACTAGTTCACACCCCTACACTTCCATTTCCATATGACACATTTTTGCCATACGAGTGTGAAAAGCTTATTGTATTTTGTGTCATGTGTGGTGCCTATACCTATATATATATGTGCGTGGGCGTTAGTGATAGTCATTATGTCTACATATATATGGTATTTTTTTCTTTGCCTTGGTTTCTAGTCCATCTATGCTTCAAATTCATAATTGGTATCTATCGTGTTGCATATTATTGTTGATATCACATGCTTAGTATCTCATGTATCACATTGATATCAATTTTTTTGCATCTTCATTGGTATCCGTTATTATTCGTATGGATTAGTTTTGATTTTGTTGCCCATATGCTTTTATGCTCTTATCATTCTAAGCTTCATGTTTAAATTAGTTTTTATCCTTTGTCTATTCTTGAATAAAAAGAGGGAGAATGATAAGGGGATAAATGGTATCTAATCCTATTGTAATCGCATTTTAGTTTGGGAGATTTATCTTAGGGGGAGACGTCTTTCTAAAGTAGGTCATTTATTTGATAAAGGGGAGAATTAATTTAGGGGGAGTGTTTATTTTAAGTGCATTTAATATTCTTGATATTCCCTATGCGTTTGATAGTTTGCTTAAGTGTGCAGGAATTCTTCAAAGTGGCAACTTTCATCATCGGCAAAGATATTGATCCTTGGGTTTTTGAGTCAAGCTATGTATTTTTTTATTTTGGGTGGGATATTTTTTTTTAAGTCTAGTAAAGCCTGACGGCCCTATAGGATTTTTGTTTGGTTTTTGTCCCGGAATAGCCAAAGGGTGAGATTTGTAAGGACACAAGTCTTCGATTGAGTCTTATTGTAGTGTTGGCTCAATTCCTGACAAAAACATTTGAGTCATAGGATTGTCTATCCATCCAAGCCTATGACTTGTTAGTTGAAGACGTAGCGACCAAGATTATAAAGCTTCATCATATACCGGGTTTAGTGTGCCTCGTTTTTACGTCAACAACATTGTTCCAATGCTCCTAAAGTATGAATGCATTTTATATACATATAGGAGCTTGGAAATTTATTGGGTGTAATATATAATTTTTATTAAATAGTTTTAACCACTTTGTTTTACTCAGAAAATACTTTTTAGAACTTTTCATAAAAAGTTTTGGGCTTAAAAATAATATTTTATTTTTCTGACACGTCGTTCAACCCATCTGGCATTTCATTCGAACGAGATTGCCAGGTCGTTTGAATGAGACTTCTGAAGCAATTACTTTTTTCCCTTCTGGAACCTCGTTAGTAAAGTCGTTCGAACGAAAAAGTCGTTCGAACGACTTTGGAGGGAATAGTTTTTTAAGCGTTTTTGGCAGTTTTCACCATGTTCCCACTACCTTTTCCCCACTACTTTTTGAAAGAATTATCAAGTACGGGAACTAGCCTTTTTAAACCATCTTTTTCATATTCCTCCATCTCCTAGAGAGAGTTTTTATAGAGTTTTAATTCCAAATGAAAAGGTTCAAGTTTTGAGTGTTTTTTTTCAAGAAAAATCCTTAAACACTTTTATTTACACCCATTTGTTTAGTTTATCCAAGTTCCTTAATATATATACTTTGCTCGGATTGTTTGGCACCGGGTTTATCTCTACATCTCAAAGAAGATAAGTTTGGGTTTACTTCTACATCCCACAAAGAAGAAGTTCACTGTTTTTGGCTTCAGCATTCTCATACGGTGAAAGGCACCGTGTGTGGTTGATGGGTTCCTAAAAGTACGATCGCTGGATTCCGAGACCACGGTGGACCTCCGTGGTTATTCGCTAGGCAGAGATGTGTACAAGAAGGAGATTTGGGTCTTGGACGGAGTCAAGTCGAGTGTTTGTAAGTCTTTTTGTCTTGTACTTGTAAAATCGTACTTAGTGGATTTGAGGCTAGCGTCGTCCGAGGTTTTGTCCCATTGTGCTGTTTTCCTCGTACATCGCAGCGTAGTGCTTATTTGTTTATTTTATCTTTTGCAAAATTCACATTAGATGCATGCTTGGTAAAAAGGTAAAATTTGTTTAAATCACTACTCATGCTTAAGTTGGTGCTAAAATTGATTTGGGTAATGTTTAATTAATTTAGTTCAAGTCATTAATTTTATTGGATAAAATTTGGTGTTGATGTAAAAAATTAGACCACTCTAATAATTCAATCACAGATAAATAAATGAGACAAAAGATTTTAAAGTGGTTCAGCCTTATAAGAATGGCCTACGTCCACTGTTATTTTATTGCTGATTGTTTGAAATTCTAGATTACAAGAAATTCCATTCTAGATTCCAAAGTTTGGATTCAGGATCTGATCCCTTACAATGAGGATTGGACAATGTATTTATAGCCCTGAGGCTATAATGTGAAAGGGTAATACATTAAATGATATACATATGAAAGGGTAATACATTTAATGCCTTCTTTGCGTGTGCGTCTGAATGATAAGCATTTAATGAACCAGTTGTACTGTTAGTTATCCAGCTATTACTGCTCTGTTCGAGATGCAGCTCGAACCACCTGAGTAGCTTGGACCGCCTAAGCTTTCTGGTATTCAAGAGTTCCTCGGAGAGGTCTGTTACTCGGAGCATATGAGTTCCTCGGTGAGGTCTGTTCCTCGGAGCGTATGAGTTCCTCGGAATAACATGGTTCCTCGGAGCGTATGATCATCTCGAAAGTGCTTGTTATTGCCATGTAGATAGCCACATGTCTTCGTATGATGATCCAAGTCAGCAGATTAAAATTTGTATCAACAGAAGCCCCCAATGTTTCATAGTTCGAAATTTGAGGAGTATGGAACATTCTTTCTCGGAATACGGTAGCTTTAAATAGTTCTTCTTGATTTTTAGGATCATCTCCCTTGTTTTTATTTCTCCTTCCCAATTCGTAGAATCATGCTTTTTTGGACTTTTCTGCTCGCTTCGGTTCCCGCATCACTTTTCGCCTTTTTAGCCGCTGTTGTTCGCTTTGATTCCCGCGCCAATATTTAATGCCTTTTTAGCCGCCGGTAACGTAATCATCCTTTTTGTAATCATTACTTCGCCAGTTCCCAAGGCAAGGTATTTAAACTTCACAGAGACTCCCATCGTCTTCTATCTTTTCAAATTTTCATCTTCGAGTTTTTCATTATCTTCTACTCTTTTGTGCGTTCATCTCTTCCGTCGTTCATTGTCAACAGCTTCAGTCTTTTTTCTGTAAGATCTTCTTTCTTCTTCTCCTTCATTTCTTTTAATTCATCATCATGGTTTACCCTGTTGAGTCTCTTGACAAATTTCGATCTGATTTTTCCATTCCTTCTTGGGTTGTATTGGAAGAGCTTTTCGAGCCTTCTAATTATTTCAATTTGGCCGAGGGACATTGGTTCCCCAGTCTCTTTTTTGCTAAGTGTGGATTTTCTTTTCCACCAAATCCTCTGTGTCTGGAATTTTGTCAGTACTTTGATGTTGTTCCTGCACGAATAGCCCCCAACACATGGAGAATAGTTAATGGGGTTCATACATTAAATCAAGTGCATGGAACTCATATAGGAATTCCAGAAATCATGTACTGCTATAGATGGGCAGTTAATGATAATATTTATTATTTAAAAACTAGGTTTATAAATAGAGCCTTAGTAGTCAATCTCCCTGATGCCAACAGGGATTATTTTGAACATGGGGTTGTTGTAAAAAATTGGCAACACCCTCCTTTAACCGGAGATGAGGTTTACCAGGGTCCCAGATGCCCTCCTTATGGCAATGAGATAGGTTATTTTTATTTTATTTTATTTATCTTGAAATCATGTTTGTTTTGTGTTTGATAAAATGTGTTACTGATAACAATGTTTATTTATTTGCAGTTGATAGCAAGAGAAAGTGCCCAAAAGAAACAAATGTCAAGATAAGGCATTTGGGACTTATCTGGGGTTTGCATCAAAGGGTTGCCGACGAGCACATCAGGTCGGCTTCGTATTTGCTCCAGTACAAGAGCTACACAACCTCCTTCACTGCTCGTCCAGTGATCATTGAAGCAGAGCCAGTACCAGCCTCTACAAGTTCTTCGCCTGAATCCCACATTCCTTTGAGCGAAAGGATGAAGAAAAGAAGACCTCCCACCTTGTTTGAGAAGACTGCCTCCGGTTCTGGTGAGGCAAAGAGGAGCAGGATCGATGTCCCAAAGGAGGGGACAAAGAAAACTACTGCAACTCCTCCAGCTGCTCTTGTAAAAATTGCCGAGAAGCCCGCAGTGGCTCCGAGAAGGTCTGCTGCTCTGGGAGAGGTGATTGTGATATCACCGACCAAGGGTTCTTCCTTGGTTGTACCTGTTCCCCCGAGGAGGCTGAAGAAGAGATCCTCGGTCAATTTGGCTGATACCATCATTCAGCCCCCAGCTGTTGAGACTGAAGTTCCCACTTTTGTTCCCCCGAGCTCTGAGATGAGCTCGGTAAAGTCCTTGACCATTCCCGAGGTCCAAGGTACTGAAGATAACCTTACTCGGGATATGGTTACTTCTTTGGATGCTCGTCATCTTGCTTCAGTAAGTCTCTTTACTTTAAATTTTTTGTAGTTCCCTTTGTCATTCCTTGTTCCTAACTTGCTTTCTTTTTCTGTTCACAGTTGACGAGCTGCTTTAACATAATCCTTAAAAAGGATGAAGCCATTAAAACCTCATGCTCCTCGTCCAGTGTGGAGGGAGCTATAGAAGAGGCTATCAAATCTTTGGAAGACTCTCACCAGCAGTATGCCACTGATAAGGCTATCTGGGAGAGAAAGCTTGCCTCCTCCGAGCAAGAAAAAGCTCGAGTTGTTGATGCCTCCAAAGAGTTGGAGAAGAAAAAGGCTTCCTTGGAGAAGGCAAATAAAGAGCTCGGAGAGAAGCTCAGGACTGAAGGGGAGCTTGAGAATAAGCTCAAAGTTGCTGAGGAGAGGTTGGTCTAGCTCCAGGAAGTAACTCGGCAGAAAGAGGAAGCTGAACAAAAACTGAAAGCTGCTGATGATTTGCTGTCCGAGAAGGTTGCCTTGGAGAAGGCCAAAAGGAAAGCTGCCATGAAGAAGTCCTTCAGCTCTGGCTGGGACAAGGGGTGAGATAAGGGATGTGCTTCCATGGTCTCTCAAGTGGACTATGGCAGTCTAAAGTATTTTAGGGATGGATGGGTTGCTGACCTTCAGGAAATGAAGGTCGACGAGTCATCTGAGCTATTCCAGAGACACATCCCTGGTCCCCCTCCTACTCCAGAAGAATTAGAAGAGGACGAAGCTACCTCTAAGGAGTCTTAAATGGTAGTGGGAGAACAGGCCCTAACCAACCAGCCTGCTGTCGAGCAAGTCGTTTCTTCTTCGGAGCAACAGTTGGTGCTTTCCGAACAACCCACAGTTCCCTCCGAGCAACCTGCTTCCTCCTCCCAACCTTCCGAGAAGGTTTTGGGAGATAAGGAAAAGGTGTAATGTTGTTCGTGTTTACCTTTCTTTTTTTCTTTCTTGTCAATTGTAACCCAAAATTTGTAACTCCAAATTTCATGATCTAATAAAACTTGAGTTCTTTCTTCCATACGGTTGTCTCTTTTCTATTTGTACTTTGTCTTGATCTTCTTTTTGATGATTGTCTTTTCTTTCTCTTCTAGTTTCTGGCCAGGATGGATCTGCTATCTGCCAATGATACAAAGCTGATGCAGTAATGTAATGAATATTATAAGGCTGGTCACACAGACATGAGTGCATCAGAAGTTGCCGACCTCCTTGGTCATGATGCTTCAGAACAGGCAGTCGAAGCATATCAGTACCTGAAGTGTCTACTTGACCGAGCTGTAGCCAATAATGTGGCTTACTATGAAATTATCAAGGATCTCCAGTGTACCCTCGAAGACCTTCAGAATCAGTACAAGGAATCAACTGCCTTACTGCATGAGGGGTACGAGAAGAAGTATAAGCTGATCGTTGCTAACAAGGGCTATGAGAAGCTTTTTACTGGGTATGATCTGAGGGAGAGAACTTTGAAGGGTGAGGTTGAACAGTGCAGACAGATTACCGAGCTGCTGGAGCAAGAGAATAACAATTTGCAAAAGGAGCTAGCGTAGTTGAAGTCTGCAGCTTCTTCTTCAACATCCCTAATCCCAGTGACTGACGAGGGATTTTCATTTTTAGAGGTTGAGAATGCCAAATTAAGGGAAGAGTTGGACACCTTGAGGAGGTCGGGCACTTCCACATCTCCTCGGGGACGAGCAAGAGCTCCTCGGGGACAAGGAAGAGCAGCTCGGGTGCTGGTCGAGGAACAGAGGACAGCGTCTGCCTTAGAGAACCAAGCATTCCAATTAATGGCTAAGAACCAGGCTTTGTCTGACATGTCAAAGAAGATAAGGGACTTGGAGAAACAACTCTCTGCGCAGAAATCAGTCTTGGAGAATAAAGAGCTTTTCGTCAAGAATCTCCACGAGCAGCTAGAAAGGCTAACATATCAGTTCCACAAATAGCCCAGGGAATTCTGGATGGCTGGATACAACGAAGAACTATTCCATTTGGATGATCGTATCCAGAATTCCAACAATGAGGGCTACAAGCAAGGCTAGCTGAATTCCTTAGGTGTGTTGAAGCTCGAACAAGGACACTATCTATGGGACTACCATGATCCCGGGTTGCTTGACCTGCCTGTGCCACCGTACAACTTGGAGATGGCGTGGATCCCTGCTCGGGCCATTCCTCGAAGCTTAATTTCAAAATACCTTGGTGACTATAATCTTCACTCTCAGATCGAGGTATCTCGTCCCGAGCATCTATTAGATCGACCTTCTGTGATGAACGTCAGGATGCTAAAGGATTTGAACTTCATCAATTCTCCTCAGTCTTTCAATGATCCGCCTGCTGGCGAGGAACCTGTATCGAAAGCTGATGGGAAAAGACCAATAGAATAGGAATTTTTAATGTAACAGTTAGTATACATATCAATGTAACTTTCATTTTATCATCAATGTAATTTATTTCGAATTTAATGAAAAACTTTCATTTCTGTTTGCAAATCTTAATTGCTATTGTCTTGTAAATATCAACACTTTACATTTATGCATATCTGTTAAAAAGATAATAATATTGTGCTGTTCATCGACCAACTTAGTAATAAAAAAGTTACAAGTATCAGTAATGTTGCTCGATCACTTAATAATAAAGTAATGAGTATAAAAATGTTTAATTTTTTTTTTCAACCAACCAAGGTTGTTAAATTGTGCTCGTCGACCAACTACAGTTAGTGGGTTTTTATCCCAGATCAGCCATACTTGGTACTCCTCGTCGACCAACTGTAGTTAGTGGGTTTTTATCCCCGACCAACCATACTTGGTACAGTTTGGAATATTTTTTCCTCGTCGACCAACTATGTTGGTACAGTTTGGAATATTTTCTCCTTGTCGACCAACTACGTTGGTACAGTTTGGAATATTTTCTTTTCCTAGCCAAACAGGTTGGCATTTTTAGGAATATTTCTCCTCGTCGACCAACTACAGTGAGTGGGTTTTTATCCCCGACTAACCATACTTGGTACAGTTTGGAATATTTTCTCCTCGTCGACCAACTACGTTGGTATAGTTTGGAATATTTTATTTTCCTAGCCAAACAGGTTGGCATTTTTAGGAATATTTCTCCTCGTCGACCAACTACAGTGAGTGGGTTTTTATCCCCGACTAAGCATACTTGGTACAGTTTGGAATATTTTCTCCTCGTCGACCAACTATGTTGGTACAGTTTGGAATATTTTCTTTTCCTAGCCAAACGGGTTGGCATTTTTAGGAATATTTCTCCTCGTCGACCAACTACAGTGAGTGGGATTTTATCCCCGACCAACCATACTTGGTACAGTTTGGAATATTTTCTTGAGTAGTCTGCCGAGCTGTGCCGAGCAGTGCATAGCACTAGTATTCCTCGAATTTTTTTTAATAAACAGAGAGACTTGCAGAATATTTTCATTTTATGCATACTGATGGAAACTGCGTTACATATACATCACTGATAATACTTGCGCAGGTGCTCTGCATTCCAGGCATTTTTAAACTCCTCGCCTTCTAAAGTTGATATTCGATAAGATCCTGGTCGAACAACTTTTGTAACTCGGTATGGTCCATGCCAGTTTGTCTCCAGTTTATTATGTTTTTGAATTACTTTCTTCAGCACATAGTCTCCTTCTTTCAGGTCGCACTTCTTCACCCTCTTGTTGTAGAACAAAGCTGTTCGCTGCTGGTAAGAAGCATTTCTAATGGATGCTTCTTCTCTAACTTCCTCGAGCATGTTTAAATCCAGTCTTCTCATTAAGTCGCTGACAGGGGAATTGAAATTCAGTACCCTGTGTGTTGGGAGGCCCAACTCGACAGGTATGACAGCTTCACTTCCAAACGCCAGCATGTATGGTGATTCTCCAGTTGCTACTCGGAAGTAGTTCGGTAAGCCCAAAGTACTGATTGTAGCTCGTTGATCCAGTTTGCTTTCGCATCATCCAATCTTTTCTTCAAACCGTTCAGCAGCGTTCTGTTTGTCACTTCAGTTTGACCATTGCTTTGAGGATGGCCTGGTGCTGAGTGGACCTTCAAAATATTTGACTGATGACAATAGGCGGCAAACTCCTAGTTATCAAATTGTGTCCCATGGTTTGTGATGAAGGCATGAGGGAGACCATATCGGCAAATGATGTTCTTCCAAACAAATTGGTACACCTTCTCGTATGTCATATCAATGAGTGGCTCAGCTTCTACCCACTTAGTAAAATAATCCACTGCGACGACGAGGTACTTGAACCTTCCTCGGGTCGTTGGCAGTGGTCCAACCAAATCAATTCCCCACATGGAAAATGGCCAAGGGGAAGTTAAGGACGACAACAATGCTTGTGGAGTTCTTCGGATGGAGGAAAAGCGCTGGCACTTATCACATTTCTTGGCATAAGCTATACAATCTGCCCTCATCGTCGGCCAGTAGTATCCCTGCGTCATCACCCTTTGTAAAAGTGTCCGACCTGCTACATGTGCTCCACAAGACCCTTCATGGATCTCTTCAATCAAATATTTCACCTCGGTGGGATGTACACATCTCTGCAAACCTGCCATAATTCCTCGTCTATATAAAACACCATTAGTTAGTACATACCGAGCAACTTTAAACTTTAATTTCTTGGCTGCAAGCTTGTCAATTGGAAATTCTCCCTCCTCGATATATACCCTGATGGGATCCATCCAAGATGGTCCTAAATCAAGGGTGATAAAGTTCATCTTCAGATCTTCATCTATACTCTGACCAGCTAACACTTCAATTGGGGTTGTTCATCGTAGCTCAGTGCGAGTAGCTGATGCTAGTCGAGCTAGGGCGTCTGCTTTCGCATTCTCCATTCTTGGTATTCTGACCAGCTGAATAGCGGCAAATTCTGACAACAGTTCCTTTGCCTTTGCATGATATCTAATCATTAATTATCCTCTAACTGCATATACTCCCATCATTTGGTTTACAATCAATTGAGAGTCACTGAAGATCACAACCTGCTGTGCCTCTATAATTTTTGCCAAATTAAGCCCTGCAATTATGGCCTCATATTCAGCCTCATGGTTGGAAGCTTTGAATTGGAAACGCAAGGCGTATTCCATGTCGACCTCGTCCGGAGTGCTCAGAACTATCCCCGCGCCACATCCTACAGTGCAAGATGAGCCATCTACATATAGCCTCCATATAGGTAACTCGTCTTCAAATTTTTGATCAGTCAGAGTTCCTCGGTGAAATATTTGCTGCTTCCTTTCATCCTCCCCGGATTTTTCTTGCTCCTCGTCGATCATATTTTCTTGCCCTTTTACCAACCGAGGTTGGTCTGAGCTCGAATTTAATGATCCTGTAACATCCACTTGCCCTTTTACCAACCGGAGTTGGTCTGAGCCAGTGTTTGTTGATCCTGTAACATCCACAGGTTGATCAGCGAGCAACTCTTGTTCCTCGTCCGGAGTCCTCCCAACTATCTCTACATCACATCCTGTAACATCCACACGCCCTTTTACCAATCGAAATTAGTCTGGGATTGTGTTTCTTGATCCTGTAACATCCACAGGTTGATCAGCGAGCAACTTTTGCTCCTCGGGGGTATCATGATAGGTGAACTCCGCTATGAAATCTGCTACAGCCTGCCCTTTTAGTGATGACCTGGGTTCATAAATTATATCATATTCTCTGAGCTCTATTGCCCAGTACATCAATCTCCCTGATTTTTCTGGCTTGTGAAGGGCTTGTCTCAATGGCACATCGGTATATACTACTATCGTATGAGCCTGAAAGTATGGCCTCATTCTCCTACTCTCCTCAATCAGTGCCAGTGCCAATTTCTCCAGCCTTGGATATCTGATCTCTGCTCCTCGGAAGGCCTTACTTGTGTAGTAAATTGGCTTTTGTACTCCATTATCCACTCTGATCAACGCCGAGCTAACTGCATTCTCGGACACTGCAAGGTACAAATACAATTTTTCTCCCATCACCGGCCTGGATAACAGTGGGGGTGCTCCCAAGTATTTCTTCAAGTCTTGAAAGGCCTTCTTACATTCATCATTCCACTCAAAAGTCTTTCTGAGTGTCTTGAAGAATGGGAGACATCTATCAGTCGCTCGCGACACAAATCTGTTGAGTGCCGCTACTCGTCCTATGAGACTCTGTATTTCCTTCTTTGTTGTTGGAGATCGCAGCCCTAACAGAGCTTTGATCTTTTCAGGATTTGCTTCAATGCCTCGTTGATTGACAATGTACCCGAGGAACATGCCTTCTCGTACTCCAAATATGTACTTCGTCGGGTTCAGCTTCATTTGATATTTATCTAGTTGATCAAAAGTTGACTTAAGTCAACTAGATGATCGACAGCTTTCTTGCTTTTCGTCAGCATATCGTCAACATAGACTTCCATATTATCACGGATTTGTTCATCAAAGACCTTGTTCATCAGTCTCTGATATGTCTCACCTGCATTTTTCAAACCAAAAGGCATAACATTATAACAATAAGGTACTTTCCCTGTCTTCAGGTTTCATTTTGATTTGATTATAACTAGAATAAGCATCCATGAAGCTCAGCAACTCGTGTCCCGAGGTAGCATCCACCAGTTGATCAATTCGGGGCAGTGGAAAGTGATCTTTTGGGCATGCTTTGTTGAGGTCGGTGAAGTCTACACACATCCTCCACTTGTTGTTTTTCTTCTTTACCATCACCACATTGGCTAACCAATCTGGATATTTAACATCTTCAATGAAACGAGCTTTCTGGAGCTTCTCGACTTCCTCCTGTATATCTTGATTCTTCTCGGGACTCAATACTCTTCTTCTCTGCTTCACAGGCTTGATCTCTTTATTCACATTGAGCTCGTGACACAAGAAGTTTGGGTCTATCCCAGGCATATCTTCATGACTCCACGCAAAAGTTTGTCTTCTGCTTCTAAGGAAAGTTATCAATTCCTGTTTTAATGAGGCCTCCAATGATGAACCTATTTGAGTAGTTCGCTCAGGGTGTTCGTTGTCCAGAATGATATTTTCAGTAGCTTCTACCACTTGACCTTTCACGAGTTGCGACTCATCTCGAGGATCCAATGTTTCGATTTCTGCACCTTCATCTTCTTGATAGGTAGTAGTCATTTTCTTTGATTCTTCCAATTCATCTTGCTCGGCGGATGAATAATAGCACTCCCGAGCTACTTTCTGATCACCTTTCACAACTCCTACTCCGAAGTTTGTTGGAAATTTTAGGCACTGATGCACTGTAGATGGTACAACCTCGAACTTCTTCAATCCTACTCTTCCCATGATGATATTGTACGATGACTGGACATTCTTATCCATCACGAAGAATCGTATTCTTTCTGTTCGACAAGCAGGCCATGTACCAATGAATATATCCAACTTGATCGTCCCAAGTGGAAATACTTTCTCTCCAGCAAAACCGATGAGGGGTCTGTGGTAAGGCTCCAATTGAGATAGCTTTAAATTTAAACTATCGAAACACGAGTCGAACATGATGTCTGTCGAGCTACCGTTATCGACCAGCACTCTTGAAATCATTACCTCCTTCATTCTCATTTTGATCACTTGTGGGTCGTCATGAGGATACAAAACTCCTGCAAGATCATTCTTTGAAAACCCAATGACCAATTTTTCTTTGTTCACCTTTCTCGGGCGATCTTCCTCAGCTAAATTTATTCGCTGAATGTACGAGCAAGCTTAAGCCTCTCCGAGGTAAGCTTTTCTTTCTGCAGTAAGGTCTCCTCCTCCTCCTGCATCTCCTCCTGTAATAACATTACAATCAAATGACCCAAAGCGTATTGAAAATACCTCTCGTTCTGGCTGCCTTGGTTTCTTGGGAAGATCGGGGTCATCATCTGGATCATCTTCATGGTTTCTCTTCTTTTTCTCCTCTGCTCGACGATGAGAACTAGACCTCTCTCTAGTTTGGTCTTTGTTTCTTCTTTCGCCTCCCCAATCAACATACTTTGCTAGCTTTCCTCGTCGAATGAGTGTTTCAATCTCGTTCTGAAGAGCTATGCAATTTTTGGTCATATGGCCATGATCCTTATGGAACTCGCAGTATTTCTCCCTATTCCTCGTGTCAGGGTCTGACTTCATTTTCTTTGGCCAGTTTAACTCCTCGCTGTTCTTAATTTCTTCCAGGACGTGGTTGATATTTGCCTTCAAAGGCGTGTAATTATCAAATTTCTTCAAGACCTCCCATGACGACCTACTTTTGGAATGTTTGTCACCACCATTGTTCTTATGCTCTTTCTTCTTAGCTTTATCACCTTCCACCTTGGTTTCTTTGGCATCCATATTCTTCTTCGCAGATATAGCCTCCTCGGCATTCATAATCTTGGATGCTTTTTCCATCAGGTCCGATATGGTTCGAGGTGGATCTTTGGCCAAAATGTAGTACAACTTGTTCGGCAGCAGTCCACTCATCAAAGCAGTAATCACTGTCTTCTCCTCATAATCAATGACTTCGAGCTTCTCGTTATTAAAATGAGTTATATAGTCTCTAATACTCTCACCAGCTTTTTGTCTAACACTTAACAAATGTGCTACTCGTTTAACTGGCTTTGCTCCGAAGCAGAAATTCCCAATGAATAACTCGGCCAGTTAAAGGAAAGTTGAAATCTTACCCCGAGGAAGATTATTATACTATATCTGAGCAGATCCGGTAAGAGTTCCCGAGAATGCCCTGCATCTCATCTCGTCTGGGACAGCATAGATGTCGGCAACAACTTGATATTGTTCTATATGAAGGACGGGGTCAATCTTCCCATCATACTTGGGAGTCACAACAGGTGCTTTGACCTTCGATGGTGTTGGGAAATCAACAATGTCCTGGACAAAAGGTGTTCCCCGAACAAAGGTTCGTTGTAGAGGGTTCTTGGCCTTAGCCATTTCCCCTAATCTATCCTCCAGCCTCTGAATAGATCCTTTCCAAGAATCATTTCCTTCCTCAGGCCTATTGGTTCGAGCAACAGATCGCGTTGAAATGGCTTCCTGGGATTTATCTCGACGAGCAGCTGGTCGGTCAATAGATCCATCTTGATGAGCAGCTGGTCGCGACTGGGCAGATCTTTCCCTTAAATCTGATGATCGTCGAAAGCTCCTCGACGCTGCATTAATAGGACATTTGTTCCTCCTAGGGCCTAATCGATCGAAAGGAGAGGCCCTACTTAATCTTTCCAAAGCGCTGGCCCTTTCTGGGGAGAGGGTGACATGTTGTTCAGTATCTGTGGCTCGCACAGACGAAGTTCGTCCAGGTTGATAAGAAAAATCTTCAGATTCCTCATTTCGATATGAATTAGTATGCCTAGTACGCACAGAAGGCGCACGAATATTTCTTTGGATGCTTCGTGATCCAGAATGGGCTGGCGCACCGCCATGGAGGGTTTGGATGAGTTGTCGCATCGTTTCTTGCATGACGGTCTGGCCCTGAGCCAGATTCTCCATCATTCCAGTCAGATCTAGAATAATTGGTGGAGCAGATGGATTTGGAGGGGTTCCAGTGTTTCGATTGCTGGATTCAGGTATATCAGCCATTGGTAATGGATTATTTTTTATGAGAAAACGATTTTACCAGTCGTTTCCCACAGACGGCGCCAATCTGTTGATGTAAAAAATTAGACCACTCTAATAATTCAATCACAGATAAATAAATGAGACAAAAGATTTTAAAGTGGTTCAGCCTTATAAGAATGGCCTACGTCCACTGTTATTTTATTGCTGATTGTTTGGGAATTCTAGATTACAAGAAATTCCGTTCTAGATCCCAAAGTTTGGATTCAGGATCCGATCCCTTACAATGAGGATTGGACAATGTATTTATAGCCCTGAGGCTGTAATGTGAAAGGGTAATACATTAAATGATATACATATGAAAGGGTAATACATTTAATGCGTTCTTTGCGTGTGCGTCTGAATGATAAGCATTTAATGAACCAGTTGAACTGTTAGTTATCCAGCTATTACTGCTTTGTTCGAGATGCAGCTCGAACCGCCTGAGTAGCTCGGACCGCCTAAGCTTTATGATATTCAAGAGTTCCTCGGAGAGGTCTGTTCCTGGGAGCATATGAGTTCCTCGGTGAGGTCTGTTCCTCGGAGCGTATGAGTTCCTCGGAATAACATGGTTCCTTGGAGCGTATGATCATCTCGGAAGTGCTTGTTTTTGCCATGTAGATAGCCACATGTCTTCGTATGATTGATCCAAGTCAGCAGATTAAAATTGGTATCAACATTTGGTTTGGCCTAATTTGCAAAAATGAATTAATTATTTGTTAGGCAAATTTCTAGGACTTGGATTGAATTAAGTTGTTTAAGTGAAAATTAATTTATTGTTTAATTTAATGTCACTTTGAGTTTGTTTAATTTTAACTTGAAAGAAATTAAAATTTGGTTTATGTAATTGTTTAATTGAACCATATTTATTCCACATCTAAAAGGAAATTCTTATTTAAAGATTTTAAAATTGGGGGCCTCGTGTTCCAACAATATTTTAAATTATGACTCTCTAGAGATAGTTAATCCTTTACCAATCCCTGAAGTACCAAACTGGGTTTCTAAATATCACCATATAGATACTATAATTGGTAACCCTAACGAGCCAGTTCGTACAAGTTCCCAATTACGTGATGTTGCTCATTTTGCATGCTTTGTGTCTCTAATAGAACCAACGAATATGAATGAAGCACTTAATGACTCATTTTGGATAGATTCTATGTAGGAATAACTCATCCAATTTAAAAGTCTTGACGTGTGGAATCTTATGCCAAGGCCAGAAAATAAATGGGTTATTGGAACTAGATGGATTTTTAAAAATAAATCAGATGATTCATGGATGATAGTTAGAAATAAATCCAGACTAGTGGCTCAAGTTTACTCTCTTATTAAAGGAAAAGATTTCGAGGAGACATTTTCCCCTGTCACCCGGGTTGAGTCTGTTTGATTACTCTTAGCTATAACTTGTCATTTATAATTCCCACTTTATCAAATGGATGTAAAATCTGATTTTCTAAATGGTATTTTGACAAAGGAAACCTACGCTGAACAACCAAAAGGATTCATTGACCCTCATTACCCAAATCATGTCTATCGATTGAAAAAGGCATTATATGGCTTAAAGCAAGCCCCCTGGATCTGGTACGAACACCTATCGACCTTTCTTATCAATAAAGGTTTTCGACAAGGTAGTAATAACCAGACATTATTTGTTAAACATTTTAACAAACAAGTCTTAATTGCCCACGCTTACGTGGATGACATTATCTTTGGTTCCACCTCCTCTTCTAAGCTTAAAGAATTTTCTAAAATTATGCACAGGGAATTTCAAATGTCGTTAATGGGGGAGCTTGAGTATTTCTTAGGACTTTAAGTCAAGCAAAAGTTTGATGGGTTATTTATCTCACATTCCAAATACGCAATAGAGTTAGTAAAAAAGTTTGGTCTAGATAATGCCAAAGACGCTAGGACTCCCATGAATATCTCAGCCAAACTATCTAAAGATGAACATGGGAAACCAATCGATGCTACCTTATATAGAAGCATGATAGGTAGCTTGTTATACCTCACTGCCTCGCGTCCAGATATAATGTATGATGTCTGTGTGTGTGCCCACTATCAAAGCGCCCCTATAGAAAGTCACTTACTATGTGTCGAAGGATTATAAAATATGTCAAAGGGACTATAAATCTAGGAATATGGTACACAAACGACACATCTAACACTCTAATTGGATACACCAACGCTGATTGGGCTAGCTGCTCTGATGATAACAAAAGCACCTCAGGCTCTTGCTATTACATTGGTAATAATTCGGTAGGATGGAATAGTAAAAAGCAAAATTGCACTTCGCTTTCCACATCGCAATCTCAATACATAGGCGCAGAAAACTGTTGTGCTCAATTAATATGGAATAAGGAAATTCTAAGTGACTATGGCATTAAGGAAGATAAATTACATCTCTACTGTGATAATTAAAGTGTCATAAACATTTTTGAAATTTCGGTTAAACATTCACATACTAAACACATAAAGATTAGACATCATTTTATACGAGAATTTGTTGAATCTAAAGAATTGAAAATAAATTATTTACCCACATAACTCCAATTAGTTGACTTATTCATTAAGCCTCTAGGTAACTTAAGATTTGAGTCCCTAAGGAAATCTATTGGCATGATGCATCTTGAATAGTGTCTACCTTCTTTGAATATATCCTTAGATTATATTCATGCTGATAATTGGTCTTCGAGGATATAGGGCATGGTTGTTTGATAAATGAAAAAAGATGCCTCCTATATCCGTTTAATATAGGAGATCCGTGATGTGACCCGTTGATTATTATAGGTTGATAGATTATATTCATACTTCACATTTGCTTATTGTGTTTACTCACCCTTTGTCCATTTGAGACAAAATTGGGGGAGAAATATTTGAGACCATCCTGTACATTTTTTGTAATTTTTTGTAAATTCAACTAAAACGCTTGATCTTTAGCTGTTTTTTCAGGACTCAGTACCATTACCTTCATCAGATACTTTTAGTGTATTGGTCTGTATATATTTGAGTTATGTATTTTTTCATTTCTAGGATCTGGGTTATATAGAATTTTGTATAGGAATAAGGTTTTCTTATCTTTTGTTATCCCTACGAAACCTAGATAACTCAAAGGAGATATGGTCTCTCATTTCCAAAGGGGGAGGTTTAAGCACTCTATATATTTGGCTCACTTGAGTCTACATTATATAGGATCTCATCTAATTTGGAAAAGAA
This sequence comes from Sambucus nigra, assembly GCA_949130495.1. NCBI lineage: Eukaryota > Viridiplantae > Streptophyta > Magnoliopsida > Dipsacales > Adoxaceae > Sambucus > Sambucus nigra. The sequence continues at coordinate 635,117,542 of OX422209.1, forward strand.
GACAACATTTGAGTCATTCATATTTACTTTATTACATTTTCAAGAAGTTTAAGAAAGTCTACATCAACTAGAAGATAAATGGTCCTCAAGGTAGAAAACGAATATACAAACACTTTAGGATTTCATATTTTTTATATTTCATTGCATATATGAGGTGTGTGTGTTAATATGGATTAAAATGATTTTTCTACATTTATCTGGATTTTTATGAATTTTTAAACATTTAAAATATATTTTTAAGAAATTAAAATTAGTGTTTTAAGATGTTTGGGTTTAAATTGTAAATATTATATCAGCCAAAAAATTGCCTTAGGTAGAATCCAAAATCTCTTGAGAATATTATGGGTGCAAATGATATTTTATAATATACCAAAACACGCGTTTTTCAGCCGGTGAGATCAATACATGTGTTGGTATACTGATGGATGGATTTGTGTTTGTTGTGTGTCTGCATTGTTCGATCAAATCTTTATCGTTGGCTCAATCCTCATCTAAGGATTGCATGTAATTTTGAGTGAACCTTTTGACTTTAAAATGAACCAATCAGAACCTTAGTTTGTGCGATCCATTAGTAGCCGTTAGATTGATCATTCAAACATACAAACACATCTCAACCCTTGATTTGCCTATAGTTTCCTGACCCTTCCATACCATCTATAAATAAGATCCTTCGTCCTCATAATTACAATCTTTTAAAGACTAAAGGTCTAAGAAAAAGGGTGAGAGAAGAGGGAAGAAAAATAAAAGAGAGAGAAATAGAAAAACTCGAACAAACCCCTACCAAATTTTATTCAGAAAATAACTTTGACAGTTTGTAAGTTTGTGGTTTATTTGATCTATCCTCTTAGGTCTAAATCTCTCACCTAACATCCTCACAAGAATAAGATCTCGTTTATGTTTGTAGAAACTTGAAAATCTTCTTTATGTGATATAGTCACATAGAATATATGATGATTTTTTTATTAAGAAATCTCTCTCTCATGTTGAATCTATTCTGTAAATATTTCCATTTTTGTTTATCCAACATCACTTGTTTTGTTTTACAAAACTGAATTAAAGATTTGCAGATTTCAAATCTGAGTGAGTTTTTCACTTTGAAAAAGTTGTATATAAATGAGATCCAAATAATCTTCATTTTAAATTGTGTTAAGATTCATAGATCTGAAAATATTAAGTGGTCAAGATCAAATCTAATTTCGTTAATGTGAATAATGATTTTTATACTTAAAAGTTTTGTAAATTCATAGGTATTGCTTGTAATAAGTGTGTGAGAGTAAATGCATGTGTTTTAGGCACAACACTCACATAACAATCACACAACATTACTTAACAGTGTTATTAGTTAAGAGATTATGATCATTCGAGTTGACGTAAATAGAAAAGGAGTAAAGGACCCAAGCTAAAGAACGGAGAGGACACCTTCAGAGCCTTAAAGAAGTTCGAACACAACCTAAAGGAGCTGGTATATATCTGGACTTGGAATATGTTTGTTTTTGTGTATATCTCGTTAAATGCTTGTAACCTAAAACTCATTTTAGTGGATTTTTTTATTTTGAGGTGTAGAGACCGCTGTGGATGTTTCTCTGTTTAGGTGGGGTTTTACCACGTTAAAAATATTGTCTCATGTGCTTGTTTTTTAATCTCTCGCTACTACTGTTGCAATACTAGACTTAGATTTGATTCTGAAACCTAAAAACTAATTTCAAGAATCTAAAATTATCTTGTTCATAAGATATATATAATTTATATCTAAAGCAACTTAAGTAAGAGAAACTTAATTAATAGATCAAAATATTATTCAACTAATATTGATTATGGTTCTTCGATAGCGTATCGTTGGGCGGTACGGATGAGCTAAGCATATTAGTAGTTAAATAGATGTTTTTTTGGGACTAGTTAGGTTGGGTAGCATAACTAGCTGGGTTTATTAGGAGACATTAGGTGTGCACTATAGTTGAGAGGTGAGGAACTCAAGGGAGTGCACCCAAAACTAATATATGTATAATAACAACTCTTATTGCATTTTCAATACTTGCTAAATATTTTTCAAATATTTTGGGCTCTGACCCGTATCAAATCTATTTTCAAAACTTTTAGTTGTCCACCCACAGGGACGCCAAGCATGATGATACATTCTGGGGATGCGTAGCTACAGTACTTATGGAGGAATGCAGGACTTAAGTAGAGGTTTCAGTCATTTCATTCCTAGTGTATCATTCATATTGAGTTATTTTAGTTGGGCATGTGCCTGTTCAGTTTAGACTTTTATTTGGGTCTATTCATTTCAGTTCAGACTATGTATTTAGATTCATTTCATTTCAGTTAAATTTACAATTTGGATGTTGGATTTGAAGCCGATGGGTTATTCGGTATTTACTTATTATTTATTTTATCCTGCGATGATTCTAGACTTCAGTTATTGTATGAATGGTTAATATTATTTTTATTTCCACATATTACTGTATGTTAATAAAAGATAAAATTTGGGACTAGATTATTTTAACTTAGGTGGTTAGTAACTTAAAAAAAATTTGACAGTGATGCTAAGAATGGACCAAATGAGATTTTTGTTTATTTTCGTAAAGGACTGACCTGCGATTAAAATAGGCGGTGTGTCACATGTTCTTGCATTTTCTGTTGGATGGCCACTAGAGATAGTAGCTCTTCCGCCACATCAACCTTTTTTGACTGAGGTGGTGGTTGATTGGAACTTGGGCCAACACTAGGAGGCATATCAGATGCCATAGCTCCGGTGAGCTGAATCGGCAAAGATTGATAAGCTGCAAAATGAAGGGAAGCTTCAGAAGCTCACCCAACTATTTCAATGGTGGTACATACCCAACAAGGGTGGAACTGGACCACCACCAGAGGCTAAAGTGAGGTCTAAGATAGAAAATAAGAGGAATAAGATCAAGTCTCTTCCCATACGCGGCACCAAAATGATGATGCTACTAAATCACCACTTAAATTATATGTGTTGCTCAAGCTCAAAATGATATAACAATGGAGATATAAATGCAGGTAAGAAAATAAGAGAAGAAGATGAGTTAAAGAGGAAGACACAATGATGTAAATGGTTCAGCCTTAGCCTACTCCACTGTGTAAGGTGCTTGATGTGTTTTATATTAACTATGGAGCTCTAATGGCCCAGAATTACAACTCTAAATAACTTTCTCTATCTCTACAGTGATTTTGATAGAGCTTAGCTAGGGTTTCGATTATGGATCCGTTGATGAAGAAGATGGTGCTCCCTTTTATATTCTTCAGGGTGCATAATGCCCCCCAAATCATGCCAAAGATGTGCATAAGGTAGAGGCCGTATTGAGATGGTGCCACCTATCAAGTGTGTAATGACTGAATATTCCTTCACGTGAGGGGAAGATCTTGTTATAACGGTATGCTCACATGGGATGGTGACCCACAATTCACAAGTTCCCTATAAGGTAACAAGGGACAACTTTCTTGTCCCCTGGCCAAGTCGAGACACCAAGTTATTCTTCCAAGTGAACAATCTTCAGACTTTTGAGTGTGACCCTAGGTCAGTTGATGGGTCTCGGTCCCCTAATCTTAGTACAAGGATGAGATGATAGAAGTAGCCTGGGATGAGAGTGCATTATGTTATATGATGACAAATCAGGTCGGGGATGAGGCTGTTGAGGATGTATCGGTGTTGGGTCAGCCTATAACTGTCCAGTATGATGAGTGAGTAAGGTCGGCTCGACCGGGTCGAGGCCACACTTATGCATATCATGGAGTATTTGTTGGTTTCATTAAATGTGATATTTATGTAATCTTAGATGACAGGGGTTCTTGTGTAGATATGTCTTTATCTTTTGTACTATATAATAACTCCTTTTCACGGCTGTTTTTTTCTTTCTTTCAGATTTTTTTTATTTCCCTACGAAGTTTTCAACTTTAATTTATTTTCAATGATAAGAATCTTATTCAACTAACTTTCTTCAAATCTCTTTCCAATATTCTCTTGAAATATATTTTCATCAGAAATAACACTTTTTAACGCTCTTTTCCGAATAGGTGTAATGTTGCTACTTATATATTAAATGTTTTTCAAATAGATGTATTTTCAAATCATATGATTATAAATTGAGGTGTGATGAAGTTTTCAATGATTAATTTGATCAAATAAGGCTATATTCTCTATGAGTTATGAGCTTGTGGTGTACTGAATGTGCGTATCATGTTTTATAGTTTTAGTTGTAGGGTAGACCAAGTTAGCATTTGAAAATTAAGGATAGGTGTGATCAATTTGAAGATTCATTTAGATTCTTAGAGTATTGTCAATCCCTTTATACTTCGCCATCATTTGCCTTCTTTCTTTTTCGTTATATATGTCTCTTATCCATACATTTCATATTTCTCCATTCTTATCTATTTCTCGCCTTACTTGCATATCTTCAAAATAAGGTCATTTAAAAATTCTTTGAGTACTTATAAATACTAATGACGAACATTCTTAATCGGCATCCTTTGAGTTTTGGGCCATTGTATGTTAGTGAAGGAGTATGGCAATCTCCATTATAAATACTCATGAATTTTTCTTTTCCTTATTTTGCAAACATCAAATGTATGATTATTTTTACCACAAGGTGTGAAATGAGCATTAGTTGAATGAGATTTACAATCAACATGTGTATGGTCTTTCTTTTTGTAAATAATACAATAATAATTCGTCTCTAACTTTGGTTGTGTATGATAATTTTCAAAAGTATGATTTTTCTTCGTGCAATGGACATTATGCTTAATGTTTAGGTTTTTTGTAATATTTCTTTTGGGTTCTTCCATTTTTCTTTCAAAAATAAATTCTTTCTTTTCTTTAACAATATTTGTCTTTGATTTTTATTTTGACATTTCTTTTATGTATCCTACCACTTCTTTATGAAACTCAATTTTTTATTTTCTTAAGGAGTAGGTTCAAACTATTTCTACTTGGTTCAAATTTCTTTAGGGTTTGTTTTAAACATTTAACTTCTTCTTTATCATTTGATACTAACATCTCATTTTCTTATTTTAATTTTATATTTTCATGTTGTATGCGCTCGACATTTGATTTTAAGTTCACACTCTATTCTTTTAATCTTTTATTTTCAAAAATTGGTTTCTCATTTTCGTTAGTTGATTCCTCATTTGAACGGTAAAGATATCTACTTTTCTTTTCAAAAACAATGTATTCATTAAGAATTTTTTTATGTCCATTCATGGTTTGATCACAAAAATATTTTGTTTTTATCAAAGAATGAATGAAATCCTTCTTAGAGAAAAAAATATATCTAAGGATTCAGTAGAGTAAGGTTTTACCTCATAAGTTCTTGATTCTTGTTGTGAGCATGATGGAATTTTTCTTTTCTTTTCGAATGATGAACTTGACGATTCCTCTACTATTCCTTATTCTTTTTCCATTTCAATGTTTTGTTTATTTGATTTACTCAACATCACCCCTTTTGCTGGAACTTCATTTAAGAAATCTTTTGAAAGAGTATCCCAAATATCGTTGGCTTCCACACAATGTACTATTTTTCTTGCGACAACATTATCTAAAGAAGATCGTGAAATTATAATAACTTCAATGTTTAATTCAAATCTATTTTCGGAGGTTAGTCTATATATTAAAGGTTATTTTGTTATTGCTAATCAATGGATTGGATAAGACAAGAGGTTTTGGTTTTCCATATTTTAAAATCTTCTCTATCAAAAATTGGTATATTATATCTCCCAAAAAATTATTATGATAGGTTGTCATGTTTTTTAATCTTTATATTCAAAATATACTTTTCAAAGTAAGAATCAATGAGCTAGGCTCTGATTCCAATTGTTGGCCTGAAAAATATACCCAAAAGGGGGGGGGGGGGGGGATTGGGTATATGGTCGTAATGGCAAATTTAAAACTTTCTAACTTTATGTAGAGATTAATTACAATGTGATAAATTAATTTATGAATAAGCAATTAATAAATCAATAAATATAATCACTTAAGAGATAAAGATTAATAAATTTTTGCAAATCTAGATTTTAACATGGTTTGTCTAGTGCCTACTTCCACGCTCGAGCTGTTACTCGAGAATCTCCCGTTTCACTTATGGTGGAACAAAAAATTTACAAGGAACAACATCTTGAAAACTATAACCAACAAGACGTTAAATCTGTGCTTGCCTAAGCGTTACCCATGCAATAGCCTAATGTTTTTAAATGCCTTGACTACCCGAAACAACATCACTACCGAATGAGAAGATACAATAAAGTTAATCGTTTGTCACAACAATTAGATTCGTAACCGAAACCCAAATACAAGTAACTTTACTAAAGAAATGAGTTTACTTTCTCAACCTAAAAAGACAAGTAAACAAGTGTCACATGTATATATATCAAGATGGGTTTTTGGGTAAATCTATAGCACAAGTGGGTATTGGGATTATAACTATGTTAAAGAGGGTTTGGGTATGGAGCTTTAGGTTCAAGGGAATTTTATTAAAGCTTTGGAGTTTTGGGGTTTAAAATCTCAAGTGGGTTTTATTGATTTCTCTCTAGAAACTCACGTAAGGGGGTGACACAAACTTTGGATGATGGAACTTTACTAGAGAGGATTGTTGTTTTAGTTTATGTGGTTTGAAATGGATGAGGTAGGGTTGTATTTATAGTGTCAGGAAGAGGTATGAGGTAGCCGAAAATAGGTATAAAGGTTGGTAAATAATTGGGAAGGGTTAGGGTTTTAGGATAGAAGTTTGGAGGAAATTACCAAAGTTGAAGCTTGAAAAGGTGTCACTTTTAGTCGACTATAAGTGGAGTTTTAGTTTTTTAAAACTCTTTTAGATGAGGTTGTCCCAAAGGTTTAGATGGGTAAAAACATTTTGTTGGCTAAACTTCTTCCTGTAACTTTTGGTTAATTAAACCTTTTTAGGTCTAAAACTTATTTGGTTTATTCCCACATGTGGGAAGGGTTAGTGAGCACTAGGGAGGGTTTGAATGAGTATGTTTTGAGAATATACATGTTAAAGCATGTTTCTTTAATTTTGTACAATGGTTCCTAAAGTACAACAAAATAAAGTAATATTCATAAATTATCTGAGCATTCTCTTGACCTAATTGAATCATCAAATGTGGGTTTGTGATATGTTGCAAGCTTATGCTTTATCCTCATAGGTTGTGGGAGGTGATATAAATATTGCTTGTTTGATATTTATGTTGAATTTAACTTAATGTTTGAGAGTTGATATTGTGATATGTTACAAGATTGTTCTTGATCATCATAGGTTATGGGGGGTGATACCGAGCTTGCTAGTTTGATAGGTTTGATGTTGATGTTGAATTTCACTTTATGTTTGAAAGATGATTTTGTTTAGATATGTTTATTGTGTAAAAAATGATGAGATTGGTTGATGATGAACTTCACTTGAATCTTGAGGGACGAACTATAATAGGTTTTGATAATGCTTTAAATATTCAATGTGTTTCTTATGATTTTCATTATTGTTTGTGATCTTCATTATATTTCTTGGTTATATTTTTAAGGATGGTACGGTTCTTCTACCAGGTTTCTTATAACATATCTCATAATGTAATGAGTTCTTATTTTAATCTCAAGTACATTATAGAGAATATAGTGAAGTTATCATCTTATATCAATTGTGTTGTCATTAAATGCCTTTGATTGAAATTCATTTGGTTTCGCATATGATATTTTCTCTCCCAAGTTAAAAGAAGAGTTTACAATATCAGAAAATCTCTTATAAAACTCATCAAAGGTTTCATTATCATCCATCCTAATGGTTGAAAGATGAGTGGTGAGATTTTGAAGTTTGGAATCCTTTATCGCACTAGTTCCCTCATGGGTAAGTTGAAGTATGTCCAAATCCTCTTTATATATTTCACATGTCATAATACGATGAAACTATTATGGTGTAACTGAACAAAAAAAAAGCATTCAACACACGGGAATTATAGTTATACAACTTATACTCATCCTCACTCCAACTCTTAATGAGTTTATTGACACGAAGATCACCTACTAGTGTTCTCGGTGGATTCTACCCCTTATTAAATCTTAGCATACCCCCTCGTCAATAGACAAAAGTGAGAATTTCATACTCACTTTTCAATATCCGTGATTAGACCCATCAAAACAAAGGTTTCCATAAAAACCTCCCTGATTCATGCCGAAAAAATTTATAGACGCCTGCTCTGATCCCAATTTGAAAGAGTTATTGCGATTAAGAGTTTATATGGATTGCAAAAAACACTAATTTTTATTTTTTTCAAATTAATTAAAAGATTAACCCAATTAATTATGCACCAATTAAACTTGTGTTGTGAAAAACAATTCTCCAAATTTTATCTTTCCCTAAGCATCCATATAGGTGAGTATAACAAGAGTAAAATAAAACAATCACACAACATGTCTATGTACGAGGAAAAACTAGGGGTGGCAATTCGGGTTAGTCGTGTCATTTTCGGGTCGTGTTGATTTTTAGTTGAGTATACATTTTGGTTACTCTTAAATCTATACAAGATAATCGTGCCAATTTTGGGTCATTTCGGGTTATTACCATAAATGGGTTATCATGTCAAAAATTGCCAGCCTAGGAAAAACCAATTGGGAAAAACCTCTAACGACCTAATAATGTAAATTCACTACGGTAAGGAATTACATAGTGACGAAATATGACTTACACAATTGAATTGTCTCCTTCAAGCCTTGATGCTAAATTCGTTCCTTCGACCTTTTCCACCACGACATGTAGAATTCCACACATGAACTGCCACAACGCATGATATCCGTCAATCTTAGCTAGAATACCATCACCGAAACATAGTGTCCACTGTGTCAAACCGTACTGAGCAAAGATGTATTGTAAACAAACTTAGATGCTTAAATAAGAGATCTTAAATAAGCCTATTTGAATGAAACTTGGATATCAAAACAATTGGGTGATAATAGGGTTTGAGGCTCTTAGAAATTTCTAAGAAAATATTTTTCGCAAAACCTCTTAATAAAAAAATTGTTAGCATTCCTATTTATAAACAATATAAAATCGAGCCGGCATAAAAAATGAGGCAACTCGGTCGAAAAACAATACTAGGGGCATTCTAACAATTGGTGTATTATCGCTTGAACTGAAAAAGATCTCATTTGATCAAAAGTACTAAACTCGTTTAAACAGGGATCGAATGACCTTTGAACGAAAAATTTCTCTAAAGCATAGAAAACTCGTTAGATCCTCATTAGAACCTTGTTCAAACGAAAACCCCATTCTTTTTTGAACTAACAAAAATTTTGTTCTAATTACTTTGTAAAATCATTTGAGAAACTTACAAACGAATTTAATAAATAAAAATTCTTTTTATGAAAATGGCCTCAATTTAAAAAATAATACCCAAATGAATATCCACGGATCAAACATATATGCATTCATACCTCTTGGGATCCAATGGACATTGAAAATGAAACATGGCACGAAAACACGACACAATAATGAAGTCACTTTACTTAGTCACTGCGGTCTTCAATCACGCATAATAGGCTTGAAGGATAAAAAACTCAAGTCCTAATCTATGAAACTAATGGTTTTTTCCAAATAGAATAAAGCTAAAATACATAGAAATTGACTCTATTGGAAATTTATCCTTATAAGATTCTTAGACCTCTTTTTATGTTTTATAAATATTGGTAGGCATTGATTTCCTTAGTTTATCAAATCCGATATAAAAAAGGTGTTTTGTTCTGAGCATCAATTTAATATATAGTTTCCCTTTATTTCATCACAAAAATTTATAGGGATTCCATGATAAGTATGCTTTATAAATTTTTAGCTATGAATATTTAATGAGATAATATTTCAAAGATACACATCTGGATATGGATATTGTGCCAAGAATAGTGGACCAAACGTGATATTCATCTTTAAAAAATTACCCAAATAGAAAAATTAACTATCTAGTAGCTCTAGCAGGTTAGATAGTTGGCCCTTCATTATTAAAAATAACTCAAAATCGGCCATAGCTAGGTTTAATATTATGACAATGAATTGTTATCTTCACTTATTTCTCATCATAAGAATGGTGTTTTGCCTTGATTCCCACGGATGAAGCCAAATTTTAGGGGAAATAAAATCACCCAAAAGTGGTGCCCCCACAACAATATTGAACAAAATAAAATAAATGCGAGAGATGCAAGATTTACGTGGTTCAGACACGTCGACCTATGTCCACGACAATGGTGGGGGTATTTTCTTTAATATGAGAGATAGTTTACATGAGAGTCTTTTCTAGCCTCTAAGCCTACTTACACAATGAGGGGTATCCCCTTTATATAGAGTTATAAATTACAATGGGATAAGGACTATATTATAATATTTTTTGTAATAAATGTTGTGATATGATCGGTCTTTTATTATCCCTTTAACTCTTATCATCTCTATCTTGTCAAACTAGTCATGTAGTGCCATAAGAATTGTATTAGACCAAGACTGGCTTGGTTTGTCATGTATCGGTGACTAGGTAGATGATCCACCAATAATCGCTTGGTCGATCATGTATGTATCGAAGGACGTGAACACTAAGAATAAAAAAAATAAAGAATGCTACATTAATGATTGATTTGGTTTAATCAAGTAAGTTGTGTTTGGAAATTGTTGGAATACACCGCCTTGGCGCATGTGGTGGATGTCACACTTATGCTTTGTCAAGATAAAGTGATTTACCAAAAGAGGTTGGGAAAGAGAAATGAGTCAAGTGGTTTGGATAGAATTAATACATGTGGAGAAACAAGGGTTCAGATGACTATCCATGGAAGAAGCCTTGAGTGGGGCTAGTTCATCAGTCTTTTTATTTAGGTAATGGAATCCCATAGTTCCCCTAAGGACATTGATAAGGAAAATAAGGAGATTGTGTGTTGGGTAATCAATTTGGACATTTAGAGTACACTAGTTATTATTATGGAGAGATGGAGATTGAAGTTTGAGATAACCCAAGACTCATGGTCGAGGATTTTTAGCATTAGGAACATCTGGAGACTTTTGCACCACTAACAGCATAGGTGGGGCAATCACAAGTGGAGCCAAGACGTGGTTAGTAGGGTAGTAGCATATGACTTTATATATATATATATTGTAACAACCTATATAATTTTTAGGGTATTTTCAAAATAAAGAGGAAAAATAAATTTTGAGATAAAATTATTTTTATTGCTCAAATATGTTGGTTATGTTTTTAGAAGAATATAACTTCAAGCGGAATTGAAATCGGAGTTAAAATGGATTTTACATGATTTTTTTAATATTTTGCCTTATGGCATTTTTAAGGGAAACAGTCAGATTTTAGGCATGATCGATCGATCGATGATTTTCATAGATCGATCGATGGTCCTAGAAAACGTGAACAACAAGTATTTTAGAGGAGTTGTGGGTTGATTCAAACTCTTATATTTTTACCTTATAAAAAGGGATCGCTGGCTATTGTTTTGGAACAGCCTTGGGCACAAAAATACTCAGAAAACACATTTTTATTTTCTCTCTTTTTATACAGAAATAAGACCTTTAATTTATGCATTCAACCTTAGGTTTTTGGAGGTGTCTTTGGGGCTGTTTTGAGGTTGTTCTTGGAGGAGTTCTTAGTGATCTTTGAGGAATATTTTTGGTGGCTTATTCTGTGAGTTCTGGGCAGATTGTTGTTGGTTCTTGTTGGTGGTTTAAGGTATGAGGTTTTACACAATATGCTCCTTAATCTCACGAGTATTATTCTCGTTGTTTTCTTGTGATTATTGACTCATAATTGAATTGCTAAATTCATTTGGAAATCTGGAAATATTTGTTGGAATGTAATTTTTGATTCATGTGGTATTATTATTGTGTTGAGCATGTCGTCATGGGATTTTAATATGGCACGAGGTTGGGCACCTGCCAATATTCCTTTTTTCGAATATGCTAAAAAATGCATAGGCGCGGTACAGTGGTGAGGCCTGGTGACCCGGTTAATGTGTTGTTGAGAAATTATACTGATATAATTGCTTATGAGATTCGCATTTGCTTTGAATATTCGTACTCGTATTGTTACGTTTTATTCACCGCTAATATTTGTTGAGCATCTTTCCTGTCGTATTGTGTACTTCCCCATATTTTCTTTTAGTGGCAGGTTAGCGCGAATTTTGGGGAGCTATGGAGATTGATTTTAGCGAGGATTATTTTGGAAAGATTTTTAATACAAGAGAGAAGATTGTATTATGTTGATGTATAGAGCATTGAAGATTTGTATTTATTTTTCGAGTTAGATGTTGTATTTTTTAATTCGAGATATTTGTTGTATTTATTTGAAGAGATTTGAGATTAGAGATTTTGGTTCTTTGTGGGTTTTAGATGCTCTATACTTTGTTATTTGTGGAATTGATTTAGTTTATCGCATAGTAGCGCTCCGTTCGCTCTCCCCGGGCGGGAGGGGTGTTACAGAATGGTATAAGAGCTTAGGTATACAACCACCCTCGGGTCTTGGATTTTGGGTCTGTTGCATTTTTGTGGCGCTTATTTTTGGAGATAGAATCTTTAGATGATCGTTTCATGTTAGGCATATAGATTTGATGGGAGGAATTTATTTTTGGTGACGAGTTTATTTTTGGAGATTGTTGGCCTGATTTTTGAGAGTTAGGCATTCGACGAATTTTGAGGGCGGAATTCCATTGTTAGTGGGGAAGTGTAACAACCCGCGTAATTTTTGGGGTATTATCAAAATAAAGAGGAAAAATAAATTTTGAGATAAAGTTATTTTTATTTCTCAAATATGTTGGTTATGATTTTAGAAGAATAAAACATCAAGCAGAATTGAAATCGGAGTTAAAACGGATTTTATATGATTTTTTTAATATTTTTCCTTCTAGCATTTTTAAGGGAAACTATTAGATTTTAGGCATGATCGATCGATCGATGATTTTCATAGATCGATCGATGGTTCCAGAAAACCTGAACAACAAGTATTTTTGAGGAGTTGTGGGTTGATTCAAACTCTTATATTTTTACCTTATAAAAAGGGATCGTTGGCTATTGTTTGGAACAACATTGGGCACAAAAATACTCAGAAAACATATTTTTATTTCCTCTCTTTTTATACACAAACAAGACCTTTAATTTATGCATCCAACCTTAGGTTTTTGGAGGTGTTTTTGGGGTGGTTTTGAGGTTGTTCTTGGAGGAGTTCCTGGTGATATTTGAGGACTGTTTTTGGTGTCTTATTTTGCGAGTCCTGGGCAGATTGTTGTTGGTTCTTGTTGGTGGTTTAAGGTATGGGGTTTTACACAATATGCTCCTTAATCTCGCGAGTATTATTCTCGTTGTTTTCTTGTGATTATTGACTCATAATTGAATTGCTAAATTCATTTGGAAATCTGGAAATATTTGTTGGAATCTAATTTTTGATTCATGTGGTATTATTATTGTGTTGAGCATGTTGTCATGGGATTTTAATATGGCACGTGGTTGAGCACCCGCCAGTATTCCTTTTTTCGGATATTCTAAAAAATGCATAGGCGCGGTATGGTGGTGAGGCCTCGTGACCCGGTTAATGTGTTGTTGAGAAATTATATTGATATAATTGCTTATAAGATTCACATTTGATTTGAATATTCGTACTCGTATTGTTACATTTTACTCACCGCTAATATTTGTAGAGCATCTTTCCCGTCGTATTGTGTACTTCCCCATATTTTCTTTTAGTGGCAGGTTAGCGCGAATTTTGGGGCGCTATGGAGATTGATTTTAGCGAGGATTATTTTGGGAAGATTTTTAATACAAGAGAAAAGATTGTATTATTTTGATGTTTAGAGCATTAGAGATTTGTATTTATTTTTCGAGTTAGATGTTGTATTTTTTAATTCAAGAGATTTGTTGTATTTATTTGAAGAGGTTTTATATTAGTGGTTTTGGTTCTTTGTGGCTTTTAGATGCTTTACACTTGGTTATTTGTGGAATTGATTTGGTTTATCTCATAGTAGCGCTCCGTTCGCTCTCCCCGGGCGGGCGGAGTGTTACATAATGGTATCAGAGCTTAGGTGTACAACCACCCTCGGGTCTTGGGTTTTGGGTCTGCTGCGTTTTTGAGGCGCGTATTTTTGGAGATAGAATCTTTAGATGATCGTTTCATTTTAGGCATATAGATTATATGGGAGGAATTTATTTTTGTAGATTGTTGGCCTGATTTTTGAGAGTTAGGCATTCGGCAAATTTCGAGGACGAAATTTCATCGTTAGTGGGAAAGTGTAACAACCCGCGTAGTTTTTGGGGATTTGTCAAAATAAAGAGGAAAATTAAATTTTGAGATAAATTATTTTTATTGCTCAAATATGTTGGTTATGATTTTAAGAGAATGAAACTTCAATTGGAATTGAAATCGGAGTTAAAACGGATTTTATATATTTTTTTAATATTTTGCCTTCTGGAATTTTGAAGGGAAACTGTAAGATTTTAGGCATGATCGATAGATCGATGATTTTCATAGATCGATCGATGGTCCCAGAAAACGTGAACAACAAGTATTTTTGAGGAATTGTGGTTTTATTCAAACTCTTATCTTTTTACCTTATAAAAAGGGATCGTTGGCTATTGTTTTGGAATAGCCATGGGGCACAAAAATACTTTGAAAACATATTTTTATTTCCTCTCTTTTTATACACAAACAAGCCCTTTAATTTATGCATCCAACCTTAGGTTTTTGGAGGTATTTTTGAGGTTGTTCTTGGAGGAGTTCTTGGTGATCTTTGAGGAATATTTTTGGTGGCTTATTCTGTGAGTTCTGGGCAGATTGTTATTGGTTCTTCTTGGTGGTTTAAGGTATGGGGTTTTACACAATATGCTCCTTCATCTTGCGAGTATTATTCTCGTTGTTTTCTTGTGATTATTGACTCACAATTGAATTGCTAAATTCATTTTGAAATATGGAAATATTTGTTGGAACCTAATTTTTGATTCATGTGGTATTATTATTTTGTTGAGCATGTTGTCATGAGATTTTAATATGGCACGAGGTTGGGCACTCACCAATATTCCTCTTTCTGGATGTGCTAAAAAATGCAAAGGTGCGGTACAGTGGTGAGGCCTGGTGACCCGGTTAATGTGTTGTTGAGAAATTATATTGATATAATTGCTTATGAGATTCGCATTTGATTTGAATATTCGTACTCGTATTGTTACGTTTTATTCACCGCTAATATTTGTTGAGCATCTTTCCTGTCGTATTGTGTACTTCCCCATATTTTCTTTTAGTGGAAGGTTAGCGCGGATTTTGGGGCGCTATGGAGATTGATTTTAGCGAGGATTATTTTGGGAAGATTTTTAATACAAGAGAGAAGATTGTATTATTTTTTTGTATAGAGCATTGGAGATTTGTATTTATTTTTCGAGTTAGATGTTGTATTTTTTAATTCGAGAGATTTGTTGTATTTATTTGAAGAGATTTGAGATTAGTGGTTTTGGTTCTTTGTGGGTTTTAGATGCTCTATACTTGGTTATTTGTGGAATTGATTTAGTTTATCTCATAGTAGCCCTCCATTTGCTCTCCCTGGGCGGGCGGGGTGTTACATAATGGTATCAGAGCTTAGGTATATGACCACCCTCGGGTCTGGGGTTTTGGGTCTGTTGCACTTTTGTGGCGCGTATTTTTGGAGATAGAATCTTTAGATGATCGGTCGTGTTAGGCATATAGATTAGATGTGAGGAATTTATTTTTGGTGACGAGTTTATTTTTGGAGATTGTTGGCCTGATTTTTTAGAGTTAGGCATTCGACGAATTTCAAGGGCGAAATTCCATTGTTAATGGGGAAGTGTAACAACCCGCATAATTTTTAGGGTATTGTCAAAATAAAGAGGAAAAATAAATTTTGAGATAAAATGATTTTTATTGCTCAGATATGTTGGTTATGATTTTAGAAGAATAAAACTTCAAGCAAAATTCAAATCGGAGTCAAAACGGATTTTATATAATTTTTTTTAATATTTTGCCTTATGGCATTTTTAAGGGAAACTGTGAGATTTTAGGCATGATCGATTGATCGATGATTTTCATATATCAATCGATGGTTCCAGAAAATGTGAACAACAAGTATTTTTGAGGAGTTTTGGTTTGATTCAAACTCTTATATTTTTACCTTATAAAAAGGGATCGTTGGCTATTGTTTTGGAACAGCCTTGGGGCACAAAAATACTCAAAAAATATATTTTTATTTCCTCTGTTTTTATACACAAACAAGCCCTTTAATTTATGCTTTCAACCTTAGATTTTTGGAGGTGTTTTTGGGGCTGTTTTGAGGTTGTTCTTGGAGAAGTTCTTGATGATCTTTGAGGACTGTTTTTGGTGGCTTATTCTGTGAGTTCTGGGCAGATTGTTGTTGGTTCTTGTTGGTGGTTTAAGGTATGGGATTTTAAACAATATGCTCCTTAATCTCGTGAGTATTATTCTCGTTGTTTTCTAGTGATTATTGACTCATAATTGAATTGCTAAATTCATTTAGAAATCTGGAAATATTTGTTGGAATCTAATTTTCGATTCATGTGGTATTATTATTGTGTTGAGCATGTTGTCATGAGATTTTAATATGGCACGAGGTTGGGCACCCGGCAATATTCCTTTTTTCGGATATGCTAAAAAATGCATAGGCGCGGTATGGTGGTGAGGCCTCGTGACCCGGTTAATGTGTTGTTGAGAAATTATATTGATATAATTGCTTATGAGATTCACATTTGATTTGAATATTCGTACTCGTATTGTTACATTTTACTCACCGCTAATATTTTTAGAGCATCTTTCCTGTCGTATTGTGTACTTCCCCATATTTTATTTTAGTGGCAGGTTAGCGCGAATTTTGGGGAACTATGGAGATTGATTTTAGCGAGGATTATTTCGGGAAGATTGTATTATTTTGATGTATAGAGCATTGGAGATTTTATTTATTTTTCGAGTTAAATGTTGTATTTTTTAATTCGAGAGACTTGTTTTATTTATTTGAAGAGATTTGAGATTACTGGTTTTGGTTCTTTGTGGGTTTTAGATTCTCTATACTTGGTTATTTGTGGAATTGATTTAGTTTATCGCATAGTAGCGCTCTGTTCTCTCTCCCCGGGCGGGCGGGGTGTTATGTATATATATATGGTGGGATGTTAATTTATTATTAACTCTCTCTCTCTCTCTCTCTCTCTAGCCCTTCCTAGGGTTTGATGACGGCGCATCCTTCCACCTCCACTCTAGAGGTGGATAAGATTCCTCGTGACCCTCCCTATGAGTCATCAATCCAAAACTTCTCTTTCAACAAATCTTTTACTGAGGTGGTTGGTAAAGTTTCCCATGCAAAACTTACGTTGCATGAGATTAGCTTTTTCAAAGGTGAACCTGCACTCTTCTTGGATAACTCCTATCTTGAGAAGGTTTCTGAACCTTTTAAACATTCACTCATTGGTAAATTTACACATGGTAGACGTGCTATTGAAGATATTAGGAAACTGTTTACATCAATGGGCCTCAAAGCGGCTTTCAACATTGGTCTGATAGATCAAAAATATGTTTTGATTAGGCTTTTTCATGAAGAAGATTTTCATAGAATTTGGCTACGATCTACTTGTTATATTCACAGAATGGACTAAGGAATTCCATCCAGATTCTGAATCTTCCATTACTCCTATTTGGGTAAGTCTACCTTTGCTTCCAATTCATCTGTATAACAAAGAGAGTCTGTTCTCTATTTGTTCAACAGTAGGTCAGCCATTAAAAATGGATTTTGCAACATCATCTTTGGCAAGACCTAGTTTGGCTCGTGTATGCATTGAAGTGGATCTAAAGAAACCTCTTCCTGAAAGGATTTGGATTGAAAACAAGGATACCAAGAAAGGTTTTCGGCAATACTTTGACTTTGAGGAGATCCCTAAATATTATGGTATGTGTGAAAGAAGAGGTCATAAAGAAAGTGAATGTCTATTCAAAGAGGATGGTTACAAGAAGGTGAAGCATAGTACTATCATCAAGACTGATAATAAGAAGGAGGCAACATAAAAGAAGCAACCAAGGAATAGGTCTTAAAAAACTTCCAAAAGGAGGTACCCATAAAGAATTCAAGCCTGCCTACTGAGAAAACTAATGTAGTGATGGTGAATGAAGAAGAGAGGAATAAGCAAAAAAGCCAATCTTTAATTGAAGAGAATTATCAAGCCAAGATCACAAGATTTTTCATGACACAAGTGTTAACAAGCTCTCAGGAAGTTCTAGAAGTGGAGTCTCCCATATAACAAGTGCAAGATACTGAAGAGGATAAAAGTGATACAGTTAATTAAGAAGAAGGAGAGGTAACTCCAACCATTTATAAATTCAAAAGAAAATAACTAGAAATATCGGATGCAGCATATAGAAGTGAAGGAATCTCAGATAAATTTAAAAATAGTGCAGATGGCAGAATAAAGGGTAATAGAGAGGGTTTAAATCAGTTGAATAAAGTTGTTTATCCTATTTTCAAAGGGGGGACACTAAAGGTAAAAAAGATTCTCAAGAATCCATTTCAATTAAATAATATTCCAAATACTAGACAGTTGAGGTCTGGTACAAAAATTCCTCCTTCACAAAAGTCTCAATGATTAGTACACTTATTTGGAACATCAGAGGAATTTTGAAGAAAGGAGCAGTTAGAAGGTTAAAAAGACTGGTCAGAATTCATCATTTGTCCATTTTGGTAATTCTAGATCCGAAACTAGAGGTGGCTAAATTGGAGCCTTTAGAATAAAGTTGGGTTTTGGCTTGGCTTTTTCTAACTCTAATAGCAAAATATGGTGTTTTGTTCAAAAAGGGATTAAATGCAATTTTAGATCTTTAATGGATCATTGTTTAAACTTAGCTTTCAAAGTGGAGAATAAATATATCCTTTCATCTTTTATGTAAGATAAAAACACTAAAGTTGAGAGAAGAGATTTGTGGCAATTTCTGTCAGAAGCAGGGACAGAGGAGCCGTGGTTAGTAGGAGGCAATTTTAATATGGTTGCTTGTAGCAATGAAAAGGATGGAGGTAATGAGATTGACTTAATCTATTCTTATGAGTTTTTAGAAGCAATGGAAAATATTGATATGGTGGACCTTGGATTTCTTGGTTCGAATTTCACTTGGTTTAATAAGAGAGAGGGAGAAGCTATAGCAGACTGGATAGGATATTTGGGAATGAAGCTACTGCTGCCTTGGGTAACTTTAAAGTGAATCAATTAAATAGAAGTTTCTTAGATCATTTTCCTCTTCTTCTGTCACTTCAAAATCCAGATATGAGTTAGTTCAAGCCTTTTTAATTCCTTCATTTCTGGTGTGACAATCCTAACTTCCTCAAAGTAGTGTCAGATAATTGGAACTATGTTGCACATGAGAATAAGTTATTAGCTATCTCCCTTAAACTCAAAAACTTAAGAAAAGTCCTAGCAAGTTGGAGTAGGCAAACTTATGGGGATATTTTTCAAGAAGCTATAATAACAGAAGATGATCTTTTAATTAAAGAAATGAATTTTGATAGAGATCCCACTGAAGAGAATAGAGAAAAGTTATCTTTTTACCAAGCCAATTGCAATCATAAATTGGCTATTGAGGATAATTTTTGGAGGCATAAAGCTCATGAAAAATGGATGAAAGATGGAGACAAAAACTCATCTTTCTTTCATAAATCTGTCAAGGCAAAGAGAAACCAATTGTTCATAATTGAGATTTTAGATACTTGTGGGAATCTTAAAAAAGGTGAGCTAGAAGCTCAAGAGATAGCTGTGGAATTCTTTCAAAACATTTTCACTCCAGAAGATGGAGATTTAATTTAGCAAGATGATGTTTTCTTACAAGTTATTAACCACTCCATATCTTTCGAAGATAACTTGAGACTGTCTTGTATTCTCGAAATGGATGAAATTAAAATAGTTATATGGCAGATGGATAGTTCGAGTTGTTTTGGCCCTGATGGTTTTGATGGCTTCTTTTTTAAACATTGTTGGGAGGTTGTGCAATCATATGTGGTTCAAGCTATTCAAGGTTTCTTTCTTGGGATGAATATGCCCAGAGGTCTTTCTTCTTCTTCTTTAATAGCTTTGATTCCCAAAATAGATTCTCCTAAAAGCTTTACTGAATTTAGGCCTATCAGTTTGGTAAATTTTATTAACAAAGTCATATCCAAGATCTTGGCTAATATATTAGGAGCGGTTCTTCCCTATATTATTTCCCCTAACCAAAGTGGTTTCATTAAGGGGAGAGATATGCTACAGAATGCGATGTTGGCCTAAGAAATGGTGTCTTTGATTAATCAGAAGAATTATGGAGGTAATGTGGTCTTTAAATTGGATCTGACTAAAGCCTATGATAGGGTTTCTTGGCCTTTTTTGATTCATGTGCTTAGAAGATTTGGTTTCTCAGAACATTTGATTGATTTGATATGGAGGAACATCTCGAACCGTTGGTTTTCAGTGGTGATTAATGGTCAAGCTAAAGGGTTTTTCAAATCCTATAGAGGTTTGAGGCAAGGGGATCCCATATCCCCAAGCCTGTTTATTCTAATGGCAGAAGATTTCTCTAGAAACCTAAACAAAATGCTTTCGAAGATGGATGGATTTAAATTTCCCTTGGGATGTCCAAGAATGAATCATCTTGCTTATGCAGATGATATAATTCTATTCTCTTTAGGCTCTAAAAGGGACATAAAGGTGATAACAGAAGTTCTTAAGGAGTATGAAAGAGCTGCAAGTCAGAAGATTAACACGCAAAAGCATAAGCTATTCATATCCAATAAAATGTCTACTAACTCACCTGATGCAATCAGATATTTAACTGACATTAATATTAAAAATTTTCCTATTATCTATTTGGGTTGTCCTCTTTTTGCAGGTAGAAAGAAAAATTTATTATTTGAGCACTTGATTCTAAAGATTAGAGGTCAGCTTGGCAGTTGGAAGTCCAGATCCTTATCTATAGGAGGAAATCTAACCTTAATTAATATTGTCTTAAGTCCAATCCCCACTCATGCAATTGCAGCTATGTCTCCAACAAAGTTTATTTTGAACAAAATTGAAAATATTTTTGCTAGATTCTTTTGGGGTTCCAAGGATGAAGCAAGAAAGTGCCATTTTTGTAAGTGGGAGAAGTTATCAAAACCTATTCCAGAGGGAGATTTGGGTATTCGTAAGATTGAGGACATTAGTAAGTCTTTGGTAGTTAAACAATGGTGCAAGCTAAGAAGTGTGGATTCATTATGGTCTTTATTCATCAAAGCTAAGTATTGTAAGAAAATTCATCCCATTGAAGCCAAGAACATAAACAGATCCAAAGCTTGGGGCAGAATGTGTCAAAGCAGAAATGAAGCAGAGGAGTATATCGGCTGGAGGTTAGGAGAAGGCAATATAGATTTTTTCAAAGATAAATGGATGGATATTGGTCCTATTTGTGATTTGATTAATTCAAACCAATCAGGTATGGTTAAAGATTTTTGGAATCCAGATGGCAGTTGGGACACTTCTAAACTACAGCAAGTTATTCCTGATCATATAACGCAACAGGTTCTTAAGTCTGATAGATGGTACAATAAGAAATATGAGATAGTGTGGATAGCCTCCACATCAGGTGAGTTTTCATTCAAATCAGCTTGGAATATAAGTAGATCCAACAAGGCTAAATGTAGGTCTGCATAATTTTTATGGGATGGTTGTATTCCTTCAAAAAATTCCATTTTCAATTGGAAACTTCTGAGAGGATTAATACCTACAGATGACAGATTAAAGAGAATTAGTTTCTTAATCCCTTCAAAATGACTATACTGTAATGTTAGTACATATGAAACTTTAGAACATGTGTTTTCTTCAGGTGATGTAGCTAAGAATGTATGGGATCACTTTAATTAGTTTTTTAGGATTCTTTCGAATGTTGGGTCTATTAGACAAAGACTGATCTCTTGGTGGTTAGCTTCTACAAAGGCCTCTCAAAAAAGTTTCAAACTCATTCCTAACTTCATTTGCTGGAAAATTTGATTAAGTAGGAATAAAGATAAATTTGATAACATAAAAATGTCGCATGTGAGAATTATCAAACAAGTTCACTCTACTTTTAATTTAGCCTTTATTCGTGCTTTAACAAAAAGGTCTAAGCCTATGCTAGTACAGTGGATGATACCTCCTAAAGGTTATTTGAAACTCAATACTGATGGCACCTCTTTAGGCAATCCAGGTTCAAGCGGCGGTGGTGGAATTCTCAGAAATGATAAAGGGAAACTGATTTGGTATTTTCATTCTCATTTTGGGGAAATACAAAGCTTGGAAGCAGAAGCTAGAGCTCTATTATCTGGAGTTACCCTTTGCAAGATTTTAAAAGGCATCAAGTGCTAGTGGAATCAGACTCAAAGGTTATCATAGAAGTTCTCAATAACAAATACAAGTTCCCTTAGAGAATCAAATGGATAATTGATCAAATTTTGTCAATATCCTCTTATCTTAATTGCTCATTCTGTCATGTTCTCAGGGAATCCAACAAGGCTGCAGATTATCTGTCAAAGAGAGGCAGTGCTCAAAATATTTCTTTTTTCTCTTATCAGATAGATGCTCTCCCTAAGGAGTTTAATTCTATCCTTAAGATGGATAGATTAAATATTCCTTCATTCAAATTTAATTAAGCTTTTGTTTGTAAGGGATCTGAGATAAAGAGCCTAATTTATTTTCTGCTTAATGGTTGTAAGCCCTTGAGTTTTCATGTTGTATATAAATAAATAGTGTTTCTCTAAAAAATATAATAATAATAATAATAATAATAATAATAATAATAATAATAATAATAATAATAATAATAATAATAATAATAATAATAATAATAATAATAATAATAATAATAATAATAATAATAATAAGGAGTAGAATCGTTCTACTATTCCATTAGTTGATAAGACAATTAGAGGTGAGAATTTGGCCACATCACTCACAAATGAAGGGTTAAGATTATTTCTAAAAAACTGTTACTAAAGCCGTTTAATACAAGATTAAACTATTTAAGTAACTCCGAACTGTTTTTTGAGGAAACTCTTTTCTTTAAATCAAATTAGGTTAATTATAAGATGTGTTTAATAAAACATGCACGAGATCAATTTAAGATTTGTTAACTAGTTTTGAAAAACAAAACTTGAAAAGATTAAATCAGCACACCAGCACACCCGCAAGAATGAGATGAGGAGATGTTGAAAGATTAATGACAAGAGATTTTTAACGTGGTAAAACCTCACCCAACTGAGGAAACATCCACGGTGACTTCTAAGTCACAAACCAAAAATCCACTAAAATAAAATATATCAGTTACAAACTATATAACACACATGCATGCTAATCAGTCCTATACAAGTTTAGGAATGTACCCACTGGTTTCCTTCTAACTTATCTGTAGTTTTGATTGCTGATGTGGTTCTCCCAGTTTGCTAACTTCCACTTTGTTCCAGTCTTTACGTCGACTCTTGCTTCACGATCTTATTACCAACACTTTCAGTGTTGTAGTGTGTGAGTGTTTGTGGTGGTTCTCTAACACATGCATGCACTCACACTCATGCTTATTTATACAAACAGTCCTAGAAAATTATAAATCAGATCTATATGCTGTGATTTTCAATTTCTCTCTTCTTACGAAAATAAAACCTTATTTGACCCTTACAATGATCCCGGAATCCACGACTATCTTGCTTGGAAGACGATTCAAGATCTTAATCAATTTTAGGGTTTTGAAACTATTTTTGAAATTGAAAACCGTCAAGTGTGATTCCATCTAGGTCAAAGGTCTTGTTTCCAAAGAACTAGAAACATTAAATGATTTTGTTAATTTTAAAGATGAAAACATTTATAGAAAATAATCAACAAAAGATTTCTCAAGGCAAGAAACTAAGAATGCAGATCTAAGTGTAATATAACATAAAATGACCAGAGCTATGATTTCTATGAAATAGAAATACAGATCTAACCTAATGTTTATGTTGGACACAAGATCTTAAAACGAAGAGGTTAAACCACGAAACAACTTTCAAACCAACACTCAAAAGCTCTCAAACACTCAGGGATGATGTTTGGTGTAAACTGGTTTTTGGAAAAAGGTTTAGGGTTTGAAAAGGTGTTTGAACGAATTAGGGTTTCTATTATTTCTCTGGTTTCTCTCTCTTCTCTCTTCTCACTCGAATTAAAAGAATTGGCAAAAGTCTCTCAATGGCTGAGGGTTATCCTCCTTTTATAGTGGGCTGAGAAGGATCGAGAAGGCTGAGGTTTAGTCTTGGCCTTTTGACTTCCATTAAATGGTTTAAGAGAAGTGGTGAGTTAAACGCTTTCTGATTGGCTAAGAGAGTTTCATAGGGATTGGGATTGGATGCATGCAGAGCATTGATAAGATCAATCCAAGGGCTGATAATGAATAACGATTTTGTCTCTAAAAAGAAACATAAATCCAGCAGTAGAAGGGCGACAGGTGTAGGGCTAATATCTAACCTCACACGCGCGTCTCAAACAAATTACACAGACCCCTTTAATATCTCAAGCGCTTTCGATTTCTACTCCATAGAACTTTATAGGAATAAAACCAACAATCAACATTTACAGATTGACCCCAAAACTTTTTAATCCCAATTTTAATTAAGAAAAAATCATTTTAAAAAATATTAAAAATTCCCAAAAAATTATTAAAAAAAGTTTTAAGGGAAATTAAAACACACAACACACACACAACCAATTTATGAAATATATGACCCATGTATGCAGTCCTAATGTGTGTGAGTGTTTGTGAATATACCTTTGATCAATCAAACAATAGGAATGAATTGTATAGAAGATCTGAGGCTCTTTGGAATCTAAGGGAGGGACTCAATTTTGTCGCTATTTCCAAACTAGATGAGCAATTATACAATGTAGACTCAAGTGAGTCAAGAGTATAAGGTGCTTCAATCTCCCCTTTTGGAAATATGAGACAAAATCTCCTTTGAGTCATCTTGGACATGTAGGGTTTCAAAGAAATAATGAAAAAACCTATTCATATACAAAAATTCTATCTACCCATTTCCTAGAAAAGAAAATTACATAACTCAACTAATTACCATTCAATACCCTATTACATCTGTTGAGAATAACTGTACAGAATCCTGAAAATAATCACTAAGATCAGACTTATTAGAATATGTACAAAAAGAAATGAACTCATAAGACTTAAATTTCTCCCCATTTTGTCTCAAATGGACAAAGGGAAAAACTATGCAAGTTAAAGAGTTTATTCAGCAAAAACCATACCTATCGACTTACGCAAAGAAATAAATCTATTGAAATCCAAAGGTTTGGTAAACATATCTGCGAGTTGCAAATCCCTAGGAACATAATTGATTTCTAATCCTTAGTCTCAACTAATTCGCGTATAAAATGATGTATAATTTTTATGTGTTTTGTTTGCGAGTTTTGAACAGGATTTGTAGAGATATTGATCGCACTTTGATTATCACAATAGAGATGTAGTTGTTCCTCTTTAATACCATAATCACTTAGCATTTGTTTATGCCAAAGTAATTGAGCACAGCAGCTTCCAGCGGCTATGTATTTAGATTTAGCTGTTGATAAAGATGTGCAGTTTTGCTTCTTACTACTCCAACCTACCAAATTATTACCAATATAGTAACATGCTCCTGATGTGCTATTACTATCATCAGTACACCCTGCCCAATCGGCATCAGTGTATCCTATTATAGTACTAGGAGTATCATTGGTGTACCAAAGTCCTAAATTTAGAGTGCCTTTAATGTATTTTATAATTCTTTTAACACAAGTTAAATGGCTCTCTTTAGGATTGTTTTGATAACGGGCACACACGCAAATAGCGTACATAATATCAGGACGCGAGGCGGTAAGGTATATCAAGGTTCCTATTATACTACGATATAATGTTGGATCTATGGATTTTCCAGTTTCATCCTTAGACAGTTTGACCGTAGTACTCATGGGAGTTTTAGCATCTTTTGCACTCTCAAGGCCAAATTTTTTAACAATCTCTAAAGCATATTTTGATTGCGAAACAAATAATCCTTCTGAATTTTGTTTGACTTGAAGACCCAAGAAAAATTGTAACTCCCCCATAAGAGACATTTGAAATTCTTTGTGCTGAATTTCAGAAAATGATTTAACTTCTGAAGGGGAAGTTGATCTAAAAATGATATCGTCAACATATACTTGAGCTATAATAATATGTTTCTCAAAATGTTTGACAAAAAGGGTTTGATCATTTCCACCTCTCTTAAAACCTTCATCTAAGAGAAAATTGGAAAGGCGCTCATACCAGGATCTTGGCGCTTGTTTTAGGCCATACAAAGCCTTTTTAAGACGAAAGACATGATTTGGATATTTAGGGTCAATGAACCCTTTTGGTTGTTCTACATAGGTCTCTTCAGTCAATATTCCATTAAGGAAGGCAGATTTGACATCCATTTGGTCAAGCGTAAAATGTAAGTAGCAAGCTATGGCAAAGAGAAGACGAAAAAATTCTAAGTGAGTAACAGGAACAAAAGTCTCATTAAAATCTATTCCTTCAATTTGAGAGTATCATTGCGCAACTAATCTGGCTTTGTTTCTAATGATTATCCCACTTTCATCAGATTTATTTTTAAATATCCAACGTGTGCCAATAACCTTTTTGTGATCAGGCCTAGGTACAAGATACCAAACATCATGAATGACAAATTAAAGAAGTTCTTCCTGCATTGCAGAAATCCAATGAGGATCATTCAATGCATCATTTACATTCTTTGGTTCCACAAGGGAAATAAAACATGCATAATGAGCATAGTTTCTTAATTGAGATCTTGTACGTACAGGTTCACTAGGTTTACCAACAACGTTATTTATGTGATGGTCTTTAGAAACCCAGTTAGGGACTTCAGGTGTCTCAATTGGTAAAGAATCATCTATTTCTGGAGAGTCATTTTCTACAACATTTTTAGACTCTTCCATAATAGTTGGTTCTCCAGTCTTACTTTCTATAGTAGTGTCACTTACAATAATTTTTATGGATTCCATTAAGGTCTTAGTGCGAAGGTTATAGACACGGTATGCTCTACTATTAGGATAATATCCTAAAAATATAGCTTTATCTCCACGAGTCTCAAATTTGGATAAGTGTTCTCTGTCTTTGCAGACATAACACGTACTAACAAAGGTTCTAAGGTACTTAAGATTGGGCTTCTTCCCATTCCATAGTTCGTAAGGAATTTGTTTAGAATTCTTTATAAGATAGACCCTATTGATAATGTGGCACGCGGTACGAATAGATTCTACCCAAAAATACTTAGGTAAAGTTTTGACATAAATCATAAAATGTGCCATCTCTTGAAGGGTACGATTCTTTCTCTCAGCAATACCATTTTGTTGAGGAGTCTTAGGAGCACTAAATTCATGTTTGTAACCATTATAGTCACAATACTCTATAACACCAGTATCTATGAATTCTCCACCTCTATCACTTTGAATTCTATTTACTTGAGTGTCTTTCTCATTTTCAATCCGAAGTAAGATTTTCAAAAAGGTTTGGAAAGTGTCAAACTTTTGTTTTAAGAAAGCTACCCAAGTAAATCTGGTGTAGTCATCAACCATAACAAGAATGTAACTGTGTCCACGAAGACTAACAGTTCGAGAAGGATCCACTAGGTCCATATGAATGAGCTCCAAGGGTTTAGAGGTAAGGATATCTCTAACTTTCTTATGAGGGGCCTTACCAATTTTTCCTTCCTGACATGATCCACAGACAATATTGGAAATAGGTTTGATCTTGAGAATACCTCTAACTATTTCTTGTGAAGATAATATACTAAGATTTTTGTAATTTATGTGACCCATTCGATTATGCCATATCTCATTTTCATCCATTATGTCAATGTTACAAACCTCAGTATTGTTCTGGACAGTATACCAATTATCAGGAGTACCGAGTCTTGCAATTATGCACCCACCTTTTCCATTTAAAATTTTGCAATTATTCTTTGAAAAGGTGACAGTATGATTTAAGTCACAAAATTGCGAGATACTAAGTAAATTAGCCTTAAGACCTTGTACTAGAAGAACATTTTCATGTAAAGGTAATCCTTCTTCTTGGAGTGTTCCTTTACTAATGATTTGAGATGATACACCATCACCAAACATAACTTTTCCTCCAGCAAAGCTGGTTTTGTTTAAAAGTTTGGTATCATCCCCAGTCATGTGCTTTGAACATCCAGAGTCTAAATACCAACCAGAGGGAGTGTGTTCAGCTTTTAAAGCAGTAATCATACCGTTACACTTCACCTGGGGTAATATCTCATCTTTTCTAACCCAAACAGCTCTTGTTTTCATTTTGCGTTTTTTTGCTCTCATTTGATAAAATTTGCGAGCATTAGATTTCTATTGAAAAATGTTTTGCGCATAAGGTTTGATTTTATGAACAACATGAGCATTTGGTTTAGGAAAGTGTCTAGAAATCCTTCTTGGAAATGATCTTTTAGGTTTGGTCTTTCTCTTTCTATAGTTAGAGTTTTTGTCTGGTTGTCTAGGGAGAATATAATTGTTATGACTTCTCCTAGAATAGTTAAAGTTTTGGTACACAGGAGTATTATAGACATGGTTGACTAAACGTCTAGAGTATCAACCTTCAAAGGAATGACCATATATGTCACAGTAAGAACAATATAAATTGCTCGAGGATTTTATCTTCTTAGGAAAGTCTCTAAACATAAGCTTCATGGTATTTTGGGGTTGAACCTTATTCCTAGGGAGTATAGTTTGAAAGGTAGAATCACTCTTCCTAATCAGGGGGCAGACATACTTAGTCTTAGGTGGACTTTCACACTTAGAGAAACTTGATTCCTAATATCAAATTTTGATTATTTTTCATCAAACTCATTTTTTAGAGAATGAAAATCTGGACAAGTTTCTATAGGTCTTTTGCCTCCTAACACAAACTTGATTGGTTCAAAGTTTTTAGTTTGTGTCTTCAAATTTGGGCAAAACCCTATTCCAGTTCGATCATCAGAATTGGTTTTTGAATCAGCAACAAAACCATCAAAACAGTTTGAATTATTTTCAAATTTTGCAAATATTTTGAAAACAGTTGCTGTCTTTTCTTTGGATTGTTCCAATTCGAATAATGTCCCTTTATATTTTTTCTCCAGAGTTTCATTTTCTTCAATCAAATTCTTCAATTTTTGATAAAAAATTTTGACTTTATTTTTATGAGTTAGACATTGGGTAGTATACTCTTCAGCGTTAAGTTTAACCATCAGACTTAGGTCTTCTAGTTTCTTAGTGAGATCCTTCACTATCTTCTCTAGTTTAGTGCTTTTATTGAGAGTTTTTGCATAAAGTGTGTGAATGTCAGGGAGGTCTTCAGTGTTCGAATCACTAAGTGTGGTGTGTGAAGTGACCCCTAAGGATTTAATTCTTGAACTCACACACCCATTGATATCGTCATTATCGCTTTCCCTTTGACTCACACACCTCGTGGTAGAACTAGCAATATTTTCAAAAATTAAAGCATCTAAACCAGTAGCAGCATGATTCATAACAACAGAAGTAGAGTTATTATCATCATTCTCATATATAGGCATATCATTATTGTAGATTATCTTATTAAAGAAATACATGCAAGGATAAAAAACATCAGATGATTCAAGTTCCTCATTTTCAGAATCACTTGAATCATCCCATGTTTTGCAAATGTTGGCCCTAGTATGTTTATTGGTAATGTTCAGTTTCACTCTAGAGTCTTGTGCTATGTGTCCTAGCTTTCCACATCTAAAACATTCAATGTTCTTGAACTCTTTGTTGGGTCTCATGTCCTTGTGATGTTTGTCTTGATCTTTCTCATGAGGTTTGTAGTTAGGCTGAGTTGGATAATTTGGCTTGCTTTGTTTGTTTGCCAATTTATTTCTAAATTTGATAATTTTCTTAAATTGTTTTGACATCAAGGAAATTTGATTATCCAAACTATCTATGTCACATTCCTCATCAGAGTCATCAGTGGTAATAGTAAACTCAGGTTTCATCAGCTTAGAGGAAAAACTTAAGTTGGAACTAGTCTGTTTCCTATGGGACTGGGTCATTTGTTTCTTAAATTCTAATTCCATTTCCACAGTTCTTAGTTTACTACTGAGTAATTCAGGAGTGATATTTTGATCACACATTTCCTCAATAGCATATCTTTTATTATCAAATTTCTGTGGTAGAGATCTTAGAATTTTAGATTCAATTTCATGTCTGTCATATGTTATCCCATTAGCATGCATTTTGGTCACAATGTCAGTCAATTTCATGTAAAAGTCATCAAAGGATGCAGAATTTGACATAATTAGAGAGTTATACTGCTGGACAAGCATTTGAGTTTTAGCAGCCTTAACTCTAGTGTCACCTTCATGTGCAGTGATCAGTGTATCCCAAGATTCCTTATAAGTGGCACAAGATGAGATCCTTTTGAACTCATGTTCATTTATGGACATAAATATGGCATTCTTACCTTTGTTGTTGTTTCGAGAAGGTTGCTTCTCTTGTGTGAATTCACTTGATGCTTTCTTAATCCTCTCATTACTTCCTTCGGTGGCTGGTTTAGTAGGATACGTGTATCCATTTTCAAAAATATCCCAGACATCATCTCCCAAGGTTCCTCTTATGAAAGCAATCATTCTTACCTTCCAGTAAGCAAAGTTGTTTACATCAAAGAGTGGGGGTCTGGTCAAGTTGCCAAATCTTTCATTTTTCTCGTCCATTATTTTGATTTCAAGAAAACAATTTCAGAAAACACAAGATCTTTTAAAAAGATTTCCAAAGCTCTGATACCAATGGAAAAATGTTACTAAAGCCGTTTAATACAAGATTAAACTATTTAAGTAACTCCGAACTATTTTTTGAGGAAACTCTTTTCTTTAAATCAAATCAGGTTAATCATAAGATGTGTTTAATAAAACATGCATGAGATCAGTTTAAGATTTGTTAACTTGTTTTGAAAAATAAAACTTGAAAAGATTAAATCAGCACACCAGCACACCCGCAAGAATGAGATGAGGAGATGTATAAAGATTAATGACGAGATTTTTAACGTGGTAAAACCTCACCCAACTGAGGAAACACCCACAACGACTTCTAAGTCATAGACCAAAAATACACTAAAACAAAATATATCAGTTACAAACTATATAACACACATGCATGCTAATCAGTCCTATACAAGTTTAGGAATGTACCCATTGGTTTCCTTCTAACTTCTATACAGTTCTGATTACTGATGTGGTTCTCCCAGTTTGCTAACTTCCACTTTGTTCCAGTCTTTACGTCGACTCTTGCTTCAAGATCTTATTACCAACACTTTCAGTGTTGTAGTGTGTGAGTGTTTGTGATCGTGCTCTAACACATGCATGCACTCACGCTCACTCTTATTTATACAAACAGTCCTAGCAAATTACAAATCAGATCTGTATGCTGTGATTTTCAATTTCTCTCTTCTTAGGAAAATAAAACCTTATTTGACCTTTACAATGATCCCGAATTCCACGGCTGTCTTTCTTGGAAGACGATTCAAGATCTTAATCAATTTCAGGGGTTTTGAAACTATTTTTGAAATTGAAAACCGCCAAGTGTGATTCTAACTAGGTCAAAGGACTTGTTTCCAAAGAACTAGAAACATAAAATGATTTTGTCGATTTCGAAGATGAAAACATTTATAGAAAAGAATCAACAAAAGATTTCTTAAGGCGATAAACTAAGAATCCAGATCTAAGTGTAATATCACATAAAATGACCAGAGCTATGATTTATATGAAACAAAAATACAAATCTAACCTAATGTTTAAGTTGTCCACAAGATCTTAAAAAGAAAAGGTGAAACCATGAAACAACTTTCAAACCAACACTCAAAAACTGAGGGATGGTGTTTGGTGTAAACTGGTTTTTGGAAAAATGTTTAGGGTTTCAAAAGGTGTTTGAAAGAATTAGGGTTTCTATTCTTTCTATGGTTTCTATCTCTTCCCTCTCTTCTCTCTTCTCACTCGAATTAAATGAAGTGACAAAAGTCTCTCAAAGGCTGAGGGTTAGACTCCTTTTATAGTGGGCTGAGAAGGATCGAGAAGGCTGAGATAAATCTAAACGCTTTCTGATTGGCTAAGAGAGTTTCACAGGGATTGGGATTGGACGCATGCAGAGCGTTGATAAGATCAATCCAAGGGCTGATAATGAATAACGATTTTGTCTCTTAAAAGAAGCACAAATCCAACGAGTAGAAGGGCGACATGTGTAGGGCTAATATCGAACCTCACACGCGCGTCTCAAATAAATTACACAGACACCCTTAATGTCTCAAACACTTTCAGTTTATACCCAAGTGAACTTTATAGGAATAAAACCAACAATCAACATTTATAGATTGACCCCAAAACTTTTTAATCCCAATTTTAATTAAGAAAAAATCATTTTAAAAAACATTAAAAATTCCCAAAAAATTATTAAAAAAAGTTTTAAGGGAAATTAACACACGCAACACACACACAACCAATTTATGGAATATATGACCCATGTATGCAGTCCTAATGTGTGTGAGTGTTTATGAATATACCTTTGATCAATCAAACAAGAGGAATAAATTGTATAGAAGATCTGAGGCTCTTTTGAATCTAGGGGAAGGACTCAATTTTATCACTATTTTCAAACTAGATGAGCACTTATACAATGTAGACTCAAGTGAGTCAAGAGTATAAGGTGATTCAATTTCTTGCATTTACACACCACACTCTCATACAACATATCTTGTTTTTACATACATACTCCTCAATTTTTTTTTTTAATTTCCCTCTCTTTTCCTATTTATTATACTTACATTTTCATTGAAAAATTGGACATTTTGGTAACACTGACCAATTCTGAAAAACCATTTAGACACACTAACTATGTCACACTCCCTCTCTCTCTCTCAGACCCAACCCCCGCTTCGACTCAACATATCATCTGTGAGCATTCCAGAACCACCACGCAAATTGTCTATCACTCTTGATCCTCAGCCCCTAGATTTTTTATGTTCTTAGGTATAACATTTGTTTTCTTTATGTTTTTATTTTCATTTATTTAGATCTCAGAGGTTTTCTCTCTCTCTCTCTCTCTCTCTCTTACACACACACACACACACACACACACACACACACTCAAATGGAGAGCTCTATTTGTTCATTTCTTATGGTGGAATTTGTTCACAGATTTTAGGTTTTGTGTATAGATTTAGGTCTTTGCAGTATAGGGCTTTGTAATTTAGGGATTTGTAATATAGATATTTGTAATTTAGGGCTTTGTAATTTATGCTTTGGGATCTAATTGTTTTTTGTGTTTTTTATGTTCTTGATTTTTTTGCTCTATGCTCTATGTTGCAGCCATTGTATTGTTATTCCCATTGCAATTCCATATAGTGTGGTCCAAAAAATTTAGTTTTGTTCTTTTTATAAAATTTAGTTTAGTTCTTTTCCTAAACTTTATAACTTAAATTATATATGAGTTGACACTTTGTTTGTTAGGGGGAAAATTGCTTTCATTTCGCAATTACGTATTTTGGAAATTTTCGTCGTTTTTCAATTATGTACTTTTTAGAAATTTTTGTCGTGCCTTCACGCGCGGGCATACCCTAGTATATATATATATATATATATATATATATATATATATATATATATATATATATCCAAAACCGAGGTTATCTGGTCAACCAGCATAAATATAGGCATTAAGGAACACAAAAGTTCCAGAATACAAAAGTCAACGGACGCTAATATGCAATATTCGTAACTAATCACTACCCCTTATTCTTTGGTATATAGCATGTAAGCGGTTATCCCTTTCGAATTGGAAGTACCTGCCCTACAGGTTATGCTCGAAAAAAAGTCAATAAATAATAGTGGAATCGAATCCGCTACGATGAACTCATGCTATTAGATGAGAGGAGGCTAAAAGGCCCATAAAGTATACAACAGAACGGTCGGATTGCACGATCATTTAACAGAAAGGTCAAGGATTGCGGTATCCAAAAAGGAGATCTTACCCTCAAGGAAATCATAAAACCCATATGGAACCCAAGAGAAAAATTCAAACCTAATTGGAATGGTCCCTACGTTATGAAGAAAATCATGTCTAGTGGTGTCGCAATGCTCACAGACCTCGACGGAGAGGAAATGGCACGTCCAGTTAACTTGGATCATCTCAAAATGTTTTACCCTTAGTCCGAACTCTCATTGCACTATGACTGTTCTCATCCCCCTTATATTCTAAAAATAATCCTCTTTCTCCCTCTACTCAGAACTACGTGGGACTTGATCCTCTCATAAACCCCTTTTCAGAGAAACTCACAAATTTTCAAACCCACAAAGGTACGTAGGCAGTCCATAAGACACACATGGGCACGATCCTTTATCTCTCACAAATGATATTATTTTCTCCCTTCGAGAACGATGATCTTTGTGGGTATCCCCTCCCGTATCTCGATTCTCGTGACGTGCGGGCTGCGCGAGAGTGAGGGTCCTCGAGTCTCGTGCGTCCCTCTCGGGAGCGCTTCGATCGGCGTCATTTGAGGTGATGTGAAAAATGTAGAGAGATTAGAGTCGCCAGTCTATTTTACTCAAAACAGACAAAAGAAAAAAGGGAAGCCATCCCGAAGGACAACATCCAAAGACATACTGGTGCATACGAAACCAAAATGATTCGAAAAGGGTCCGGAGGCTAAGTTACGAAATGGGAAGGTGTTAGGCACCCATTCCGCCCTTTCGGTCTCTCATGGGTTTTTGCTATTTTCCTTTATTTTCCCCGTGATATGTTTGCATGTGTATATATAGTGGAGATAAGAATCATTGACTTGTACCATGGTAGAGGTAAATCGAGTCATCCGTAGGAAGGTATAAAATGTATTAGAAAATAGGATTTAGGCGACCATCACTGCGTTAATCGTTATGAGGGAACGATAATGTATACGGAATAATACGCCCTTAAGAACAAATATATGTATATATATAGTATAAGAGAATGGAATTTAGAGAAAATACAAAATGAGAGGAAAAGTAAAAAAAATAAGACTCGAGTCTCGGGTTTTACCCCGAGACGCCTACGTAGCTTATAGAGGCATCAAAGTCCACTTAGTTCGCATACAAAACGAGGGGTGGGGTTTATCCCATAAATCCAATCGGGGATTCTTTTATTTGTGTGTGTGTGTGTGTGTAGAAAAAAGTATTTTAGTTGTGAGAGAAGTGTAAGAAAAGTATGAGAATTCCCGTTTGGAATTTATGAGCAAACCTTCTTTTTCTTGTTTTTTGGGTTTTTATTTATATGAAAATAAGAGATGTGCAATAATACTAAATAAAAAGTATATTAGGATGTGTGAAATGAGATAATAAAAGCACTAAATAATAAAACAAGTTATTGAAAATTTATGAGAATTAAAGGAGAGAGTTGAGAAAATTGGACCTTCTTGAAGATCTTGAGCTTGATCTTGTATGTTGGAGAGAAGCCATTAGACTTGGATGATGATGGAGGGTAGTGAATTCACCAAATTTGGTGAAAAGGATGATGAAAAATGAAGGTTGGAAAGTGATTTGGGATGGAAATCACGCTAACTTCGAGACAGATTTTCGGGGTTTGCGGAGAGTGATATCTATCAGATCTGGGCTCTCCTTGCAAGTGAGGTCAGGCCTCCTTTTTGTAGGCCTAGGGCATTTCAGATCGGTATAGCCCTGCTCCTACCATTCGGCAGGTACGTTTTGGCACACTGTCGATAGGCAGTGTCTGGGACCTACCGTTTGACAGTGTCTTTCAGCCCTTTTTGGAAAATCGATCGCAAAACGCAAACCGTTGATCAGAATCGCTCACGGGGTGGACCGTTGGAAATTTAATTCATAGACCTTTTAAAGTCCTTTGGACTTCTCCCGAGTTCGAGAGTTGATTCTGGGTCAAATATGGCTCGGAAGTATTTATCAATCCATTGGACGGGGAATCGTTGGACGCAAACGGATCATTCGTCCGCATGGTAAGTCCAAATCATGCATGGGGTGGACCGTTGGAAAGGTTAGGATATGTAATTCGACATTCTAAAGAGTTTGATCAGGTTCGGTGAGTCGACTTTGGTCAATCGGGCCCTGGAAGCATTCGGTGACCTTTGGAAGTCAAACAGATTATTCGTTCGTACCGTAAGTTAGAATCATGCATGGAGCGGACCGTTGGAAGGGGTTTCAGTGACCTTTGAAGATTCATTCAGTCTCGGTCGTGATGAAGAGATGATCTTGGTCAAATGGAGCTCGAGAGCACACGACGGCCTCCTAATTGAGTTTCGGGGGAAATGGGTCGTTCGTCCGCATGGTAGGTCGGAATCGCGAACAGGATGGACCTCTAGAAAGGGATTTTAGTGCCCTTCGAAGATTCATTCAGCCTCGATCGAGCTGAAGAGTTTGACTTTTAGTCAAACGGAGCCTGGGAGTGCTTGATGGCTTCTAGGTCAGTACTCGGGGTATGACCTGGATCTGTGGTGATGAAGGGAGGTACTAGGGACCTAAGGACAGTTTATGGGGTAACAAAATGGGGTGTCTATAGAGCCCTTCGACGGGTGAGTTTGGAATGAATGATATCCATCAAATAGACACCATATGATGCTTCTGAGGGAGGATGACCAATTCAGAGGGTCGAGTCCAATTCTGAGGACCTAAGGGAGCGAGGATGAAAAATTTAGGGGTCGAGGTAACTTATGATGACCTAAGGGATGGTTTGGAGGAAAGGTTTAGGCCAATTACTGAGGAGGTGCTGACCGATTTTGTGGGTCGAAGCCAATTCTACGGGCTTAAGGTGACGATCCAAGACCAAGGTCAATTCTGACCTAAGAGAGGTGACGACCAAGGTCCAAAGTCAATTCTGACCTAAAATAGGTGATGCTCGAGGACCGAGGTCAATTCTGACCTAACTAAGGTGACGATCCGAGACTGAGGTCAATTCTGCCTTAAGAGAGGTGACGACAGAGGATTGAGGTCAATTCTGACCTAACTAAGGTGACGACTAAGATCGAGGGCAATTCTAACCTAAAAGAGGTGATGATCGAGGACTGAGGTTAATTCTGACCTAAGTAAGGTGACGATCCAAGATCGAGGTAAATTCTGACCTAAGAGAGGTGACGATCGAAGATCGAGGTCAATTCTGACCTAAAAGAGGTGACGACCAAGGATTTAGGTCAATTCTAACCTAACTAAGGTGACGATATAAGACTGAGGTCAATTATGACCTAAAAGAGGTGACGATCGAGGATCGGGGTCAATTATGACCTAAGAGAGGTGACGATCCAAGACTAAGGTCAATTCTAACCTAAGAGAGGTGAAGACCGAGGATCAAGGTCAATTCTGACCTAACTAAGGTGACGATCTAAGATCGAGGTCAATTCTGACCTAAGAGAGGTAACGACCGAGAATCGAGGTCAATTCTGACCTAACTAAGGTGACGATCCAAGACCGAGGTCAATTTTGACCTAAAAGATATGAAGATTGGATTTTGGGTCCCACTGGAGAATGAGCTGGGGAAAATGACTTTCTGGAGTTCCGCTGGGGAAATTACCTCGTGATGCTGTGTTGAGTCGGGGAGCTGATTGCTGGGGAAGCGTTTGTGATTTTAGGGATTTCGCGGAGGAAAGGCAAGTTTGATGCCGTAAACTTCACTGGGGAAGCGATTTGGTGGTCCAGGGATTGGACGTATTTCAAGACCTTTGGGGGATAGGAGGTGATCCTTGAAGATCCTCCGGGGACGTTGCCGGGAGGAGTTTCACTTGGTTTTTTGAGAGTTCCACTAGGGAAATGGGGGGTTCGCTTGAGGGAGTGTGAAATTTTCTTGGTGAAAATGTTCTAAATCCTTTTCAAGATTTTTAGGAATTTTCTGAGGATTTTTTAGCGCTTTCTGGTATTTTTTGGGAATTTTTGTACAAAATTTTAAGGGGGTCCCGGTCGGCACGGTTCAGAGGGCGCCATTCGGCAGTGGCACGGACTTTTGGACTGCCTCGGGAAGGTAAGGAGACAGTGCCGATCAGTGGGTGGGTGGTCAATGCCGATCGGCATGGCGCTTAGCATCCTATATAAATGGGGCGAATTCCCTTTATTTTTCACAGCTTCTTGCTTTCTTTCTTTTTGCGATTTTTCTTTGCGAATCATTCTAGCATTTCAATCTTCAAGAAATGGCTGCCTTCATGAGCAGTGCAATGCATAGGGAATGGTTGACTGTTGATGACTGGGCGAACGTGGAGTGGAAGGCCAGGGCGCCTATTTCTTTAGGGAGTGATAACTCCTTTGACTCATTCGAGCTGGTTGTGGATGAGCGGACCTTGCTGCAGGAGCCATCGCGTCATTGCTCCTCGAGGGTGGTGAACCCTGGAAGTTATGTAAGTAACCTGACTTTTGGCATTCTTCTCTTTTTGGTGATTTTTTCTTTCTTCCTTGAATTTTGACAAGGTTTCTTCTTTTAACAGTCTGATATCTCTTTGAAGAACATGCATGCCTGCGGGACGACAGGGCTTAAGGATGTCTGGGAGAATCTTCCGACTACGGTGCATTGGGTGGTATCATCAGCAGGTTTTGAGAGGTTGGCGTCTTCGCTGGATGAGACGCCTCGATCGACAACAGTCTTGTGCGCTTTGGTGGAGAGATGGTGGGATACTACCCACACCTTCCATTTTGGTTTTGGGGAGATGATCGTGACTCCCATAGACGTGCAGCAGCTGTTGGGGATGGATTGAAATGGGGAGCAGATAGAGGTGGATCGCTCCCTGAGGGTGAGGGCGGCGCTCGACGATGTTGGGAGGATAGTCTCTGGGGATTCCATCCGATCATCCTCACTAAAGGATATTATGTTGGGTAGGGTGGTTTATGTGGAGGACGGGCTGCAGGTGAGACAGATGGTCCGATTTTTCATTTTGCTGGTGCTGGGAGGCTTTATAGTGGCGTCGAGTGGCGACGTCATCCATTTGTGTTTCTTGTCATACTTGAGTATGTTTTTGACATCCCTCTCTATGATTGGGGGAGCCTGACTTTGGCGACCCTCTATTTTTCTTTGGATGCATTCAGTCGGTGCTGCCAACAAACTTTTACTGGAGCTACGTATCTCCTCAAGGTATTCTTTAATTTTACGCATTTTCTTTTCCTACATTCGCATTTTTCTTATGCGTCTCTTTTTTATTGTGAATTCTTGTCTTTGGCAGACGTGGTTCGATGAGGTGATTGGGTGTAATACCCCAGTGATCGCTCTGAAGGATGATACTGTTAGGGACTTTTACCGATTGTATCGATGGCGGAAGGCCAATCGGCAGTCGAAGGGATCTCTCTATCTGGAGGCGGTGTGTCAGGTCTTGAATGGTCTGACCAGTGGTAGGGTAAGAATCTTTCCTTTCAGTCTTGATTTTTGCAGATTCTGATTATGTATTGACTTATGCCTACTGGGGATTTTCAGGTGACTTTCTATCCTTGGGGGATAGCCATTCAGGATACGGGGGCGACCGGGTTGAACGCGCAGATGAGGCGTATGCTGGCGTATGAGTTCGATCATTCCTGGTATTTGAGGGAGCGAGTGGTTCGACAGATTGCTGAAGAGGAGGTGGCGGTGCCACCCACGCAACCTTCTATGTCTGTGAGGTGGGAATAGTTGCTACCGGAGGATGCGAGGATCGCGACGATGATCGGTGAGTACTACCTGTTGTACACTGATACGGTCGCACCGTATGACTATATGGACTTTGTGACGATCTGGTTAATGGCGCCCAGCATATATGATGCCTTGCTTTTCCCTATTACGAGTTCAAGTCGGGCAGTGGGGTCTTCCCACATAGGCAGTGGTCCAACGACGGTGGCGGCGGCTTCAGAGGTTCCTTTCATGCGATTGCACACTCCTTCCTACAACATTCGGCGAGCTGATGGAGGGATGGTGCCTATGTTACACCGTCCTCATGCGATGGATCCGTAGGAGTTGAGTTTGACAGAGGAGGTTCTTCGACCTGAGGTATATCTTTCTGTTCTTTTCCTCTTTTTGGATCCTTTTCTTTTTCGATCCCTCTTTGATACTGATTTTGCCTTTTACTTTGCATCAAGTCCGGGTGTCGACCACTTGGCTGAGGGACATTAGAGATTGGATATCTTCAGCGACCGCCCACATTCGAGATGCGATCCCGATTCCTTCTTGTTTGGTGCCTTCTGCTTCATCCGGGGAGGACTCTGGCTCGGGTAGCGGGGGTGCATCGTCTCGTCGTAGGGGAAAGAGAGTGCATTGCAGGGGTGGAAGCTCTTAGAGAGAGGTGAAGGGTAGGTGAGAGAGAGAATGAGAATGTGGGTTCGGGCTGAGTCCCGTTGTTTTTTGCCTTTTTTTTTATTTCCTGCAAAATTAATGTAACACGGAGAACAAATATATATGCAATGCAATGGGATTTTTTATTATCTTTTGTTAATGACGAATGAATGCATGCACTTTTTACTTTGCTGATGAGACTGTAAAAAGAAATATTTTTGGGATTTTTGAAGGAATGTTAAAAATGGGAAATTTTCTAAGGATGGAAAAGGATTTTTGAAATTATGTTGAGAATATCAATTTATTTTTATTGGTCTTTTGATTTTGATAAAAGAGGAAAAAGGAAAATTTCCAAAAATAGGGGGTTGCCGATCGGCAAGCACCTTGTCCTGCCTATCGGTAGTCAAGTCTAGTCCCATGAATTCAAAGCTTTTGATTTGTGCCCTCTTCAGCCTTTTGTACCTTGTGGGGTAGGATTCCCTCCGATCTATGCAGGGATTATGTCTCTTGTGAGGGTTCTCAAGTATAAAAAGGGGAAGGGTGGAGTTTTTCCATCACACCTTCACTTGTCTACTGTTTCTTAGTCTTGCAAGATGGCTCTCCCTGGTAGCATTGAGTTTGCTAATTACCTCGAAGCCTTGGAAGCAATGTGCTCTTATAATGTCGACTATGATGCTTTCAACATGCGTTGAGTCTCTTTGTGGCGCAACCAGTCCATTGAGTGAAACATGCTGATGGCAACGGTACAATTTTGGTACCTCGAAGACCACTTATTTTGTTTTGGGTTGGATGAAGTTTGTCCTACCTACGAGGACTTTTCTGCCATGCTGGGGATTAATCCCAGTGTTGCTGCGACTTTACCCAAATTTTCCCGTTCTCCTAGGGATTTGCTAGCTGGGCTTCTTCGCATTTCGCCTTCGGCGACTAGATCAGTGGTTGCTGGAGGAATGATTTCCCTCCCGTTAGAGTTATAGTTCGTGAATTTACGGGAAATAGGTGATGCTGGTTGTGCTGGAGCCGTTGCTCTGGGATTAGTATCAAAATTTTTGCTGGTGACTGGGGAACTGCGGGAGGATATGTAACTTGTAGCCATTACTTCATGGATGACATACTGTCATAATCCTGCGGCGGTGATACTGGCAGAAACCATAAACGGTCTGGATACCTGGCGAAAAGGTCGTTCTGACTTCCTGCGGGTAGCCCCATGATGTTGTTTATGTGGTTGTCTGAAAGACTTCGCCTGGTGTCTCTTACAGAATATCCTTTGTCAGCTGTACCCAACTTCTTTTCGCGTCACTTCTTCTATGCTGGCTTGGATATTACGAGCTGGGAGAATTGGCTTATGGAGCATGGGGATCAGAATCTGTACTGGTGAGTGCCTTAGTGGGGACAGTTGCTGCCTATTCTGGAGCTAGTAGAATACTCATATGTGAGGCTGGTTAGTCTCCGCCAGACCTCTTTTTATTTCCCTTGGCGGATTCTATGCCAATTTGGCTGGGCACAGGTCGTGCCACCTCGGACACTAAATTTCTTTTCGGTAGAGGATTTGACCGGGCGTCTGCGCATGCGACTTGGCTCTCTGTGGGAGAATCGGCATCCGTCGACCCGTCCTGTTCAGTCTGTTGGAAGAGTTTGGCATATCCCTGGGGATTATATGAAGTGGTTGTGGAGGAAAGTAGTTAGCAAGATGTTTGCAGTGGAGACTGGACAAAAGTGGCTTATTTCTTTTGACACCATGGAGGGAGGTGTTGTGGTTTATTCGAAGCTGATTCGAGCTTATCAATCCATAGAGTGTCTGCGACAGTCTGTTCAAGCAGGGGAAACTTAGGGACCCCAGGATGTAGACGATGATGACGAAGAAGGCTCTTCTGGTAGCTGTGGATAGGACTCTTGGAGATTTTATCGTAGGGAATAAATGTGGGGATTTTATTTGGCTTTTTTAAGAGGATAGGGGGAAAGGGAGTTATCCATTCTTTTTCTTATTTAAT
Organism: Sambucus nigra; assembly: GCA_949130495.1. Classification (NCBI taxonomy): domain Eukaryota; kingdom Viridiplantae; phylum Streptophyta; class Magnoliopsida; order Dipsacales; family Adoxaceae; genus Sambucus; species Sambucus nigra. The sequence continues at coordinate 635,159,831 of OX422209.1, forward strand.
CTGTACCGTAATTTCTTATTAGTGAAATAAATAAGTTTCTAATCATCCAACTGTGCCTTTGATGAGTTTTGTGTTTGTTTGAATTATCTATACCGATCGCTAAGGCATACATAAACCTTTTGTTTAAGTATATATTGGAATTGACTGTCGTTCTCGGAGATAAGAAAAGAAATAGTATTTTATGAAAAAGAAAGGGCCGTGCTCATGTAAGGTTTATGAATTGCATACGTACCTCTGGGGTTTTTGAAAAGTTTTAATTTGTTTGAAAATGATTTTTGCAGAGAATCAAGCCCACGTAGTTCTGAGTAGAAGGAAATGAAGAGAGATTTTTTTTTCTTTTTTTTGGAATAGAAGGGAGATGAGAAGAGTCGTAGCGTGCCGAGATTTCGGATCAGGGGTTTAATTTCTTGAGATTTTCTAGGTTGAATGGATGAGCCATCTCTTCCCCATCTAAGTCAGTGAGCATGGCGGCACCGCTGGACAAGATCTTCTTGACAATGTAGCGGCCGCTCCAATTGGGCTTGAATTTCCCTCTGGGGTCCCAGATGGGTTCTATGATTTCTTTAAGTGCTAAATCCCCTTCTCAGACACCATGGTCCTTGACTCTCTTGTTGAATGATCGCGCTATTCAGTGATGGTAACCTTGTATGTGGTATACAACTTTTAATCTCCTTTCGTCTAGGAGGGTCAGCTCGTCAAGACGGCTTTGGCACCAGTCTTCTTCACTGACCTTACTTTCAAGCATGACGCGTAGCGAGGGTATTTCCAACTCCACAGGTAGGACTTCTTCCATGCCGTAGACCAGAGAGTAAGGGGTAGCTCCAGTAGAGGTTCGAATTGAGTTTCGATAGCCCTAGAGTGTGTACGGGATTCGGTCGACCCAATCCCGACAGCTTTCGATCATCTTACTGATGATGGATTTGAGGTTCTTATTGGTGGCTTCAACTGTACCATTTTTCTTAGGTTGGTAGGGAGAAGATTTATGTCTCTGAATCCAATACTCGTTGACCACTTCTGTGACTTATTCATCAAAATGTAACCCGTTATCTGACACTAGCTCGTGTGGGACCCTATGTCGGCAGATGATGTTTTTCTTGATAAATTTGGCCACTTTCTTGGCATTCAGCACTGCATATGACTCCGCTTCGACCCATTTGGTTAAGTAATCGATGGCAACTAGGATGAACTCATGCCCATTGTAAGCTTTTGGTGTAATCTTCCCTATAATGTGGAGACTGGCCAGGGAGAGGTCATGTTGTATAATTTGCGCGGAGGCAGATGCTGAAGGTTATAGAATTGTTGGCATTTGAGGCATCTCCGGACATAGGCGGTGCAATCTTGGGTCATGGTGGTCCAGTAGTAACCTTGTCGGATGATCTTTATGGCAAGCATGTGACCGTTCATGTGGGGTTCGCATTCCCCGCTGTGGATCTTCTGCATTATCTTTTCAATGTCAGCCTATGCGATGCAGTGTAGATGGGTTCCATCAAAGTTCCTTCTGAGCAGTGCTTTGTGACAGATGATGTACTGGGCAGCCAATTTTTGTAGGGTTGCATGATATTTCTTGTTGGAACTCTCAGGATACCTACCATGCTTGAGGAGGCTCCAAATATCATAGTACCAGCAATTAGTTAGCTCGAGAACTTCTGTGGTGAATAGCTCAATGTGGTAACAGTGGGTTGGTTTGTCTTTCTTTTGAACTAGGGAGGGGGTCATAGTTATTCCTTCGGGCATGTCGACCATGGAGGCCAAGGTAGCAAGATCATCGGCTAGGTTATTCTTTTCTCTAGGTAGGTAATAAAAGGTTATATCTTGGAATTAGGAGGCTAGTTCTTCTAAGTGGGCATGGAAGGGTTGGAGTTTCTCGTCCTTGAATCTCCATTTTCTGAGCACTTGACCGATGATGAGGGAGGAATCCCCGTAGACATCTTGGCATTGAATACCTTTCTCGAGAGAAACTTTGAGGCCTACTGTGTATACCTCTTATTCAGTCATGTTATTGGTGTAAGGGAAATCCAATTTGATGGTGATGGGAGTGAGGGAGTCATCTGGGGCGATCAGAAGTATCCCAATGCCGTATCCTTTTTTTGGCAGTGTCGTCAAAGAACATTTTCCATCGCCGGGTGTCTTGAGCATTGCAAAGGATGTTTTTATCTGGGAATTCAGGGACCTAGACATCAGATTTCTTCTACAGGGTAATCAGTGAGGTAGTCAGAGATGGATCTTCCTTTCATGGCTTTTTACGTGACGTATACAATGTCAAACTCGGTTAGTAGCATCAACCATCGGGCCATTCGGCTGGATATGGCTGGTTTCTCAATAAGGTATTTGATGGGGTCCATTCGGGATACAAGTTTGATAGGGAAGGCAAGCATGTAGTGCCATAACTTTTGGGTGACCCAAACAAGTGCGATACATGCCTTTAGCAGTGTAGTTTACCTCATACCCCACCAATTTGCAACTGGCATAATAGATTGATCTTTCTTTGCGAGAATCTTCAAGGTATTGGGCTAGCAGAGCCCCAGCTGTAGTGTCGGTTATGGTTAGGTATAGGAGCAAGGGGAGACCAGGCTGTGGTGGTATGAGTACCGGGGGTTGGGTCAGATATTGTTTGATTCGGTCAAAGGCTTATTGGCATGCCTCGTTCCAAACTTTAGTTGAATCCTTTCGAAGGAGTTTGAAAATCGGTTCGCAGATGGAGGTTAACTGGCTAATGAACCGGCTGATGTATTGCAATTTCCCAAGGAAACCTCAGACTTCTTTCTCTGTTCGGGGAGGTGGCAGCTCAAGTATGACTTTCAGCTTGGCAGGATCTGCTTCTATCCCCTTCTCACTGACCATGAATCCTAAGAGTTTTCCCTTTGTAACGCCGAAGACGTATTTCTGTGGATTGAGTCTCATCTGATACTATTTCATTCGTTCGAAGAACTTTTGGAGAGCAAGAACATGACCTTCTCTAGTCTTGGATTTGATAATCATATAATCCACATAGACCTCAATTTCTTTGTGAATCAGATTTTACAAGATGGTTGTGGCAGCCCTCTGGTAGGTAGCCCCAGCGTTCTTGAGACCAAATGGCATGACAGTGTAGCAAAAGGTTCCCCATGGGGTGATGAATGCAATTTTTTCTTGGTGGTCTAGGTGCATTTTGATTTGGTTGTATTCGGCAAACCCGTCGACGAATGACTTGTGAGCATAACTGGTTGTGTTATCCACGATCATGTCGATATTGGGTTTGCGGATAATCATCCTTTGGCCTCTTTGTTTAAGTCTCGATAGTCTACACACATCCAAACTTTTACTCCTGATTTTGGCATGGGCACTATGTTGGCTAGCCATGTGGGATATTCGATCATAGGAATGAAGCCTGCGTTCAACTGTTTGACCACCTCTTCTTTGACCTTGAGAGACCATTCGGTGTGGAGTTTTCTCAACTTTTGCTTGACCAGCTTGTAATCTGGGAGAGTGGGGATCTTTTACTGAGCTATTTCAGGATCAATGTCGGGCATATCATCGTAGGACCATGCGAAGACATCCACGAATTCCTTTATCAATTCTTCGAGTTGTGCACGCTCATGCTCGTCGAGGCTAATCCCTATCCTAATCTCGTGCAGTTAGCTACCAGAATTGAGGTTTATAACAATAGTCTCTTCCTCATTAACTTGAATGCGGTTATGTTATTTATTATTAACCTTATTTAGACCAGTTAAGAATTGTTCATTTGCAAAATCATCATCATCAAAAGTTTGATTAGAATCCAAACAGTTAATGTAAGGCACAACAAGATACTCAAAATCTTCATTTATTTCATTGATAGGAAAAACAGCATTGAGAACCTCATCAAAAGAGGACTTGATTACATTTGAACAAGGATAGACAATAGAAGAAGACATAGGGTAAACATTGGGATTAGGGGAGATTTCAGCAGGTAGAACTGGTGTAGCATGCCAGTTAAGGAGAGGTGTATCAGCAACTTTAATCAGTTGGGATGGATCCAGTGATGTAGTGCCTAAGTGAACCATGCAGAGTGTCAGACCTAGTGTCTGTAAGTTGAAGGAATCTTCGAAGTCACTTTCCTTAGTCTCCTCGGTATCTTTGATGAGCGATTGTACATGGTGTTGGGAACTTTCGGCCCATGGGTAGCTGTCTTGGAAAAAGATCTCCATTCCAGGCTTCATCTTCTTGTCTGTAGGGTCATACCATGGTTCATGAAAGCCGTAAAAGGGGAAGTATTTGCCCTATTTGATGGATCATCCATTCAAGGAATCACTTGGGATATTCTGGACGCAGTCTAGTCCTCTCTTTGGTCGAGACAGTCGGATCATTCTGAGCTCTTGTTTTGATGGTTGATACCCCAAACCACAAGGAGGGAAGGCCTTCTTCAGTTCAATTGGCTCGAGTATACCTTGCTGTCTTTGTCCTAGCCCCAGTTTGGGCATGAAGTGCATGTTTTTGAACATCTGAATCACATTGACGTTGCCATGAGGGTCGTATTCTGGACGAACCATTTCTTTGAAGTCGTCTGCTGCCGGGAGTAGAAGTGGTTCAACTCGGAATCCAGATAGGAGCATATCATTTGACCCGTGCTGTATCTCAAGGATTGGGCTACTGGTACTTGCACCATCAGCATTGTCGTCGTCACCCACGATGGTAATAACTCGCCCATCGGTGAAGAATTTTGATTTTTGATGGAGTGGGGAAGACACGTCCTTGATACTGTTGAGCCAAGGTCATCCTAGCAATAGATTGAAATAAGCTGGGATGTCAATAACTTGGAATTCAATGACAGGGTTTATAGGGACAGCCCCTATTACAAGCTTTATGGATCCCATCACCTCCCGACGGGTATTATCATAGGCACGCACAGCGGCAAAAGTTGGAGTGAGGTCGCTTTCTTTCAGTCCTAAACATTTGAAGGTTCTCAGTGGGCAGGCATTCAGGGTGGATCCATTATCAACAAGAGAGAGTGGTATAACTTTCCCCATAACTTCGATGGGGATATTGAGTGCATGATTGTGGTTTGGCCCAATCTTGGGGATTTCCTCTTCAGAAAAGGATAGCATTCTGGTAAAGGTCAAGGATCATACCAAATTTGCCACTTCTTCTGGTGTGGTAGAAGGATGAACTGTGGGTCTAGTGAGAAACTTGATCAAAGTGTTCTTGTTCATCTGAGAAGACATGAAAAGCCCCCACAGAGTGATGTTAGCTTGAGTTTTCTTGAGTTGATCGAGGATCTTACTTTCCCCGAGGGTCATCTCTGGCAGAGGAAGGTTTTCAACGCCCTTCCCTTTGTCATTGGCTGGTAGTGAGCCTGGAATCTAGTAATGCCTCCCTGATCTGACCATGTGATTTATTGAAGAAGGGAAAAACGTGAATCCTATTTCCTTGTCAATCTCTAGTTGTTCTGCTACCTTATTTATATCTTTGAGCAGTTCTTCAAATGATATCATTCCACACATGTCGGCCACCAGGCCAATTCTCTCTGAAGCTTGCTTTTCATTCAAATCTTCGAATTCTTCCCCCCATCCGGTGGCAACAATTCTATCTTTCCATGTAAATTCGATGCATTGCACAAATTCAATGGCTTCTTTATACAGGTCATCCCATTCTATGGGGACGTGTAAGGGTGAAAGGACCAGGCTCCCCTGTAGCTTTAAAGCACGAATAACTCGGTGATACTACAAATGTTGTTGGTCTGCCTGAAGAATTCTGCTATAATCTGGACCACATCATCAAGGTTGACTTCATCGGTCGGTACTACCCAACTATCTGATTCTCGAGCCCATTTTCGTGCTTCCAAGAATAGCATACTGAATCTCTGACAATCAATGATCATCTGTGAGGGCAATTTCAGCCTGAACTCTAGGAGTTAGTTTAAGACTTCTGATAATTCCATACCTCTATTTTTAGAACGGGTACGGACAACGATGCATGCCCTGGTGAGGAGTGACAGTGCCTGATCAGTGAGGCTAGCAGGGTGTAGGAGGAAATATGGGCGAATTTGGAGAGGTTTAGGAGAGTATATGGGTATGATTTGAGTTGAGGGATCAAATTCCGAGTTCTCTTCTAAGAAGATGGCATTGGTATGATTTGGAAGTGGGTTGTGAGTAGTGTTTGGCTTAGGATTGGCTGGTGGGGAGATGGTACCCCGGTCAATTAGACCTTGGATTATGTTTCAGAGGTGAAAGCATTGGTCGGTGGTATGGACTTGGTGATAGGCACAATGGGCATCTGCTTTGAAGTTTATTGGGAGGGGATTTGGAAATGGACGGGGATCCGAGGGTTTGATGAGGTTTCGGCTTAGCAGGGATTGATAGACTTGGGAGAGGGGAGCATGGATCTCAGTATATTCTTTTCGGACTGGGAGAGGGCGGCTTTCTGGTTTCCATGATGTGGTTGGTTGAGAGATGTTATTAATAGTTGAGACTGTAGCAATAGCAGGCTTGTCATATTTGTTGGGGGTGAACTGTTTGGACACCTTCTTCGGTTCGACATCTGTCTTGGCAAGACCTTCCTCAATTTCTACTCCTGCTTCTCAGAGAGCTCGAAAATGGGGATAGTATTGTCCTCCCATCGTTGCTCAAACATGGGGCAAGAAGTTCTTTTTTACTATGCTGACTTGTTCTTCCTCGAAAAACCGATTGGTCATAGTTGCTGCTTTTTCCCTCCATCGAGCGATGACGTTACTGACTGATTCTCTAGGGTTCTGCTTGAGCAGTTCTAAATCATGGTGGGTGACCTCAATCTCTTCATTGTATTTGCATTGCAACATGAATTCTCGAGCTACATCCTCCCAGCTACGAATTCTGGATTCTTCGAGAGATAAAAACCATTAGAGGGTACTATCCTTCAGAGTTAATTGAAACAATTGGGCCATCACTTCTTCAGAATCCCCGAGTAGAGTCATGGAACGGTGATAACTTCGGATATGAACAATTGGGGGTCCACTTCCTCCGAATTTCTCGATATTTGGCATCTTGAACTTCTCAGGTAACCTCGCTTTAGAATAAGGAGACATGTGGGTGTAGTCCATGTAATTTCCTGAAATTCTGACTTGGTCAAACTTCTTAGTGAGCATCTCGAGGTACTCTTTGACTTTGTTCAGCACTTCTTCCTTTGGATTAATGATTATAGGCAAGTTAGCCCCATGGTGGGCAAGATTTGGCATAGGAAGCTGGGCAGGTGACGGCCCATTAGCAGGAGGGGCACGTGGAGCATGATGATACTCTTCGGGAACCCTGATAGGCTCGAGTGGATCCATAGCACGAGGAAATAGGGTCTCGGGCTCTTAAGGAACGGGAACCTGGTTTCATTGCATCTCCCAGACCTCGGTTTGGAGGTTGTCAATCTTGGACACAAGCTGAGTTAGAACTGCCGTCAAATCCGACTGCACAACGGGTACTTGATCTGTGTTCTCTATGGAAAGCGGATGGATTCTGAACTCGGAAGGAGTAATAGGGGAATGGACAGAACTCCAGGGTGACTTGACTGAAGACCGAAGCCAATAAGGAGCTAGGCCATGGGCTTGCGATCGACCTAAGAAGGTGTAAAATGGGATTTATTTTTGAGAAAAAAGGATGAATTTTTTTTCGAGACTGAAAGACAAAATATTTTTGGATTTTTGATAAAGGGGAGAAATATTTTTTCGATTTTTGATAAATAAGGGAGAAATGTTTTTTTGATTTTGAATTTTTTTTTCGGGAGACGGATCTCAGCATGCTTATTATGATTATTATGTTCTCACTTGTATTAAATTATCCTAAATGTAAAATGAAATGCCGTATGAGTCCCGAGCCTGGAAAAATTGGGTTTGTAATATATGCAAAACTATGGCTAGACTTGTGACCAGACTCACGGACAGGGTCCCATTTTGAAAATGTGCGAGAATTCGGGCGGCAGGCCGACCTGAAATTTTGGTAGAGTTTCAGGTTAAAACCGATAATATAATATATGTGTCCTAGATTTGACACCTATATGCGGGTATGCAGTTGGTTAGGTGAATCAAAAAGGGTTCCCCGCTTTGGCGTGACTTCCACGATATACGTCTTTCTCTTGCGAGCAATCGGTACATGTGGACAAGCCATTTGATATACCTGAGTGTACGAGAATTTCCTCACCATATACCTCGTGGGGACGGTACGTGTGAGAGAGAATTCGATATACTCAGCATACGTGAACAAGTTCCCTACAATATACCTCCCGTCATCACTTTGATCAAGCGGTACGATGTGGGGGAACCGTTCAATATACGTTGAAGGTACTTGGCCAATAGAAGGTGAGAGTCATATCGCTTAGTCTACTGCGCCCTGCCAGACCAGCGCCCATCACGAAGTGACCCTCCCACGTACCAACGGTACACCAAGTATGGATGAATGATGCGTGCAACATGTGGATATATGTGACCCTAGGTGCACGTGGTGCGAAGTGTACATGGAGAATTTTCTACAAGTGTGAATAGAAGCATAAGCATGAGGGTACACATGAGTAATAAAGGCGGAACATGTGAAATGGGGGAGAATATAAGCAAACATAACACCCACGTGAATAGAGTCTAGCCCTCAAAATAAATATATTCGTCCCCAGCGGAGTCGCCACTGTGGCCATCCCCTCCCGAATCCAGATCCTCGCGGTGGGAGGGCTGCGCAAGCGTGAGAGTCCTCGGGTCCCGCACGTCCCTCTCGGGAGTGCTTCAGCCAGCGTCATTTGAGGTGAGGTGAAAAATGTAGAGAGATTAGAGTCGCCAGTCTATTTTACTCAAAACAGACAAAAGAAAAAAGGGAAGCCATCCCGAAAGACAACATCCAAAGACATACTGGTGCATACGAAACCAAAATGATTCGAAAAGGGTCCGGAGGCTAAGTTACAAAATGGGAAGGTGTTAGGCACCCATTCCGCCCTTTCGGTCTCTCATGGGTTTTTGCTATTTTCCTTTATTTTCCCCGTGATATGTGTGCATGTATATATATAGTGGAGATAAGAATCATCGACTTGTACCATGGGAGAGGTAAAGCGAGTCGTCCGTAGGAAGGTATAAAAAGTATTAGAAAATAGGATTTAGGCGACCATCACTATGTTAATCGTTATGAGGGAATGATAACGTATACAGAATAATACGCCCTTAAGAGCAAATATATGTATATATATAATATAAGAGAATGGAATTTAGAGAAAATAGAAAATGAGAGAAAAAGTAAAAAAAATAGGACTCGAGTCTCGGGTTTTACCCTGAGACACCTACGTAGCCTATAGAGGCATCAAAGTCCACATAGTTCGCATACAAAATGAGGTGTGGGGTTTATCCCATAAATCCAACTGGGGATTCTCTTATTTGTGTGTGTGTGTGTGTGTGTATAGAAAAAGTGTTTTAGTTGTGAGAGAAGTGTAAGAAAAGTATGAGAATTCTCGTTTGGAATTTATGAGGAAATCCTCTTTTTCTTATTTTTTGGGCTTTATTTATATGAAAATAAGAGATGTTCAATAATACTAAATAAAAATTATATTAGGATGTGTGAAATGAGATAATAAAAGCACTAAATAATAAAACAGGTTATTACAAATTTATGAGAATTTACGGAGAGAGTTGAGAAAATTGGACCTTCTTGAAGATATTGAGCTTAATCTTGAATGTTGGAGAGAATACCTTAGACTTGGATGATGATGGAGGGTAGTGAATTCACCAACTTTGGTGAAAAGGATGATGAAAAGTGAAGGCTGGAAAGGGATTTAGGATGGAAATCACGCTGACTTCAAGAGAGATTTTCGGGGTTTGCTGAGAGTGATATCTATCAGATCTGGGCTCTCCTTGCAAGTGAGGTCAGACCTCCATTTTATAGGCCCATGGCATTTCCGATCGGCATAGCCCTGTTCCTACCATTCGGCAGGTGCGTTTAGGCACACTGCCGATAGGCAGGGTCTGGGACCTGTCGTTTGATAGTGTCTTTCAGGCCTTTTTGGAAAATCGGTCGCAGAACGCAAATCGTTGATCAGAATCACACACGGGGTGGACCGTTGGAAAGGTAATTCAGAGACCTTTGAAAGTCCTTTGGACTTCTCTCAGGTTCAGGAGTTGACTCTGGGTCAAATATGGTTCGAAAGTATTTGTCAGTCCATTGGACGGGGAATCGTCGGACGCAAACAGATCGTTCGTCCGCATGGTAAGTCCAAATCGCGCATAAGGCAGACCGTTGGAAAGGTTAGGATATGTACTTCTACACTCCAAAAAGTTTTATCAGGTTCGGGGAGTTGACTTTGGTCAATCGGGCCCTGGAAACATTCGGTGACCTTTAAGAGTCAAACGGATCATTCGTCCGTATCATAAGTTAGAATCGCGCACGTAGTGGACTGTTAAAAAGGGGTTTCAGTTCCCTTTGAGGATTCATCCAGTCTCGATCGAGATGAAGAGCTGACCTTAGTCAAATGGAGCTCGGGAGCGCCCGACGGCCTCCTAATTGAGTTTCAGGGGAAATGGGTCGTTCGTCCGCATGGTAGGTCAGAATCGCGCACGGGATGGACCGTTGGAAAGGGGTTTTAGTTCCCTTAGAAGATTCATTCAGTCTCAGTCGAGCTGAAGAGTTTGACTTTTGGTCAAACAAAGTCTGAGAGTGCCCGATGGCTTCTAGGTCAGTACTCGGGGTATGACCTGGATCTGTGTTGATGAGGGGAGGTGCTAGGGACCTAAGGAGAGTTTAGGGGGTAACAGAATGGGGTGTGTATAGTCTCTATCATCATTTAAATGAAAAAAAGGATTATGTACGCCTTAGCGATTGGTATAGACAGTCCAAATATGAAATTCATCAAAGACACAACAAAGTACGTTAAAATCATTGTTCTTTTATTGAAAAATAGGAATACATCTATTACATAACGTATCAATGATGGGAATGAAAAAACCCACTCCCCTATAAATCCCCATACAACATAAAAACCCATACAATCAACATATTTAAAAGAAATCCAAATACCTACCAAAACCAAACACGACTTTCCCAAAAACTTCTAAAAATCGACAACAACGTATCATACCCTTAAGACCTTTCCTTCAACTACCTGATTGGGCCTCTTTATCATCATTGCCTATCCCTGGAGGACCCCAAGAATCCCACTCCTAATTACAGCTCTGGATGCGCTCCAGGCGGCGACATTCCTTTATAAGCTTGGATGAAACAACGACACCTTATTCCAAGGTGTCGAACGTTACGAGTCATCTTTATCTAGTATCCTCAGCAAAAATATTCTTAACCACCCTCTTCCACAACCACTCCAGGTAGTCCCTTGATATGAACCCATCCTCCCCAACAGATTGTGACATAAGGGTAAAAGGCCACCATCACTACCATAAGGGCCCCAATATCATCCTCAACGACTCAGTCAAATCTTTCATAGGAAAAAAATTAGTTATTCACGGAGGAATAACTTGCTCCCATCGTACGTGGATAAGAAGCCGCAATAGAAAGTAAAAAGAGGCCTGGTTAAGATCCACCAACCATACGCATAGGTAATCCTCCAACTGCAAAATAGGCTTTAAGTTCTCCCACCACAATACAAACTAGTGAGTGCATTAGGCCCCATTCTCCACAAGTGAGCAAACCTAGTTCTCCGTTGATGGGCTGAAGCTTAAGAAAGGCCTAGAAAAGAAGTCAGGAACACCTAACGGAGGGTACTTAGAATGGGGCAGGTCCAGTCTCTCAGATAACCACATAAATAACATGATAAGGCTCCCTCGCCAAAACCCACCCCGACACTAAACAATTTATTATCTCCGTCAATATCATCGCAACTCGACTATAGTGGTAGGACATCCACAATGTTGTCATGGCTACCTAAGGGTCATCCATCAGATTTCCCATCACCAATAGAAGACTGGTAATCAAGCCCAGGGCTATAGCGTTAGTAAATCCGTTATCAGTAAAATCCCTCTAACATACAAAATTCATAACCACCAGGAGAATGATGTTCCCTCCATGCACCAATGGATGGGCAACTAAAGGGGTGACATGATGCAACTCCGCTAATGACACCCGAGGAGAATAGGACAAGTTTGGTGTTGTTGTCGCCACACTAGAGCTGACACTTAACATCGCCAAAATTCTTCACAGACAGAACAGACTCATTTAGACCAAACCAAAAACGTGGTTCTTAGGGTACTAAAATTGTACCATTGCTTCCAAGAGACTTCAGTTTATGGGGTGATTATTCCACAAGGATCCATGGCACAGACCGAAAGATTTATAGTTAACATTGTAGAGGCACATGGCCTCTAAACCCTCGAGGTAAGATGAAAAAGTCTCGAACACTAGTGTTATTGCAAAAGAAGAAGAAATTTGCAAAGAAAAAAAATTGGGACGTGATAATGAAACCATCTCCAAAGGTATCCTTTTATACTACAAAAATCCACAAAGGACAAACCATTCAAGATGCCACCAGACTTTCTGCTCCCAAAGTATGCAAAAGTACACAGGAAGTACAATCAAAGCTAAATAAGTGACTTGGACTTGACCCTTATGTCGATAGGCAGGCCAAGGGGTATGTCGATCGGCAACCCCCCTTTTTTTGAATTTTTTTTTCACTTCCCTCTTTTGTACATATCATTTCCAAAATAAATATTTCTTTTAAAAAACCAACCTTAGAGTTTTCCTTTTTTTTCCTCTTTTGAAAATAATTTTCGAAATAGAAATTTCTTTTACTTATGAAAAATCAATCTTCGAGTCCCTCTTTTATTTGTTTCATTTGACCTCATCTTTGCATATAATATTTAAAAAAACTCAGCAGCAAGTTAAAGTGCATGTAGAGTAAGAAAATAAATCAAGATAACAAAAAATGCATCTCTTATATTTAACTTGTTCAGAATAATTACATTTTCTTATAGGTAGAAGAAGAAAAAGAAAAAAGGAAAAAAGATACATCAAGACGCAACCTAAACCCTCCACAACCCCTCTCAAACCCTCTCACGATCAACCACCTCGGAGAATGCACTCCCCTCAAAGACGAGTGGTGGACCCCCTACTCGTGAAATCAAAGCTTTCCTCAAATGTAGTTAGTGGCACCAAGCACGCACTGGCCGATTTCCTCACATAATTTGACATTGACGCCACCCAGTCCCGAATGTCCCGAAGCTAGGTCATCGACACGTGGATATACTGCAAAAATAACCAAATCACCAAATTCAAAGCAAGTCAATAATGAGAAGAAGAAAACAAAACAAGGAAAATGAGAAAGAGGGTCATACTTCTCTCTGCAGAGTCTTCTCCGGAAGATCTGCAAACCCATCTAACAACGCATGAGGGTGATGAGGAAACGATATCACATCCCTACCACGCACCCGAATGTGATAAAAAAGGGTGGAAATATGGTGAAACAAAGCCTCCTCCACTGCCTCCATTACGCCTCCCCCCATGTTGTAGGTCGATGCCCCTGGTACGCTAGTCCGTCTCCCCCGCTACAAGTGGATGCATATTCTCGACATAGTAAATGCACGGCAACATCAACCCACTGGTAACAAACACCAAGTAGTCGTAGCCCACCGTCATGTCAGTATAATACGTGTAGGGGTCACCCTCCATCGCCGCCACCCTGACCTCATCAAACTTATCCTTCACCTGCCGCATATACTCTGGGGGCAGGGTGTAACACCCTTGAGGATTAAATATTTAATTATTTTTGGGAGTTATAAAAATATTTAAATTAGAGAAACTTAAATTCATGAGTTGGAGAATTTATTTGAGTGAGTCGAATTATTTATAATTGGCGACTTTTAATTTAATTGTCCGAATATTTGTGTGTCGCATTTTGAGGTCGAATTTGGAAATGTCAAAAAGTATTTCGGATGGCAATTCTGAGTGCATGGTTGCGTCCGGATGGGTCGAGATAGTCAGAAAAGAGTACCCGGGGGTGGTAATTGGGTCTCGGGATATTTTTGAGAATAGTCGGGCCCACACGGGGTGAGTTGGGCCATTTTAATTAGGCCCAGATGGCCAAAAACGGGATTAAGGTTTTTTTAACCTAAATGGAGAAGTGTTAAATGGCAGTAAACACAAATTCTAAGACTAGGGCTTGAGAGGGAAATTGGGGGAGAGCAAATCAAGAGCCAATTGGGGATTATTGGAGCCGAATTAAGGGACTACACCAACGGATCAGACCCTACGAACAATTCCAGGCAAGTGTTTAACTTATTGTAATGTGTAAATGGTGATATCCAATTCATATTTTAGTGATGTGTAAACTAAAATTCGTTTTGGGGATAAATGGGTACAAAATGGGGTTTTGTTAATGGAATACTTGGCTGAGATTCAAAGTAAGAAATAGGTGTATTATATATCCCTAAGTAAAGATAAAATGAAATTTGAATATATTTGATGATTAACATGGAATCTTTATGAGTTCTTGGATGAAGAACATGAATCTTGAATGACTTAGGGTTTATTTGATGAGCACAAGAGGCCAATCTGTCAGAATTTTTGACACAACTTTAAACGTCTGCCATTTGAATTGTACTTCGAATTAGAGAGTTAACCATACATTCTTGGAAAGTTATTTCTCTTAGATATCCAATGAACTTTGAATCAGGTCAATCGGAGTTCTGTGGAGGGAGTAATCGACATTTTACTACAGGGTGTTTGATTTGTCAACATAGTAATCTGCCAGAATTTTGACGTGACTTTAAACGTGTGCGATTTGAATTTTACCTAGAATTAGAGTGTTAATTATACATTAATGGAAAGTTATTTCTCTTGGCTATCCAATGAACTTGGAATAAGGTCAATCGGAGTTTTGTAGAGGGAGAAATCAAAATTTTACTAGAGGGTGTTTAATCTGCCAGAAAATTTGAGATTTTTCTTTTTAAGCCTCAAATGTCTAAAATTTTATCGGGGAAGTGTTTGGGACCTTGAAGTCCCCAAATTTAAATATTCTTAAAAAATAATTTCCTTTTTATGAAAAGATGCGGAAGCGTTAGATGTGATGGTTCACAACACAAACACAACAAATTTTAATTTCTTAATAAATTAAAATTAAACCGAGTGAAATTAACTCATAACACACACACAATTCAAATTTCACTTAAACCAAGTTAATTAATCCAAGTCCTAGAATTTGCCTAAGTCATATTTATTAATATTTCCAAATTAGAAAAACCAGTTTTAACAATAGACTTGAATTAAATAAACAATTACCCAAATCTAATTAGCACCCAATTAAATTAAGTGTGACAATTAAAACCATTTTTATCTTGAATTATCCTAAGCATGAGTTCTAAGTCATTATGCAAGATAAAAATAAATCAATCACACTACGTCACGATGTACGAGGAAAAACCCAAAATGGGAAACAACCTCGGATGGCCCTAGCCTCAAATCCACTAAGTACGGAATTATATTTACAAGACATATGACTTACTTCCTCAACTCAAACCCTCTCAAGCCTTGATGCGTCTTCTTGTAACCACCTCTTCCTAGTGGATAATCATGGAGCTCCACCGCGATCTTGGACTCACCAATCGGACAATAGGTACACCGTCAACTACATGTGGTGTCTTTTACCACATGAGAATGCTGCAGCAAAATGAACTCTTCTTCTTTGAGGGATATAGAAGAAAACCCAAACTTCTCTTTAAACAAATGTAGAGATAAACCGGTGCCAAAATGCTCCAAGCAAAGTATATGTATATATGAACTTGGAAGAAACAAATATGGGTGTAACTAAGTGTTTAAACAGATTTTTCTTTATAAAATAAACACTCAAACTCATGAACTTTTTCTTGAAAGAAGCAAATCACAAAAATCTCTCTAGGAGTTAGTATGTTATGAAAAAGTTAAACCTTCAATAATGATTCCCGCACTTAGATATGCTGCGAAAAGATAGTGGGGAAAGAAGTGGAGAACATGTGTTAAAAACTGTCAAAAACTTCCAAAAACTGTTCCCGCCTAACATCTCGTTCGAACGACATTTCGTTCGAACGAAATCTCGTTCGAACGAGTCTTCTAACGAAGTTCCAGTATGAACTTGTTAGAAGCTCGTTAGAAATCTTATTAGAATGACCATCTCGTTCGAACGACATTTCGAACGAAGTTCCAGTATGACATTATGGGAGGTCGTTGGCAATCTCGTTCGAATGACTTGTGGTTCGAACGACAATTCGAACGAACTTACAGAATGCTCAAAAATTCTTTTTAAGCCCAGAAACTTTTAAATACTATATATATAAGTTTTAATGGAAAACATTTTGAAAACAAAACACAGTTTTAAAAACCTAACACCCAATATAAACCGTTCCAAGCTCCTATATATATATATAATGCATTCATACCTTGGGAGCATGGAAGTACCATTGATGATGTAGAAACGAGGCACATAAACCATAACTTTTGATGAAGCTTTATACTCTTTGCCGCTACGTCTTTAACAAACACGTCATAGGCTTGAAAGATGATCAATATACTCTATCCTATGACTCAAACATTTTTGTCCGGAATTGAGCCAAAACTACCAAGGACTCAATTGGAAATTTGTGTCCTTACAAATCTCCCCCTTTGGCTATTCTGGGACAAAAACCAACAAAAATCCTAAAGGGCCGTCAAGCTCTACTAGACTAATAAAAAGTCCCACCCAAAATAAAAATACAATACTTGACTCAAAACAACCCAAAGGATCAACAATCTTTACCGTTGAAAGTTGCCGCTTTATAAAATAATTCTTGCACACTTAAGCAAACACATTACATGCATAGGGAATATCAAAATAGTTAATGCAAGTAAAGTTAACTACTAACTACTCCCCTTAAATTAATTCTGTCCCTTTATCAAGTATGATCAACTTAGAAAGACGTCTCCCCCTAAGATAAATCTCCCTTAAAGAAAGATACGATAATAATAGGATTAGATACCATTTCTCCCCCTATTATTCTCTCCCTTTTTGTTTAGGAATAGACAAAGGCTTAAAGACTCAAATATTGACTTATCTCCCCCAAATAAAGCATGTGCACCCTCTAAATTAATCAAGGGATAAATAGAATGGGAAAGCAAGATAAAACATGTAATTGTGCATTTAATGATGAGAACGTTAAAGCATATGGGCAACAAAAGTTCAACTAATCCAAACAATAACATCGGATACCAACTAGGATGCAATAAAATGATACCAATATGATATATAAATTATTAAGCATGTGATATAAATAAAGAATGCAATAAGATGGATACCAAGTATGAATTAAAGTATATATGGATTAGAAATCAAAGCAAAGACTAAACAAAAATATCAAATATATGTATACATAATATATATCATAGATATAAACACACAAATGACACACACAAAATATAATAGGAGTCTTTCACACTCGTATGGCAAAAATGTGTCATATGGAAACGGAAGTGTTGGGGTGTGAACTAGTAACGATTAAATTTAGACCCAATCACTTAAAAACATGTTCACGGAGTTCTCATTTGATTGCAAACATCATCACATTTGAATACAACCTCATGTGACAATATAGATTGAACTCAATGAACAAACATACACAATGCATACAAGCCTAGCATATTGATGATTCTACAAACCAATAGAGTCATGACATGAGATATGCAACTAGGATAAACGGACATTGTGCAAACCGTTGATATACCATCCAATCTCCCTCAATAAGCATTTATATTAATTTTGAATGAATATATCAATCAAATATAGGCCTTGGCAATTGTTTTTCTTTTTAATGCCATATTTTTTTTGTTTTTAGGCCTTTGGACCACGTATTTCTTTTAGGTCCATTCAAAACGGTGGCTTACAATCGCAAAGGATCACTTAGTCCTTTCAGAGCCCTTCCCTGTGCACATTTTTATTTATCATGTTTTCATTTTTCACACAAATCTCATGTGCAACGGATTTTGAGATGCACTAGTCCTCCTAAGTCACAAATATGTAGATGACAAGATTGTAAGGAGAACACCTCACATGGCTCAAATATACATATGAAGTTAAAATTTCAAAAGAGCTCGTACATGTGTGAATAGAGGCATATAAAAATAGAATTAATTTAAACAACACAAAATCCAACTACTCCATGTAAGCATGGTAAATAACATAATAAGGATTGATAATCTAAACCAAAAGTTCTAGACACATGAGAGAGTTAAAGGAGGGATTCAAACACAAGTATATGCCACTTAAAGTGTGTCAAACCAAAATACACACAAAATAAAATCTTTTTGAGTTTTTTAAAATTTTTAACCAAAAATAAAAAATATATACTCAAAAGACAAACAAAAATCATTTGAATTTTTCATTAAGCTTAAATTACCAAGAGATAAAATCCAAATGTTAAACAAAAATCTTTTTGTATTTTTATTTAATGCAAACAAAATGAAGGAAATATAATACAAAAGATAAACAAAAATCATAATTCTAGCATGTGATAAGCATGGAGCATAGACTAGAAAATGATTAAATAAGAATACAATTAGCATAATGATATAACATGAGGTACAAAAGCTAATGTATGCAAACACTAACACATTCATCCTTTAGATTTAACAAGGGAGGAAGCATGTGAAAGTAAATGAGAATCAAAAACCCTATTTTGCAAGGCAACCAAGTCGGATTTCCTAACCCAAATTAATGAAGAATGACTATCTTGGGGTGTAGGAATTTTAAATACATTGGTTGCTTTACGTTGGGATTTTCTAGAAATTCGTTTAAGATCAAAACAAAATTTCCTAAGATGACCTTTTCG
Organism: Sambucus nigra; assembly: GCA_949130495.1. Classification (NCBI taxonomy): domain Eukaryota; kingdom Viridiplantae; phylum Streptophyta; class Magnoliopsida; order Dipsacales; family Adoxaceae; genus Sambucus; species Sambucus nigra. The sequence continues at coordinate 635,178,552 of OX422209.1, forward strand.
ACCACAATGTGTACAAGTAAAAACATGTCGAAAAGATTTACCTACGGAGTGATCTCTAAAAGCTTTCCTAGTGGATTCTTCTAAAACGTTGGTTTTGTCTTTATTAGTAGATTCATTACAAGTATTGAAGCCTAAACCACACATGTAATTGTTAATTTGGATCGTTCCTAAGATTTTGTCTATTTTCTCCGAATGACACTCCAAATCAAATTTGACATTACTAGAGTCTTTTAATTTATTTTGCAATTCTAAAATGTTAGACTCTAATAAAACATTTCGCTCTTCAAAAGCGAGAAGCTCCTTTTTCAAGGATTACATTAAACCCCTAAGGCTATCTCTCTCGCCTTCTATATATTCAAGCTTCTCTAGAAGAGATTTCTCTCGTGTCCTAAGGTCTTCTACTAACATACTATCATCAATAACCTTGACACGCTCTTTTAAACAAGCTTCTAACTTCAAATTAGCTCTTTTCAATTTAATAGATTCTTTATAAAGTTATTGAAAAGCATTTTGAAGTTCACTCACATTAACCTCTTCTTCATTTTCACTCTCTCTTTCGTCTCCACTCTCACTATCATAAAAAATAAGGGAATAAAAAACATTGACCTCGGAAGTGTCATGAGTTTGAGTATCTTCATGAGAAGATTCAGTTTCGGTGCTCACATGACTAGCCATAAAAGCCACAAAATTTGGCTTAGTGGGGGAATCAGGTCCCTTTTCCTTATCACTATCACTAAGGGTCGCATTATATGAAATGGGTCGTTTACCCTCTTTCCTTAGTTTAGTGGGGCACTCAGAAGCCCTATGGCCATAACCCTCACAACCAAAACACCTATTTCACTCGTCCCTATATAATTGTTCATTGATAGGTTTAGGGATCTTCTCGGCTTTGTCATACTTAGAAGTTTCAAATTTCTTAAAATCATTTTTAAATTTATCTTTGTTAAATTTAAGAAATTTTCTAAATTTACTAACAAACAAAGCCATATCTTCCGAGTCACTATCACTCGCGCTCTCTACTACTTGTTTGACCTCTTTTCGGGCTTTTAAAGCAACGCCCTTTTCAATTTTCTTATCAGTTTTAGAGGGAAACATGTCTAGTTCATAGGTTTGTAAATCACCTACGAGCTCTTCTAATTTCATAGAGGCTAAAGTTGGTAAAGAATTTAAAACGGTCACTTTTGGAATAAATCTATCGGGTAGGGACCTTAAAATTTTCTTTACTACTCGGTTGTCCGGTATTTTCTCTCCCAAGTTAAAAGATGAATTGACAATATCGGATAGTCTAGCATAAAATTCTTCAAAAGTTTCATTATCGTTCATTTTCATAGTTTCAAATTGAGTGGTGAGGTTTTGGAGTTTTGAAGCTTTAACGACACTTGTACCTTCGTGAGTGAGTTGTAAAATATCCCAAGCTTCTTTAGCGGTCTCACACGTCATAATGCGTCAGAATTCATCTGGTGTGACAGCGCTAAACAAGGCATTTAAACCACGGGAATTAAAATTTGAAAGTTTAAATTCACCCTCACTCCATCTATCGGCGGGTTTCGGAACACGCTCATTATCTACTAAATGAGTAGGTGGGGACCACCCGTTAACAACAGACATCCAAACCCTTTCATCGATAGATTTAAGTGCCAATTTCATACACGCTTTCCAATATGCGTAATTAGAACCATCGAAAATAGAAAATTTTGAAAATGGAGAAAATTCCATTTTAGCCAAAAATTATATAAAAGATCTTTAACGAAATAATTTATCGCTTTGGCTCTGATACCAATTTGAAGTCCCCAAATTTAAATATTCTTAAAAAATAATTTCCTTTTTATGAAAAGATGCGAAAGCGTTAGATGTGATGGTTCACAACACAAACATAACAAATTTTAATTTCTTAGCAAATTAAAATTAAACCAAGTGAAATTAACTCATAACACACACACAATTCAAATTTCACTTAAACCAAGTTAATTAATCCAAGTCCTAGAATTTGCCTAAGTCATATTTATTAATATTTCCAAATTAGTCCAAACCAGTTTTAACAATAGACTTGAATTAAATAAATAATTACCCAAATCTAATTAGCACCCAATTAAATTAAGTGTGACAATTAAAACCATTTTTATCTTGAATTATCCTAAGCATGAGTTCTAAGTCATTATGCAAGATAAAAATAAATCAATCACACTACGCCGCGATGTACGAGGAAAAACCCAAAACAGGAAACAACCTCGGACGGCCGTAGCCTCAAATCCACTAAGTACGGAATTACATTTACAAGACAGATGACTTACTTCCTCAACTCAAACCCTTGATGCGTCTTCTTGTAACCACCTCTTCCTAGAGGATAACCACGGAGCTCCACCGTGATCTTGAATTCACCAATCGTACAATAGGTACACCGTCAACTACACGTGGTGTCTTTTACCACATGAGAATTCCGCAGCAAAATGAACTCAACTTCTTTGAGGGATATAGAAGAAAACGCAAACTTCTCTTTAAACAAATGTAGAGATAAACCGGTGCCAAAATGCTCCAAGCAAAGTATATGTATATATGAACTTGGAAGAAACAAATATGGGTGTAACTAAGTGTTTAACAGATTTTTCTTCATAAAATAAACACTCAAACTCATGAACTTTTTCTAGAAAGAAGCAACTCACAAAACTCTCTCTAGGAGTTAGTATGTTATGAAAAAGTTAAACCTTCAATAATGATTCCCGCACTTAGATATTCTGTGAAAAGATAGTGGGGAAAGAAGTGGATAACATGGGTTAAAAACTATCAAAAACTGCCAAAAATTGTTCCCGCCTGACATCTCATTCGAACGACATTTCGTTCAAATAAAATCTCGTTCGAACGAGTCTTCTAACGAAGTTCCAGTATGAACTTGTTAGAAGCTCATTAGAAATCTCGTTAGAACGACCATCTCGTTCGAACGACATTTCGAATGAAGTTCCAGTATGCCATTATGGGAGGTCATTGGCAATCTCGTTCGAATGACTTGTGGTTCGAACGACAATTCGAACGAACTTACAGAATGCTCAAAAATTCTTTTTAAGCCCAGAAACTTTTAAATACTATATATATAAGTTTTAATGGAAAACATTCTGAAAACAAAACACAGTTTTAAAAACCTAACACCCAATATAAACCATTCCAAGCTCCTATATATATATGTAATGCATTCATACCTTGAGAGCATGGAAGTACCATTAATGACGTAGAAACGAGGCACATAAACCACGTCTTTTGATGAAGCTTTATACTCTTTGCCGCTACGTCTTCAACAAACACGTCATAGGCTTGAAAGATGATCAATATACTCTATCCTATGACTCAAACATTATTGTCCGAAATTGAGCCAAAACTACTAAGGACTCAATTGGAAATTTGCATCCTTACAGACATTGATGAAATATATTGATGGAATAATGATATGGAAGTAGGTCTATGATTGAGTGTTGGAGTTTAATTTTATGAGAGAGTTAAATTGGAGATTCATAGGGTTGATTATGACGTACTCTAATTCGAGATGATAAGAATATAATTACGGAAAAGCATGAGCGAGCTTAAATTCGTTAGGTCAGTGGGTTAACAAGGGTAACTACTAAATTGATATAACAAGGGGTAACTAGGACCCTTAGAGTTGTGTGAATACTTGAATTAATAAGAAAGTGAAATAAAGTCGTAAAGCAAACAAGTACGGTGAATATTAGAGAGAAATATATTACGTACAAGTATGAATAATTGGGTTGTGTAAATACCTATTGTTTTATAGGATCACTTGGGTTGTGAATGCCTATTGTGTGTTTCCTTGTGATAGGAACATAGACTCGAGAAATATTAAGGGATGGTCCAAGTGAGCGATTCCGGAGAGAATGGTTGGGTGACACCAAGTTATTAGATTAATGGATGTGTTAATTAATGAAAGTAGAGTCGGAAGGTAGACTCGAAAAAGTAATAAATTAATTGATGTTGTAATTAATTAATTTAGAGTCCGATTGTAGACTCGGGAAGGGCATTTATTAATTAATGTGTAAATTAATTAAATGAGAATCGAACCACAGACTCGGATTGGTATAAATTAATTAATGTATAAATTAATTAAATGAGAGTCGTACCACAGACTCGGCTTAGTATGAATTAATTAATGTGTAAATTAATTAACTAGGAGTCGGACCACAAATTCGGATCGGTATTAAATTAATAGGTGTGTTAATTAATTAAATTAGAGTCGGACCATAGACTTGGATCGATATTAAATTAATAGGTGTGTTAATTGATTTAATTTGAGTCAGACGATAGACTCGGAAAGGTATTAAATTCATAGGTGTGTTAATTAATTTAATTAGAGTCAGACTATAGACTCGGGGAAAATAGTATATTAATTGAGGTGTGAATTAATTATATTAGAGTCGGACTACAGACTCGGATTTGTGTTAATTAATTAATGTGTAAATTAATAAAATGAGGGTCGGACTACAGACTCGGATTTGTGTTAATTAATTAATGTGTAAATTAATTAAATAAGAGTCGAATCATAGACTCGGGCAAATTTCATATAAATTATTATGTAGAGTATTATTATTTAGAGTAGGACCACAGACTCGGGAAGATGGAAATTATTAAGTGAGAAAATTAATTAAGTTGAGTCTTACCAGAGACTCGGGAAATTACAGGCTAGTGTTACAGGTTGTGAGTACACGGTGAAGTCGGGGTTTATTTTATATATATATATATATGTGTGTGTGTGTGTGTGTGTGTGTATATATTGTGTGTGCTATTAAATATCAGTGATTAGAAATTTACTTAATTTATATACTCTAGTGCTATCAAGGGAGGTTGCGCGATGTGGGTTAATCCCCTAGCTTGAGGAGTAGGGTGAGTATATCCCCAGGTCATAGCGTCCGGTATATGGGTGAGGAGATTATCTCACTTTCAGGGAAGGAATATGATCGCCTCCACTTCGTTTATGTTTTGGTACAGGTTGGTGAGCGATTCCAACTTGGGTAACTAGGTTATGTGAGCACACCTAGTGAGATAGCACTTTAGAGGGAATCATCCGGCGAGGGTATACTCAGAGGGATGGATATACGTATGTTATATGTGTGGATGTTTTATTAAAGGTACGTATATAATGGTATTCAATATTATATGTAGGGAATGATACAGTGTGTGATGTATTTAGTTTATATAACTTGTGACACGGTTATCTGCTACTATTTAAGAATGAATTAATTAAGTTAATTGTGAGATAACTTATAATTCAAAAATCATTATACTCGGGTTAGAGTAGTATGGCAAGGGGAGGTTATACCAGGACTAGTTGGACGGGGTAATACAACTAGGTGGGGGTTAAGGTAACCGTTAAGTGTGCACAATAGTGGAGGGGTGAGAATGTCCATAAGGGAGTGCGACACTAACTTAATATGAAGCGCATTCACGCATTTTAAATTAATGCAGTTAATTCACTTGCTAAATATTTTCAAAATGTTTTGGTTTCTAACCCGTGCTATAAAACTATTTTCAAAAGCTTTTAGGTGTCCAGCCACAGGGACGCCAGGATTGATATTCTATTCCAGGGATACGGAGCTGCGGCATATATGGATGCTAGCAGGAGTTTGGATTAGACGCATCATTCAGTTATTCCTAGAGTAGGAAATCGTGTATCAGTTTCAGTTTGATTTAGGGCTTGTCGCCAAGACTTCTCAGTACAGTTTTCAGATGTATTTATTCAGGTGTTGAATATTTGTATTGGATTTCACTTTGGTGGCCGATGGTTTATTCGGCAAATTTGTTTAATTAATTATTCAGTTGAGTTTTATTCAATTATGTGAATGGTTTATATTTATTTCCGCATGTACTGTTTTGTTAATTAAAAAGTTAAAATTTGGCACTAGTTTTTGGAATACTAGGTGGTTAGTATGTTTTAAAAAGTTTTCGACAGTGATGCTAAGGATGAAACAACTGGGATTCCTGTTTTAATATGGTATAGGACTGATCACCTGGTATTTTATTAGGCGGGGTGTCACAGATGGTATCAGAGCATCAGGTTCTAGTGTCCTTAGGATCTGTGCGTCTTTTCACGTTTCAGCTTAAAATCTTTGATATAGAGCCCTATCATAGGATTGCTGTATTCTCATACGTATGCACATTTACATTCTTCTGCCAAATTTATAATTGAGAGTGAACTCATACGTTTCGATTCTCATTCCAGATGCCGCCCAGGAGAGAGAGAAGCTAGGGCAGTAGGGGGAGATGAGACTAGAGAGGCTCGTCAGGAGCAAGAGTTACCGCAGCAACTGCCAGAGATGATTTTGGCAGCACAGGTAACTGGACTAGTGGCACAGGCAGTTGAAGCGACGGGGGTCGCCATGGTAGGGTACTTTCCACGGGATGAGCCACAAGTGTTAATGGCGCCAGATGTTCAGGCTCACGCGGGGCCGTCGGGGAGGCAGCCAGTACGAGAGGTTTTTCAAGAGTGGGCATCCACCAGAGCTACAAGGGGGTGCAGGTGTAGTGATAGCGTGTTAAGGAAGAGAAATATCTAGTGTCACCTACGCATGGGAGATTGCGATGAGGTGCGGAAGCAAGTGCTAGCCACTTGTAGTTTAGTGGGAGCAGCACTACAGTGGTGGGAGTCGATCACCAGGGTTGAGGAAAGGGATACGCTAGCTATTGCAAAGTTTTGGGTGCGGTTCAACAGCACGTATTTTCCTCCAGTGGTTGAGACTGAAATGAGGAGAAAATTTAGAGAGGTGACTTGGGGAGACCATTAAGTGGTCGATTACGAGGAAGAATTCACTCGGTTAGAAAATTTTGTACCGGATGAGGTAAGAAATGAAGAGAGAAAGAAAGTAAAGTTTGTGGATGGGTTAGTCTGGATAATCAGACAACATTTAATTGGTAATTAGGCATTAGTAGCTTATACTGATGTCGTTAACGCAGCACTCCGTCACTGTCAGGAATATCGCTTCCACGTGAAAGGAAGTGAGAGGGGAGTGGAAACTAACTAGTCGGATAAAGTAGGAGGGAATAGTACCAGTGGGGTAGCCTAGCATCAGACAGGGGGAGATCAGGGGCAGGATTCTGGCAGGGAAATCATGCCAAACGATTTAGAACTTGAGGCTATCGGCAAGATGGCCAGGAATTCCAACAAGGTCGGCATGGAAGGGATCAGTGGCATGGTGAATGTATTAGAAGATGTTTCGTTGTGGGGAAGTGGGACACATGAAGATAGATTGTCTTAATTGAGGCAGGGGTCAACTACAGGATGAGGTCCTCGATGTACAACCACTACAACAAGTCATGGGCGCATTAGGGCAGGGAGAAGATGCTCCGGAACTCGAGGATCAGCTGTTGCAGCTGGAGTATGGAGGTAATTATTTTTACCCTATGGGCATGGGATATATTTTTGAGTGACAATGAGGGTGTCACAATATAAGACTTATTTTTCACTAGAGTTCGCGGGTGAGTCAAATTTAGTGGGTGCGTTAGCTGTAGCAGCCATAGTATATGGATAAACTTTCCGTGGGGTAGCGGAGTTCCTCGGTGTTCTTCACGGGAGAGTGGAGGTGTACACTGAGTGAAGGTTTGAATTATGCGAAGAGTTACTACTTTCAAGAATTATGGGGGTAGGGCTGATAATATTTCTTAAATATCGGCTGGATAGCGATGGGATTTGAACTATTGTGAATAGTGGTGTTAAGTTTTGGTGTTCACGACACCAGGATATGTTTGGTACTAGGTATCACCTGAGAGGGCGTATAACCTATACATATGTTTTATTGCGTGGTGCAATAGGCACATAGTGAGGTCTTGTGTTCTCACATTTTATCCCGGTAAGTAGGGGTGTTTACTGAAGTGAATCAGGGTGGTTAGATTTATGTTCGAGCAAAGAGAGATAGCTCGGGGCTTATTTTTGCGCAAGGACTAGTGATGGTAAGGGCGCGGTACTTTATGTCGTCTTTGGTAACATGAGAGTAAGCTTATATACTTTTGTGTTGAGAGACAAGTATTTTTTGGGAGATGTTTGAACGTTAGTACATGGGTTGGGTACCCGGGCAGTAGATATATATGTGTATATATATTTATGTGATATGACTACGGGTTCGAAGTTTTATTACGGGTTACGACTAGCATAGTCGGGTAACTTTCGTGCGGTAAAGCGCGGGGATAAGGTGTATGGGCACCCGGGTTAATTAAGGCAAATTTCGTACGGTTAAGCACGGGTATAGGGCGTATGGGCGCCCTGGTTAATTTAAATGCATACTTGTGTAACTTATGCTTAGAAGCGGATGGGATAGATATAGCGGGCTTAGAGGCACATGACTAGAGAGTAATATGCGAAGCTTGGAACATTACGCTCATCTTAATTTCAAGGACGAAATTCCTTTGTAAGGGGGGGAGTATGTAACACCCCGTAATTTTGAGGATTAAATATTTAATTATTTTTGGGAGTTATAAAAATATTTAAATTAGAGAAACTTAAATTCATGAGTTGGAGAATTTATTTGAGTGAGCCGAATTATTTATAATTGGCGACTTTAAGTTTAATTGTCCGAATTAATGTGTGTCGCATTTTGAGGTCGAATTTGAAAATGTCAAAAAGTATTTCGGATGGAAATTCCGAGTGCGCGATTGCGTCCGGATGGGTAGAGATAGTCAGAAAAGAGTACCCGGGGTGGTAATTGGGTCTCGGGGTATTTTTTAGCATAGCCGGGCCCACACGGGGTGAGTTGGGCCATTTTAATTAGGTCAAGATGGCCAAAAACGAGATTATGGTTTTTTTTAACCTAAATGGAGAAGTGTTAAACGACACTAAACACAAATTCTAAGACTAGGGCTTGAGAGGGAAATTGGGGGAGAGAAAATCAAGAGCCAAGTAGGGATTATTGGAGCCGAATTAAGGGACTACACCAACGGATCAGACCCTACGAACAATTCCACGTAAGTGGTTAACTTGCTGTAATGGGTAAATGGTGATATCTAATTCATATTTTAGTGATGTGTAAACTTAAATTCGTTTTGGGGATAAATGGGTACAAAATGGGGTTTTGTTAATGGAATACTTGGCTGAGATTCAAAGTAAGAAATAGGTGTATTATATATCCCTAAGTAAAGATAAAATGAAGTTTGAATATATTTGATGATTAGCATGGAATCTTTATGAGTTCTTGGATGAAGAACATGAATCTTGAATGACTTAGGGTTTATTTGATGAACACAAGAGGTCAATCTGCCAGAATTTTTGACACAACTTTAAACGTATGCCATTTGAGTTGTACTTTGAATTATATTATTAACCATACATGACTGGAAAGTTATTTCTCTTAGCTATCAATTGAACTTGGAATCAGGTAAATCGGAGTTCTGTGGAGGGAGTAATCGACATTTTACTACAGGGTGTTTGATCTGTCAACATAGTAATCTGCCAGAATTTTGACGCGACTTTAAACGTGTGCGATTTGAATTTTAGTTCGAATTAGAGTGTGAACCATAAATTACTGGAAAGGTATTTCTCTTGGCTATCCAATGAACTTGGAATCGGGTCAATCGGAGTTCTGTAGAGGGAAAAATCAAAATTTTACTAGAGGGTGTTTAATCTGCCATAAAATTTGAGATTTTTCTTTTTAAGCCTCAAATGTCTAAAATTTTATCGGGGAAGTGTTTGGGATCTTGATGAAATATATTGATGGAATAATGATATGGAAGTAGGTCTATGTTAGAGTGTTGGACTTTAATTTTATGAGAGAGTTAAATTGGAGATTCATAGGCTTGATTGTGACGTACTCTAATTCGAGATTATAAGAATATAATTACGGAAAAGCATGAGCGAGCTTAAATTCGTTAGGTCAGTGCGTTAACAAGGGTAACTACTGAATTGATATAACAAGGGGTAACTAGGACCCTTAGATTTGTGTGAATACTTGAATTAATACGAAAGTGAAATAAATTCGTAAAGCAAACAAGTACGATGAATATTAGAGAGAAATATATTACGTACAAGTATGAATAATTGGGTTGTGTAAATACCTATTGTTTTATAGGATTACTTGGGTTGTGAATGCCTATTGTGTGTTTCCTTGTGATAGGAACATAGAATCGAGAAATATTAAGGGATTGGCCAAGTGAGCGATTCCAGGGAGAATGGTTGGGTGACACTAAGTTATTAGATTAATGGATGCGTTAATTAATGAAAGTATAGTCGGAAGGTAGACTCAGAAAAGTAATAAATTAATTGATGTTGTAATTAATTAATTTAGAGTCAGATTGTAGACTCGGGAAGGCCATTTATTAATTAATGTGTAAATTAATTAAATGAGAGTCGAACCACAAACTCGGATTGGTATAAATTAATTAATGTATAAATTAAATAAATGAGAGTCGTACCACAGACTCGGCTTAGTATGAATTAATTAATGTGTAAATTAATTAACTGAAAGTCGGACCACAGACTCGGACCGGTATTAAATTAATAGGTGTGTTAATTAATTTAATTAGAATCGGACCACAGACTTGGATCGATATTAAATTAATAGGTGTGTTAATTGATTTAATTTGAGTCGGACGATAGACTCGGAAAGGTATTAAATTATTAGGTGTGTTAATTAATTTAATTAGAGTCGGACTATAGACTCGGGGAAAATAGTATATTAATTGAGGTGTGAATTAATTATATTAAAGTCGGACTATAGACTCGGATTTGTGTTAATTAATTAATGTGTAAATTAATTAAATGAGGGTCGGACTATAGACTCGGATTTGTGTTAATTAATTAATGTGTAAATTAATTAAATAAGAGTCGAATCATAGACTCGGGCAAATTTCATATAAATTATTATGTAGAGTATTATTATTTAGAGTCGGACCACAGACTCGGGAAGATGAAAATTATTAAGTGAGAAAATTAATTAAGTTGAGTCGGGCCAGAGACTCGAGAAATTACAGGCTAGTGTTACGGGTTGTGAGTACACGGTGAAGCCGGGGTTTATTTTATATATATATATACGGTGTAGTGATAGTATATATATATATATATATATATATATGTGTGTGTGTGTGTGTGTGTGTGTGTGTGTGTGTGTGTATATATTGTGTGTGCTATTAAATATCAGTGATTATATATTTACTTAATTTATATACTCTAGTGCTATTAAGGGAGGTTGCGCGATGTGGGTGAATCCCCTAGCTTGAGGAGTAGGGTGAGTATATCCCCAGGTCATAGCGTCCGGTATATGGGTGAGGAGATTATCTCACTTTCAGGGAAGGAATATGACCGCCTCCACTTCGTTTATGTTTTGGTCTAGGTTGGTGAGCGATTCCAACTTGGGTAACTAGGTTATGTGAGCACACCTAGTGAGATATCAATTTAGAGGGAATCATCCGGCGAGGGTATACTCGGAAGGATGGATATACGTATGTTATATGTGTGGATGTTTTAGTAAAGGTACATATATAATGGTATTCAATATTATATGCGGGTAATGATACAATGTGTGATGTACCGCCTCCACTTCGTTTATGTTTTGGTCTAGGTTGGTGAGCGATTCCAACTTGGGTAACTAGGTTATGTGAGCACACCTAGTGAGATATCACTTTAGAGGGAATCATCCGGCGAGGGTATACTCGGAGGGATGGATATACGTATGTTATATGTGTGGATGTTTTAGTAAAGGTACGTACATATATAATGGTATTCAATATTATATGTGGGTAATGATACAATGTGTGATATATTTACTTTATATAATTTGCGAAACGGTTATATGCTACTATTTAAGAAGGAATTAATTAAGTTAATTGTGAGATAACTTATAATTCAAAAATCATTATACTCGGGTTAGAGTAGTATGGCAAGGGGAGGTTATACCAGGACTAGTTGGACGGGGTAGTAAAACTAGGTGGTGGTTAAGGTAACCGTTAAGTGTGCACAATAGTGGAGGAGTGAGAATGTCCACAAGGGAGTGCGGCACTAACTTAAATATGAAGCGCATTCACGCATTTTAAATTACTGCAGTTAATTCACTTGCTAAATATTTTCAAAATGTTTTGGGTTCTAACCCTTGCTATAAAACTATTTTCAAAACCTTTTAGGTGTCCAGCCACAGGGACGCCGGGATTGATTTTCTATTCCAGGGATACGGAGCTACGACATATATGGATGCTAGCAGGAGTTTGGATTAGACGCATCGTTCATTTATTCCTAGAGTAGGAAATCATGTATCAGTTTCAATTTTATTTAGGGCTTGTCGCCAGACTTCCCAGTATAGTTTTCAGATGTATTTATTCAGGTGTTGAATATTTTTATTGGATTTCACTTTGGTGGCCGATGGTTTCTTCGGCAAATTTGTTTAATTAATTATTCAGTTGAGTTTTATTCAATTGTGTGAATGGTTTATATTTATTTCCGCATGTACTGTTTTGTTAATTAAAAAGTTAAAATTTGGCACCAGTTTTTGGAATACTAGGTGGTTAGTAAGTTTTAAAAAGTTTTCGACAGTGATGCTAAGGATGAACCAACTGGGATTCGTGTTTTAATTTGGTATAGGACTGATCACCCAGTATTTTATTAGGCGGGGTGTCACACAACGATGGTGAGACCTCCACCTGACCCTCCATAATCAGCCACACTATGCTCTCTCTCTCTAAAGTACCAAACATACCCAAACTCGTACGCCAACAGCCTCCTCATCTGAATGGGCATACACTTAACCCCCACGACCCTCGAAGATAAGTGTTAGGGGTATAAGGTCACCTGTTTACCCAACAAGAGTAAGTAGTAAACCAAGAAATAAAATTTTGAAGCCACGGGAAAGACAAATACAAAAATCCTAACCTAGTTGCTCGTCAGGGCATTCAGCAACACCTGCATATCCTTCAGAGAAAGCAATTGGTTTGTACGCCTATTTGACTTCCTCCACATGTACATCCTATAGAAGTGTCCTAGATCGCTAGCCTTTATGGACACCAACCCCACGTTGTGCCCTATCACCTCATAAAACCATGTCTATAGAAGGAAATACAAAAGTCAAAAAAGAGAAAGCGAAAAGACAATAAGAAAATAAGAAGAAATTGAACTTAAAGATAACTCCAAGAGATACGTGGGTCCAATAAAAGTTTGTCAGTAGCACTGTCTGAAGGCATCAAATGAAGCATAGAAGAACACCAACATGAAGCTCCCCCAATCATAGAATGGATCTCTAAAATGTTCCTAAAAATGGTAGAAACCATAGATGGACGATGTTGCTGCTCGTCGCCGCTACAAATCGCCCCAGCAGAAGAAAAATGAATAAACTGGATGTCTACCTCACCAGTCGCACATCATTCTCATCAATCCACCTGGATAAAAAAGTCTCCTTCATAACGAATATTCAAACATAATCTCCCGACATGATTCTCCCTATATCCCCCAAAACAGCCCACGCTGCTACCTTCGTAACTTGCAGTCCGGTCCACCACAATCTGCTGGCTGCACACTCTAGCCCCACCAACTGATAAATATCTAGGGGAGTGATTGTCATCTCTCTGACACCCAAATGAAATGTGTGGGTAATGTCCCACCACCTCTCACCTAGTGCATATAATACCGTCGAAGTAAGCGGTGTCTCGTCTAAAGCCCTCGCCAATGGGCTAAACCCAGTGGACTTTGCCATCCACCAAACTATCACAGAAAGACTGTCCCAGACCTCCTTCATCCTGGTCAACCACAGGGATCGAATACTTGAAGAAGCTATGTCAATGTGCACAAGAATTAAGAAAAACCTTTCAACATCCCAAGGATAAAAGGAAAGAAAGATAAAAATGGAAACCATAGGGAAAACACTTACATATCCGTTAGGGTTCTTTACCCTCGTAGAACGGGGATATGATGGCTCTCTCAATAGAACCCTCTCATCCAATAATATATCAAAATTGTCGTACACATTTGTAACAACCCAGGTTTTTGGAGCTACTATTTTATACTATTTTGCCTGATGGGCTAATTTTATAAAATAGGGGATGTTGGAGTAAATATTTTTCTCGTGAGACTTAGGGATAATATTTACTATGTTTTGTCTATTTACCGGTATGAGAAGGTAAGTAGCATTATATGGTGTATTATTGCGTCGTTATATGTAAAACGACGGTTATGACCTATATATTATATGGGGTAAAGTTAATGGATTAAAATGAAATTGGAACACACATATAGTTCACACTTCTCGAATGCAAATTAGGGGGTGCGGTTGTTTTTAGAATAGTCGAGATAGTCGAATTAAGTGCCCAGTTGTAATTTCTGAGATTCGGGCATTTTTAAGGGATTCTGACTCAAATAGTGGTTACGAGTCATTTTAGTGGTGTATTAACATTAATGTGGGGATTTATGTTTTGAGACCCGTATAAGACCCCCACCCCCTTTCTTTTTCTTCATTTTTGTGAGAGAAGCCCAAGGAGAGAGAGAGAAGAGAGAGTTGGGAGAAATGGAGAGAAAGAGAGATAATGGAAGATTTGGGCCGGATTTCCGTCGCTAACGGAGGTGATCCGAGACTACGAACCTCGAGGCAAGTTTCTTACTTGCTAGATATTGATTTAATGTGATAAATTTGCATGTATAGTAGATTTGGAGGTTTAAACCATAAATGGGTTTTTGGTTGATTTTGGTGTTAAATCCTTAAATCTTGTAGATTGTGTGGTTTAAGGGTATTATATGGGTTTCTTTTGGTGTATAATTGTTGGGGTAATGTTGTTGGTGGAGGGGAATGAAGAAAGTAGAGGATTATGGGTTTTAGGGTTAGTTTTGGGCATTGCAGAAGAGGGTTTTTCGTGGATCTGATAGGCGCGGTCGACCGCGGCCCCAGGACCGGTCGACCGGTAATGCCAAAACTAGCTTACTGCTTTTGTTAGCAGACCAAACCTGTAAGGGCGGTCGACCGCGGTCCCTCGACCGGTCGATCGGTCCCCTGTTTTTCACCTTTAATTCTCCTTAGTTTTCTTTATCCCTTTTCTTTTAGGTTCGAGGTTTAGGAACCTTCCTTTGGGAAGTAATGGGGAGTCCTAGAGAGTTGTATTGGGTAGACTAATGTCCTAGGCTAAGAGTGGAGATTTGGGTTTACCCAAGGGCTAGTTTGTATAGGTTAATGTCCGATTGATATAGGAGGTTAACCTAAAGATAAATTGGAAGTTAAAATATTAATGTTAAGCTTTTGGGAGACGCTCCCTTATGGAGACTCACCTTGAGGGTTTATGAAATTAAATGAACGCTTGGAGGCTAGTCTGAAGTTAGTGGCACTTTGGGTCTTAGGTCATTAATAAATTATGACTTAATAAGAATGAAATGCACATTCTAAAACTTGGTGCTTAATGGCTAAATGGATGGTTTTTGGAAATGTAAGATATGATGTTTTCAAAAGGAAAAGTAAAGTTTTTCATAAATGTTAATTTATGGTTAGACACCTCCCTAAATCGCTATCATAAGGGAAGTTGCGCGCATTGTGGTGAAGCCTTCCTGGCTATTGAGCAGGTTGGATATAGTCCCTAGGCCATATGGGCGTTTATTATACTGCGCTGGTTAGGAGATTCCGGGTGTGGTCTTGACTATCCCGCAGGCATATAGCCGCTTCCCAATGTTTGGTAGGTTCCCAGGTTGTCTTGTATGATAGGCCCTGGAAGATGATAGCCGTTTAGGGGCGCGTACAGTGGGGAAACCCGGAGGGACGGTCTTAGATTTATTAAAGCAATTCATAATAATGGATTGGCTTTAATTACATTCCTGGATGGAAGAAGGGAAATGGGTTATGGTTTGGCTTCGGTAACACTCCCGGATGGAAGAAGGGATGTGGAAGCATATGGTATACAAAAGTATTTTTATGCTAATAAAAATGACTTTTGATTACACTTCCTGGATGGAAGAAGGGAAGTGGGATTTTATGAAAGAAATGGGTAAAGCACTTTTTATGATAATAAAACCTGCTTTAAATTATGTATTCTTCCTGAATGGAAGAAAGGAAATAAAATGGGTAAATAAGTTTGAAATGGTAAACATTTGATAAAATGTTGTACCATTTATGTATATTCCTAAAGAAAGAAATTAGAAATTGTGCCATTAGATGATGGATGAGTTTTATTTTATATTTTCTTTGTGTAGCTATTGATGTGACCTCCCACACATATGCACACACATATATAATTGTTGATTATTTCGTACTTAGGGTCTAATGGACCTCGACGATCAACCCTGCCTAAGTAGTAGTGTATCGGGGGGTTCCTTGTTTGGATTTCGCTTTGCGAGACACCCCACGCACGAATAGGGCATAGTGTTGAGACTGGGGAGAAGTTATCCCTTAGTACTTAGGGTTAACTAAATCACCTCACGATATTGCGCTAGGTTACTGCTAGATCGAGAGGTGAGAAATATTACTGTTATATGCGAGAGAATTACGCACTTAACTGTCATGCATTTTAGTCACATGGTAATTATATCAAACCAGGTCCTGACCCGTATCTATATTTCTTTGTTTCTGCATATATTCCTTGCCGTACAGGTGCTCTACCGCATGGACACCCGAATTTACATTTCCATTCCAGTTGTCATGGAGCTACAGCATATTGCGGATGTTGTAGGTTACTTGTATTAGGCGCTTCTTTCTATTGAACGTTAGTTAAGTTCAGTATTTCTTATTCGGGCGTGTTTTCCCAAGGTATTGCACTCATTCATTATATTGTAAATATTGAATCGTAATACTCGATGTATTATTTGTATTGGTCTGTGCACCGACAGCTTATTCGGTGATTATTTATTGTATTGTCATACTTCATTCATCGATTTTTGATACCCACTGTTTTTACAAATGGGATTGTCTAAGTATTTTCTTTTCTTTTCAACATTTTTAAATTTGACAGTCCGTTTTCCAAAATAGTTGGTGGTTATCTCATACTATTATTTTAATCGACAGTGATGCTAAGAATGGACCATCTATGATTCCTGTGATTATTAGGGTATTGGGATGGCCACCTATTATTTTAGTAGGCGGGTTGTCACAGATGGTATCAGAGCATTAGGTTCTAGAGTCCTCAGGAATCTGTACGAATGTTTTACGTCTTCTGCGTTTCTCTCTGTTTGTTGTAGAGCCTTAGGAATAAGGTCTTTGAATTATCTTGTGAGATTTCGTTCTCCTGCTATGGTATGAGAACCCCGAAGATCTTCTGCTCGTTCGTATGGGACTTGTAAGTCGTTGGATGGAGAGCGTTGAGGAAGGCCGTTGTGAAGGCGTCATAGGATGGGATTACTATAAGCTGTAGGCTGTGGTCGGGAATAAGGGCCGCTTTGGAGGTCTCTCCCTTTGTAGCATTATTTTATATTGATGCCGTGACCACTAAAGGACGGTGAAAATAGTTTTTCCCAAGTACAACTGTCGGTAGAGAGTCGTACTAATCTTGGGGTTCCAAGCAATGTCAATTCGGAGTTGAGAGGTCCTTAACAAGGACCACATGTTGAAGTTCGGTTGGATAGAGAAAGTGTAACCTCGTTCGGTGAGAACGTAAGGCCTGAGAGTTTGGCCTAGAATTGGGTATAGAAGTACCCATGTGTGAGGATTGGAGGAGAACCTTTCACCCATTGGAGAAGATTGAAGTGGCGGGAATGGTGGTCGCCTCTTTATGGTGGGGCAGAATGTTTTGCCCATAGAGAGGGCCTTTCTGTGGGAACGATAGGCTCATAAGTAAGTGTTGCTAACACTTCGGGAGAAGTAGTGTTCATGAGACCCCATCGGTGGACAACCACCCGGGGAAGACTCATTAAACTAAGGTCGGGGAGACTGGTAGAATGTTCCCTTTGCGGAAGAAGTCAAGGGAACTATACGTTCTGATCTTGTCGATTGAGGATAACCGGCAAGGATGGGACTCCTAGTTGAGTTATTGAGGGAAGTAGTTTGGTTCGAATAAGACTAGAATGACGTGTCTTGGAACCAGTGGAAGAGGCCGAGGAGATTGGCTAGTATGTTGGTGGGACTTTCCAATTAAGATGCGAGTGGTGCATTCCTTAGGTAAGATGGAGTAGTAGGGTGTTAACCCTAGGACCGGGTGTGTATATAAAGCTCGGGATGGTATCGGTATTTCCTTTATAGTAAATATACTTATGGCTTCCTTGATAGGGAGGCTCTATATTTTCCTTTTCACTCGTTATGGGGCGAGTGGTGATATGTGTAGTGCGTGCTACTTGTATTATATGTAAAATACGAGTAGAGATACTCTTGGTTGGGTTGGTGTGATAGCAAGCGAATAAATTGCGGGGCTATCCTATCTCTAGTTCTAGTAGAAAGAGCTAGTGGTTCTATAATATCTCCCTTGGATACAGGTTGAGACTTTATAGAGGTGGTTTACAATATGTAAGTAGTTTTTATTTTTATTTTGTTTATTGTTTGTTTGTCTTGCTTTATTTTTTTTCTTGATTGTTTGCTTCCTTTAATTGCTTTGCTTGTGTATGATATGCCTTATCTCCACGACCGGCTAGTTAAGGGGATTGTGTGGAGGGGTTCCTTGTTTGGATTTCTCTTTGCGAGATGCTCCACGCATGAACCTTAACGACGTTGGGAGTGGAGAGATGTGCATTTTTCTTTTCTTTTTTTGTTCTTTCTTTTCTTTTTCTGTTGGTAGTGCTGGGTTGGAAAGTTTCGCCAAGAATCACGTATATGAGTGATTAAGGGCTATGTTGATGTGCGATATATGTGAGCACAATGATAGTTTTCCTCTGATTGATGTGGGAAAGACTAAGATTATGAAAGTCTGATGGAAACTTATAGTTGTGCCTTAATGAGAAGGCCATTTGTATAGAAGTATATGTGTATTTTGGGATGAAGTATTAGTGGCATCTTACTGAAAGTAAATGCCTCAGTTGATTGTTATGGTAGGACGTAGGCGTATATATGTACTATTAGAGTTTCGAGTTAGGATTCCGTAGATTCCGATCATGTGTCTTCGACCGTTGCTTTTCGACGACCGACAATGCGAGGTAGTAGTGTAATGGGAGGGTTCCTTGTTTGGATTTCGCTTCGGCGAGACGTCCCACGCATGAAACCGAGCTAATGTCGGAAGTCGGGAAAGGTCTTGGACACTAGGGATATATTTAGTATTATATCTATACGACTAGACTAGGATAGGTAGATAGATCGTCTTTAGGATGCTTAGGAGGCTAGGCCCTTAGGGCATGTGACGTTATTTTAGGAGGGTGGTTAGGAGTTGACCACAATAGGTTTGTGGGTTAACTCTAAATAGGAGTTGGTCCCTAGATCGAGAAGTATGGGATCTCGAGAAGTGTTAACGCGAGAGCATGGACTTATTGTCGTATGTCTCATACTTTTACGAAGTGTCATCCCACGCTTGACTTAAAGTTCATAGCGGTAGTATTTGCCTTAAAGATTTAGAGGCATCTATCCTGGGAAGGAATTTGGGTCTTTTCATGAGCAACAAGTTTGTGATCGTGAAGGACTATCGATAGGATATTCCCTTTCGCTAAGGCAATGCGAACGGGAGTAGTATAGGCACCGAGTAGAAACCGTCAGAGGGTTTATTCGTGGCATGGAATGCCAAGTGGAGTGAGATTAACCGAGGAGGGGCGCTATTGTAAGAGCATTTATGTCCGTGATTGACCCTTTCAACTACTTGTGCGTAGAGAGTAGTGTGGAACGAGGACGGGTATATCCGTGGACATTTTTATCGAATTGCCGATATGCAACGGTCATGATTCTAGCTGAGAAAACTGTGGATCATTGGACCAAAATCTAACTCTAATCATCAGGAAACTTCCTAGCAGAACCAAAATCCAAAGTGCATTTGTGTCACACACTGCGCAACTCTGCCATCGGCCACCACCAAAACTATGTCGGGTGTGACCTAAATAAAATATCATCCTTAGCATGTGAAAGATATGAGACATATAAAATTCATTCCGTAAGATAATTATTAAATTGACCTTAATGAATAACAATCATTCATGCGATATAAAATCCATCACCACGCTAAACTCCAAATAATAATCCAATCTCGAATTAAATACGAATAAACTCCAATGAAATACTCCAAATGAATATCCGAATAAAAACTGTAAACAACTGTGGAACCGAATGACCCACCAAATCCATAAACTGAGTCTCATAATAAATGTGAAGGAATGGAAACTAACTAAACTACTAAGCATAGAAATAAGTATAACTCCAGCTGCACCTCCAAGATATAACTCTAAAATCTTGTGCAGCAACTCTAATACTAATACTTGAAAAGGGTGAGTCAATGCATGGGTCAGATCCCCGTGCATGAATACAAACTACTCTCCTCAATTAGGGTCCATTAACCCAGACAATAGCATTATGCATGATAAATATCATAATAGAATATTTTAAATTAAACGAGATATATTAAATCGCATGCGAGTAAAATGAATTACGATTAAAGTACCCACATCCCTAAACCATAACACTATTCCGATTTAAACATTTTATTTAAATTAAATAGGAAGTACCAATAATTAATCTTATTAGATTAACAAAATTAATTAATTATTATTGTACGTCCCAACGTGGCTAGCCAACTCCTCTACGGTCCTACACTCACATTTGACGTACTAATTGTGGGACTCCCACTAAAGATTTATCTCATTATTTGTTTGGTGGAGAGACTCCTGCTGTTCTACACCACACACATCCCCTCACTGTAGACGGATGACCCATTTAAACTGACCCGCACATACAAATAAGGTTCCACACACGACACGTCCCAATAGCTAGCCGGCCCGATTAAACTGTAAACCCTGTACTTATTAGCGACGCCACACACACCCACATCGTCATAGCCAACCAGCCTGATTCAACTGTCGACTCTACACTTATTGGCGATGCAAATTCATTTTAATACCCGTTTTATTATCTTAGGTATTAATTCTCAATTTCTCATCTTTCTCATCATTTCATTTAATAACCCCACCATTAATATCGACATGAGATCCTCAAAACACCCCTTAGTCCCATACCTAAGGTCCCCAAAACACAATAACGTCCTATCCTATGTATTGGAAGA
This sequence comes from Sambucus nigra, assembly GCA_949130495.1. NCBI lineage: Eukaryota > Viridiplantae > Streptophyta > Magnoliopsida > Dipsacales > Adoxaceae > Sambucus > Sambucus nigra. The sequence goes on from OX422209.1 coordinate 635,199,600, forward strand.
ATTTCTATCAATAATCAGTCCTTAGTCTTATACCTAGGCTAGCGCAATGATGGCACAACATAAAAATCAGCCCCACCCCATAATATCCCATTCGTAAAAATTTACACTCACTAGTCCCATACCAAGAAAGCATAAATAATACTAAGGCCTACCCACTAGTCCCATACCTAGTAAGCATCCTAAAATATAGGTGAGAGAACAATACCAAACAACCCCGTCATTCCCGAGGTAGAAAGTAAAAATACCAACAAATCACAGAATCCAACATATAAATAAAAAATATTTCCAATTTGCTCGTAATGACACAATTCCATTTAATTAATAACATTGTCGTCGTTCTCAACCCAATTATTTCCATCTAATAATTTTAGATTAATCAACATACAAACTTATTCAACACACAATAATCGTCCACTTTTATTAACTTCATAATTTTATGAGTGTGTATGCACCCCGATAAATTCTATAAAGTTCTACATGCGAACCTACACCCAAAATAACCAAATCCAATACCCTAGCCAACGAATCCAAGGGTTTCCAATCTTATTTCATATTAAAAGTTTTCATAAAAACCATCCCATAATTAGTTCCCACTTTTCTAAATAAGGTTGATAATTTATTTTAAGAAAACATGTAATTGAGTGTTTAGGTGACACTTGAAACGCATAATACTAAACGACGAGAATAGAGTATTCATGCTTGATCAAAGTTGAATAACGAATCTAATTTGAAGGTTGAATTCTTTTCGAAAAATTAGCAAAGATTGATTCTTGAACAAACTTGAGAAAACAACAATTAAGCCTTCAATAATTGAGTTAAAACCTTGAAGAAAATTGAGGCAAAGGTTTGTAGATGAAAGGGAAATATTTGGGCGAAGTCTTCTAGAGGAAGAGTTGTGGAAATAGAGATTTGAAGAACCCATCCGCATATTAGTTTTAATTGATAATGATTTGGAGTTTTAATGCTAATATAATTCTATTTAAATTAGAAAAAAAAAAGTTTTCCCGTCAGTCATGGCCTAAAACTGTGACTAACGTTTTTTTTAGAGTTTTATGTTATAAGAACTCTTTCTAGAGAGCTTTATGCTATAAGGACTATTATAAGCAGCCCAAGACTTATATATACTCATATTAGGAGCCTTTGAAGCTAGCTTTCCGAATTCTGAATTAATTTAATTAATTATCGGATAAAATTACCAGTTGTTACATACTTCCCACTGGCACAGGAATTTCGTCCTCGAAATTTGATGAAGCATATATGCACAAAATAAAAAATGAGGCTCACATATGCCTAACCGTAAAATGTCGCAATCGGGCGCCCACACACCCAATCATACACGCGTCTACCCCATGATCACAAATAGAAAACATATCTTAATTCTATACCATAACTCTGAAAAATAACGACGTACCACACTCTCTCTAAAATCACAACTCACTTTTATCTCCAATAGTTATCGCAACACTTAATTCCTCAAATCAAATCATAACTTCAAATTGATACTAGAGATATCTAAAAATAAATCTCATCTAAAAAAATAAACTCCAAATATACACACATCAAGATTACAATTTCTAACCTCAATGCCTACAATATCCTATCACCAAACTCCCTATCTCCAAGGAACGTCACCAACACGTATGCTAGAATCAATACCTAAAGGAGTACGAATCAATAAAGTAAATCAAAGATCGGTTACGCGGAAGCTAAACGAACTCACAACCTACGAGACCTAAAACCATGCTCTGATACCATATGTCACACCCCCACGTAATTCTTGTGTCGGCCGCCACCAAAACTATGTCGAGCATGAACTAAATAAAATATCATCCTTAGCATGTGACATATATGAGACATATAAAAATTATTCCATAAGATAATTATTAAATTGACCTCAATGAATAACAACCATTCATGCGATATAAAATCCATCACAATGCTAAACTCCAAATAATAATCCAATCCCGAATTAAATACGAATAAAGTCCAACGAAATACTCCAAATGAATATCTAAATAAAAATTGTAAACGATTGCGGAACCGAATGGCCCACAAAATCCATGAACTTATTCTCATAATAAATGCAAAGGAATTGAAACTAACTAAACTACTAAGCATTGAAATAAGTGGAACTCCAACTACACCTCTAAGATATAGCTCTAAACTCCTATGCAGCTACTCCAATACTAATACCTAAAAAGGGTTAGTCAATGCACGGGTCAGAGCCCCAAGCATGAATACACACTACTCTCCTCAATTAGGGTCCATAAACCCAGACAGTAGCATTATGCATGATAAATTTCACAACAAAATATTTTAAATTAAACGATATATATTAAATCGCATCCGAGTAAAACGAATTACTACTAAAGTACCCACATCTCTCAACCATCCCACTATTTCGATCTAAACATTTTATTTAAATTAAATAGGAAGTACCAATAATTAATGTTATTAGATTCACTAAATTAATTAATTATTATTGTACGTCCCAATGTGGCTAGACAACTCCTCTACGGTCCTACACTTACATTTGACGTACTAATTGTGGGACTCCCACTAAACCTTTATCTCATTCTTTGTTTAGATGAGGGACTCCTGATGTTCTACACCAGACACATTCCCTCACTATAGACGGATGACCCATTTAAACTGACATACATGTAGGATCCACTCACGACACATCCCAATAGCTAGCCGGTCTGGTTAAACTGTAAACCCTGTACTTATTAGCGAAACCACACACACCCACGTCGTCATAGCAAACCATCAGTCACACCCCGCAAAATCCGACAGACGGGGTGGCCAGCCACCGCCGCCGAACTATGCAGGGCGTGAACTAAATAAATACCATTCTTAGCATGAGACAGATATGAGACATAAATAATCAGTCCATAAGATAAATAATTGAACGAATCTCAAATGATCATAAACAACTAAGCGATAAAAGATCCATCACATGCTAACTCCAAAAATCCATTCTCCAATAATGATTAAATAAAACCTGAATAATAAAGATCTGAATAATCCAATATAAATCCTCTAAACAACTTTGGAACCGAATGGCCCAATAAAACTCCAATGAAGTCTCATAATTAAATATGACTGGAAAAGAAAGTCTAACTAAACTATGTCATAAAATAAATAACTCTAGTTGTACCTCCAAATGATAACTCCGATAAACTTATGCAGCTTCTCCAATTCTAATCCTGAAAAAGATTAGTCAACGCATGGGTTAGAGCCAAAGCCTCGAGCAAGAATACACACTACTCCCTTCAAATAGGATCCTTAAATCCAGATAGTAGCATTATACGCGATAAATATCACAATAGAATATTTTAAATTAAACGGGATAATTAAACGCAATAAATATAAATCACTAACTACTCATATAAATCCCCATTTATAAAGGCACACCAATATGATTTTAAATTCCCAAGTCCCACGAAGTTAATTTAATTAAATTAACCAACTTTTATTATTCTTCTCACTTTTTATTAAAATGCCACACTTCCCCTTGTCAATCGTCCTCTGACATGTTTAAACTGTCGGCCCCGACACATGAAAATGTTCCACACACGACATGACATAAATCGTCCTCTGACCCGTTTAAACTGTCGGTCCCGACACATTATGTCGCCACAAATTTTTAATACCCGTTTTTATCTTAGGCATTAATTCTCAATTTCTCAATTTCACAATTTATAAATTACCCCACCCTTTTAATTGATGTGAGATCCTCAAAATACTCCTTAGTCCCATAACTAAGGCTCCCCAAGTTATTATTACGTCCTACCCTATGTATAGGAAGAATTTCTAACCTAAACTTCGACCCAGTCTCATGCTTAGGCTAGCGTAATGATGAAAAAGTACCAAAAATCATCCCACCCCCAAGACGAAAAAACGCGATAATCTACCCTCACTAGTCCCATACCTAGAAGGCGTAAATCATTAAAATTCCTACCCACTAGTCCCATACCTGGAAGGCATCCTAAAGTATAGGGAGAGAAAAATTACCCAATAACCCGTCGTCACAAGGCAATATAATAATACCAAAAAGTCACACAATCACGCATAATTAATCAACGTATAAAACTACGCATGATAGTCCAATTCAATTAAATCTTAATTTAATTATCACCTCGTCAAAATACCCAATTAATCTCATTTAATTATTTTAACTTAAATATACCAACTTTCCATCATTTATTCCTCAAAAACCAAATTTTATTATCTCTACATGTATTATATGAGTTATACGCACCCGAAAATTATTTATTTTAAAACTAGGGTTTTTCTACATGCAACCTACACCAATAAAATCCCAAATCACTCATGAATCCTACGTACCCAAAGGGTTATGAATATTATTCAGATTAAAAGATTTTATAAAAATAGCCCCATAGTTAGTGTCCACTTTTTCTAATTACGTTACTAATTATTTTTAAGAAAACATATAATTAAGTGTTTAGGTGACACTTAAAATGCATAATACTAAAGGAAAAGAATAGAATATTCATGCCTGTGAAGATTGTGTTGAAAACCTGATTAGAAATCTAGATTCCTCTAGTTTAATTAGCAAAGAAGTGTTCCTGAACAAACTTGATTAAGCCCCACTTAAGCCTCCCAAAACTTGTGACAAAAACTCGATTATGAAGAAGGTTGATGATTATGAGTGAGAGGAAAAATATTTGGAATTGTTCTCTGGTGAAAAACTGGAGAAAAAGTGATTATGAGAAGTCCCCCTACGGATTAACAAGCTCATAAAGTGATTAGGAGTCCCAATCCTACATAAATACCCGAAATAGGTTTGCTGCACACGTTTTCTGGGAGGGTCGATCGATCGACCCCCAGGCATCGATCGATCGATCACCTCCGAAAACTGACAGTTTTGCCTAAAAAATTATAAGGGACAATTATTTCCAAAAATCATATAAAATCCATTTTAACTCCGATTTCAATTCTGCTTGAAGTTTTATTCTCCTAAAATCATAGCCAACATATTTATCCAGTAAAAATTATTAAATTGAAAAAAATATTTTTCTCGAATATTCCAATTAATTAATTAAATTAATTGATAAAAACAGGGGGTGTTACATATTTTCAACTAGCAAAGAATTTCGTCCTCGAAATTAGACGAAGCATACACATCAACGCATAAATCTCGCAAAAGAAAAATTAGGCTCGCATATGCCTACCCGGTAGAATGCCATAATTGGGCGCCCATACACCCAATCCTACGCGCACTTACCCCACGAATAACAAAATAATATATATATTGCCTATATGCATACGCATAACTATGAAAATAATGGCATACCACACGCTCTCACAAATCCCCCACTCGATCCTATATCCGATAGTCATCAAAATGCTAACGTCCTCAAATTAAATCTCAACATCAAAAATCAATACATACGATACCTAACATCTTTACTAAAATCTCCAAAATAATTATCGTCTCCATAATCCATTCTAAGAATACTCATATTAAGCTTACTAATTCTAAACTCAATGCCCATGACATCCTTAGCACAAAGCTTTACATCTTCAAGAAACACAACTAATACGTATGCTAGACCCTCTACCTTAAGGAGTACGAATCAACAAAGGGAATGAAAGATTGGCAACGCGGAAGCTAAATGGACTCATAACCTACGAGACCTAAGGCCATGCTCTGATACGATCTGTCACACCCCGCAAAATCCGACAGACGGGGTGGCCAGCCACCGCCACCGAACTATGCCGAGCGTGAACTAAATAAATACCATTCTTAGCATGAGACATATATGAGACATAAATAATCAGTCCATAAGATAAATAATTGAATCAATCTCAAATGATCATAAACAACTAAGGGATAAAAGATCCATCACATGCTAACTCCAAAAATCCATTCTCCAATAATGAATAAATAAAACCTGAATAATAAAGATCTGAATAATCCAATATAAATCCTCTAAACAACTTTGGAACCGAATGGCCCAATAAAACTCCAATGAAGTCTCATAATTAAATACGATTGGAAAATAAAGTCTAACTAAACTATGCCATAAAATAAATAACTCCAGTTGCACCTGCAAATGATAACTCCGATAAACTTATGCAGCTTTTCCAATTCTAATCCTGAAAAAGATTAGTCAACGCAAGGGTCAGAGCCAAAGGCCCGAGCAAGAATACACACTACTCCCCTCAAATAGGATCCTTGAATCCAGACAGTAGCATTATACACGATAAATATCACAATAGAATATTTTAAATTAAACGGGATAATTAAACGCGATAAATATAAATCACTAACTACCCGCAGAAATCCCCATTTATAAAGGCACGCCAATATGATTTTAAATTTCCAAGTCCCATGAAGTTAATTTAATTAAATTAACCAACTTTTATTATTCTTCTCACCTTTTCTTAAAGTTCCACACTTCCCCTTGTCAATCGTCCTCTGACCCGTTTAAACTGTCGGCCCCGACACATGACAATGTTCCACAAATGACACAACAAAAATCTTCCTCTGACCCGTTTAAACTGTCGGCCCCAACACATTATGTCGCCACAAATTTTTAATACCAGTTTTTATCTTAGGCATTAATTCTCAATTTCTCAATTTATAAATTACCCCACCCTTTAATCGATGTGAGATCCTCAAAATACCCCTTAGTCCCATAAATAAAGGTCCCCAAGTTATTATTACGTTATACCCTATGTATAGGAAGAATTTCTAACCTAAACTTCGACCCAGTCTCATGCCTATGCTAGCGTAACGATGAAAAAGTACAAAAAATCATCCCACCCCCAAGATGATAAAACGCGATAATCTACCTTCACTAGTCCCATACCTAGAAGGCGTAAATCATTAAAATTCCTACCCACTAGTCCCATACCTAGAAGGCATCCTAAAGTATAGGGAGAGCAAAATTACCCAACATCCCGTCATCACAAGGCAATATAATAATACCAAAAAGTGACACAACCACGCATAATTAATCAACGTACAAAACTACGCATGATAGCCCAATTCAATTAAATATTAATTTAATTATCACCTCGTCAATAATACTGTGACAACCCGCCTACTAAAATAATAGGTGGCCGGCCCAATACTCTAATAATCACAGGAATCATAGATGGTCCATTCTCAGCATCACTGTCGATAAAAATAATAGTACGAGATAACCACCAATCATTTTAGAAAACGGACTGTCACTTAAGAAATTTAGTAAGTAAAAGAAAAATACTTAGACAATCCCACTTGTAAAAACGGTGGATATCAAAAACCGATAAATAAAGAATGACAATATAATAAATAATCACCGAATAAGTTGTCGGTGAACAGACCAATACAATTAGTTACACCGAGTATTACATTTCAATATTTACAGTATAATAAGTGAATACAACACTGGGGCAACAAACCCGAATAAATAAACTGAACATAGCTAAAGTAGAATGGAAAGAAGCGTCTAATACAAATAACCTACAACATCCGCAATATGATGTAGCTCCATGAAAACCTGAAATGGAAATGCAACTATATGTGTCCAAGCGGCAGAGCACCTGTACGGCAAAGAGTATATGCAGAAACAAAGAAATATAGACGGGTCAGGGCCCGGTTTGATATGATTCCCATGTGACTACAATGCATGACAGTTAAGTGAGTAATTATCTCGCAGTTAATAAGAATATTTCTCACCTCTCCGTCTAAAAGCAACCTAGCGCAATATCAATGATGATGCTCTAGTTAACCCAAAGTACTAAGGGCTAACTTCTCCCCATTCTCAACGCTATGCCAACTTCGTGCGTGGGGTGTCTCGCAAAGCGAAATCCAAACAAGGAACCCCCCCCCCCCCCCAATACACTACTACTTAGGCATGGTTGATCGTTGAGATCCATTAGACCCTCAACACGAAATCAATACATATATGTATGTGTATGCATATAATCTACAGCTACTCAAGAAAACTTAATTAATTCCATTCACCATCTAAAAGAATAATTCCTAATTCTTCTTTAGGAATGTATATAATTGGTACAACACTTTATCAAATGTTTACCAAGTCATTTTCATTTCAAAACGTTCTTTACCAATTTTATTTCCTTTCTTCCATCTAGGAAGAATACATAAATTAAAGCAAGTTTTATTATCATAAAAAGGGATTTATTCTTTTTCATAAAACCCCACTTCCCTTCTTCCATCCAAGAAGTGTAATCAAAAGTCATTTTTATTAGCATAAAAATACTTTTGTATACCATGTGCTTCCATTTCCCTTCTTCCATCTGGGAAATGTTATCCGAAGCCAAACCATATCCCATTTCCCTTCTTCCATCCGGGAAATGTAATTAAAGCCAATCCATTATCATGAATTGCTTTAATAAATCTAAGACCGTCCATCCGGGTTTCCCCACTAGATGTGCCCCTAAATGGCTATCATCTTCCAGGGCCTATCAAACAAGACAACCTGGGAACCTACCAACGTAGGGAAGCGGCCATATGTCTGTGGGAAAGTCAAGACCACACCCAGAATCTCCTAACCAGCGCAGTATAATAAATAAAACGCCCATATGGCCTAGGGACTATATCCGCCCTGCATTCATTAGCCAGGGGACGTCACCACACGAACGCAACTTCCCTTATGATAGTGATTTAGGGAGGGGTGTAATCATAAATTAACATTTATGAAAAACATTACTTTTTCCTTTTGAAAACATCCAATTTTACGTTCTCAAAATCATTTGTACTTATTCATTTTTATACCACATATTAGCATATGTTTTTCCTTACTTTTAGTGTCATATTTTATTAATGACTTAAGACCCGAAGTGCCATAAACCTCAAACTAGTCTCCAAGAGTTCATAAAATTTCATAAACCCCCAAAGTAAGCCTCCCTCAAGGAGTATCTCCCAAAAGATTCAACATTAATATTATATCTCCAATTTATCTTTTTAGGTTAAGTTCCTATATCATTCGGGCATTAACCTATACAAACTAGCCCTCGGGTAAGCCCAATTATCCTATTTTAGTCTAGGACATTAGTCTACCCATAACAACCCTCTAGGACTCTTAATTACTTCCCAAAGGAAGGTTCCTAAACCTCGAACCCTAAAGAAAAAGGCTAAAACAACTTGGGAAAAATCTCACCTTTTCAGAAGGGGTTGATCGATCGACCCTTGGCCGTCGATCGATCGAAGGCTTCGATCGATCGATCCCCCAGGCTCGATCGATCGATACTGGCGGACAGCTTCTTCCCCGGGAAGCTGTTTCAGCCATTAACGAAACCTCAAAGCTTTTATCCGGTATTTTACCCAACAACAACAACATTTATTACTACAAAATCATTTCTACACATCAAGTAACTAATTTTTCCTCCTCAAATCAAATTAAAACACAAGATTAAGGGTTTAATCACCAAAATCAACAAAAACCCATTTATGGTTTAAATCTCTAAAAACTTAACCATACATGCAATTTATCACATTAAATCAATATCTAGCAAGTAAGAAACTTGCCTTGAGGTTCGTAGTCTCGGGTCCACCTCCGGTAGCAACGGATTTCAGCCCAAATCTCCATTTTCTCTCCCTTTTTCTCCATTTCTCCCAACTCTCTCTTCTCTCTCTCTCTCTCTCTCTCTCCTTTGGCTTCTCTCACAAATGAAGAAAGAAAAAGGGGTGGGGGACTTATACGGGTCATAAAACACAATCCCCCCTCTTTTAATTGCTAATACACCATAAAATGACTCATAACCACATAATTGAGTCATAATACCCTAAAAGTGCCCGAAACCCAAAAATACAACGTGGCACTTATTCCGACTATCTCGACTATTCTAAAAACAACCGCACCCCCTATTTTGGCATTCGGGATAAAGTGAATAAATTTTATGTTCTAACTTTATTTTATTTCATTAATTATACTCAAATTTATTTATGAGTCACAACCGTCGTTTTACATATAACGACGCAATATCACAATATTATGCTATTTACCTTCTCATACGGTAAATAGACAAAACATAGTAAATATTATCCCTTAATATCACAGGAAAAAATATTTACTCCAACATCCCCTATTTTCTAAAATTAGCCCATTAGGCAAAATAATATAAAATAGTCGCTCAAAAATCTGGGTTGTTACAAATACCCAATTACTCTCATTTAATTATTTTAAATTAAATATACCAACTTTCCATCATTTATTCCTCAAAAACCAAATTTTATTATCTCTACATGTATTACATGAGTTATACGCACCCGAAAATTATTTATTTTAAAACTAGGGTTTCCTACATGCAATCTACACCAATAAAATCCCAAATCACTCATAAATCCTACGTACCCAAAGGGTTATGAATATTATTCAGATTAAAAGATTTTATAAAAACAACCCCATAGTTAGTGTCCACTTTTTCTAATTAAGTTACTATATATTTTTAAGAAAACATATAATTAAGTGTTTAGGTGACACTTAAAATGCATAATACTAAAGGAAAATAATAGAGTATTCATGCCTGTGAAGATTGTGTTGAAAATCTGATTAGAAATCTGGATTCCTCTAGAAAAATTAGCAAAGAAGTGTTCTTGAACAAACTTGATTAAGCCCCACTTAAGCCTCCCAAAACTTGTGACAAAAACTTGATTATGAAGAAGGTTGATGATTATGAGTGAGAGGAAAAATATTTGGAATTGTTATCTGGTGAAAAATTGAAGAAAAAGTGATTATGAGAACTCCCCCTACGGATTAACAAGGTCATAAAGTGATTGGGAGTCCTAATCCTACACAAATACCCAAAACAGGTTTGCTACACACGTTTTCTGGGAGGGTCGATCGATCGACCCCCAGGCATCGATCGATCGATCACCTCCGAAAACTCACAGTTTTGCCTAAAAAATTATAAAGGACAATTATTTCCAAAAATCATATAAAATAAATTTTAACTCCGATTTCAATTCCGCTTGAAGTTTTATTCTCCTAAAATCATAACCAACATATTTACCCATTAAAATTATTAAATTGAAAATTTTATTTTTCTCGAATATTCTAATTAATTAATTAAATTAATTCATAAAAACACGGGGTGTTACATACTTCCCCACTAGCAAAGAATTTCGTCCTCGAAATTAGACGAAGCATACACATCAACGCGTAAATCTCGCAAAAGAAAAATTAGGCTCACATATGCCTACCCCGTAGAATGTCATAATTGGGCGCCCATACACCCAATCCTACGCGCACCTACCCCACGAACAACAAAATAATATATATATTGCCTATATGCATACGCATAAATATGAAAATAATGGCGTACCACACGCTCTCACAAATCCCCCACTCGATCCTATATCCGATAATCATCAAAATGCTAACATCATCAAATTAAATCTCAACATCAAAAATCAATACATACGATACCTAACATCTGTACTAAAATCTCCAAAATAATTATCGTCCCCATAATCCATTCTAAGAATCCTCACATTAAGTTTATTAATTCTAAACTCAATGCCCATGACATCCTTAGCACAAAGCTTTACATCTTCAAGAAATAAATCTAACACGTATGCTAGACCCTCTACTATAAGGAGTACGAATCAACAAAGGGAATGAAAGATCGGCAACGCGGAAGCTAAAAGGACTCACAGCCTACGAGACCTAAAACCATACTCTGATACCATCTGTCACACCCCGCAAAATTCGACAGACGGGGTGGCCAGCCACCGCCGCCGAACTATGCCGGGTGTGAACTAAATTAATACCATTCTTAGCATGAGACATAAATAATCAGTCCATAAGATAAATAATTGAATCAATCTCAAATGATCATAAACAACTAAGCGATAAAAGATCCATCACATGCTAACTCCAAAAATCCATTCTCCAATAATGATTAAATAAAACCTGAATAATAAAGATCCGAATAATCCAATATAAATCCTCTAAACAACTTTGGAACCGAATAGCCCAATAAAACTCTAATGAAGTCTCATAAGTAAATACGACTAGAAAAGAAAGTCTAACTTAACTATGCCATAAAATAAATAACTCCAGCTGCACCTCCAAATGATAAGTTCGATAAACTTATGCAGCTTTTCCAATTCTAATCCTGAAAAAGATTATTCAACGCAAGGGTCAGAGCCAAAGCCCCGAGCAAGAATACACATTACTCCCCTCAAATAGGATCCTTGAATCCAGACAGTAGCATTATACGCGATAAATATCACAATAGAATATTTTAAATTAAACGAGATAATTAAACACGATAAATATAAATCACTAACTACCCGCAGAAATCCCCATTTATAAAGGCACACCAATATGATTTTAAATTCCCAAGTCACACGAAGTTAATTTAATTAAATTAACCAACTTTTATTATCCTTCTCACTTTTTATTAAAGTGCCACACTTCCCCTTGTCAATCGTCCTCTGACCCGTTTAAACTGTCGGCCCCGACACATGACAATTTTCCACACACGACACAACATAAATTGTCCTCTGACCCGTTTAAACTGTCGGCCCCAACACATTATGTCGCCACAAATTTTTAATACTCGTTTTTATCTTAGGCATTAATTCTCAATTTCTCAATTTATAAATTACCCCACCCTTTTAATCGATGTGAGATCCTCAAAATACCCCTTAGTCCCATAAATAAGGGTCTCCAAGTTATTATTACGTTATACCCTATGTATAGGAAGAATTTCTAACCTAAACTTCGACCCAGTCTCATGCCTAGGCTAGCGTAACAATGAAAAAGTACCAAAAATCGCCCCCCCCCCCCCCCAAGATGATTAAAACGCGATAATCTACCTTCACTAGTCCCATACCTAGAAGGCGTAAATCATTAAAAGGCCTACCCACTAGTCCCATACCTAGAAGGCATCCTAAAGTATAGGGAGAGAAAAATTACCCAACAACCCGTCGTCACAAGGCAATATAATAATACCAAAAAGTCACACAACCACGCATAATTAATCAACGCATAAAACTACGCATGATAGTCCAATTCAATTAAATCTTAATTTAATTATCACCTCATCAACAATACCCAATTAGTCTCATTTAATTATTTTAAATTAAATATACCAACTTTTCATCATTTATTCCTCAAAAATCAAATTTTGTTATCTCTATATGTATTACATGAATTATACGCATCCGAAAATTATTTATTTTAGAACTAGGATTTTTCTACATGCAACCTACACCAATAAAACCCAAAATCACTCATGAACCCTACGTACCCAAAGGGTTATGAATATTATTCAGATTAAAAGATTTTATAAAAATAGCCCCATAGTTAGTGTTCACTTTTTCTAATTATGTTACTAATTATTTTTAAGAAAACATATAATTAAGTGTTTAGGTGACACTTAAAACGCATAATACTAAAGGAAAAGAATAGAGTATTCATGCCTGTGAAGATTGTGTTGAAAGTCTGATTAGAAATCTGGATTCCTCTAGAAAAATTAGCAAAGAAGTGTTCTTGAACAAACTTGATTAAGCCCCACTTAAGCCTCCTAAAACTTGTGACAAAAACTTGATTATGAAGAAGGTTGATGATTATGAGTGAGAGGAAAAATATTTGAAGTGTTCTCTTGTGAAAAACTAGAGAAAAAGTGATTATGAGAAGTCCCCCTACGGATTAACAAGCTTATAATGTGATTAGGAGTCCTAATCCTACACAAATACCTGAAACAGGTTTGCTGCACACGTTTTCTGGGAGGGTCGATCGATCGACCCCCAGGCATCGATTCATCGATCGCCTCCACAAACTGACAGTTTTGCCTAAAAAATTATAAGGGACAATTTTTTCCAAACATCATATAAAATCCATTTTAACTTCGATTTCAATTCCGCTTGAAGTTTTATTCTCCTAAAATCATAACCAACATATTTAGCCAATAAAAATTATTAAATTCAAAAATTTATTTTTCTCGAATATTCCAATTAATTAATTAAATTAATTAATAAAAACATAGGGTGTTACACCAGCCTGATTCAACTGTCGACTCTGCACTTATAGGCGATGCAAATTCATTTTAATACCCGTTTTATTATCTTAGGTATTAATTCTCAATTTCTCATCTTTCTCATCATTTCATTTAATTAATCCCACCATTAATATCGACGTGAGATTCTCAAAACACCCCTTAGTCCCATACCTTAGGGTACCCAAAGAACAATAACATCCTACCCTGTGTATTGGAAGAATTTCTATCAATAATCAGTCCCTACTCTTATACCTAGGCTAGCACAACGATGGCACAACATAATTATCAGCCCCACCCCTTAATATCCCATTGGTAAAAATCTACACTCACTAGTCACATACCTAGAAAACATAAATATTACTAAGTCCTACCCACTAGTTCCATACCTCGTAAGCATCCTAAAATATAGGTGAGAGAACAATACCCAACAACCCCGTCATTCTCGCGGTAGAAAGTAAAAATACCAACAAATCACACAATCCAACATAAATAAACAATATTTCCAATTTGCTTGTAATGACACATTTCCATTTAATTAATAACATTGTCGTCGTTCTCAACTCAATTATTTCCATCTAATAATTTTAGATTAATCAACATGCAAACTTATTCAACACACAATAATTGTCCACTTTTATTGACTTCATAATTTTATGAGTGTGTACGCGCCCCAATAAATCCTATAAAGTTCTACATGCGAACCTACACCCAAAATAACCAAAATCCAATACCCTAGACAACACATCCAAGGATTTCCAATCTTATTTCATATTAAAAGTTTTTATAAAAATCGTCCCATAATTAGTTCCCACTTTTCTAGTAATGGTTGATAATTTTTTTTAAGAAAACATGTAATTATGTGTTTAGGCGACACTTAAAACGTATAATACTAAAGGAAGAGAGTAGAGTATTCATGCCTGATCAAAGTTGAATAATGAATCTGATTTGACGGTTGAATTTTTCTCGAAAAATTAGCAAAGATTGATTCTTAAACAAACTTGAGAATACAACAATTAAGCCTTCAATAATTGAGTTAAAACCTTGAAGAAAATTAGGGCAAAGGTTTATAGATGAAAGGGAAATATTTTTGCGATGTCTTTTAGAGGAAAAGTTGTTGAAATAGCGATTTGAAGAACCCATCCACGGATTAGTTTTAATTTATAATGATTATGAGTTTTAATGGTAATAGAATTCTCAGTCTTGGCCCAAAAATGTGACGAACGATTTTTTTAAGAGTTTTATGTTATAAGGACTCTTTCTAGAGAGTTTTTCTAGAGAGTTTTATGCTATAAGGACTATTATAAACTGCTTAAGACTTATATATACTCATATTAGGAGTCTTTTAAGCTAGCTTTCCGAATTCTAGATTAATTTAATTAATTATCGGATAAAATTACTAGTTGTTACATACTTCCCCACTGGCACAGGAATTTCGCCCTCGAAATTCGATGAAGAATAAATGCGCAAAATAAAAAATGAGGCTCACATATTCCCACCCATAAAATGTCATGATCGGAAACCCATACACCCAATCATAAACGCGTCTACCCCAGGATCACAAACATAAAACATATCTTAATTCTATATACGCATAACTCGGAAAAATAACCACGTACCACACTCTCTCGCAAATCACAACTCGCTTTTATCTCCAATAGTTATCGCAACATTTAAGTCCTCAAATCAAATCACAACTTCAAATTGATACTAGAGATATCTAAAAATAAATCTTGTATCCAAAAATCATCTCCAAAGATACTCACATCAAGAATACAATTTCTAACCTCAATGCCTACAATGTCCTATCACCAAACTCCCTATCTCCTAGGAACATCGCTAACACATATGCTAGAATCAATACCTTAATGAGTACGAATCAATAAAGAGAATCAAATATCGGTAATGCGGAAGCTAAAGGAACTCACCACCTATGAGACCTAAGACCATGCTCTGATACCATCTGTCACACCCCGCGTAATTCTTGTGTCGGCCGCCATCAAAACTATGTCGGGCGTGAACTAAATAAAATATCATCCTTAGCATGTGACAGATATGAGACATATAAAATTTATTCCATAAGATAATTATCAAATTGACCTCAATGAATAACAACCACTTATGCGATATTAAATCCATCACAATGCTAAACTCCAAATAATAATGCAACCTCGAATTAAATACGAATAAAGTCCAATGAAATACTCCAAATGAATATCCGAATAAAAATTGTAAACAACTACGGAACCGAATGCCCCAACAAATCCATAAACTGATTCTCATAATAAATGCGAAGGAATGGAAACTAACTAAACTACTAAGCATATAAATAAGTATAACTCCAGTTGCACCTCCAGGATATAACTCCAAACTCCTATGCATATACTCCAATACTAATACCTAAAAATGGTTAGTCAATACACGGGTTAGATCCCCGAGCATGAACACACACTACTCTCCTCAATTAGGGTCCATAAACCCAGACAGTAGCATTCTTCATGATAAATATCACAATAGAATATTTTAAATTAAACGAGATATATTAAATCGCATGCGAGTAAAACGAATAACTACTAAAGTACCCACATCTCTAAACCATCCCACTATTACGATTTAAACATTTTATTTAAATTAAATAAGAAGTACGAGCAATTAATCTTATTACATTAACTTAATTAATTAATTATTATTTTACGTCCCAACGTGGTCAGCTAAGTCCTCTGTTATCCTTCACTCACATTTGACGCACTAATTATGGGACTCTCACTAAAGCTTTATCTCATTATTTGCTTGGTTGCGGTACTCCCGTTGTTCTTGACCACAAACATCCCCTCACTGTATCCAGACAACCTATTTAAACTGTCGACCTTCACATAAATGTAAGGTTCAACGTAGGACACGTCCCAATAGCCATCTGGTTCGGTTAAACTGTCAACCCTGCACTTATTAACGACGCCACACACACCCACGTCGTCATAGCCATCCCGCTCGATTAAATTGTTGGCATTGGTCTTATAGGCTACGCAAATTTATTTCAATACCCATTTTATTATCTAGGCATTAATTCTCAATTTTTGATCTTTCTCATCATTTAATTTAATTAACCCCACCCTTTATATCAACGTGAGATCCTCAAAACACCCCTTAGTCTCATACCTAAGGGTACCCAAAACACAATAACGTCCTACCCTATGTATATGATGAATTTCTATCAATAATCACTACCTAGTCTTATACCTAGGCTGGCGCAACGACGACACAACATAAAAATCAGCCCCATACCGAAATATCCCGTTCGTAAAAATCAACACTCACCAGTCCCATACCTAGAAAGCATAAATAAAATTAAGTCCTACGCATTAGTCTGATACCCTGTAAGCATACTAAAATATAGGTGAGAGAATAATACCCAACAACCCCGTCATTCCCGCGGTAGCAAGTTAAAATACCAAGAAATCACACAATCCAACATAAAAAAAAATATTTCCAATTTTCTCGTAATGACACAATTCAATTTAATTAATAACACTGTCATCGTTCTCAACCCAATTATTTCCATCTAATAATTTTAGATTAATTAACATGCAAACTTATTCAACGCACAATAATCATCCACATTTACTAACTACATAATTTTATGAGTGTGTACGCGCCTCGATAAATTCTATAAAGTTCTACGTGCGAACCTACACCCAAAATGATCAAAATACAATACCCTATCCTATGCACCCAAGGGTTTCCAATATTATTTCATATTAAAAGATTTCATAAAAACACTCCCATAATTAGTTCCCACTTTTCTAATTAAGGCCGATAATTTATTTTAAGAAAATATGTAATTAAGTGTTCATGCGACACTTAAAACGCATAATACTAAAGAAAGAGAATAGATTATTCATGTCTGATCAAAGTTGAATGAAGATTCTGATTTTATCGTTGAATTATTCTCGAAAAATTAGCAAAGATTGATTCTTGAACAAAGTTGAGAAAAGAACAATTAAGCCTTTAATAATTGAGATGAAATCTTGAAGAAAATTAGGGTAAAGGTTTGTAGATGAAAGGGAAATATTTTGGATAAGTCTTCTGGAGGAAGAGTTGTAGAAAAAGCGATTTGAAGAACCCAACCATGGATTAGTTTTAATTTATAATGATTAGGAGTTTTAATGCTAATAGAATTCAATTTAAACTAAAAAAAATTATCGGTTAGTCACGGCCCAAAACCGTGACGAATGTTTTTTTTTGTTGAGAGTTTTATGCTATAAGGAATCTTATAAACGGCCCATGACTTATATATATACTCATTTTAGGAGTCTTTTAAGCTAGCGTTCCAAATTCTAAATTAATTTAATTAATTATCGGATAAAATTACCAGTTGTTACATACTTCCCCACTAGCACAGGAATTTCGTCCTCGAAATTTGATGAACCATAAATGCGCAACATAAAAAATAAGGCTCACATATTCCTACCCATAAAATGTCACAATCGGGCGACCATACACCCAATTCTACACGCGTCTACCCCACGATCACAAATATAATACATATCTTAATTCTAGATATGCATAACTATGAAATATAACGACTTACCACACTCTCTCACAAATCACTACTCGCATTTCTCTCTAATAGTTATCACAACACTTAAGTCCTCCAATCAAATCACAACTTCAAATTGATACTAGAGATATCTAAAATTAAATCTCATCTCCAAAAATTAGCTCCAAAGATACTCACATCAACATTACTATTTTTAACCTCAATGACTACAATGTCCTATCACTAAACTCCCTATCTCAAAGGAACGTCGCTAACACGTATGCTAGAATCAATACCTTAAGGAGTACGAATCAATAAAGGGAATTAAAGATCGGTAATGTAGAATCTAAACAGACTCACAATCTACGAGGCCTAAGACCATACTCTGATACCATCTGTCACACCCCGCGTAATTCTGGCATCGGCCACCACCAAAACTATGTCAGGAATGAACTACATAAAATATCATCGTTAGCATGTGACAGCTATGAGACGTATAAAATTTATTCCATACGATAATTATTAAATTGACCTCAATGAATAACACCAATTCATGCTACATAAAATCATCACCATGCTAAACTCCAAATAATAATCCAATCTCGAATTAAATACGAATAAACTCAAATGAAATACTCTAAATGAATATCTGAATAAAAATTATAAACAACTATGGAACTGAATGGCCCACCAAATTCATAAATTGATTCTCATAATAAATGCGAAGGAATGGAAACTAACTAAACTATTAAGCATAAAAATAAGTAGAACTCCAGCTAAACCTCCAAGATATAACTCCTCCAAGATATAACTCCAAACTCCTATGAAGATACTCCAGTACTAATACCTGAAAAGAGTTAGTCGATGCACGGGTCAGAGCCCTGAGCATGAATACATACTACTTTCCTCAATTAGGATCCGTAAACCCAGACAATAGCATTATACATGATAAATATCACAATATAATATTTTAAATTAACAACCGCATCATTCTCGTGGTAGCAAGTGATGGAAACGGTGACCCCCAATTTTATTAACTTTCACATTAATTTCCTATAAGTCCGGAATAGAGATGGTTCAACTAAACAACTACATAAACTAAAAATTAATTTCTTCACAAATTAAAACTAAAGTAAAACAAATTTTCATTTTCTCAATATTAAAATTATACTAAAAATCAAATTTGTGAATTTTTACTTTAAGCCCAAAAATCAATTCAATCCAAGTCCTAAAAATTTTCCTAACAATAAATATTTAATTTTTGCAAATTAGGCCAAACCAAATTTTACCAAATCAAGGTTGATGACTTGAATTAAATTAATTAAATTATACTCAAACTAATTTAGCAGCAAATTAAACAAGAGTAGTGAATTAAACCATATTTTATCTTTTAGTCCTAAGCATGCGTTTTAGGTGATTTTACAAGATAAAATAAATTCACAACACAGTACGCCGCGATGCACGAGGAAAATCCACAACGGGAAAAACCTCGGACGACCCCTAGCCTTAAGTCAACTAAGTACGGAATTTTACAAATACAAGACAAATGACTTACACAACTCAACTTCACTCCCTTCAAGCCCCGGGTGCGTCTTCTTGTATCAACCTCTGCTTAGCCAACAATCTCGGAGTCCACCGAAACCTTGGAATCCACCAATGAAGCTTTTGGGAACAAACGCCAACAACACATGGTGCCTTTCACCATGTGGGAACGCCGCAGCAAACACCAAACTTCTTATTTGTGAGATGTAGAAGCAAACCCAAACAACTCTTCAAACGGTAGAGTAGAACCCGGTGCCAAACAAACTCCGAGCAAGATATATATATATATATATATATATATATATATATATATATATATATAGAGAGAGAGAGAGAGAGAGAGAGAGAGAGAACTTGGATTAAACAAAATCTAATGGATGTATAACTTGGTTTTGTTCTAAGGATGAAAAACTTTTAACAAATACCAAGGGAACTTTTTGTAAAAGAATTAAGCTCACAAATTATCTCTAGGAGATGGAAAAAGTTCTTAGAAAAATTTTGGTCCCTAAGTCAATAAATTCTGTGAAAGAGTAGTGGGGCAAAGTAGTGGGAAAGTGGAGAAAACTGCCAAAAAATTCCAAAATATTTCCCCCCTGAAATCTCGTTCGAATGAAGTCTCGTTCGAACGTCCCTTCTAACGAAGTTCCAGAGGCCAAAAGGGAAAATTCGTTGGCAAACTCGTTCAAATGACATTCTCGTTCGAACGCCAAACTCGTTCGAACGACAATATCGAACGAACTGCCAGAATGGTCAAAATTCGATTTAAGCCTAAAAACTTTATTTTAAAGTTCTAAAGTAACCTTCTGAAAATAGAATTTGTTTTAAAATAATTACACCCAATAAAAAATGTTCAAAGCTCCTATATATATATATATATATATATATATTAATGCATTCATACCTTAGGAGATATTGGAACTAAGTTGATGACGTGAAATGAGGCACATGTAAACCGACAATAATGTTCTCTTGATAAGTAGGCCGCAACGTCTTCAACTTTAACATGTCATAGGATTGATGGATGGTCAAGAACTCTTTCCTATGACTCAAAAGTTTTTGTCCGGAA
This sequence comes from Sambucus nigra, assembly GCA_949130495.1. Taxonomy (NCBI): domain Eukaryota; kingdom Viridiplantae; phylum Streptophyta; class Magnoliopsida; order Dipsacales; family Adoxaceae; genus Sambucus; species Sambucus nigra. The sequence continues at coordinate 635,220,734 of OX422209.1, forward strand.
TTGATCCAAAACAACATTAAGACTCAATCGGAGGCTTGTGTCCTTACAAATCTCCCCCTTTGGCTATTCCGGGACAAAAACTAAAATAAAATCCTAAAGGGCCGTCAAGCTCTACTAGACTGAAAAACAACTCACCCAAAATAAAAATTACATAGCTTGACTCAAAACCCAAGGATTAATCTCTTTGCCGATGAAAGTTTCCATTTAGAAGAATTCCTGCACACTTAAGCAAATTATCAAACGCATAGGGAATAAGAATTTTAAATTCATATAAAATAAATACTCCCCCTAAATTAATTCTTCCCTTTATCAAATAAATGACCTACTTAGAAAGACCTCTCCCCCTAAGATAAATCTCCCAAACTAAGATACGATTACAATAGGATTAGATACCATATCTCCCCCTATCATTCTCCCCCTTTTTGTTCAGGAATAGACAAAGGATAAAAAAATAATTTAAACACGATGAAGCTTAGAGTGATAAGAGAATGAAAGTATATAGGCAACAAAATCATAACTAATCCATCAAAATAATAACAAATGCCAATGAAGATGCAAAAAAAATGATATCAATGTGAGACATAAGATATTAAAGATGTGATATCAACCAAAATATGCACCAAGATAGATACCAATTATGAATTAGAAGCATGGATGGACTAGCTAGCAAGGAAAGACTTAAAAAACAAACAATATCTTATATATACATACTCTAAATATACCAATAATGCACACACACGCACACATATATAGATATAAACTCACAAATGATACAAAATTAAAATAACATGAGTTTTCCACACTCTTATGGAATTAGTGTGTCATATGGAAACGGAAGTGTAGGGGTGTGAACTAGTAACAATTAGGTTTAGACCCAATCATTTAAAAACATGTTCACGGAGTTCTCATTTGATTGCAAACTTTATCACATTTGAATATAACCTCATGTGACAATATAATTGAACTCAATGAACAAACATACACAATGCATACAAGCCTAGAATATTGAAAGAACAACTAGGTTAAATGGACATTGTGCAAACCGTTGATACACCATCCAATCTCCCTCAAAATAAGCATATGTATTTTAATCTTTTGAATGAATAAATCAACTACATAAAATAGGCATTGGAAAATATTTTCTTTTAATGCCATTATTCTTTTAGGCCTTTGGACCACGTATTTATTTTAGGTCCAAGCAAACGGTGGCTTACTCGCAAAGGATGATATGTCCTTTCGGATCCCTTCCCCGTGCACATTATATATATATATATATATATATATATATATATATATATATATCATTTTTATATCTCACGCAAATCTCACGTGCAACGGATTTTAACATGCACTAGTCCTCTGTGACACCCCGCCTAATAAAATACCGGGTGATCAGTCCTATACCAAATTAAAACAGGAATCCCAGCTGGATCATCCTTAGCATCACTGTCGAAAACTTTTTTAAAACTTACTAACCACCTAGTATTACAAAAAGCTGGTGCCAAATTTTAACTTTTTAATTAACCAAAAACAGTACATGCGGAAATAAATATAATCCATTCACACAACTGAATAAACTGAACCAAAAAAATAATGATATGACATGCCGAATAAACCATCGGCCACCAAATAAATAGTCCAATACAAATATTCAACAACTGAATCAAAATCTAAAAACTGTACTGAGAAGTCTGGGCGACAAGCCCTAAATAAAGCTGGAACTGATAAATGATTCCTACTCTAGGAATAAATGAACGATGCGTCTAATCCGAACTCCTGCTACCATCCACATATGCCCAGCTCCATGTCCCTGGAATAGAATATCAATCCTGGCATCCCTGTGGCTGGACCTCTAAAAGGTTTTGAAAATAGTTTTGTAGCAAGGGTTAGAACCCAAAACATTTTGAAAATATTTAGCAAGTGAATTAACTGCAGTAATTTAAAATGCATGAATGCACTTCATATTTAAGTTAGTGTCATACTCCCTTGTGGACATTCTCACCCCTCCACTATTGTGCACACCTAACGGTTACCTTAACCCCACCTAGTTGTACTATCCCGTCCAACTAGTCCGGGTATAACCTTCCCTTGCCATACTACTCTAACCCGAGTATAATGATTCTTGAATTATAAGTTATCTCACAATTAACTTAAATAATTCCTCTTAAATAGTATCATATAACCGTGTCACGAGTTATATAATATAAATACATCACACATTATATTATTACCCGCATATAATATTGAATAACATCATATACGTACCTTTATTAAAACATCCACACATATAACATACGTATATCCATCCCTCCGAGTATATGTAACAACCCGAGGTCTTAGAGACAATAATTTATTTATTTTGGGAGAAATAAATAATATTTTATTGGAGAAATAATTAAATTGAAAATCGAGGTCAAAATTTAGAGTCGTTAGAAAGAGTCTCGAATGGAAATTCTGAGGGTACCATTGTGTCCGGAAGGGTCGAGAAAGTCGAAATGACTGTACTTGGGGTCTATTTAGGTTCCGAAATAAATTAGGATCGTTTGACTCGAATTAAAGTCACTGAGTCATTTAAAGTGTGTATTATCATTTAAAGATGTGTATTTTGGGATTTATGCTTATTAAGCCTACAGGAGATTTAATTCTCCAAAGAGAGAAAGATAAATAGAAGAAAGAAAGAAAGAGAGAAAGAAAGAAGAAGAAAAGGAAGGAGAAAAAGAGGGAGAAAGAGGATTTCCGGACAAATACGCGATCTCAAGGCGGATTCAGACCCTACGAACCCGAGGCAAGTGATTAAACTTGTTAAATAATTGTTGTGTACTAATTATTGCATGATTTGTGGATTGAATTTTGGGTTTTAGGTTTAAATTGTTAAAACCTAACTTTTGGGAAAAAACTTAGATTTGTAATGTATAAAATGGATTTAAGGTTAGAAATTAGTTTATAAGTATTCTAGAATGAATATTAATGTTATATATGTGATTGGGTTGGATGAAAATGGTTGGAAGATGATTAAAATGATTTTTGGGTATTTTGGATTAAGAAGAAAATTGCCCATTTCGTAGCTTGTTGCACTTGTCGAATCGATTCGCCCCTACCGAATCTATTCGGTCTGTTGCAGAATGCCCAGGTCTTTAGGGCCGAATCGATTCGCCCCTTGCGAATCGGTTCGGGATGTAGCAGACTCCCAGGTCTATTGGACCGAATCGATTCGGATGGGCCGAATCGATTTGGAAACAGGGGATTTTAGAGATGTTTTTCTAGGAAGAATTTTTATCCCGTTTCGTCTAAAGTTATCGATTGGGAGATTCTATGGGAGTTATTTGGAGTATGTTTTGGAGACTTTTAGAGAGTTTCCCTTATAGGAAATGATTGGAGTCGTATCGACTAAATTTGAGGAATACCGATTAGATATTATGGTTTATTCTAAGTGGGGAAGCCCACCTTGATAGGGAGGTTATACTTGGAGATAATAAATTCAATTCATATGAAAGAATGAGAATAATTTAGAGATACTGGATCTTAGGATCCAAACCCCAAATGGGATAATTTCAAAGGTTCATAAAATGAGTTGAACCATATTATGGATGGAGAATTATAAATGTAAATTGAGGTGCATTAGGGTAAAGAATATCCTTAACTTAAAAGAACTGAGAGACAATTCATAATAGAAGCGGCATGAGAGCTTCAAGCGAGAATTAGTATAGCATATACTAAGTGGTGAAAGAGGTGTGAGAATTGACGATTAGTATATCTTGAGTGAAATAAACTAAACAATGATGTTAATCAAACTGCGCCTAAGAGCGTATAATGAAAATGAATATGTTATTGCAGGTATACCTTATATAATGGTATATCTTTATTATGTGGGATGTATGTATACCTTATATGATGGTGTATATACATGTTAAGCATACCCCCTCCTTGCTATCATTGGGAAGTTTCGTGCGTAGAGGGTGAGCATTCTGACCAGAAAAGAAGGATGTGGATATTCCCCAGGTCATAGTCGTCCATGGTGGTCAGCAAATGACATATATATATATTTATTTATTTTGGGGGTGAGAGGTCATGGGTATGTGTCGCTCTCACTTACCGGTTAGGAGCTATGACTGCTTCCCGGATGTTGTGTGCGTGAGTTGATCACGAGGTGGGTGTCATTGAACCCCACCAGGCGGCCCCAGTTTGCTACGTATATGGGCTGCTGGAAGATGATAGCATGTGAGCCTGCGTCCTTCGAGTTATATCTCGGTTGGATGGTTATTATTGCTTGTGTTTGTATTTGGGTATCAAGGGCATAATGGACCTCAACGACCTACATTGCCAGGATTAGTGTATCGAGGGGGGGTTCCTTGTTTGGATTTTGCCTCGGCGAGACGTCCCACGCACGAACCGAAGTGTAATGTTGGAACTTGGGGATAAGTTTAGTCCTTAATGCTCATAATTATCTATATATATATCACCTATCCCGACGATCGACAGTGCCAGGAGTAGTGTAACGGGGGGGTTCCTTGTTTGGATTTCGCTTCGGCGAGACGTCCCACGTATGAAACGCCGTGTACTATTGAGAATTGGGAATATTAATTAATTAAAATTTAGATAATAATAATTTGGGTTACATGCGTCATGTATTGAGGGCATAATGAGCCTCGAGGATTAACACGGTCAGGAGTAGTGTAACGGGGGGTTCCTTGTTTGGATTTCGCCTCGGCGAGACGTTCACGCACGAAATGCAGTTTCGTATTGAGAATTGAGAGGAGTTTAGTCTTTAAATTCATGATGCTAATAACTCATATATAATTACTATAACAATTATATATATGGTTTCATGCCTTATAAGGGCATCACTAGAATACAAAATTCTAGTAAATGAGATTGTTGATGTATTGTGATGATGTGGACATGATTGGATCATGTAACTTTATATGTTCAACAAATGAACATTATAAAGATAACTATAACGATTATATTAAAGTTAATATTTATAACTTTTAATCATGGAAATATGTAGATTGGGAGATAGGTTAGATGGTCTCACTTAAATACTTTATTTGGGTTTAAGTTAGAATCCTCTTACCTAATTAGAATCGTACATCCATTTGGAGATCACGTGCATACGCTTATTGCGCGCTTTAGTTGAGAGGTGAGATGGATTTTATGGAGAAGACGATTCCATTAAATCATGTAATAATGCATTTATAATTATTATGCATTTTAATACACTTGCTATAAAATGTTTTTCAAACTCGGGCTCTGACCCGTTTATATTTTCTCCTCCATATATATATTGTATTACTTCAGGTGTTCCTCCGCAAGGACGCCTTTGATGTTCATCCATTCAGGATTCGTGGAGCTGTGGCAGTAGCGGACTGTTGCGGCACTTCGTTTTAGTCGATTCCCCTTTTTGTATATCTAGATTAGGATTCAGTTGTATATTGAGTTAGTATTCAAGTGTTGTAGCTTAACACTTTCATATTTCATTTCTCAGATTATTGTATTGTCTGTTACCCGACAGCATATTCGGGTATTTTATTTGTTCTTTGTATTGCACTCTTTTATATTTATGGAGTTTGCACTTTCCATTCATCATAGTTAGATGTGTATTGTTGGTTATGTGCATTATTGGTCTTGTTGTGGTTGTTAAATAAAAATATTTAAATTTTTGACAATTCGCTTTTAATGATTTCGGGTAGTTAGCCTTATATTATAGAGTTTAGTATGTTGATGTTGAGACTGTGCCATTTGAGATACCTGAATTATTATAGTATAGGGCTGGCCACCCGTTATTATTTAGAGCGGGTTGTCACAGTATACCCTCGCCAGATGATTCCCTCTACAGTGTTATCTCACTAGGTGTGCTCACATAACCTACTTACCCAAGTTGGAATCGTTCACCAACCTGGCCCAAAACATAAACGAAGCGGAGGCGGTCATATTCCTTCCCTGAAAGTGAGACAATCTCCTCACCCATATACCGGACGCTATGACCTGGGGATAAACTCACCCTACTCCTCAAGCTAGGGAATTCACCCACATCGCGCAACCTCCCTTGATAGCACTAGAGTATATAAATTAAGTAAATATCTAATCACTGATATTTAATAGCACACACAATATATACACACGTCTATATATATACTATCACTACTCCGTATATATATAATATAAAACTCGACTTTACCGTGTACTCAAAGATTCGTAACACTAGCCTGAAATTTTCTGAGTCTATGTCCCGACTCTCTTAATTAATTTTCTCACTTAATAATTTATCATCTTCCCGAGTCTGTGGTCCGACTCTAAATAATAATACTCTACACAATAATTTATATAAAATTTGCCCGAGTCTATGATTCGGCTCTTATTTAATTAATTTACACATTAATTAATTAACACAACTCCGAGTTTGTGGTCCGACACTCATTTAATTAATTTACACATTAATTAATTAACACATATCCGAGTCTGTGGTCCGACTCTAATATAATTAATTCACACCTCAATTAATATACTATTTTTCCCGAGTCTATGGTCTGACTCTAATTAAATTAATTAACACACCTATTAATTTAATACCTTCCCGAGTCTATCGCCCGACTCTAATTAAATTAATTAACACACCTATTAATTTAACACCGATCCGAGTCTGTGGTACGACTTTCATATAATTAATTTACACATTAATTAGTTAATACCCTTCCCGAGTCTACAATCCAACTCTAAATTAATTAATCACAATATCAATTAATTTAATACTTTTTCGAGTCTACCTTCCGACTCTACCTTCAATAATTAACACATCCATTAATTTAATAACTTGGTGTCACTCAACCATTATCCCCGGACTCGCTCACTTGGCCCATAACTTAATATTTTTCGAGTCTATGTTCCTATCACAAGGAAACACACAATATGGGATTCACAACCCAAGTAATCCTATAAAACAGTAGGTATTTACACAACCCAATTATTCGTACTTGTACGTAATATATTTCTCTCTAATATTCACCGTACTTGTTTGCTTTACGAATTTATTTCACTTTCGTATTAATTAAAGTATTCACACAACTCTACGGGTCCTAGTTACCCCTTGTTATACCAATTAAGTAGTTACCCTTATTAACCCACTGACCTAACGAATTTAAGCTCGCTCACGCTTTTTCGTAATTATATTCTTATCATCTCGAATTAGAGTATGTCACAATCAAGCCTATGAATCTCCACTTTAACTCTCTCACAAATTTAAAGTCCAACACTAAATCATAGACCTACTGCCATATCATTATTCCATCAATATATTTCATCAAGGTCCCAAACACTTCCCCGATAAAATTTTAGACATTTGAGGCTTAAAAAGAAAATTCTCAAATTTTCTGGCAAATTAAACACCGTCTAGTAAAATTTAGATTTCTCCCTCTACAGAACTCCGATTGACCTGATTCCAAGTTCATTGGATATCTAATAGAAATACCTTTCCAGTAATGTATGTTTCACCTATAATTCGAAGTAAAATTCAAATTGTACACGTTTAAACTCACGTCAAAATTCTGGCAGATTACTATGTTGACATATCAAATACCCTGTAGTAAAATGTCGATCACTCCCTCTAAAGAACTCCGATTGACCTGATTCCAAGTTCAATTGATAGCAAAGAGAAATACCTTTCCAGTCATGTATGGTTCACACTCTAATTCAAAGTAAAACTCAAATGGCATACGTTTAAAGTTGTGTCAAAAATTCTGGCAGATTGACATCTTGTGTTCCTCAATTAAACCCTAAGTCATTCAAGATTCATGTTCTTCATCCAAGAACTCATAAAGATTCCATGTTAATCATCAAATATATTCAAATTTCATTTTATCTTTACTTAGGGATATATAATACACCTATTTCTTACTTTGAATCTCAGCCAAGTATTCCATTAACAAAACCCCATTTTCACCCATTTATACCCAAAAACGAATTTTGATTTACACATCGCTATGATATGAATTGATTATCATCAATTTAGAAATCACAACAGTAAACCACTTGCCTAGAATTGTTCGTAGTGTCTGATCCGTTGGTGTAGTCCCTTAATTTGGGTCCAAAATCCCCAAATTGGCTTTTGATTTGCTTTCCCCAAAATTTCCACTCAAACCCTAGGTTTAGAGTTGTGTTGACTGTCGTTCCCTAATCTCTCAATTAGGTTAAAAACCCTCAATCCCATTTTTGGCCATCTGGGCCTAATTAATATGGCCTAACTCACCCCGTGTGGGCCCGGCTATGCCCAAAAATACCCCGAGACCCAATTACTACCCCCAAGTACTCTTTTCTGACTATCTCTACCCATTTGGACGCAACCGTGCACTCGGAACTATCATCTGAAATACTTTTTTTCATTTCCAAATTACGACCTCAAAATGCGACACACGAAATTTCGAACCATTAAACTTAAAAGTCGTCAATTATAAATAATTCGGCTCACTCAATTAAATTCTCCAACTCATGAATTTAAGTTTCTCCAATTTAAATATTTTTATAACTCCCAAAATAATTAAATATTAAATCCTCAAAATTACGGGGTGTTACATACTCCCCTCCTTACAAAGGAATTTCGTCCTCAAAATTAAGATGAGCGTAATGTTCCAAGCTTCGCATATTACACTCTAGTCATGTGCCTCTAAGCCCGCTAAATATATCACATCCGCTTTTAAGCATAAGTTACACAAGTATGCATTTAAATTAACCAGGGCACCCATACGCCCTATACCCGTGCTTAACCGCTGGAAATTTTCCTTAATTAACCCGGGTGCCCATACATCCTATCCCCGCGCTTTACCGCACGAAAGTTACTCGACTATGCTAGTCGTAACCCGTAATATAACTTCGAACCCATAGTCATATCACATATATATATATATATATATATATATATATATATATATATATATATATATATATATATATATATATATATATATATATATATATATATATATATACACACACATATATATCTACTGCCCGGGTACCCAACCCATGTATTAACGTCCAAACATCTCCCCATAAAATACTTGTCTGTCAACACAAAAGTATATACGCTTACTCTCATGTTACCAAAGACGACATAAAGTACCGCGCCCTTACCATCACTAGTCCTTGCGCAAAAATAAACCCCGAGCTATCTCTCTTTGCTCGAACATAAATCTAACCACCTTGATTCACTTCAGTAAACACTCCTACTTACCAGGATAAAATGTGAGAACACAAGACCTCACTATGTGCCTATCGTACCACGCAATACAACATATGTATAGGCTATACGCCCTCTCAGGTGATACCTAGTACCAAACATATCCTGGTGTCGTGAACACCAAAACTTAACACCACTATTCACAATAGTTCAAATCCCATTGCTATCCAGCCGATATTTAGGAAATATTATCAACCCTACCCCCATAATTCTCAAAAGTAATAACTCTTCGGATAATTCAAACCTTCACTCAGTATACACCTCCACTCTCCCGTTAAGAACACCAAGGAACTCTGCTACCTCACGGAAAGTTTATCCACATACTATGGCTGCTACAGCCAACGCACCCACTAAATTCGACTCACCCACGAACTCTAGTGAAAAATAGGTCTTATATTGTGACATCCTGCTTGTCACTCAAAAATATATCCCATGCCCATAGGGTAAAAATAATTACCTCCATACTCCAGCTACAACGGATGATCCTCGAGTTTCGGAGCATCTTCTCCCTGCCCGAATGCGCCGATGACTTGCTGTAGTGGCGGTACATCCAGGACCTCGTCCTGTAGTTGACCCCTACCTCGCTTAAGACAATATCTCTTCATGTGTCCCTCTTCCCCACAACGAAACACCTTCTAATACATTCACCGTGCCACTGATCCCTTCCATTCTGACCTTGTTGGAATTCTTGGCCATCCTACCAATAGCCTCCAGTTCTAAATCATTTGGCATGATTTCCTTGTCAGAATCCTACCCCTGATCTCCCCCTGTCTGCTGCTGGTCTACCCCACTGGTACTATTCCCTCCTACTTTATCCGACTCGTTAGTTTCTACTCACCCTCCCACTTCCTTTCACGTGGAAGCAATATTCCTGACAGTGTCGGAGTGCTGCGTTAACGACATCAGTATAAGCTACTAGTGCGTAATTATCAATTAAATGTTGTCTGATTCTCCAGACTAACCCATCCACAAACTTTACTTTCTTTCTCTCTTCATTGCTTACCTCATCCGGTATAAAATTTTCCAACGAGTAAATTCTTCCTCGTAATCGGTCACGGAATGGTCCCCCTGAGTCACCTCTTTAAATGTTCTCCTCATTTCGGTCTCAACCGCTGGAGGAAAATACGTGCGGTCGAACCGCACCCAAAACTTTGCAATAGCTAGTGTATCCCTTTCCTCAACTGTGGTGATCGACTCCCACCACTGTAGCGCTGCTCCCACTAAACTAAAAGTGGATAGCATTTGGTTTCACACCTCATCGCAATCTCCCATGCGTAGGTGACTCTGGATATCTCTCTTCCTTGACACGCTAGCACTACATCTGAACCCCCTCGCAACTCTGGTGGGTTCCCACACTTAAAAAAAATTCATACTTGCTGCCACCCCGACGGCCCCAGGGTGAGCCTGAACATCTGGTGCCATTAACACTTATGGCTGGTCCTGTGGAAAGTACCCTGCCATTGCAACCACCGTCGCTTCAACTGCCTACGCCACTAGTTCAGTTACCTGTTCTTCCAAAATCATCTCTGGAAGTTGCTGCGGTAACTCTTGCTCCTGATGAACCTCCCTAGTCTCATCTCCCTCTGCTGCCTTAGCTGCTCCCTCTCCTGGGCGGCATCTGGAATGAGAATCGAATCGTATGAGTTCACCCTCAAATATAAATTTGGCGAAAGAAAGTAAATGCGCATACGTATAAGAATACAACAATCCTATAATAGGGCTCTATATCAAAGATTGCTAAGCCGAAATGTGAAAAACCGTACAGATCCTAAAGACACTTGAACCTGATGCTCTGATACCATCTGTGACACCCCGCCTAATAAAATACCGGGTGATCAGTCCTATACCAAATTAAAACAGGAATCCCAGCTGGATCATCCTTAGCACCACTGCCGAAAACTTTTTTAAAACTTACTAACCACTTAGTATTCCAAAAAGCTGGTTCCAAATTTTAATTTTTTAATTAACCAAAAACAGTACATGCGAAAATAAATATAATCCATTCACACAACTGAATAAACTGAACCAAACAAATAATGATACGACATGCCGAATAAACCATCGGCCACCAAATAAATAGTCTAATACAAATATTCAACACCTGAATCAAAATCTGAAAACTGTACTGAGAAGTCTGGGCGACAAGCCCTAAATAAAACTGGAACTGATAAATGATTCCTACTCTAGGAATAAATGAACGATGCGTCTAATCCTAACTTCTGCTAGCATCCACATATGCCGCAGCTCCGTGTCCCTGGAATAGAATATCAATCCTGGCGTCCCTGTGGCTGGACACCTAAAAGGTTTTGAAAATAGTTTTGTAGCAAGGGTTAGAACCCAAAACATTTTGAAAATATTTAGCAAGTGAATTAACTGCAGTAATTTAAAATGCATGAATGTACTTCATATTTAAATTAGTGTCGCACTCCCTTGTGGACATTCTCACCCCTCCACTATTGTGCACACCTTACGGTTACCTTAACCCAACCTAGTTTTACTATCCCGTCCAACTAGTCCTGTATAACCTTCCCCTGCCATACTACTCTAACCCGAGTATAATGATTCTTGAATTATAAGTTATCTCACAATTAACTTAATTAATTCCTCTTAAATAGTATCATATAACCGTGTCACGAGTTATATAAAGTAAATACATCACACACTGTATTATTACCCGCATATAATATTGAATAACATCATATACATACCTTTATTAAAACATCCACACATATAACATACGTATATCCATCCCTCCAATTATACCCTCGTCGGATGATTCCCTCTACTCTGCTATCTCACTAGGTGTGCTCAAATAACCTAGTTACCCAAGTTGGAATCGCTCACCAATCTGACCCAAAACATAAACGAAGTGGAGGCGGTCATATTCCTTCCCTGAAAGTGAGATAATCTCCTCATCCATATACTGGACGCTATAACCTGGGGATATACTCACCCTACTCCTCAAGATAGGGGATTCACCCACATCGCGCAACCTCCCTTAATAGCACTAGAGTATATAAATTAAGTAAATATCTAATCACTGATATTTAATAGCAGACACGATATATACACACATCTATATATATACTATCACTACACCGTATATATATAATATAAACCCCGACTTTACCGTGTACTCAAAGATCCGTAACACTAGCCTGAAATTTTCTGAGTCTATGTCCCGACTCTCTTAATTAATTTTCTCACTTAATAATTTATCATCTTCCCGAGTCTGTGGTCCGACTCTAAATAATAATACTCTACACAATAATTTATATGAAATTTTGCCCGAGTCTATGATTCGACTCTTATTTAATTAATTTACACATTAATTAATTAACACAACTCCGAGTCTGTGGTCCGACCCTCATTTAATTAATTTACACATTAATTAATTAACACATATCCGAGTCTGTGGTCCGACCCTCATTTAATTAATTTACACATTAATTAATTAACACAAATCCGAGTCTGTGGTCCGACTCTAATATAATTAATTCACACCTCAATTAATATACTATTTCTCCCGAGTATATGGTCCGACTCTAATTAAATTAATTAACACACCTATTAATTTAATACCTTCCCGAGTCTATCGCCCGACTCTAATTAAATTAATTAACACACCTATTAATTTAACACCGATCCGAGTCTGTGGTACGACTTTCATATAATTAATTTACACATTAATTAGTTAATACCCTTCTCGAGTCTACAATCCAACTCTAAATTAATTAATCACAATATCAATTAATTTAATACTTTTCCGAGTCTACCTTCCGACTCTACCTTCAATAATTAACACATCCATTAATTTAATAACTTGGTGTCACTCAACCATTATCCCCGGGCTCGCTCACTTAGCCCATAACTTAATATTTTTCGAGTCTATGTTCCTATCACAAGGAAACACACAATATGGGATTCACAACCCAAGTAATCCTATAAAACAGTAGGTATTTACACAACCCAATTATTCGTACTTGTACGTAATATATTTCTCTCTAATATTCACCGTACTTGTTTGCATTACGAATTTATTTCACTTTCGTATTAATTAAAGTATTCACACAACTCTAAGGGTCCTAGTTACCCCTTGTTATACCAATTCAGTAGTTACCCTTGTTAACCCACTGACCTAACGAATTTAAGCTCGCTCACGCTTTTTCGTAATTATATTCTTATCATCTTGAATTAGAGTATGTCACAATCAAGCCTATGAATCTCCACTTTAACTCTCTCACAAAATTAAAGTCCAACACTCAATTATAGACCTACTGCCATATCATTATTCCATCAATATATTTCATCAAGGTCCCAAACACTTCCCCGATAAATTTTAGACATTTGAGGCTTAAAAAGAAAAATCTCAAATTTTCTGGCATATTAAACACCCTCTAGTAAAATATTTTGATTTCTCCCTCTACAGAACTCCGATTGACCTGATTCCAAGTTCATTGGATAGCTAATAGAAATACCTTTCCAGTAATATATGGTTCACCTATAATTCGAAGTAAAATTCAAATCGCACACGTTTAAAGTCACGTCAAAATTCTGGCAGATTACTATGTTGACAGATCAAATACCCTGTAGTAAAATGTCGATTACTCCCTCTACAAAACTCCGATTGACCTGATTCAAAGTTCAATTGATATCTAAAAGAAATACCTTTCCAGGCATGTATCGTTCACACTCTAATTCAAAGTACAACTCAAATGGAATACGTTTAAAGTTGTGTCAAAAATTCTGGCAGATTGACATCTTGTGTTCGTCAATTAAACCCTAAGTCATTCAAGATTCATGTTCTTCATCCAATAACTCATATAGATTCCATGTTAATCATAAAATATATTCAAATTTCATTTTATCTTTACTTAGGGATATATAATACACCTATTTCTTACTTTGAATCTCAGCTAAGTATTCCATTAACAAAACCCTATTTTCACCCATTTATACCCAAAAACGAATTTTGATTTACACATCACTATGATATGAATTGATTATCATCAATTTAGAAATCACAACAGTTAACCACTTGCCTAGAATTGTTCGTAGTGTCTGATCCGTTGATGTAGTCCCTTAATTTGGCTCCAAAATCCCCAAATTGGCTCTTGATTTGCTTTCCCCCAAATTTCCTCTCAAACCCTAGGTTTAGAGTTGTGTTGACTGTCGTTCCCTAATCTCTCAATTAGGTTAAAAACCCTCAATCCCGTTTTTGGCCATCTAGACCTAATTAATATGGCCTAACTCACCCTGTGTGGGCCCGGCTATGCCCAAAAATACCCCGAGACCCAATTACTACCCCCAAGTACTCTTTTCTGACTATCTCTACCCATCCGGACGCAACCGCGGACTCGGAACTATCATCCGAAATACTTTTTATCATTTCCAAATTACGACCTCAAAATGCGACACATGAGATTTCGAACCATTAAACTTAAAATTCGCCAATTATAAATAATTCGGCTCATTCAATTAAATTCTCCAACTCATGAATTTAAGTTTCTCCAATTTAAATTTTTTTACAACTCCCAAAATAATTAAATATTAAATCCTCAAAATTACGGGGTGTTACATCCTCCTAGGTCACATAATATGTAGATGACTAGATTGGTAGGAGAACGCCTCACAAAGCTCAAGTATACATGTGAAGTTAAAATTTTAAGAGAGCTCGTGCATTTGTGAATTGCGGCATATAAAAATAGAATCCATTATAGCAACACAAAATCTAACTACTCCATATAAGCATCATAAAGAACATTTTAAGGATTGACAATCTTAACCAAAAGTTCTAGCCACATGGTAGCGAGAAAGAAGGGATTCAAACACAAGTATATGCCACATAAAGTGTGTTAAACTAAAATACATACAATAAAAATCTTTTTGAGTTTTTGAAATTTTTAACAAAACAAAAAAAAATTTTACTCAAAAGACAATTAAAAATCATTTGTATTTTTCATTAAGCCTAAATTACTAAAAGGTGAACCACAAATGATAAACAAAAATCTTTTTGTATTTTTCATTTAATGCTAACTAAAATGAAAGAAATATAATACAAAAGATAAACAAACATCATAATTCTAGCATGAGATATGAGATAAAGCAATGACTAGAAAATGACTAAACATGCATACAACTAGCAAGGATATATGATATGAAGCATAAATAGCTAGAGTATGCAAACATGCAAGCAGTCACCCATAAGATATAGCATGTGGGGATTCATGTGCAAGCATGCGAGAATCAACAAGTCTAACATCTAGTTCCTCTAAAAGATATTTCTTAACCCAAATGGATGTGTATCTACAATGTCGAGATTTGGAAACAAATGAAATACTATATTTAAACTTCCTAGAACATCTTCTAAGATCAAAACAAAAGGACCTAAGATGACCTTTCCTACCACATTGAGAACATGTGCAAACTTGAGGAAAGTGACCCAAGATGTGATATTTTCTAACTTTCTTGGACAAAGTTGACCCTCTAAAACAAACAATGGTTTTAGCCTTAGATAAGGAAGCATTAGAATATGATGAGCTAGAACCACTACAACAACTACTCGAGTCCTGTAAATCATTTTTCATTTTTAAAATTTCAAACTCAAGTAATAAATTAGACTCCTCAAATTTACGGTACTCCTTCTTTAAATTTTCTATAACTCCTAGAAGGTTATCACGCTCCCCCTCAAAGTGAGCAAACTTGTCCCTAAGAGTCTTTTCTCGACTATCACTTTCTTTCTTGGACATTTCTAAAATATTAAATTTGTAATTTATGTCCATGAGCTTTTTATGAAAAATATCTTTTTGAGATAGTGAGGTTTGTAAAAGTTCAATTCTAATTCTTTTTGCAAATCTCAAATTTAATTCTCTTAAATTTTCATTACACTTATTAAGCCCATTAAATTCCTCTCGAATATCAAAAACTTCATTATCATTAGAAATGGATAAATTATCATTAACACGTCCCATCGAGAGATACAAAACAAAAATGAGAGTGAGTAAAAAATGAACCACCTAAAAATAAAAGGAGCACAAAAATTATAAAAGCCGAAAAACGGATCTTTAACGCGATAAATTAGCGCTCGGGCTCTGATACCACTTGATGGAAATAGTGACCCCCAATTTTAAAAACTTTCACATTAATTTCTTATAAGTGCGGAATAGAGATGGTTCAACTAAACAACTACATAAACTAAAAATTAATTTCTTCACAAATTAAAACTAAAGTAAAACAAATTTTAATTTTCTTAAAATTAAAATTATATTAAAAATTAAATTTGTGAATTTTTACTTTAAGCCCAAAAATAAATTCAATCCAATTCCTAAAAATTTGCCTAACGTTAAATATTTAATTTTTGCAAATTTGGACAAACCAAATTTTACCAAATTAAGGTTGATGACTTGAATTAAATTAATTAAATTATACCCAAACTAATTTAGCACCAAATTAAACAAGAGTAGTGAATTAAATCATATTTTATCTTTTAGTCCTAAGCATGCGTTCTAGGTGATTTTCCAAGATAAAATAAATTCACAACATACTACGCCGTGATGTACGAGGAAAACCCACAACGGGAAAAATATCGGATGGCCAAAGATGCTCACCTCGTGCATTCTAAGGGAAAACTCCTCAGTCAGTCAACTCAATTACAATCAATCAAAGAAGATCACTTCATAGGATTCGAACCTATGACCCTCCGTACCCAAAACAGATGCGCTGACCAGACTACGCTACACCTCGTCTCACCACCTCGGAGCATATAGATCCACCCGATCGAACTCAAACTGAACTCGCCCATTCTTTTGGGCACAGGGACGCGAGAATCAATCCAAGTAATCAACCGCTTTTTTGAATCTGCCTCCAGTAAGATAGGGTGACGTCAAAAAGCCTTATAGCTCAGGAGAGCTCACATTTTTTTGCTTACTCTTTCCTTTCACTTGAATTTCAAAATCTAGCTCGCTCCCCGCCTTTGGACCCTTTGCCCGCTTAGAAGTGGATTCGAACCACTGACACAAGTATTTTCAATCCTTTTCTCTAACCAGCTGAGCTACCTGAACCAATTTCGTAAAGTTTTTGTTTTCTTCATCGAATAGCGCCCTACCGCAGTGGACGATCTTGCTCAAGAACCGAGAGCCATTAAGTCCAGTCCCTGGCCGGCCCTCGTTCGGTCAGGTGTTCTTCGCCATAGCCTTAAGTCCACTATGGAATTTTACAAATACAAGACAGATGACTTACATAACTCGACTCGACTCCCTTCAAGCCCCCTACGCGTCTTCTTGTATCAACCTCTACTTAGCCGAGAATCCCGGAGTCCACCGGAACCTTGGAATCCACTAATGAAGCTTTTGGGAAAAATCGTCAACCACACATGGTGCCTTTCACCAAGTGATAACGCCGCAACAAACACCAAACTTCTTCTTTGTGGAATGTAGAAGTAAACCCAAACAACTCTTCAAATGGTAGAGTAGAACTCGGTGCCAAACAAACTCCAAGCAAGATATATATGTAGAACTTGGATTAAATAAAATCTAATGGGTGTATAACTTGGTTTTGTTCTAAGGATGAAATTTTTTTAACAAATACCAAGGGAACTTTTTATAAAATAATTAAGCTCATAAATTCTCTCTAGGAGATGGAAAAAGTTCTTAGAAAAATTCTGGTCCCGGAGTCATTAAATTCTGTGAAAGAGTAGTGGGACAAAGTAGTGGGAAAGTGGAGAAAATTGCCAAAAATTGGCAAAATATTTTTCTGCCAGAAATCTCTTTCGAACGAGATTTTCGTTCGAATGAAGTCTTGTTAGAACGATCCTTCTAATGAAGTTCCAGAGGCCAAAAGGGAAAATTCATTGGCAAACTCGTTCGAACAACATTCTCGTTCGAACGACAAACTCGTTCGAACGACAATATCGAACGAACTGTCAGAATGGTCAAAATTCGATTTAAGCCCAAAAACTTTATTTTGAAGTTCTAAAGTAACCTTCTGAAAATAGAATTTGTTTTAAAATAATTACACCCAATAAAAAATGTTCAAAGCTCCTATATATATATATATATATATATATATATATATATATATATATATAATGCATTCATACCTTAGGAGATATAGGAACTAAGTTGATGACGTGAAACGAGGCACATGTAAACCGACAATAATGTTCTCTTGATAAGTAGACCGCAACGTCTACAACTTTAACATGTCATAGGATTAATGGATGGTCAATAACTCTATCCTATGACTCAAAAGTTTTTGTCCGGAATTGAGTCAACACTATATTAAGACTCAATCGGCGACTTGTGTCCTTACAGCAAGTAAAAATACCAACAAATCACACAATTTAACATACATAAATAATATTTCCAATTTGCTCGTAATGGCACAATTAAATTTAATTAACAAAACTGTCATCGTTCTCAACCCAATTATTTTCATCTAATAATTTTAGATTAATCAACAAGCAAACTCATTCAACACACAATAATCGTCCAGTTTTACTAACTACATAATTTTATGAGTGTGTACGCGCCCCGATAAATTATATAAAGTTCTACATGTGAACCTAAACCCAAAATAATCAAAATCCAATACCCTATCCTACGCACCCAAGGGTTCCCAATCTTATTTCATATTACAAGTTTTCGTAAAAATAGTCCATAATTAGTTCCCACTTTTCTAATTAAGGTTTCTAATTTATTTTAAGAAAATATGTAATTAAGTGTTTAGGTGACACTAAAAACGTATAATACTAAAGAAAGAGAAAAGAGTATTCATGCATGATAAAAGTTGAATGATGAATCTGATTTGACATTGGAATTCTTCTAAAAAATTATCAAAGATTGATTCTTGAACAAACTTGAGAAAACAACAATTAAGCCTTTAATAATTGCGATGAAACCTTGCAGAAAATTGGGAAAAAGGTTTGTAGATGAAAGGGAAATATTTTCGAGAAGTCTTCTAGAGGAAGAGTTGTGGAAAAAGCGATTTGAAGAACCCAACTGCGGATTAGTTTTAATTTATAACGATTAAGAGTTTTAATGCTAATAGAATTCAATTTAAACTAAAAAAACGTTTGCCCGTTAGTCAAGACCCAAAACTGTGACGAATGGTTTTTTAGAGAGTTTTACGTTATAAGTACCCTTTCTAGAAAGTTTTATGGTATAAGGACTCTTACAAACGGCCCAAGACTTATATATACTCATATTAGGTTTCTTTTAAGCTAGCTTTCTGAATTCTGAATTAATCTAATTAATTATCAGATAAAATTACCAGGTGTTACATACTTCCCCACAGGCACCGGAATTTCGTCCTCGAAATTTGATGAAGCATAAATGCGCAAAATAAAAAATAAGTCTTACATATGGCTACCCATAAAATGTCACGATCGGGCACCCATACACCCAATCATACACGCGTCTACCCCAGGATCACAAATGGATTACATATCCAAATTCTATATACACATAACTATGAAAATAACGACGTGCCACACTCTCTTGCAAATCACTACTCGCTTTTATCTCCAATAGTTATCGCAACAATTAAGTCCTTAACTCAAATCAAAAATTCAAATTGATACTAGAGATATATAAAAATAAATCGCATCTCCAAAAACCAGCTCCAAAGATACTCACATCAAGATTAATATTTCTAACCTCAATGCCAACAATGTCCTATCACCAAACTCCCTATATCCTAGGAACGCCGCTGACATGTATGCTAGAATCAATACCTTAAGGAGTATGAATCAATAAGGGGATTCAAATATCGATAACGCGAAAACTAAATGGACTCATAACCTAATAAACCTAAGATCATGCTCTAATACCATCTGTCACACCCCGCGTAATTCTAGCATCGGCCTCCATCAAAACTATGTCGAGCCTGAAATAAATAAAATATATTCCTTAGCATGTGATAAATATGAGACATGTAAAATTTATTCCATAAGATAATTATTAAATTGACCTCAATGAATATCAACCATTCATGCCATATAAAATCCATCACCATGCTAAACTCCAAATAACAATCCAATCTCGAATTAAATATGAATAAAATTCAATGAAATACTCCAAATGAATATCCGAATAAAAACTGGAAACAATTGTGGAACCGAATGGCCCACCAAATCCATAAACTGATTCTCATAATAAATGCGATGAAATGGGGACTAAATAAACTACTAAGTATAGAAATAAGTAGAACTCCAGCTGCACCTCGAAAATATAACTCCAAACTCCGATGCAGCTACCCCAATACTAATACCTGAAAAGCATGAATACACACTACTCTCCTCAATTAGGGTTCGTAAATCCAGATAGTAGCATTATACATGATAACTATCACAATATAATTTTTTAAACTAAACGAGATATATTAAATCGCATGCGAGTAAAACGAATTACTACTAAAGTACCCACATCTCTAATCCCACTGTTCCGATTTAAAAAATTTATTTAAATTAAACAGGAAGTACCAAAGATTAATCTTATTAGATTAACTTAATTAATTCATTATTATTGTACATCCCAACTTGGCCATACAATTCCTCTACGATCCTTCACTCACATTTGACGCACTAATTGTTGGACTCCCACTTAAGCTTTATCTCGTTCTTTGTTTGGTTGCAGGACTCCTGTTGTTGTTCTAGACCACACATATCCTCTCACTGTAGCCTAAAAACCCGATTAAACTATCGACCCGCACGTAAACGTAAGGTTGAACGCACGATACATCCCAATATCCAGTCGGTCTGATTAGACTGTTAACCCTTCACTTATTAGCCACGCCACACGCACCCATGTCATCATTGCCAACCAGTCCCATTAAACTATCGACTTTGGACTTATAGGAGATGAAAATTCATTTTAATACCCGTTTTATTATCCTAGGAATTAACTCTTAATATCTCATCTTTCTTATCATTTCATTTAATTAACCCCACCCTTAATATTTACGTGAGATCCTCAAAACACCCCTTAGTCCCATACCTGAAGGTCCCCAAAACACAATAATGACCTATTCTATGTATCTGATGGATTTCTATCAATAATCACTCCCTAATATTATACCTAGGCTAGCGCAATGACGACACAATACAAAAATGAACCCCACCACGAAATATTCCATTCGTAAAATTCTACACTCATTAGTCCCATACCTAGAAAGCATAAATAACACTAAGGCCTAACCCCTAGTCCAATGCCCAATATGCATCATAAAATGTAGGTGAGAGAAGAATACCTAACAACCCCATCATTCCTGCAGTAACAAGTAAAAATACCAACAAATAACACAATCCAACATAAATAAATAATATTTCCAATTCACTCGTAATGGCACAATTT
This sequence comes from Sambucus nigra, assembly GCA_949130495.1. NCBI lineage: Eukaryota > Viridiplantae > Streptophyta > Magnoliopsida > Dipsacales > Adoxaceae > Sambucus > Sambucus nigra. The sequence goes on from OX422209.1 coordinate 635,242,313, forward strand.
AATTTAATTAATAAAACGGTTGTCGTTCTCAACTCAATTATTTCCATCTAATAATTTTAGAATAATCAACATGAAAACTTAATCATAACACAATAATCCTCCACTTTTATTAACTACATGATTTTATGAGTGTGTACGCGCCCCGATAAATTCTATAAAGTTTTACATGCGAACCTAAATCCAAAATAATCAAAATCCAATACCCTATCCTATGCACCCAAGGGTTCCCAATCTTATTTCATATTAAAAAAACTTCATAAAAGCAGTCCCATAATTAGTTCCCACTTTTCTAATTAAGGTTTCTAATTTATTTTAAGAAAACATGTAATTAAGTGTTTAGGCAACACTAAAAGCGTATAATACTAAAAGAACAAAATAGAGTATTCATGCATGATCAAAGTTGAAAGATGAATCTGATTTGACATTGGAATTCTTCTAATAAAATTAGCAAAGATTGATTCTTGAACAAACTTGAGAAAACAACAATTAAGCCTTTAATAATTGCGATGAAACCTTGAAGAAAATTGGGGCAAAGGTTTGTAGATGAAAGGGAAATATTTTCGAGAAGCCTTCTAGAGGAAGAGTTGTGGAAAAAGCGATTTGAAGAACCCAACCGCGGATTAGTTATAATTTGTAATGATTAGGAGTTTTAATGCTAATAGAATTCAATTTAAACTAAAAAAAAAATTCCGTTAGTCAAGGCCCAAAACCATGACGAATGTTTTTTTAGAGAGTTTTACATTATAAGTACCCTTTCTAGAGAGTTTTATGCTATAAGGACTCTTACAAACGGCCTAAGACTTATATATACTCATATTAGGTCTCTTTTAAGATAGCTTTCTGAATTCTGAATTAATCTAATTAATTATCAGATAAAATTACCAGTCGTTACATACTTCCCCACAAGCACTCGAATTTCGTCCTCGAAATTTGATGAAGCATAAATGAGCAAAATAAAAAAATAAGTCTCACATATGCCTACCCATAAAATGTCACGATCGGTCACCCATACACCCAATCATACACGCGTCTACCCCAGGATCACAAATGGATTACATATCCAAATTCTATATACACATATCTATGAAAAATAACGATGTGCCACACTCTATTGCAAATCGCTACTCGCTTTTATCTCCAATAGTTATCGTAACACTTAAGTCCTCAAATCAAATCACAAATTCAAATTGATACTAGAGATATCTAAAAATAAATCGAATCCCCAAAAACCAGCACCAAAGATACTCACATTAAGATTAATATTTCTAACCTCAATGCCTACAATGTCCTATCACCAAACTCCCTATATCCTAGGAACGCCGCTAACACGTATGCTAGAATCAATACCTTAAGGAGTATGAATCAATAAAGGGAATCAAAGATCGATAACGCGAAAACTAAATGGACTCACAACCTACGAAACCTAAGACCCTTCTCTGATACCATCTGTCACACCCCGCGTAATTCTGGCATCGGCCTCCACCAAAACTATGTCAGGCGTGAAATAAATAAAATATATTCCTTAGTTTGTGATAAATATGAGACATATAAAATTTATTCCATAAGATGATTATTAAATTGATCTCAATGAATAGCAACCATTCATGCCATATAAAATCCATCACCATGATAAACTCCAAATAACAATCCAATCTCGAATTAAATACGATTAAACTCTAATGAAATACTCCAAATGAATATCCGAATAAAAACTGGAAACAATTGTGGAACTGAATGGCCCACCAAATCCATAAACTGATTCTCATAATAAATGCGATGAAATAGAAACTAACTAAACTACTAAGCATAGAAATAAGTAGAAATCCAGCTGCACCTCGAAGATATAACTCCAAACTCCGATGTAGCTACCCCAATACTAATACCTAAAAATCATGAATACACACTACTCTCCTCAATTAGGGTTCGTAAACCCAGACAGTAGCATTATACATGATAACTATCACAATATAATTTTTTTAAATTAAACGTGATACATTAAATCGCATGTGAGTAAAACAAATTACTACTAAAGTACCCACATCTCTAAACCATCCCACTGTTCTGATTTTAAAAATTTATTTAAATTAAACAGGAAGTACCAACGATTAATCTTATTAGATTAACTTAATTAATTAATTATTATTGTACGTCCCAACTTGGTCAGCCAATTCCTCTATTGTCCTTCACTCACATTTGACGTACTAATTATGGGACTCCCACTTATGCTGTATCTCGTTCTTTGTTTGGTTGCAGGACTCTTGTTGTTCTAGACCACACACATCCCCTCACTGTAGCCTGACGACCCGATTAAACTGTCGACCCGCACATACACGTAAGGTTGAACGCACGACACATCCCAATATCCAGTCGGTCCAGTTAGACTGTTAACCCTACACTTATTAGCGACGCCACACGCACCCACATCATCATTGCTAACCAGCCCCATTAAACTATCGACTTTGGACTTATAGGAGATGAAAATTCATTTTAATACCCGTTTTATTATCCTAGGCATTAATTCTTAATATCTCATCTTTCTCATCCTTTCATTTAATTAACCCCACCCTTAATATTTACGTGAGATCCTCAAAACACCCCTTAGTCCTATACCTGAAGGTCCCAAGAACACAATAATGACCTATGCTATGTATCTGATGGATTTCTATCAATAATCACTCCCTAATATTATACTTAGGCTAGCGCAACGATGACACAATACAAAAATGACCCCCAACCCAAAATATCCCATTCGTAAAATTCTACACTCACTAGTCCTATACCTAGAAAGCATAAATAACACTAAGGCCTAACCCCTAGTCCCATGCCCAGTATGCATCATAAAATATAGGTGAGAGAACAATACCTAACAACTCCATCATTCCCGCGAAAACAAGTAAAAATACCAATAAATAACACAATCCAACATAAATAAATAATATTTCCAATTCGCTCATAATGGCACAATTTAATTTAATTAATAAAATTGTCGTCGTTCTCAACCCAATTATTTCCATCTAATAATTTTAGAATAATCAACATGCAAACTTAATCAAAACACAATAATCCTCCACTTTTATTAACTACATAATTTTATGAGTGTGTACGCGTCCCGATAAATTCTATAAAGTTCTACATGCGAGCCTAAATCCAAAATAATCAAAATCCAATACCCTATCCTACGCACCCAAGGTTTCCAATCTTATTTCATATTAAAAAATTTCATAAAAGCAGTCCCATAATTAGTTCCCACTTTTTTAATTAAGGTTTCTAATTTATTTTAAGAAAACATGTAATTAAGTGTTTAGGCGACACTAAAAATGTATAATACTAAAGGTAGAGAATAGAGTATTCACGCATGATCAAAGTTGAATGTTGAATCTGATTTGATGGTTGAATTCTTCTAAAAAAATTAGAAAAAGATTGATTCTTGAACAAAAAAACTTGAGAAAACCAAAATTAAGCCTTTAATAATTGCGATGAAACCTTGAAGAAAATTGAGGCAAAGGTTTAGAGATGAAAGGGAAATATTTTTGAGATGTCCTGTAGAGGAAGAGTGGTGGAAAAAGAGATTTGAAGAACACAGCTACGGATTATTTTTAATTTATAATGATTAGGAGTTTTAATGCTAATAGAATTCTATTTAAACTAAGAAAAAAAGTTTGCCCGTTAGTCACGGCCCAAAACCGTGACGATTGTTTTTTTAGAGAGTTTTATGTTATAAGGACTCTTTCTAGAGAGTTTTATTTTATAAGGACTTTTCCAAATGGCCCAAGACTTATATATACTCATATTAGGTTTCTTTTAAGATAGCTTTCTGAATTCTAAATTAATCAAATTAATTAACGGATAAAATTACCTGTTGTTACATACTTCGCCACTGGCAAGGGAATTTTGTCCTCAAAATTCGATGAAGCATAAATTCACAAAATAAAAAATAAGGCTCACATATGCCTACCCATAAAATGTCACGATCGGGCATCCATACACCCAATCATACACGCGTCTACCCCAATATCACAAATGGAATGCATATCTTAATTCTATAGATGCATAACTCTGAAAAATAACGACGTACCACACTCTCTCGCAAATCACAACTCGCTTTTATCTCCAATAGTTATCGCAACACTAAAGTCCTCAAATCAAATCACAACTTCAAATTGATACTAGAGATGTCTAAAAATAACTCTCGTCTACACAAATCAGCTCCAAAGATACTCACATCAAGATTAATATTTCTAAGCTCAATACCTACAATGTCGTATCACCAAACTCCACATCTCCTAGGAATGTCGCTAACACGTATGCTAGAATCAATACCTTAAGGAGTAAGAATCAATAAAGGGAATCAAAGATCGGTAACACGGAAGCTAAATGGAGTCACAACCTATGATACCTAAGATCATGCTCTGATACCATCTGTCACACCTTGCGTAATTTTGGTGTCAGCCTCTACCAAAACTATGCAAGGCGTGAACTAAATAAAATATCATCCTTAACATGTGACAAATATGAGACATATAAAATTTATTCCATAAGATAATTATTAAATTGACCTCTAGAAATAACAACCATTCATGCCATATAAAATCCATCACCGTGCTAAACTCCAAATAATAATCCAATCTCGAATTAAATACGAATAAACTCCAATGAAATACTCCAAATGAATATCCGAATAAAAATTGAAAACAATTGTGGAACGGAATGGCCCACCAAATCCATAAATCGATTCTTATAATAAATGCGAAGAAATGGAAACCTACTAAACTACTAAGCGTAGAAATAAGTAGAACTCCAGTTGCACCTCCAAGGTATAACTCCAAACTCCTATGTAGCTACTCCAATACTAATACCTAAAAAGCATGAATGCACACTGTCTGGGTTCGTAAACCCAGACAGTAGCATTATACATGATAACAATCACAATAGAATATTTTAAATTAAACACGATATATTAAATCCCATGTGAGTAAAACGAATTACTACTAAAGTACCCACATCTCTAAACCCTCCCACTATTCCGATTTAAAATTTTGATTTAAATTAAACAGGAAGTACCAACAATTAATCTTATTAGATTAACTTAATTAATTAATTATTATTGTACGTCCGAATATGGTCAGCCAATTCCTCTGTAGTCCTACACTCACATTTGACGCACTAATTGTGGGACTGCCACTAAAGCTTTATCTCATTCTTTGTTTGGTTGCGGGACTCCTGTTGTTCTACACCACACACATCCCCTTACTGTAGCCCGACGACTTGTTTAAACTGTCGACCCGAACATACACATAAGGTTGAACGTACGACACGTCCCAATATCCAGCTGGTTCGGTTAGACAGTTAACCATGCACTTATTAGCGACACCACACACACCCACATCATCATAGCCAACCATCCCCATTAAACTATCGACTTTGTACTTATAGGCGACGTAAATTCATTTTAATACCCATTTTATTATCCTAGTCATTAATTCTTAATTTCTCATCTTTCTCATCATTTCATTTAATTAACCCCGCCCTTAATATTGACGTAAGATCCTCAAAACACCCCTTAGTCCCATACCTAATGGTTCCCAAAACACAATAATGTCCTACCCTATGTATATGATGGATTTCTATAAGTAATCACTCCCTAATATTATACCTAGGCTTGCGCAATGACGACACGGTACAAAAATCAACCCCACCCCAAAATATTCCATTCGTAAAAATCTACACTCACTAGTCCCATACCTAGAAAGCATAAATAACACTAAGACCTACCTACTAGTCCCATACCTAGTAAGCATCCTAAAATATAGGTGAGAGCACAATACCCAATAACCCCATTGCTAAGTAAAAATATTGATATGAAACCTTGAAGAAAACTGGGGCAAAGGTTTGTAGATGAAAGGAAAATATTTTCGAGAAGTCTTCTGGAGAAAGAGTTGTGGAAAAAGTTATTTGAAGAACCCATCCACATATTAGTTTTAATTTATAATCATTAGGAGTTTTAGTGCAAATATAATTCTATTTAAACTATAAAAAAAAATTGCCTATTAGTCACGGCCCAAAATCGTGACGAATGTTTTTTTAGAGAGTTTTATGCTGTAAGGACTCTCTCTAGAGAGTTTTATGATATAAGGACTCTTACAAACAGCCCAAGACTTATATATAGACATATTAAGTTTCTTTTAAGCTAGCTTTCTGAATTCTGAATTTGACGGTTGAATTCTTCTCAAAAAATAAGCAAATATTGATTTTTGAACAAACTTGAGAAAATTACAATTAAGCCTTCAATAATTGAGTTGAAACCTGAAGAAAATTGAGTCAAATGTTTGTAGATGAAAGGGAAATATTTACGAGAAGTCTTGTGGATGAAGAGTTGTGAAAAAAGTGATTTGAAGAACACAGCCTCGTATTAGTTTTAATTTATAATGATTAGGAGTTTTAATGCTAATAGAATTCAATTTAAACTAAAAAATAGTTTGCCCATTAGTCGCGGCCCAGAACCGTGACGAGCATTTTTTTTAGAGTTTTATGTTATAAGGACTCTTTTTAGAGAGTTTTCTGCTATAAGAACTCTTCTAAACGACCCAAAACTTATATATACTCATATTAGGAGTCTTTTAAGGTAATTTTCGAATTTCAAATTAATTTAATTAATTATCGGATAAAATTACGAGTTGTTACAGTTTGAACCCACGATAAACAACACCCTCCCTAGCTGAGCTGAAATTACAAAACACTCCCCGCACTTAACTCTTTTGGTCCACAAAATTAACCTAAGTCCGCTGAATTGACCTTAACCCACTGAATCAGTCATTTCAATCATTAGGTTCGTTGAATTGACCTTGGCCCCTGAATTGTTCATTTCAACCCTTAGGTTTGTTGAATCAACCTCTACCCACTAAGTCATTCATTTAAATCCTTACATCCACTGAATTGACCTCGACCCACCGAATCATTCATTTCAACCTTTAGGTCCGCTAAATTGACTTTAACCCGCTGAATCAATCATTTCAATCCTAGGTCCGCTGAAGAAACCTCGATTTGCTGAATCAATCATTTTAACCATTACGTCCGCTGAATCGATCTTGACCCACTAAATCGATCATTTCAATCCTTAGGTCCGCTGAATTGAAAATGACCCACTAAATCAGTCATTTCAACCCTTAGGTATGTTGAATTGACCTTGACCTGCTAAATCAGTCATTTCAACTAGGTTCACAAAATCGACCTCAATTTACTGAATCAGTCATTTTAACCCTTAGGTTCGCTAAATTGACCTTAACCCGCTAAATCGGTCATTTCAATCTTTAGGTACGCTAAATTGACATTGACCCACTAAATCGGTCATTTCAAGTCCTTGGGTCCACTGAATTAACCTTAGCCCTTTGAATCAGCCATTTCACTCTTTAGGTCCACTGAATTGACCTTGACCCACTGAATCGATCATTTTAACCCTTAGGTCCGTTAAATCGACCTCGGCCTCCTAAATCAGTCAATTTAGTTATTAGGTCCGTTGAATTGAACTTGACCCATTGAGTCGATTATTTTAACCCTTAGGTCCGTTGAACTAACCTCAACCCTCTAAATTGGTCACTTCAACTCTTTACGTCCCCCAAGCTGATCTCTACCCTCTGAATCGGTCATTTAAACTCTTTAGGTCCACATAGTTAACCTAGGTCGGTAGAACCGACCTCGGCCCTCTTAATTGGTCACCTTCACTCTTCAGGTTTGTAGAATCAACCTCGACCCCCTGAATCGATCGTTTCCACTCCCTAGGTACGTAGAACTAAATTTGATCCTCTTAATCAATCGTCTTTACCCTTTAGGTCCACGAAATTGACCTCAACCCTTAACCAACCACCTTCTAACCCCCATCAGTGTTCCCATTCCTTGAACATCGATGAGGTGTTTATCTTTTGATGACATCCTCTTATTTCAAGCTAGCACATTAAGGTTATCTATAGACACCCCCATCCTAGTACCCCCTAAGAACCTCCTTAGGTTTCTAACACTTCTTCTCCCACCATAGACCCTAGGTTCCACTCTGAGACATGACCTAATGGTCACGGGGAATTTTTAGTCCCCATTTGACCTCGGTCAACTCGTCGGCTAGATCAAAGCTTAATGAAATCTTGTAGGGCTATGAATCCCCTTTCTAATGGTCCAAATCATGCACGAATCGGTCTCATGGTTCACACGTACGTGTATTTTTACTCCGAGACCTGATCTAGAGGTCATTGGGAAATTTTGGGCCCTATTTGACCTTGGTCAACTCTCCAAACCAAGAAAATCTCAATGAAATCTTATAGAGTTCTGAATCCCCATTCCAACGGTCATACCGTTTGCGAATCGGACTCGTGGTTTGCACGAACGTGCCTTTTTACTCTGAGACCTAATCTAGAGAACACCAGGCACTTTTGAGCCCTTTTTTTACCTTAATTAACTCTCCAATCTGAGAAAATCTCAATGAAATCTTGTAAGGCTCTGAATACCCTTTCCATCGGTCTATACCTATACGAGAATCGGCCCCATGGTTTGCAGAGACGCGCCTTTTTAATTTGAGACCTGATCTAGAGGCCATCGGGAACTTTTGGGCCCCATTTGACCTCGGCCAACTCTCCAACCTGGGAGAATCTCAATGAAATCGCGTAGGGATCTGAATAACCTCTCCAAAGGTCCATATCGTGCGCCAATCTTCCTCACAATTTGCATGAACAAACGAACCTTTTTACTCTGGAACCCCCGTCTAGAGACCATCGGATGCTTAATAGCCCCATTTGACTTCGATCAACTCTCTAACTCGGAAGTGGCTCAGTGGATTTTGGTAGGGATCTGAATACCCTTTTTAATGGTTCCAGCTGTTATCGATTCAAATATATAGTTTGCATTTTATGCCCATTTTTTGCAAAAGTCCGTTCTGGACTATCTATAGGCACCCCAAACCTCCTGCCTATCGGCAGGGTGTACATTCCTTGTCCATAAAGACAGGAGCCATTCCGATAGTCAGGCTAGGATCCATATCGGTCGGCACTCAAGCCAAAAATATGGTTTTCTTATAAACCCCAAATTGGGATTTCCTCATTTTCCACACTTTCTACACTTATGCACAATTTCTAAAAAGAATATTAGAGGAAGTCTTAAATTAGGATTAATGGGTTAAACCCCACCCTCGGATGTTATCTAACTACGTGGACTTTGATTCCCTTTAGGCTACGTAGGCATCCTGGGCCAATGCTAAAAATTGAGTCATATTTTCTCATTTTATGCATTCTTGTACTCATTAGTATTTGTGAGTCCACGAGCTCCTATATATTTGTGTTCCGCTCGATATACACATTATTTCTTTCTCCCATTATTCACACTGCACACATGTACACACATATAATATTTTAGAGAAAATGAGAACATTATCATTACCCAGGAGAGACTGAAAGTGCAAGATGGGTGCCTCACAACTTTTCATTCTGTAACTTAGTCTCCAGACCCTTGATTTATTTGGTTTTTTACGCATTAATATGTCGTTGGATGTCGTTCTCTCGAGACGGCTACATTTCTTTTAATTGTTTCGAGTAAAATATGTTGGTGTCTCCATTTCTTCATGTTTATCCCCTTTTGAGTACGGAGGATTTATATCCGAGGCACCCTGCGAAGATATCAGGGCGAGTGGAGGAAACAGGACTCACATATCCTCGAATCACTCGTATGCGTGGGAGAGAATAATTTCCCCGATTTTCCTTCCTATCCCAATTTCGGGTCTGGCCTATGACTGTAATACTCGTGTCCTCGATTTTATGTCTTTTTTTATAAAAGTTGTATTTATGAATGAATATGCATATTTAATCGTTATCGTATCCTTTGTGCTTGTCAAAGTCAAATCTTTCGTAATTTAAAGTTTAATTCTATATAATCTGAGGTAGTTTGAAGGAGGGACTTCTCGTTCAAACGAGGCTTGTATTGACTTAAGTTTCATCCTTTTCTCATGCACACTGAGATCTCGTTAGAACATCTTGTTGGTAATGTCATTCGAACGAGGGAGCAGTCTCGTTCGAACGAGACTTATAAGTCGTTTGAACAATGGGCCCAGAAATTGGTCAAATCGAGTTACCCTTATGTGCTGTCGCATTTTGGGCGAGTGAATCGATGAAGTGTTAAGGTATGGTAAGCCTAGATGATAAAAAATGTGTTTGTCAAGTGTGGGCGGAATTTTTAAATGATTTTGATGAGGGTTTCTTTAAGTTATGAGAGGATAGAAGGGGGAGTCCCCTCCCCATAATTTTTAGCATTTCTCTCTCTCTCTCTCTCTCTCTCTCTCTCTCTCTCTCTCTCTCTATAAAATTTCAGAAACCCATCTTCTTCCCTAAGTATTTTCCTCCATAGACAAACCTTGTCACCACCTCCAAACACCATTTCCAAGCTTTGTCTATCATCCTCAAGTACTTATCAAGGAGGGAAGTTGACAGCCGGGGGAGAACCGTGGCACGAGTGTATAAAGATATACGTTGATCGTTGGAATCGACTCCCTCTTCTATGCAAAAACCTAAACTCGAACTACACTTGTTTTATAAGTATAGCGATAAGTCCGGGTATCGAATCCACAGGGAGTGTTCAACAAATTTTAATCGATTTATTAATTCAGGAATAAAATTTTAAAAGGTAATGGGTTGATTTTAAATAAAAGGGAAAAAAATAGGAAGTTAAAACTAAGCCATAATTAATAAAACAAGGGTCGGGATCGCGTCCCCATCATGATCTAAACACGTGGAATTAGAATTTCATTTCGAAAACATTTAATCAAGCATTTTCAGTTAAACATAAACATCACACATGAAGGGATTTTAACCCAACGATGCGAGATTAAACATTTAATTCAAAATGGTCACACGCGTCTTAAAATCGAATTATCTCTATAAACACTAACGTTGCGTGATAAAGAAAGTTAAACGAATAATAAACCCATTTTAATACGTGAGGTTTCGATTAAATAGAATTTTACACAAAACCTAATTTTCGGTGCTCGACGCGCATCAATGGCGGACACACAACCCAAACCCTATTTAACAACTCACACAACAAGAATAATTAAATTAAACAACTAATTAACAATTAAAGAAATAAATAATTAAACGACACTAATTTATGGAAATTAAATAAGCATGGAAAAGGAACAAATCTTGAATAAAAGGGAAGACAATGAATAGTATAAGAAAAACTTACATTAAATGGGTACACCAAAGAAAATGGAGGAGAAGGGAAACACTCCACGAAAAATTCCCAAATATCTCTAAACCTAGGTTACAAACTAAAAGAAAGGAAAATAATGAAGATCTTTTCAAATAATACAAGTGGGTTCTATTTATAGTAAGCTACAAAAAAGAAATAAAGAAAAAGAAATAAGAAAAGAAAAATGGGTAAGTTGCAATTAATTAACAAAAGAAAAATAGAAAAAGAAAAGGGAGGTAGAAACAAAAAAAACAGGGCAGATAAACTACAGGGTACCGGTCGACCGCGATCAAACCGATCTACTGCGTGCGAGAAGGGAGGCACACTGGAAAAGGAGCACGAAAAAATCAGAAAACCCGGTCGACCGTGGTGGCTGGGCCGGTCAACCAGTCCGGTAGAGACAGTCTCAAGAATCCCAGCCTTTTCTTCTAATCCCAACTCCCATGGTTGTAAAAAAATATGAAACCCCAACGCTCCATGGGCAACCCGAGACCCACCATGGAAGTAATAACCGAAACCACCACATTGAACCTGCAGTTGAATTCGGCAAAACCCAAAACCATATGTGCGTGTGATATGCTCAAAAGACAAAGACCCGCTTTTAAGGTCCAAAAATGGCCAAAAAGCTCCACCTCCATTAATGGTAGCAAACACCAAATCAAGACCCATTTCCAAAAATGCCAACAACCTCCATATGCGCTTGTGGTCAAAAATCACGTTCCAATTTCGGATCGAAGTCCTCAATTTGGGACGAACCCAATACTCGAGCAAAACCCGAGCCTAGGGCCAAAATCGCCATCTCCGAAATGGGTTTGTTGCAAAAAACAAGTTAGGGACACAAGGGGCATTATATGAATTGTTAATGAAAGAGAAAAGGGACATGGAGGTCATTAATGAAATTGTTATTTTTTTTATAATTCTTTTCCGATTAAAGGTCCATGTTTCCTTCGTCTGGACTCCAATTTATGAACCGTTCACGGCCACGTGAAGATTGGCCCGAGGGATACAACTTTCGTGAATACTTCGAGAAAAAATTTTGAATTATAAAATTACGAAAATGCCCCTGAACGAGCGAATCGTGACGAAACTTTATCAGAACGCGCCCAAACTTCATACTAAGGACTTTAATACCTATAAAAGCTCAATTATACCTCAAATAACATGTTAGCATATAAAAACGAAGGTTGTCTAATTAACGAGCATAATTATAGACATTAAAGTACGCGAGAGGGCTAAAATGCCTATGTTCGAGGGTAATAATGTGCAAGATTTTATACAAATCAGAATTAGGTTGAGATAAGCTTGTAGGAAGGACTTTAGAGTTATTTTAAAGAGATTTTGGGAGCCTTAGAGCTAAGAAAATCCATCTTCATCTTCTTAGTTGTCTCCTCTTCAAACCACAAGGTATGGATTTCCTCTTCTAAAGTTTCAAGGTTTTCTAGCTATGAAAAATATGTAGGATGAACCTAGATAATATTTAATGCCTAAAATGAAGATATTTGATGAAAATATTATAGTCAACAAAACAAAACCCTAAAAGGGTCTCTTATAAAGATATGACATTTTTACCTTGAAAATGGAAGAAAGTATGTGAAATTTACAAACCCATGATTATTGTTTTATCTAAGTACATTTTGAGGAATGTATAGGGTTGAAATCATCCTTCACATGTGTGGAATAATGTAGTAAGATAGGTAATGATGTTTTAGACTTGTTAAATCATGTTGTAATGGGTTTTATGAAGAAATGAGTAAATGAATAAAAATAGCCATAATGTATGTTAAATACTGCTAGAATGAATAAAAATGATATTTGGGGTCACATGGGATAATAGGGAAAAGTTATGGATAAGTGGTTAAAAATGGTCTTGAAGTTTTAAATGTATTTTATGTTGTAAAACATAAAAGGACAACATGATTTTTGACATAAAATCATAGAAAGAATGTCTGGGAAGAAAAAAATGTTGATTCTAGTCCCAAAATGAAGTTAAATATGTTTTTCACAAAATTATGATAAAAGGGCAAAACGACAATTTTGGAAAAAATGAGGGTCCTAGTGATTGGACTTCCTTTTTAGAACTTATCGGTCAGTTTTCGGTGAAAAATGAGAAAAATGGATAAATGGCACGTTGATTAAGTGAATGAATGATTTAAACCGTAGAATGAGAAAAATGATAAAAGGATGGATTAATGTAGACATTAGCTAAAATTTTAACACGCATAAAATGGACTCAAATGATACCGGGATAATTAAGGAGGGCTAGGATCACTGGGGTGAAAAATCCAAATCACTGGCGAGAGCATATAGTAGCATAGCCGGCGGTGTGGAGCCCGTTAAATATGCGGTTATTGAAAGATTCTGAGAAAAGATAATGGAAAACCGAAATGATAATGGTTGTGCTAGAAATTGAATAAGTAAGACAACCTAATAAAATGTTATAAAAGGAGATTAATGAATAAAATATGACAATTAGTCTCTCCACCCGAAAAGGGGTGGTGTAAAATGGTTAAGTGTGAGTATGTCCTCATCGCTCTGGTGCATTCCATAGTAGTTGCATTAACACTAGCTAAATTATTAAACGTTTTCGAAATAGATTAAAATACATGTTATATGTATAGTATTTTGTAGAAAACGTATAGCTTAGTATTACCCACCCTGTTGAGCGTTCGCTCACCCCTACTTTTAATGTTAAAACTCCCACCCCATCCCCAGGTACTTCGAACAGGGGCATAAAAAAGGACACGGGTAAGGCCCCGGAGGGAAATCAATGTCACTAGTGCTCTATAGTTTTATTTAAATCACCTCTTGAAATATTGGTAATTCGAAACTTTGAGACACATTTATTCGGACCTTTGGCCATGGTTTGTAATAATATAAGGATGGATATGGTTTATTTCTTAGTTAATCAGCAATGCGGATTAAATTGGATTTTTATTAATAACTCTTGTAAATTGACATGATTACTTAAAGTGGCCACATTTTTTCCAACATAAAAATGGTCAATTAATCCTTAATAAATGGTGCACTAAAAATGGTTTTTCTTAAGTAATAAAATTGAACTTCCCCTACCCCTTTAACTCCTTCACTCGGTTCGGGTTGATCCAATGTTGACCCAAATCTGGGTCGGGGCATTACAATGCCAGAGGAATTCAACCCGTATGGTCACAACGACCGAGGCTGATACATCATCATGGGGAGTTGTTGCACCCAATTAATTTGGATGAAGCCAATGGTGAATGACTACTTGCTAGAACATGGAACTTTGGAATTGTAATGCGATAACATAAGAACAATTAATATTTCTAATAACCTGGTGAAGTACTTAAGGACAAAACATATTGAATTAAAGCATCATTTCATTAGGGATTTGGTTGAGAAAAAATCAGAATTTCATTCATATTGAAAACCAATTGACCGACATTTCATAAAGCCTCAAGACTTCTCTAGGTTTATTCACCTTTGGGGGGTAGTTTAGGTTTGGTTGAAATTGAGAGATTGATGTCTATGTGAGTTAATGATGCATTTTGATACACACACACACACACACACACACACACACACACACACACACAAACAGGCTCCAATACATACCAAATATACATACTGATTTTTTTAAAATAGTAAAAAAAATAATTTTAAGCTTAATTTTTTTATATGACGTTTAAACATTTCAGGAGACCCATATAAAAAAAATCATCTCAAAATAATCCTTTTTCTATTTAAAAAAAATAGGTCAAAATTTTGGAGCTTTTAAATCACTTTAAAAGATGAGAAAATTTGACCAATTTTTTTTAAATAGCAAAAAAAGTTATTTTGAGCTGATTTTCTTTTATAGTTTTTTTTAGCCTTAGTCCCATCTACAAATATGTATTTAGGCTCCACTCCCATGTGTTTTTAAAATTGCAAAAAGTCCCATAACCACCCAAAAATCGCCTATAACTTCCCTGTAACTACTCATCATTGCTTTTGTAGACAATGACACTTATCCCATATAGGACCAACAACTAAAACAAATAAAAACATGAGAGTGGTGACAAATAAATCATTATAAATAGGACCTTGAAATGTTTAAATACCACATAAAAAACTCAACTCAAAAATATTTTTTTAATTTAAAAAAAAATAGATTTGCGCCATCAAGTATGTATACTTAGTAGATATATATGAACATTTGAGTTTTGTAGATATTCTATATATTCTTGTTGATATATTGAAAAAGCCAAAAAGAATTTTCTATTTATTATTTTTTTTTTATCAAATCTCATACTAAACATGCATAATCATTGGAATTGAATGAAAAGTTATTTAGTTTTTTATGAAATTAGAGTTGAATAAATTGTTAAATATGTTTCTCAAAATGATCTTTTAAAAAATAATCACGATAAATGATACAATGTATTTGAGTTTGATAAATTGAAAGCTTGTCCTCACAACACTACACAAATTTTGATGAATATTATCATTTCTATAAGGATGTGTGATTATATAAGATGAAAATCGATCTTGCATGAGTTTTTTAAAATATCCAAGGTCTATTTGTGAGAAAGAAAGTCATATGTCTTGATGAAGTTTAAAAGTTACTGTTTTAAACAATGATAAAGGCTACCCTTGGTATGCTAACACTAATTTTGAATTTTAGTATCATTAAGTTGGTGACAACCGAAGCGTGTGTGAAAATACAATCATCTACGAAAGTCAATATGTTGAAATGAGCCACAAGTCAAGTGTTGAATCGACATTAAAAACAATATAGGGCTATAGCTTCAAATTAAAATGAATAATTGTTTTAATTTAGCATAAACAATTCTTAACAACATTTGATGATGGTGTTTGAAATATATGGATATGTTTTTAAAGTTAAACTCGTGATCGTATTATATTTTTTGGTCATAAATCATTCAAATCTATCAATAAACACAATTTTCTATTCAGTCTTGTGTTTTTCCACTCTTCTTGTGAATACAAGCATAAATGATCCATTTATTACTATTATTGTGATTATAATGTGAAATAAATATGCTTACATTGCCTCACATACGTTGATAATATTGATTCTACAATCTTAAATGATTTTACGTATTTCTATCACGTGAAAATGTTGATTTCCAAACTTATGTGGTCTTTGATATTTACTCTTGTGTTTGCTTATAGAGTATTATTTTTTATTATGCTATTGATGCTTACTTGATTGTTAATTTTGTTCATTTGTGTATCTTATGGATGGAAGTTATGTTGAGTCCTCTAGGTTATAGAAAATTAAGAGAACCATATCGTGTTTAATGTTATGGCCTTGATCAGTATTGCCATATTATGTTGTGATCTTAAGCATATAAAATTTCTTTGGGATGATGATCGTATGTCCACAATGAAAGGAGATGTAGATTCGTGGCCAAAGCCCTTGTGGCAATATCTTTTGTTGTCCTTCTCAGGTTGGGATTAAGACGTCTCTCCAATTCTATCTTGAAAACTCACGCAGGTTATCGTGACCGTTGCTCTTCCTGAGAGGCTTAACTTTAGTCAAACAATTATTGTGACTATATTATACTTGTCGAACCTCCCCTCTGCTATAATTGGTTGACGTGTAATTAGAATATTTCCCTAGTTGAGGTCTATTAAAGCATGTCGCTCATGGGCTTCTGGATCTTGATTCTCTTTCATTATGATTAGATAGAGGGGTACTAAGAGATCAAATGCTCCTTTCTTGTTGACATTCAACATTATGGGAGCTTGACCCATGTCCTTAAGAATTCAACCAACTGCCTCTTTAATCGAGTTATTTTCTCATCCTATTTGTTTGAATGCTCCTTAGAAAGGTTGATGAGATGTGATGTGGAATTCTTAACAGGGGCTCCACGAATGGACTTTTGCGATGACAATTGGGCCAAGCCTATAAGGGGTATGTCCCCAAGATCTCATGTCACTGGGAGGTGGAGGAGAAGTAGAAGCAATGCCTACCTCGGATCGAACGTGATTCCTAACAAGGGAACATTAAGATTAATGAGCTCTTATTATGGATGAAAATTGGTATTTACAAGTTGTGGGATTTCAGTTTTCCTATAAACGACACCAAATTTTAAGGGTTATTTATCCTACAATAACACTAAATACCAATTTTTCCTACAAATAGAAGTGAAAATTCAAAAGGGGAGACAAAGATGTACATAATTCGGCAGGTTAACTTGATTATATATACGGGGCAGGGAGAGAGAGACTTGTATTATTTTGATGACAAGAAGACGATCAAAAGTGATAGAGAATTCTAGTTGAGAGGTCATGGGTACAATATTGTGTTATATCCCCTTTTAATATTATGGCTACTCAATTTATAGATACAAGATTCATAACTGCAAAACTACTCATAATACCTTTTTGGTGTAATTGATCTTTATCTCTTATCTTATCTTTGGAGCAGTTAAGTTATAACATGATTGTATCCGTTCATATTTATCAATATCCTTAGTGATTCATCTTTAGTTTGTCTGTGATCTCCGAGCGACCAAATTGAGACAATTCTCCAGGTTCCACGTGTCATGTCGCGTGGACCACCTGGCTCACAATCCCTCCAAAACTACTGTTTAATTTGGGATAAAAATAAATAACCTAGCTAAATAATTTAGTTATAAAACTCAAAATTTTATTATGTATTTTTTTACTTTACCCTTAAGATAATATTTTTTTAGAGATACCTCTGAATTTTTCAATAATTAAACCTACTTATGCATATGGTACCAGCAAGACATTATACGTGAATCTTAAATGTAACTTTTAAAAAAATAATGGACTATATCTAACAATAGATTTTGTTTGTTACCTTTATTTATTTCATTTATATTATGATGTCGCGTAGAGTAACGACTTCAAAGAGTTTCAATTCTAAAAACCTCCCCATCTTAGATGGGCCATCTACCACACTCAACTCCTTGTCCCAATCCAATCCCATCTCTAAATCTCCCCTATATATAATAGGACTCTTATATTTCCAACCTTCATCTCACCCCCATCTGTATTTCATATCAAATTTGAAGCCAAACATTACTCACATACTTACAAGGTAAAATTCCAACCCACTAACTAAAATTCATTCTTATATATACAGGTACATTAAAATTCTTGATACACTCATAAATTGAACTTTATTTCAGAGCTAGAGAAAGATAAAAAATGTGTTGCAGGGGAATCATTTGCATGTTATGCACATATTTGTTCATTTTCATTAGGTTGTATTCGTGCATTGGAATTAAGGCTTCAGGATATTTTAAGTACCATTTTTTCACGATTAGTTTCTAACTCTTTGTCTTATACGAAAAAAAGGAAGAGAACATATTGAAGGGGGTTGTTTTTAAAAACTTCTATGCATCACTGTATTTCGTTTGCTTCATGTGTGTAGGTTGTTCTGTCTTAATGGTATCATGGACTACACTATGAAGACATTCAGTTGAATATAGAGTCTCGAGTGTCTTTCCTTTTTTGGATTTGGGAGGGCATTAATAGTTTTAGGAGTTTTGTTTTTGGTTTATGTTTTGTACCAGAATAGCCAAAGGGGGAGATTTATATGAGAAAGTTGTATGATTGCTCATCATTTTTATTTATTTTAGCGCATTCCGTTACAATCGCATCATCATAGACTTCTTAATAAGTGAAGACAAGTTCGTGACCAGGCAACAATCAAAGATCGCATGCTTTTAAATCATCGCTATATTGATCGAAGAGGTAAATGATTTATGATTTTGATTTATACTTAAACATTTTATTCTAGGATGTTTATATAAATTGTTCAAGGCAAGTTTTTAAATCGTTATTCAAAATAAAATATTTTTATTTTTGTTTATTCTAATGAGAATAGGCTTTCGTTCGAACGAGAAGTTGAGTTGGTTAAAATGAACTTCAAATGGACGTCCAACGGGGTTTCTCTATATGACAGAAGTCCACCCGTAGTAGTTCATTCGAAGTATATTCAAACGAGAATATTTGGGCAGTCAAATGAGACTATATTTCATTTGAATGAAATAATATTTTCATTCGAACGAACCTATAGTTTTCGTTCGAACGAGTTGAGTTGCCTCAAAACTCATGATTTTTATAAAATGAGGCATTGAGAAAAAGTTTTATGAGAAGTTTTGGTGAGAATTGATTTTTCATACATGTCCCAAAATACTGAAAACCCTAGTTTGTGTAACACTTTTCTTTTCCAAATCAAATCACCTGATTTATTTATTGAGTTTTTTCTAACCCTAAGAGAACACATCCATATTAAAACCCTTATAAAGTGGACTCTCTATTGTTGGCTTTGTGGAGTTACTCCTCTACGACTGAAGAAGAAAGGAATATCAATCCCTGAGGTTGATCGGTGGATACCAAGGCAAGAGTTGCGTGTTGTGGGACGATGCTGGACTGTCCTGTTTTTTGTGGTAGACTTGAAGACTATACTGAAAAAGGTTTATGGATCTCTAAGTTGGTTTGTAAGTTGTATTTGTCTGTTAGGTTCAAACACAATGCTGAAATATAGATTTTCTCGAAAGCGATTTTTCCTTATGTTCTTATTGCTTTGTTTTTTTGTGATTGGATTTGAAATTATCTTACATACTCACGTAAAATTAACCAAGATAAAATTTGATCAAAAAGAAATTTTGTGTTTGTGTGTGTGACCTACTATACGAACTATTCATATAATCTAGACCTACTCGCATTTTTAAATCGGTATCAAAGTCAGTTACACTAATTTATTGTGTGATCTTTATTTTTTGGTTATATGGATAACATGTACAATATGGTACCTATTTTTTATAGCACAAATTATGCCTATTGAAAAACTTGAATGAGAATAGTACTGAAATCGATTAACGAGCTGAAAATAAACCACCTTGACTAATAATGATGTTATAAGTCTGAAACCAGTCACTTGTAAGGACATATTTTACATTGTCCATTTTACATTAAGTATGTCGTATACCTCTACACCCGTCGAAGAAAAAGTTCAAGCTCAAATACGCATCAAGACGGATCCGAATAATCAACATTCTTCATCAACAAGCCTCCACAAGTTTAATTTTTGTAAGGTTGTCTTTTAATTACCTTAACTTTTCATTTAGAGTGTTTGGATATTTTTCTACAAATTTTCGAAGTGTTTAGGGCTTGTTTTTCGTTAAAATAATTTTTCTATGTGTTGAAGCGGAGTTTAAAAATAAAATATTTTTTCGTTTCTATCATTCAAACAACATCTTAATGTCGTTCAAAGGACACTGGCTTGTCATGCGAAGTGGTTTGAGCGACATTAGATCTCAGGCGAATCTTTGTTCGAGAGACATAGCACTGTCGTTCGAACGACATGCCATTGTCATTCGAACGAGCTGTCGACTTAAATTTTTTTATAAATTTTTTTGTTCAACTCCATTTTTTATTAGAAGGCCTGATAATTTTCAATACACGAAACTGCGTTTCTGCAGAATTTTATCTTATTAATTTTGAGAGTTTAACTTTGTTTTCAATTCACAAAATTATCCCAATTACTTTATGTGAATTGATTTGGAACCCAAGATACAATCTTTGCTGGAGTTTCTCTTTTAGGAAAGATTTCCTAATGCTAATTTTGGTACCGTTTGAGGGAGGTGTTGGCTGACGACTGCATGTCATATGGGAGTACTCGTGGGTGTTCCTTCCTAATTCAGAGATGCGTGTTATTATGGGTTCGTTGCGATTGATTCATTGTTGACTCTATGATGCGTGTCTATGTGCGTATCTGTGTGATATTCATTACAGATTTTATTGTGTATGCAAGTTGCGATTTATCTCTACATAGTGAAATAAAAAGGTTTTCCCTTTGTTTTTTTTTCCTAAAATTTGTGTGTCATCAATTTATTTATGATGGTTTGATTTTACCCACCTAGATGCAAGAGTTAGGGCTGAATTAAAATTGGTTTAAAAAGAGTTAATTAAAATTTGGATCTTCGATTGACTCTAATTAAATAAATGTTTATTTCAAATTGGGAATTTGCAAACTTTGGATATTTAATCGGTATCACAATATCAAATAGCTTTTGAGCATTTACAAATTGGTATCAGAGCAGGTTACTCTAATTTATTGAGTATACCTTTTTCCGCAAAATTTTTGTGATATTGATTTTGTTGAAAATTTTGATTTTTGAAAAGTCATAATTTTTTCAATAGAGCACTTATATAATCGGATGCCCATCTTTGATGGAAATAATTATGCCTATTAGAAAGCTTTAATGAAATCAAGTTTGAAAGCAATTGACGAGCGTGTTTGGTTAATGTGTGAAAGAGGGTGGAATCCTCTCACAGACACTATTAATAATATCACATCTTTAAAACTCGTGTCGAACTGGACTCGGGACGAGTTTAAATTGTCTAATTTTAATTCCCATGGACTTAGTGCTATTTTTGGAGTCGTCACCCCCGATAAGTTCCGCCGTATTATGACGTCCACCACATCTAAAGAGGCATGGTAGGTCCTTCAATTGACACATGAGGGTACGAACGTTGTTAAAGAATCAAAATTATAAAAATTGACCACCCAGTTTGAGACTATTACCATGTTAGAGTCCAAATGTTTTGATGAGTTTTATACTATATTTTCGGATATAGTTAATACTAGTTTTAATTTGAGTGAGGTGATTGATAACACGCGTGTCGTTAGAAAGATTTTGATATCGCTACCAAAATGTTTTATTCCTAAAGTCACTATTTTGAATTCGTTGGGCACATGAATTCATTTAAGTTAGAAGAGCTCGTAGGAGACCTACAAACTTATGAGATTGACATGTTTCCCCAAACTATTAAGGCTAAGGGTAGAGGCGTTGCTTTAAAGACTCAATTTAGGAAGAAAAAGAAAGAGAGAGTTTGTGAGTCTGATTCTGAGGGAGAGTTTAGTATTGACGAGATGGCCATGTTTTAAATTGTTTTAAAAAAGTTTCTCAAAATGAACAAAGAAAATTCTTTCAATAAAAAATCTTTTGAGAAAAATAAAAAGAAAGAAAAGTCCAAAGACAGCGGTGAGAAATAGAGAGACAAAGATAAAGATATTGAGGAGGATTTAGAGGATGTGACTTGTTTTGAGTATGAGGGTAAAAGGGCATAAGTCGTTTGAGTGTCCCACTTTGCTTAGGAAAAGGGCAATAAAGTAATTATGCCAGACACACTTAGTGATAGTGACGATAAGGTGAATGACTCAGGAGATAGATCATCACATGGGATGTGTGTAGCATTTTTCGCTAGTCGGGTGGGTGAATCTAGTTTGTCCCAAGATGGTGAGGATACTTGTACATGTGAGAGTCCCGATGAGTTTTTGAGTGTTTCGAGTGGGGGTGAAAGTGAGAATGAAAGTGGAGATGAAAGTGAGCTCTAAAAAGATTTTAGAGATTTATAGACCGAGACCTTAAAGACTAAAAAGGTGAATAAAGATTTAAGTCTTAGGGTTTTAGATTTGGAGAGAGAGATTGAGGTTTTGAAAGTGTGTGAGGCGTCGGCGAGGCAACTCAAGAAAATTAAGGCTAGTTTAAGTGCGCAGTTGATTGTTGTGAGTCGGGAAAAGTGTGAACTTGAAAGTTGTGTGGTTCAACTAAAGAGAGATGTTGAAATATCTCGGGAAGTAAAGGTCACTATAGAGGACACATCTAAGAAGGTAGCAAAGATGCTCCTCGGTCCCACTTTGGGTAATGTTGAGAGATTAGGAATAGGTCATGACGGTGCATCCACTTCTAATGTTTTACCAGAGACGGTTCTCGAGTTTGTGATATATCCTTATGGCTCTCAACCCAACCCACCTAGACGGCCGATTCCCTTTAGAAAATTCCATCCTAGAGTTTTTGAGAGAGGCGTACCTAGGCCCATGTATGTTTGTTCACATTGCAGAAAGAGATGACACCCTAGGGAATTTCGTTTTAAGTTGGGAAATGTGTCACATAAATTTGTTCCACGTCATACTACGACACATGCACGCAGACATGACACTTTGCATGATCCCGAGAACCACATGAGAGAGTTTTCACATATTAGGGAGCAAGTAAAGTTTTTGGTCAAAACTTCACATGATTTAATGGAGTTTTTTCATAAGTTGTCACCACCTTTGGAAAATCCCTCCGCACATAATGGTTGAGGTTTAGACATGTTTGCTAGCATAGGATGATTTTAATGATGATATTTTATGCCTATTGCTAGTCTAACTATCATTTATATTTACGGTTTTCATTTTGATATATTTTTCAAAAAAATCCAAAAAGAATTTGTTTTTAAAATTTTTTTGGAAAAATACAAAAATATTTTCTATTTTTTGAGAAAAATTGAAAAGGGTAAAAAGATTCGATTTTGATAAAAAAAAATTGAAAAATCCAAAAAGATATTTGTATATTTTTTTTTTGCACCATTTATGAATGGATATTTAGGATGACCGAGTCACAATTTCATTCCATATTCATCTGATGATTTGATAGTGTTTCGAGACGATACATCATTTCATTTTGTGCTTTACATTGTTTGGAGCCATTGAGATATAATTAGTTATTACTTCCTACACGTTTGAATCATGATTTACTCTATTGCACACGTGCATGGATTTGTTTGATTTTTATTCTTGTCTATCACATATTGGTCGAGTGTTTTCATCTCAATCTTGTATTTAAAAATGAACCAACTGCAATAGTACGAGAATAATAAAAGTAGTGCATGTAAAAACCATTGCCCATGAGGAATTTGTTTTAGGAAAAAAAAAAGAAGAGTGAACACGGGAAAGGACTGCGAGAGGATAATAACTTCGTCGTGAAAGTCACCGTTTGAAAAGAGCCCGAAAAATAAGGCAATAAAAAGAAATATATGCCAAAAATGGGCCAATTAATTTTTAGAATCTCATTAGAAAAATAAAATGATTATTATTTATGAGGGAGTTTGGTTGGAAATAAATCAACAGGTTTGCACGTCCTTTGAAAAATTCTCGAAACGACATTAAATAGTTTTGGACGTTATTGGTGTGGAAATCATTTAGACTTTAATTTTTTGATATGTTTAAGACGATGTCATTTAAATTCAACTAATTTACACCTAAGGATGATTTTGATGTACATTCGTTAGGGGTACACATATGCATCGTGCACATTCGCCATGATTGAGTTGATTTGGCTATGGAATTGTTCACACACATTCATTCCATTTCCACAATTTAGTTATCTTAGTGTAAATTCATGGTGTCTGTTTGTTATATATTATCTTTGTTTGAAAAAAGTGAATTTTTTCAAAAAGAGATTGTGAATTACCTTCGAATTTATTCCTCACATGAGCGCATTTGTTATTCGTATTTGCTATGATTTTTCATGACACTCCGAAATTAGTTTGATTTATTCTTTTCCTTGTCTATTTCAAACAAATAAAAAGGGGGAAATTCGGAACGGATTATGATTTTATCGGTAAGTTTTGATGATCATTTGATTTATACATATGTTTGTATCTCATTTCAAACTCGATACGTCACGAAGGTAGTTGCTTTTTTTATTGTGTTGGTACTTTGATGATCGTTTGGAATGCACACAAAAATTATCGCAATGAAAGCAAAAAAAAATGATGTCGAAGATTTTTTAAGAAAATTTTGAAGACTTGCATTTCGAGTACCTTTTCACTTTTGGGTTCATGGGAGGGTATTAGCTTTGTATAGGATTTTTCATTTGATAATTCAAAATATTTTTAGTTTATACCGGCATAGACATAGGGGGAGATTTATAAGGACATATCTTAGATAGTCCATTTTACATTAAGTATGACTTATACGCGACACACGTCGAAGAAAAAGTTCAAGCTCAAATACGTAACAAGACGCATCCGAATAATCAACATTTTTCATCAACAAGCCTCCACAAGTTTAATTTTGGTAAGGTTGTATTTTAAGTACTTTAACTTTTCATTTAGAGTGTTGGGATATTTTTTCTAAAACTTTCCTAAGTGCTGAGGCATTGTTTTTCGTCAAAATAATTTTGTTAAGTGTTGAGGCGGAGTTTTAAAAATAAAATATTTTTTCATTTTTGTCGTTCAAACAACATTGGCTTGTCGCGTGAGTGGTTCGAGCGATATTAGATCTCGCGCGAAGCTTCGTTCGAGCAACATAGCAGTGTCGTTCAAACGACATGCCATTGTCATTAGAACGAGATGCCGACTTAACTTTTTTTATATCCACAATCTTTATTAATCCCCGGCAATGTCTCCATTTTGATCGAGAGAAAAAACGAGCATCCGTGCAAAAACGCTAATCGTTGTTATCGGCTTCCGACCATAATACAAAAAAAATCTAAAACTTTAACTACACTCTTATGGAGTATAGGGGAAAGTCTAGGTATCGAATCCACAGGGAATGTTTGATATATTTTAATAGATTTATTACTTCAAAAATAAAGTGTAAAAGATGACGATGGGGTGAGAAAGGAAAAAGGGGAAAACTAAAGAAGTTAACTAAACATAATTAAAACTAAAAAATACGGATTAATTAATATGAATGAGAGATAAGGTTAGAATACAATCCCCAAAACCCTAGTACATTCATCGAATATAAAAGCAATCGTAAGTTAGATAACTGATCAAACCCAGTCTTTATTAATTTCAAGCATTACATATATGAGGGTAAAAGCCCACATCAAACATAATCAAGAATAGAAATAAAGCGGTGTCGAAATAGGTGACACGCATGTCGTAGTCTTCAACACCCCAGTTACCTAGGGCAAACGAGGTTAAAAGTCCTACGAAGGTCTCAACAACTAATCAACACGATTAAATCATTTATTTAATTCAGAGAATCATTTTTATATTCATGCAAACCACATCGAGTTGGGTCCATGCATCCCAACCCTTAGAAATCTCGCTAGACATGATGAAACTATGAATAAACAAGGAATATATGTTGCATGAAATTATAATTATCTGAAAAGTGAGATTAAACATGAGAAATAATAATAAAAGTGTTGAAAATAAAGGTTACCAAGATTGAATAACAAGAACATGCAAGAAGAAATCAAAGCTTGAAGAAAAACTCGAAAAGCTCTTGAATTAAAGGTGCAAAATATGTAAATTGTTCCCCTAGATGTTCTCCTTGATTAGGAGCTTTTACATGAATGAAATCTGAATAAAAAGAGTCATAATGACTAAATATATAGGGTAGATGACGTTTATAAGAGTCCCCCAAACATAAAACTCTTTTGGCTAAAAGATAAGGACAAAATAAAAATCCCGAGATTAGATATAGAGAAACTTAGGGAGACTCGAGAAAATATATTTTTTCGCAGAATTAGGACAACAGAGGTCAGGATTGCTCTAAAAAATATTAAAATAGGGAAGGCTTTAGGACCAGATGGTATCCTTATAGAGGTTTGGAAGTGCTTAGGGGAAGATGGAGTATCATATCTTACAAAATTATTTAATATAATTTTAATGACTAATAGGATGCCTGATGAATGGAGGAAAAGTGTTTTAGTACCTATTTATAAAAATAAAGGGGGCATACGAAGTTGTTCAAATTATTGTGGTATTAAGTTAATGAGTCATACAATGAAACTTTCGAAGAGAGTGATTGAATATAAAGTGAGATTGAAGACAACAATATGTGAAAATCAATTTGGATTTATGCTTGGGAGGTCAATAATCGAAGAAATCTATTTATTGAGGAGATTAATGGAGAGGTATAAGGAGAAAAAAAAGGATCTTCATAAGATTTTATAGATTTAGAGAAGGCGCATGATAGAATACCTAGAGATATAATATGGTGGGTTCTACATAAAAGAGGAGTGACTCTTAGATATATTGATGTGATCAAGGATATGTATGATGGTGCGATGACTACAGTAAGAACTTCAGCCGGAGAAAGTAATGAATTTTCAATTATGGTATGTCTACACAAAGGTTCAGCATTAAGTCCTTATCTCTTTGCCCTTGTTATGGATGATTTGACTGGACAAATACAAGATGAGGTGCCATGGTGTATGTTATTTGTAGATGATATTGTTTTAGTGGATGAGACTAAGACGAGGATTAATGCTAGGTTAGAATTATGGAGAGAAACTTTAGAAACAAAAGGATTTAAAACAAGCAGAACTAAAACAGAATATGTGGGGTGTAATTTTAGTAGTAATAGGATGACAAATGGATATGTGGTAAAATTGGAGGGTCAAGAGATACCTAGAAATGATCATTTTTGTTATTTAGGATCGATTGTCCAAAAATATGGAGATATTAGTGATGATGTTACTCATAGGATTAGAGCAGACTGGGGTAAGTGGAGACGTGCTACCGGCGTTTTGTGTGATAGGTGTATACCTTTGAAGTTAAAAAGAAAATTTTATAGGACGTCCATTAGACCCACCATGTTATATGGGATAGAGTGTTGGGCAATCAAGAAACAAAGTGTGCAAAAAAATGAGTGTGGCAGAGATGCGAATGCTAAGATGGATTTGTGGTAAAACTCGTAAAAATGAACAAATTCGTGAAACGGTAAAAGTAGCTCCTATAGAAGATAAATTGAGATAAAATTGGCTTAGATGATTTTGTCACGTCAAGCATAGACCAATGGATGCTCCTATAAGGAAGAATGCTTTAGTTAGTATTGATGGTAACACAATGGGTAGAGGTAGGCCTAAATTGACTTGGTGGGATATTATAAAAAAGAACATAATTTCAAGTGGTTTAACACAAGGAGTAGAGTGATTTAGTTAGGGCTGAATTAAATTCTTGAGCCTAACACAATGGGTAGAGGTAGGCCTAACACTCTACTCCTTATTTAATTCATGTAGTCGACCCCAAATAATTGGAAAAAGGCTTTATTGAGTTGAGTTGAGTTTTGTCCAATTCCATTTTTCATTAGAAGACCTGATAATTTTTAATACAAGAAACTGCGTTTCTGCAGAATTTTATCTTCTCAATTTTGCGAGTTTAACTTTGTATTCAATTCACAAAATCATCCTAATTACTTTATGTGAATTGATTTGGAACCCAAAATACAATCTTTGTTGGAGTTTCTCGTGTAGAAAATATTTTCTACTGCCGATTTTGGTACCGTTTGAGGGAGGTGCTGGCTGACGACTGCGTGTCATTTGGGAGTACTCGTGGATGTTCCTTGCTAAATCAGAGTTGTGTGTTCTTGTGGGTTCGCTGCGGCTGATTCATTGCTGACTCTAGGCTGTGTGTCAATGTGAGCATCTGCGTGATATACATTGCAGATTTCATTGTGTATGCAAGTTGCGATTTATCTCTACATAGTGAAATAAAAAGTTTTTCCCTTTGTCAGCAATTTATTTATGATGGTTTGATTTTACCCACCAAAATGCATGTGTGAGGGCTGAATTAAAATTGGTTTAAAAAGAGTTAATTAAAATTTGGATCTTAGATTGACTCTAATTAAATAAGTGCTCATTTCAAATTAGAAATTTGCAAACTTTGGATATTTAATGGGTATCACAATATCAAATAGCTTTTGAGCATTTACATCACTTTTTGGCCCGAGAATGATTTTTAATGGAGTAAGGGAATCAAAGAGTTTGTTTGTTACGTTTTATTTGTTAGAGTAAGGGATTCAAAGAGTTTCAGTTCTAAAAAACTTTCCATCGACCATACTCAACTCCTTGTCCCAATCCAATCCCGTCTCTAAACCTCCCCTATCTATAATAGGACTCTTATATTTCACCCCATCTATATTTCATATCAGTATCGGATCCAAACGTTATTCACATACTTACAAGGTAAAGTCCCAACCCACAAACCAAATTTCATTCTTATATATACACGTAGATTAAAATTCTTGATACACTCATATATTGAACTTTATTTCAAATCTATATAGAGAGAGAAAATATGTGTTGTGGGGGAAGAATTTGCATGTCATGCACATGTTTGGTGTTGGTGGTTATAGCCATCGGGCTAATGTTCGGATTTGGAGTTTTCAAGTGTGGGTTTTAGATGCTAGAGAATATTTTGCATTATTGTAGCGATGATGAGAAGAAATCTGATTCTTCTTCTGGGAGTTGCTTCTGGGGTTTTGGTAATTGAATTTTTTACGGCTGCTGCATGACCTCTTGTTTAACTTTTATGGGGAACTCATGCAAAGGTTTGAGATTATCAAAAGAATAAAAAGTTTCACGATGGAATAAAAAATTGCGTGCGATTTTTATTAATTGGTCCTCTTTAGTATATATGCAGTGAAGTATGTCATATTGGTTTTTGTTTCCTTTAACAGGTTCAATACAAAAAATATTTTTACTTTAATAGATTCTATTAAAATATATATAGTGAATATTTAAGTCCTTTAAACATTTTTTAATACACATTTAATCCAAACATTTTGTTTCAAAAAGTCCTTCAAACATCCATTTAAGTAATATTCTCTTCTTCTTTTTTAAAGTCCGCACTAGCAGCACGTGAACTTTTTGGAACAAATAAAAAGACTTGAAATAAACGTGTATTAAAAAATGTTCAAGGGACTATTTGGTATATGCCTCGATATTTAATACATGTGTAATAAGACTTGAGAAAAAATTATTTTGAAATGACCGATGATGACAAGTTTTATGTAAATAAGACTTATCGTCTTAATTTCAAATTAATTTTGTGTTATTTTGTATCTTATCTAGAATTGACACCTGATAAGAAGCTTTTTGGGTATATCGTTGTCTTCAAAAGTCACTCTCAAAATTTCCTTGAGTACCTACAAAACTTGTCTAAAAATAATTCGTATTGCGGTAAGTACAGGTATTAATCCAACTTCCAAGATGAAACAATCAATGTGAAAACTTGCAATTCAAATATATTTTTTTATTGAAATATTTTTTTATATATATTTTTTTAAAACAATTTCAAGGGAAAAGTTACTACTAAATGCTAAAACTATAAAATGACTAAAAAAGAATGTGCAACCGAGTGTGACATAATGTGAGAAAGTCAAGAGATGGGATTACACTGCATTTTCAATTATTTTAATTTCTCAATTTATTAATTTGAAATATTTCGAGATAATATTAAATCGATAATCTAACTCTCGTTAAAATTATAAATTTAATAAAATATTTTTCAGAAAATTAATTTAAAAATGTCACACAATGAAAAATAGGACTACACTATTTTCAGAAAACTACCCGCTAGGATCAATTTAACGAAAACAATATCAATCCTCACATTTTAAAACCGAATTAATATTCAAATATCGGAAAAACCTATCTCTAGTTCGATTCCTAAATTCAAACATTAATTTGTTCAATTAATTTACTAACTCTCGTTACATAAATTAATTGGTGACAGCTTAAAATTAATTTACCTAGAAATATAAAATTAATGAAACCAATTAATTAAATTAACATCATTTGCAGTGCATACCACCCCTTGAACGGGGTGTTTAGCCAAACATTCTCATATTAGAATAAACAACATTCAATAACATAGCAAGAATGAAAAGGAAAGGGAAAGAAATTCAATACGCAAATTTTCCTTGTCGAACTTGTTCATGAAAGTGCGTCTCAATCTTCTCACAAATTCAGCACTTGATTACACCAAAAAAAATAAAAACAAACCTACGAATGTATTCCAAACTAAACTAATTTTTTTTTGAATGTTTTTATGTACCTACTATGTACATATTATACACACTATTTCTCTCTCTCTCTCTCTCTCTCTCTCTCTCTCTCTCTCTCTCTCTCTCTGCGTCTATTCTTTTTCTGATATGAGAGTCTCCTTCTAAATGAGCTCATTCCCCTTTGTTTTATAACCCACGTATTGTTTTTTCCTTGAGAGATTTTGTGGGATTTGGAGATGGCCAAGTCAAAGGTGGGTTTTGGAAGATAAGGTTTGATATGGGTAAGGGTACTATTTTGGTGGAAGAGATAAGGTTGAAGATTGCCATGGTGGGTTCGGTTTGGGGCTTTGGTCGCTGCTGATAGGGTCGGATATGGGGTAAGGTCCGGTTGGGTCAAAAGGTGTTTTCGGGTTGTGCTTGATTCGTGGCTGGTCAGCTGGGCAGGCCGCCGTCGATTTGGTTAGGCCACCACCAGCAGGTGGTGGCCGGAGTTATAAGGGGTCTGGGGTCAGGAAGGATGGCAGGTCACGGGTCAGGCGCCAGGGGGTCCGAAGTTCGGGGTTCTCGCCGGAGATGGGGCTTGGTCCGGCCAGAGGAGGTTTGTGGCAGTTGGATCGAGAGGGTTTGAACAGGTGACAATTTTTCTTTTTTCTTTTTTCTATTTTGGTCGCGGGTATGCCTGCGTGGGTTTTGGGTTTTAAATGGTATGGAAGGCGGCTGGCGGGTTCGGTTTTTCGAGCGGAGCAGGTCGCCGGTGGTGGTTGAGGTGGACGGGTTGGATGGTTTGGAGATTTGAGGAGAGAGAGGGTGTGAGGTAAGGGAAGATAAATAGTAGGTGGGGGTGTTTATGTTACGGTGTGGAAGAGTGTATGTGTTATGGTGAGGGTGAGGGTTAGTTTTAGGTGTATGTGAGTGTGTATGGTAGTTTAGGGTGTGAGTGGGTTATATGTTTAATTTGTACCCCTAAAAATTAACACGAACTAAAATAAAAACTTAAAAGTTAATAAACCTAAAAAAAACTAACATCTCAAAATAAAAATTAAAAGACACTGAATAAAAATAATAAATAAAATAAAATGAAAATAAAAATAAAAACAAAACTCAATTAAAACGAAAAAAATCCTAACTAAATAAAATAAAACTAAAAAATAAAAACTAAAATCTTATAAAAAATAAATTCCTAAAAACTAATCCTAAGAATAATAAAATTAAATAAAGATTAAAAATTAAAAACTAATCTAAATCAAAATCAAAATAAAGATATAGAAAAATAGAAAATGAATCCTAGAAAATTCTAAAATATTTCCTAAAAATAAAACGACTCAAATAAAAATGTAAAAAAATAAATAAATACTAAAGGTTACAAACTCAACACACAACGGGATCGGGGTATGGACTAGGCTCAGTCTAGGCTTAGGTTAGGGTTACGGGACTAGTTCGGAACATCAGAACTCTTCTAGGTAAGCTCAATGAGACTCTGACTTTGCAGTCTCTTTTGATTTCTTCGTTGCACTGTTTTAACCGCTTCTACATCGCAATTGAATGAATTTAGCAACATTTAACACCTCGACTGCGTATTGACCTGCAAAATGATTAAATACAAACATAAGATCAATTTTAATTAAAACGAGTGACTAAAATGCTTCTATTTAGCGTATAAAATAGACACTTTTGGGTGCTTATCAACACTCGTAATACTTAATTTGTCCTGAATTATGACTAGTACATTTTTTAAACATAATTAACAAATCAAATCTTACTGTATAGAAAAAGTGTGTGTGATTTTTTAGTTCACCTTTTCTTGATTAATCTAAAGTAGGCAAAGCAACTTTCCTAAGTTGATTCACTTTAAAAATGTAACTCTCTCAATTAGTTGCAGCATTTGGTAACCAAATCGATAATAATGACTACTTATGATCCATTTATTTGGAAGAAAGGAAAATTGAAAGTTGATACCTTTCTTTACATGATCCCTTTAATGGGAAGGAAGGAAAATTGAATTAACTTTTTATACAAAAAAGGAAGCAAACCGTCTTCATCTTATTTTGATTTGGATGGAAGGAGGAAAGGTGATTGTTTTTTAAAGTCGTCTTTTGTGTTTGGTAGGAATCAAGAAAAACTAAAATATACATTTTTTTGGATATATATATTCTTCAATTCAATATTTGGATGTATTAATATATTACTACAAGGTCAGAAGACTATTTAATGCTCATGTTTTCTTATTTTCTGTCCACTGAGTGATACACAATTTAGTGCGCTAGAAAGGAAAAATAATCTTTCCACTTTCAATTATATTTTTTCATCTTTTTATTCATTCATTTTTTATCTTCCTTTCACCAAACACGGGTGTTTTAGCAATTCAATCACACGCATATTAGTGTCATGTTAATCTATTTACTTAACGTGACAATTTGTATTTTTGAGTTGTGTTTTAAGAAACGCAACACGACAAAGGTTTTCGAAACATAACCTATTTAAAACATGAAATGACACGACTAACACGATTCTTAAATTTTACACTTAGTTGAACATAAATAAATGCATATATAGGAACGATAACACGAGTAAAAACATGATTATCACAACAAGATAAAATTGACATGACTTCACGACCTATAATTTTGACACAAACATGACATAATTTTGTATAAAAAAGGACCAACATGAACTCAACATATTGTGTGAATTTTGGATCAATTTTGTGTCATGTCTTTGGATCTTCTCACCCGTATTTAAATTATAGTGACACAATATAATGTCATATTTTGGGAAACACATATACACATCTTTTATTTATTAGGCGATGTTTTGAGTGGAACCTCTTAATCTCCACAAATGCTGCGATAAAGAAACAACTCTAAGGGTATAAACAAAAAACTATTTTACAAGTCAATACTCGATCTATAGATACTAGTAAAATAGATAAAAACTCATTTTCAAACCCCAAAATCAAGTCATATTGCCAGTCGTGCATTGGCATTAAGGCTTCAGGATATTTTAAGCACTTTTAAACTTCATACAACTAAAGTTAATATGAGTATAAATATGGATTACGAAATCAAAAACATCACATTACTTTAGAAATAAAAAAATTGCATACTGTTAAGAAAAAAGGCATTCACTTGTACATATTTAAAAAATAAAGTCAGTGTTGCCGATAAGAAGCTTTTTGGGTATATCGTTGTTGTACGGTCGTTGTCTTCAAAAGCCACTCTCAAAATTCCCTTGAGTACCTATAAAACTTGTCTAAAAATAACTCGTATTGCGGTAAGTACAGGTATCAATCCAACTTCCAAGGTGAAACAATAAATGTGAAAACGTGCAATTCAATTTTTTTATGAAAATCTTTTTTTATTATTATTATTTTTAAAACAATTTCAAGGGAAAAATTTATTAACAAATGCTAAAAATTATAAAATGACTAAATAATGAAAAAGAATGTGCAACCAAGTGTGAAATAATGTAATAAAGTCAAGAGATGGGATTAAACTGCATTTTCAATTATTTTAATTTCTCAATTTATTAATTTGTAATATTTCGAGATAATATTAAATCGATAATCTAACTCTCGTTAAAATTATAAATTTAATAAAATCTTTTTCAGAAAATAAATTTAAAAATGCCACACGATGAAAAATTAAGAATCATACTATTTTCAAAAAATTACCCTCTAGGATCAATTTAACGAAAACAACATCAATCCTCAAATTTCAATACCGAATTAATATTTAATTATCGAAAAAAACTATCTCTAGTTCGAGTCCAACATTCAAACATTAATTTGTTCAATTAATTTATTAACTCTCGTTACATAAATTAATTGGTGACAATTAAAAAAATAATTTTCCTAGAATTATAACATTAATGAAATTGATTAATTAAACTAATATCATTCGTAGTGCATCCCACCCCTTGAACGGGGTGTTTAGCCAAACATTCTCATGTGTGCATAAACAACCATAAATAATATGTCAAGAAGGAAATAAATTGAAAAGAGAATGTAGAAATACAATACGCAATTTTTTCCACAAATTTGTCTTGAAGTGCACCTTGACATGCGTCCAACTTCTTCACATTTTTCAGCACTTGATTGCAAAAAAGAAGACTAAAAACTAAACCTAAAAATTATTCTAAAGCTAAACTAAATTTTTTTTGTATTTTTCTAGAACTTTTTTATGACCCTAAACTGTACATAATATACAACCCTTTTCTCTCTCTATGCGTCTCTCTCCTTTTTCTTCAGTTGAGAGAGTTTCCTTTTTAAAGTGAGCTTTACCCCCTTCTTTTAAAATCCTCGATGCTTTGTTTTGATTGTTGGATGAGAGATTCTCGGGGGATTTGGAGATGGCTAAATCAAAGGTGGGTAAAGGTCCTATTTTGGTGGAAGAGATAAGGTTGGAAATGGTTTAAGGCTCGTGGCTGGTCGGGTTGGGTTGCTGAATTCGGAGTTGGGCAAACTCGGGTTTCGGGTTGTGGTGGCGGGTCATGGCTTGAGGTGTAGTTCGGTTTAAGGCTGACGGGTATACCCAATTTAGGGTATTGGGTTCAATGTGGGTCTTCGCGGGTAGGTGACGCACTGGCGAGCTCGGGTTTGAGGTGCGCCGACCGGAGGCTGCTGCAACCGGGGAGTAGTCCAGCCTGAGGGTTGAAGTAGCAGCGACAGGTGGTAGGTTTAGTTTAGGTCGTCGGAGGTAGGGCACCGACAGGTGGTGTGGTTGGTGACGGGTTCATGGGTATGATTTGGACATATCCGAGACTGATGTTTGGGGTTTGTTGTGATGGATTGTTAATGGAGAATGAGATGAGATGAGAGAGAGAGTGGTGAGAGGTTGAAGAAGATGGTAGTTGGGTTAGAGTGTATGAGGGTGTAGGAAGTAGGGGTGAGGGTGAGGGTGAGGGTGAATAATGGTGTGTAAATGGGTGTAGGATAGTGTGGGTGTTATGTGTGCGTGTTTAATTTGTACCCTTAAAATAAAATAACACAACTAAAATTAATAAACCTAAAAATAAAATCTAACTAAAAATAAAACAAACTAAAAACAATAAAAAAATAAAAATAAAAAATATTAAAACTAAAAAAAAAATTCTAAGCTTATATAAAAACTAAAATAAAACAAAAGAAATAAAAATTTAAAATCTAAATGAAAACTAAAGTCCAAAAAAAAAATATATATATATATAATATAATAAACTAAAAATAAACTCCTAAAAACTAATCCTAATAAAACTAAAAAATAATAAAAATCAAAATAAAATAAAATTATAAAAATAAAATAGAAAATGAAACCTAAAAAAAATTCTAAATAAATCTAAAATAAATCCTAAAAATAAAATGACTAAAAATAAAAATCTAAGAAAATCTAAAAAGGCACAAACTCAATACACACCGGGCTCGGGGTATAGACTGGGCTCGGTCTAGGCTTAGATTTGGTTCGGGACTGGTTCGGGGTATTCGGAACACATCTCGCAAGCTCAGAATGGACTTCTCACTTCACGGTCTCTTTGGATTTCTTCGATGCACGCTTTTGACCACTTTTGTGTCGTAATTGACTGGATTTAACATTATTTAACACTGCGACTGCGTATTGACATGCAAAATGATAAAATACGAACATAAGGCCAATTTTAATTAAAACGAGCGACTAAAATGTATCTATTCCGGGTATAAAATATACACTTTTGGGTGCTTATCATTGCCCATCTTAGGCCTGCCATTGTTAAAAGAGGTGTCGATGATAACTATTTTCTTACAATTGGCAAGTATTACTCATTAGACTAAAAAAAAAATATGGAGAGGCGAGATTGGGCTCAGATAAATCAGAGCTGTTGGATCTTAATTTGACACTTGCTTTCTTGATCGAATTGAACGACATCAACATCCTAACCCATTGGGGTATTTAAGTGCATAAACACATTAGTAATAATTTCTAATATACTCGACGTCGAAGAAAATGCACAACTAGCAAAATAATGGGATGCTCCCATGTCAAAAAATACTCGTGTATAACTGTTGTAATATAAAACATACCCCTGATAGACTGAGGTTATGTTGGTCGGTCCGCTTAATAGACATTAAATACATGTCCATAATGCAACTTTGGGCATCCCTGCCCCCAATCTTTGGGTGGAGGCAATGTCAGGTACTGTGGCACTGGCGGTAATGCGTGGCACTACTGCAGGACTAGAAGAGCCTAATGATATCCCTGAGGTTGTCCCTGCCGAATCTGACCCTACTCAGCCTGGAAACCCTTAGGGCACCTCCTAAAGGACTCGTATTGCTCCCCACAAGTAAAACAAACTCCATAAAATGGGCAGTCCTGCTGCCCCTACCCCTGCCCCTGGGGTCTATCCTGCTATACCTCTGACCCCAACCCTACAGGCCCTGCTTGGGTGGCCCTGTCAGCATTGATCATTACCTCTTATAAATATCTTAGGGGTCTACCCTCTAGTACGCTTTTGTGAGCCTCCCTGCCCCCAGGTTCACTCAACTATCTCAAATGTCTTTAGCCTCTGATCGGATCTCACTTTATCCTTATTCGACTCTTTCTCTCTCTGAAAATATCTATGATCCTAACAATGCAGGAGTCCAACATCCACTACCTAGATGTAAGTAGTGAAATTCAGGTTGCCCATTAACACCTACTGGAACCTCCAAATCAACCTCCATATAAATCGATCTATCTTTCGAACCTCCGATCCCATCACATCTAGGGTAAAGTGCCCAAGGAGGTTAAACTCCCGCTTGTACTCAACAACAGTATGGTCCTCCTGCTTAAGCCTATCAAAATGGGATCCCAAATATATATGTTATGTGGGAGGGAAATATTTATCCTCAAACTTCACCCAAAAGTCAACAATGGCCATTGATGACTTATCCTCTTCGGTGGTAACAAACTCCCACCAATACTAACCATCCCCCTCTGAAGATGGCAAGCATATACCTTTGAATAATCGTGCCTTCTAATAGATGCAAGTGCCTCTCAACATCACGCTTCCACTACAATACGACAATTCGATCGATAGAACCCAAAACTCTGGCAGGATACCAACTGTAACGACCCCCATTTCTTCTTTTAACGGTTGGCCAGACATAATATGCCAAAGATGGTGCTTGATATACAATCTATATCATTCTCAGCATCAAACCAAATAAAATATTTATTTAAGCTAAGAATTGAAATCAAAACTGAATTTAAATTACTATTCATGGCAATAGTAGAATCCAACAATCACATAATATGAATAAATCCCAATATACTCATAAGTGTCTCAAACCAACAAGAAATAAAATAGACTTCGGGATTATGCCCATACAAAATCCAAATATAAAAATGAAATAACTGAAATTTTATACAACCTAATCTAGAATCAATGAGTAGAAGTCTAACGCGTAATGTGAGACTGCAAGGCTTAACTATCCACAGTCCTGCTATCCCTGTCTAGGAGCACTTAGGGGGAGAAAATATTTATAATTTTGGATCAGTGCCCTAACATGTGCGAGAATTAACTTACTAATTTTATTGTGCAAAAGTACAGTTAATTCAACGTGTAGATTTCCCATCATCGCTCACATGCACAACATATCTCACCCCTCGTCTAAAAGCAGTGCTATACGTATAACCATCCAAGTCTCGACAACAGATGATCGATGAATAATAATGATAATATAAGAATGCATTTAACATGATAAGCATGCTAAAATAGAGTTGTCTACCTTCAAGTTACTATTTTCCAAATTATCCGCGACATACTACCCATAAAATAATGACATCAACATCATACATACTACAAAGTATTGGGTCTGTGTTTTATAGTCTACATCTTTAGAATTAAGAAATTCTTCCATTTATTTTCATTAATAATATATATGTCTTCATACATACGACACTAAGGCGTTTACCAATAGTATTTTGATCGTGCTCTATCGATAAGTTCGTAGGAGTCTCCTATCCAACACGGATAACATAATACACATAGATTTGGGGAGGTACCTACATAGTACACCATTGCACGACCCATACCTAGTGGTGACACATGGACCCCAGCTCAACACTTATCTCTCATAAGAGGCAATGCTACGTAGTGCCTAAATATGACCTATACTACGCCTAGCCCACCTGTGTCGACGTGTGCTCTGGTCCCGAACACGTATACCCCGACCGATAAGATAGTCCACGAACATAGCTATGTCCACACAAAATATAGTTACATATTACCAAGTGTAAAGGTAATTATCCTAATAATTACCCCCATAGTTATCACGTAAAGATAATCCATAAATATCCTTAGTTAATAATTAACCACCACGTAAATTATTAACTTCCTTTTCTTTGTAAAATATAATTAACCATCTAGTGAATTTAACATTCTTTTTTATTGGTAACATCACATTTCCATTTTTAATAAATTACACGGTTATACATACACGGTCCCACCAACTCACATGGACTCCTAAAAATACCCCATGAATCCCGTAGCCTAACCCCCCAGGAGCTAAACCGATTCGGCCCAGTGGTGAACTTCACCCCTACTAGCTGCGTGTGACCCGATATTTTTGTTTCACTTCGGGATTTACATTATTCCATACAAATCCAATTCCAAAGGCTTAAACCTTGGGATAATCATTAATAGAAGTCCCCATGACTTATTTTATCATCTTATGGTTGTTTATACGTATTTTTTAACTGGGATTAAGTCCAAAATCACATAAATTAGGATCATGAAGGTGTTCGTGTTTATTCATTTCTTGTTCATTAATCTCCCAACATCTACTACATGTAGGTGTCCAAATTAAATCAAAATCTCAAGCTTTAAACAGGGATTAACCCCTTTACATATGAATCATCAAAATCATTACACTAAGGGTCCAAACTATGAATTTTATTAATATAAACCCTTAGAATTCTTCCACCCTAAGTTCTGGATTTTCTACCTTAACATCAAAATCAAATCTTTCAAGACTATCATTTAATATGATCAGCAAATCATCAAAGTTCCCTAAATCTAGAATTTCTACATGGGACTTCAATACACGATCAATTAAGAAGCAATTTGAACTAAATAAAACAAGCAAGCACTACACCAAAACAGCTGACTTGTCATGATCTTTGACCGTGACAAGTCCATCTATTCAAGGTCTTTGACCGTGACAAGCCTGGGTTGAAAATTGCCTTTATCACGGACTTGTTGCGGTCAAAGATTGTGACAAGTTCATTAGACTTGTCACGGTCCTGTCACGATCATTGACCTTGATAAGATTTGTCACGGTCAAACACTGTGACAAGCCCGTGACAAAACTAAAAAAATTATCACGGTCAAAGATCGTGACAACTACGTGACAAGTTCATTTGTCAAAGACTTATCACGATTTTTTATTGTGATAATTCAGGGCAGTATGACCACTGCCAATGCCCAACAATTTATTTGTACCTGTTATAGCAAAATTGTACATGCCCAAACAACATATATTGAAATAAAATACAAATCATGGCATATATAATCCATATCTAAATAAAATAGAAACGCAAATATCCATATCCAAACTAACAACTACCAAAATCAAAAAAAAATACAAATACTATCCAATATCCAAATATCCAAATAAAAAGATAGAAATAATTTCATGAAGAAGGAGCAAGTCCGAGGAGGAAGTAAGGCCACACGACATATGAATTGAGACACCCATCAGTATGTTGAGCGCCGCACTGTTCTCGTAACCACAAAGGTGAGTTTTTCCTTTCCCTCCACCACAGGCATGACGTGCAATCTTGCCTCAATGTCTTGGAGGAGACGTCCATAAATAGGAATATCCGGGAGGAAGCTCGAATCCCTCAATCCCCTCATTATCGGCTCCCCACAATATATGTCGAGTAGAAACACTCTTGGCCAATCGATTGTTGACATAGGTCGCTCGACAGGGGTCACGATGGGAAATGGATCATCATATGGCATCGAGTCCGTGCGTATTGGCGATGAAGTAGTGATGTCCTTTTCCTCGTCCTCATCCTCGTTTACCTCTACCTCCTTCTTCTTACCCTTACCCTTGCCCTTTCCCTTGCCCAACTGACACTTCATGAAAGCGTACATATCTAGGACCATCACCTCCAACCTTGATAGCTTAACGTCATGGATGTCCACCTTATGCGCCAACCTGTTGCTGCTTGTCTCCAATTCAATGATCCTCGACTTCCCCACCCACGAGCTCACCCCATATTCATCCCCTTATGTTCCTCCCCAATCACTTGGGTGAGTGGGTCCGTAGCCAAAGATGCTTTGTCGGCATTAGACTACGACTCATGCACTTCCTTAAGCTTAGCCTGAAAAGACAAAAAGTACACGATTAGTTAATTAAGTAAATAAAAAAATTATAACGTAATTAGAAAATAAAACATATTTAACTTACAATGGTGGCTTCGAATCTCGGGGCCACCTCCTTATCCTTGCCCTTTTTGTCTGAATTTCCACATAGGCATAGAGCCTATGTTGCCTACCCCCAGGGCCACTCCCCATGTTCTGAAATAAAATAATACAGAATTAGTAAGTAACGCAAAGTAATGCTAAATTAGAATAACTAAAATTAAAGAAAAATAAAAAGCTACCATCATAAGCTCCACATTGTCATAAGACGTCCGCCCTGAGTAGTGTATTTCCAAAATTTTCGCCCGATTATCCCTCCCCAATTGGCAAGATGAAAATTGTCTCTCGTAGGTCTCATTGTCGATAAACTTTTGCCACTGTGCCAAAGATATCGGCTCCTTCGGGGGGACGGTGTCACCCAATTCAAAATTCTTATCATGCTATTGTCAGATAAACCATATTGGGTCTTCAAACTATGCAAACCAACCATGGCATGTAAAGTTATTTGATCTTTCTCATAGCCAGAGTATAACGGCTGGCTTGCCTTAAATTTTCAACTTTGGTAGTCATCGTCAAGGTTTATCCCGATATCTTCATGAGCACCTAAACCTTGTACATCATCAGTGACCTCATTCTCTTCAAATTCATGAACTCCATAGTCATCAACTAAATCCTCTAGAATATTATGATCTAAATTGTCATCCTCCCCTTGTACATTTATCCTACTTATTGAAGGTTGTTGTGAATGCTGCTCGGGGGCAAAAGGAACTTTCGGTTCCCCGTGAAACCCAAATTCGATAACAAAATAGAAGAAGAAAATAGTAAGCGACAGAATTAAATGTGCGGAAATAACAAATGATTTTCTTAACCTTCTTGTGAGGAGGCTTAATGATTTTCTTACTCTCGCAAGCGTCATATACATTAGTTGGGAATTTCTTTGACTTTAAAAAATCCATTTGAGGTTCAAGTCACAAGTCCAAATCCAAATAGGCAAAGTTTTCAAAGTTTTTTGTGCCTTTGGAAATTTAGGATAAAATTTATCTTTCGAAAAGATTTTCTTGTTAATATGAGGCCTAAACTTATTAAAGAAATGATTCCAATTATTATTAGTGCGCTGCCTACGAAAATTTGTAAATCGCTTCACATTTTGGTTATGACTTTTAAAATGAGTACCTTTATTGTAATTACCAAGGCATTCCCAGTTTTGGTGACCAAAAACATCACACCTAGTACAGAAATTACTAAAAGTAGGTAGGTCTGAATTATGGTATTTTTTTTCTACATGCTTGACAGATTCATTACGAATAAATGAATTAGGAGGTCTATAGAGTCTCTTGGCAGGGGGAAATATTTTGATGTAGATGGTCCTACAAAGTTCTCTATGAAATTTTCAATGTCACTTTCATAATAACTTTCAATTAAAACTTGTTTTCCTTTATCCTTTTCAGACAACTTACTTTCCAACGGAATAGCCATTTCTTCTTGGGCTTTTACAAATAAGGTTGGTCTACTTGGATTAACTTTTTCAAGAGTACCCTCATATCCAAATCCTCTGGTATCACCCTTATATCGTTGTTCAGCAAGCAATTTTTCAAGGTCAAAACATTTTATATCACGACTACGACACATTTTGAAAGTTGTTTCATAAACTTGTTTGTATTTTTCAACTTGCAAAAGTGCTTCATTATATTTTTCTTCAAAAGAAGACAAAATTTCATTTAAAGTCATTATGTGAAATTTAAAATCAAGTGATTGTTTTTCAAAATCATTTTTGACATTGTTCATTTCAATGGAATTTTGTTGAACGATCTTATATTGATTTTCTAAGGTCTCACTAAGCATTTTTACCAAATTCGATAATTCTTGTCTATTTTGCAAAGTCCTGACATACAATTCCGAGTGATCATCATAGCTAACAAAATTTTCATGCTCATTAGTGTCCATGTGTGAATTGTTACTATCATCAGATTTAGTATCATATAAAGCACGTTTAGCATCAAATGGAGCAGTTATTTCAAGCATAGAAGGTTGTCTAGCTAACAAGGATTTAGCAGAATCAATCAAATCAAGTACTTCATCAGATTCACATTAATCTTCGAAATCAGTCATTCGTGCTAAGTACACATCTCCACAACAATGATAAACTTCTCCTAAAAATGCAAGGCAATTTGATTCAGAATTTCCTAACCTAAGAAACTGACTAGAATCTTCCATTAAAACAAGGTAAAACGAGTTTGACAAAAGTTTTGGAAAATGATCTTTTTAAGTTCTGGCTCTAATACCACTTGTAAGCACCGACGATGCGCAGGAAAACTATGTGCGGAAGTAAACGATTGACGATTAAACGCAATTTACCCACGAATTTTACCAGTTATTCTAAGAGGGACCAATTCAAACTTTTCTTGAATTGTTAACTTTATGAGAATGAATTTAATTTCCAAAGTCAATAAAAAGTCCAAATTATTATCTTTGTTAAATCTAGGTGATTTACAAAATCATAACCAATTCAGTTTTTGGGCGAGTTTCTAATTTATTTAAATCTACTTTTTCATGTGAGGTGATATGCAAAAAATGTAAAGCACGCAGTATTTATTTAACGTTGCAAAAACCACATTCCCCGAAAAAAATGAAGGACTCTCCTAAGAGTCAACCTAGTATACTTACACTAAAATAAAACTAAATAGGAACGATTATACAAACATGCAACAAGACTCAAAGCAAGATAAATCAAAACAAGCTATTACCTATCTCGACCAAGCTTCTCTCCGCTCTGGTTGCTCTTTCGCAATTATCCTCATAATGCAGCTCTTGTTCACTTTGCTTTCTTCACGTCTTCGCCTCCCCTCTAGCTTCCTTTTCGCAGGTTGGCTCAGTACCTATTGTGTCCTAGTTCTTAGTAAAGTATTTGTGTGTGGTGTTTTATCTTACATGACAAACCCACACTTAAATGTTACAACCGAATGCAATGCAATAATTTTCTTATCTCCTAGATATCAGCAACAACTCTTATGTTCTGTTCTCTTATTTAAATCAACCTTTCTTAATTTAACACTAAGTTCTCAAACTTTACTTTTTTCTTTTCTAAAAAATAGAACAATTAGAGTTGATCTAATATATACACATCAAAAAGTGTTTAAGTGAATAAGTGTTGTGTAGTGAGTGATTTCTAAGTGATATGCACATGAATAATCCTAAAATCACTTCAAAGAC
This sequence comes from Sambucus nigra, assembly GCA_949130495.1. Lineage (NCBI taxonomy): Eukaryota > Viridiplantae > Streptophyta > Magnoliopsida > Dipsacales > Adoxaceae > Sambucus > Sambucus nigra. The sequence continues at coordinate 635,286,642 of OX422209.1, forward strand.
CAAGAAATCATATTCAGAATAAAATGACTTGAAATATATTCAATAAAATCACAAAGTCAAATATTCACAACTTTATTTTTCAGAAAACTTATATTAGATTAAATCAGATTTTAATCTAAAAACTTATCAAGACTATTTTTACAAATATTTCAGATTAGTCCAAAACAGTCTTAATCACTCAAGAAAATAATATTCAGTTCAGATATTAAATCTTCACAAATCATATCTCAAAAATCTTAGGTTTAACTTTTTAAACCACAAACAATATAAATCTAAATATTATCAAAATATTTTTCTGAAAAATATGTTTTAAAACAAAATGTTTAAAAACATCCAAGATCTTACAAACAAGATACAAACAGAATATTCACACACAAAAATTAATTTCGTGTATCAAGTGTGTGTTGTGTACAAAAATTAGATCTAAAGACTGATCTAAATAATAAACACAAAAGTTGAGAGAAATCACTTACAAAAATATGTACTCTTGAAAAATCGTAAGTGCAGATTTAGAATGAGAGATGTCCAATCTTCATTTTAGTTTTGACATAAATCAACCCTTGAAGATGACAAAAATATAATATGGTTTAATCTCTCTCTCTCTCTCTCTCTAGATATTTTGATAGACTTTGGCCACAAAAATATTTTTCTCAGACCCCTAAAAATGAGACCCAAACAATTTATATAGTGCACAAATGTGTGATGATTGGTGTAAAATAGAGTCACACGGATTACCAAAGAATACGCACATAACCATTGATTAAAACAGATCTGATGGTTCACAAAGAAACACAAAGTATTGTCTTAAAATCATGACACGTCGCATACAGGTTATAACCAACTCAAAAGTTACCGTTGGGATAAAAACACCACGACGTCGTTTAAAATAAAACAAAAACCATTTCTGTTTTTAGAAAAAAAATTATGGGCGATAAAGTATAAAAATACGACTAAGTTTTGAAAAAAAACAAAAATCGGACTTGGATTTTTAAAACTAAAACCGAGATATTATTTGAGTCTTAAAGGGACGCGGCAGCGTTTTAACAAAAACCAACATTGGTTTAACCAAGAAAGCCATGGGCCTCTTAAACACCTGTCATGGTCAAAATGTACAATCATGTGAGCCAACAGCTAAGGAAAAGCCTAGGGGCAATAGCTTATTAGCTGAATCTGTGAGCAACCTTTCAAGGGTCAAATCGATATCACATGTTTTAAGGCATAAGCGCACTGCCTATGAACAAGTCATGGACAGACGTAGGCCAACAGCTAAAACAATTATAACATGTAAGGTCAAATCGATACACATAAGGGGAGATGGCAATCAGATATGTTAATAGCTTTACGCATACATGAAAAAAATTAAACATATATTATCCAAAGTCTACACTATGCAAGGGTCAAATCGGTAAGGTCATGAGAATGACCAACATAAAATATATAACATATAAAAATGCATGCCAACTGTTTTAATAACAGCTAAGGATATTTTTTTTAAAGAATATTTTATTAAGATAGAGATGAAGAAAATCCCTTCAACGGAGGCGTACACAGACGAAATTGAAAACTTTAAAACAAAATAGCACAAAAGCATGCAAAAAAGTATATGAAACCTTGAATATAAATTTAGGACCTACGATATCTTGGATGAGTTTTCCTGCGGACGATGTGCCATTTGTTATGATTCGAAGTAGAGTTTACGCCGTTTGAGACAGTATTGGGGATTTCCACGTATAAATCAATGCCGCAATCATTGTGAATTTGAACAATACTAGGGTTATCTTGGGTTATCTCTCCACTTGGGACAATATTCTCTAAAGGGGGCCTCACTTATTCATTTATATTGTCTTCATCAGAAGATGAAGATTCGATAAGATCATTGCGCAAAACTAATTTATCTCCAATTAACACGATAGAATCATGGTGGATTAAATGTTGAATATAGTTTTTTGATTTGCCAACATCCATGCTGGTACGATCTTCTTTAACCCGCACCGAATCATCATTAACTTTTGCAGAAGGGCAAGGGACAATACATGCAGAGTTAAAATTAAATCCAACTTGGATTTGTTGATCGACTAAAGAATTATTATCTTCCGGATCCTGTGGGATACTCCTCCTATTTTTAGGTACGGTTTTAACCATAGAAGATCTTGGATTGTTATCACTTTTTTCGAATACTTCCTGATTTTTTGGGATACTTTTTTCATTTTGAAAACTGGGATTACGCTTTAGGTCGCTGGCCACCTGACTAGCAGGTCTGTCACCTGAGATAACTCCATTTTTTTCTAAAAACCGCAATCGATTAGGTGGTAATATTGTCGTACAAGGGGTCTGCTAGTTTGAATTGCAGACTGATTAATAACCATACAATTTTTATATATAATACGTAAACGTACATATAAGAAATCATGGGACACGTAAACTATAATATATATATATATTACACGCATATGCACAAAAAATAATTCTAAAATGTTTATTTAAAAAAATTAACGATAAACTCCAAACTACATTTTCAAATAGTTTTAATAAACTTTTTCTAACTTTAAAAATTAATTCTGCAAAATTGATTCTTTATTTAGTGTCAAAATTTTATTTTATCAAAAATATTTTTCTTATAAAAACTTCAATTAAAGTTTTGAACTCAAAAAAAAATTATTATGACATAACCCATCACTATCATAAGATATGATAAATGAAATGCAAATGCAACGTGGTGTCATGTCCTACGTGACAAAAATTCCTATGAGCCATAGAAAATGAAAATTACCTTTTATGAGATGACATGCCGAATGGAGAGCACATTTGATATAGACGATCATAGAGAGCTTGGCGTCAATATGCGAGACACAATCCTAATTACAAAACTATTTTGTCAAAATTCACACCCAACTAGATGAAGGTCTATATATCTAAAGCACGGAAAGCAAACCCTAGGTATGCTCTATATAGGTACCTTCACAAGCCTCTGTAATTTTCTATTTTGGGTGGGTTTGTGTCTTTTTAGATGAGCTTAACGGCCCAGAGGATTTTTGTTTTGGTTTTCTCCCGAAATAGCCAAAGTGGGAGATTTATAAGGACAAATTTCCAATTGAGTCAATTTGTTAGTGTTGGCTTAATTCTGGACAAAACTATTTGAGTCGTAGGATAGAAGTTGTGACCTTCAAGCCTATGACGTTTGAGTTGAAGACGTAGTGGCCAAGCCTAAATTGAAGATATCATTGTTGTCGGTTTATCATGCCAAGTTTTTCGTCATCAACCTTCAATTTGTCTAAAGTCTTAAAATGTATGAATGCATTAATATATATAGAGACTTAGATATTTTTATGGGCATCCTTTTTATAATTTTTTTCTTAGAAAAATGGTTTTCGGCTTTTAAAAGAAAAATAAATGTTTTTCTAAAAAGTCGTTCGAACGACATTTCTTCTGGTTCGAACAACCTCGTTCGAATGAGATATCGAACGACTATCTAACGAGCTTTGTCACCTTTCTCTGTTTTCTCATTAGAAAGGTCGTTAGAACGACATCGTTCGAATGAAGTTATTCGAACGAGATTCGTTTGAAAAATGTTTGTTTTCTCGTTAGTAGACTCGTTCGAACGAAGTCTAAAAGTTATTCGAATGACCTAAGTTTTGCTGCAGTTTTTCATCATTCTTTAATTAACCTCCCACTATATTTTTACCAGTTTTTAATAGTGCGGGAACCGACATTTTGATAAGACTTTTGAGAGTTTTTCCAACATACTTTGCGAGCAAAATCATTTCTCCAAAAGTCCCATTTGTGTTCGTAATCTTTAATGGTTTAATTTCCTCCAAAAACACAAAGTTTACACCCGTAGTTTACTTTGATCCAAGTTCAATATATATTATGTTTTGTGATCATCATCTTGGAACTGGGTTTCATCTCTAACCCAAAAGAGAAAGTTTCCTATGGAGGATAATGTTTTTTGATTCGTGGTGAGCATACGGAGGTGGGCTTCATGTGTGGTTGATGGTTGATTCACCCCATCGGTGGATTCCAAGACAACGGTGGATTCCGTAGTTATCGACCAGGTGGAGGTGGAAGAACAAAAAATCATCAAGGCTTGAAAGGGAGTCGAGTCGTTGAAGTGAGTCTTTTGTTGTGTCTTATGTAAATCCATACTTAGTGGACTTATGGCGAGGCCGTCCGATGTTTTTCCCATCATGGGTTTTTCTCATACATCACGGCATTGTGAAATTATTTTTATTTTTAACTTGCAAAAATCACATTGATGCATGCTTAGGTTAAAAGGATAAAAATTGGTTTAAATCACAACTTTGGTGTAAATTGGTGCTAGTTTAAATTTGGATGATTTTTGTTAATTCATGTCATTTATTTTAATTTGAAATTATTCATGCTTAGTTGTTTGGCAAATTTAGAAATTGAATTAATTTCTTGTTTAAGTAGAAATTGAAATATTTGTTTAGTTTAATCTAATTTTAATTGTATAGAAATTAAAATTTGAGGAGCTTAACTATTAATTTTGAAAAAAAAATTAAAATTTGGAATATTGTGTGAACCGTCCCATTTGTTGAATTTAAAAATGGCATCTTTATTATATCATCAAAATTGATATGCTGGTACGCTATCTCGTATCTAATGAACCTCTGCAATGCAGATATGTGGAAGACGTCATGCATCCGTTGCAGGTGGTCCGGTAGTCCCGACTGGTACGCTATGGGCCCAATCCTTTTAAGAATAGGAAATGATCCCACATATCGGGGAGCTAACTTCCCCTTCTTCCCAAATCTCATCACTCCCTTGATGGGGGATACCTTAATAAGCACTTGATCCCCGACATTAAAATCCAAGTGTCTCTAACCCGCATCCATATAGCTCTTTTGCCTATTCTAGGTAATCCGAATCCTATACCAAATCATCTCCACGTTCTCTGAGGTGTCCTGAATGAAATCTGGCCTGAGTAATTTGTTCTTCCCCACCTCCAACCAGTATGAGGGTGAATGGAAAGGTCTCATGTAGAGCGCCTCGAAGGGTGTCATCCCAATCGTGAACTGGTAGCTATTGTTGTACATTAACTCCACCAACGGCATATACTACTCCTAGATCCCCTTAAAGTCTAATATACGCATCTGTATCATGTCCTCCAATATCAAGTTCACTCTCTATGTTTACCCATCGGTCTGAGGATGATATGAGGTGCTCTACCTCAACTCTTCCCCTAAGGCCTGTTGAAAGCTCCTCCAAAAGTGGGAGACAAACGTTGTGTCTCAGTCCGATGCAATATTGAGCGGTACCCCGTGTAATTTCATAATATCTATGAGGAAAAGCCTAGCCTACTACTCTAAATTGTAACATGTTCAGACCGATGAGAAATGAGACACCTTTATCAATCTATCAACGATCACACAGATGGAATTGTGCCCCCTCTGTGATGTAGGTAGCCCAATGATAAAATCCATAGAGATGCTCTCCCATTTCCACATCGAGATCTCCAAAGGTTGGCCCACCTTCACCAGCTGACATATAGTACACTTGGATAAAAAAACTATTGTGTCCCTTTTCATACCATCCCACCAATACTGATTTCGCATGTCGTGGTATATCTTATCCCCTTCGGGATGTACCATAAATCATGAATCGTGAGCCTCGAATATAATGGCTTGCCTCAACTCCTCATCATCTGGGAAAACTAGCCTGGCTTAAAATCTCAATCCGCTAGTTAACAACTAGCCTGGCGTAAAATGTCGTGCATGCTCCTCCACAATTCGAGAATAAATCAGGATGCCACCAATAAACACTATGATGAACTAATCCAAAAAATCCATGAATAATTGATTCAACAAATGCATAAACACCGTCAGCGCGTTGATTAGCCCAAAAGGCATACCCAAAAATGCATATGACCCATATCTCGTAAGAAATGTTGCCTTCGAGATATCCTACTCACAGACCCTCAACTAATGATAACCCAATCTCAAATTGATATTTATAAAAATATGCGTCACCCCTCATTTGGTCAAACAAATCATCAATGTGTAATACCCTGTATTTCTGCGTATTTGATATCTAATTAATTCGATTTATTATTAAATTACATGAGTAACGTAATTAAAGGATTTACGTACTAATGTGAAAATTAAATATTAATCAAGTTAGATAATGATTAATATTATGAAATAAATTTACTAAGTGAATAGTAAATAATTTATGAGAATTTTTACGCATAATAGCGAGTGATATTGGCGTAATTGAATTTATCTCAACCGAGAGTCGCGTGTAGACTAAATTGAGGTAGATATAGTATATTTATCTAGAGGGACTCGTATGATGATTTCGAGGTCAGGGATGATTTCGACAGGATCGAAATAGTCAAGATAGTATACACGTGGGTGCTAATTGAGTCCCGAAGAAATTTTAAACTAAACCGAGACCGTATGGGGGTATTTTAGTCATTTGGCCACTAAAGGTTAAGAGACCTACGAATTTACAAACTCTATATCAGATAATAAGGGTTCAAGGATAGGGTTTAGAGGTTAAAAAACACAGAAAAGCCATTGGATAAGGAGAGAAAACATTTGGCCTAAGAGAGAGATTTTGAGGAAGTGGAGTGTGATCTTACACCATTAACAATATGGGGGTGAAGATTATAAGGGAAGGCACACCATTCAACATCTAATCCACAAAATCGAACCATCTAAAATAAGGAAAGTATTTATATACAAATTATTTGAAGTTATAATACCCATGTGCCTAGGGTTTGATTTATTTGTGATTAAATTGATGATTTTGGAAGGAAATAAGGAATTAAACTCATGTAAAGGGTAGAGATTCCATGTAGATTAATTTGATGTTGTAGAGGATTAGAGATCAGTGATTATATGATTATATCCACAAAATAAATCTGGGTTTGTGTTGAAATATTGAGAGAGAACATTAAAACCTAGGAATTTTGATGATTTAATTCATTCTTGATCAAGAATCGTAATGTTTTGATGTGAAAATTACATTAGAAAACATCCTAATGTCTCTAGAAAAAGTTTGGTATAATTGGTTTCGAATTTGGAGAAGAATCATGTAAGAGACATATGTGAAAATGGTGAAAAACGCATGAAAAAACAACAAAGAAGACGACCTGGTATAAATCGAATCAATTCGGTTTGCCCATAATTGCCTATTTAAACCTTGAAACTTTGAATAATTAATTGGGTGACCGTTGGGGCCTCTTTAAATCATTATGAGGGATTTATGGGATCACACTAGGTACTTGATAGGAGTATATAGTGGTCTTATGGAGAGAGGTGAGACAAAAAAAATAATTGGGTTTAAATAGCAAGGTAATTAACTTGAGAGAATGAGTATAAATTACGGATAATTCGAATAAATGTGATATGAAGACCAGTAGTGTAGGATAGAAATAGCTATTGAATTCACATAAGGGGTAACTAGGACCCTTAGAGTAGAGAATAATAATCGGATAATACGATAGTGAATTAAATCGTAAAATAATAAGTACGGGGAGTATACAAGTGAATTATACTGCGTACGAACGATGATAATTAGGTTGTGTGAATACCTACTGAAAATGAATATATATAGGTTGTGTGTGTACCTATTATGTGACTGGTGATATGTGTTAATATACCTACGCTGCTTGCTATCACTGGAGGTTCTTGCGTAGTGGGCGATCCCACATTGAGGTATCTAGTGCGGTCTGGATTTGTGCCCCAGAACATAGAACTTAGGGTGGATGGCAATGAGATGTGTATTAGTGAGATCGGCATGTCATTTGGGTATGTTAGGTATGTGCGTAGCTCAAAGTCTTAGAACTATGTTCGCCTCCATTGCTTGATATTTGATTTTTTGGGGTTCTAGGAGACATACCGAACCAATAGTCCCTATTTAGTATGAGAGGTACTTGGACGGATAGCAGAGTATGCCTGTATTTCATGGTGGTCATTATGAGAGACATCGTAATGATATATATTAGTGAGATAAATATATATATACCAGTGTGAATATTCTACTTACGTGTGACAGTAGACAATTAGATAGTGTATATCTAAAGAACGAATTAAGCAGCAAAACTTAATTAAATGGTTAAATGAGGACATAAATGAAATTTTAATTTCAACTCTTAACGTACGAGGAACGTTAACTATCGGATAGAGTACTGTATGGGCAGTAGGTAACTAAGACGTGTGTATACTCAGTTAGATACTTAAGTCTAGTTAGCTTGGGTAGCATAGATGGATGGGCTAAGTAGAGAACGTTAGGCGTGCACTATAGATGAGAGGTGAGGAATCTCAAGAGAGTGTGCGTGACTCTAACATGTGTAATAACTAACTGATTTTTAAACTATGATAAATACTTGCTAAATGTTTTCAAAATGTCTTGGGTTCTAACCCTTGCTATCAAATCTTTTTAAAACCTTTTAGGCATTTATCCACAGGGATGCCAAACTTGAGGATTCTTGATAGGGACGTATAGCTGTAACACTATGGAGGCTTATCGGGTTTTGATTAGACGCGTCTATATTTCATTCTTAGTGTAGGATATCATTTCAGTATTTTAGTTTGGGCATGTTGTCCCATTTAGACTTTACTTATTCAGTTATTTATTTTAGACTTGTATTCAGACTATTTATTGTGAGTTGGATTATTATTTGGCTTGGGATTTTAGCTGATGGTTTATTCGGCGGGATTTTAATTATGTATATCGTGTGATAATTTAGAATTCATTATGGTGTATGATTTATATTGGTTTTCAGCACATTATTATTATCAGTTTAATGAAAGATAAAATTTGGCACCAATTTATTTTAAGGTAGGTGATAAGTAATCAAAAAGTTTTTTACAGTGAAATGAACCAAATGAGAAACCTATTTTAATTTAATAAATGACTTATCACCAGGTATTTAATTAGGCGGGGTGTCACAGATGGTATCAGAGCATCAGGTTCTAGTGTCCTTAGGATTTGTACGGCTTACTACGATTTTAGCGTAGCGTTCTTTTGATATAGAGCCCTATTATTAGGACTGTAGCTTTTATCTTTACGTATATGAGATATACTGCTTTTGCCATTAAATTTGGTATAAACTGTGTACTTATACAATTTGATCTATTTTCAGATGCTTCCGAGGAGAGAGTGAACAAAGAGGGAAGAGGCCAGGAATGGATTGAGGGAGGCTCATCAGGAGCCACTGGTACCACCACCTACGGAGATGATTTTGACTGCACAGGTGGCCGAGATTGTGGCCTTGGCAATCAATGTGGCTATGACATCCATGGCGGTTCATTTACCTTAGCTACAGTCACAGCCGCCAGTGGCACCTATGATCCATGCCCATCCAGGGCCATCTACTTGGCAAAGAGTCATAAAGACATTCCAAAAGGTCCACCCACTCGAGTTTCAAGGTAGCTCCGATGTGATTGCGGCATGACAGTGGAAGAAAAATATTTAGCGCCATTTGTGCATGATGGAGTGTACTGAGACGCATAAACAGATGTTGGCTACTTTCAGACTGGATGGAGCGACCTTACAGTGGTAGGAGTCGGTGACAACCGTTGAGGAGAGAGATATGATGACTGTTAGCGAGTTCTGGGTGTGGTTTAATCGCAGATGCTTTTCACCTGCATTTAAGTCAGAGATGCAGAAGAAGTTTGAGGAGGTAAAGGGTGTACGCTCAAGAGCCGAGTAAGAGGAGGAGGAGTTCTCGTTTGGTTAATTTTGTGCCAGATGAGGTGAGCAATGAGGAGAGAAAGAAAGCAAAGTTTATGGATGGTTTGGCCTGGAAGATCAAGCAGCATTTGATTGGTAACCCCGCGTTGGTGACATATACGGATGTCGTCAATACCGCTATTGTAAAATGTCAGGATCACTATTTCAATGCAAAGGGAATCAAGAGAGGAGGTGAGTATAGCCATTCGGGCAAGGCAAATGGGGTTGGTGCCAGCGGAGCACTGCAGTGGGCAAGTATCAGCAAGGGAATTTTGTTAAGAGATTCATATCAGGGTTATAAACAGGGTCAGTAGGGATAAAATTAGCAATAGGTCCCTCAGGGCCAATGGAACCAGAGGGAGACCAGCAGGGTCGAGGCCATCAGGGCCAATATCATAGCCAAAAATGTCAGGGCCAGTAGGGCCAGAGATAGAGAGAGTTCCCAGGGTAGTGCTTTATTTGTGGCCAACAGGGTCACAAGAGGAGAGATTGCCCATAGCAAAGCAGGGCACAGCAACAGGGTGCCCAACAGGGACATCAGACTCCTTTATTTCATGTAGCACCAACATCACTAGCCCCTTAGTAGCAGTAGGGACAGATGCATTACGGGCATGTGTACAACGTCCGGGACATATCCATGCCACCGGCACCGCCGACCGTAGAGGGTACATTTCTTATTCATAGGCTTGAGGGTAGGATTTATTTTTATACTGGGGCATCTCATTCATTTATTAATACCAGATTTTCCAAAGCTGCCGATTTATTAGAAATCGTCGTTAGTCTCCTTATGTGTATAGAGTCACCGATGGGTAGTGGGTCACTGAGACACTCAATTTGTAGAGGAGTCGATATCATTATAGGGAGACTGATCTTAACGGAATATCTTCTTATGTTAGATATGGGGGGTTACGATGTGATTTTGGGTATATATTGGTTGGCAGGGTATAGGGCGATGGTAGATTGCTATGAGAGGACCATTGTGTTTTCCATTTCAGGATAAAAGATATTCCTTGTGGCGATACCTCTTCCTGAGGGAGGGTCGCACACACACTTATATTATATTGAGGAGGAGACCTCAAACGAGATAGTCATTCTGTTAGAGTCGATCCTAGTTGTGAGGGATTTCAAGGACGTATTTTAGGAGATACTTAGATTGCTACCCAGCCTGAAGATTGAGTTTGTCATAGACTTGGCACCAGGGTCGAGACCGATTGCCCGAGAACCTTATTGTATGGCCCCTTTAGAGATGTGTGAGTTGAGAGATCATATTCAGCAGCTCTTGGGTCAGGATTTTATTCGGTTGAGCACATCGTCGTTGGGTGTGTTGGTGTTGTTTGTAAAGAAGAGGGATGGTTTTCTTTGCTTGTGTGTAGACTACAAGGAGCTGAATAAGGTCATGATACATAATAAGTATCCGTTGTAAGAATCGATGACCTATTTGATCAATTGAGGGGAGCCGCGTACTTTTCCAAAATTGATTTGAGATTGGTGTATCACCAGTTGCGCATTCGAGAGGTGGACGTGCCTAAGACCTCTTTTCTGTCACGGTATGGATCATACGAGTTCAGGGTGATGCCGTTTGGTCTCACTAGTGCTCCAGCTCTGTTCATGGATCTTATTAATAGGGTATTCAGGGAGTTTTTGGACCAATTCATGATTGTGTTTATTGACGACATTCTGATCTACTCTCACTGACGAAGAGCATGCTGAGAATTTACGTATGATTCTGCAGACCCTACGGGACCACTAGTTGTATGACCAATTCGGGAAGAGTGTATTTGGCTATGGGAGGTACAGTTTCTTGGCCACATCGTGTCCGACAGGGGCATTGTTGTTGATCCAAGTAAGGTATCGACGGTGAGGGAGTGGGGACAACCACGACTCCGATGGAGATTCATAGATTTTTAGGGTTGGCTGACTATTATTGTCACTTTATTAAGGGATTCTCGAAGATTGCAGGTCCGCTTATGAACCTGACTCGTAAAGGGGTACCGTTTGTGTGGAGCAATCATTATCAGTTAGCAGTTGATGAGCTAAAGGATAAGTTGATATCAGCACCCATACTTGCTTTGCCTTGGGGATGATTGGAGTGTCAAGTTTATACTGATGCATCCTTCTAGAAACTTGGGGGTTTATTGTAGCAGCAGGAGAGGGATATAGCTTATGTGTCTCGAAAGCTTAATCCCCATGATAAGAATTACCCCATTCATGACCTTGAGTTAAGAGTGGTCATTTTTTCTTTGAGGATATGGAGACACTATCTTCTAGGGGAGTAGTTTACTTTATTCATGGATCATAAGTCACTTCAGTGTCTCTTTACACAGAAGGATCTGAACATGAGGCAGAGGCGGTGGCTAGAATTCATGAAGGACTGTCAATTTTATATATAGTATCACCCTGGGAAGGCTAACATAGTAGCAAACGTGTTGAGCCGATGACCCACTAAAGAGTTAGTAAGGGTCTGGAAAGCAAAGTGGAGTGAACTTTGACATGATGATGAGGTTGCCAGAGCGTGCACGGTAGTTTTAGCTATCACTCACGAGATTGTGATGCAAGTACTGAATGCATAGGCATAGGATCATTTTTGTTCGGATAGGGTACGACAGCTAGTAGGTGAGGGTCTTACTTGATCAATTCAGAGGGAGGTTTACATTTTAACAGGAGACTGTTAGTGCTCGAGGATGAGGACTTGAGGCACGCGGTGATAATGGAGTCACTTGGTTTGAGGTTTCAGGTACATCCCGATGGGGATAAGATGTACCAGGACATGAGGAGATAATATTGGTGGTTAGGGATGAAGTGAGACATAGCAGAGTTCATCTCGAAGTGTGTTACCTATCAGTTAGTTAAGCTATACCACCAGAGGCCTTTAAGGATGCTACAACCACTTGAGATTGCCGTGTGGAAGTGGGAGATAATTTTGATGGATTTCATCACAGCGCTACCAACGTCAAAGAGGGGTCACGATTCTATTTGGATGATAGTGGTTCGAATGACCAAGGTGGCCCCATTTATTTCCAGTTCGCACCGATTACGAGACGATACAGTATGCCTAGTTGTTCATTACAGAGATAGTTAAGTTGCATGGGGTGCCGATTGATATCGTGTCTGACATATACAAAATCTTTGTGTCCCATTTTTAGCAGAACTTTTAGGAGGCCATGGGCATGGACTTGCAGTTGAGGATCGCTTATCATCCACATGCAGACGGGCAGACTGAAAGGGTTAATCAGATGCTAGAGGACATGTTGAGGATGTGCATTCTATATTTTGGGGGTGGATGGGAGAGATATCTTCCTTTGGTAGAGTTTGTGTATAATAACTCTTACCAATTTACCATCGGTATGACACCGTTTGAGGCACTTTATGGGAGACATTGACATTTTCCCATTTGTTGGTTAGAAGGGGGGGCAACATGTAATTAGGACCAGAGATGATACAGGAGACAATTGCTAAGATTGAGATGATTTGGGGATGTATTCGAATATCTCAAGATATGTAAAAGAGTTATGCTGGTGTCGATCAGAGACACGTTAAGTTAGAGGTTGGCGGCCAGGTATTGGTACGAGTGTCTCCTATAAATGGGGTCATGATATTCGGCAAGAAGGGGAAGTTAATGTCGAGGTATGTGGGACCTTTCCCTATTACTGAGAGAGTGGGACCAGTGGCATATAGATTGGGTTTACCACAGCATCTTCAACGGATACATGATGTGTTCCATGTGGCATCACTGAAGAACTACAGGAGGACCGAGAGAGCTTTCTGGCACGTTCCATAGGAGGAGATTGATTTGCAACCAGATGTCTAAGGTGGTACCACAAGTCAGAGTTCAGTTGGGGCAACACAGTGTTGATGAGTCTACATAGGAGCGGGAGGACGACATGCGAGAGCAGTATCCAGAGTTGTTCACCGCAGGTACGTCCTAATTTCGAGGACGAAATTTCATTGTAAGGGGGGAAGTATGTAATGCCCCGTATTTCTGCTTATTTGAAATTTAATTAATTAGGTAATTAATTAGGTTTATTATTAAATTACAAGAGTGACGTAATTTAATGGAAATAAATACTAATGTGAAAATTAAATATTAATCGAGAGAGATAATGATTAATATTATAAAATAAATTTACTAAGTGAATAGTAAATAATTTATGAGAATTTTTACGCGTAATTGCGAGTGATATTGACGTAATTGAATTTATCTCAAGCGGGAGTTGCGTGTACACTAAATTTAGGTACTTGTATGATTATTTAGAGGTCACGGATGATTCCAGGAGGGTCAAAATAGTCAAAATAGTATACTCGGGGGTGCTAATTGAGTCCCGAGGCAATTTTAGACTAAATCGGGACCGTATGGGGGCATTTTAGTCATTTGGCCACTAAGGGTTAAGAGACCTACGAATTTACAAACTCTATATCAACTAATAAGGGTTGGAGGCTAGGGTTTAGAGGTTAGAAAACTTAGAAAAACCATTAGAGAAGGAGAGAAAACATTTGTGAAGCCTAAGAGAGAGATTTTGAGGAAGTGGAGTGTAATCTTGCACCATTAATAATCTAGTAGTGAAGATTGGAAGGGAAGGCACACCATTCATCATCTAATCCATAAAATCAGACCATCTAAAACAAGGCAAGTATTTATATACAGATTATTTGAAGTTATAATACCCATGTGCCTAGGGTTTGATTTATTTGTGATTAAATTGATGATCTTGGAAGGAAATAATGAATTAAACTCATGTTAAGGGTAAGGATTCCATGTAGTTTAATTTAACGTTGTAGAGGATTCGATATCAGTGATTATATGATTCTCTCCACGAAATAAATCAGGGTTTATGTTGAAATATTGAGGAATAACATTAAAACCTATTACTTTTGATGATTAGATGATGTAATCCATTCTTGATCAAGAATCGTACTGTTTTGATGCGAAATTACGTTAGAGATCATCCTAATGCATGTAGAAAAAGTTTGGTATACTTGGTTTTGACTTTGGTGAAGAATCACGTAAGAGACATATGTGAAAATGGTGAAAAACGCATGAAAAAACAATGAAGAATATGACCTGGTATAAATCGAATCGATTTGGTTTGCCCAGAATTGCCTATTATGCCTATTTAAACCTTGAAACTTTGAATAATTAATTGGGTGACCATTGGGGCCTCCTTAAAAAATTATAAGGGACTTATGGGATTACAGTAGGTCCTTGATAGGAGTATATACCAGTCTTATGGAGAGAGAGTTAAGACAAAAATTAATTGGGTTTAAATAGCAAGGTAATTAACTTGATATAATGAGTATAAATTACGAATGATTCAAATGAATGTGATATGAAGACCAGTAGGGTAGGATAGAAATAGCTACTGGATTTACATAAGGGTTATGACCCTTAGAGTAGAGAATAATACTCGAATAATATGATAGTGAATTATATTGTAAAATAATAAGTATGGGGAGTATGCGAGTGAATTATACTACGTACGAACAATGATAATTAGGTTGTGTGAATACCTACTGAAAATGTGTATATATATATATATATATATATATATATATATATATATATATATATATATATATATATATATATATATATATATGTTATGTGTACACCTATTATATGACCGATGATATGTGTTAACATACCTACGCTTCTTGCTATCACCGGAGGTTCTCGCATAATGGACGATCCCACCTTGACTATTCCAGTGAGGTCTGGATTTATGCCCCAGAACACAGAACTTAGGGTGGATCACTATGTTACATGTATTTGTGAGACCGAGGTGTCATTACGATACGTTAGGTATGTGCGTAGCCCCAAGGTTTAGAACTATGTTTGCCTCCATTGCTTGATATTTGATTTTTTGGGTTCGAGGTGACATACCTAACCAATAGTCCCTATTTAGTACGAGAGATACTTGGACTGGTAGCAGAGTATGTTCGTATTTCACGGCGGCCTTATAAGAGACACCGTAATGATATATATATTAGTGAGATAAATATATATATACTAGTGTGAATATTCTACTTACGTGTGACATTAGACAATTAGATAGTGTATATGTAAAGAACGAATTAAGGAGTGAAACTTAATTAATTTATTAAATGAGGACATAAATGAAATGTTAACTTCAACTCTTAACGTATGAGGAGAGTTAACTATCAGATAGACTACTGTATGGGTTGTACGGGAACTGAGACGTGTGTATGATTAGTTATATACTTAAGTATAGTTAGCTTGGGTAGAATAGATAGGTGGGCTAAATAGATAACTTTAGGCGTGCACTATAGATGAGAGTTGAGGAATCTCACGAGAGTGTGCGTGACTCTAACATGTGTAATAACTAACTGATTTTTAAACTGTGATAAATACTTGCTAAATATTCTCAAAATGTTTTGGGTTCTAACCCTTGCTATCAAATAGTTTGAAAACCTTTTAGGTGTCCACCCACAGGAATGCCAGACTTGACGATTCTTGACAGGGACATATAGCTGCAACACTGTGGAGGCTTGCAGGGTTTTGATTAGACGCATTTATCTTTCATTCCTAGTGTAGAATCTCATTTCATTATTTCAGTTTGGGCATGTTTCCCCCTTTAAACTTTACTTATTCAGTTATTTATTTCAGACCCTTTGTTATGTGTTGGATTATTATTTGGCTTGGGATTTTAGCCGGTGGTTTATTCGGCAGGACTTTATTTATGTATATCGTGTGATAATTTAGACTTCATTGTGTTGTATGATTTATATTGGTTTTCAGCACATTAATGCAATTAGTTTAATGAAAGATAAAATTTGGCACGGGTTTAATTTAATGTAGGTGATTAGTAATTAAAAAGTTTTCGACAGTGATGCTAAGAATTAATCAAATGAGAAACCTGTTTTAATTTAATAAGGACTGATCATTTGGTATTAAATTAGCGGGGTGTCACACAATGTCGGGAAATGGACCTACGAGGAGAGACCCGTAGCCATTCTGGACCGTAAGGAGCGCTGATTTCGATCTAAGGTTGTTTAGTTGCTAAGTGGGGGCATCATAAGATGGATGAGTCAACTTGGGAGAGGGATGAAGACATGCGAGGGAAATATCCGGAACTCTTCTATCCTAGTACGTTTAGAATTTCGAGGACAAAATTCCGTTATTAGGGGAGAGAATGGAATACCCCGTATTCTAGGAATAAAAAAAACTATTTTTGGAATAAAATAAAATTCGTAGGAAATAAATTAAATCGGTAATTTGAATTAATTAAACTGTGAATTAATTAATTAATTATTTCATGTTATGTGAGTTGGACTTTGCACGAAAAATAATTTTGGTAGAAAATCCTTGCATGTGCATTGAATAATGGATATATGGTGTGGGACACAATTTACAAATATACTTGTTGAATAAAAATATTCGGGATGCATTTTGGGATGTTCTGTGGCCTGGTTTAAGTGTTTTAGAACTTTAGAATTAGTCCCGGCGTATATATATGCATTTCGGGATGTTATTGGTCTAGTTGGGATGTGTATTTGGGTCCATTTGGAGGACTAAAATTTAGGCTTAAGGCCCAACTCGAGATTTGAGTCTTAATTACATTAATTAAAAGTTTAATAAATCCCTATCATTTGTATCCAAGAACCCTAAAAAAACATTTTAGGAGAGAGAGGCAAGTACACTAGCAGGAGAATTGGGAGAAAAAGATACAATGAGGAACCCAATAAGCCAATCAAAAAATCGTTCAAGATTTAAGGCATGAATTTTCTTGCTTATTTTATTTAGTCCAAATTGCTTCTTAATTCATCGTGTATTGAAATCCCGAGAAGAAATTCTGGATTTAGGTTACTTTGATGATTTGACGAAGATATTAAATGATATTCTTCAAATATTTTGATTTTAATGTTGAGGTAGAAAAATCCAGAATTTAGGATGGTAGAATTTCAAGGGTTTATGTTGATAGAACTCAAGATTTAGACCCTTAGGGTAAAAATTTTGATGATTCATATGTAGAGGGGTTGATCCTTGTTTAAAGCTTGAGATTTTTATTTAATTTAGATACCTACATGTAGTAAATGTTAAGAGATTGAGGGATAAGAATTGAATAAACATGAACACCTTCAAAATCCTAATTTCTATGACTTGGGGACTACGTAATAAACAATCATAAGAGAATAAACTAAGTCATGGAGACTATTATGAATGATTAACACAAGGTTTAAGCATTTGGAATTGGAAATGGATTTGTATGGAAGAATGTAAATCCCTAAGTAAAACCAAATAATGGATTCACACGCAGCTATCAGGGGTGAATCCAGCTGCAAGGTTCGCAGTTGTGTCTGGGATATTTTTAGGAGTCAATGCGAGTTGGTGGGACCGTGTAAGGATAACCGTGGAATTTATTAAAAATGAAAATGTGATATTACCAATAAAAAGGAAAGTTAAATTAACTAGATGGTTAATTATATTTTATGAAGAAAAGGAAATTAATAATGTACATGATGGTTAATTATTAACTAGGTATAATTACGGATAATCTTTACGAGGCAAATATAGGGTAACTATTAGGATAATTACCTTTACATATGGTAATATGTAACTATATTTTGTGTTGACATACCAATGTTCGTGGACTATCCTATCGGTTAGGATACGTGCGCTCGGGACCGTAGAATAGGTGGCTAGGCGTAGTGTAGGTCATATTTTAGGTACTACGTAGCAACGCCACTTATGAGAGATAAGTGTTGATGCTAGGATCCTTGTGTCACCTCTAGGTATGGGCCATGCAATGGTGCACGACGCAGGTACTGGCCCAACTATATGTGTATTGTGTTTTCCGTGTTAGATAGGAGACTCCTCCGGACTTACCGTTAGAGCACGAATGGGACACTATTGGTAGATGCCTTACTATCGTATATATGAGGACATATATATGATTAATGAAAATGAACGAAAAAATTTCCTAAGTTTGAAGATTCAGACTATAAAACACAGGCCCAATACTACGTAGTATGTATGATGTTGATGTCATTATTTTATAGTAGTATGTCAGGGATAATTTAGGAAATAGTAGCTTGAAGGTAGAAAACTCTATTTCAGCGTGCTTATCCGGTTAAATGCATACTTATATTATCATTATCATTCATCCATCATCTGTGTCTGGACTTGGGTGGTTATATGTGTAGCACTGCTTTTAGATGATGGGTGAGACGTGTTACGTATATGAGCGACAATGGGAAATCTACACTTTGAATTAATTGTACTTTTTCATAATAAACTTAGTAAGTTAATTCTTGCACACTTTAAGGCCCTGATTCAAAATTATAAATAGCTTCTCCCCCATCTGCTCCTAGACAGGGACAGCAGGAGTGTGGATTGTTCAACCTTGTTGTCTCACACTGCGCATCAGACTTTTGCTCATTGATTCTTGATTAGGTTGCTACTACATTTCATTTCATTTCTTTTTGCATTTGGATTATTTTATGGGCATAATCTTGAAGTCTATTTTATTTATTACTCGTTTGAGACACTTATGAGCATGTTAGGGTTTATTCATATTATGTGATTGTTGGATTCTATTATTGCCTTGGTTATTAATTTTAATTTCAGTTCGATTTCAAATCTTGGCTTATAAATAAATATTTTATTTGGTTTGATGAGGAGAATGATATAGATTATATAGTAAGCGTCATGTTCGTCGTATTGTGTATGACCAACCTTTACATGATAAAATGGGGGTTGTTATAGTAATAAACAATCCTAAGAGGATAAACTAACTCATGGGGATTGTTATGAATGATTATCATAAGGTTTAAGGATTTGGAAATGGATTTGTATGGAAGAATGTAAATCCACAATTAAAACAAAATAATGGGTTCGCACGCAGCTATCAGGGGCGAACCAGTTCTCCCCTGGGTCGAACCAGTTTGGCTCTTCGAGGGTCAGGCTGTGGGGTCCGCGATTGTGTCTGGGGTATTTTTAGGAGTCCATGCGAGTTGGTGGAACCGTGAACGGATAACCGTGGAATTTATTAAAATGGAAATGTGATGTTACCAATAAAAATGAAAGTTAAATTAACTAGATGGTTAATTATATTTATGAAGAAAAGGAAGTTAATAATGTACGTGATGGTTAATTATTAACTAAGGATAATTATGGATAATCTTTACGGGGCAGCTATGGGGTAATTATTAGGATAATTACCCTTACATATGGTAATATGTAACGATATTTTATGTTGACATACCAATGTTCGTGGACTGTCTTTATCTGTCGGGGTACACGCGTTCGGGACCGTAGCACATGTTGGCACGGGTGGGTTAGGCGTAGTGTAGGTCATATTTTACATACAATGTAACCGTACCACTTATAAGAGATAAGGGTTGATGCTGGGATCCATGTGTCACATCTAGGTATGGGTCGTGCAATGGTGTACTTCATAGGTACCGCCCCAACTATATGTGTATTGTGTTGTCCGTGTTGGATAGGAGACTCCTCTGAACTTACGGATAGAGCACGAACGGGAAATTATTGGTAGATGCCTTAGTGTCGTATATATGAGGAAATATATATAATTAAAGAAAATGAATGAAAGAATTTCCTAAGCCTAAAGATGTAGAATCTAAAACACATTCCCAATACTACGTTGTATGTATGATGTTGATGTCATTATTTTATGGGTAGTATGTTGGGGATAATTTGGGAAATAGTAACTTGAAGGTAGACAACTCTATTTTAGCATTCTTATCCTGTTAAATGCATTTTTATATTATTATTTACATTCATCCATCATATGTTTCGGGACTTGGGTGGTTATACGTGTAGCACTGCTTTTAGATGAGGGGTGAGACATATTATGCCTGTGAGTGATAATGGTAACTCTACACTTTGAATTAACCGTACTTTTGCATAATAAAATTAGTAAGTTAATTCTCGCACACTTTAGGGCACTGGCCCAAAATTATAAATGTTTTCTCCCCCGGGTTCTCCTAGACAGGGATAGCAGGACTGTGGACAGTTCAACCTTGCTGTCTCACATTGCGCATCAGACTTCTGCTCATTGATTCTAGATGAGGTTACTACTACATTTTAGTTCTTTCCTTTTTACATTTGGATTATTGTATGGGCATAATCCCGAACTCTATTTTATTTCTTGCTGGTTTGAGACATTTATGAGTATGTTGGGATTTATTCGTATTTTGTGATTGTTGGATTCTATTGTTGCCTTGGTTATTAATTTTAATTTCAGTTAGATTTCAAATCTTGGCTTTTACATAAAATATTTTATGCAAAGAATGATATAGATTGTATAGCAGGACCCATCTTTGGTGTATTGTGTCTGACCAACCTTTATGTGAGAAAATGGGGATTGTTACAGTTGGTATCAGTGCATCCAGGTTCTAGTTCCCTTAGGATCTTTGTTGCATTCATTACTTTTTGCATTGCATTCTTTGATATGTAGATCCTATTCTTAGGATCCATTGTATTCTTGCGATTTGTACTTATACGAACCTTGTTTTCTTTCAGATGGCAAACATCGCGAAGGCACTCCTGGAGCATATGCGAGAAGAAGTAGTATTAGGGGCAGGTATAGGTGCAGCCACAATTGGTAGCGGTAGTGGTTGCTCCAGGCACAATGATGCCGTTGTCACTGCTATAGTATGGGCGATGATAATAGGTGGTGTCTTCCCCATCTAAGGTGCGACTCCGACTTGGCACTCTCAATCGATCTTTGTCGTTCTGCTTATCGTCATGTGTTCACCATGTGATAGATAGTAAACAAAAGTGTATTAGTAAATGTGCTACGAAAATAATACATAAACACATATAACAAATCTCTAAAGTATCAAATAACTCTATGAAAAAAGCGATGGACACACTCAAGATCCCTAGGATATTAAAACCTAGAATGCTCTGATACCCCATAAAATCTTAACTAGATTGATCTGGTCTAAAATATATAATACAAGAGCCTAAATAATTTAATATCATTGTAAGCATGACAAGAATGAAACTAAAATGCATAAGGTAAATAACTTATTTCAATAATAATAAGAAACTCATAAAACCTCTCATACCCTAAACACCAATAGTAATAAAATCCCACTTTGGAAGTAAAACTGTCTCGTATATACTCCCCAAATAAAGTAACAACTACTATAATATACAACATAACTGAAAGTAAATAGAAATAGGAGAGTGAGTACACAAGTCGAACACTTATATCCTATATGAGCAACAACTGAAGAAGAAAAGGAAGTTGATGAATTATGACTGAGGCGAAAACTGTGGAGTAGATCCTGAAAAATAGAATCAACAATAATGTGAGCAATAAGTCTACAGAGAATAAAGATATAACCCTATTTTTATATACAATATATAACTGCACATCTTCCTTTCATATTTTAATTATTTTTAAGTTATCTTAACCCAAACAACCCTAAATATCACACCCGTCCAAACCCAAGTGAACCAAATAGTTAATTATCATCTTCTCATTTGAATTTAATTAAGAGGGCCCTATCATATATGTCAGTGTATACAACTCAAGTAAAATACCAACTAAGAATAAGACAATCTCAAGTATAATGTTCACAAAAGTATGGTCCATGACACATACGATTAAATGGACTAGTATCGAGTCCAAACATAAGTACACATGAAGGCCTATCCCAATCACTTACAGGGATCACTCGTGTATACAATGTATAGTTATATGTCATCCCGAACCTATAACCTCAAAATACATCGACGTGGGATAATCCCTATGCATTCCCGTAATAATGCACGAATTCCATAACTGAAGGCTATATGCTAGAACTCTCCCATGTACTCTGCCTTAGTATATGGATACTCTACTCGTAGGATCTAGGTAAAGGGCCAGGGTAAATCATATCTCTATCACTAAGGTACCCGGGCAGTCAACGTTGTAAGCGCCCCATCAAAATCCCTCCTAGTACGTAACCCACGAGTAGTCACACATAGTATGCTTACACATAAGAGCGCATAATAGAAATCTTAATAACTCATTTATTACTAAGCCATAAAATAGATTTATTAAGTTAATTAACCTTTTTTAATTAATACTTAAATCTCTAAACAATTCCAATCTCGTGCAAATAAAGTTTGGATTCTCATTCAAATGAGCTTTTATAAGTTTTTCGAAAGACATAGGGAAGTCAATCGAACGAGAAGATCCATTTCATTCTAACGAGTCTCTAAAAAATTTCGAAGAACTACCCAATCTCATTCGAATGAGAACCTAAACTCATTTGAATAAGATGGATGCATTCCATCCCCTCCAAAACTCCAAATCCGCCATTAACCACCAAAAACATCTAAATTACAGCCTCTAAAGGTCATCAGTCCCATCCTCCTTCAAATATAAAATACCTAACCATATAATTAACACATATTAATGTGTTTTATGTCATTCTAACATGCATTAGAGAATTAATTTGCAGATTTACAATTATGAATCCTAGTTCCATAATATGTCGAACTAAGCTCAGATTTAGTATATTAAACGAATGCTTTTTTATTTATTTATGCATATGATTCAATATCTAGCGAGATTCAATAATAATCTACTTTATTTCAATATATTGGAAACTACGATTTCATATATCATTAACAATGAATTAAGGTTTATTTACCAGATTTGGTTAATTTCAAAATTAAGATTTGATTAACCAAAATTCATATTACTAAACATGAAATTAACATATTCCAATGAGAAATTATCATTATAACACAAATACTAAATTAAATCTTTAATCTAAGTAAAATTGCCTTAATAATATATGGTTGAATCCAAGCCAATAGATCTAAAAAACTTCCTCTCTCTTGGGTGTCTCCTCTCTCCAGACTTAGGGATCTCATCAACCTCTAAAGTGAATCAGTTTCAGTCTAATGATATTTCATCTTGGTTAACCTATCAGACCCAGTGTTTGTATATGGTAATAATAGTAATAGAATAATAATTGTAATGAAAATAAAGTTTTAGGAGGAAGAAAAACGGAACTTTCTTTAAATAAGATGCAACTGCACCTTATTACATTATTCGAGGTATCATAATACATAAACAAAATGGGTACTATTAGTGTTACATAAGCTGCTAAGTAGTAGTGGAAGTGTTCTAATTTATGTTGTCATCTTTTCTAGTTACCGCCCATATATATATAACTGAAAATGTTTTACTTGATAAAACAGAATAAAAGTCCATTGGGGTGGGGTGGGGTGGGGGATCTCTCCTTCTTCGAGTTCACATTACCTAAATAGGGAATCGAATAAGTAGATATTCTATAATAAGTTTATATTGCATAGTTTAGATATCATAAATGGAATGAAACACATATAATATATCGTAGTTTAAATCATTTTGGAACAATATGAAGTATCGACAGTAATGAATAAAGGCATAATGAATTTTGTTGATATTTGAAATGATAGTATGCTGATTATAACCAGATAAGTATTATCAAGTTATAAAGATAAGGTTCTAGGCTTTTCTGTAACATGATAACCCATAATTATCGGCTATAGAGGTCTCAAATGTGTAGAAATACCCTTATAATAACATTCATGCAAAACCTTTGGAGAGTAATAAATCCAAAACCTTTAGAGATAAAGTAACACTGTTGATCCCATCTTCGAAGAGTGGCATACATATGGAAAGCAACTAAGGCACTCAAACCCTGAGTCGTACAAGTCAAATAGCACTCATGTGGGTATACCAAAAATTTATTCCCTGAATTATAATTTATGCTACTGGTTTTAATGAAATCATCTCGTGTTTATGAATCATTGGTTTACTAAAATCATCGATTACATGAAATCATAGAGTTAGGGTTTATTCGGATAATGACTGAAACAATATTCACGGGACTTGTGAACTACACAAAAGAGTTCATAAATGAGTATGAGATTTCTAGGGCTATCACAAAGTGATATAAACAATTAACAAAATCAAGGTAATTGCATGAAATAATACCAAAATAGAAGTTACTTACTTTTTAATTTTGGTCTTGATGTGTATGATCTTCTTGTTTAAAGGGATAAACCGAGGATTCTGAAATCATGTGTATAGTAAATGTTTAGGTTATGGTAAATAAATAAGAATCTAAGTAAATCTAGGGGTTTCTATAAAATTTATTTAAAATTTCGAATTTATGTGGGGATAATTATATAATTATTAATAGTTTATGTTTTTAATTATTTTACTAAGTTGCATTCATTTTTTAGATTGGTGATAAGAGAAATTTAATTTAAATTTTGTTGAAAAGACTTGAATTTAAGTTTGTGGGTTAATATTTAAGAGTTTGGAAATTTAGGGGCTTATGTGCAAATTATAAGTCTTGGTTTTTAACTTTCAAAGTTGTTTTCTCTCAGAAATTCTTTCGGGGTAACCAAACAGAAAAATATAATATACTCTTTTGACGAGAAAAATAAGATTGGAATTTTGGAAAAAAAATTAGAATTATCTGATTGGAGATGCGCCCTCACGCATTGGGTCATAACCCATATGCGTCTAGTTTTTACCTCACTCTCGTTCATGTAACCGACATCATCTTCAACCTTCGATTATTTGATTTAGGGTTTTGAAGACTTTTACCACTGATTCGTATAGTTATAAATACCATTTGAGTTGATTGCTGAATAAATATTTTTTTAGAGGAATCCAACCATATTGGTTTTAAACATTGAGGTGCAATGGATCGAGCTATTAATTTTCCAAAAAATGACAAAAGTTTGACCTGAACATTTGTGGAGTTTGGATAACATTTGAACCGTGGCATGATTATTTTTTTGTTCTAGGATTAAAAATTAATCGAACCACTTTGGTTTAATTGATTATGGTTTACCATAACTCCTAAATTTAGTTTTTGAAATTTTGAGCTCTGTAAAACAAAAGCTTCGATTTATGCAATTCGGTTCCTTAGTTGAGAGCTTGAGTTCTCCCAGTTTAAAATAATTTTAAAGTCAGGATTATAAATTCTAGCATTGAATCTCAAGCTTGGTGGGTTCTAGTATTTAAGCATTTCCAGTACGTTTCTTACATTAGGAATTCAGTGTAATGCTATAAATAAAACCTATGAATGTGCATAAATTTAACCAACTGAAATGAAACCAAAATTCTATATAGAATGGTAGAAATACCAATTAATCTAAACTTTGCTTTGTGCTTTTCACTGTGGATAGGCACGTTTTTACTATGTTGGAGTGGGGGTTTTATACTGTTGGGTGAGGAGAGTTGATTGGTGTTGGTAGGAATGGATGCCAACCAATGTTATTTTGATTATTGGTTTTGATAACATGTGAGCTGATATGGGTACCATGTATATGCATGTGGTACACGCAACTCACTAGGCTTTCATATGTCAAAACATGACAGAAGGTTTAAGTATGAAGGTTGGGTTTTAGGTTTTAATCCTTTGTTAAGTTATGGGGTATTTTAAGGATGTCTATATATGTTTTTGAATGTTTAGGGGATGAATTTATAACTTCTCAATCCTCTAAGATGGGTTTCTATAATTTTGTAAAATATTAATGATATGGATAATTTTGGTGTTTAAGGTTAGATTGTAAGAGCATTGTAAGGGTTAAATAAGGATATTGAAATTATGGGGGTATTTTGATAATTAATGAAATTTTGAGGGTTACTAGGGTATTTATCTTATTTTTTGGGGATTTTTTGGGATATTTAAATCATCTTGAGTTTCTTGAGGCTTTCTTATTGACAGGACAGGATATATATTCCATGTATACATTTATGTAAATTAGGATTATTTCGATAAGTAGTTTTTTTTAAGGCATACAATATATATATATATATATATATATATACGGGTTGTTACATTCTGCTCTTCTAAAAAACCGTCCTCAAAATTACCTTCAAAAATTGTTGGGTAGCGTAATTTCACAGACTCTTCAGTTTCCCATGGTGCTTCTTCCGTGCCATAGTATTGCCAAAGAATCTTAACTAGAGGAATGGGTTTTCTACGGAGAACTGTGTTATGAAAATCTAGGATTTTGATAGGTTTTTCTTTGAAATTATGATTTGGTTGTAAAAATACACCTTCTCAAGTAATAATATGGTTGGGGTTAGGTATATATTTTCATAATTGTGAGATATGGAAAACATCATGTATGTTGGGTATTTCTGAAGGTAGTTCAAAACGATAGGCTATTGGTCATATATGTTCAATGATTTTAAAAGGTCCAATATAGCAAGGTGCTAATTAACTTTCTTCCTAAATCAAATAGTTCCTTTTTATGGGGATATTTTCAAGAATACCTGATTGTCTACCTGAAATTCCAAAGGTTTTCTTCTGTTGTCAACTTAACTCTTTTGCCGACTTTGGGTCGTATGCAATCTCTCTTGGACTAATCGTATCTTTTATGGAGTTTCGATTATAATTTTGGGTCCAAATATACTATTTCCCCTTATTCATTCTAGCATTATGGTGAGCGACATGGTCTATCATCTAAGGCTTTGTAAGGTTTGCCTGAATTTTGGTTTGGTAGTTATTGTTGTAGGAGAATTTGATTAATGATAGTTGATCACTCTAATTATCGGATAATTTAAAAACACAAGCTCGTAACATATCTTTGATTTTTAATTAATCTTTCATATTATCCATATGTTTTTGGGTGAAAGACGGTACTTAAGTAAAGTTTCGTTCCTATGTCTTTCTTCAATGCTTGCCAAAATCTTCCAATGAATCAGGGATCTCAATTAGATATAATGGACAGGGAAACTCTATGGAGTTTAATAATTTCTTGAATATGATGCTCACCTAGTTTTTGTAATGAATTAGTAGTTTTTGTTCATTTAAAATGGGCTAATTTGGTAAGTCGATCGATAATGACCCATATTGAATTGTATCCTTGAGACGTTTTGGGCAATCCACTGACAAAATTCATTGTAATATGATCCCATTTTCATTCCGGCATAGGGATTGGTTGTAATAATCCTCTAGGATGTTGATGTTTAATGTTTACCAGTTGACATGTAAGACATTTTGCTACAAAATTGGCTATGTCTAGATTCATGCCTTGCCACCAATATTATCTTTTAAGATCTTGATACATTTTAGTACTTCCTCGATGAATCATAAATTTTGAATGATGATCTTCACTTAATATTTTATTCCTAAGGAAGGATCTAACGATACATATAATTGAGTTGTAAATCTCAGTCCTCTTTCTGGGCTGTAGGTCCAATCTTTCTCTTCTTAGTTATCATCTAATGTTTGTTGTTGACCTTTTAGAAAAGCATCTTCTAATAGTTGTTCCAAAATTATCTTATGGAGGGTTGGATAAGCAATGCTATTTCTAATAATTACTGGATTTTTTGGAGATTTTGTCTTTAAGTTATAATCTCTATAGTAGTTATAGATGTAAACATACTATTGAGTTTTCCTCATTATTTCTGACTTAAGGCAATGACAACTACATTACCTTTCCCTAGGTAGTATTGTAAAGTAAATTTATAATCCTCCAAAAATTCAATCCATCATCGTTGTCAAATATTCAAATCTTTCTAGGTGAATATATACTTAAGACTTTTATGGTCTGAGAATAACTGAAATTCTTCTCCATATATATGACAACTCCAAATTTTTAGTGCGAAAACTACTGCAAATAATTCTAGATCATGTACTGGGTAGTTGCGATCGTTAATTTTTAATTGAAGTGGTCCATATTTGATCACCTTTTCTCGTTGCATAAGTACACATCCTAATCCTTCTAATTAAGCGTCGTATATACATCGGAGCCAATAAAACTAATGGAATAGTATGGACTGGAGTAATAGTGAATTTATCTTTTAATGTAAAGAATGCTTGTTCACACTTTTGGGTCTAAGTAAATCAAATATCCTTTTGGTTCAACTTCATTAAAGTTAAGGCATTTTTTGGAAATCCTTCTATAAGGCGTCAATAATAACCTGCGAGTTTGAGAAAAATCTCAGTTTTCATAAATTTGTGGGTTGTTGCTATTCTATCGATGTTGTGATTTTTATTGGATCTAATTGTATACCTGTCTCGATAATTATATGCCCTAGAAACTTCACTTCTCTCATAATAAAATCACATTTTCTTTTATTTGCATAAAGTTGGTGTTATTGTAAAGTATCTAGTACTATGTGTAAGTATACTTTGTGATCTTCTCCATTATTAAAGTATGTTGAAATATCGCCTATAAAAATAATTACGAATTGATCTAAGAAAGGTCAAAACACTCTATGCATTAAATCCATGAAAGTTGCAGGTGCATTTGTTAATCCAAAGGGCATTAACATAAATTTAAAATGACAATACCAATTTCAAAAAGAAGTTTTGGGTATGTCCTCTTCTTTAACACGGATTTAATGATATTTGGACCGTAAATCAATTTTTCAGAATGTCTTGAATCCTCGTAATTGGTGAAACGGGTCATTTATCCTAGGCAAAGGATATTTATTATTGATAGTTAGTTGATTTTGTTTTCGATAGTCAATGCACAAACAAAACCTTCCATCCTTTTTTTTCAAAAATGGGACTGGTTCTCCCCAAGGGGATATAATGAGTCATATAAAACCTTTCTCTAATAATTCATGAAGTTGATTTGAATTTTTTTGCAATTCTAAAGGAGCCATACAATAAGGAGGTACAGAGATATGAGAGGTATTTGGTAACAATTCAATGATAAATTCTAGTTCTTGTTGCGGAGGCATATCGGGAATTTCTTCAAGAAATACGTCATCATATTTATTCAAAATAGTAAGAGAAAATGAACACAATTTTTTATGAAGTTGAGAAAACATTGAATTGGAGTGATTCTTCCCTTGAAAATAAAATAAAGTTTGATGAGGGTTTATGAACAATACTATCTTTTCATGAGAGCCAATGTGAGCAAAATTTGGTGATAAGATGTCCATTCCTATTATTAAGTCGAATTCCTTTAGGTTTAAGACTACCAGATCTACTATAAAAATTCCAGGCCCAATCCTTAAGGTACACTATTTTTGGTTTGTTACAATTATTTCTCTTATTGGCATTCCGATGGAAAACAGATTTTTTAAAGGATTATTAGAAAATTTCAATAGAGTTATGAAGTCATAGATAATATAAGAACTCATTGAACTAGAATCAAATAATATATGTGCTAAAACATTGTGGAAAATATATTACCTTCCACCAAGTCGTAGTTGTTTGGATCTTTGGTTGGCGTAATGGCAAAGTTTCTACCTTGAGTCTTATTCATCTATTCCTGTCTCTTCTTATGAAAATTTTGTTAAAGCAGACAATTGTTAACATTACAAGTTCTACAACAAATGGGGGTTTGATAAAATTGGTGGATTTAGTAACGGTGAACAAGTAAAATTCCTAGGATAAGATTATTGGAACCTCTGGCATTATGGCCTTGTATTCCCTAATCCGTCACACTCACGACATCGCATCGTGGATCCACCATAATTGATTTAAGTGAAAATTTGACCATCCTTTAGTTTGACATAAAAGTGGTCCATCTGATTATGTTGGTTTCTTGTTACATGTGAGTTCTTAGGAGGTGGGGTTGAAATTTGGGTAACTCCTCCAGAGATGGATTTCGTTCGACGAGAGAGGCTACTTCTACCATTTTATTAAAATTATGAAGTTGAAATGAAATAATAGAAGTTTTAACGTTGGTTTGTAACCCATGTTCAAAGTATTTACACTTTTTGGCTTATATGTCTATGCACGCGCAGGCATATCAACAAAAGTTTTATAAACTTAGCCTCATACTGTGTTATTATCATTTGTTGTTGTTGCAACCCTGGAAATTCGACTATCATCTGATCTTTTACTGATTCTAAAAAGTACTTTCTAAAGAAAAATTCTTCAAACTAATCCCAAGTTAATCCTTCAACATTACGGGACCGAATGACATACTGCCACCAAAAATTGGCTTCGCCTTCAAAAAGATAGGTTGTTAAATTAGCCTTAGTCTCTATATGGACCTCAACCCAATTAGTCCAAATACTACTGTAATAGGTGCAAAACACTACCCAAGCCATATACCAACACATAGGACTTAAAATTCATCATTTTAAATAAAAAATTATGGGCATTCTAAATATTCCAAAAGTCAATCTGAATCTAATATAATATCTGATAGGAGTCCAAAATCAATTATTTAATTAATTATTAATTTAACACGGCGTGATATTATAAGAAACTACTTCATGGTCGGTGGAATCCGACATCGAGGGGATAATCTAAGAAACAAAACCCTTTATGCCAAATGCTTGGCCATTCCATAGTCGCCCATAATACGCAGTCACTTCTAATTATTTAATTAATAAATTATCGTGTATTAAGTCCGATTTTAAAATCGAATTATATAACACATATAATGCATATAGAATATAAATAATAACATCACATGTCATTAGGTAAATATATTAATTATATATAGTGACATCACATGTCACTGTCGGTAAATATAATAATTTCACAAATTATATTAATGCACATAATATTGCAGGGTATTACATTCCACCCCCCTAAACTAGGACTCCCATCCTCTAAATTAAAATTTATTTCTAACTCAAAAATCTTTGAATACTATTCTTGTATGTCACCCTCTCTATTCAAGTAGAATCAGCCTCACTATGGTGTCCCCACTGAACTCTAACTATCAGAATGGACTTCGATCGCAGAGTCTAGCCTCTCTGATCGAGAATACGTTATAGTCTTTCCTACTAGCTCGCATCAGTGCTAATAAGTTAACTCATCCCTCAAAAATTTCCTCAGCGTGGACACATTAAAGGCATCGTGCATTCATTGAAAATGATAGAGTAAGGCCAATCGATATGCTCCTAGGCCCACCTTATTTAGTTTTGTAAAGGTACCTACTTATTGGGGAGCCAACTTCCCATTGGATCCGAATCTGAAAACTCCCTTCATCGGGGAGACCTTCAAAAGAATCTGCCCCCACACGAAACTCCAGTTTATGCTTCCTCTTTTCAGTGTGACTCTTTTATCGATCATGTGTCATCTTCATTCGTAGGAGTATGAATGTAACCTCCTCTGAGGTGTCCCGAATATTATTCGAGCCAAACATCCTATGATCCCCTATCTCTACCCAACATCTTAACAAATGGCATGGTCTCACATACAATGCCTCATAACGTGGCATCCTAATAGTATGATAACAACTATTATTTTAGGCGAACTCCATAAGTGGTAAGTGTTGATACCAACTCTCTTTGAGATCTAACATACAAACTCGAACCGTGTCCTCCAAAATCTAGTTCTACCACTCAATCTGACTGTGTGACTAAGGGTGAATCTTGTACTATTGTTGAGCTTCACCCCTATTGCCTCTTAAAATCCCCTTTAGAATCGGGAGATGAATGTGTTGTCCTTATTATACATAATATCCAAAGGTACCCCCAAAAGTCGTACAATCTCTAACACTTATAATTTGTCCTCACTGGAAGGGAATGAGACACCTTCTTCAATCTGACGATGATAACCCAAATGGAATCTTAGCCCATAGAAGACCTAAAAACCCCACAATAAAGTCCACAAAGATGATCTTCCATTTCCACTCCAAAATCTCTAACAGTTGCAACTCCCATGCCAATCTCTGGTGCTCCATCTTTACAAGCTGATAGGTGGCACACATGGACACAAAATCTTCCACATATTTCTTCATCCTAACCCACAAAGACGATATCTTCATAACTTAATACATATGATCCACTTTAAGATGCACTGTGTATCTTGAATCGTGCACCTCGGTCAAAACTGCCCCCCACCTTATAGCCCATGAGAGACTAAAACGGTGGAGTGGGCACCTAACACCTTAACACTTTGTAACGTATTCTCAGACCCCATGTATCATTTAGTTTCACATATACTTGTTGTCTTTTATGTTATATCTTTGGAGGTGACTACCTCTTTTGTCTATTTTGAGTAAAATAGGTTGTCCACTCTGATCTTTACACATCCATACACCTCACATCTCTTACGACGACCATTTACGTCATTTCGATCCATTATCCAAATGCGCAAAGGAATGTCGCTGCCTTACCACTACTTTGGGGTACGCAATCCATCGAACGGGGGTCAGGATGGCCACAATGGCGACTCTAATGGGGAGTATTTTTTAGTACTAGACTCTATTTACACATTCTTTGCTTTTATTTCTCCTATATAATTTTCTACATATGTATATGTTTTCTCACATGTACATTAACTTATCTCATCTCGTCTTGTATATTCTCACATGTTCCATATTCCATAATCATATTATGTCATCCATGTATATTTATCTCCATCTTATGTACATACTTATCTATTTATCACAAGCATATACCATTTTTTTCTTTCACATACTCCACTCCACTTGTCTATTCACATGCTCCACTTCACTTATACATATTCACATGTTTTCTTCACTTGTATAGTTGTTCTTTTTCTCCATGCCACTTGTATATGTTTCATATTTACTTCACGATTAGTAACTGTACATATGTCTCTTAGCATACATAAGAATTTACATAAAAATACTAATAAGACTCATTAGTTTTCAAACTGCATTATATGAGCATTGAGTATTGACCTCATATTTTTCCCGTACTGGGAAGTCACTTTGTGATGGGTTGTCGATTCTACGGGTCGCGAATAACCTTAGCATTGGGCTCTCTCATTCCATTAGTCAACTACCCTCGACGTATATCAAATCCTCCTCCTCCCCCCCCCCCCCCCCCCCCCCCCCGCATAATACCTGTCAATCGAACTCACGATGGGAGGCGGGAACTGGTTCACGTACGTCAAATATATCAAATTGTATCTCATATGTACCATCACCACGAGGTATATAGTGAGTCAATTCATGTATAGTCGAGTATATCAAATGGCTTCTCTACACGTATAGATGAATAATTTCCCCAAAAGGCAAGAGGTATATCTTGGAAGTCACGCCAAAGGAGGGAACCCTGACAATAACCTCACATGCATAAACTTAATATAGATGTCTTCCCTAGGATACTCATATCTAGATTGACAGTTCCAACGTGAAACTCTACGAAGATTTTGGGTCATCTTACTTCCCAATTTCGCGATTTTTCTCCCATTTCTAAAACAAGACCATGTCCATGTCTCGAAATAACTTAAAATGTGTCTTTCATTACGCACCCGATTTTTTCTTAGCCTCGAGTCATGTCTTGCATTTCACTTGCATCCTAGGAAGAATATAATAGAAATGGAACCTAAGAGAAATAACTACATTAAGGTAATTTCCCACTCATTTTCTCCTTTTCAAAATACCAAAAATATTTATCTTTTTCAAAAATAAAAAAAAAAAAACTTCTTCACAAGAGATACAAAGGTCATACCTTTTTCAAAAGAGATAAATAATCACCCCCTTTTCTCATATTCGACATTTCACTTCCCTCTCATGTGTGACCCCATTCCCCCTAGATAGTCTTGGCTCTCTACTAGTTACGATCTTCCATTATACCATATTGGAGTTTCACTTCATCGTCACTCTTACCTTTTTAAAAAAGGATACAAAAGTCATATTGCACTACCTCATGGAGAACCCTAATTAATAATTCAACCTTTAGTCATATTTGATAACTATGATATCTCAGTTCAGTGCCAAGATCGATAGTGTGCAGTCACATGTCAATGATTTATAGAGGAAAAATTATCGAATTCAACAAATTCTCGAATTTGAAGTCTTGCCAAATCATAATTTCTCATCTCTCCTATTACGGGTCAAGGAATGCTCGAGACTATGTATTATACCATGTGCCCCCTATTCTAAAGATTATTTGTCTAATAAATTCAAAATGTTGGATAATGATAAGTTCGAAGGAGTGGACCTCCCATTTTAGATCTACGCAACTATCACCGTATTATGAGTCTGTCATTCACCACTAAAGAAATCACGGTCTAAATATTTCAATAAACCCTCAAGGAAAGAACCCTTCGCAGTTTATGTCTCTAGAAAAATCGTGTATTCGAAGTTAGGATGATATTTCCCGAGAATTCATGGCTCAATACAAGTACGATTAGGAATTGTAAGTGACCCGTCGTGACATTGAGTTGCTCAAATGAGGAGCAAGAGAATTTTTCAACAACTTTATAGTCATATGGAGATAGAAATATGCAACTCTGACCAACCACCCATCAGAGGAAGAAAAAGGCAATATTGTAAAAAACACCATATGTAGTCGGAACTATCCTCATTTGACATCTCTCTGAGAAACCGAGGTTGAAATCAAAGAAAGTGATACCAACTAAAGCATGAAAGTAGAGTAAAAAATAAAGAAATCAGTGAATCAATTCACTCCCCAAAATTTTGAGAATCCAGTTACTACCATCAAGAACATATCCTCCGATCCCACTGCCTCACAGGAACTAGAATCCCGGCCTACTATTATTAGAAGAGATTATACCGATCTCTATGCCCTCCTCTCCAAATACCAAGCCATTTCTATTGTAATCTCACAAAGCCATTAAGCCCTCACTTATTACCCAGTATGATTCCCATTATTTTTTATTAGACCTCCACGCACACCACTGATCATTGCCATCATCTCAAGAATATTGTACAAGAGCTCATCGATAAAGGCATTATCTCCCCTCCTTAGGAACTAAAGCCAAAAATCACCCAAAATCCTCTACTTATACATCAAGATGGCATAAATTCCATACCAATTAATGAAGACTTAAATTTTGATACCTCAACCAAAATAAAGCCCATAAATAACCCTGTTTCATTAGTTCCTTTAGATAATTCCCTAACTCTCCTACAAACATGCCCAGCCAATTTGCTTCGCCTTGAAATTATTTATGATCGGACCATGTACTTGATGACGAGATCTTGTATAACTATTCGAAACAAGTCAGATACATAAAGCATGGATTTTAGTCATCCTTGAATAGATGAAGGAATTCAAAATGAAATTTTCATCGAGTTTGACTCTTGAAGAGGAAGAATGTTCGAACATTGATGATCTCTACATGGAAACCCACCATCGACCACATGAGTCATTTAAGTCTTAAGAAGAGTTCAGTCTGGATAGCATAGTCCAAGTCATGATAGAGGAAAGTCTTAACAAAGGAAGAATTGATGAAGCGTCGGATCTCTTAATTGCAATAAAACCCAATGGATAATTGATACCATCTCATAACCACTTCTCTTCGACATGGGAAGATTTTTAATTTGAAGTTATTGAATGTATAAACTTTTTAAGGAATAATCAAGTAGCCCCCATGGGATGGGGCGATGACTTCCACGACTCAGATAAACTAGAAAATGAGCCTGACAATGAAACCACCGATATGCTTGTCTCCTTTTATGGGGTAATATCTTTTGAAAAACTCATGTCTGAAATCAATGAAGTCTATGGTATCCCCTAAGTGGAAAAAGAAACGAGATTCCTCTTATGTCCCTCATCAGTGAATCACATGACATAATCGGGCTGATACTACAAGGATCTAGTTCCTCCCATAGATAATGCACCCACAAATAAAGGGAAAAGAGTTATTAGAGAACCGTCAATGTTTAAAATGACTTTAGATAAGAGAAAAATTATCTAGCAACTAAAGCAAACCCAAGAAAACATCACAGTATGGGGGTATTCATGTCTTATCAACTTTATAAAAAAATTCTCATCAAACTTCTCACGTAAGTTATAGTTCCTTCTTCTACACCTCCTGATGAGTTTATCCACATAGTTGGCACTTTGACTACTAAGAAACTCATTTCCTTTTACCGCCTGGAGGTTCTCATTATTATTTTTTGCAAGGATAATATCAATGAAATAAATGTGCATTTTGAGAATCTTAGTGTTCCTTATATTTATTTCATTGATTCTGCTGTTCAAAAAATTGATGAAAATGAATTAATAAATGACCAATTTTTAACTGATCTCAATAAGGAAAAAAATAAACAACATAATCGCATTCAAACTAATGATGTGGAAAATATTGTCATTAATCTTGATTTTACTAGCAATCCATGTGAGATTAAGATAGGATCAACTCTCAGTGATCAAGAATGATTAAATTTAAAGAACTTCTAATGGATTTTGTGGACATCTTCGCATGGTCTTACAAATATTGATCACGAAATTGTGCAACAGGAGATCTTGACATACTCTGAATGCAAACATGTTAAGAATAAGTTGAGTAATATTCAAGCCAAATAGTTGATCAAGATTAACGATGAAGTGATCAAGCATTTAAGCATGTATTTCATTCGTATGGTCGATTATTAGATATGGCTTGCCAAATTCCTCGCACTGAAATTGAGAGAGAAAGCCTGGTTGACTATAAAGATTTGAACATATTTTCTCTAAAGGATGACTACCCTCTGTCCAACATCAATATGATAATATAAAACACTGCCAATCATACTCTCAAATCATTCATCAAAGAATTCATTGGGTATAATCAGATCAAGATGCATCCCGATCATCAAAAAGATCGCTTTTAGTACCCCGTGGGGAACCTTTTGTTACAATATCATGTCGTTCGTTCTTAATAACGCAGGGGATACATACCAAAGGGCAACCCCAACTATCATGTGTTATCTAATCCATAAGGAAGTAGAAATATATGTTAATGAAAGGATCTTAAATTCAAAAGTCAAGAAGATCACATCCCTACCTCAAGGAAATTCTTTGAACGATTGCGGAAATCCAAATGCGCCTCCCACAAAAATGTATCTTTGGTGTCACCAAAGAAAAAATCCTAGGCTTCATGGTCGGTGAGAAGGTAATTGAAGAAGTCCTTACAAAAATTCAAGGGATCCTCTACATGTCGCCTCCTCACCATGAAAAAAAAGTGGTTGTTTCTTGAGAATAAGAAGATTCACTAGCTAACTCACTTATATATATGAAAATATATCAACTCCTCCGAAGAGATTCAACCAAGGTTTGGAAAGAGTCATACCAATAAGCCTTCAATAAAATCAAGTGGTACCTTGCCCAACCACTGATATTCATGACACTGTAACCGGATCAAACTCTCCTCGTTTACTTAACTGTCACTGATAATACTACTGGAGCTATGTTAACCCAATACATCAAGTGTCATGCAAAGACCAAGCCATATACTATTTTAGTCAAAAGCTTGAGAGATATGAATTGAATTGCACTATATTAGAAAAAAACATGCATTACCTCAGTTTAGGTCATCAAGAAACTTCAACACTACAGGCTTGGATTCCCCATTAAATTAGTGTCCTGAATAAATCCCATAAAGTATTTCTAGAAAAACTTGTTATGTCAAGCCTCATTGCCCAGTGTTTTATTTAACTAGTCAACTTTGACATTATCTATGCCATTAAAAGAAGGGACATTTATGATTACCTAGCGAATCTCCCCATAGAAGAAGGCGATGTGTGTATCTTAAATTTCCCAATAAAGAGATTCCTTACACTACTCCCAAGGGCCTACGGTGGAAAATATTTTTTACGAAGATGCTAACAAAAAAGGATATGGCATCATGACACTTTTGATCATACTTGATGATTCGCTACTCCCATTTCCATCAAATTATATTTTATTATCCCCAATAAAATGATAGAGTACAAGGCGTGCACCGTTGGTATCAAAGTTTCTCTGGAAAAGTTTCTCTCGATGAGGGAATTCAATACCTCAATGTCTATAGAGATTCGACCCTCATTATAGCACAAGTCCTCTGGAAATGAAAACTGAAAGCCAAAAACCTCCTACCATGTCACGCTCATATCAAATAAATTGTTTTAGGATTCAAAGACATCACTTACCATTACCTTTCTCATTCCAGAAATAGCTTTGTTGACGCATTTGCAACACTAGCCCCTATGGTTGACATGCGAGAGGGAATAATGATTTCCCCTTGCAAGTCTAAAAATAGTCCAAGCTAACTCATTGCTACCATATAGAGCTCACAATTGAGAAAGAATCGAACAGTCATATTTTGGTATTATTAATAGTTCATTCTCAAGTATGGTTGATACCCTCAAGAGGTTGACGAGAAAATCATATAACTCTCATTAACTAGCATCTCAGTACATTATTTGTGATGAATATCAATTCCATAGGAATTTTGATATTACCCATTTGCAATGCATACCAGGGTCTGACACCGAAGAGATCATGCAAAAAATCCATGGTAAGTGTGGTCCCTATATTAATGTCCCATGCTTGCTAAAAAAATAATTTAACAACGTTATTATTGGATTACCATGGTCCAAGATTTCATAACATAACTAACAGGTGTCTTAAATTCCATCAATTCGCTAATCTTTAATATTTGTCACCCAACTAGTTATACATTATGGCCCCTCCATGACCCTTATCAACTTGGGGCATCGACATCATTGGGAAAGTCACTCCCTAAGAGTCCAATGGGCATTAATTTATCTTGATTACTTCACCAAATGTGTTGAAGTCGAGTCATACATTGTGGTGAATGCCAAGAAATTGGTCGAGTTCATCCGAAAGAATATAATATTCCTCTATGGGGTCCATCATAAAATCGTGTCAGATAATGGCCTCCATTTTGAAGAAGAAGTCATAAAAGTGGTCGAGGGAAACAAAATTCATAATTCCTCAACATATAGATCATAAACCAATGGGGATTTTGAATTGACTAAAAGATGAAAGGATTGGGTTGGAACAATCCCTTACGCCCTTTGAGGATACCGCACGTCTATCATTACTCCCACATGGGCTACCCCATACTCCTTAGTCTAGAGCATGCTTGAAATACAAGTGGGATAAGAGTATTGGTAAAGAACACGCTATAATGAGTTGGCACTCTTTGATGAAAAGAAACCAATTGATTTATATCACATACAAGGATATCATCACTGTATTTTATGATCATTCAATAAGAAAGTCAAAGACTGTTATGCACAAGAAGGTGAATTCGCCCTCAAAGAAATCATACGAACCATTTGGGACCTCGAGGAAAACTCAATCCTAATTGGAACACACCATAACTTGTCAAGAAGATCATATCATGAGGTGCCACTATGCTAACTGATCTCGACGGAGAAAAAATGGCATGCCCACTCAACCTTAATCTCATAAATATTTATATCCTTGATCCGACTCTCGTTGCGCTACATAATTCTCACCTCTTTTTCATTCTTAAAAATACTCTTCTTGTTTCTCCCTATCAGAACTACATGGGAGCTAATCCTATCAAAACATTTTTCAAACAATGCAACTCTTTTATAACCAAAAAGGTACATAGGTAACCCATAAAGAGACTTTGGGTTCAGTCCTTTCTTTTTCAAAAAAATATATTCTTTTTCCCCCATCAATAAGCATAAGTCTCCCGCATAACTTTAATTGTAAAAAGGACTATTTAAGCCTTGACGATTAGTATAGATAATTCAAACATAAATAATTCTTCTGCAAAGGTATACCAAAATTAACAGTTATTTCATAAAATCACATTTCATTCAAATACATGCAAGAAAACATCACTAATACCTCCCCTTTTCTCTAGAACAACTAAACCCAAACGTTTAGATACACCAATATGCGAAGACCCATATCCAAACTATACCAAATCTACAACACAGTCAGCATCTATACACCAAAACCTGCACCAACATACAAAGACCAACATTAAAACAAGAGCTTTATAAAAACCAACACTAACTTCCAGAATGACCTGCATCATCATCACTAATGTCATCTTACCTTCCAGAGGTCCCCAGTAATCCCTTTCTAGATCCGTACCCATGTGCGCTAGATACGATGATACATCCCAAAGAACTTAACAAGGACCACTGCACCCACTGCCACTACCTCAATTGCAGTAATCCACCTTTAACTGAATTCCTCTATACATGCCTTTAAGACCAAATACCTCCACATGAACTTAAGGTAATACATTGAAACCACCTAATCCTTACCTAGAGAAAGGGTTAAATGTCAAGCAGGCCTATGATGTTTCCGTAGACTCCCCAACTACATCCTCAAAGACTTAGTTAGGTCCTCTATAGGATAGAAATTACTTATGCGATAAGGGAAGCTTTTCTCCCAACCCAGCTGATATCAGAGTCTCCAAGCAAGATAAAAGGAAGTGTGATGCAGTGCCACAATTCCAATGTATCGGTAGTCTTACAACTTCATTATGAGTATCAATTCACCCCACCATGACACTGAATAATGCAGAAAACTTGCACCATTCACTACCTACCAACCATTCATGAAAGCACCAAAGTCCACATAAGGCTGAAGGAAGAAGTTGTTCATAGTATGTGAAGGAAATTAAGGGGCATAACCAATTGAAACCTCTCTACCAACCATATATATAACATTGCAGGTCTTCCTTATAGAAAGGTATATCGGTCCTCTTTCCATTAAACAAGGCCATTCAGCATCTTTTCTAGGATAATAGCAACAAGATTGTAATGACAATGCATCCATAAAACTATATCAGTAACTTGGTTGTTCAGACTAATGTCGCGTGTCACCATAAGAAAATTGGTAGTCAATCTTAATGCCATAACCCCATTGAACTTGGTAGACCAAACATCCTGGTGATGCACCACTCAAGCACTAGGAAAAGATTAATTTCTCCTCCACGTACTAATGGTCAAGCAGCATAAGGAGAAATGTGCAATAGTTTATCCCGTGG
This sequence comes from Sambucus nigra, assembly GCA_949130495.1. NCBI lineage: Eukaryota > Viridiplantae > Streptophyta > Magnoliopsida > Dipsacales > Adoxaceae > Sambucus > Sambucus nigra. Next base: position 635,327,949 of record OX422209.1, read on the forward strand.
ATAAGGAGAAACATCAGGCATACTCGACGGAACATGTGTATATATAACCAGTATGGTAGAAAACTACTCATAAGTGGGGTATACCTCATCGAGCCTGAAGCATAAGGTCCTCGGGGTACCATAATTATAGAGCCTCTTCAAGAAGATGCCATTTGATCAGATGATTATGCCATAAAGTAATCGTTCCCAAGTTGAACACTACATATTCAAGATAGGAAAAATACTCTTCCGCATAGGAATGACCATTCAAAGAAAAAAATTTAAAGAAAAAAATTTAAAGCAAAAAAGCACAAATGAAAGAGAGTTGTGATTCTAAAAATCCCATCTTAAACTCCTTTTTCATAGAAAAATTCATCCAAAAAATAACAAGGCGGTTGAGCTACCAAGTTAATGCAAGAATTATATTACCAGTGTTGTAGTAATAGATTAACAAAGGATAAAAACCAAGTACTTGACATTGACATGTTGTCAAGTAAGCCAGGGGCAAGTCGGTCGGCACCCCCTCCCCCTTCCCATTTTAGTCAAGTTACCTCTTTCCTTTTTTGCCCCTCTTTTGTCTACATAAATCCCCCAATAAGTGATTTTTCACCTTAAAAAGGTTCCTTGTCATTTCTTTTATTCTTATCTACAAATAATTTTCAAATACACTACATAATTTTCATCTTAGAAAAACCTTAAGTGGAAAATTAAAAGTGCATGTAGAGTAATCCACTTAATAAAGATAATAAAAATAATAATGCATCATTTTATATATTACTTTTGACTTTAAGGTACAAAAAAAAAGAAAAATAACAAAAAGAGAAAGAAAAATTGTTAGGACACAGTACAAACTTTCCTCCTAATCCTATAGGGGATACATATATCATTTATCGCATCAAGTATGATTCTTGAAATGGATAGAAGTGGAGAACCCACTCCCAGAGCTGGAAGAAGGAATATATTCCTTAGAGACTACTAGAATAGTGCATGCACAAGTCAACACTCGGGTCTATTCGGCTCCTGAATCCATTTACTCCTAAATATCCTATACTCAAAAAGCCCATATAGATACAGTCTACAAAGAAAAACAAAGAAGATATATAAAAATTAGTACGCAAATAAAGAGAATAATTTAGAACGCGAAAATAAAAAAAGAGAACAAAAGGACATTTACCCCTATCTGATCGTCTCGTTGACAGGGGAGGAAATACCTCCAGCTCGTCATGTGGGCGATGATTAATCTCCATTATATCCATCCCTTCACCCATAAATACAAAGAGGTAAACCCATTCTCACATAGTGGAGAGGGATTCATTGCCCTGGCACCACTATCTAAAGCCCATCCCGATGATCGAAGTACCCCGTTGCCTCCTGACCTAACTACCGGAGGTGGAGCCCCATTCACTTCATAGATAGTGGATAACATCAAATAGATTGTCACAAATTCCTAATAATCATGTGGCGTTATTGTATGTTTATATATATATACACATAAATAGATAGATAATAATGCTCCTATATCATAGTTTTCGTCTTCGCCTCCTCATACATCCTCTCTTGATCCCGCATATAGAAAGTAGAATTCATTGGAGGGACCACCATATATCCTAACATCACTTGCTTAATCACCCACTCCCATAAATACCAGCCATGCCCAATTTTATGCGACATCAATCGATGCATCTGTATATGCAAATTGGTAGTCTACATGCCATATATCGTTCGACTCCAAGAAAAATGTTGGGGTTTTGTTTTTAAAACTATGTAAAGACATTTTATTTTAATTAATAAAGGATTCACTTGTTCATTTTGAAATGAGAATCTTGATTGTGAGAATGATTTATGTTTTTGTTTTGAATATATTATTTCATATATATGTCGGTCAATGGTAATCAGTCGGTGAGTTAGGTTCGAATTGATCATAGGAGATCGAAATTCTAGTTCTAGTACTATTGAACAACTCGTAACCTAAATAGGGAGTTGACATCCTATCGGAATGCTTGCGATACAATCCTAGTAGTTTATCTCAAACTAAGGGAACTTATCTAACGGTTCAAGAACTTGTACGATAGTTCAAGAGAGGTTTTTGATTGGAACATTAAGGAATGTATTGAACAGGGCCATATAACACCCCGTGAATTTAGTGGTTATTATTTAAATTAATTTGGAATTTTTTTGTAAAGTAAAATTTCGGAATTTATAAAGTTTTATTGATTTAAAATGTTGAGTTTTAATATTGAAAATTTGGATTTTAATCTAAATTCAAATCGGAGTCAAAATGGGAATTTTAAAAAAAAATGTATGTCACGGTTATGGGTTGTGACTAACGGCGAAACCTTTTTTCAGTTTAAATAGAATTTATTAGCATTAGAACTCCTAATCATTATAAATTAAGACCAATCCGTGGTTGGGTTCTTTAAATCTCTTTTTTCACAACTCTTCGTCCAGAAAATTTCTCCAAAATATTTCCTTTTCATCTACAAACTTTTGCCACAATTTTCTTCAAGGTTTCAACTCAAGATTTGTCAAGATTAACTGAGTTTTCTCAAGACGCGTCAAGAACGGATCTTTATCAACTTTTTGAGAAGAATATATTTTTGAAATCATTCTCAATCAATTTTTATTCAGGCATGGATACTCTATTCTCTTCCTTTAGTATTTTGCATTTTAAGTGTCGCCTAAACCCTTAATGACACGTTTTTCTTAAAATAAATTAGCAACTTAATTAGGAAAAGTGAAAACTAAGTTTGGTACTGTTTTGATGAAATTTTTTAGAATGGAATAAGATTTGAAACCCTTGGGTCTGTAGGAGAGAGTAGTGAGTTTTAGTTATTATGGGTGTGGGATCGCATATAGAATTTATTGGGGTTATTTTAATTGAAATCGGGACGTGTACACACGCATAAAAATTATGTAATTGATAAAAGTGGACAATTTTGGTTTATTTCATAACTTTGCATGTTGATTAATCGATAACGATTTAATGGAAATAATTATGTTAAGAACGACAACAGTTTTATTAAGTAAATTAAATTAAATGGTATCATCACGAATAAATTTGTAATATTATTTATATGTGTTATTGGATTGTGTGATTTATTGGAAATGATATTTATCATCGCAAGTACGATGGAATTTTTGGTAGTATGCTCTCACCTATATTTTAGGATGCTTGCTAGGTATGGGACTAGTAGGTAGTCCTTAGTTACGATTTATGCTTTCTAGGTATGGGACTAGTGAGTGTAGATTTTTACGGATGGGTGATTCCGAGGTGGGTTGATTTTTACATCGTGCCGTCGATTCTCTAGCCTAGGCATAAGGCTAGGAAGATATTACTGATATAAATTCATCCTATAATTAAGGTAGGACGTATTTATGTGTTGGGGACCCTTAGGTGTGGGACTAAGGGTGGTTTTGAGGATTTCACATCCCTAATAAGGGTGGGGTGATTAAATATAAAATAACGAGAAAGGTGAGAAATTGATAATTAATACCTAAGATAATAAAACGGGTATTAAAATATATTGGCATCGTTAATAACGTGCAGGACCGACAGTTAGAAACGGGTTGGCTGGCTATTTTGATGTGTGGGTGTGTGGCGTATGAATAATATGCATGGCTGAAAGTTTAAATGGGCAAGCTAGATATGAAGACGCGTCATGCGTAGAACCTCGTACATAACGTGCAGGGTTAACAGTTTAAACGGATTGGTTGGCTATGGCGAGGGGAATGCATGTGGTGTACAATAGCGGGAGTACCGCAACCAAACAAATAAAATAAGATAAAGATGTAAGTGGGAGTCCCACATGTGATATTAGTGATGATGAAAAATTAATTATTGGATTAACTTAAATTGAGTTAAATGATTGGATAATTAGACTTAGATGATGAGATGGCATATATGGGTATTTTAGCATATGTCGTTTATTTTACTCCCATCGTGATTAATTATCGCGTCTAATTTGAATTATTCTATTGTGATATTTATCATGTATAATTCCATTGTCTGGGTTCACGGATCATAATTGGAGGGAGTAACCGATATTCATGCTTGGGGCTCTGACCCTATGCGTTGACTAACATTTTTTAGGTATTAGTGCTGGAGTAGTTGCATAGGAGTATTTGGAGATTTATCTTGGAGGTGAAGCTAGAGTATTTATTTTAAGCTTAGTAGTTTAGTTTAGTTTCCATTCCTTCTCATTTATATTGAGACACGGTTTATGGATTTGGTGGGACATTAGGTTCCACATTTGTTTCAGTTTTTATTCAGATATTTCATTATAAATTCCGTTTATTGGAGATTATATTTATTTCGAGTTAGATATTATTAGAGATTAGCGTGGTGATAGATTATACGTCTCTTTGATGATTATTATTTATTTTGATTGATTTCATTATATTATCTTGAGGTAATGAATTTAATATGTCTCATATATGTCACATGCTAAGAATGATATTTAATTTAGTGACGCCCGACTTAGTTTTGGTGGCAGCCGACACCATAATTACAACGGGTGTTACAGATGGTATCTGAGCATGGTCTTAGGTCTCGTAGGTTGTGAGACCATTTTAGCTTCCGCGTATCTTTCATTCCCTTAGTTGATTCGTACTCTCTAAGGTAGTGGGTCTAGCATACGAGTTAACAGTGTTTTTGGAGATAAGATGTCTTGTGTCAAGGACGTTGTAAGCATTGCGATTAGAAATAATAATCTTGGTGAGAGGAGACTTAGAAGTGATTTGGGAAAACGAGGATAATGCTTGAGATTGCGTGCAGATGATAGGCATCGTAAGTATCGATTTTGGTGATGTGAAGAAATTTGAGGACTTACGCGTTTGGATGATTTTTGGGGATAAAATCGAGTGTTGATTCAGTGGATCTCGTGGTACGCCGTTATTTTCATAGTTACACACATATATATAGGTGATATATATATTGTATTTTCAATCGTGGGATTACGTGCGAGTAGGATTGGGTGTATGGGCGCCTAATCATGGTACTCTATGTGTAGGCATATGTGAGCCTTATTTTATTTTGTGCATTTATACTTCTTCGCATTCGAGGACGAAATTCCTGTACTAGTGGGGAAGTATGTAACAGCCCGTGAATTTAGTGGTTATTATTTAAATTAATTCAAAATTTTTGTGCAAAGTAAAATTTTGGAATTTATAAAGTTTTATTGATTTAAAATGTTGAGTTTTAATATTGAAAAGTTGAATTTTAATCGAAATTAAAATCAGAATCAAAATGGGAATTTTTAAAAAAACGTTTGTCACGGTTCTGGGCCGTGACTAACGGCGAGACCTTTTTTTTAGTTTAAATAGAATTCTATTAGCATTAGAACTCCCAATCATTATAAATCAAGACTAATTAGTGGTTGGATTCTTCAAATCGCTTTTTCCACAACTCTTCCCCCAGAAGACTTCTCCTCCAAAATATTTCCCTTTCATCTACAAACCTTTGCCTCTTCAAAATTTCAACTCAAGATTTGTCAAGATTAACTGAGTTTTCTAAAGACGCGTCAAGAACGGATCTTTATCAACTTTTTGAGAAAAATATATCTTTGAAATCATTCTCAATCAATTTTTATTCAAGCATTGATACTCTATTCTCTTCCTTTAGTATTTTGCGTTTTAAGTGTTGCCTAAACACTTAATGACACATTTTTCTTAAAATAAATTAGCAACTTAATTAGAAAAAGTGAAAACTAAATTTAGTATTGTTTCGATGAAAATTTTTAGAATGGAATAAGATTTGAAACCCTTGGGTGCGTAGGAAAGAGTAGTGGGTTTTGGTTATTATGGATGTGGGATCGCATATAGAATTTATGGGGGTTATTTTAATTGAAATCGAGACTTGTACACACGCATAAAAATTATGTAATTGATAAAAGTGGATAATTTTGGTTTATTTCATAACTTTGCATGTTGATTAATCTATAATGATTTAATGGAAATAATTATGTTATGAGCAACGACGGTTTTATTAAGTAAATTAAACTAAATGGTGTCATCGCGAATAAATTTGTAATATTGTTTATATGTTTTGTTGGATTATGTGATTTATTGATATTGATATTTATCATTGCAGGTATGACAGAATTTTTGGTAGTATGCTCTCACCTATATTTTAGGATGCTTTCTAAGTATGGGACTAGTAGGTAGACCTTAGTTGAGATTTATTCTAAGTATGGGAATAGTGAGTGTAGATTTTTACGGATGGGTGATTTCGGGGTGGGATAATTTTTACATCGTGCCGTCGATTCACTAGCCTAGGTATAAGACTAGAAAGATATTATTGATAGAAATTCATCTTATAATTAAGGTAGGATATATTTATGTGTTGGGGACCCTTAGGTATGGGACTAAGAGTGCTTTTGAGGATCTCACATCGCTAATAAGAGTGGGGTGATTAAATATAAAATAACGGAAAAGATGAGAATTTTAGAATTAATACCTAAGATAATAAAACGGATATTAAAATATATTGGCGTCGTTAATAACGGACAGGACCGACAGTTAAAAACGGGTTGGCTAGCTATTGCGACGTGCAGGGCTGACAGTTTAAACGGGTTGGCTGGCTATGAAGACGTGTCGTGTGTGGAACCTCATACACAACATGCAGGGTTGACAGTTTAAACAGGATTACTGGATATGTCGAGGGGAATGTGTGTGGTGTAGAACAGTGGGAGTACCGCAACCAAACAAATAAAATGAGATAAATATGTAAGTGGGAGTCTCACATGTGATATTAGTGATGATGAAAAATTAATAATTGGATTAAATTAAATTAAATTGAGTGAAATGATTGGATAATGAGACTCAAATGATGAGATGGCATAGATGAGTATTCCAGCATATGTCGTTTATTTTACTCGTATCGTGATTATTTATCTTATCTAATTTAAATTATTGTATTGTGATATTTATCATGTATAATGCTATTGTTTGGTTTCACGGACCCTAATTGGAGGAAGTAGTCGGTATTCATTCTCGGGGCTCTGACCATGTTCGTTGACTAACATTTTTCAGGTATTTGTCCTGGAGTATCTGCATAGGAGTATTTGGAGATTTATCTTAGAGGTGCAACTGGAGTATTTATTTTATGCTTAGTAGTTTAGTTTAGTTTCCATTCCTTTGCATTTATATTGAGACACGGTTTATGGATTTGGTGGGCCATTTGGTTCCTGTTACAGTTTTTATTCAGATATTTCATTATGGATTCCGTTTATTGGAGATTATATTTATTTCGAGTTAGATATTATTGGAGATTAGCATGGTGATGGATTTTACGTCGCTTTGATGATTATTATTTATTAGTATGATTTCATTATATTATCTTGAGGAAATGAATGTAATATATCTCATATCTGTCACATGCTATTAATGGTATTTAATTTAGTGACGCATGGCTTAGTTTTGATGGCGGCCGATGCCAGAATTACGCGAGGTGTTACAGGTCACCCGTGAGATTTAAGTCTAAAGGATTATCTTTATTAGACCTAGGTAATCTCACACAATTTAAAAAGAATGCATAGATTCTTAACCCAGGAATTATGAGCACGGGGATGCTAGAATTATAATTGCTTCGATTGATATGGTTTCAATTCTATATTAGATTGAATCACATGATCCTCACATAATAGTTGGCAGTTATGTGAGTAGGTATGGGATCATAATTCAAAGAAATTCGTGTCCGGGGATACCTTGGATTGTGATACTCCTTGATAGACTTGTAAAATTATTTCCACCAATTAAACCTGATCAGTGCATTATTTCATAATCCAGGGGAGTAGAAAAATAAGTTAAGTCTGAGAATAAAGGAAATGATTATTTGTTGGTTAAAGTCAATCAACAAAAAATTGATTTGACTAAATAGGTGTTGAAAGATTAACGCGGGGAATCATATTGTGCACCAATATCAACTTTGCAAATAAAACGTCAATATGTCTGAATGATTTCTGACATAATTGAATTGGAATGAAATATAACTATTTAGTGGAATTAATTACGATTAAATAAAGAAGGGAAATAAATTATAGGATTTGGAATTTGGTATTTTCGAGTATTTATTTGAAATTCAATTTAATTATTTATCTTAGGTCCCGAGTATAGTCCGCATACCCAAGTAGTTAGGCCCAGATTATTATGAAATCCCATTTGGACCAAGACCACGTATTAAGTTAGTACATATTGGTTTAAGTCAGGGTTATAAGTTGAATAATTCATGATTAAGGTTCAATATGGGTGAGAGAAAAAAAGCTATTCACGGTTTTATGATGAAGACTAGATACAAAGGCCCATACCTCATTCAAAAGCAAGAGTTTTATTCTTCAACGGTGTTCACACACCTATCTAGATTTTGGAGGATCATATAATATAAGATCCAAGATTTTTGAAATGTTTTGGAAAGATTTTAGAGATAAAAAATAAGGCAACCCCTCATCTCTAGCAAATACCTTTCTCCCCATCGGATTGCAAACGGATCCACAAAGGTATTGTATTCGAAACTCTAAGTTTGTTCTTCAATCCTAGCTTTGGCTTTTCAAATTTCTATTGTTTGATTAATCAAGATTCAAGGGCTAAAAATTTTAATTCCGTGTATATCGACCCCTAACAGAGAGAACGTCACATGCTTAAAGAAATTCGTTAGGGGTGGTAAATAGACGCATACGGATCGGATACTATGTTTCCATATCCGTATCTGCTATCTGGATGCACTATCTGTATCCGTATCCATATCCGCCTGGATAATTAAAAAAACTATCCATATCCGTATCCACTCAAATACCTCAGATTCGAATAATATTTGTATCCATTTACATTATTTAGCCATCACAAAAAATAACTATTAAAATATTCAAACCAATGAAATTTAATCCAATCCAAATAAATGTAACAACCGCCCGCCCGAGGAGAGCGAAGGGAACGCTAATGCGATAAAATAATTCCAAATCCACAAGTGACAAGGTATAGAGCATCTAAATAAACCCACAATAATATAAATCCACTAATCTCAATCTCTTCAATTACAACAAGTCTCTCGAATTAAAATTACAACTATCTAACTCGAAAAATAAAGACAAATATCCAAAGCTCTATACATCAAAACAATACAAATCTTTCCCAAACAATCCTTGCTAAAATCAATCTCCATAGCACCCCAAAATCCGCGCTAACCTTCCACTAAAAGAAAATATGGGGAAGTACACAATACGACAGGAAAGATGCTCAATAATATATATTAGCAATGAATAAAACGTAACAACACGAGTAGGAATATTCAAATCGAAATGCAAATCTCAAAGCATTTATCAATATAGTTTCTCAACAACACTTTAACCGGGTCACCAGGCCTCACCATATCCGTATATGCTTTATCAAGCCATAGCCCGGGAAACAAGAATTTTGGCGGGTACCCAACATCCGTGCCATATTAAAATCTCATGACAACGTGTTCATCAATAATATAATGATACCACATGAATCAAAATAATTTCAACAATTATTTTCCTGATTTCCAAGAATTTATCAATTCAAACATGAGTTCAATTAACAAGAATTCAACGGAATAGCACTCGCGAGATTAAGGAGCATATTGTGTAAAACCCCATACCTCAAACCATGATGAGAAACCAATGATAACATCCTCAACATCAACACAAAATATCTACAAAAGTTCCTCCAAGAACCTCCAACAAAATATCCCCAAGAACACCTCTAATCTAAGGTTGGAACTCACAAATCTCAAGGGACAAAGTATAATTAAAAAGGAGAGGAATATAAAATATATTTGCTGCCAAAAGTTGTGCCAAAAGTAGGTTAAAAATGTTGCCCACGACTCCCTTTTATAATGCAAAGAAATGAAGAGTTGGAATCCAAAAGACTCCTTTAAATAAGGCAAAGAAATGAAGAGCTGGAAGTCAAAACAACTCCAAGAGTTAAAAACATTTAAAAATCATTTTAAAATCCGTTTTAACTCCGTTTTCGAAACCGTTTGAAATTCTCGCCTTTAAAAATAATAACCAACATATTTGAGCAATAAAAATAATTTTATCAAAAACTTTATTTTCCTCCATTTTCCAAAAATTAATTAAAATAGCCCAAAATTACGCGGGTTGTTACAATAAATATATAACAAATTACTACATCCTAATATCAATAATTATGGCTTCTATAATAATAGTAGCATTCCATAATGATAATATGGCTTAAAGACATCCATACTTTACAACGATATAAGCTTAAAGTCATCCAAAAAAAAAATAACAGTAGCATTCGATAACAGTAGAAATAAATATGCACTTTTTAGATTAAATCAAATTTATTGAGAATGATAACCTCATGCACCTTTTAATCTTCCAAACAAACTGATATTTTTATTTAATAAGAATACACATTTATTTTGTATATAATATACCTGTTATTAACTTCATGTCTCATCACAATCAAAACTATCTCTATACTTTTTTATTTCTCTCTTATATTTATTTATAATTAAGGAAACTAATAAAAAACCACATGAACAATATATAAATACAGTTATATATTTTTATTTTTATTTTATATGTACCTGTTGTTGCTAACTTTCTATTCCAGGAGGAGGGGATGCGCAGCGGCGGAGCGACGGAGTTGATGCGCAGCGGAGGGGTTGATGAGAAGGGGTGGAGCGGTCGATGAGCAACGGAGGGCTGATGCGATAGAGGGGGAGGTGAAAGAAAGAGGGTTTTTTATGGAGTGAAACGAGGGTTTCTTTTCTCTTGTTTTGTACATAATAGAAATGAAATGAAATTAAGGTTTTTTTTTATTTTGAGTGGAGTATATGTTCTTTAGTGGGTGTATGTTGTGTCTAATAGGGTGTATTGTAACTTTATGATAATATACCGTATAAAATAATAACTTTAGGGTGTTTTTGTTTTGAGTGGAGTATGTGTTTGCTTGTTTTACGGATTAAATGATTAAGATTTTTTTTAATACTACTTTATTAGTCATACTAATACTAATATTATTAGTAATATTTTAAACATATACTTTACGAATAAGGATATCCTGTAAAATGGATACTTCGCATCGAATACGGGTTATCCGTGTTGGATACTAGTACTATCCGTATCCGTTTTCTCGGGTATTTTTATAGAGTATCCATATTCGTATTCGTTTCCATTTTTTTGTATAAATATCCACAAATTTAGATTTGGATATCGAACGGATGCGGATTTTCAAATATCCGTTTATAGCCCTAAAATTCATTCATAAAATTACAATCCAAAAAATGATGAAGAAAAATGCAAAAAAAAATCAAAAATAATAATAACCTAATTGCTCGTGAGGGTGTTCAGGGCCCTCCTCACGTCCTTGAGAGGTGGAAGGGCCTCGGAAAAATTGTTCTCGTTCCTCCACCTCCTCATTATAAGCCACTCATTGGCCTACTACTCCTTCAGACGCGTCAATCGGGTGTTATACCTGATCGCCTCATAATTGTAACCATGAAAGATAAGAATATTCAAAAATATTCAAAAAAATAAAAAATACTACAAAATCCAAAAAAAGGCATCCAACGAAGCATGCAATGAGGCCATCGCCAAACTCCCTAAGTCATAGAAATGAATTTGTGTAACGTTGTGGAATAATGGTAAAAACCATAAGTGGATAGCATCGCTAATCTTCCTTAGAAACATAACCCCCAGTATCAATAAGACAAAAAAATGCACCATCTATCAAACTTGTTGTGCATCTGTCACATCCACTATCTGCATCATCAAGGCCTCCTTCAGATGCGCCACACTCACCGACTCTCATGAGCCGACTCAGTCCACCGAACATAGAGCCACCTCCATCGCCTCATCGTGAGACAAAGGGACAACACAATATGCATCCCCTTATATGTCATAATATGATAGACGTTCGAAGACATCATCGTTATCTCCCCCCACTCTAAAATGGAAGGTGTGAGTGGTATCCCATCACCTTTCCACTAAAGCGCACAAAATCGTTGAAGATCACGGTGTCTCATCCTACACACCAATTAAATTTCCAAAAGCCGCGCCCAACACCACGATTCTCACCTGTTCAGGAAAGTGCTCCTAAACGCCCTTCACTCATGTTAACCCTCGAGCACAAATGGCCGAATAAGGCATCCCCACTTTCAAAGAACACTTAAAATAAGTCCAAAATATTCTAAAAATCCAGAAAAATAATAACTCAATCCAAAAGAAAGAGAAAATCCAATTAAAGTAAAAAGACAAAATAAATAAATATGTACATAACCATTAGGATTAAGCAAGAAAGACAAATGCTATGGTACACTTTTTTAACCCCCCAAAGTATTGACCCACTGGTCACCAAAAAAATATTAGACCAATTGTCACCATGCACCACATTCGGAAAGGATTTCTTAAATATCACACAAGCACTTAGAACCTTTTTTCTAGAATGAGAATTACTTTATAAGAGAAAGGTATTAGAATGAGGGAAACCCGCATCCATTTTTACAGGAGGCTAAGGGGGATGTTTATCTAAGTAACTCTTCGAATTATGTGCCCTGACCAACAAGCAAAGTCCAGACCATCTCGAAAAGCACCCTTCCTCAAATTTCGTTAAAACAATTCCAAAAAACCCTCCAAAAATTCCCAAACATCACAATAAAATCTAAAAAAAAATCATAAAAGCCCACAATCCATTAAAAATTCATATTTTAATAAAAAAAAAACTCAAAATTCAAGATTACACAAGCATTCAAAAATATAAAAATCTCGTAAAAAATCCAAAACTTTTTAAAAAAATATCATATCATCAAACATCCTTTCCAATGCCATCATACCTTCCTTAGGTTCTCAAAATACACCTTGGCTCTCAAAATTAGGCTATGATCCCTGTATTGGTCTCACCACTTAGGTACTCATAATAAACCTTGGCCCTTAAGGTCATGATCCTCGTATTAGTCGCTCACCCTTAAGTCTTTAGAATAGACCTTAGACCTAAGAATTAGGTTGAGATCCCCTTACCGGTCGCATACACTTAGGTTATCAAAATTAAAAATCATCCCTGGAAATTAGGCCCTGATCCTTATATTGGTCGCACACACTTAGGTGCTCATAATAGACGTTGTCCCTCGGAATTAGGCATTGATAACTATATTGGTCATATCCACATGGATTATAATAATATGTAGTGGTCACACATACTTAGGTCCTCAGATCCTTAGCCCTCAAAATTAGGCTTCAATCCCCGTATTGGTCGTGCATGCTCTTTAGGTCCTCAAAATAGACCTTTATCATCGAAATTAGGCTGTGATCTCCATATTACACTCTCGTAATAGACCTTGGCCCTCAAAATCAAGTCATAATTCACATATCACTCTAGGCCCTCAGAATTAGTTACAATTACCATCACACTCCAGGCCTCAGTATTAATCCACATTCATCATGCCTCATAGATCCTTAGAATTAGGCCATAATCATTACAATTCACTATCTATTCCCTCATAATCGGGCAAGAATCACCTCATATTATTTAGGCCCTCATAATCAGGACATGTCCCTCATCAACATCAAACCCCAAGTCCTCATCACAATTCTTAAACCTTCATAAGCAAGCTACAATCCTTATATACACTTTAAAGTAGGCATGATCCTCGTATACGCCACCTAAATCCTCATAATCAAACCTCAACACTTAGAATCAGACATTTCCCCTCATCATGGACATACCTCACATTGGTATCTCTACAAATCCCCAACTATCAATCCCCTCCAGATTTCTAATACATAGGGGCTCAACACTCACAACTTTCCTCGTGTGTCTATCTTTTGATAGATTTTCACTTATCCTAATCTCACCTATCAAGGGTATTTATATACACCCTATTCTAACACCCCTACACTCTTCCATAGGGTACAAATAAATTTCCTTCATCTCAGACGCACGATCCACCTTTAAACTTTAACTAGAGAATAATAATTATTTCCCTAAGTCCCGTTAACTTTGGTCAACTATTGAACCTTAGAGTCCCCATCACAAAATCATAAATATTTGAATTCTTTTTCCAATAATCCTGGTGGTGCGAGAATTGGATTTAGGGTTTGTAAGTTATGGACAAAAAAACATTTATGCCTACTTAATTGAAGGGCACCTCACCTACCTGTAGGAAGATTGGGCCTTACTTAGCTAGAAAGTCTTACCACCCCATCGACAGGCATGTCTAGGACCATGTCAGTTGGTAGGTCCCTGGGGTGTAATTGTCCTTTTATATTTCTAGGACTTTTATATATAAGGACTCCCAGACCTCGTTTGCATATGATCTCGATTTTAGTGCGGTAACCAAGATGAATTTAAAATACATAATTTTCATCACATTATCTTACATAACCTTGCCCTCCCTTCAACCACCACTCCACCACCATCATCCACACATCAAATGCCATCCCATAAAGTGCTCAAAAAATTCAAAAGTGCTTGAAGGTCTAAAATACTTTATGTTTTATTAGTCCAATATATATTGTCTTGCATTTTTAGTGTTAATACTTTATTTCTACTTGTTAAATCATATTTATATCACCAATCCTACCTTTTTATTACATATATCTTAAGGTTTATTTTTATAAACCAAAAATCTCAAAAAAGGAGGTTACGTCATAATTCCCATTTTTTAGTTTTCTCACATTTTTCTACACTTTCACTACATTTCATCCACTTTTCAAAAATCAAAAGAGACACTTTAGATTCAGAATATGGGTTAGATCCCTCTTTGTTATTATTATAAACTGCGTGGAATTTGATGCCATTTAATTACATAGGCATTCCGAAGTCATTTGGGGATTTGAGTCCTTTTTTCCTTACTTTATTTAGTTTACTCTCCATATATTAGCATTTTGTTCCTAGAGATAGCATGTGTTATTCATGTAGTTAGTTTTCTTAAATTTATTACCTCTTTATGGGTCCTATATATGCATTCTCACTTTCTATAGTGAAATTATGATTTTGAGGAAGCACTCATATTTAATCCATTTTTACCCATTCTCGTAATGTTTCATTTAGTTTTAGTTAGTTTATCTCATTAGGAGGATTCATTTCCATCCTTCCTATGATGTGGATATGATGATTCCACTCCTTACGACATACACACACTTACACCTTCATGCATATATTCACTGTTATTATTTTGCACACAAGACATTTTACACATGTTAATATATTTAAGAGAAGGAGAACATTTTATATCCCATCAGAGACTGAAAGGGCGAAGTGGGTTCCTAACACCATCTCACTCCATAACAAAGTCTATGAACCCATGTCTAATTTAGTTTTGCATGCACTAGTCGTCTTTTATGATATCTTTTCATAGGTGGCAACCTTTTTTTACTCTTTTGACCGATCTCTACACATCTACACACCCACACCTTACATCGCCGATCAGGCCATTTGCGTCCTTTTGGACCACTATCCAAGTGCTCGATGTTGAACGAGGGTTGGGATGTCCACATCCTGTATCGCAAATCTTATACACATAAATACAACCCCCCGTTAGAACTATGTAGGCTTTGATACCATAACTTCCCAGGAATGTAAGCGCAATATCGAGATATACTCGTGAGCTTAAGCCTTATAATACATCTCTTGGCGTGTTATCTTTAAGGATGCCTCCATCTGTAGTCCAAACCCCCAATAAAATATGACCAACTTAACCACCTCAAACTATCCCGAGTCCCTACAACACCATCGATATTTTAGTTGGTCGATAAGGGATATGAAGATCCTTGTCAGGGAATTTTGATCCATTCCAACTCTAAAGTGCAGGTGAAAGTCAGCCTCTCAACTTCAAATTATAGCGTCCTTTACTCCACTTTCTATCCTTTCATCCCATGGGAACTGAAGTATGTCTAAAACATTACATCATTTACACTTTCAGAAGCTAATTACTCAAAAATGTTGGAAAACATTCCACACGACCCATCCCAGATCGAATTATATAGGCTTTAATCTCGGGGCTATATTAGTACGTAGGCATAATACTGAGTTCTTCTCATGAGTATAAGCTCCTGCAATATGTCGCTAGATATATTGTACTGATGCATATGCTTATATGGAGTGTAAACCGAACGGTCCAAATGTAATAACCCAAGTGGGTCTAGTCTGAATATGAGAACAACCTGGCAGTAAATAATTAATTTCATGACGCAAATTGCGAAGAGGTCAATCCAACTGTCAAGAATCTCATAGGAGATTAATGCAAATTAATAAATGACTTAACCAACAACTAGGAGAATTCCAACGTGATTCGATATCCTCTACTTCTATAAATGTAACCATCACCCCGGGGAGAAGGTCATGTAACTTCTTGTTCACAAATTTTAAAGAAGTAATAAAAGAGAGAGAAACACCCCATAGGCGCAGGCAATTGCCAAACCACGTAAATCCCTTTGTTGTGATATTGATTCATTTCTTGTTTGGTTTTCATTTCTTTTGTTTATTTAATTGTTATTAATATCACTCACAGCTTCCATCCCTTATATTTATCTCTCACTACAAATGAGATGTCCTACTATATCAAAGTCGTAACTTGTCATGTATATCAACACAACACAAATGACTAACTCATTAACGAACTTTCGTAATGCATATATGCATTGAAGTCCACTTGTCACATAAGACGATACTTCTCATAAATATACATATACATTAACGACCCCATGTTACCTATATATCTATTCGTACACATCCACTCTTGTGTACCCACACCCATTTAGTGATTTTCCTACAACTCTCACTAATACCATTTTTATACCTAAGCATATATCTACATTTTAAAGGGATCATCAAACTAAAGTCTCTCAGCATGTTCTATAATTAACTAAAAGTAATTACAAATGTAAAATGTGATAATAAGTATATAGATAAGAACAAGTGGGTGCCTAATACATTCCCCACTTCTAACTCGGTTCCCGAACCCACAACAAGAATCTCTAGACCATTCACGGGTCTGAACCTGCCTTAGGGTAAGACCTAAAAATCTGATTGAACCCATTTGTAAGGACATACTTTCTCTATACCGATTTACATTAGTGTATGTCGTATACCGCTACGACCATCGAAGATTTATTCCAGTTCAATCATGCATCAAGACGGATTCGAATATCAAAGTTCTTCAACAAAGAAGCCTCTACGATATTAATTTTGGTAAGTTTGTGTTTCAATTCCTTGGCGGTTCATTTAAAATGTTGGGATACATTTTCTAAAATATTTTCAAACACTTGAGGCATTGTTTTTCGTCAAAGAATTTTTTCTAAGTGTTGAGGGGTATTTTTAAAGAAAACTAAAAAATTATTTTTTATTATGTCGTTCGAGCGACATGCTATTGTCATTTGAGCGACATCAGTACTTCGTTTGAGAGACGTGACCAACTTGAGTTTTTTATATATAGCTCATTAAATGACTTCGTTTTCGTTAAGAAGACCTGACGAATTTCATCCTGCATAAACTGCAAAACAGCAAAACACTTTGCCTTCTTCAATTTAGGGTTTTAATCCTTTGTTTTCAATTCACAAATACCAGTCTTTTAGTGAATTATTATGAAACCCAAGATACATCTTTGCTCGAGTTTCTCTTGTATGGAGGATAACCTACTGCTGATCTAGGTGCAACTTGATGGAGGTACTGGGTTGACGTTGACTGCTTGTCATAGGGAATGCTCAGGGGTTTTTCTGAGCTAATTGGATTGCGTGTCTTTGTGGATCGTATGTGGTTGATTCATTGATGATTCAGAATTGGTTGTTCTTGTGATTGTTTTGTGGAGTAATCATTGCAGATTTTGCTTGTAATCATTGTGAGTATTATTAAGTGAAATAAATGGTTTTCCCTTTGGGGGTTTTTCCTGAAATCTGTGAATTAGAAATTTTTTATGAAGGCATAATTTGGATGCCTAGATGTATGTTTCGGGGATGAATTAATTTGGTTTAAAAATTGACTCCAATTAAAAAAGTCTAAATTGGAAATTTACGAAATTGTTTAAATCGATATCGCACACGCATTCTCACTATTTTTTGTTTATATAAAATAAATTGGTAACTCTGAACAATCAAAAAAACCTTCACTCAAAGAATGGATTAGGCCAATAGGGGCGCACAACAAAACTGAATATGGTGTTTAATAGCTTCCACGGACATAATCACAAACCCAATTGAGAATATGTGGTCCGAACATGAGTAAAGAACCTACACCAAACCTAGGGGGCTTAATAGGTTTGAAAGAATCATGAGGTCGATTTTCAAATTCAAAAAATTTCTTGCAATTTTAAATCTCTTGACACAAATTTATCAAATCACTTTACCAATTGTCATGATTAACCCACTCAATAATGAATCTAGATGAGGAAAATAATATCTGACACATGTAATTCAATTTTTGCCAAATTCATTAGATTAAAAATTGATTTAAATTGTGTGTGTGAACAAATGTGTGCATATAATTAGAAATCATTCACAATCAATCACAAGACAAGGTTTATGAGGAAAAAACCCCACCTAGGGGTAAAAAAAACCTCGACGCACTCCAATTTTTATTTGTACTTGAAAATATATATTGCACAAGCCAAGAATATACCTCCCACGCAAGCACTATCGTGTAGTTACCTATGAACCTTGCAACTTTCCCTCTTAGAATATGAAAATCCACAACTAGCTATATGTCATGAATGAATAATACCACTTTATTACTTTAAGTCAATGACACCCTTCAATTTACCTAATAAATCGAAATGCCTCGAATTTTAGATCAAGGAGAACGAGATCATAACAATTAAGATGTATAATAATGAATTGATAAAGGCTAGTGAATATCTTATTAAGAAACTCTCTAATTCACTCACAAACTCTAGGATCAAGCCATAAATCTAGGTTTTTGAAAATTTTATGAGGAACGAGTGAAAAAAGACTTAGAGGGAAGCAAAAAAAAACTCCTATCTTTCAAAATATGCCCAAAGAGAATTTTTGTTTGTGTAAAATTTAGATCACAAAAAATTGGGAGGTAAAATGGCATAGTTATAACAAATATTCAAAAACTAATGACGTTATACGCATGATCCACATTTTCCACGCACACAATTTTAACCATTGTGGAATCGAGGCCAAGGTTGTGCGCACGGCCCATATTGATGTCGTGTGAACGTCGTCATGTGCACGGGCTTAAAACTAATTTGTGCAAATGGTTAAGGATTCACAGACTCATAGAAGCCATAACTTGTTTCAAACAAAAAACCAAACTCCCAAAAACATTTTCTCAAAAAAAACTATGAGACATTTTTAAAAGCACTTGTTCCGTCAAATTCAAAATTCCTCACGTATTTAAAAAAGCATTGTGCACGTGTGTGTATTTATCCATAGATAATTCACGACATCTAATAAAGGGATATATTCTTCAATACAATGTGAATGAATGGCAACAAAAGTCTTCACTAAGCAGGTTGTAAAATCTTGAATCTTTAAAGGTTCATTCTAAGACAAATGATTGCACCTCACTCATTCGAATCAAGTCTATATGACTTGAAAGACTCAACGACTCAAATGTTTTGTAACAGGAATTAGCAAACTAATATCAATTTCAAAATTATTTTTTTTACCAAACTGAGAGAGAATAGAGATAGAGAGACAAGAACTCTTGCATCCCCGAGGACAACACACACACACAGACGACACGACATGCCTCCCTTGCGCGCACATCTATTCTCCCTCGACTTCTCACAACACCACACTTACATTATATAATAAATATGGGTGATACCCCTTGGATATGGATATAAAAGGAAATTAAAATCTTCTCCCTCCCTATAAATTCTCATTTGTTCCTTATTTTTGGCAACATGTGATCAACACAAGTAGCTAAGATTTGCAGTACTTCCCAAAAATCTTTAATAATTGGTCCCCGTGTTCCTCTCCCATATAATTAACTCGTTAATACCTAAAGTTTACCATAAAAAATGATCATATAAACTTTAAGAACATGTGAGCATCAATAATTATTTTAAAATAATACACAATTATCGATTTATGCATTAGACAATATGATTTTATCTACTTTCGTGGAGATATGAAAAGATAACAATTAACATTTTATATTATTAATTATTTCTAAAGTTTTGAGTGTGATATTGTTCCGTATGCACTCATGGATGGTCAATAAAATGAATTGGACAACTCTAGTGACTATTTATACGAGCATTTATGATACACAAAACCAATTTACTTTTTAAACTATCAATCATAAAAATATATGCGAAAAATACATATAACATTACAAGATTTTATCTATAACCATTTACGTTATGTCATTATATCAATGTCAACATGATATGCCTTTAAATATATACTAATTATATATTTTATATCTAAATATGTGCCCAATATTATGGATCATAATTGAACATTTTTAATGTGTATATTATACATAATAAATATGTATATACAAACCTGCGATAATTATAGAGGAATCAAACTATAAAATTATGGGAAAAGGTTAAGATATGAATTAACTATTTCGGACAACCAATTTAGATTTATGTCAAGGCGATCCACCATGGAATCTATTTAGTTATTAAGACAACTAATGGAAAATTATAGAAGAAAGAATAAAAATTTACACATGGTCTTTATAGACTTAGAGAAGGCCTATGATAGAGTACCTATGTAATACCCCCTATTTTTATGGCTTTTAATTATGAGATTTATTAAATAAAATTGCTTTTAATTATGGGATTTATTAAATTAATTTGGAATAATTAATTGGAAATTAATTCGGATTTAAATAACTAGCGAGACGAGAGTTAGTATTTGATTATGATGATAATGTTGAATATTACTGAGTGATTACGGTAATATGTGACTATTAAATTTATTAATACTGTCGCGAGTTATAAATACGACAATTCGAAAATTAAGTTGGGACGCACGTGTCAATCGCGTCAAGAATCAATTTAAATGGATTTAAAAGTAAATTAAAATTGTATCATCTATATGATCATTTAGAGTGCGCCAACGTGTACGAAAGGGTCGAGATAGTCAGAAAACACTAGTCGGGGGTTTAGTTTGGGTCTCGGGGCAGTTTTAGGCCAAACCGGCAACCCGGGAGGGTATTTTAGTCATTTTGATTTTTAGGGAATATTAACCAACGAAATTTAGGCTTAATTTATCAGCCAACCTTAGGGCCATTAGGGCCATTATCTGTCAAATTCAAGTAGTGGGCAACGTGAGAAGAGAGGATAAGTTCTAAGGGAGTTTCCAAGGCCATAACAACCACACACCACCACTATTGCCGGATTTGTGATCGGAAAGAGGAAGATAACCAACCCTTATCATCATCAAAGGATCAGAACATCAAATTTCCAGGATAGTGATTTAACTTGTTATGATTCAGCAAATATATTATCCATGTAGTTTAGAATTGGAGCCTAGACTTGGAAAATTGAGAAATTTATAAATTGGGAGAATTAAACATTAAATATGGGTAAGTTTTGCATGTAGATGAACTTCTGGTATGTAGAGACAAAAAAAAATCATAATCCATGTGTACAAATTCATGAGTTAATGTTGAGAAATTCGATGTTCTTGAAGAAATTTTGAAGAACTAGGTTTAGAGGAGTATTTATGACTTTTGATCCAAGAAACTATTAATTCATGATGGTTTAATGATTCTAAAACATTAGAGATCATGTAAACATGTTGGTGTAATGAGTAGTATACTTGGTTGGGAGTTTAGGGCATTGTAACGGAATATTTGGGGTGTAAATTTGGAGAACCCGTAACTGTGTAAAGAATTTTTGGGCAAACACCTGCTTGATCGATCGATCAAGACAAGAATGTCGATCGATCGACTGTTTCGATCGATCAACCCTTTGCCTTCGATCGATCGACCCCTCCTGATTTTTGATAGCTTTCCCCTTTAAAATTTAATATAATTCCCAAACCTATAATGATTCTTAAGGTGATTAATATAGTATTGTAGGACTTAGTTAAGGTCAGTAGGGTCTTAGTTGATGCCCGGAAAAATGGTTTACCTTATCGAAATGAATAGTACACTTATGATGGTCTACCGCGTGAGGTACGGTTAGAAATCATTCGAATTGAGACTACAATGGGAATGAATGATGATGTAAGGATAGGAATAGTAACAGAGGGACTTTAAGTTACTGAGATAACACGAGAAACTAAGAGGAGGCCTAGTAACCTTTTAGGGTAGGTTTAGGTACTCAAATTGATACGACGAGAGAGTTATCAAGCTAAATATATATTACGTAGAATGTTCGGGATAAACTTACTATGTATGAGACTTATAAGATGGAATGTGTGAATACCTATATTAATATATGATTTCTTAGGTTGTGTGAATGCCTAGGGTGTGGATTTCTTATGTGTATGACATACCTACCATACTTGCTATCATGGGAGGTTGGCTTTCAGAAAAGGACCGTATGATCTTTGCATGCCTACGGGGGATTTAGATTGGTACCTTAAGGACATAGGACTGTGAATGACTTATTTGTGAGTTGATAAGTCAGCTGACCATGGGAGCGTAGGTATGTTCGTAACCCATGGGTATGTGAACTATGTTCGCCTCCAATATGTGTGATTTGTATTAAGATGGTTCCTGAGTGATTCGGAACTCGTGATCCTAACGTACGTGATGTACATGGATTTGATAGCAGAGTATGCGTATACCGCAGCTTAGCCCTAAGGATTCCATAGATGTATACATATATTGAGAGTGATTTATATATATACTTGTGACTGGATCACTATTGCTAGTAGATGTGAATAACTAAGATATTTGAATGGGCTACGAATATGAAAATTTAAATAACACTTGTGATAATTAATTCAATGAATGTGAATATGAGAGATAAATATAACTTGTTTGTGTAATACGAGTAGACACCTTATATTAGAATGTGAAAGTAGGGGTTAGTACGGACTAGTTAGATAGTGGCATAACTAGGATGGGTTAAGGGTATACGTTAGGCCTGCATATTAGTTGAGGGGTGAGGAACTCATGTGAGAGCACGTAACTAACATGTATATAATATTTACTGTTTAATGCAATTAAACACTTGCTATACTTTTAAACTATTTTCACCTCGAGCTCTGACACGTTTGCTTTCAAATATATTTTTCTTGTAAAACCTTTTTAGGTGCCTAGACATAGGGACGCCAAGCATAGGAGTTCCCTTTCATTGATGTGCTGTAGCTGCTGTGGAAGTTACAGGATCTTAGTATTAGACCCCTCCACATTCTGCACTTGATTTTATTCATGGTTACTCAGCTATTGGGGCATGTCGCCCATTTCCATTTAGAGATAGCATTCTCAGAATTTCAGTTTTATTTCAGTTTTGGATTTATCTATCTATTCAAACTTTTGTATTGGGATTTATTCAGTATTTGGTTCATTTAGGGGAGTGTTACTCCAGACTCATTGTTGATGTAAAAAACTAGATTACTCTAATTATTTAATCACAGATAAATAAATAAGACAAAAGATTTTAAAGTGGTTCAGCCTTATATGAATGGCCTATGTCCACTGTTCTGTTATTGCTGAGTGTTTGGGAATTCTCGATTACAAGTGCTATCAAGAAATTCCGGTCCCCTTGAATGAGGGTGATACAAGGTATTTATAGCCTTTAGGTTGTACATGAAAGGGTGTTACATTAAATGATACACATATGAAAGGGTAATTCATTTAATGTTCTTCAAACGTGCGCGTCAAGATGATAAGCATTCAATGAATAGTTGAACTCTTGATTATCTGGCAATTAATGTTGTGGTCGAGATGCAGCTCGAACCGCCTTAGTTACTCGTCGTCCAAGAGTTCCTCGGAGCATTGGAGTTCCTCGGAAGATAAGAGTTCCTCGGAGGGTTGGTGTTCCTCGGAGTATACTTGTTGCTCGGAGTGAGTATGTTGGTCGGGGAAACAATCTTCCTCGTTGCTATTGTGCCACGTAGATTAACACGTGTCTTCTTATTATTCGTCCACATCAGCATACTAATTTTGGTGTCAACAGAAGCCCCCAATGTTTCATATTTCAAACTTTGAGGAGTATGGAACATTCTTTCTCGGTATATGGCGATATTAAATGACCATCCTGGGTTTTAGGAGCCTTTTCTTCGTATTTAAATTTCCTTCCAAATTCGCAGAATCCGCCTTTTTGCATTTTTATAGGCGCTTCGATCTTCGTGCCCTTTTTGTCCTTTTAGCCGCCGGTAGCGTAATATTTCCTTTTTGTAATCATTTCTTTCGCCTTTTCCCAAGGCAAGGTATTTAAACTTCAGAGGCAATCCCATCGTTTTCTAACTTTTCAATTTCTGCTTTCGAGTTTTCTAAAGCTTTTCTCTCTCTTGTGCGTTCATTTCCTCCTTCGTTTGTTTGTCAACAGATCTCCTTTTTCCTGTAAGATTTTCTTCCTTCTTCTTCATTTCTTTTTATTCACCATGGTTTATATTATTGAATCTCTTGAGAAGTTCCGCTCTGACTTCTCTATTCCTTCTTGGGTAACTTTGGAGGTTCTTTCTGAGCCTTCAAGTTATTTTGATTTGGCTGAGGGACACTGGTTCCCTAGCCTATTTATTGCTGAATGTGGATTTTCTTTTCCACCAAATCCGTTGTGTTTAGAGTTCTGTCAGTACTTCGATGTTGTCCCTGCAAAAATAGCCCCCAACACATGGAGAATAGTTAATGGGGTACATAGGTTAAATCAAACTCATGGAACTCATATAGGAATTCCTGAGATTATGTACTGTTACAGATGGGCTGTTTTAGACAATGTTTTCTATTTAAAAACTAGGTTTTTGAATAGGGCCTTAGTAGTCAATCTCCCTGATGCAAACAGGGATTATTTTGAACATGGGGTAGTTATAAAAAATTGGCAACATGCCCCTTTGGTTGGAGATGCAGTATATGAGGGTCCTAGATTCCCCCCATATGGCAATGGGATAGGTTATTTTCATCTTATTTTGTTTTTTAAAATTATGATTTCATTGTGTTTGACAAAAGGTATGACTGATATTTCACTATGTTTTTATTTGCAGTTGACAGCAAGAGAAAAACTCCAAAAGAGTCAGAAGTTAATATAAAGCAATTGAAACATATCTAGAGTTTGCATCAGAGGGTTATAGACGAGCACATCAGGTCTGCTTCATATTTGTTGCAGTACAGGAGCTACACATCATCCTTTACTGCTCGTCATGTGGTCAGCATTAGTGACCCATTGCCAGCTTCCGAGGAATCTTCACCAGAATCTCACATTCCTCTAAGTCAAAAGATGGGCAAGAGAAGAGTTCCTGCTATTTTCGAGGAGACTTCCTCTGCCGGGGATGGAAAGAGGAACAAGGCTGAAGTCCCAAAGGGGACCAAGAAAATTGATGTTGTTCCTTCTGTTGCTGTTCAGAAGGCTGCCGAGAAGCCTCCAATGGCTCCGAGCAAGAGAAGTACTTCTGTGGAAGTGGTCACTATTTCCCCCACCAAAGGTTCTTTGGCTGAAACTGCTGAAGTTCCACTGAGGAGATTGAAGAAATCCTCCTCGGTTAGTTTTTCTGAAGTCGTTCCCCAACTCCAAACTAGTGGAGCTGGTGTTCCAACCATCATTCCCCCGAGCTCTGCAATGAGCTCGGTAAAGACTTGGATTATTCCTGAAGTCCAAGGCATCGAGGAAAACATGCCTAGGGATATGCTGACATCCCTAGCTACTCGTCACATTGCTTCAGTAAGTTTCTTTTTACCTTGAATTTTTCCTTCTATCAATATATGTATCTCGGCACTAACTCATCACTACATTCTGTTTTCAGCTGGTGAGTTGTTTTAACACCATTGTGAAGAAAGATGAAGCGCTCAAGGCTTCAAGCTCCTCGTCTGGAGTAGAGGATGCATTCCAGGGTTTGGCCCAATCTCTGAAGGAATCCCGTCAGAAGTACGACGAGGATAAAGGTGAATGGGAGAAGAAATTGGCTGCATCTGAAGCAGAAAAGGTGCAGTTGGGAAACAAAGTGAAGGACTTGGAGTGGGAGAACAAGAAATACTCCGAGAAGCTCACTACTTTCGGGGAGCTTGAAAATAAGCTGAAATCAGCTGAGGAAGAGCTGACACTTCTGCGCGAAGCAAATCGTCAGAAGGAAGAGTTGGAGACCAAGTTGAAAGCCTCTGAGGACCTTCTATCTGAGAAGCTATCCTCGGAGAAGGTGAAGAGAAAAACAGCTGTGAAGAAATCCTTTCGAACTGGTTGGGATAAAGGATGGGATAGGGGGTAGCAGCAATGATGACCCAGGTGAATTATGGAAGTTTGAAATTCTTCCATGATGGTTGGGTTGCTGCCTTGCAGGAATTGAAAATGAACGAGGACTCCGAGCTATTTCAACAACACCTCCCTGGTCCTCCTCCAGTTATTGAAGACGAAGATGAAGATGAAGCTGTATCTGAAGAATCTCCAATGATTGTGGGTGATCAAATCCATGCTCCTCAACCCAACCAGACATCTGCCGAGGAGATTTCTTCTTTGCCTGGTTCTCTTGAACAAATCCTAACTTCAGCCGATCAAATCAGTGTTCCCACCGAGCAACCAAGCTCCTCGTCCCAGCCTCCCGAGAAAGTCTTGGGAGACAAGGAAAAGGTGTGAAGTTGTTCGGTACTATCTTTCTGTTTTTCTTCTTACTTGTACTTTGTATCTCAGATCTTTGTAACTTTGCCTTATGATCTAATAAAATTTGAGTTCTTTTATTCCATATGATTGTCTCTTCTTTATCTTCACTCTGTCTTGATCTTCTTTTTCTTTCTCTGTTAGTTTCTGGCCAGGATGGATCTTTTGTCTGCTAATGACACAAAGTTGATGCAGCAATGCTATGAGTATTATAAAGCTGGTCACACAGACCTCAGTACATCAGAAGTTGTCGACATCCTTGGCCATGATGCTTTAGAGAAGGCAGTAGAAGCTTACCAATATCTGAAGGGCTTACTTGATCGAGCTGTGGCCAATAACGTGGCCTACTATGATATGATAGAGGAGCTTCAATATACTCTAGAAGATCTCAAGGATCAGTACAAGGAGTCAAATGCCTTGTTACATGAGGGGTATGAAAATAAATATCAACATCTTTCTGCTGAGAAGGGCTATGACAAACTCATTGTTGGGTATGATGTCAGGGAGAGGACCCTAAAGGGAGAAGTTGAAGCCTGTAGACAAATTGCTGAACTGTTGGAGCAAGAGAATAATAATTTGCAGAAAGAACTAGCACAATACAAGTCTGCAGCCTCTTCTTCAACAGCGGTAATCCCAGTGACCGATGAGGGATTTTCCTTCTTAGAGGTTAAAAATGCCAAATTAAGGCAAGAGTTGAATGTCCTACGAAGATCTGGTGCTTCTACTTCTGCTCGGGGATGAGGAAGAGGTTCTCGTGGGCGAGGAAGAGCTGCCCAGGATGTTAACGAGGAACGAAGTACTCCAGCTGCTCGGGGTCGATCAAGAACTCCTCGTAGTATTGAAGAAGCTCGTACTTTGTCAACATTGGAAACTCAAGCGTACCAGTTGAACGCAAAAGATCGGGCTTTGTCTGAAATGTCCAAGAAAATCCTAACTTTGGAAGATCAACTTACTGCGACGAAGTATGCTTTGAATAATAAGTATGTTTTTGCCAGGAACCTTCATGAGCAGTTAGAAAGATTAACTTTCCAATTCCATAAACAACCTCGCGAATTCTGGAATGCAGGCTATAATGAGGCCCTTTATCACTTGGATGCTCGCATTAAAAATGCCAATAATGAAGGTTATAAACAGGGATGGTTGAACGCCCTGGGTGTGCTGAAGCTCGAACAGGGGCACTACCTGTGGGATTATCATACTCCTGGGCTACTAGACTTGCCTGTACCACTCTATAAATTGGACATGGAATGGATCCCATCTCGTGCCATTCCTCGGAGCTTAATTTCAAAATATCTTGGTGACTATAATCTTCATTCTCAAATTGAAGTATCTCGTCCCGAGCATCTCTTGGATACTCCTTCAGTAATGAATGTCAGAATGTTGAAGGACTTGAATTTTATCAATTATCCTCAGACATTAAATGATCCTCCTGCTGGTGAGGAACCTGTTTCCAAAGATGAAGGAAAGAAACCAATAGAATAGGGATTTCAATGTAATAGTTTGTAATTCGTTTTGATTTTTAATGAAAGACTTTCATTTTCTGTTTGCAAATCTGTATTGCTATTGTTTTTTGTGCTCGTCAAACACTTTATATTTGTGATTGCATAACAATACTTTGTGGTTCATCGACCAATCTAGTAATAACTTACAAGTACCAGTAATGTTGCTCGACTACTTAACAATAACGTAATGAGTATAAAAATGTTAAAATTTCTTACAACCAACCAAGATTGTTTAAATTGAGCTCGTCGACCAATTATAGTTAATGGGTTTTTATCCCCGACCAGCTATACTTGGTAAATTTTGTCTTTTTCAATAAATGTGCCCGACCAACCAAGGTCTAAGATTTTTCCTCGTCGACCATCTACAGTTAGTGGGTTTTTATCCCCGACCAACTATACTTGGTTCAGTTTGGAATATTTGTTCTTCGATGAACTTTTATGTAATAAACTTACTCCCCGACCAACATAAGTTGGCATTTGAGAGCATATTTTGTTTTCAAACAAACCGAGATTGGCATTTTTAGGAATGTTGTTCTTTGCCCTTTTACCAACCGGAGTTGGTCATGGGTTTGAACTATCATGTCCACTAACTATTTTACCAACCGAAGTTGATCACATTAGTGTACGCCTCCTAACCAAAGGAGCATAGTTTGTTCTCGCTATTTTACCAACCGAAGTTGATCACGCTCGAACTATCAGTGTCCACTAGTTATTTTACCAACCGGAGTTGGTCACGCTAGTGTATGCCTCCTAACCAAAGGAGTATAGTTTGTTCTCGCCCTTTTACCAACCGGAATTGGTCGTGGGTCTGAACTATCGCGTTCTCGCTATTTTACCAACCGAAGTTGATCACGCTCGAACTATCAGTGTCCACTAGTTATTTTACCAACCGGAGTTGGTCACGCTAGTGTATGCCTCCTAACCAAAGGAGTATATTTTGTTCTCGCCCTTTTACCAACCGGAATTGGTCGTGGGTCTGAACTATCATCTTCTTTTTGCTGTCGAGCAGCGTAGTGTACCACATTAGTATTCCCCGAAAAACTTTCAATAAAAGGAGAGAAGATGGTGAAACATCATCGTTTTATTCATATTGATAGAACTGCTTTACATTTTACATTACTGATAATACTTGCGTAGGTGTTCAGCATTCCATGCATTCTTAAATTCCTCCCCTTCTAGAGTTGCTATTCGGTAAGTTCCTGGTCGAACAACTTCTGTAACTCGATAAGGTCCATGCCAATTTGCCTCCAATTTATTGTGCTTCTGAATGACCTTCTTTAGCACGTAATCTCCTTCTTTTAAATCGCATTTCTTCACCCTCTTGTTGTAAAACAGAGCTGTTCGTTGTTGATATGCAGCATTCCTAATGGTTGCTTCTTCTCTAACCTCCTCGAGCATGTTCAAATCTAATCTTCTCATCAAATCACTGATTGGGGAATTGAAATTCAGCACTCTGTGTGTTGGTAGACCCAACTCGGCAGGTATTACAGCCTCACTTCCAAATGCCAGCATATATGGGGACTCTCTAGTTGCTGCTCGGGGAGTTGTTCGGTAGGCCCACAATACTGACTGTAGCTTATTAATCCAATTTGCTTTATCCTCATTTAACCTCTTCTTCAAACCATTTAATAATGTTATGTTCGTCACTTCAGTCTGTCCATTGCTTTGAGGATGGCCTGGTGCTGAATGAACCTTCAAAATGTTTGACTGATGATAATAGGCGGTAAACTCCTCGTTATCGAATTGTGTTCCATGGTCTGTAATGAAGGCATGAGGGAGACCATATCGACAGATGATGTTCTTCCAAACGAATTGGTACACTTTCTCATACGTCATATCAATCAGAGGCTCAGCTTCTACCCATTTAGTAAAATAATCCACTGCAACGACGAGGTACTTGAATCTTCCTCGGGTCGTTGGCAGTGGTCCAACCAAATCAATTCCCCACATGGCAAATGGCCAAGGGGAAGTTATGGGTGTCAACAATGCGTGTGGAGTTCATCGGATAGAGGAAAAAGGTTGGCACTTGTCACACTTCTTGGCATATTCTATACAATCAGCCCTCATCGTCGGCCAGTAATATCCCTGCGTCATCACCCTTTGCAAAAGTGTTCGACCTGCTACATGGGCTCCACAGGACCCTTCATGGATCTCTTCAATCAATTCTTTCACCTCGGAGGGATGTACACATCTTTGCAAACCTGCCATAATTCCTCGTCTATATAAAACACCATTAGTTAGTACATATCGAGCAGCTTTAAACTTCAATTTCTTGGCAGCGATCTTATCCTCCGGTAATTCTCCTTCCTCGACATATGCCCTGATGGGATCCATCCAAGATGGTCCTAAATCAAAGGAAATAACATTCATCGTCAAGCCTTCATCTATGCTTCGACTTTCTAACACCTCAATTGGTATTGTTCTTCGTAACTCGGTACGAGTAGCTGATGCTAGTCGGGCCAGTGCATCTGCTTGTGCATTCTCCATTCTTGGTATTCTGATTAACTGAATGGCATCAAATTCTGCCAACAACTCCATCGCCTTTGCATGATATTTGACCATTAGTTCTCCTTTAACTGCATACGTTCCCATTATCTGATTCACAATTAATTGGGAATCACTGAATACCATCACTTGTTGTGCTTCCATAATCTTTGCTAAATTAAGACCTGCTATTAAGGCTTCATACTCAGCCTCATTATTGGAAGCTTTGAATTGGAATCGTAAGGCATATTCCACGTCAATCTCGTCTGGGGTGTTCAAAACAATCCCTGCTCCACAACCTGTTGTACAAGATGACCCATCTACATACAATCTCCACGTAGGTAACTCGTCTTCAAAATTCTTATCTGACAACGTTCCTCGGTGAAATATTTGCTGTTTTATTTCATCCTCCCCTGATATCTCTTCGTCGACCATCTCTTCTCGCCCTTTTACCAACCGTAGTTGGTCTGGGTTTGAATTTGATGATCTTTCTACATCCACAAGCCCTTTTACCAACCGGAGTTGGTCTGGACTCATGTCTGTTGACCCTGTAACATCCACAGGTTGGTCAGCGAGCAACTTTTGTTCCTCGGGAGTATCAGGATATGTAAACTCTGCTATAAAGTCTGCTACTACTTGTCCTTTTAAGGATGATCTGGGTTCATACACAATATCATATTCACCGAGCTCTATTGCCCAGTACATCAGTCTTCCTGACTTTTTTGGCTTATGAAGGGCTTGTCTTAATGGCATATCGGTATACACGATGATGGTATGGGCCTGAAAATATGGCCTCATTCTTCTACTTGCTTCAATTAATGCCAATGCCAATTTTTCCAACTTTGGGTACCTGATCTCTGCACCTCGGAAAGCCTTACTTGTGTAATAAATTGGCTTTTGGACTCCATTCTCCAATCTGATCAATGCCGAGCTGACCGCATTTTCTGATACTGCCAGGTATAAGTACAACTTTTCTCCCATCACTGGTCTGGACAGCAATGGAGGTGTTCCCAGATATTTCTTCAAGTCTTGAAAGGCTTTTTCACATTCATCATTCCACTCGAAAGTTTTTCGGAGTGTTTTGAAGAATGGAAGGCACCTATCAGTTGCTCGAGATACAAATCTATTGAGCGCTGCAACTCGTCCTGTAAGACTCTGCACTTCTTTCTTCGTCGTTGGAGATCGCAACCCTAAAAGAGCTTTGATCTTTGCTGGATTTGCCTCAATGCCTCGCTGGTTGACGATGTACCCGAGGAACATTCCTTCTCGTACTCCAAAGGTGCACTTCGTCGGGTTGAGCTTCATCTGGTATTTATCCAGTTGATCAAAGGTCTGACCTAAGTCAACTAGATGATCAGCAGCTTTCTTTCTCTTTGTCAGCATATCGTCGACATAGACCTTCATATTGCAACTGATTTGTTCGGCAAAAACCTTGTTCATTAGCCGCTGGTATGTCGCTCCTGCATTTTTCAAACCAAAAGGCATAACATTATAACAATAAGTTCCCCTAGGGGTAATAAAAGAAGTGATTTCCCTGTCTTCAGGTTTCATTTTAATCTGGTTGTATCCAGAGTAAGCATCCATGAAACTGAGTAGCTCGTGCCCCGAGGTAGCATCCACTAGTTGGTCAATTCTGGGCAATGGGAAGTGATCCTTTGAGCAAGCCTGGTTGAGATCAGTGAAATCAACACACATTCTCCATTTATTGTTTTTATTTTTTACCATCACCACATTTTCCAACCAGTCCGGATACTTTACATCTTCAATGAATTGGGCTTTCTGGAGCTTGTCGACCTCCTCTTGAATAGCTTGATTCTTCTCGGGGCTAAATACCCTTCTTCTCTGCTTTACAGGCTTGATCTCCTTATTCATGTTGAGCTCATGACATAAGAAGTTTGGATCTATTCTTGGCATGTCTTCATGACTCCACGCAAAAGTTTTCTTTCTGTTTCTCAAGAAAGTTATCAATTCCTGTTTTATTGAAGCATCCAACGATGAACCTATTTGGGTTACTCATTCAGGGTGTTCGTCGTCCAGAATAATATTTTCTGTAGATTCTACCACTTGTCCTTTTACAAGTTGGGATTCATCTCTTGGATCAAGTGTTTCAATTTCTGTACTTTCCTCCACCTGGTAAGTAGTAGTCTTTTTCCTTGATTCTTCAAGTTCCTCTTGCTCGGCAGATGAATAATAGCATTCTCGAGCTACTTTTTGATCACCTTTCACCACTCCCACTCCGAAATTTATTGGGAATTTTAAACATTGATGTACTGTAGATGGGACTGCTTCGAACTTCTTCAAACCAACTCTTCCCATGATTATGTTGTAGGTTGACTGCACATTCTTATGCATCACAAAGAAGCGTATTCTTTCTGTTCGACAAGCAGGCCAAGTTCCAATGAATATATCCAACTTGATCGTCCCAAGTGGAAAAACTTTCTCGCCAGCAAAACCCAGAAGAGGTCTGTGATAAGGCTCCAATTGAGATAACTTCAAATTTAAACTGTCAAAGCATGAATAGTATATGATGTCTGCCGAACTGCCATTGTCTACCAGCACCCTTGAAATCACTACTTCTTTCATCCTCATTTTGATCACCAAAGGGTCGTCATGAGGGTAAAGAACACCTGCCAGGTCATTTTTTGAAAAGCCAATAACCAGCTTCTCTTTGTTTACCTTCCTCGGACGATCCTCCTCGGCCAAATTTATTCGCTGAATATACGAGCAAGCTTGTGCCTCTCCGAGGTAAGCTTTTCTTTCTGCAGTAAGATCTCCTCCTCCTTCATCTCCTCCTGTAATAACATTACAATCAAATGACCCAAAACGTATGGAAAATACCTCTCGTTCTGGCTGCCTTGGTTTCTTGGGAAGATCGGGGTTATCCTCGGCATCATCTTCGTGGTCTCTCTTCTTTTTCTCCTCTGCTCGACGAGGGGATCTAGACCTCTCTCTAGTTCGATCATTATTTCTTCTTTCACCTCCTCGATCAACATATTTTGCTAGCTTTCCTCTTCGGATGAGTGTTTCAATCTCGTTCTGAAGATCTATGCAATTTTTAGTCATATGGCCATGATCTTTGTGGAACTCGTAATATTTATCCCTGTTCCTCGCATCAGGATCTGACCTCAGTTTCTTCGGCCACTTTACTTCCTCGCTATTCTTGATTTCTTCCAAGACATGATTAATACCCATT
Source organism: Sambucus nigra (assembly GCA_949130495.1). Taxonomy (NCBI): domain Eukaryota; kingdom Viridiplantae; phylum Streptophyta; class Magnoliopsida; order Dipsacales; family Adoxaceae; genus Sambucus; species Sambucus nigra. Next base: position 635,361,769 of record OX422209.1, read on the forward strand.
TTCAAGGGAGTATAATTATCGAATTTCTTCAGGACTTCCCATTATGACTTACTATTTCTGGAACGCTTGTCGCCACCATTGCCCTTATGCTCTTTATTTTTAGACTTGTCGACGTCCACCTTGGTGTCTTTATCTATATTCTTCTTTGAAGCCATAGCTTCCTCGGCATTCATGATTTTGGCCGCTTTTGCCCTCAACTCTAACATAGTTTTAGGTGGATCTTTCGCCAAGGTGTAATACAACTTATTAGGCAACAACCCACTCATCAAGGCGGTGATTGCTGTCTTCTTCTCGTAATCTATAACTTCCAGCTTCTCGTTATTGAAACGAGTTATGTAATCTCTAGTACTCTCACCAGATTTTTGTCTAACACTTAGCAAGTGTGCTACTCGTTTTACTGGCTTTGCTCCAAAACAGAAATTGCCGATGAACAACTCGGCCAACTGAAAGAAAGTTGAAATCTTACCCCGAGGAAGATTGTTGTACCATATCTGGGCAGCTCCAGTAAGAGTTCCGGAGAACGCTCTGCATCTCATCTCGTCGGGGACAGCATAGATATCGGCGTCAGCTTGATATTGCTCTATATGAAGAACATGATCTGTCTTTCCATCATATTTAGGGGTCACTACTGGTGCTTTAAACTTTGACGGTGTAGGAAAATTCACAATGGCCTGGACAAAAGGTGTCCCTTGAACAAAAGTTCGTTGTAGGGGATTCTTCGCCCTAGCCATTTCTCCCAATCTATCCTCCAATCGCTGAAGGGACCCTTTCCACGCTTCATTTCCTTCCTCGGCACTATTGGTTCGAGCAATAGATCGTTCTGAAATAGCCTCTTGAGATTTATCTTGACGAGCAACTGGTCGTTATTATGCTGATCCTTCTCTTAGATCTGATGGTTGTCGAAAACTCCTCATCATGGTCTTAGGTGGACTCCTATTCCTCCTAGGGCCTAATCGACTGAAAGGAGACACCCTACTCAGTCTTTCTAAGGCGCTGGGTCTTTCTGGAGAGAGAGTGATACGTTGATCAGTATCTGTAGCCCTTATTGACGAAGTTCGCCCAGGTTGATAAGAGAAATCATCAGACTCCTCATTACGATATGACTCAGTACGCCTGGATCGTGAAGAAAGTAAATAAGTTTGCCTCTGACCACTTCGCTGTCCTGAACGTGCAGGTGCACCGCCATGAAGGGTTTGTATGAGTTGCCTCATTGTGTCTTGCATGGCGGTTTGTCCTTGGGCCAGATTCGTCATAATTCCGGCCAGATCTGGAGGTGCAGAGGGATTTGGAGGATTTCCAGCATTTCCAGCGTTTCGATTGCTAGATTCTGGATTATCCGTTATCGATGATGAATGATTTTTGGTGAAAAATGATAATAACAATCGATTCCCACAGACGACGCTAATTTGTTGATGTAAAAAACTAGATTACTCTAATTATTTAATCACAGATAAATAAATAAGACAAAAGATTTTAAAGTGGTTCAGCCTTATATGAATGGCCTACGTCCACTGTTCTGTTATTGCTGAGTGTTTGGGAATTCTCGATTACAAGTGCTATCAAGAAATTCCGGTCCCCTTGAATGAGGGTGATACAAGGTATTTATAGCCCTTAGGCTGTACATGAAAGGGTGTTACATTAAATGATACACATATGAAAGGGTAATTCATTTAATGTTCTTCAAACGTGCGCGTCAAGATGATAAGCATTCAATGAATAGTTGAACTGTTGATTATCTGGCAATTAATGCTGTGGTCGAGATGCAGCTCGAACCGCCTTAGTTGCTCGTCGTCCAAGAGTTCCTCGGAGCATTGGAGTTCCTCGGAAGATAAGAGTTCCTCGGAGGGTTGGTGTTCCTCGGAGTATACTTGTTGCTCGGAGTGAGTATGTTGGTCGGGGAAACAATCTTCCTCGTTGCTATTGTGCCACGTAGATTGACACGTGTATTCTTATTATTCGTCCACATCAGCATACTAATTTTGGTGTCAACACTCATTTTATTTATTCAATTATTATTCTATTGTGGTTATGATGTGGATGTTGTATGGTTAGATTAATTTAATTGGTTGCATGCTAAGTTAATTTATAAAAATTTGGCAACTTGCTTTTTAAATATTAGGTGGCTAGTAATGGTTTAAAAATATTTTCGACAATGATGCTATGAACTGAACCAATTTGACATTTTGTATTAATTGGAATAAAGGAGTAGCTACCCGGTAGTTAATTAGTCGGGGTGTCACAGGTGGTATCAGAGCATCAGGCTCTAGTGTCTTTTAGGATCTGTGCGGCTTATTATGCTTCCAGCGTAGCTTTCTTTGATATAGAGCCCTATGTTTAGGATTGTTGATTTCTTTGGTGATATTTCGTTCTCCTGCTATAATGTATATGATAGTGAATCTTATTTTCATTCGGGTGTGTTCGTGTGCCAAACAATGCAGTATATCAGGCGAGAGCAGTTGGGCGGATAGCAGGAGGCAAAGCTCAATTGAGGTTATTGGGTATATTCAAGAATGATGACCGCAGTTGAGGTACCCCCTATTATGGCACAAAAATCCAGGATGGTAAAGACAACTAAGGCACAACATATGACTTCCAGGTACCACTATAGTATAAAGTGGGGTCAAATTAGACTCACCCAGCAAGGTTGGAATGGGAAAGAGTCAGACGAAACATTGAAGAGAACCAGCAGTGGAAATTCTAGAAATGAGAAAATGGCGTGTGTTAGCCAACGAATGTAAAATAACCAAAAGCTTGGGCATATGTCGGAGTGTGGCTAACCGGGAGCAAAAACTTAGGGTAAATTTTTTCTTGGCTGGTAAGAACAGAGTTACAATGGTGAGAGACAATCACCACATTTATTAGTGGAATGTTGTGTCAACAGAAGGATCTTAGGTACAGTTTAACCTCAAGTTCCTTCATCAAATGGTCAGGATAAAATGCGAACCTTGTTCTGAACTCACATAAGAGGGTTGGACAGAGGTCACTTTGTAAAAAGGAATTTAATCAATTAGAGAACCTTGCACTGGATGAAGTAGGTATAATTTTGCTAGCACTTATGGGAAATTCTGCTTGGGCGATCAATGCAGATGACAACAATGTTGCCTTTGTCGATTTGGATGTTAACGCTTCCTTGTACGGGGAGATACAAGAATCGAAGAATTTATTCAGAGAGTAAGACTGGGTGAAACGGTGTTAGTAAAGCACAACAAGGGGGAGACCCGTCAGGGGACCCATTTAGATGATTCGGATGGCTGAATTTTTACCGAGTGATGGTGAATTCAGAAAGGGATGTTGAAGCTAGTAGCATGTTCCTTACGGCCATCAAATCTAAGGGAACAACGGAGGTAACCATCATAGTTGAGACTACCAAAATCCGAGAGAAGTACAACCCTAACATGGTCAGTATGATCGGAGATAAGTGGAGTATGTGTAGAGGTATTTTGCAGGGAGTGAAACCCCGTGCGTTAAAAAAATTTCGAAGCGAGTAAAGGGATAAGGGTATTGTGCATAGCATGGGCAATAGTTATTGTAATTTTTGGTTTGGTATGGACATACGTATTAAGTCCAGGAACCATTTGAGTAGCCAGGGTTATTGGCAAGGAAGAAGTATGAGTTTTATCCTCAGAGGATGAGGCATATTTTATGTGGCACGAATGAGTTACTACATTTTTATTGCTAGATTCGCATGTGAGACGAGTTTAGTGCGTATATAGATGACGTTATTATTATGTGAATATTTATCCCCGGTATAGAGGGGTTACCTTTAGTGTTATCCACGGAGGATGAATGGGGGTATAGATAGTGGTATATACCTTGTTGAACTTACTCGTTTTAGTGATGTGTTATACGAGTATGATATTATCCTAATTATGGTTTTATATTGATGCTTAGATCGATAGTGGGCAAATATCGCAAGTCTATCGGGGACACTACCTTAGGGTAGAATGTTTTGTTTTGACGATACCTCATCTACGAGAGGGTCGGACTCGCGTATATATATATATATATATATATATATATATATATATATATATATATATATATATATATTATAGAGACTTCGAGGAAAATAATGGTCTCGAGATATTCGATCCCGGTATGTGTAGGTACTTTATTAATATGATTCGGAGTGCATTGGGTTTAATGTTAAGCGGAAATATTTAGCTTGTTATTATGTTTAATGCTCAAGACTTGGTAATAGTAAGAGCGCATTGTTATATCACCATTTAGATATGTGGGAGTTAAGACTCATAGTCGTATGTCTAAGGATAAGATTTCAAGAGCCTCGATTACTGTGCACGATGTTTATGGAATGTGATTACCACCAATGTTAAGTGACAGTGTCTTTCGGAGGAAGTTCCTTGTTTAAGTATAATTGCGGAAGGAGATGTAATTTTAGTATCAAGATACGGGAATATAGGGGTACATGTTATGGACTGAGGGCCTAACGGATTTCGATGACTGACAATGCTAGGTAGTAGTGTATTGGGGGGTTCCTTATTTGGATTTCGCTTTGCGAGACACCCCACGCATAAAATTTGGCGGAATATTGGTAGTAGGGAGATGTTTGGCCATTCGTCCATAAGTTCGGTACCTCGGTCGTTGTAAAGGTATGTAGTTATAACTGTAAGTTAAAAGGTAAGTTACGATATAAGGCCAGTAGAGCCAGTTGTATGGTGAGGAAGTACTGAAAATTTTGTTTTATTACGGCGGGTTGAAGGATGGAATGATGTTAAAGATGATTTAAGATTTTAAATTCTGGGGTAATCTAAAATGCCTAGGTGGTATAGCCACGTTGCGAATACAGAGGCAATAAAGAATTAAGCATATGTATGAAGCATATATGATGTTTAAACCTGTTTGCACGGCTTATAGGGTGTATGGACACCTTGGTTTACTGGTGTCAGAATCGTCAGAAGAAGTGACATAAAGAGGGGTGAAATTTATGCTTGTGTTACCAATATTCCAAAATGGTAGTGGTAGAGTGAATGAAGCATCGTGAGAAGAGGACAACAATCTATATATTCACGTGCAATCAGAGTAGCACGTCCGAACTTGGATGAAAGGCAGTGGAAGCCATTTAAAAAGGGAGGGTATCCCTCGAGAAGACAAATATTTAATTATTATGGACAATATGGAGCAGAGTTTTACCCAGTCGAATGTTGAGGGTGACTTGCGCGTAAATAGAATGATGATATCAATAAGGTATAAAGATTCCAGAAGTGCACATCGTGGCGAAAACTGCACGGGTCAGAACTTTTGGGTATACGCCAAAGAAAGAAGAGGATTATTAAGTACCAACGAATGGGAGAAATTATAAGTGAAAGTCGGTTTTGAGCGGGACATTGTAAGTAGTCTCCACGTGCACCGCTCATAGATAGAAAACAGTTGGAGTAAGAAGATCAGCCAGAAATTTTGTATCCAGACGACGATTCCAGTGATGGTAGAGTCAAATGGTAAATTTCTTTAATGGGTTGCCAACCTAAGATAAGTAATGAGTTCCTTTGAATGTGTGGAATAGGTTGTCTGGAAGGAAAGTAATTGTTATATCCTTGGGTGATTTACACTATTAGATAGTGAACGCGCCGGTACGTGGTCCTGCCCAGTAGTATTCTGAACTAGGATGAGATCCTTGAAACCCACCTTTAATATGGGGTATCAGGAAGTAGTGGGGATAACGTTTCGTTTTGAGGAGGTTGTATCACCTATAGACCGAGGAGTAGGCGCAAGGTGATTGGCGACTGGTGGAGTTGTATGAAAGTAATTTTGTACTCATTGCAATCATTTCATTTCCAAAACGGGTATAGCTAGTAAGTGAAGTACAATGTGGTAAATGGGAGAGAATATTACCTAATAGTAGAGTTGTGTAAAAGCACTCGTACCTATTTATAGTGGACAAGGTGCTTATAGAGGTTTTGGGTGGATGAACCTTACAATCCTTTCTTTGGATGTTTAGAGGTGAGTGGATTATCGGAGTTTTGGATCAGTCAGAAGTTAGAGTTCAATGACTATAATGGGATAACCACCAACCGTCTTAAGTGGCTTTTTCCTTTTGTAAAAGTCACACCGCTTGGAATAGAGTTTCGAAGAATGGACAACAGTAATCAGATGTTCTATGGTTTCTCCCAGGATGGGAGTTTTGTGTTTAAATAAACGCGAGAGTTGATACAAAGTGAGGTGCAGACTCCCAATAATATTGAGATAATGCGGCCAATGATGTATGGGCTATTCTTATTCGAATGTTTTTTAGTAAGAGCACAACGTGAAGTGCATTTATTGAGGTGTGACCATATAACTGGTAAGTGTCGAGAGTGTTCAACAAGCTTATTGTGAAGCGGGGTCTATGATGATTAAGCCTTACTTTGAATTTAGTTTTGAGTACTGGAGGATACCTAAATTTTTCCAGGTATGTCTTACTTTTCCGAATTTCGAGATGAAATTTCGTTATTAGGGGGGAAGTATGTAATACCCCATATTTTTATGGATTTTAATTATGAGATTAATTAAATGAAATTGCTTTTAATTATGGGATTTATGAAATTAATTTGGAATAATTAATTGAAAATTAATTCGAATTTAAATAACTAGCGAGACGAGAGTTAGTATTTGATTAAGATGATAATGTTAAATATTACTGAGTGATTATGGTAATATGTGATTATTAAATTTATTTATATTATCGCGAGTTATAAATATGGCAATTCGGAAATTAAGTTGGGACACGCGTGTTAGTCGCGTCAGAAATTAATTTAAATGGATTTAAAAGTAAATTAAAATTGTATCATACGTACGGTCATTTCGAGTGCGCCAACATGTTCAAAAGGGTCGATATAGTCCGAAAACACTAGTGGGGGGTTTAGTTTGGATCCCGGAGCATTTTTAGGCTAAATCGACAACCCAGGAGGGTATTTTAATCATTTTAATTTTTAGGGAATATTAACCCACGAAATTTAGGCTTTATTTATCAGTCAGCCTTAGGGCCATTATCTGTTAAAATCAAGTAGTGGGCAACGTGAGAAGAGAGGAGAAGTCCCAAGGGAGTTTCTAAGGCCATAACCACCACAAACCACCACTATCACCGGATTTGTGACCGGAAAGAGGAAGAGAACCAACCCTTATCGTCATCAAAGGATCAGAACATCAAATTTCCAGGCAAGTGATTTAACTTGTTATGATTCAGTAAATATATTATCCATGTAGTTTAGAATTGGAGCCTAGACTTGGAAAATTGAGAATTTTATAAATTGGGAGAATCAAACATTAAATATGGGTAGGTTTTGCACGTAGATGAACTTCTGGTATGTATAGATAACGAAATCATAATCCATGTGTACAAATTCATGAAATAATATTGAGAAATTCGATGTTCTTGAAGAAATTTTGAAGAACTAGGTTTAGAGGAGTATTTATGACTTTTGATCCAAGAAACTATTAATTCATGATGGTTTAAAGATTCTAAAACGTTAGAGATCGTGTAAACATGTTGGTGTAATGAGTAATATACTTGGTTGGGAGTTTGGGACGTTGTAATGGAAGATTTGGGGTATAAATTTAGAGAACCCGTAATTGTGTAAAGAATTTCTGGGCAAACACCTGCTTGATCGATCGATCGAGTCAAGAATGTCTATCGATCGACTGTTTTGATCGATCGACCCTTCGCCTTCGATCGATCGACCCCTCCTAATTTTTTATAGTTTTCCCCTTTAAAAATTAATATAAATCCCAAACCTATAATGATTCTTAGGGTGATTAATATAGTATTGTGGGACTTAGTTAAGGTCAGTAGGGTCTTTGTTGATGCCCGGAAAATGGTTTACCTTATGGAATTGAATATTATCACTTACGATTTTCTATCGAGTGAGGTACGGTTAAAAATCGTTTGAATTGAAACTACAATGGGAATGAATGATGATGTAAGGATAGGAACAGTAACGGAGGGACTTTAAGTTACTGAGATAACACAAGAAACTAATAGGATACCTAGTAACCTTTTAGGATAGGTTTAGGTAATCAAACTGATACGACTAGAGAGTTATCAAGCTAAATATATTTTACGTAGAATGTTCGGGATAAACTTACTACGTATGAGACTTATAAGATGGAATGTGTGAATACCTATATTAATATATGATTTCTTAGGTTGTGTGAATGACTAGTGTATGGATTTCTTATATGTATGACATACCTACCATACTTGCTATCACGGGAGGTTGACTTTCGAAAAAGGACCATCGGATCATTGTGAGCCTACGGGGGGATTTAGATTGGTACCTTAAGGACATAGGACTGTGAATAACTTATTTGTGAGTTGATAAGTCAGCTGACCATGGGAGCGTAGGTATGTGCGTTACCCATGGGTATGTGAACCATGTTCGCCTCCAATTTGTGTGGTTTGTATTAAGACGATTCCTGAGTGATTCGAAATGCGTGATCCTTACGTACGTGATGTACATGGATTTGATAGCAGAGTATGCGTGCACCGCAACTTAGCCTAGGGGTGCCATAGATGTATATATGTATTGAGAGTAATTTTTGTATATACTTGTGACTGGTTCACTATTGCTTAGTAGATGTGAATAACTAAGATATTTGAATGGGCTACGAATATGAGAATTTAAATAACACTTGTGATAAGTAATTTAATGAATGTGAACGTGAGAGATAAATATAACTTGTTTATGTAATAAAGTAGACACCTTATATTAGAATGTGAAAGTAGGGGTTAGTGAGGATTAGTTAGATAGTTGCATAACTAGGATGGGTTAAGGGTATACGTTAGTCATGCACATTAGTTGAGGGGTGAGGAACTCATGTGAGAGCACGTAACTAACATGTATATAATATTTATTGTTTAATGCAATTAAACACTTGCTATATTTTTAAACTATTTTCACCTCGGGCTCTGACCCATTTGCTTTCAAATCTATTTTTCTTATAAAACCTTTTTAGGTGCCCAGCCACAGGGACGCCAAGCATAGGAGTTCCCTTTCATTGACGTGCTGTAGCTGCTGTGGAAGTTACAGGATATCTTTATTAGACGCCTCCACATTCTGCACTTGGTTCTATTCAGGGTTACTCATTTGTTAGGGAATGTCGGCCATTTCCATTTAGAGATATCATTCTCAGACTTTCAGTTTTATTTCAGGATTGGATTTATCAATCTATTCAGACTTTTATATTGGGATTTATTCAGTATTTGGTTTATTCTAGGGAGTGTTACTCCACACTCATTTTATTTTTTCCATTATTATTCTTTTATGGTTATAATGTGGATGTTGTTTGGTTAGCTTAATTTAATTGGTTGCATGTTAAGTTAATTTATAAAAATTTGGCAACTCACTTTTTAAATATTAGGTGGCTAGTAATGGTTTAAAAATGTTTTCGACAGTGATGCTATGAACTGAACCAACTTGACATTTTGTATTGATTTGAATAAAGGAGTAGCTACCTGGTACTTAATTAGTCAGGGCGTCATAAGTGGTATCAGAGCATCAGGTTCTCGTGTCCTTTAGGATTTGTACGGCTTATTATGCTTCCAGCGTAGCTTTCTTTGATATAGAGCCCTATGTTTAGGATTGTTGATTTCTTTCGTGATATTTCGTTCTCCTGCTATAATGTATGTGATAGTGAATCTTATTTGCATTCGGGTGTGTTCGTGTGCCAAACAATGCAGTATATCAGGCGAGAGATGTTGAGCGGATAGCAGGAGGCAAAGCTCAATTGAGGTTATTGGGTATATTCAAGAATGATGACCGCAGTTGAGGTCCCCCCTATTATGGCACGAAAATCCATGATGGTAAAGACGGCTAAGGCACAACATATGACTTCCAGGTACCACTATAGTATAAAGTGGGGTCAAATTAGACTCACCCAGCAAGCTTGGAATGGGAAAGAGTCAGACGAAACATTGAAGAGAACCAGCAGTGGAAATTCTAGAAATGCGAAAATGGCGTGTGTTAGCCAACGAATGTAAAATATCCAAAAGCTTGGGCATATGTCGGAGTGTGGCTAATCGGGAGCAAAAACTTAGGGTAAATTTTTTCTTGGCTGGTAAAAACAGAGTTACAATGGTGAGAGACAATCACCACATTTATTAGTGGAATGTTGTGTCAACGGAGGGATCTTAGGTACAGTTTAACCTCAAGTTCCTTCATCAAATGGTCAGGATAAAATGAGAACGTTGTTCTGAACTCACACAAGAGGGTTGGACAGAGGTCACTTTGTAAAAAGGAATTTAATCAATTAGTGAACCTTGCACCGGATGAAGTAGGTACAATTTTGCTAGCACTTATGGGAAATTCTGCTTGGGCGATCAATGCAGATGACAACAATGTTGCGTTTATCGATGTGGATGTTAATGCTTCCTTGTACGGGGAGATACAAGAATTGAAGAATTTATTCAGAGAGTAAGACTGGGTGAAACGGTGTTAGTAAAGCACAACAAGGGGGAGACCCATCAGGAGACCCATTTAGATGATTCGAATGGATGAATTTTTACCGAGCGATGGTGAATTCAATAAGGGCTGTTGAAGCCAGTAGCATGTTCCTTACGGCCATTAAAGCTAAGGGAACAACGGAGGTAGCCATCATAGTTGAGACTACCAAAATCCGAGAGAAGGGCAACCCTAACATGGTCAGTATGACCGGAGATAAGTAGAGTATGTGTAGAGGTATTTTGCGGGGAGTGAAACCCATTGCGTTAAAAGTTTTCCGAAGCGAGTAAAGGGATAAGGGTATTGTGCCTACCAAGGGCAATAGTTATTGTAATTTTTGGTTTAGTACGGACAGGCGTATTAAGTCCAGGAACCATTTGAGCTGCCAGGGTTATTGGCAAGGAAGAAGTATGAGTTCTATCCTCAGAGGATGAGGCGTATTTTATGAGACATGAACGAGTTACTACATTTTTATTGCTAGATTCGCATGTGAGACGAGTTTAGTGCGTATATCGACGACATTATTACTATGTGAATATTTTTCCCTGGTATAGAGGGGTTACCTTTAGTGTTATCCGCGGAGGATGAATGGGTGTATAGATAGTGGTATATACTTGGTATATGAAGCAAGCTTAAAGGTTGGTTTAATTCAAAGGATTCAAAGGGTTTTCTGAATAAATCAATGTTGTTTAAAAAGATTGTTCATCAATCAACCAACTCATTAGTTTTTCTTCAATTAAAGGGAAAGTTAACTTTCCACGCTTTTGTTTTATATATATATATATATATATATATATAGATAGATAGATAGATAGATTTTATATGTTCCTAAACCAATATAATAGATTAAAATTGATTGGAAACAATTATGGTTTCTATGTCACCATATATATTTCCCTTAAATGTTGAACTTGAAATAGGTTTTAGAGGTCTAAATCGATAATTAATGTTTATTTGATGAATAACTAGTTGATTTGAGTTAGATTAATGGTAAGTAATTGGAATATTAGGGTTCTGGTAAATAAAAAAAATTCTTAATAATGGATTAGACTTGTAAAATGATAACTATCCCATAGAGGCTCATGAAATGGTTTTTTAGACATCTTTTGTGATAGCGAATCTTTTACGACCATTCTTTAAGGAGGACTGAGGATTAGGGGTTTCGGAGGTTATGGAGGTGATGGAGGGTGGGTTAGTGTTAATTTTTATTATGATTTCTTAATTTTCGTCCATATTTTAAACTTGGGTGGATTAATTGGGTTTAATGCAAACGATGGAAGAAATGCAACTTGGTTACAAGTTGATTTAGTAGATGAATATTGTAATAGCGAAATTGCGAATAATATATATGCGAGGGATTCATTTCTGGATTTTAATTTGAATCGTTGTGGTTATTCTCAGTTAATATAATAAAGTTAATCTCTACCGATCATGGATTAACATAAATTATGACCCTGACCTGACTTCTTAGTGGCAAGCGTGGTGGTAACTTAGAAGGTCGTATCCAAATCAATGGGTGATTAAAGGATATATTATGGATGTATATCTAGGTTACTTTCTTATTGTAGCGCTTAAAAAATTATTATTTCCATACTTTATGGAAAAATTTAGGGATACATTTAATACATTTATTATACTTGTTTCGTGTCAAAAATTAACATAAAACGATAATAGCGGTAATCTACATATATCCATATATTATATATAAAGTCGAGATCCACAAGGATATTTCACATTTTTATGTGCCAAAATTATACCTTTAGTCATATTACAATTCCCAACTTAATAATAATAATATATGGGCTTATTAGTAAATAATAACTTTATATAAGTGTGTGTAATGACCACTATACACATTTATACCTTCCTTGAACTTGGAATTCAACTGATGATCTCTCAATATTCAAAGGGCTATCCTCAAATGCTCGGATTTGTCCTCCTCTTTTCAAAAATATATCAGAATGTCATTGATATAGATAATGATGAAGTGGTTCAAATACGACCGAAACACCCTGATCATCAAGTCCATAAACATGGCTGAGGCGTTTGTAAGCCTAAATGGCCTCACTCTAAACTCATATGAATCATATTTAATAAAAACGATAGCCTTAGGCATGTCCTTCTCCCATACACTCAATTAATGATAACTTGATCGCAAGTCAATATTCGAGAAGAAAGAAGCACCCTACAACTGATCAAATAAGTCATCAACCCTAAAAAAATAGTACTTTTTCTTCATTGTCACCTTGGTTAACTCTCGGTAGTCGATAGACAAACATAGATATCCATCCATCTTGTTCATAAAAAAGGAATGCATATCCCCATGGGGAAATGATATGATGAATGAATACCTACTCCAATAATTGCTTAATATGATCCCTAAATTGACTCATCTCCAAAGGTTCCATAAAGTATAGTGCCCTAGAATTAGGCTTAGTGTACGATGTTAAGTCAATATATCGAATAGGAAATAACTCTGGCACCCCCTCATATACATCAGCAAACTCCTAAACTAGGGGTATTGAATTTAACAAAACGATCACCTCCTACAGGGTCTCCTTATCGATAAAATACAAATGGATCATGACATTACCCTCCTTCTTCGGCATTGCTACTATGTAAATTTCATTAACCAGTATCGTAAAAAAAATGCTTGACCAATACAATCTATATGAGACTTATACAAAATAAGCCAATCCAACCCTAAAATCAAATTAAATACACTAAAAAGTTGGCTATAAATCATAATTGGTTAATATCTATCCCAATACCCTCACATATATCAGTAATATAAGTAAAATCACCCATAAGATTAGAAATCGATAATCTCTATCACATGGTACTGATGACGTCTCATAATTCTCAACAAATTTACATGATACAAAGGAATGTGTGTCACTAGTGTCAAATAAAACTCTAGTTAAGGTGCCATGAATGTAACATGTATCGTCCACTACCTATAAAGGTCCCTACTTTATATGCATTATGTAGTACACCTGACCATACTAAAAATGAGGCTCATAATGTGGTATTTGTGAAACTGGAAGAGTCAATTATGCCTTCTACCTCGGGGTTGATATACGATGGAGATGATACTAATATTTCTTCTTCTTGGGCCTAAGATCGATGTCTTTGTACTTATTTTTGGACATGTGTACTCACACTTGAGCAAACTCGAGATCTACAACCTCTACCTTTATATATGCAACAAACATATGTGAATGGAGCCAATTGAGCCCCTTGTTGACTTCATTAATGCTGCTACACGTGACCTGCTTGAGGCGGTTTCGTGCAACTATTGTTAGTATCTTTACTAGATGGGTAAAAATATCCTATAGTCGTTTTAGCCTTACTAGCCCTGAAATTCCTTTTGGTCTCTAGCAAAACTACAATTAATCTTGGGATAGCTTAATTGGGCCACCTTCTTCGTCTTTTTCTTTTGCTCTAATTTATCCTTACCATACACCAATGTCATATCCACCACCTAGGTATGCACAGTGTACATCGGGTTACCCATGATAAACTATTTAATATGTGATGTCAACCCCTGAACAAAATACTCCATCTTTCTATTCTTTGTGTAGACCTCCTTCGATGCATAAAGTGACAATGTTGTAAACTCATGCTCATACTTAATCACAATACATAAACCCTGCTCAAGAAGGACGAATTCCTTTGTCTTCTTCTGCACCTTTATAGAGTATGGAAGATACTTCTCATCAAACCTCACAACAAACATACCATATGTCAATTTATCCCTATTTGTAACTCCCCGTATTTCTGAGTATTTAAAATTGAATTAATTCGAATAATTTAAATTGCACGTGTGACGTAATTTAATTGAATTAAATAGTACGTGTTGACTAAAATATTATTCGGGTGAGATAAAGATTAACATTTTTGGAATATAAATAATAAGTGAATAGTGAATAATTATTTTACGTCATAAGCGAATGATAGTGACGTGACGGTGCTATATCTCAGCCGTGTGTCGTTTGTAGACTATTTGAGGTCGAGATAGGAAATTATTGTAGAGTGGATAAGATGATGATTTCGAGGTCATGGTTAATTCTAAAAGGGTTAAAATAGTCAGAATAGTATACCCGGGTGTATTGTTTGGGTCCCGGGGTGATTTTGGACCAACCCGGCACCATATGAGGGCATTTTGGTCATTTGGAAGACTAGGGTTGGAGGATCTATGAATTTCTAAGTGTTATATCAGCCTATAGTTGGGGGAGGCTAGTGTTAGAACCAAAGAAAACCAATAGAGGCCATAAGAGAGGAATAAGAGAGAATTATTGGCACCATTCTTGCACCGTCTTCACCATCGGAGTGTGGATCGGAAGAGAAGGAGGACATCTTCATCACACAAAAATGAAATCAAACATGCTACTGCAAAGGCAAGTGTTTATCTTGCGATTTATTTAAGCATGTTATAATACCCATGTGGTGCAGGGTTTAAATTACATGTTTTTGGAAGAATTCTTGGGAATTGGATGGGGTTAATCCATTATTTAATATAGGAATGCATGTAGAATAAATTTTTTATGCGGGGGATTTGAAATCAGATGATATGTGATGAATAAAACGAAAGAAATCTGGGTATCTTGATGATTACACTTGAAGAAGACCATAAACTAAGGTTTTGAGGGTTATGGGGTTTAGATCTGTTCTTGGATAGATTTCATGTTGATTTCAAGTGTTATTTACGTTAGAAATCATCCATATGCATATATTTGATGTTTAATAATGTTGGTTGGGAGTTTGAGTACGATCTATGTAGGTTGGGTTTGAAAATAATGGAAGAAACTCGTAACAGTGCAATAAGGAATACGACCTGCTCATCGCGAATCGATTTGGTTCCTTGGACAAATAGATTCGACTTGACGAATCGATTCGGGTCAAGGCCGAATCAAGTCGGTTGCCCAGATTTGGCCAATTTCTTTTTTTTATGCCCTGAATTCAAAAATAATTTATGAGGAGACTTTTGGAATATTCTTAAATTATAGTGAGGGATATAGTAAATTCCAGTAGGCCTATGGTAGGGTTGAGGTTTACCCAATTGAGAAGAATAAAGGCTAGGAATTATTGGGTATATTTTAATATTTAATGAATTCAAAAAACTTAGAATGGGTCACGAAAAGTATGAGTGAACCTATGATTTAGACCGGTAGTGTGTGAGTGTATTTGCTACTAAATTAACCAAAGGGGTAACTAGTACCCTTCGGGTAGTGATCGATACTAAAAAAATGTACAATATAAGATTCTAATTATAAATTAATAGTATGTTGAGTTTTCGAAAGATACAAAATACGTACGGGTTTATATATATATATATATATATATATATATATAGGTTGTGTGAATACCTATTATGTGATTGGTAATGTGTGTGAACATACCTAAGCTGCTTGCTATCACGAAAGGTTATGCGCAGAGGGCGATCCCACCTTCGCGATTCCAGTGAGGTCCGGATGTGTGCCCCGGAACATAGAAGTTAGGGCGGCTCACTATGTGTCGTGTATTAGTGATACTGGTAAGTTATTTGGATATGTTAGTTATGAGCGTAGCCCAAGGGCTTATAACTATGTTCGCCTCCATTGTGTTTTTTCTGATTGAGGGTTCGAGGAGACATTATGAACCGGTAGTTCTTGATTTGGTACTATAGGTACATGAACATGATAACATAGTATGCCTGCATCATGGTGGACATTCCGGAGGATGCTATAGTCGTATATATTATACGTGTGATAAATATATACAAGTGTGATTAATCTACTTATTTGTGATGGTAGAACCGATAGAGTGTCTATATCTAAATGAAATGTAAGTATAGAAACTTAAATAAATGATTCAATAATAAGATGTGATGAATAATTAATCATTGATAGTACAATAACGTATCGGATTAGTGGTACTGGGAGCATAACCTTTTCTGGTTAGTTAGATACGTAATCTAGTTAGTCTAGGTAGCATAGTTAGGTAGGAGACGTTGGGTGTGCACTTTAGATAAGAAGTGAGGAACTCAAGAGAGTGTACGTGGAACTAACGCGTGTATATAATAACTCTATTAAATTGTGATTTAAATTCTTGCAAAATATTTTCAAAAGGTTTTGGGCTCTGACCCTTATCAAATGTATTTTCTAAAATATTTTAGGTGTCCATCCACAAGGACGCCAAGCTTGGTGATTCATTACAGGGACGCGTAGCTGCAGAATTTGTAGAGGCTTGCAGCAGTTTGCTTAGACGCTTCAATTATTCATTCTTAGACTATGATTTAATTTTTCAGTATTTCATTTGGGCATGCTTCCCCTTCAGTTGATATAGTTATTCATTTATTTGTCAGATAATGTTTGGATTGAGTTTATTATTTTAGACTTGAAGTTGGATTTCATTTTCGGAACCGATGGTTTATTTGATATTATTTATTCAGCTATTTATCGTGTGTTTGACTCAGACTATAATATTATGGATGGTTTGGTTATTTTATTTATGTTGCATGTTGTTATATTGATACAAGATAAAATTTGGCACCGACTTAATTTTAACATAGGTGGTTAGTAATTTATTAAGTTTTTGACAGTGATGCTAAGAATGAACCAAATGAGATTCTTGTTTATTTTAATAAGGGACTGATCACTTGTGGTTAAAATAGGTGAGGTGTCACAAAATGTATCAGAGCATAAGGTTCTTATGTCCATAGGATCTCTACTGATTATCGCAATTTCAGCGTAGCGTTCTTTGACATAGAGCCCTATTATTAGGACTGTTGCATTCATGATTGCGTATTTGGGATTATGTTCTTCTGCTATTATATTTATATAAATTATGGACTTATACAATTTTATTTGTTTTCATATGTCACCTAGGAGAGGACAATCGGCAAGGGAAACGTCGAGATCCGATGAGAAATAGGTTTAGCAGGAGCCACAGGCACCGTAGCCACAGCCACCGTAGGGGACAGTTAGGGCAGCAGAGGTGGTCACTATTATGGAGCATGTGGTTTACGCCGCTATGACTACCATTGAACTCCACTTTCCTCAAGACCATCCACCACATCTGCCAGTGGCACCAGTTTCCAGGCCCACCCGGGGCCCTCATATTGGCGGAGAGTGAGGGAGGAATTTTAGAAGGGACACCCACCCGAGTTTTAGGGTAGCTCTTACGTGATTTTGGTGTGCCAGTGGAAGAAGGATATCCAGTGCCACCTGCGCATGGTTGACTGCAGCGATGTGCAGAAACATATTTTGGCCCCTTTCAGAATAGTTGGGGCATCTTTACAGTGGTGGGAGTCTGTTACCACTGTCAAGGAGAGGGATACTATGTCCATTGTTGAGTTCTGGGTGAGGTTTGTCCACAAGTATTTTTCGCCAGCCGTCGAGATAGATATGCGAAAGAAGTTTAGTGAGGTTGTTCAGGGAGATCATTTCGTGGTTGAGTACGAGGAAGAGTTCACGCATTTGGCTAATTTTATTCCAAACGAGGTGAACAATGAAGAGAAGAAGAATCTGAGATTTGTGGATGGGTTAGCCGAAAGTATCAGGCCACACTTGATAGGTAACCTCGCATTGAGGACTTATATAAATGTCGTCAATGTTGAACTTCTACATTTCCAGGATCATCTCTTCCATCTGAAGGGAAGCAAGAGGGGGAGTGATCCTAGTTAGCCGAAAAAGGTAGGTGGGAACGGTGCTAGTTGGGCACCGTAATAGCAGACAAACAGACAACAGGGGCCGGATTCGCGGTAGGGGCATTCTGCTAAGATATTTAGATCTGGGGTTTATCGACCCGATGGAGGTTTCAGGCAGGGCCAGCATGGTCCTCAGTAGTGTAATACCCCGTATTTCTAAGTAATTAGAAAATAATTAGTTCAATAAATTTCAAATTACATGTGTGTCGTGATTTGATGGAATTTAATATATTTGGGAGATAATGATTATTGTTGAGGCAATAATATGAGCGATAATTATTATACGTCGTAGCGAGTGATATCAACGGGACTATGTGAACTATTTGAGGTCGAGATATATATTTATTGTACAGTGACATAGATGGTGATTTTTAGGTCACAGTTTATTCCAAAAGGGTCGAAATATTCGAAATAGTGTACCCGGGGAAAGTAATTGGGTCCCGAGTCAATTTTAGTCATAATTGAGCTTACACAGGGGTGTTCGAGTCATTTGGGCTTGGCCCGTTAGCCTAAATTCAGGAATTGGGACTTAAAATCTAAGGCCAGTCATTTGGGGCATCAGCATAACAAATCACAAACCCTAAGAATCAAAGGAGACGAGAGGAGAGACCTGTAATACCACATATTTTTTAGGATTTAAATAATTATGAAATTAATTATTATAGTGGGATTAATTGAATTAAAATATGAGAATTTAATTGTTAATTAATCCAGATTTAAAAATAAATATTAACTAGCGTGCCAAGGGTTAATACTTATTGATTTAATATTACAATGTGGTATGTAATATGTAACTATACACTTTGATAAATTGTCGAGAGTGAATAATACGACAGTTTGGTAAATTAAGTTTGACGCGCGTGTGAGTCGTGTCGAGACTAATTGATTGGGATAAAAAGAGAAATTATTTTTAGTAACTCATATGGTCATTTAGAGTTCACCGTTGAGTCCGGAAGGGTCGAGATAGTCAGAATAGTATACCTGGGTGTTTAGTTTGGGTCCCGGGATAATTTTAGGCCTAACCGGCGCCCCGAGAGGGCATTATGGTAAATTATATTTTTGGGTTTAATTAATGGAGGAAAATTGGGAGTTATTTTATCAGCCAAGGAAATTAATTAGGGTTAAGAGACACAGAAAGTAAATAACGGCCACAGAGGGTGTGAGGGAGAACCAATTTCCAAGAAGGAAGGCCAAATTAACACTACCTTGTACAACCGTGACCACCAACGTGTAGATCGAGAAAAGAGGAACACGTCTATACCAACATCACCAAAGGATTCATACCTTCGACTTAAGGCAAGTGTTTATTACTTGCTTTCTTTTAACAATAATCATATCCATGTTAGAGTAGGTGAGATTCATCATGATTTACATGTTAATTGGGTGAAAATTTGAGGATTAAATGATGATTAAAGGTTGGTTTAATTAGTTGTTAATATTCCTTCATCTATGTAGAGGATTAATTATGAAATTGAATCATATATTGATGAACGAATCTGGGCTGATGAGGTTCTTTAATTGAAATTTTGGAAACTAGGGTTCATGCGAATTAATTTGGGGATTGTACATAATTACAATGATTAATGACGAATTAATGATCCTAGGATGTTAGGAATGATTTATAATCTGTTATGTGTTGATGGGTATTGATGATGAGGCGTTGGGTGTTGAATCTGATATATTTTTAGGTTCAAAAATGGTAGAAAATGCAGAAATTTGGTGAAGAAGACGAAACAGTAGGTCTCGCGCGAAGTCACGCGAAGTGGTTCAAACGAGATTGGTATCTCGCCCGAAGTCGCTCGAGCGACACATGGCAGTCGTTCAAACGACGTTGCCATCTCGTTCGAGCGAAAGGGTGAATTTCTGTGAATTTTCTTAGAGTCCGAATTTTGAGTTTATCGATTTATT
This sequence comes from Sambucus nigra, assembly GCA_949130495.1. NCBI lineage: Eukaryota > Viridiplantae > Streptophyta > Magnoliopsida > Dipsacales > Adoxaceae > Sambucus > Sambucus nigra. The sequence goes on from OX422209.1 coordinate 635,381,800, forward strand.
GGAGTGAGAGAAACTGTCCGATAGTAAACTTAAACAAACCAGAATTTTGGGAAGTATGTGAGAATAAATACTTTACTTATTTCAGTATAGAGAGAATATACCCTAGAGATTACGAGAGAGATAGTAATCTAAATATTTATACTATACGTAGTGTTGAGGTTAAAATACGTATGAGAAGTATATATGTAGGTTGGATAAATACCTATAAATTTTAATAGGATGTGTATATGCCTATTATGCGATATTATTGTTAAGAGCACTAATGGGTGATAACCCAGGGGTGCAAGAATCTTACTATTAGGTGCACTAATAAATGATAACTCGGGGGGTGCAAGGATTCTATCGTTAAGGGTACTAATGGTGATAACTCGGGGGTACAAGAGTAATTTTATAAGTGCACTAATGGGTGGTAACTCAGGGGTGCAGTATTATTATGGTTACGTGCGCTAATGGATCTTAGCCCGGGGGTGCAGTATTAGAATATATATATATATATATGGGGAAGATGTGACTATATGTATATATACATAAACTTGTGAATTATTCTACTGTGTATGGTTAGTAGAGGTGAAAATTTTGATATATAAAATAAATCTTAAAGAGTGTAATAGATTTATTATGAAAATGAGAAAACATGTTAATTAGCTATTCGACATAGGCTAATTTGAAAGAGTATTGTATGGGTGATATGGGTATACTACTAGTGGGTATAGACACTATCAGAATGACTTCAGACTAGTTAGACTGGGTGGTATAACTAGGGGAAAATTAGATGTACGTTAGGCGTGCACAATAGATGAGAGCTGAGAAGCTCATGTGAGAGTTCGACATGTATAAGACTTGTTTTAAGAACCAGTTTTAAAAACTTGATAAATCATTTTTAAACCTTAGGCCTTGATCCGTTTATTGCATCTCTTCTCTCTTTTGATATATATATTATACCAGGTGCTCAGCCGCAGGGGTACCAGAATTAGAGATCGAATTGTCAGACGTGCTACGGCAATTGTGGAAGTTGTAGGTCCTTGCAGTAGATGCATATATCCTTTCCATTCAGTTTTCATTTAGACTTCTTATTTAAGGCGTGTGTCACCCGCTTATAGTCTTCTATCAGAGATATTGTAATTAGTTTATTTTATGGTTTGGAGTGTTGAACTGGGGGGGTTTTACCCTGTCTTATTTAATTCCGTATTTAATTCTTGTTCACTACTTATTATATTCCTATGTATGGTGAATGGTTTATAATTTATACTTGGAATGTTTTAGTTAAATGGTTTTGTTAAAGAGGGAAAATATTTTGACACTTAGCTTAATTGTAGTATAGGTGATTAATATGGATTATATTATTTTCGACAGTGATGCTAAGAATGAACCAACCGTATATCCTATTTTAAATTGGTAAAGGACTGATCACCCTATATTTAATTGGGCGGGGTGTCACAGGTGGTATCAGAGCATCAGGTTCTAGAGTCCTTTAGGATCTGTACGGCTTACTATGTTTTCATCTTTACATCCTTTGATATAGAGCCCTATATTTAGGACTGTTGTGATCTTATTTATGCGATTACGTCTTCAGCTATTTGAGATTTAGTAATAAATGTGTACTAAGAAAATTATTTCTCGTCTCATATGCCTGCTCAACGTGCACCAAGAGACAGACAGGACCAGCCAGAGCAGCCGGCAGCGCAGGCTCAGAGGACAATGAATGTAGCAGAGGTTGCCATGATAGTAGCACAAGCGGTGAATGAAGCCTTAGCGGTGGTGCAACATACCCCACCCCAGGTTTAGGCAGTAGCACTAGTTCCAGTGCATCTGTTTCCCACTGCATGGGAAAGAGTGAGAGAGTCCTTTCAGAGGGCATGTCCCCTAGAGTTCATGGGAAATTCGGATGTGGTTATTGCTAGTCAGTGGAAGAAAGACATACAGCGACACCTTCGTATGTATGAGTTCACTGACGTTCAGAGGCAAGTTTTGGCTACCTTTAAGCTGAGAGGGGCAGCCTTACAGTGGTGGGAGTCCACTACTACTACCGAGGAGCGAGATTTGATGTTGATCAGTGATTTCTGGGTGCGGTTCGACCGCAAGTACTTTCCTCCCGCCGTCAAGACTGAGATGAGGCAGAAACTTTTAGACCTCACCCAGGAAGGGAGAACAGTTATGGAATACGAGAAGGAGTTCACGCAATTAACAAACAAGGTACCCGATGAGGTGCTTACTGAGGAGAAGCGCATTCAGATGTTCATGAATGGCTTGACATGGAGGATACGCCAACATCTATTGGGTAACCTTTCCCTACACTCATATGCAGATGTTCTGAATGCAGCCTTATTGTATTGTCAGGACAACCGCTTCTATGCTACGGGAAGCAAGTAAGGGGGAGAGCCCAACCAGTTGGGCAAGACAGGGGAAGGTAGTGCCAGTGGGGCACCAATTGAGCAGAGCCAGAGGCAGGGTTCCCAGCAGGGGGAGTCTGCTAAGAGGTTTTGTTCTGGAGGTTTAAGGTATGGTCAAGGGGGTTGGAAGCAGGGCCTGAAGCAGGGCCAGCAACAGGGAAGACAACAGGACCAGCAGGGCCAAGGTAGGGGTGGTAATGGCCAGCAGGGCCGAGGCTATCAGGGACGGAGGGGAGGAAACTTCATCGGGAAATGTTATAGTTGTGGAAAGACTAGCCATAAGAAACAGGATTGCCCCGATAAGTACAGAGTTACTCAATAGCAGGGTGCTCACCAGGAGCCCTAGAGACCCATTTTTCCCGTCGCCCTACCAGCACCAGCTCCAGTTTCAGCTTTTCCCGCAGCCCCGATGCAGTAGGGGAAGTTGCAGTATGGACGTGTCTATAACGTCCACCAGGTCGCAATTTCGTAGACACCACCCGTAGTGGAGGGTAAGTTTTCTATCCATGGTACTTTCGGTCGTATTTTATTTGACACAGGGCTTCACACTCCTTTATAGCCACTAGCTTTGCACTGGCCACTGGGTTATTAGGCACAGCAGAGAGTACAGTGACATGTGTAGACTCACCATTAGGTAGTGGGTCGCTGATTTTCTTCATATGTCAGGGAGTAAGTATAGAGATTGGCAGTTTGATTTTACAAACTGATATGTTAGTGTTAGATATGTCTGAGTACGACGCCATTATTAGCATGGATTGGCTAGTCGAGGATAGGTCCATGATTGATTGCTTCAGTAGGAGTATTTTGTTCGCCATTCCGGGCTAGGAGATGTTCTTAGTGGCGATGCCTCGTTTTGAGAGAGGGTCGTCCACCCACTTATTTTATATAGAAGATAAGACCTCTATAGTAGTGGTTCCACTCGATTCAATTCCAGTCATCTGTGAGTTTGCTAATGTATTTCAGGATACACCAGGGTTGCCTCCGAGTAGGGAGATCGAGTTTGTGATATACTTGACATCGGGAACTCGTCTGATAGCACGTGCGCCTTACCGTATGGCTCCGATAGAAATAAGGGAGTTATGGGATCAGATAGAATAGTTATTAGAACAGGGTTTCATCCGTAGGAGTACCTCACCTTGGGGTGCTCCAGTTCTTTTTTTGAAGAAGAGGGATGGGTCCTTACGACTTTGTATTGATTATCGAGAGCTTAACAAAGTCACGATACGAAATAAGTATCCGTTGCCTCGCATCGATGACTTGTTTGACCAACTGAGAGGAGCAACCCACTTTTTGAAGATAGACTTGAGATCCGAATATCATCAGCTACGCATCAGGCAGCAGGACGTGGCTAAGACTGTTTTTCTGATGAGGTATGGGTCATATAAATTCAGGGTTATGCCATTTGGTCTAACCAATGCCCCAGCAGTATTTATGGACTTGATGAACAAAGTATTCAGAGAGTTCTTGGATCAATTTGTCATTGTCTTCATAGATGACATCCTGATCTATTCCCGCACCGAGAAGGAGCATATCGAGCACTTACGTATAGTTTTGCAGACCTTACGAGAGCATATGTTATACGTTAAATATGAGAAGTGTGAATTTTGGCAGCGGGAGGTACAGTTTTTGGGACACATTATATCAGAGAGAGGGATATTTGTGGATCCTAGTAAACTGCAGCGGTGAGGGAGTGGGGATAGCCCATGACACCGACGGAGGTACGGAGTTTTTTGGGATTATCCGGTTACTACAGACGGTTTATTTGGGGATTCTCAAAGATTGCGGGTCCGATGACAAATCTGACTCGTAAGGTTGTGCCGTTTGTTTGGGATGATGCATGTCAGTTGGCATTCGATGAGCTGAAGGATAAGTTGACCTTATCACCCGTACTAGCACTTCCCAGGGCAGGGGTGGAGTACCTGGTTTATACTGACGCATCCTTATAGGGGCTTGGGGGAGTACTCCATCAAGAGGAGCAGGCTATAGCTTTTGCTTCCTAGAAGCTTAAGCCTCAAAAGAAGAATTACCCCACCCATGACTTAGAGCTGGCAGCACTCGTATTTGCGCTTCGAATTTGGAGGCATTATTTATTGGGGGAACAGTTTCGCCTATTTATAGACCACAAGTCACTGCAGTACTTGTTCATGCAGAAAGAGTTGAATATGCGTCAATGCGGGTGGCTTGAATTTGTGAAAGATTATCAATTTGAGATACACTATCACCCGGGGAAGGCTAATGTAGTTGCTGATGCGCTAAGCCGTAGACCGGTAGACGAGAGGGCCGAGGTGTGGAAAGCAAAATGGAAAGAATTGGGACACCAGGATGCCGTGGCCCCATCATTTATGTCTGCAGTGACAGTTACGCCTCAGATTATTATGAGAATAGTACAGGCACAGGCAGCGGATTCGTCATGTCAAGATCGGATTAGGCAGCTTTTAGTTGATGGAGCCGAGTCTTATTCAGTACGCTCCGAGGGCGGTTTGTGCTTTAATGGGAGACTCGTGGTTCCAGAGGGGGAGGACCTTCGACATGCAGTGATGACGGAGTCTCATGGGTCACAATTTGCGATACACACCGGTGGAGATAAAATGTACCAGGATATGAGATGGCAGTATTAGTGGAGCAGAATAAAGAGAGACATCGCAGAGTTCATCTCCAAGTGTACCACTTGTCAACTAGTGAAAGTCGACCACCAGAGACCACCAGGTTTACTTCAGCCGTTGGAGATTCCTAAGTGGAAATGGGAAGGCATTTCCATGGATTTTATTACCGGGTTGCCCACACCGCCGAGGGGGCACGATTCTATATGGGTTATTGTGGATCGGTTGACGAAAGTAGCCCACTTTTTGGCAGTCAGGACAAACTATACGGCAAGACAGTATTCCCAGCTATTTATTGCAGAGATAGTGAGGTTACATGGTGTACCCCTTGATATCGTGTCAGACAGAGACAAGACTTTTGTGTCTCATTTTTGGGAGAGTTTCCAGGAGGCTATGGGGATAGAGTTGCGGTTGAGTACGACGTATCACCTGCAGATCGATGGGCAGACTGAGCGCACTAACTAGATGCTCAATGATATGTTGCGCATGTGTGTCCTTGATTTTTGAGGATGTTGGGAGCAGTACCTTCCACTGGTTGAGTTTTCTTATAACAACTCCTATCAGTCTACGATTGGCATGGCCCCGTTCGAGGCATTGTACGGTAGACCCTGTCGTTCTTCAACTTGTTGGCTAGAGGTGGGGACAACAAACTACTCGGGCCAGAAGTGAGTCAGGACACATCGAACAGGATCGAGATGATTTGGGGTCGCATACGGGTAGCGCAGGACGATAGAAAATCTACGCCGATGCTAAGCGGTTCTTCAAAGAGTTCGCCATAGGGGACCAGGTTTTGCTGAGGGTATCCCCTATAAAGGGGGTAATGAGATTTGGGAAAAAAGGGAAATTGGCTCCGAGATATATAGGACCATTTCCTATTATCGATAGAATCGGACAAGTGGCATATAGGCTTGGGTTGTCGGAACACTTGCATCGTATCCATGATGTATTCCACATCTCGTCACTGAGGCGATATCTTCGGGATGAGTTGGCACACACTCACATCGCGATTGAGGAGATTGAGTTACATCCTGACAGTTCATATATGGAGAGACCGGTGGCTATCCTAGATTATAGTGAGAGGAGGTTGAGGTCAAAGGTAGTTCCACTTATTCGAGTGCAGTGGCAGCACCACAATGTGGAGGAGTCTACCTGAGAGCATGAGGCGGATATACGTGAGAAATATCCAGAGTTATTCGTACCAGGTATGCCTTATTTTCTGAATTTCGGGACAAAATTCCGTTATTAGGGGGGAAGTATGTAATACCCCATATTTTTTAGGATTTAAATAATTATGAAATTAATTATTATAGTGGGATTAATTGAATTAAAATATGAGAATTTAATTGTTAATTAATCTGGATTTAAAAATAAATATTAACTAGCGTGCCAAGGGTTAATACTTATTGATTTAATATTACTGTGTGATATGTAATATGGAACTAAACACTTTGATAAATTGTCGAGAGTGAATAATACGACAGTTTGGTAATTAAGTCTGACGCACGTGTGAGTCGTGTCGAGACTAATTGATTGGGATAAAAAGAGAAATTATTTTTGGTAACTCGTATGATCATTTCGAGTGCACCATTGATTCCTAAAGGGTCGAGATAGTCAAAATAGTATACCCGAGTATTTAGTTTGGGTCCCGGAATAATTTTAGCCCTAATCGGCGCCCCGAGAGGGCATTATGGTAAATTGTATTTTTGAGTTTAATTAATGGACGAAAATTGGGAGTTATTTTATCAGCCAAGGAAAGTCAATTAGGGTTGAGAGATACAGAAAGAAAAGAACAGCCACAGAGGGTGTGAGGGAGAACCAATTTCCAAGAGGGAAGGCCAAATTAACACTACCTTGTACAACCGTGACCACCAATGTGTAGATCGAGAAGAGAGGAACGTGTCTATACCAGTATCACCAAAGGATTCAGACATTCGAATTAAGGCAAGTGCTTATTACCTCCTTTCTTTTAGCAATAATCATACTCATGTTAGAGTAGGTAAGATTCATCATGATTTACATGTTAATTGGGTGAAAATTTGAGGATTAAATGATGATTAAAGGTTGGGCTAATTAGTTGTTAATATTCCTTCATCTATGTAGAGGATTAATTACGAAATTGAATCATATATTGATGAACGAATCTGGGTTGACTAGGTTCTTTAATTAAAATTTTGGAAACTAGGGTTCATGCGAATTAATTTTGGGATTGTACATAATTACAATGATCAATGACGAATTAATGATCCTAGGATGCTAGGAATGATTTATAATTTGTTATGTGTTGATGGGTATTGATGATGAGGCGTTGGTGTTGAATCTTAGAGGTTTTTAGGTTCAAAAATGGTAGAAAACGCTGAAATTTGGTGAAGAAGACGAAACAGTAGGTCTCGCGCGAAGTCACGCAAAATGGTTCAAACGAGATTGGTATCTCGCACGAAGTCGCTCGAGCGACACATGGCAGTCATTCAACATTGACATCTCGTTCGAGCGACGGGGTAAATTTCTGGGAATTTTCTTAGAGTTCGAATTTTGAGTTTATTGATTTATTGGAGTGAGAGAAGATGCCCGTTAGTAAACTTAAAGAAGCCAGAATTTTGGGAAAGTATGTGAGAATAAATACTTTGCTTATTTCGGTATAGAGAGAATGTACCCTGGAGATTACCAGAGAGATAGTAATCTAAATATTTATACTATACGTAGTGTTGAGGTTAAAATACGTATGAGAAGTATATCTGTAGGTTGGAGAAATACCTATAAATTTTAATAGGATGTGTGTATGCCTATTATGTGATAGTATTGTTAAGAGCACTAATGGGTGATAACCCGGAGGTGCAAGAATCTTACTATTAGGTGCACTAATAAGTGATAACTCGGGGGTGCAAGGATTTTATCATTAAGTGTACTAATGGGTGATAACCCGAGGGTACAAGAATATTATTATAAGTGTACTAATGGGTGATAACCCGGGGGTACAAGAGTAATGTTATAAGTGCACTGATGGGTGGTAACTCGGGGGTGCAGTATTATTATGGTTAGGTGCGCTAATGGGTCTTATCCCCGGGGTGCAATATTAGAATATATATATATATATGGGAAGATGTGACTATATGTATATGTACATAAACTTGTGAATCATTCTACTGTGTATGGTTAGTAGAGGTGAAAATGTTGATATATAAAATAAATCTTAAAGAGTATAATAGATTTATTATGAAAATGAGAAAACATGTTAATTAGCTATTCGACATCGGCTAATTTGAAAGCGTATTGTATGGGCGATACGGGTATACTACTAGTGGGTATAGATACTATCAGAATGACTTCAGACTAGTTAGACTGGGTGGTACAACTAGGGGGAAAATTAGATGTACGTTAGGCGTGCACAATAGATGAGAGGTGAGAAGCTCATGTGAGAGTTCGATAACTAACATGTGTATAAGACTTATTTTAAGAACCGATTTTAAATACTTGCTAAATCATTTTTAAACCTCGGGCACTGACCCGTTTATTGCATATCTTCTCTCTTTTGCTATATATATATATATATTATGCCAGGTGCTCAGCCGCAGGGGTACCAGAATTAGAGATCGGATTGTTAGACGTGCTACAGCTATTGTGGAAGCTGTAGGTCCTTGCACTAGACGCATCTATCCTTTCCATTCAGTTTTCATTTAGACTTCCTATTTAGGGCATGTGTTGCCCGCTTATAGTCTTTTATCAGAGATATTGTATTTAGTTTATTTTATGGTTTGGAGTGTTGAACTGGGAGGTTTTACCCTGTCTTATTTAATTCCGTATTTAATTCTTGTTCAGTGCTTATTATATTCCTATGTATGGTGAATGGTTTACAATTTATACTTGGAATGTTTTAGTTAAATGGTTTTCTTAAAGAGGAAAAATGTTTTGACACTTAACTTAATTGTATTATAGGTGATTAATATGGATTATATTGTTTTAGACACTGATGCTAAGAATGAACCAACCGTATATCCTGTTTTAAATTGGTAAAGGACTGATCACCCTATATTTAATTGGGCGGGGTGTCACAAGACCACAAGAGAGGGAGAAAGGAAAGTTTAGAGGTGCAACATTGTGATTCTGTTTACGTACCACGATGTAACTGATATAAAAACCATCACTAGTTATTTCGTGTAATAACCTGTAAACTCTCGTATCCCTTTTATATTTAATATGCTTTAAAAGCTTTACTACCGAAAGACTTCTTACATTAAATAACTTACCTTGGCAATATGTAAACCATTCCCTATCAAGACGAAATCCTCAAGGAACTCAAAGATGAGTTAAATATCTTAAAATAATCCTAAAAACATTATCATTACCATAGTAACCCTTAAGCTTTAAAATTTCCAAAGCACCCCCATAAGTTTCAATATCCTTATTTAAATCCACACACTACTCTTATATTCAAACTTAAATCACCAAACTTACCCATATTACTTATTCTTGATAAAATTACAAAAACAATCCTCAAAAGTTTGAGAAATTACACATTAACCTCCTAAACTTTCAAAAAGATGTATAACAGTCCTTAAAATGATCCCATAAGCTATCCAAAGACCAAAACCTAAACCCCCAAACTTTACATCTATGCCCCCTATCAAATTTGGACACCTGACAACTCAGTAAGACGATTGTATCACATGTATTCACATGGTACCAACATACCCTTACATGTTACCTAAACACAAGATCATATGAATCTTGGTTATCATCCACCACCACCTATACCAATCAATTCATCTCACCAAATAGTATAAAAACTCCACACTATAACAGTAAAAATGTACCTCTTAGAAGTTAATAACCCAAAGCAAAATTTAGCTAAATTGGTATGTCTATTAGTTTATGTAGAATTTTTGTTCTTTTTCATTTGGTTAAATTTCTACACATTCGTAACTTACATTTATGGTTTTTCGTTGAAGCTTCAACGACGGAATCTATAATCCTGACTTTGAACCAATTTCAAAGTGGGAAAACTCAAGCTCGGGGTTTAAGGAACCTATGTGCATAGTTTAATTTTAGTTTCAACACCCTTTAATGCCCCAAAGCAAAGTTTCTTTTAATTACGGAAGTAAAAATGTGAGAGAAACAATGCAGGCATTATAGTGAACCATGATTCATAAAACCAAAATAGTTTTATTCGTTTTTGTTCATAATACATATATATAAACAAGTCGTGGTTCAAATATTAGCACAAATCCATTAATGTCATGGTCAAATTTCAGCCATTTTTACAAAAACCAGTAGCTTGCAACAGTTCAACTCAATGTATAAAACCAATTTGGTTGGATTACTCTCAAAGACATAGGCAAATTACAATTGGGAATCGACTTTAATGGTATTCTAAAGAGAGAGTTATTCGTGGTCAAACGTTGTTCAAACCCCAAGTCAATATTTCGAAGGAAGGCGATGAATAGTAGTTCACACGAACCCGTGACGTCAAACCAGGCACGTTTGATCCTTTGTCGAGCGTGTGAGGGCGTATCTCCAATTAGATCATTTTGATTTTTTAAAACTTTTTCATGTGATTCTTCTGGCCAAACTAGTATATTACATTACTCTTTTTTATTACCCAAAAAGTATTTTCCAGAGAAAACAGTTTAGAAAGTAAAATTCTAAACTTATAATTATATATAAACCGCTAGAATTTTTATGCAATTGAATATTACCCTCAAAACTTAAACCCAGTTCCTTGTGTGCAAATCTAACATAAATGTCTCTTACCACAAATCTCATAAATCAATGTCACTAAGTGAAATGATTATAATATATTATTAATAATTATACAAATGATCCCATAAATTTTTTCTTTCAATATAATTACATATAACGCCCCAGTTTTACTTAAATCCTTATTTATTTACCATACCCTAAAACTTTCACTATATACATTATTTCAGAATCCCCATTTTACACCCTTGTACTAGAAGATCATATAAAATTGAGCCCCAAATTGAAAAGTATGTGAATGTTATCTCAATATTGTATCATGAATATAAACTTCTCTTTTATTTCACGCATGTAGATTGATATAAAAAAATGTTCATATCACTATGTGATATTCCATGAACTCGTGTTCTCATTCTATTAACTCCTTCGTGAGGTTCACAATTCCCCTTGAATATTAATTCAATCTTTATCTGAAAAAGCCCTAACCCTATGATTTCATGCAACCGATGATTTCAGTAAACCAATGATTTCATAAACACGAGATGGTTTCATTAAAATCTAGTATCATACATTATAATTCAGGGAATAAATTATCGTTATACCCACGGGAGTGCTATTTGGCATGTAGGACTCAGACTTTGAGTGCCCAGTTTTGTTTACCATATAGATGTCGCTTTTGGAGTTAGGCTCAAAAGTGTTACTTTATCTCCAAAGGTTTTGGATTGATTTTATCCAAATGGTTTGGATGTTATTATAATTGTATTGCTACGCATTTAAAGCCTCCACAATCGATAATTATGGGTAATCATATTATAGAAAAGCCTGAACCCTTATCTTTATGACTCGATAACACTTATGTAGTTATAACCACCATACTGTCCTTACAAATACCAATTGATTTTATTATGTCATTGTTCATTACCGTTGATATTTCATATTGATATATATCACTTCAATCGCAAGTTATTATAAACAATAACTCACTTCATTATGATATCGACCTCTGAATTATGAACTTCTTATATAAGTAGAATTATCAACTTGATAAAATTTTGCTTATTCGTTTCCCTTCCAGATGGGATGTGAACTCAAAGAAGGAGGAATATGCTCGCCCCCATGGAATTTTATTTTGTTTTACTCAGGGAAACATTTTCAAATACGAACGTATGAGCGGTGACTAGCAAAGACGGCATCATATAATGGAATAGATTCACTACTACTTACTAGCTTATGTAACCTTAATAGTCCCCCTTTACTTCTGTTAAATGAACCCCCGAATAATGTAATAAGGTAGAGTTGCATCCCGTTTGAATAGAGTTCCGTTTTTTGCCTGAAACTTTCTTTATATTATAAATATTTTATTATTATTATTATTATTATTATTATTATTATTATTATTATTATTATTATTGTTGTTATTATTATTATTATTATTATTATTATTATTATTATTATTATTATTATTATATGCAGCATACCGGGTGTGACAATTTAACTAGGTTCCACACTTACTCTTCCATAGCTAGTCAATACTAGATACCACATATACCATGGCGCACCCATAAAATCATTGCTATAGCCTATTTGCCTAGGTCCTGCACACATCGTTATGACCAATCAACACTAGAGCCTCCACATACCGTAACGCCCTTATAAGTCCGTCTCCAACACCAATTTATCATCTTAGGTATTTATCACATTCCCATTATTTATATAAATTTCACATTAATTCCCATTGGCCCTCAAATAAACTCGAGCATCACAAAACAACGCCATCCTTAGTCATATACTTAGAGATCACCAAAACGATATATACGTCCTAGTCCCTAACCTAGCAAAATACACAAAATCATAACCATCCCTAGTCTCGCGCCTAGGATAAAATAAAGTAATACGAATCACCAAGTCCCACACCTTAGGAAATGCCTAACCAAAGAATGACCACTCTCTAGTAACATACCTAGAAAGTATTAAACATGTTGGAACATTAGGACCCCCAATTTTAAAATTCTTTAAAAATAATTTCCTAAAGTGTGGAATAGGATGGTTTAACTAAATACAACCTATAAAGTTTAATTTTCTCAAATTAAAATTAAGCTCAACTAAAGTGAAATAAAATCAATCCAACATAAAATTTTCACTTAAACAAAAGTAATTGAATCCCAAGTCCTTAAATTTTCCTAAGAATAATTCTTTTTTTTTATTGAGGCCAAACAAAATTTTGTCAAATTAAATGATCTTGAGTAGAATTAAATTAACTTAAAATTCACCCAAACTAAATTTTGCACCAAATTGAACGTTAGTGTGATAAAATCCAATTTTATCTTGAATTACCTAAGCACGCATTCTAAGGTGATTTTGCAAGATAAAGAGAAATAAATCACACTACGTCGCGATGTACGAGGAAAACCCACAACAGGAAAAATCTCGGACGACTCCTAGCCTTAAGTCCACTAAGTACAAGATATATGACTTACACAAATCAACTCGACTCCCTTCAAACCCCTGACGAATCTTCTTGTACCAACCTCTGCTTAGCCGATAATCCCGAACTCCATCGGAACCTTGGACTCCTCCAATATACACAAGGTGCCTTTCACCGTATGAAAATGCCGCAGCAAAAACAAAACAACTTCTTTTATGGAAAATAGAAGCAAACCCAAACTTCTCCTTCTTTGTGGTAGAGATGAACCAATGGTTCCAAAACAAACTCCAAGCAATATATATATATATATATATATATATATATATATATATATATATATATATATATATATATAGAGAGAGAGAGAGAGAGAGAGAGAGAGAGAGATACTTGGATAAACAAATGAAACTATGGGTGTAACAACATGTGTTTTATAGGAATTTACTTTTAAGTTTTAACACATGAAAACATGGACTTTTGGTTGGAAGAATTTTCTCTCAAAAGCTCTCAAAGTGTGTTCAAAAGTCTTTTAAAAAATTTGGTCTCGAAGTGGTTAAATTCTATCAAAAGAAAGTGGGGACAAAGTAGTGGGAAAGTGTCAAAACTGTTTTCGCTAGAAATCTCGTTCAAACGACATTTCAAGGTCGTTCGAACGACAATGTTCGACGAGATTTCTGGTAAAAAATAGTTACAAATCTCGTTGGTAAAGTTCGTTCGAACGAACTCATTAGAACGAGACTTCTAATGACAAACCAGTTTAGAATTGGGAAACTCATTGGCAAAACTCGTTCGAACGACATTCTCGTTGAACGATAATTTCTAACGAAATGTCATAACAGTCAAATTTCATTTTAAGCCCCAAAACTTTTTATTCAAAGTTCTAAAATAACTTTCTGGAAATAAAATTCGTTTTAAATAAAATTACACCCAAGAAAAAAATTCCAACTCTCTACAAATATATATATAACATTCATACCTTTGGAGACCTTGGATATAATTTGTTGTTGACGTTGAAACATGACACTTTGTAAACTCGGCACTTTGATATCTTCACTTTGAAATACTGCCCGCTACGTCTTCAACACAAATAAGTCGTAGGCTTGGAAGAATATAACATGAACATCTAACATATAACTTAAATGTTTTTGTCCGGAATTGAGCCAACACTACATAGTACATAAGACTCAATTGGAAATTTGTGTCCTTACAAATCTCCCCCTTTGGCTATTCCGGGGCAAAAACCAAAACAAAATCCTAAAGGGGCGTCAAACTCAACTAGACTCAAAAACATCCCACCCAAAAAAAAATACAAGCTTGACCCAAAACCCAAGGATGACTATCTTTGCCGATGAATATTGCCGCTAGAAAAATTCCTGCACACTTAAGCAAAACATTAAACGCATTAGTAAATGCAATTAAAATAAGTACTCCCCTTAAATTAATTCTCCCCTTTATCAAATAAATGACCTACTTAAAAAGACGTCTCCCCCTAAGTTAAATCTCCCAAACTAAGATACGATTACCATAGGATTAGATACCATTTCTCCCCCTATTATAATCCCCCTTTTTGTTCAGGAATAGACAAAGGTGATAGAATTAATGAAATACTCATTTCTTCCACAATTGAACGAAGTACCATTTCTCCCCATAAAACTACATAAGGGATATAAATATGAGAAAGAAAGTGAAACATGCATGAAGTGATAAAGTCATTAAGGCCTAAGGGCAACAAAAATTTGAACTAATCCATACAAATATTAAAGGATATGAACGAATGATGCGATAAAATTGATACCAACTAAAATGTATTCAACGTAAGCATGAAATATCAACCAAAATTTGCACCAAGATATATACCAATTCAGAATTAAAAGCATAAATGGATTAGCTAACATGGCAAAGACTAAAACAAACAAACTATCATATATATATATATATATATATATATATATATATATATATATATACACAATAGATACAATAGATACAAAAATATGCATAAGAAAACATATATAGATATAAACACGCAAATGACACAAAATAATATAATCTAAGTTTTCCACATTCTTATGGCATGTGTCATATGGAAACGGAAGTGAAGGGGTGTGAACTAGATACTAAAGAATTAAAACCCAATCATTTAAGCATGTTCACGGAGTTCTTATTTGATTGCAAAACTTTATCAACTTAAAATTTAACCTTATGTGACAAGATAAAGTGAATTCATGAACAAACAAACACAATGCATACAAGCCTAGCATGTTGATGATTCTACAAACCAATAGAGTCATGACAATGAAAGCGCAACTAGGATAAACTGACATTATGCAAACTGTTGACATACCATCCAAACTCCCTCAAAATAAGCATATTATTTTTTAATGACTATATCAAAGTAAAAAAATATAGGCCTTGGCTAAATATTTTCTTTTAATGCCATATTCTTTTAGGCCTTTGGACCACGTATTTTTTTAGATATATAGAAAATGGTGGCTTACTCACAAAGGATAATCTTTTCTTTCAGAGCCCTTCCCCGTGCACATTCATATATCAATTTTTATCACACAAATCTCACGTGCAACGAATTTTAACATGCACTAGTCCTCCTGGGTCACATAATATGTAGATGACTAGATTGGTAGGAGAACATCTCACAAAGCTCAAATATACATGTGAAGTTAAAATTCAAAAGAGCTCGTGCATGTGTGTGAAAAGGCATATAAAGGTGAATCCATTAGGCAAGTCAAACTTAAACTACTCCATGTAAGCATGATAAAGAACATAATATGTAGCGGTATGAAGGATTCAAACACAAACATATGCCATAAAATGCGTACAAACTAAAATACACACAAAAATAAAATCTTTTTTAGTTTTTGAAAATTTTAATCAAACAAAAATTATTTACTCAAACGACACACACAAAAAAAATCTTTTTGTATTTTTCAATTTAATCTAAATAAAATTAAATACAAAAGATAAACAAGTCATAAAATGACTAGATAATGATTAAAAATGCATACAACTAGCAAACATATATGATATAAAGCACAAAAGACTAGAGTATGCAAGCAACTAACACATTCAACCTTTAGATTTAGCAAGGGAGGTATCATGTGAAAGTAAGTGAGAATCAAAAATCCTGTTTTGTAAAGCTACCAAGTCGGATATCCTCACCCAAACTAATAAAGAGTGACTATATCTGAATTTAGGAATCTGGGATACCTCAGTTGCCTTACATTTGGATTTCCTAGAAATTCTTTAAAGATCAATACTAAACTTCCTAAGATGACCTTTTCGACCACAATGTGAATAAGTAAAGACACATAGAAAAGTGGTACCTAAGGATTGACCTCTCGAAGTTTTCTTAGGTGATTCACTCAAAACATTGGTTTTGGCTTTATGAGTAGAATCATTAAAGGTATCGAAGCCTAAACCACAAGTGTCATTTTTTACTTGGACGGTTCCTAAAATTTTATCTAATTTAGCGGATCTACATTCCAAATCAAATTTGACTTTAGTAGAGTCTTTTAATTTATCTTCTAATTCTATAATTTTAGACTCTAATAAAACATTTCTCTCTTCAAATACGAAAAGCTATTTTTTCATTGATTTAAGGCTATCTCTTTGGCCTTCTACATATTCAAGATTTTCTCGAAGAGCTCTCTCACATGTCCTAAGGTCATCAACTAATGCACTCTCATCAATTACCTTGGCAAGCTCTCTTAAACTAGCTTTTAACTTCAAATTTACTCTTTTTAATTTAATAGATTCTTCATATAACTATCTAAATGCAAATTGAAGTTCACTCTCATCAACCTCCTCATCACTTTCATTATCTCTCTCTTCTCCACTCTCACTATCATCATTTTTTTTAGCTTTACAAACAAAGGCCTTGGAAGTGTCATGTTTTAAGGTGTCATCGTCGGACAATATCTCACTCTCACTAACATGACTAGCCATGAACGTAGTAAAGTTTCACTCAATGGGAGAATCGGGTCCCTTTTCCTTATCACTATCACTAAGGGTTGCATTGAAGGAAATTGGTTGCTTACCCTCTCTCATTAGTTTATTGGGGCACTCAAAAGCCCTATGGCCATACCCTTCACAACCATAACTTTTATTTGACTAATCCCTATTGAGATCTTCATTATTATTTTTAGGGAATTTTTTGGCTTTGCCATACTTTGATTTATCAAATTTCTTAAAATCCTTTTTAATATTGTCTTTATTAATTTTAAGAATTTTTTTAAATTTTCAAGCGAACATAGCCATCTCATCGAAATCGATGTCACTCTCATCATCCGAAACTACCTTTACCTCCTTTTAGTATTTTAAAGCAACACCCTTATCAATTTTCTTTTCATATTTGGAGGGAAACATGTCTAGTTCATAGGTTTGTAAATCACCTACGAGTTCTTCTAGTTTCGTAGAGGCTAAAGTTGGTAAAGAATTTAACACGGTCACTTTAGGGATAAATCTATCAGGGAAGGACCTTAAAATTTTCTTTACAACTCGGTCGTCGGGTATTTTCTCTCCCAAATTAAAATATGAATTAACTATATCGGAAAGTCTAGCATAAATTTCATCAAATGTTTCATTTTCAAGCATTTTGATGGTTTCAAATTGAGTGATGAGGTTTTGGAGTTTAGAAGCCTTAACAACACTAGTTCCCTCGTGAGTGAGTTGTAATATATCCCAAGCTTCCTTAGTGGCTTCACACGTCACGATACGTCAGAATTCATCCGATGTGACCGGACTAAACAAAGCATTTAATCCTCGGAAATTAAAAGTAGCAAATTTAAATTCATTCTCACTCCATCTATCTACGGGTTTGGGGACACGTTCATTTTCTATCAAATATGTGGGTGTGGACCACCCGTTAACTACGAAAATATAAACCCTCTCATCTATGGACTTTAGTGACGAACGCATACGAGCTTTTCAATATGTGTAATTGGAACCATCGAAAATAGGAAATTTTGAAAATGGAGAAAATTCCATTTTTAACAAAAAAATTCTAAAAGGATCTTAACGCAATAAATTAGCGCTCCGTCTCTGATACCACTTGTTGGAACACTAGGACCCCCAATTTTAAAATTCTTAAAAAATAATTTCCTAAAGTGCGAAATATGATTGTTCAACTAAATACAACCTACAAAGTTTAATTTTCTCAAATTAAAATTAAACTAAACTAAAGTGAAATACAATTAATTCAACATAAATTCTCCACTTAAACAAAAGTAATTTAATCCCAAGTCCTTAAATTTTTCTAACAAGAATAATTCATTTTTTTATTGAGGCCAAACCAAATTTTATCAAATTAAATAATCTTGACTAGAATTAAATTAACTTAAAATTCACCCAAACTAATTTTAGCACCAAATTGAACTTTAGTGTGATAAAACCCAATTTTATCTTGAATTACCTAAGCACGTATTCTAAGGTGATTTTGCATGATAAAGAGAAATAAATCACACTACGCTGCGATGTACGAGGAAAATCCACAATGGGAAAAATCTCGGACGGCCCCTAACCATAAGTCCACTAAGTACGGAATTTTACTAATTCAAGACAGATGACTTACACAACTCGACTCGATTCCCTTCAAGCCCCTGACGTGTCTTATTGTATGAACCTCTGCTTAGTCGATAATTTCGAACACCACCAAAACTTTGGACTCCTCCAATATAGCTTTTGGAACCCATCAACCACACACGGTGCCTTTCACCGTATGAGAACGCCGCAGCAAAATAGGACTACTTTTATGGGAAATAGAAGCAAACCCAAACTTATCCTTCTTTGTGGTAGAGATGAACCAATGGTGGCAAAACAAGATCCAAGCAATAGATATATATGTAGAGATACTTGGATAAACAAATAAAACTATGGGTGTAACAACATGTGTTTTCTAGGAATTTACTTTAAGTTTTAACACATGAAAACATGGACTTTTGGTTGGAAGAATTTTCTCTCAAAATCTCTCAAAGGGTGTTCAAAGGTATTTTAAAAAATCTGGTCCCGAAGTGGTTAAATTATGTCAAAAGAAAGTGGGGACAAAGTAGTGGGAAAGTGTAAAAAACTGCCAAAAATTATTCCCGACAAAAATCTCGTTCGAGAGAGATTTCTAGGTCGTTCGAACGACAATGTTCGAACGATCTTGTTAAAAATAGTTACAGATCTCATTGGTAAAGTTCGTTAGAACGAGACTTTCAACGAAAAACCAGTGTAGAATTGGGAAAATCGTTGGCAAAACTCGTTCGAACGACATTTTCGTTCGAACGATAATTTTTAACGAAATGTCAGAATAGTTAAATTTCATTTTAAGCCCAAAAACTTTTTATTCAAAGTTCTAAAATAACTTTCTGGAAATGAAATTCGTTTTAAATAAAATTACACCCAAGAAAAATATTTCAAGTCTCTACAAATATATATATATATATCATCCATACCTTTGGAGACCTTGGAAATAATTTGTTGTTGACGTTGAAACATGGCACTTTGTAAACTCGGCACTTTGATATCTTCACTTTGAAATACTATCCGCTACGTCTTCAACTCAAATAAGTCATAGGCTTGGAAGAATATAACATGAATATCTAACATATAACTCAAATATTTTTGTCCGAAATTGAGCCAACACTACATAAGACTCAATTGGAAATTTGTGTCCTTACAAAACATAAAACGTAACTACTCTTCTAGTCCAACACTTAGAAAATATCAACTGCAATTATTAAGACAAAAAAAAACGCCACTAAAGTACGTAACCTGAATATCCCAACAATATCATTATTTTAATATATGATATTGATACACTTTCTACACTTTCGTCCAACACATAATTATTTATTCCATATTTATGTGAATTTCATTTTCACATGCATTAAATCAATTTAATCATGTGATAAAAAGTTGTACAAAATATCGCAATACATTTTCCACATCTCATATTTTAATTCGGGTGAGATTAAATCAATTTACATCATAAATCAGTTTAATCATGCATGTTAACCAATCTCAATAACATATTACAATGTTCTACGCCATATTCTATATTTATGTGATTTCATAAATTAAAACATATTTTTGAGATCTATATTCTATTTACAAGCGATTCGATCAAATACCTAATAATAATAAAGTCTAATACCCTAAGCATGCAGGATTTCAAGTATTAAATTCAATTTCATAAGTTCATAGAAATAAATTTATAATTATATATTATCACTTTTTCTATTGCTAATCATCTTTATAAAATATGTGTAATTAATGTTTAGGTAATATTTAGATCAAGTACTACTCAAGGAGAAAAATAGAGAAATTCTTTCCTTATAATGATGTATTTTGAAATTTTGATTATTCAACTCTGCCCCTCTCACGAAAATATGCAACTTTTCTTATTTGACCTTCTTAAAAATATGAGTATAAAACTTTCTAAATTAAGGATGAAGGTATTTTAATGGAGGTTGTAGGGATTAGAGATGAAGAAATAAGAGATATGTAGCATACTACTTGAGAAAAATATGTTTGAAGTGAAAAAGAGTTGTCCAAAGCCATTATTTATAAACAAAAATCAACCTAAACTCACGGCAAGACCCACACGCGCATGCATGTCGTGGAGGTTCTAGCCAAACCCTGGTCGCATCTCCTCCCAAGGGTCTCTCTCTCTCTCTCTCTCTCTCTCTCTCTCTCTCTCTCTCTCTCTATCTATCTATCTATTTATCTCTCTCTCTCTCTCTCTCTCTCTCTCTCTCTCTCTCTCTCTCTCTCTCTCTATATATATATATATATATATATATATATATATATATATATATATATATATATATATATATATATATATATATATATATCTTATTCTCATGTTTTTTTCATTCTTTACTTTAGATTAAATTCTTGAAAATCCACTATTAATCAAACTTTAAACCAAATAGAAATCCTACTCATAGTTGAATTTTAAAAGCCTTAACGGAGTCCAAGCAATTACAAAAAGATATATTTGCCCTTTAGTTTTTTTTACAGCAACCCTAAATTATCAACCAATTAATTAAATACTCAAAATGTTCTTTTAATTAGCGACAATTCACCAAATTTATTTAAATTAAACCCTTTTCTAATTTAATTCAAATTCGAACTTCAATGATTATTTAAATTAATTAAACCAACTAATGAATTAAATTCGGTTATAAAAAATACGGGGTATTATAGGAGGCTCTAGGAATGCCCTGTAGGGAGGTTGGTGGACTACTTGCCTAGTCACCGACACATGACCGACTAAGCCAGTCTTGACCGATTACCTAAATCTTGTCCCGTTAGTGAAAGAAGATGTTCCGTGTAGTGAAGGTGAGAAAGAATGTTTCATTTGTTTTGTTTAATTTGATTTTAGAATTTAGGGTTTGATGAAAAATTATTATTGTGATTTTGGAAAGAAGATGATGTGAAATGAGGTATTATTTAAAAGAATTAAAAAGATATTTATTGGTTTAAATCTAATTAACAAATTAGCAATTATTAACAAATTTGTAATGGTGTGAAAATTTTAAAGGTTATGTAAAAGAAATTACTAAAGTCGGGTTAACTCAAATAATGTACGAAGAAGTGGGGTTAAGTGCCCCCTGCAAAAATAAATAAATAAATAAAAATAACTAAAATGTAATTGTACTAAGGGCCGTTTGTTTTTTCAGCCTCTGAACGCTGAATGTTTAATATTGAATTATGAATGCTGAAATTTGAATGTTGAAAAGTATGTTTATTTTTTTTATCTAAATGAACCGATGAATGTATGTTATTTGTTTGGACTTATTTTACTCTAAATGCTTTATATTTCACCATTTTGCCATTACTAAATATTTTCTAATTTGTTTTAAGTTACCGTCATTTAGCAAATAAAATACGACTTTTTTTACTTACCCCCCCCCCCCCCCCCCCCCCCGATGATAATGTTGTGCGTAGACTTAACCCCTATAAAGTTTAAAAACTAGATTTAACTCCTTATATTAATGTCATAATTAGACATCACCCGAAGAGACTATTAGACATTACTTTATGTTAACCCTTATACTTTTTGGATGAAATACCCTCTCATCTTCTTCCCCAATTCCAAAATCGAGAACCCTAATTTAAAAAAAATTCCTTTCAATAAAACACCTCAATAAATCCCCAAGGATCCACACCAATTGCCGACATATACAACCTATTTGACCTCACAAACTATATGAAAACTCAGCTACATCAATAACCTGTGGGTCTATGATTCTTTTCTTTCGTGGGATCTTGATGTGGGTAAGGAGTTCGATTTAATTGGAATTGTATTTTTTACTAACTCATGAGAGCTCCCACTTTACCGGGCCTTCTAAATGCGCCAGAGAGTTACCCAACTTACTTGGGAATGAAGTTGAGTCAATAATCTCACTTGGATAAAGTTGATTGGGTTCAAATCTAGTGATTCTCACGTCGGTTGAGGTCGTCGTGAAATCTTCTTGATTTTCTTGCACAAGTGAGGGAGAGTCGACAATGGTCGAATATTGTAGTTGGTTGGCAATTGGTGTGAAGGGTTTATTGAAGTGGTTTTGATTGAATGAGAGATTTTTGAAATCAGGGTTCTTGATTTTGGAATTAAGGAAGAAGATTTACTCGACTAAATAATTGTGTCTCTAACGCATATGATTACGGCTCAAGTGCAAGCAGGTCGCACAAGTAATAATTCGGTAAATTGGGTGTCGAACTCAGGGAATAGGAGGCAGAACGTGATGACTAGGAAAGACGATTAACCTTTCGGTTGATTCAGAGATAGAAGGAAAAGATGATTGTTTGTGAAACTTTCCTATCAACTGATGCAATCTAATTAAACGAGTAAATGAACTACGCATGCGAGAATAAACAAGCAAGTTTAAATCAATGTGGAAAAATGGAGTTGGGATACACTACCCCGAACCTTCGGTGATTGTGTTAAACATAAAAATCTCAAAAAGCTAATTCTCAATTCAACGAATCATCAAATATTCTCTAAGCATTGAATATGTGCGGATTATACTCCTCACAATATCAAATCAAAAATTATATTTGACGAGAATGACAAATTACCAGAATTCGTAGACATTCCGGTTACCTAGGATAAACTAAATTAAAAGACCTACAATATTTACTTTGGTGATAAATCAAGCACTTGAATTGGTAATTAACTTTTATTCGATTTTAAATCCATTTGTAACACCTAGGTTGGGTTCATATACCCCAACCCGCTAATAAGTTAGCCGAACATAGTTACATGGGTAATAAATGAAATTCTAATGTTGCATGCGATTGAAATCACAATGAACCTATATATAAACATGCACGGAGTTCTCAAAATTCTAGAAATTAAATAAAACATGTAAAGAAAAAGATCATGCAATAATAAAGTAAAGGAAACAAACTTGATGTATTAAATCTTGAAAAGAAATCCATAAAAGTGTAATCTTAATGAAGGATTTCAAAACAATGGTTCTTGACTCCTTCTCCCTCTATTCCTAGGTTAAAAACTGATTAAAACTTAGTTTAATATCAAACTACAACATTGCATGGTCGTTTTTGTAAGAGTCCTAACTTAATACAATTTCTAAGAAAAATCAGCAATAAAAAGAAAATTCGCGCATCAGGTGGGCCAAATCGGTTCAGGTGCATAGGCGAACCAGTTCGGACTCGAACCGATTTGGGGTTCGGTTCTGGAAAACTTGTTGAATTTTCTTTCTTTTTCTGCCTTTGCTTTGGAATTTTTTCTCAACTTTGAACGCTCGTAAGTTCTTCACCGTAGCTCAGAATCGGACGCGGTTTATTCTAGTGTTCTCGTGATTTCATACTTTTCAAATTTCTAGTTGGCTTCGCTTCCGGACTATAATTGCAAAATTACTAAAATGCCCTTGACCTCCCTTTCTTTGGTTTCTTTCACTGTTTCGATTTCTCTCTCACACTAACTTGCATGAAATACATATAAAACCCATGAGAGATATACAAAACACGAAACAATTGCCAAGGAGGGTTAATATTATAAATATGAGATAAATACAAGTTAATTACAATGCACGAGATCATAAAATGATCGAAATTAAGGTGATAAATATGAAATATTTATGCCTTATCAAAGATGAGAGGGTATTTTCGCCAAAAGAGAATAAGGGTTAACGAAAAGTGACGTCCGCTAGCTTCTGGGGGGGTTCTGTCTAATTACGACATTAATATAGAGAGTCATTAATACAGAGAGTGAAGTCTAGTTTTTAAATTTTGAGAGTTTAAATCTAAATACAATATTATTACAAGAAATTAAGTGAAAAAATTCAATAAATAAGTGTAAAATTAAAATAAAATTTCATTAAAAAATTCAAGTGTAATCATTCAAAGTAATAGTTGTTTCAATGTTTAATACTATCAAAAGTAAAAAAAAAAGACGAGGAATAAAAGGAACAATTCTATTGAGCCCGTTTGTTTTTACCAAAATTGACTGAACAGAAACAGGTGGAGGATTGTTATGGGTTGTTTTTTTATTCCACTGACGTGGATCATAAAACCATCCAATACCCATCCTCCATCTATTTTGATCCATCCAATTTCGATAAAAAAACGGGCTGAATAGCATTTCTCGAATAAAAGCATTGAAGATTGATGTTTGTTGGTGATTTGCACAAACACCTTATCCCCATTTCTCTCTCTTGCGCTCTCTCTTTCTCTCTCTCTCTCTCTTCACCTCTTCCTATTAACATAAATTGAGCTCTTTACGGTCTACTCCCTGGAATAACAATTTTGGACTAAAAAATCGGGCCCAACAAATTTTAAACGATTAGGTCCAACATATAAATACCCCGAAATTAAAAGAAAAATGCACTTTTTAGAAATCGAATCGCACTTTTCAGAAAACGAAGCGCCAAAAACCCTCTTCTATAAAAAACCTAACCATATTGCCTGTTCGATTAAAACACCAAAATGATTCTCATCCTCGATCAAAATTTGGTCAATAACCACATATAAATACCCCTGAATTCCATTACGAACACACTTCACAGAAGTTAAAGGGATCAAACCCTAATTATTAAAATTTTACCAAGCATTTCAAATTCTCAATCAAATTCTTCTAAACACCACTAACAAGTATGGATACCTTCTCATAAATATATGTTCTTAAGTTTTGTAATGTATAAATTTGTAGACATTACACATGGATTGATCAAATCAAATTCCTCTTCCTCATAATATAAAAAAATACATTTGTTGCCCTGATTTTAAATGCAAAACACACTATTTGCATGATTTGAATAATGTACATGTACATCCTTGTTTTATTGCGTGTACTCTGTAGATTTTGCGTGTACTTTCAAAAAGTATACGCAAAATCCACAGAGTACACGCACATTAAAATTGAATTTGTTCAGTCCAATATGTGTGTACTTTTTTATTTTAATGATGATAAAATTTATTTTCTCCTTTGCATCAATGATAGAGTGAATAGATTATTTGGTTTCCTCTGCTACTATGAAGACATTAATTGATCTTTTGATGTGCAATAGCTTCAAGTAACTGAATCGAAAGTGAAGGATTTCGCAAAATGAATTACATGCAGGGCAAAGAAATTATCTATAAATGTAATTGGAGCGTGCAGTGAAGTGACAAATCCAACAATGGGATTTTCTAATAAAACTTCTCAGTGTCTTACATGTGGGGGCCAAAGATATTAGAGAGTGTGAAGGTTACTTTGAGTTACTGTGATTTCCATACATGAGAGAATGTGAGGGATAAATATCTTTCATACTTGCATCGCAATACTTACAGTTCCTTGTCTGGCGACGTTTGGATGTTGAATCAATGCTCTTTATAAAGAGCTTTGATTCAACATCCAAACGTCGTCACGCAAGGAACTGTAAGTATTGCGATGCAAGTATGAAAGATACTTATCCCTCTATTTGTAAAAGCAATTGGAGCGCGCAGTGAATGACAGATCTGAATTTAGGATTGCCTGATACAACTTCTCAGTGCCTTACATGTGGGGCCAAAGATATTAGAGAATGTGATGGTTACTTTGGATTTTTTTAGATTTTTGTACACAATAATGTATATGTATTTTATATCAAAAGTTGTACATATTTTGAATAAAATATGCCATGATGTATTTCTTTATCTCCTATATTAATTATGGTCCGCACCAGTGGCATTTATTTATCATTGTATGTATTTTAAAGTGATGTAGGGAGACAAAGATATTAGAGAATGTGATGGTTACTTTGAGTATTTTAGATTTTTGTACACGGCAATGTATATGTATTTTATATCAAAAGTTGTACATATTTTGAATAAAATATGCCATGATGTATTTGTCTATCTCCTATATTAATTGTGGTCCTCGCCAGCGGCTTTTATTTATCGTTGTATGTATTTTAAAGTGTTGTATTGTTGTGTGTGGTTTGGCTTTTTTGCATGTACTTTGTGATTTTTGCGTGTACTTTGGGATTTTTGCTTTGAGTTTTTTAAAGTACACGCGAAATTCACAAAGTACACGCACATTGAAATAGAATTTGTTCAATCCAATATGCGTGTACTATTATGTATTATGAGTTTACTTTTTTATACTGTTGTGTTATTGTTTAGGAATCATACTATCAAGCATGTTCAACTACAAGACTGCTGCTTGCATCTTTGAAGATCTTAATAATATAAAACCTTTCACATTGACAAGTAATAGTACTAGTGATGACGAAATTCATTTTTTCCTTCACATGAATGATAGAGCTAAAAGGTTATTTGGTTTCTACAACTACTATGAAAACATTAAGTGCACTTTTGATGTGAAACAGCTTCAAGTAACTGAATCGAAAGCGAAGGATTTAGCTAAACGAATTGAGAAGTATTGCTTAAGGGTTTTTGATAATGTTGACGCTTTTAGCATGGAGATATTGTATCACTTCTTTTCTGAATATATTAGAGAGAGAGAATCTTGATTTTTGACTTGTCGAACAACCTTTGTCTGGTATTACCATGAAACGGACGATATATAACCGCCTTTAGCATGTATTTTGTTGAGACTTGTATGAATTGTTTGTGAGAATATTGCATGTACTTTTGTTAAATATGCTTGTATTTTATTGCTTTAGTCTATGTTTTATTCTCATTTGCATGTATTTTATTTTTTGTACATATCATTATAGTTTAGTAATTTAAATTTTGTTTATAGATCAATAGAATGGGGATGAAGATGAAGGCAAGAAAAGGAAAGAACCAAAAAAAGAGAAGTTATGAAGATGGTTCTTCATCCAGTTCTAGTACTAGTGCTAGTGTGGCATTAAAATCTACACGTGCTGCAAAGAAGAATGACCAGTATTGGTCAAATGTTGTTAGTTTTCTTCATGATTCTGGGCAGATTAAAGAGAAAATAAACAATAGGCATATTGAACTTCTTAAGAAGACTCCATTCTGGGAGCTTTTCAATGCCTACTACAGAGGAGAAGTAGTAGAAGTGGACCACAAGAAGACCGATAAAAATATTTTATCAATTATTAAGCTGTACAATAAGGAAACCAAAAGTTTCGATATGAAGAGTAGGATTGAAATAATGCCAATAGATATAAGTGAAATATTTAGCATACCATTGGTTGCGGGGAGAAAATCAATAGAATTGAAAAAGAGACCGACTATGTCTCAAAGACCTGCATTTCTTGCACGATACTTCAAAAAAAAAATAAGAAAGTCAGATATATTGGCGAGTTTGAAGAAATCGGTTGAGTTGGACACATACGGAGGCATTGTCGATTTTGTAAAACTTGTTTGTCTCCACTTCTTGACCATGTTATTTTTCTCCAACTCAAACTTCACACTGGCAGATTTTTTTGTAAAATACATCAATATTATTGATGAAATGAGTGGCTATAATTGGTCATCTGTTGTGCATGAGTTTCTTATCAATTCACTTGAATAAACAACAAGTTTAAAACCTAGCACAGCAAGTGGATGTGTCATTTCTCTATAGGTGAGCAAAACAACATCCTGATATTTATAAATATACAAACCAATAAGCACGTGTACTTTGTAAAAATCACGTGTACTATTAAAGTACACGTGATTTTTTTAAAGTACACGTGATATTTAAACCAATTCATGCGTGTACTTTACTAATTTCAGGTGTATTTTGAAAGTACACGTGTTATTTACAAAGTACACGTGTACTATGTTTTGTAAATATAACAAGTGTACTTTATAAAGTACACGTGAACTTATATTGACAAAGTACACGTTTACAATGTAAAAATTACGTGTACTTTCAAAAAACACTTGTTATATTTATAAAACTTTGCGTGTATTTTGTAAAAATCACGTGTACTTTCAATTATGAATAACTAGGTAATACAATTATTAATATCATTTTATTTTTTGCATGACCACAGTATTGGGCATGTGAGAAATTGGATATTATTCCTCCTGTTGAAAAATTTAAAGATAAGACTCCAAAATTCCTGAGGTGGAAATTGTCTTCTTTGAGAGATTAGTTTGCGGTGAATGACATCGCAACAACAAATTTGAAGGAAGCTACAAATAAATCAGCTTATAAGGACAATTTTGTACATAGGGAATCTCAGTTTGAAGGGCGCAGTTACTCTTTGAACATATCTACAGCTAGTCCTATACATGCTAATTCATCATCAGAAAAAGTTGTTGAAGATTTTAATGACAATGAGTTATCATCAGTTTGGAATATGCCCTTTAAAAACATGGTGAGTCCAAAGAAAAAGAAGGGAAATGCTAAACCAAAGGGAATTATTAAACCAACAGATACTGAAATGCCTGAGAAGGTTAATTTGGAGGAATAAATTGCTAGTTTGAAAACGAAATTGTTAAAAAAAAACAACAACTATCTAAAACAGCTGAAGACCTTGATTGTGCACAAAAGAAGGTGGCATCTTTGGAGATGGAGAGTGCCAACCTTACCATTGTGAATGTACAATTGCAGTTAGATAGTAATTCCATTTTGGAAGCTCAAGAAGAAATAAAGAAGTTGAAGGTGGAGAATTCCAACCTTTTGAAAGAAAAAAAGTTAATAAATAAGTTGGAGGTGAAAAATGCCCAACTTGTCTTGTTAAACAATTCTTTGAAAGAAAAGCTTGATCAAGCCACGATGAATGACTCAGATATAATTAAACAATTGGATGAGTTATTGAGAAAACGGGATAAAACATTCAGAATTTTGGAATAAAAATGCATTTATGTCGGACACTAATGAAAATCTAAAAAAAAGTATGATGATGTAGTGTAAAAATTGAGAGATAGAGATGTAGAAAAGGGGAAATTATTGCTGAATCTTATGCAGTCATAAGTTAAAAGAGCTAAACAAGTACTTTTGATTAAAATACAGTTGTATCATTTTTCTATAGAGTACAAGCAGTAATTTTATAAACAAAGTACACGCATATCACGTGTACTTTATGAACAAAGTACACGTGTACTTTTGGGTGATACGCGTGTACTTTGTTTATAAAATACCCAAAAGTACACGTGGAGTTATTTTTACATTTACTTATATATTGAAAATTTTCACATGTACTTTGGTCTTCTTTTCAAACAATGAATGTACACGCATAGTTTTGTTTATTATCATTGAGGTTTATGGCATGTTCAATATTTAAACATGATGTTTTCTTTTCACCAGGAAGCAGAAAATAATAATATCAAGAAAAAGATAGAAGATTTGTCATCCTCATTATCTAAAAAGGATGAAGAAATAAATTCAATTCAGAACTCAATGGTTTTGAGAATACAAGAAAGAGTTAACACGAAGCCCAAAATTGATGAACAATTTGTATATTCACATCCTATTTATGCTTTGTCAAAAGGAGATGAACTCAATAAGGCTTCTACTGTCACAAACAAAAGAAAAAAAGGGCTTAACAATAAAGGCCAGAATAAAAAGGGCAGAACAAATGCAACACATGAAGTGGACCTAAAAATCTACAAGTGTTCAAAATACCTTAAAGAAAATGCCCATAATAAATTGGATCAATATTTGATGGAGGAGAAGGAAACAGGGTAAATCTTCTAATTGTTTATTTTTGTATTGAACTTTATGCATGTACTTTATAAAGTACACGTGTACTTTATAAAGTGCATGAATCTCTTTTTGAAGTACACGCATATCTTTTTGAAGTACACACATTTTTGCATCTAACCTTATGCGTGTACTTTATAAAGTACACGCATATTCATAAAGTACATGTATTTTTGTATCTAACTTTATGCGTGTACTTTATTAACTATAATCATTTCATAAAGTACACGATTATTTTTATGACGTACACGCATAAAGATAAAATACACGCATATTATAATATGATCACAGATTATATACATTGTTGATGTAAAAAACTAGATTCGATCTAATTAATTAATCACAAATAAAAAGGAATGAAGAAAATAAGATAATAGATTTTTAAAGTGGTTCAGCCCAATGAGAATGGCCTATATCCACTGTTCTTGTATTGCCAATGTGTGCCTTAATCTCGATGACGATTACAAGAGATTAAAATTGCCCGCTTATGGGGAGTGTTATAATGTATTTATAGCCTTGGGGCTATCAGTATGAATAGACAAGATGTCGTTGTTTAATTGACATATACATCTGTACAATAAGAATATTCATTACACCCAATGTTCATTGAATGTGCAATCGTCGCTTGATCTTCATGTCCAGATGCTCGACAGGCCCTGTAGCTCGGCATGCCTTGTATCTCGGGGAGCATATATATTTTCCACGTAATGCGCTACGTGTCTTTATATGGCTAATCCACGTCAGCTGTCTAATTTTTGTATCAACAGAAGCCCCCAATGTTTCACAGTCGAGTTTTGATATGAGAGTGTGGAATATTTTATTCGAAAGTTTCCCAAACACCTTTGTATGCATTGATTGCTTACAAATCTCCAATATTTAGGACCTTTTCCTCTAATCTCGTCATTTGAGCGTGAAATGGAAAATTTGTAAATATTTTGAATCTGCGTCAGACGCTTGGGTATTGGCGTCTTTTCCATTATTTAACCGTCGAAAATGCAATCGTCTATTCTAGTAATCATTTCTTTTCCTACTTCCCGATGCAAGTCATTTAAAAGCGATAGGAAAAGAATCGTCATCTACTTATCACTCCCAGATTTCTAAACTCTGTGTTTTCTCACTCCATTTTCATACTATCATTCCTTCCATTGTCCGCCTTAGCAGATTTCTAAATTCTCTGTAAGAATTTCTTCCTTCTTCATTCTTTGCTTTAGTCATCATGGTTTATCTTGTCGAATCTTTGGATAAATTCGAGCCGATTTTGCAATTCCCTCTTGGGTTATTCTACAAGAACCTCCTTCTCCATCTGATTCATTTTCTCTGGCTGAGGGGCACTGGTTTCCCTCACTTTTCATAGTTGAATGTGGCTTTTCTTTTTCGCCTAATCCCCTGTGTTTGGAATTTTGCCAATATTTTGATATTGTACCTGCAAGATTAGATCAAAATACATGGAGGGTAGTTAATGGCTTACATAGGTTAAACTAGATTCACGGGATTCATTTAGGGATCCCTGAAATTATATTTTGTTATAAATGGGTTACCAGTGATACCACATTTTATTTAAAAACTATGTTTTCCAATAGAGCTTTAGTAGTCAATCTTCCCGATGCTAATAGGGACTATTTTGAACATGGGGTTGTGATGAAAAATTGCCAATACCCTCCATTAAAAGGAAATGATATGTACCAAGGTCCCAGGTGTTCACTTTATGGCAATGGGATAGGTTGTTTTCAATGATTTAATTTAGCGTTGTTTATGGGTTTGATAAAATGCGTCACTGATATTTATATTTTCTTTTGCAGTTTATAACAAAAGAAAGCCCCCAAAAGAGAGCGATATTAATATAAAGGCTTTAAAACTCATCTGGGGTTTGCATCAATCAGTCAACAAGGAGCACGTTAGAGCTGCTTCTTATTTGCGGAGATATAAAAATACCACCTCTTCTTTTATTGCTCGTCCTCTTGCCCCTCCTGTGGTAATCAATCTTGATCAAGTACCAGCATATCAAGCAAGTGCCAAAGAACCTTCTTCTGATTTGGGTGCATCTATTACTGATTTGATGATGAGGAAGAGGGAAATGCCTGCGTTCTTCGCCAAGGATGCTCCTGATACTGAAGGGGTGAAGAAGAGCAAAGGGGATGTTCCAGTTGAAGGGACAAAGAAAGTGGATGGTATATCCTCCAAAGGAATAACTTCCCCTGTCAAGGAAGTCAGCAGGAAACCTCCTGCTGTCCCAAAAGAGGAAGCACCTTTGATTGAAGGTGCTGCTATTGCACAAGAAGAGGCAGTATCTTTGATTGAAGATGCTCCTCTAAGGAAATTAAGGAGAGGTCTTGCAGAGAGACTTGTAGAAACTGTTGCTCGACCTTCTGATGTTGGAGGTCCTTCCTCGGAGACTAGTGCTCCATCTAGTATTACCCCGAGTTCGGCCAGGGGTTTGATCAAGTTTTGGACCATTCCAAATTATCAAGCTGTTGGAGGTTCCTTTTTAGGGGAGAAGGTCGTTAATTTTGCGGCCCAACATATTACGTCAGTAAGTATCATTATTCCTAACACTCCTTCTCATATACTGTATTCGCATTCTAACTTGAGCTTCGTTTCTTATTTCCAGTTTATGATGTGCTTTAATAGGATCCTGGAGAGAGATAAGGCCATTAAAGCTGCAACCTCGTCCAGCGGAATTGAAGAAGCTTTTGCTGGGTTATCTCAAGCCTTGAAGCACGCTCGGAAGAAATACGAAAAAGATAAAGTTTCCTGGAAAAGAAGCTTTTTTCTGCAGAGTCAGCTCGTGATCAAGCTGTAAATGTCTTCAAGGAGTTAGAGGAAAAATTGAAGATCACCATTTTTAGCCAGAAAGAAACTGATGGTAAGCTTGAAGAGGCTGAACGGCGTAAGAAATACCTTGAGGAGAAGGTAAGGCTTGCTGAGGAACTTCCTTCTTCTAAGAAGACGAAGAGAAAAGTCATGGTGAAGAAATCGTTCAGCTCTGGTTGGGATAAGGGGTGGAATAGAGCCTTGACCTCGATTACTTGTCAGATGGAATACACGAGTTTGATGTACTTCAGAGACGAATGGGTCGTAGCATGAAGAGAGTTGAATGTTGCGGATGACTCATAGTTATTCCTAAAACACACTCATCGCCCTCCTCCTACTATTGACGAAGAAGAAGATGAAACTGCATCTAATGAGTCTTCTTTGATGCTAGTAGAATAAGTCCCTATTGCTAACGCTCCTCAACCCTCTGAGCAAGTTCAGCAAGCATCAAATTTTTCCGAGCAACATCAAATGCCTCCCGAGCAACCAACTTCTTTGTCCAAATCTGCTGATGATGTTATAGGAAATAAGGAGAAGATGTAGCATTACTCGACTCTTTACTTATGTTGTTGTTCTACTTTTCTTCTCTTTTTTGTAACTTTAGTTGTAATCTCTCTTCTTATGATGAATAAAATGGGTTGTTATCGTCTACTCTGAATATCTCCTTGACTTGTTCTAGTCTATATCATTATTGATGTGTTTTTATCTGTCTTTGCTAGTTTATTGCCAATATGGAACTCTTATCAGCTCATGACACTGAGTTGATAAAAAAATGTAACGATTACTTCAAAGCGGGTCACGCAGATTTTACTAAGGCTAAAATAATTAATATCCTTGGACTTGATACTTCTGAGCGAGCAGTTGATGCATACCAATACTTGAAGTGTCTGCTTGATCGTGTCGTGGCTAATAACGTGGCTTATTACGAAATAATAGAAGACCTTCAAGGGATGATCGAAGAACTTCAACTTTTGCTCTCTTACACGAAGGTTATGATAAAAAATACCAACAGTTGAGTGCTTATAGGGGCTATGACAAGTTCGTCTCTGCCCATGAGAAAAAGGAAAGCGTGCTGAAGCTTGAGATCGAAGAGCACAGGAATATTGCCAAACTGCTAGAGCAAGAAAATATTATGTTGCAAGAGGAAGTGAAGCAACTCAGATCTGCTCCCTCATCTTCTTTGGGAGCCTTAGTTCCAATTAACGATAAAGGATTTTCCTTTTTAGAAACCGAAAATGCTACCTTGAGAGAGGAGTTGGAGATTTTGAAATGAACTGAATCTATCGAGTCTACTCGTGGCAGAGCAAATCCTTCTACCTGTGGACGATCAAGGGCTGGTCGGATCAATATTGAAGAGACGAGGACCCAACTGGCTTTAGAGAATCAAACCGTTCAATTGACGGTGAAAAATCAAGCCTTGGCAAAAATGTCTAAAAAAATTCAGAGTCTTACCAACCAACTCTCCAACCAGAGCTCTGCCCTGGAGAGTAACGAAATGTTGATGGAGAAGATACACGAGCAACTTGAGAGATTGACTTATCAATTTCACAAACAACCTAGGGAGTTCTGGATGGCAGGATACAATGAAGCTTTATGCCACCTAGATGCTCGGTTGTAATAATCCAACAATGAGGGATACAAACAGGGATGGTTGAATGCCTTATGTGTAATAAAAGTTGATCGAGGACCATCCTTGTGGGATTGGTGTGAGCCTAGATTACTTGACTTGTCGATTCCTCCCTTTAAACTCGATGTCAGCTGGATTCTAGCTCGTGCCATTCCTCGGTGTTTGATCTCTAGGTATCTTGGTGATTACCAGCCTCATTCAGAGTTTGAGATATCTCGTCCTCAACATTTGCTGATCGACCATGTCCTACCAACATCAGAATGCTACAAGATATGAACTTTATCAATTCTCCCTTTATCAATTCTCCATATGCGTTAGATGACCCTCCAGTCGGGATGGAACCTGTGGAAAAATCAAAGGGAAAGAAACCCATAGAATAGGAAATTTGTATTCAATGAAACAAAATTTATGTTTATGTGGTCTGCTTGTGGTTAATAAATAAAAATTGGTTTTTTTTATCCTTGGAAATACTTTGTGAGATGGGTTTCTCATTTTTGTTGATGAATGTATATAAGCATATATATAGAGAGGGACAATTTGTCCTATTTTGCCTAGACAATGGAGCTTGCCCCATTTGCTGCCTAGTTGTAGTGACTTATCACTTATTAGTGCCTAAGCAATGTGGTGATTTTCCTCCCATATTCCTGCTTAGTTATAGTTATCGCGTTGGGATTACCTTGATGCCTAGACAGTAGATGCCCCGTGAGGTCACCCATCTTTTTGCCTAGTTTGGGATATATCTTGAGATCATTCGTAATCAAACAGGCTTTGCCTTGTATGATTGTTATGCCAACTTTGTTGGTCAAGTTTATTAGTGTCGACCAACCGGAGTTGATGGCTGCTGATGTCGATCAACCGAAATTGATGTAGTGTGTAGCACTAGTATTCAAACAAAAATTAAACAAAAAGAAGAAATATGGAAAAAACAACACTTTTATTCATATAAATTTGTATTACTGGTAATACTTGCATAAATGCTCGACATTCCATGCATTTTTAAATTCTTCCCCCTCTAAAGTTTCTATTCTGTAAGTCCCAGGTCAGACAACTGTAGTTACTCGGTAGGGCCCATGCCAGTTAGCCTCTAGCTTGTTATGCTTCTGAATCACCTTCTTGAGCACATAACACCCTCCTTAAGTTCACATTTCTTTACTCTTTTATTGTAGAACATGGCTATTCTCTGTTGGTAGGCTGCGTTCCTAATAGCCGCATCTTCTCGAACTTCCTCAAGCATGTCCAGGTCTAAGCATCTCATCAAATTGCTTATAGGAGAGTTAAAATTAAGTACCCGGTGTGTAGGCAGGCCCAATTCAACTGGGATAACTGCTTCGCTCCCAAAGGCTAGCATGTAGGGTGGTTCTCCAGTGGTTGTTCGGGGTGTTGTGCGATATGCCCATAGCACAGAGTGTAGCTCGTTAATCCAATTTCCTTTTGCTTCATCCAGTCATTTCTTCAAGCCGTTCAGCAGAGTCCTGTTCGTCACTTCAGTTTGTCCATTGCTCTGTGGGTGGCCGGACGTAGAATGGATCTTCTGAACATTGGATTGACGACAATATGCATCAAATTCCTCATTATCGAATTGGGTTCCATGGTCTGTGATAAAGGCATGTGGCAATCCATACCTGCATATAATATTCTTCCATATAAACTGGTAAACCCTTTCATACGACATATCAATGAGAGGTTCGGCCTCGACCCACTTGGTGAAATAATCAACAGCGAGTACCAGATATTTAAACCTTTCTTTGGTGGTCGGCAGAGGTCCGACCAAGTTTATACCCCACATAGCAAATGGCCAAGGGGATGTAATGGGTGTTAATAATGCCTGTAGGGTTCTTCAGACAGAAGAGAAACGCTGGGACTTATCACATTTCTTCGCATAGGCTGTGCAGTCAGCTCTCATCGTCGCCCAATAATATCCCTGCATCGTTATCCTTTGTAGGAGAGTCCGACCTGCCACATGTGCTCCACAAGAGCCTTTATGAACCTCTTCAATTAGGTTTTTAACTTTCGAGGATGTACACATCTCTGTAAACCTACGATGATACCTCTTCGGTACAAAATACCATTATTTAGTATATATCGAGCAATTTTAAACTTCAACCTCTTGGCTTCAAGTTGGTCAGTTGGTGCAACCCCTTCTTCGATGTATGCCCTGATAGGATCCATCCAGGATGTCCCCAAATTTAGGGTAATGAATTTCACCCTTAAATTTTCATAAATGCTCTATTCTACTAATATCTCGATAGGAATTGTTCTTCGTAGCTCGGTGCAAGTAGCTGAGGCTAACCGAGCTAATGCGTCAGCCCTGGCATTCTCCAATCTTGGTATCCTGACCAACCAAACTGCAGTAAAGGTGTACACAATCCCCCTAGCTCTGGTGTAGTATCTTGACATCAAGTCTCCCTTCGCTGGGTACAACCCTAGAATCTGATGTATAATTAATTGTGAATCACTAAACACGGTTACTTGCTCTGCGTATAATGTTTTTGCCAAACTGAGGCCCACAATCATGGCTTCATATTCGGCCTTATTATTAGAGGCTTTAAATTGAAAGCGCAGAGCGTATTTGACATCTAATCCATCAGGGCTATTAAGAATTATTCCAGCTCCACTTCCTGTTGCACATGAGGAGCCATTAACATATAAGTTCCACATAGGTATCTCATTATCAAACTCTTAGTCTGATAAGGTTCCCTAATGGAATATTTAGTACTTTCTTTCATTGTTCTCCACTACTGGATCGTTACCCGATGACACTTGGTGCTCGTTATTCAT
Organism: Sambucus nigra; assembly: GCA_949130495.1. Taxonomy (NCBI): domain Eukaryota; kingdom Viridiplantae; phylum Streptophyta; class Magnoliopsida; order Dipsacales; family Adoxaceae; genus Sambucus; species Sambucus nigra. The sequence continues at coordinate 635,419,181 of OX422209.1, forward strand.
CTTTTCTGATGAATCTGCCAACATTAGTTAATCGGGTTCTGTCCTTGATGATCCCGTAACATCCATGGGTTGTTCTGCATTAGGCTCTTACTGGTCGGGGGTATTTAGTTAAGTGAATTCCGCGATGAAATCGACCACCGCCTGCCCATTGAGTGAGGACCTTGGCTCATAAACAATATCATACTCGCCCAGTTCGATCGCCCAGTACATTAGTCTTTCAAAATTTTCTGGCTTGTGCAAGGCCTGTCTAAGTGGAATATCAGTGTACACCACTATGGTATGGGCTTGAAAATAAGGTTTCATCCTCCTACTCGCCTCTATTAGAGCTAATGTTAGCTTTTCCAACTTTGGATATCTAATTTCTGCTCCTCGGAATGCTTTACTGGTGTAGTACACGGGTTTTTATACTCCATCCTCCACTCTTATCAACGCTGAATTGACTGCACTCTCCGAGATAGCCAGGTAGAAGTATAATCTTTTACCCATAACCAGCCTAGATAACAGTGGAGGTGTCCCCAAATATTTCTTCAATTCTTAAAATGCCTGCTTGCATTCATTATTCCATTTAAAAGTTATCCAAGGGTCTTGAAGAATGGGAGACATATGTCCGTTGCTCTCGATACAAACCTGTTAAGAGCTGTGACATGGCTTGTGAGGCTTTGCACTTCCTTCTTCATAGCTGGAGATCATAATTCTAGCAGAGCTTTGATCTTGTCTAGATTCGCTTCGATGCCTCGCTGATTCACAATATACCCAAGGAACATGCCTTCTCGTATACCGAATATGCATTTTATAGGGTTCAACTTCATCTTCATCTTATATTTGTCCAATTAATCAAAGGTTTGGCTGAGGTCAGTTAGATGGTCGACGACTTTCTTGCTTTTGGTTAGCATATCGTCGACGTAAACCTCCATATTTTTGCCGATTTGCTATGCGAAGACTTTGTTCATCAACCTCTGGTACGTAATGCCTGCATTTTTAAGTCCGAATGGCATGACATTATAGCAATATGTTCCCCTTGGGGTAGTAAAAGAAGTACTGTCCTTGTCTTTTGGTTTCATCTTAATCTGGTTATAGCCGGAGTAAGCATCCATAAAGCTCAATAACTCGTGCCCCGAGGTAGCGTCCACCAACTGATCAATTCGGGGTAGGGGAAAATAATCTTTTGGGCAAGCTTTATTAAGATCTGTGAAATCTACACACATCCTCCACTTGTTATTCTTATTTTTTACCATAACAACGTTGGCTAGCCAGTCGGGGTATTTGACATCTTCGATGAAGGAGGCCATTCGTAGCTTCTCAATTTCTTCTTGGATTGCCTGATTCTTCTCTGGGCTAAATACCCTTCTTCGTTGCTTTACCAGCTTGACCTCCTTATTAACATTGAGCTCGTGGAATAGGAAAGCCGGATCTATCCCTGGCATGTCTTTGTGGCTCCATGCAAAAGCTTGCTTTCTATGTCGTAGGAAAGCTCTGATTTGAGTTATTCGTTCTGGTCGTTCATCGTCCAAAATAATGTTCTCTGTAATTTTGACGACTTGGCCCTTCACAAGTTGAGACTCATCTTTAGGGTCCAAAGTCTCGATCTCTGCCTCTTCAGACTCATCCACTTGGTAGGTGGTGGGTTTCTTCCTCGCCTCCTCCAGTCCTTCTTGCTCGGTAGATGAATAGTAATATTACCGATCTACTTTCTAGTCACCTTTCACAACTCCAACTCCAAAATTAGTCGGAAACTTCAAGCACTGGTGTACCGTGGATGGTTCAACCTCAAACTTTTTCAAGCCTACTCTTCCCATAATTATGTTGTAGGCTGATTGGATATTCTTATCCATTACGAAAAAGGGTACTTTTCTATTCTATAGGCAGGCCAGGTGCCCATGAGCATGTCCAACTTGATCTTCCCAAGTGAAAAAACCTTCTCTCCTATAAAACCGAGGAGGGGCCTGTGATATGGCTCCAACTGGGCTAACTTCAAATTCAAACTATCAAAATAGGAGTAGAACATGATGTCTGTAGAGCTAACATTATCCACCAATACACGTGAAATCACTACATCCTTCATTATCATCTTGACCACTAAAGGATCGTCGTGAGGATATAGTACGCCAGTAAGATCATTTTTGAAGAATCCAATAACCAGTTTGTCCCTATTCACCTTTCTCTGACGATCGTCTTCAGTTAAATTTATGCGTTGTATGTAAGAACAAGCTTGAGCCTCATTGAGGTAAGCTTTCCGTTCAGCAGTATGATCTCCTCCTCCTGCATCGCCACCTGTAATCACATTACACGCAAATGATCCGAAATGGATGGAAAATACCTCTCATTCCGGTTGCCTTGGTTTTTTAGGGATGTCGGGATCGTCCTCTAGATTATCTTCGTGGTTCCTCTTGTTACCATCTCTCGGTCGGCGAGGAGATTTGGACCTTTGTCTTCCTCTTTCGCTAGTCTTCCCACCATTCTGGCGATCAACGAACTTACTCAATTTTCTGCGCCTAATGAGTGCTTCGATCTCATTCTGAATGGCTATGCAGCGCTTGGTCATGTAGCCGTGATCTCTATGGAACTCGCAATATTTTGACTTATCCCTCTTATCGGGGTCTGTCCTCATTTTCCTTGGCCAATTCAGCTCCTCGCTGTTCTTGATCTCTTCAAGAATATAGTTTATATCCACCTTCAAAGGCGGGTAATTCCCATACTTCTTCAACTGCTCAAATGCTTCCTTTCCTTTTGGTCGCTTGCCATTCCCATTGCGCTTTTGGTCCTTCTTCTCTGCTGTACCTTCACCCTTGGTTTCTACTTTAGTTCCAGGGTTCTTTTTCGCAGCCATGGCCTCTTCGGCATTCATGATCTTGGCTGCTTTTGCCATCAGTTCTGCCATGGATTTAGGGGGATCTTTGGCCAATGTATAATATAACTTGTCCGGTAATAGACCACTCATTAGAGCTGTTATTGTTGTTTTATCCTCGTAGTCAATCACTTCCAGCTTCTCGTTATTAAAACGAGTGATGTAATCCCTGGTGCTTTCTCCTGCTTTCTGCCTCACACTCAGTAGGTGTGCTACTCTCTTAACTGGCTTTGCTCCAAAGCAGAAGTTTCCTATGAATAGCTCTGCCAGTTGATGAAAAGTAGCAATCTTTCCTCGAGGAATGTTATCGTACCATATCTGGGCTGATCCAGTGATGGTTCCTGAGAATGTCCTGCACCTCATCTCGTCTGTAACTCCGTAGATATCTACAGCGGCCTGCTACTGCTCTATGTGGAGGGCGGGATCAATTTTTCTATTATATCTGGGCATCACTACCGGGGCTTTAAACTTTGATGGTGTGGGAAAATCCACTACCGTCTGCACGAAAGGTGACCTTTGGACAAAAGTTCTTTGGAGAGGATTCTTGGCCTTAGCCATTTCCACTAGCCGGTCTTTCAATCTCTGAATGGAGCCCTTCCACGCGTCATTCCCAACCGCGGGCCTATTTTCCCGAGCAACAGAACGCGCTGAATTCTCTTCTTGGGATCTTTCAGTGCGGGTTACTGGGTGTGATTGGGCAGAACCTTCCCTTAGATCGATTGGTCTTTGAGAATTCCTCGACGCAATCCTAGGGGGATTCTGATTCCTCCTAGGGCCCAAACGGTCAAAAGGGGAGACTCTGCTCAATCTTTCCAAAGCGCTTATTCGCTCAGGAGTTAAAGTGACATTTGGTCTAGAATTTGTAGCTCTGATAGATGAAATTTGTCCAGGTTGATATGAAGGATCATTGAACCTCTCAGTATGATCAGAGTCACTGCGCCTGGGCTGAGAAACATCCGGGAATAGTGTACGTTTGGTTATTGAGGATGGCAGATGGGTATTTCTCTGAGCGTTTCGTTGTCCTGACTGGGCAGGTGATCCGTTACGAACAATCTGTATGAGTTGCCGCATAGTTTCTTGCATAGCCGTTTGCCCTTGGGCCAAGTTGGCTACTATTCCTATAAGTTGATCGATAGTTGGAGGAGCAGAGGGATTTGGAGGGCCCCCGATATTATTCCGAGCGCTAAATTCTAGGATCTCAGCCATTAGCAATAAGTTTTTAGTAAAAAATGCTACATATAGTCGTTTTCCACAAACGACGCCAATCTGTTGATGTAAAAAACTAGATTCGATCTAATTAATTAATCACAGATAAAAAGGAATGAAGAAAATAAGATAATAGATTTTTAAAGTGGTTCAGCCCAATGAGAATGACCTACGTCCACTGTTCTTGTATTGCCAATGTGTGCCTTAATCTCGATGACGATTACAAGAGATTAAAATTGCCCACTTATGGGGAGTGTTACAATGTATTTATAGCCTTGGGGCTATCAGTATAAATAGACAAGATGTCGTTGCTTAATTGACATATACATCTGTACAATAAGAATATTCATTACACCCAATGTTCATTGAATGTGCAATCGTCGCTTGATCTTCCTGTCCAGATGCTCGGCACGCTGGGTAGCTCGACAGGCCCTGTAGCTCGGCATGCCATGTAGCTCGGGGAGCATATATATTCGTCACGTAATGTGCTACGCGTCTTTATATGGCTAATCCACGTCAGTTGTCTAATTTTTGTATCAACATACATGTTTCAATTATTCTTCTAACGTTATTTTCTGTATTGAAATTCAGCAATTGTCTCTTTACGATGGATGAAGCATTCATTTGTGGGGACGATATTAAGGAATTGCTGAAAAGCCAAGAAATATCGAACCAGATAATTCAATACTTCTCCCGTTCATTGGAGACAAAAATGAAGAAAAATGGGCTTTGACCTACGCACTCTTTTAACTTATATGCCTGGGTATGGAAAATAAAACCTAAAGTATTGCCCATCATTTTAAAATACATATTAACATAATTATCTTACTAACAAATCTATTTCTTTTAACAGGAGTCTGTTCGAAAAAATGATCATGAAATGCAGAAAGAACAGATAGAAAAACATATTATACAATTTTTTGGAATTTCTGATATTCTTTTCATTCCCATGAGACATTCACTTGGAGCAGATGATGCATGCCATTTTGCATTATTAGTTATATAACAAAGAAACAAATAAAGTTGTCCATATGGACTCTCTCCGCCGGTTGAAAATAAATCCATCCTCATTATGCTACAATGAGGCCAATAAAATGGTTACGCCCTAAACTTATTTACAGTACATGCACTTTTGTATTTTATATACTCATGGTTTTTTCTCTTAACAGTTTCTGTTTTCAAAGAAACATTGTACAAATTGAAGGCCGAAGCAGCACTAATAAGTCAAAAAGGTACAATAACAAGATCCTTTGAAGGGACGAAATTCGAAGATGCACTTTTCAATGAAGAAAAAACAACAATAGACTGGCTCTTGAGTCATGATGTAAATTTTGAACTACTCCAACATAATGAATGCGTGAGACAAAATAATGGGTAAGATCAAACAATCTTGAGTAAGTTACATTTTAACAAATTTCATTCGCATTATTCTAACTGATTTATTTGTTTTATTTTAATTTCAGTGTTGACCGTGGGGTGTATTGTATATACTACATGGAACAAATTGCCAGAGGAAATGCTCTCAAGACATCATTTGAAGATGGCGAAATTTCCCAACAAAGAGCCTATATAGCTAATGAATTTTTATTCCATGGTTGTTAATAGGAGGAAATTGTAAAGTTTCTTTCTGTATTTATATTTTTTTTACTATTCAATATATTCCATATAATTTCTAGTATATTAAGTGTAAACAGGATATCACGTGTACATAGTAATGAATGCGTGTACTTTACAACAGATCTAAAAGTACACACATGACATCACATAATACACGTGAATATATGCGTGTACTTTGGGAATTACGCGTGTACTTTGAGGTCTGTTTCTTTATTTGCATTAGAATCCCAAAGTACACGCAATAGATAAAACAGTATACGTGAATTTATAATGACATATATCAGTACACAGATTCTATGATGAACTCTAAAAATGGTGCCGCTGGCGCGGACCAATAAACACGTAGGCTATACGAGAGAATAAATATATTTGTAGTGATAGGTTACACAAATTTAAATTATAAACATGTTATGATTGTTTCATTTGACAATAACAAAGAAAGAATCACAAAGTACACGCAATGAGGCCAAATATTATGCGTGTACTTTACAACATAACACTTTGTATTAATTTTTTTTTGAAATTTTTTCATAACAAATGATTTTAATTTTTTTCTGTATATATATATTCAATGTAGTTCCATACAATTTCTATTAAAAAAATTATGTCCCTGGCGAGGACCATTCAACACGTATGGATAAAACCTCTGTTCTAAAAGGCCTGCCTAGGCTCGAGGCTTGAGAGAAACGCATCGCCTACGTCTTATTACGCCTTATTCTTGGTAAAAGGCTTAAGGCACACTTTTTTTTAAAAAAAACAAAGGATTAGTTGACAAATATTAGTTATGGATCATGAATATGAAAAAGATGGCTACCAAACATATGGATATATTTTCAAAATTCAAGGTATGTACTATTTTATTATATTACTGGCCTTGGAATAATTAAAACAATAAAAAAAGGAAAAACACCTTTTTACGCCTACGCCCGCCTAGGCTCCTAAGGCTTGAGGCTTGACCTCTACGCCTCGACCACGCCTCGCGCCTTTTAGAACCTTGGATAAAACTACTGTATATACTTATTCAACAGGACACAATAACCCAAAATAATTTATTAAGCTCAACTACTCACTATCTTAACTACTTCTGGTCAAAGAAATAAATAGCTTTAACTTTTCCTATAAAAGAGTAATATTTGTTCCTTTAAGATTACATAATGAGTATTCCACCAGAAAAATTGCGAGATACTTTTGAAAAAGATGAAAGAAATAAAAAAAGGAAAATTGAGGAAAATATTTCCTCATATGAGTCATATGAAACTGCCTTTGAGCAGTTTCAAACATATGTGAGGGAAGGCTACTCTGGACTTCCACCCAATCCCATAGATTTATTTGATGAGGATGAGGACCCTCCTCAAACACATGAATACCTCATGTCTTTCTATAGACAAGAAGTTCCCTTGAAAATCGCCAAGGTGAAGGAGAAGAAGGCGCACCATGAAGGCCTTGTAGCTGTCATAGAAGAAGAAATTCGAGTATGGTCGAATTTAATTGACTCTCTTCCTGACACCATAGATGCCTTTAACAGATTTTCTTAATAGAAGTCTTCTTTAGTTTTTACAGCTTTTGTTATGTGAAAAAATTGTACTTTATTTTTCTGTTTTAATAAAAAATTTAATTCTTTCATGCATGTATTCTCACTTATATCATACACCAAATATAGTAAAGTACACGTGAACATTAGAAAAAATGATCACATGTATTTTACTAAAAAAACAGAACAAACTACATTGTATTGTCAAAAATGTAAACATTAATATCATTTATTGTAAAAAAATTGGTATGTCAAAATATGATTGTATTGCCAAAATATGTCAAAATACGATACTATCTATTATAAATTATAATACACGCAAGTTTTTATAAAGCACACGCACAAGGTATTGTTCCAAATTATTATATAAATGCGTGTACTTTATATAGTACACGTGTACTTTATAAAGTACACGCATAGTCTATAAAGTACACGCATATTCAAATACTCGTATAATAATGCCGCTGGCACGGACCATAATACACATTTATAAAATTAAAATACAATTATAAAAACACACAACCAAATCATTCATTCAATGTTCGAGTTAATTCATCACATGATTTACACAATTACAATGATTTGATTAAACGAAACAAATACATCAAGCTATTATAATTGATCAACATGCAAACATTTATTCATAACAAGTATAAACTTAGAAATGATCGAATAAATGCAAAGAAAAATTTAGGTTAAACAAAGCGTAAATGATTGATTTCTTCAAATAAATAGATAACTTTTTCTTTGACAGAACAAAGCTCGTTGAACAGAAGTGAAAATAAATCATAAGATTCTAAGTTAATGGAAAGAACGAACGTGTTTGACAAATGCAAAATAAAAAAAGGAGAAGGACGTATTAAAAATGTTGTCAATCGCAAATTAGGAAAATAATAACTGAATTGTTGTAGCAGCAGTAAATAATTAAATGCAAAATTAAAAATTAGGAACGAAATTACCCAATTTTGAAGCAAATAAATCTGGGACAGAAAAATATAAGAAATCCCGGACGCAAGTACAGTTTAGAACACGGCTGAGTCGCGGACAATGTCGCTCTCTTTAAGGTGTTTCGCGGCTCTGCCCAATGTGTGCTGACAGTCTGAAAGCCTCGCCACCCTCAGGATAAAACAACCTCCAATAATTAAAATACGGATTGATAAAGCACAAGAATCAATCCGGTCTATGTACATCCATTCGTAATAATTGCTCGAGTCTAATAATAAATCTGGGGCGGATTTATTATACCAGTGCAGAAAAAAAAAATTAGAAGCAGTTTTTGTGTGTTGAGAAGTTGCAGAACAGGTATGTTAAAAACGGAGGTGGAACACCTCTTTTATGGGGAAACAAAAGAGACGTTGGACAAAAACGTGGAGAGAAAAATCTGGTAAGTAGTGGGCAACTGAGTTGAAAATTTTAACTCGGATATAATAACGTTTTAATTTTCGGAATTAAAAAACGGTTAAAAAATAATTTTTTAAGCCCAAAAAACAGTTCTGGATTTGTCCAAAAAATTATTTCTTAATGAGCCCAAGCCCAAGCCCCGGACACGGGCACGGGCCGGGCCTGACGGACGGCGGCGGCGGCGCGCGCGCGCGTGTGTGACTTGGCCCAATAAGTCCCCCACCCATACACACAAAACATCTAATTCCCAAAGGGCTTGCCCATTGGTTCCAAATAAATTGTAAATATACCCAACTCATTTTAAACTCCAAACCGATGTGGGACAACCAAAGCAACACTTTGTCATTTTCAATGTTTTACACCAACACGTTAACATTAACAACTTTTAGCTTTGGAAAAGCTGTTCTGACAATCCCCCACTTGCAAAATTTGAAAACATTTTTATCGAGCATTAATCTATAGAATTGTGCATAAGCAAAGGAGTCTTTCGACTTGAACCTTTACGTAGTAAAGATGATTCAGAATATACTAGAGTAACCGTAGTTTTGAACTCTATCTCTGACAACATCTCACACACAACCCTACTTGGATGTAAGTCTAATAGCTAGCACGTTACGGCCATGTGTTTCTATCCCAGTATAGTGAACGCTCTAGGAATTTACCCAAAATATCCATAAGAAGCGGCCACACTTCCACATTCACATAGGTGAGTCTATCAAGAATACTCCTGTAGCTAAGTACCCCACTCAAAATAAAGCTATAGATCTCATTAAGAGTTATCATAACTCATCCTTAACTCGCTTCAGGATATCATGCTCCTTAGGGATGGACTCGGAGTAAAACCCTGTTCTATATTAATTAATAATCGCATGATTCAACCCATATCACTTGTAACTTGTTATTACCCTTTGAACATATTTCTTGGGATCTCCAATCCATATGTTGGGTTACCATCACAAATGACTCATTTATCCAAGGGCTTTAGTCCCATCCCTTTCGAGGTGTTCCACACCTTCTCCCTAGCTAGTCCTTTCGTCAAAGGATCAGCTAAGTTCTGTTCAGACCGTATATGATCCACCCTCACAGCACCCGTAGAGATAAATTCTTTAATAGTACTATGCTTACGACGTATTTATCATTTCTTACCGTTATAATAACGGTTCTCAACTTTTACAATAGCCGCGGTACTATCACAATGAATCAAAACGGCTGGTATCGGTCTTTCCCATAATGGGATATCTGACAGGAGGTTTCTTAACTAACCTGCCTCTTCACTAGCAGTAGCTAGCGCTATCATCTCAGACTCCATAGTGGATTGAGCCAAAATAGTTTGTTTATTAGATTTTCAAGAAACTGCACCACCAGCGATGCTAAATATATATCCACTAGTAGCCTTAGAATCGTCAGATAGGGTGTTCCAATCTGCATCACTAAATCCTTCAAGGACAGCGGGATGCTTATTATAGTGTAATCCGAGGTTCATCGTCCTTTTAAGGTACCGCATGACCCTCTCAATAGCATGCCAATGCTCCATACTAGGTCTACTGGTAAATCTACATAGTACTCCCACATCATAAGTTATGTCAGGTCTAGTGCAATCTGTAGCATAACGTAAGCTACCAATAATGCTTGCATAAGCATATTGATTTACACTGTCGCCAGTGTTCTTAAATAACTTTACACTAGGGTCAAATGGAGTACTAGTAGGTTTACAGTCAAAGTAATTATATTTCTTTAGAACTTTCTCAATGTAATGAGATTGATCCAAAGAAAGTCCCTTTTCTGACCTAGTAATATTAATTCCTAATATTACACTAGCTTCACCCAAATCCTTCATATCAAAATTGGCACATAATAATGATTTAACATTTTCTACGGCATGAATATTGGAACCAAATATAAGCAAGTCATCAACATAAAGACATATGATAGTGCAAATGTCCTCAACATATTTATAATAAATGCATTTGTCACTTTCATTAATTTTAAACCCATTAGAGATGACTAAGCTATCAAATTTATCATGCCATTGTTTAGGTGCCTGTTTGAGTCCATAAAGAGATTTATCTAATTTACATACTTTATTTTCTTGACCGTGCACAATAAAACCTTCAGGTTGATCCATATAAATCTCTTCTTTTAATTCTCCATTTAAAAATGCAGTTTTAACATCCATTTGGTGTACATTTAAATCATTTAAGGCCGTTATAGCAAATAGTACACGTATAGACGTTATTCTAGTCACGGGTGAAAATGTAGCAAAAAAGTCTACATTTTCTCTTTGTCTAAAACCTTTAGCAACAAGACGTGCCTTATATTTTTTAACAGTGCCATCAGGTTTTAATTTCCTTTTAAGAATCCATTTACACCCAATTGTTTTACACCCAGGAGGAAGGTATACTAAATGCCAAGTTTTATTTGTTTCCAAAGAATCCATTTCATCATTAATAGCCTCTTGCCATAAATCGGCATCTAAAGAAGATAAAGCTCATTGAATAGTGTTAGGATCTACCTCTAAAGTGTAAGCATAAAAGTCGGGACCAAAATCTTTTTCTACACGAGCCCTTTTACTTTTTCGAAGTTCTAAAATGGATTCATTATTTTCTTTATTTTTATTTAAAGAAATATTAGTGGATGACTCGCCCCCACTATTTCTCAATAAAAGGAAATTTATCTTCATAAAAATCGGCGTCATTTGATTCAATAATTACTTGATTTTTCAAGTCATAAAATCGGTATGCTTTGCTATTAATAACATAGCCTATAAAAACGCACTCATATGCTCTACTTGCCAATTTAGACCTTTTAGGATCGGGTATACGTACATAGGCTAAGCACCCCCACGTTCTAAAGTATGACACGTTGGGCTTAATATTTTTCCAAATTTCATAAGGAGATATTTTCATTTTAGTCTTAGGAATTCTATTAAGTACGTGACACACAATCAAAATAATTTCACCCCACCAATGTGAGGCAGCCCCTGAATTTAATAAAATAGCCACAACTAATTCAGTTAATGTCTTATTTTTTCTTTTGGCTTTACCGTTCATTTCGGGCGAATAAGGGGCAGTTTTTTCGTGAATAATACCGTGGGTTTTATAAAATTCAATAAATGGTCCAGAATCATATTCGGTGCCTCTATCACTACGTAACCTTTTTATTTTCCGATTAAATTGATTTTCAATTTCATTTAGGAAAATTTTAAACATGTCAAACGCTTCACTTTTATTTTTCATTAAAAACACAAATGAATAATCGGAACAATCATCAATAAAAGTTATAAAATAACGTTTGCCATTTCTAGTTGTGACACCATCCAATTCACAAATATCCGAATGAATTAAATCAAGTGGTTCAGATTCTCTAAAAACAGATTTATGTGGTGTCTTAGTGATTTTTGCTTGACTACACCATTCACATTTTTTAAAATCATTTAATGATAATTCGAGAATTAATCCTAAAGTGCTCATATTTTTAACTAGTCGTTTATTAACATGACAAAGCCTAGCATGCCAAACATTAAATGAACAATCAATATAAGCAGAAGGAGAAATTTTATTCATTGCATCAACATTCAATTTAAACATCCCATCAGTGGCATAACCCTTGCCTACAAAAATTCCATTTTTGGTCAAAGTAAATAAATCAGCACCAATAGTTTGAGTAAAGCCAACTTTGTTGAGAAGATAGTCCGAAACCAAATTTTTCCTTATCTCGGGAGTGTGAAGAACTTCTTTGAGGATAATAGTCTTTCCCGAAGTGAACTTCAATTCTACATTTCCAGTACCAGCAACCTCAGTGGAGTGAGAATCACCCAACAACACCTTCTTATCTACAGTCTCAGAATAAGTCTTAAACAGACTACGGTCATAACAGATATGGCGGGAAGCGCCAGTATCCAACCACCACCCTTCGGCACCGCTAACCATGTTGACTTCTGAAAGCATAGCACATAGGTCCTCTTCGGTTAAATTCGCTTGTGCTTGTGGCACATTGCGACATTTGCGAGCCATATGACCAGGTTTGCCACACTTGAAATAGAGAAATTGTCCCGAGTTGTTAGACTGTCCATTTTCAGGGTTCTTATACTTATTCTGAGTCTGAGTCTGATTTTTAAAATTCTGGTTGTGGCTCTTTTTCTGATTTTTCATATTTTTTCCGTTTGCCTTTAAAACAACTGGAGTGTGGTTCTTTTTCTGATTTTTGTTGTTAGACACAACAAGAATTTTATCTTTATAGTCATATTTTCGGGATTCCTCCTCAATTCTCAATTTAGTAATAAGTTACTCTAGTGAAAATTCTTTAGACTTATGCCTCAAAATATTTTTAAACTCTTTGAACAGTGGAGGCAATTTATCAATAATTACAGCCACCTGAAATTTCTCATCTAAAGCTATGTCCGGTCTCGTACAGTTCATGATATACATTAAGCTGCCGATAATACGAGAATATTCTAGTTGAGATATGCTTTCACCATTATTTCTTGCAAGATGTAAATTTACATCTACAGGTGTCTTGGTAGGACTAATATCATACTTCTTGAATTTTTCAAGCACTTTCTCTATGTAATGAGATTGAGATAATATAAGTCCATCCGATGTTCTAGAAATTTTAATTCCTAATATAACATCGGCGATTCCCATATCTTTCATGTCAAATCTACTACTCAACATTTGTTTTGTAGTTTTGACAATTTTCAAGTTACTACCCATGATAAGCATATCATCAACATAGAGGCATACAATGACATATCCATTATGAATGTATTTAAAGTAAACACATTTATCGCATTCATTAATTTTGAAACCATTTGATAACATTGCATTATCAAAATTTTCATGCCATTGCTTAGGTGCTTGTTTTAATCCATATAGTGATTTAACAAGCTTACATACTTTTCCTTCTTGTCCGGGAGCTTTGAACCCTTCAGGTTGCTCCATATAAATTTTCTCGTCTAGTTCACCGTTTAAGAATGCAGTTTTTACATCCATTTGATGTATTTCAAGTCCATTAATAGCAGCTATTGCTATTAACATCCGAATGGACGTTATTCTTGTTACCGGTGAATATGTGTTGAAGCAATCCAATCCTTCCTTTTGCCTATAGCCTTTAGCTACAAGTCTAGCTTTATATTTATCAATTGATCCATCGGCCTTCAATTTCTTTTTGAAGATCCATTTATAACCTAACGGTTTTGAACCTGGTGGAAGATCCACTAGTTACCATGTATGATTTTGTAATATGGATTCAATTTCACTATTAATTGCTTCTTTCCAATTGGAAGCATCGGGTAAGGATATAGCTTCTTTAGACGATTGAGGTTCATTTTTTAACAAATATGTTAGAAAATTCGGACCGAAAGAAGTCGAGGTTTTTGCTCTTTTACTACGTCTTGGTTCATCCTCTATTGATTCAATAGGTTGATGAGTACCACTTGTAGTAGCTTGATTTGTCCTTTTAGAAGGACCAGATTCTCGGGTCATGTTATACGGGAATTCATTTTCAAAAAATGAAGCATCCATCGATTCAATAACCGTATTTACATGAATGTCCGAAATCTCAGATTTACAAACTAGAAATCGATATGCACTGCTATTAGTAGCATAACCGATGAATACACAATCCACGGTTTTTGGCCCTATTCTTACCTTTTTAGGTTTAGGAACCATCACTTTGGCTAAGCACCCCCACACTCGTAAATATTTATAGGAAGGTTTTAGACCTTTCCATAATTCATAAGGTATCTTGTGAGTCTTTTTGTGAGGTACTTTATTGAGAATGTAATTAGCAAAAAGTAAGGCTTCCCCCCACAAATTTTGTGGAGCTCCTGAACTTAATAACATTGAGTTCATCATTTCTTTCAAAGTACGATTTTTGCGTTCAGCAACACCAATCGATTGAGGAGAATAAGGAGCGGTTGTTTGATGAATAATCCCATTTTCAGAACAAAATTCCTCAAATAGATATTCATATTCACCTCCTCTATCACTTCTAATAGCCTTTATCGTTTTGCTTAATTGATTCTCAACTTCATTCTTATATTGTTTAAATGCATTAATAGCCTCATCTTTACTATGTAACAAATATACGTAGCAATATTTTGTGCAATCGTCAATAAAAGTAATAAAATACTTTTTCCCACCTCTAGTTTGAACAAATTTTAAATCACAAATATCGGTGTGAATTAAATCTAAAGGTTCAGTTATCCTTTCAATAGAATGGAAAGGTAATCTAGTTAATTTATATTCCACACAAATTTCACATTTATGATTTTTATCAATATTAATTTTTGGCAAAAATTCCAAGTTAATTAATCTCCGCAATGTATCAAAATTAACATGTCCCAATCTAGCATGCCAAATATTAGATGACTCAATCAAGTAAGAAGAACTAGCAATTTCATTCATTGAAACAGATGTTTTGGGGTTACAGTAAGAACATTGAGTTTAAAGAGCCCCTAATTTAGGTAGCCCTTTCCTACATACATGTCATTTTTAGACAACACAAAGCGATCAGACACAAACACAAGCTTGAAACCATTTTTAGTAAGGAGAGATCCAGAAATCAAATTCTTTCGGATATCATGCACGTGAAGAACATTGTTGAGAGTAAGTTCCTTTCCAGAAGTCATTTTCAGAGTTATCTTTCCTTGTCCCACCACCTTCGAAGTGGAAGAATTTCCCATAAAGAGATTTTCTTCATTTTCCAAAGGCTTATAGGTGGTGAACATTCATTTGTTTGCACAAATGTGTCGTGTGGCTCCAGTATCCACCCACCATTCCTTGGTATTTCCAACCAAGTTACATTCAGAGACCACGGTAGAAAGATTCATATCCGCCAAATCATTGGCGATATTCTCACCCTCAGTTACATTTGCTTGAGAGTTATTTTTATTTTGCTTCTTAGGCTTACGACACTCGCTTGAGCGGTGTCCAGGTTTACCACAATTGTAACATTTGCCTTTGAACTTTTTCTTGTTTTGTTTTGAAGTGCCTTCCCCATCATACTTTCGTTTGTTCTTCTTGAGACCTTCAACAACATGGACCTTCATTTCCATTGGATTCTTCCCACTTTTCTTTTGAGACTCATGGTTGTCTTCTTCGATTCTCAGCCTGACCACCAACTCCTCCACATTCATCTCCTTTCGCTTGTGCTTGAGATAATTTTTGAACAAAGTCCAAGATGGTGGCAACTTTTCAACAATTGCAGCAACTTGGAAAGTTTCACTAATTGACATTCCTTCAGCATGAATGTCATGGAGGATCACTTGGAATTCTTGCACTTGCGAGATCACAGATTTAGAATCAACCATTTTGAAGTCCTGAAAACGCCCAACGATAAATTTCTTCATCCCAACATCTTCAGTTTTATACTTCTTTTCCAAAGAATTCCATAATTCCTTGGATGTTTTGATCGTGCAGTAGACATGGTACAATGTCTTGTCCAAGTAAGCCAGAATATAATTCCGGCATAGGTAGTCCGAATGCTTCTAAGCATCGATAGCAGCAACCTTTTCAGCGTCATCTCCCTCTTGAATAGAGGGGCAATCTTCATATACAAACCTGCCCAGTTGGTAGGTAGTGAGATAGAAGTACATTTGTCCTTGCCAACGTTTGAAGTCAGCCCCAATGAACTTTTCTGATTTCTCCCCGTGTGGCATAGATACGGGTGCAGTCACATTTGTGTTGGTGACAATCATTTTCGTAGGAGTAGTGTTCGTACTTTGCGATTCCATTTCTGTTACAAAAACAGAATTTTTATCAATGATAAAATTCATATATAATGAATTAACCAAAACAGAATACAAAATTCTGTGCACCAATTTCCTCCAAATATAATTCACAATAAATGAATTCCAAAAGAATTCCAAATAATATTCAAAATTAAACTATAATATAAACAGAATTCCGTACAAAACAGAATTAAATATAAAATCTGTGTCACACTAATTTTTAATAATAAAAAGAATTCTGTACAAAACAGAATTATAATTTAAAGATTAAAATTTTTACATAAACAAATTTTAACAAGAATACACAAATAAAATTTTATTTTCTAAAACAGAATATAAAAACAGTATAGAAATTAATTTCTATATCAAAACTGTTTTACTAATTTCTACAATAAAGCAGTAAATTAATTCATTTTATTCTGTCACAACAGATTTATTTCCAACAAATAAATTTCTGTAATAAAAAAAAATTATGTACACTAAAAAATAGTAGAACTTTATAAATTTGTCTTAAGATTGTTATGTCTACTGTTTAATAAATACAAAAGTATAGAATTATTAATTATAATATAATTACAGAAATAAAACGAAATTACAGAAATGAAATACTTACTTGTATTTGCAGAATTAATATTAGAATAGAAAAAGTAATCTGAACCCTGTTTAGAACAGTCTCCTTAAGACAAATTTATTCCCTCCACAAGGTGCCAAAGGTAATGAATAATTGTCTCCCAAGATAGAACGGATTTTCAATTAATCAAGCAACACAATAATGATTAATTTCTTCGAACACAATTCTGTGTTTATGCTCAAACAGACCAAAGAATGATATGCAAGAATGCATGCAGTAGCAGTAGAAAAATTTGTATTTTTCTGGGAAAAGATGCAGTATAAATTCAGAATTATTGGAGGGCAAATTTTTCAGTAGTCAATTCTGTAGGGGAAATGTTTAATTTATAGCTTTTGTGTACTGTTGACTGTTAAATTAATTAATTTCGTAATTAATTAATAATTAAAGCCCAGAAAGTTAAATAAATTCGGCCAAAAAATGTAGAAGATTTTTATAAGTCGAGCCCGAGCTGGCCGGACGCGCCCGTGTGGACTTTTGACCGAAAGTCAACCCGTGCATAGCTTAGGTCATCTACCCTTCAAAGAGTTGGGATACCCCAAGGCATCCAAGCCTTAATCCATACTTGGGGTGTTATTAACTCATCAAATTTCCACTACTCTTCCAATGTGGGACAAGAGTTAAAACACACTCAATTCATTAACTTTCATTGCTTTGTGAGTCACTTTGAGGATATATTTATCTTCATAACTTATTAAAATTGGACGTATGAATATACTATGTTAATCTCCTTGCGGAAGTGAACGCGTTCGTATGTGGTCCCACGATTTTCGTAGTGTGAATTCCATTTAAATTTGAACTCAAAATTACTCAAAATTATATTCAAAAAATTTTGAACAACTTTCTAAAACCCAATTCAAATTCAACCGAAATTATACGAAACTCGAGAGTAAAAACCTAACATAAATTAGGTGAAACCGTGATTGCCAATCTGTACAAACCCGTTTAAAGATTCTCCAACCGAACTCCCTCAGATATAATTTTGAATAGAGGCATTCTAAATTCTCAAACTTTGGAGAATTGATGGTGAAACCTAAGTGGCCCATATTTGGCATGAATTGCTTTTTATTGCCTCTAAATTTTTTCGGATCTCTTTTAACCTATTTGGACTATCACTTGGATTCCAGATCTATTATCTATCAGTTGTAGGGCATGTTGCCCATTTCCATTAGATACATCTTTTACATTTCAGTTTTCAGACTTTAGCATGTATTGTTTCAGTATTCCTTTATTTATTTCAGTTATGGGTTTGTTGTGAGGAGTTTTCCTCCACTCTGTACTTATACGGTTGTCTTTGTTGGACTCCTGTTTGGTAACCTTGTCCCACGAGGACAGCCATCAGCCATTTTATTGACGGCTCCTCCTCCCTCGTGCTTATATTATACTTATATTTCCCACTCTCTACACACACTCCTAAACCCCGCCGCCCCACCACCACAAGCCACCATGCAAGCCTCTTTAATCTCCCCAAAACAGCTCTTCACTCCCCATGTAAACCACAGCCCCCTTATCCAACCCCGCACCTTCTCCATCCGATGTGCCGCCGACCCAAACTCCGGCGACCTCAACAAGTACAGCACCCGCATCACTGGACCCAAATCCCAAGGTGGGTCCCAGGCGATTCTGTACGGTGTTGGTCTGTCAGATGAGGACATGAGCAAGCCTCAAATTGGGATTTCTTCGGTTTGGTACGAGGGCAACACTTGTAATATGCATTTGTTGAAGCTGGCTGAGGCTGTCAAACAAGGGGTCACGGAAGCTGGGATGGTGGGCTTTAGATTTAATACCATTGGGGTTAGTGATGCTATTTCCATGGGGACTAGAGGGATGTGTTATAGTTTGCAGTCAAGGGATTTGATTGCCGATAGTATTGAGACTGTTATGGCTGCTCAGTGGTATGATGCCAATATCTCCATTCCTGGCTGTGACAAGAATGTGAGTTTTTATTTTTAATGCCATATTTTTTGCTTTTTATTTGAGTTTATTTGGTCTTTGGATTTGAGTTTTGTTTTGTCACCAGAGGTTCTTTGGTTTGGGAATGTTTGATGTATTAATTGATTACAGTGAAGGAACATCTGGGACCAAATTTACTTCAATGAGGTTGGCCTGGTCTTAATTTATGTTACTCATGGTGTTTTTCTGTGTATTGGGAACCTCAATTTCATGCCTTGAATTGCAGTATTTGTATTTCAAAATTTCAACTTTTTGAAGTGAAAATACTCTAATTCCAACTCATATAATTGAGGTTTTAAAACACACTCTCACTCATTTGTAATTGGAATGGCTGGTATCTTGAAGATTACAAGCTTAATTTGCTGATTGGGCTTCCTCATTTTGATGAGTGGTTTGTTCTTGGTTTGATTTATTGTCGATGCTAGATTATATTCTTTCTTTTTGTTTGTTGTTTTAACCTGCTTTGATTTTGCTGTTGATCACCTCCTTTTGGTTAGTATTGGTTTGTCGTTTCTGTAAGCCCCGTCTTAGGTTAGGTTAAGCTTGCTTCACCAACATTCAGCTGCCTCTTGAAAAAGACATGAGCTACTAGATTTCACCCTATCATTGCTATCTTAAACTCAAAACCTATGCTTTCTTATTAAAAGGTCACTTCCTTTAAACCTTTCCCTTGCTTTAATGAAGCGCCTCTCTGTTAGCATTTGCAAGACGATAATAGCTACTAGAATGCTTCAATGAATTGCCTGCCCTTTAGCATTTGGAAGACAATTTTAGCTACCGGATGGAATACACTTTTTTCTTTAGTTGAAGGGGTCTGAAAGCAAATATTATTTTTTTCCCCTTCTTGTGGAGTGTTTACTACATTAATATAAATTGATAGATAAATTAACATATATATTGATAGATGTATTAACATATTTTCATTCCCATTAAATTCGGAATAATGTTTATTAATGTATATTAAGATATTGGAAGAAGTGCAAAACTCCTGAACTTTTCAGTTTTGCCAAAAAAAAAAACACACCCACACAAAAAACCCATCACCCTGAGTTATTTTAAATTCAAGAAATTCCTTGAACTGTGCATTTTGTAAATTTGTTGCAAGTGACATGAAAGTTTTGTACCAAATGCATAATTCAGGGGGGTTTCTTGCATTAAAAATAGTTTGGGGATTTCTTGTAAAACTGAAAATTTCAGTTTTTTTTTTTTTTTGCACTTTCTCATAATATATGTGTGTGTGTGTGTGTGTAATAGTCAACTCAGTGAGCTTGTTTAGGTTTTACAGATTGCCTTTCCTTTCCCCTCCACTGTTACTTTGGTTGACTTCGGTACTAAGCGTGTTTGGCCAAGTCTTCTTTGGTCGAGTCATCAACTCTAGGCCAAGCTCGGACATATCTAATACACCATCTTTATGATTTGAAGCCAATTAAACATCATATAATTTTACTAGATGGTTCTTCTAGTCTTGTTCTACTCATTCTTCCTCTTCATTATTCTTTCCCCTTTAGTCTCTATGGTCCTTAATCCTAGTACACATTATTTAATATATTTTTGTTAGTCAACGGACTAACACTTCATATCTTCCATGACATTTTCCACAGTGGATATATTGTTCAAGACCTCAGGGCTAGGCTTATTTGGATATTGTGTCCTTTTCTTAATATCTTTGTTTGCCTCAAGTT
This sequence comes from Sambucus nigra, assembly GCA_949130495.1. NCBI lineage: Eukaryota > Viridiplantae > Streptophyta > Magnoliopsida > Dipsacales > Adoxaceae > Sambucus > Sambucus nigra. The sequence continues at coordinate 635,439,776 of OX422209.1, forward strand.
TTTCCTTCCACGCTCTTCAACAACATTTTTATGAGTCATTCATCCCTTGCCAAGTTGAAATTAGTCATTTCAATGTAAGTCATGCTCAGGGGCGGATTTTGGTTTGGGGGTAGGCGTGTGGGGTGTATATATTTGCCCGTCTTCTAGAGTTCTACTTTGTTGTTTATTACGACCTCATGTGGGAAAATATAGTCAATCTGCAATATTAACATCAATCAGTTTATAGGAATGCTTATTAGAAAAGAATCCATTGTTATCTGCATTCTTGTCTTGCTTATTTTGAACGTGTTCAGAAGAGCAATACACAATCAATATATTTTTTTTTACTTAGTTCTTTATTAAAACAATATTGGCATTAATAAACATCGTCAATTTTTATTTTGACATTCTGGTGTAGATAAACTCCTTTGAAATCCTGTCTTTTCTGTTATTTTGTCTTGTCATTTATAGTCAAATGTTACGTTGGACTGCCGGTTCATTATCTCTTATACTTATCCTAGAAGTCTGGTACAATAGTTGTTGAGTTGAGCAATAATTTTAAATTTGACATCACATGTTTTCCATTTCAGATGCCGGGTACAATTATGGCAATGGGACGATTGAACCGACCAAGTATTATGGTTTATGGTGGAACTATCAAGGTTAGAAATGTGCTACTATGATACATTTTGCTACCATATATGGCCTGTCAAATGCTAAATTTCCTCTTTTTTGTCATATACCCTATACATATATTTTGATCGCAAATACACCTTACATTTACTGAAAAAATATGTAGTATGATGAGGAAAAGAATTTTTGTAGAGGGTTTCTTGTTTCCTCAGCCAGTTATTGAATATAATGGTGGTCATGTCTTAAGCATTGATTGTTCTCCTAAAGGTAATGAACTTGATCACTTCATTTCAATATGTATGAAAATTTATCCTGTTACACAAAAACAATTTTTTTTTTATAATTTTTTTTTATTGTTTTTATCAATTACCGGAACTTGTTAAGGACAGTAGTGTAGAGTTCCATTTCTGCTAGAAAAAAAAAATCATGTAAGTTGACTGATATTTATATATATTCTTTTTTTTTTTCAATTGCTGATAATGGCTGTTACTTGGGTGGTCATTTAAAGTGTTTTTTTTAATCGTTGGATGGTGTTGTTTAAGGTCATGTAATAGGTGTTTCATAAATTTTGGAGTTATTTTTTAACAAGTCATTTTCTTGGAGTTGGAATTTTGGGAAGTCTCCTGGCTGAAAATAAAACCTGTAATAATTTTATATTCACCCTACTCAAACACAGGCAAATACGTTCATTACCTGATTTTGCGTGTCAATTGGGATGTCCGTTGCTTATTTTAATGACTTTTTGGCAGTCTGGGGAAAAATAGTCCAATCGAAGATACATGTAATCAGCTTACTGTATCTCTTTTTTATTTTTGGAATTTCATTTTGGTCAAATAACTAGTTTGAATATTTTTAGTTCGATTAATTGGTAATCTAAGCATGTTCGATGGGTAGATATTATAGTAAAAGTTAAATGGACCCAATTGTTTTGCAGATTTTACAACACCTGACTATATACTATTCATTTTCCCTGCTGCAAACTTTCTGTCATCAGATCCCATTGTTGTTATTAACGACGTTACATTGTCTTTATGCAGCCGGGTCTTTTCCAAGGTCATTCGTACGACATAGTATCTGCTTTTCAGGTATGCCGCTTATATGCTGTCTTGATACAGTTATTCTGCTGGGTGGGGAGCATCGACACGGACACGGCATTTTCAAATTGTAGGACACGAACACGTTGGGATACGTTGAATTCTATGTATTATATAAATAGACAATATTACATATGATTAACACTATTTAATCTTGAGTAGGAGTCAAAAATTCAAAATTTATAATAGTGATAATAGTAAATTTCAGGAAGCTCTAATATTTTATATCATAACAAGCCCCTACATTTCTCATCTCTTAAAAGCATAATTTCAGCAAGCCTAAGAAAGAAAATTTAAAGAAGCTCAAGTATAACATCCTAGTCATTTTTATCATTAACGCCTTGATTTCTCAATTTTGAAAAACCTTAAGCTTTACACTTTGATTCATAAATTTAAGATCTGGACGTATAAAATTTTAATTACAAAAATACAGAACATTAGTATAAATACTATTGTAAAAAAGCGCTTTGAACCAAAACGTGTTCCTAGCACGTTACCGTGTCTGAACGTGTCAACTGCCTGGAACATAAACTGTACTTTGATCTGATTGTCAATTGATCTATTTCGGAGGCTCAAGCGACTGTCTTGGCATTAGTAGGAGTTGTTGCATTGATTAATGACAGGACTTTAACGGCTTAACCCAAGTCAAATTAGTTCGTGGACCATGAAGCAACAAATGCAATTCTTCAATGGTTTACAATCTTAGAAATAGGGAAACAAAAATACAACACGATACAAATATGTTGGTATGACTATTACCATAATATTAGGATACAAATACTTCAGGATACATTGAATTATATATATATGTATGTATGTGGAGAGGATCCTAAGTGAACCTAAAAACCGAACTTTTTAATAAACCTTAACAAAACATACGTAACAACCCCTTAATTTTAATTCCTATGGTGTAATTGGTCCGCGCCAGCCATGGTTCAAAGTCTCGGTACCGGTATCGGCCACTCAATTTTCAACTCGGTCACGGTATCGGACGATACGCAAAGATACACTATTTAGAGAGCGCAAAAAATTCTGAAAAAAATCTAGAAAATTTTAAAAAATACGATTAACAATGTGAACCAATCAAATAAGTTTAAAACTATACTGTAATATGCATAACATTGTACAATTGATTATATTGGCGTGCTGCGAACTTGCCAGATTCAATGTTCCATAATAAATCAATGTTTTATTTCACGGAGGATACAAATATTATGTTTTTACAAAGAAAAACAAATGTTACTTTTTTAGTAAGAGGATAATTTTTTTTTTTTACAAAGAGGATACAACTATTATATTCTTAGTATTATTTTTAGTAAGAGCATACAAATGTGTTTTTTAAGTATGTTATATTTTTCTAAAAAAGATAGAAATGTTTCTTTTTTAGTATTGTTATTTTTTTACAAATAGTGATTTTGACAAAACACTACATTTTTTTTACAATCGTTTTTTACAAAAGGGATGCAAATGTTATTTTCTTACAAAAAATGATGCAAATGTTATTTTTTAATAAAAGGAATGTAAATATTTTTTTCTTTTGTTGTTGGGTTGCAAATGTTTTTTTTTTAAATTGATGGAAATGTAATTTTTTTACAAAGAGGATGCAAATATTTTTTTTTACTTGTGTTGCAAATGTTATTTTTACATAAAGGATGTAAATATTATTTTTACATAAAGGATGCAAATATTATTTTTACAAATGTTTAAAGGATACAAATATTATTTTTACAATAATTACAAATGTATATTTGTTTGTAAAAGAATAACATTTACGTTTTTTTAATAAATAATAACATATTATAAAATAACATTAGGAACATTATTATAAAAAATAATAAATAACATTTGGATCATTTGCATTCTTTAAAAAAAAACTGGCACATATACAACGCACTAAATTAAACCCACACGATTACCAAATAACCCACACACAGCACACTAAATTAAAAAAACAATTAGCATTTCGTACCCCCAAAAAAACCACACTTACCAACATAACACCGGAGAGAGAGAGAGAGAGAGAGAGATTGATGCTTAGTAACTTATATCATCTCGGCCGATATATCACCGATATAGGTCGATACTATTGCGATATCGCCGATATGGGCCGATTCTAACGCGATATCGTCGATATGGGCCGATTATACCGCGATATCATCGATATGGGCCGATTATACCGCTATATCACCGATACTACCAAGAAATTACCGATATAGTTCACATCAATAATTGAAAACTCAACTCGGAATCGGATCGGTGGGCACCGATACCTAGTCAACTTGGCCGTATCGTCGCGGTATCGGCCTTGACTTTGAACCATGGTGCCAGCGGCAACGGACATGCGTGTGACTCGAGACCCCCTTCCCCCCCACCCTCCCTACCCCACCATTGCAGACCACTAGTTAAAAAAAATTAAGTTACTGGAATGTTTACTTAGGGGTAAGGGATGCCATGGTGGTAGTGGTGGTGGTGGGGTGGGGGGTGGGTAAAAAAAATATTCGATTGATACGCGTGTCCGTTGCCGTTGGCACGGACCAATTACAACATAGGAATTAAAATTAATGGGTTTTTAAGTTTTTTTTTTTGTTAAGGTTCATTAAAAAGTTTGGTTTTTAGGTTCACTTGTGATCCTCTCCCTATATATATATATATATATATGATGAAAATGGGCCCTATTTTAGGGTTTTATTAGTCATTTTATTTTATTATTTGTATTTTCATTTGTTTTGCTTTAGTATTTAAAGGTTAGGAGTAGTAATGATATTTTTGTAATTAGGGCATTAGTTTGGAGCCTAAGTTACTCCTTCCCTTTAAATACCGCCATATAAGCCTCATTTGGGGTAGACGTGAATTTTGAAATAGAAAAGAGTATTTCTCTCTCTAAAGTGTGTTTAGATATTGATAGGAGCCTTTTGACGTGTAGTTTAAAGCCAAATTGGTATCAGAGCGGGTGTCGCTCCACATTGGTATTGGTGTATTTGTATCAAAAAAATCGTACACTACTCTTCAATGTCTCCAAAGAGATCTAAACAATTTTTAGAGTGGAAACGAAAGATGGAAGAGATGAAGCAACAAATGGTCCAAGTGGCCCAATTCCTCTCTATCCTAGGGAAAAACCTTAACCCTAGTCTTCCCACCACCACTCTTCCCCACCCTGCTGGCCTAAATCCTAACCCCACCTTCCCTACCCCCGCCCGACCCACACCGCTCCCCTAACTCTCGCCCCTACCCCCGCTAACCACCCCAACAACCCCCAAACCGTAGTCGACCCCTTCCCCAGTCCCCCCGACCTCCAAACCCTTCCCGCCATCAACCCCAGCAAGCCCCCTGCTGCTAGTCTGCTACTGACCCAAACCATCCAAACATCCCCCCTTGCATCCACTGGCCCTCGGACCCAACACCAACCCACTGCCGACCCAAATTCGCACCCTTTGAACCCAGAAAACCCCAACCGAACACCCAGTCCTGCCCCTGCCCCTGCCCGACTCCATTTTAGCCCCCGCCATACCCAAACACCCTAGTCCCCCTTCGTAACCCTAGCCCCGCCATTCTCAAACAACCCTCCCCACCCCTGGCGTCCCCCAACTCACTTTCTTTAGTCGCTCAGCTCCCCGAACCCAATCCACCACCCGCCGACCACCCCACGGTCCAAAAAAACACCCGCCGACCCAGCCACGCCCCCTACCCCTGTTCCGCGACCCATTTCCCCGTCGATCCAGCCCCCCCAACCCCCCCCCCCCCCCCAACCCCCACCCCCAACCCCCAAAAAAAGACACCTTGACCCAAACCCAACCTCCCGTTGGCCGCCGACCATTCCAGGTGGTCGTGCAGCCCTCCAAATCCCGACACGGCCCCAAAACACTAGGGTCTTACCTTAGACCTTCCCTGAACCCACCTGTGTTGCCAAAGCCAACCCAAAACCCTTCTAGCTGCTCCACATCCATGGTTTTTGCCCCGGGTGGAATTTTCTGGGGTTTACTTGGGTGAAGACGGAGAAGAAAGAGAAGAGAAGAAGGAATGAAGACCAAGATTTGTGGGATGCGCTCCATATTTTTCAGAAAATTAAGTTTTGGCCCCCATAAGTTTTTGACACTTTTTTGGAATTTCCTCACAAATCTCCAATTTTTTTTTTAACGCTCGAGGAGGAGCTTGGTCTTGAGAGGGGGAAAGGGATGAAAATGTGCCATATTTTAGGGTATTATTAGTCATTTTCTTTTCTTTTATTTTGTTATTGTATTTTCCTTTATTTTTGTTATTGAATTTAGAGGTAAGGAGTAGTAATGACATTTTTGTAATTAGGGCCTTAGCTCGGAGTCTAAGCTACTCCTCTCCCGTAAATACCCACTTGTATGCCTCATTTGAGGTAGACTTGAATTTTGAAATAGAAAATATTATTTCTCTCTCTAAAAGTGTGTTAGATATTTTTAGGAGCCTTTTGACGTGTAGTTTATGTCAATACATAATATGACATAAAAAATTCACAAATTATCAAATATTGCCTACACAATTATTTGGCACAAAACATTGAAATACTTGCAATGAATAATTTTTTTGAATGGGATAACCAAATTGAGATGACGACATGGGCTCGGTATGTGATGTGTCTTTTTTTTTTCTCTCTTCTTCCCTTACTAAAGGACTTCTATTATAAAATGTTAGAATATAAACATAATATATCAAGAGTATTGGGACTTATTTCTAATATCTTGATTTTTGCTCTATTAGTGGTCTTCTCCCTTTAGTTTCCTCTTATTTATGATTACATAACAGAATAAGGGTAGGGAGGGGATATTCCTTTGGAGTATTCATTTAGTATCCTCTTTAGACTTTTTACGTTTTAGGGTTATCTAGACTAGCAAAGTAAATTAATCCTTTAAATATCATGTAATAGACTCGTATGGAATGAATTGAATATTAGATTGAGAGCTGTTGTTGGCTTTTGTGCTTTTCTCTTAGTGTGATTGATAAGTTACGTCATATATTTATTGCCACGTTCTCTTTGCATATGATACTATCATTTCCTGTGAACCTGGTGAGGACATTGAAATGCTTTGAGGCTGTTTGGGGATTTAAGATAAATTTCAGAGTGTTATTATGCCGGTTGGCAACGTAGAAAATGTGGAATCTTTGGCTGTAAAGTTTGGTTGTGTGGTAGGAGCATCACTGTCCACCAATGTGGAGATATTGTTGAGGGCTAAACACAAATCTAAAGCTATTTGGACACCCATGATTGAAAGTCTTAAGAGTGGCAAGATCTTCATTGATGGTTTTGCTGAGGGGCATGACTCTAGTTAACAACATTTGATGTAACCAACGTGACCAACCTCAAATACTGTGGTTCAAACTTTGTTGATTTGGTTGCATGCTATCTTCAAATCTATGAACCCTTTTTTTGTTCTTGCGGATGATAGATTAAACTTCATACACAATCAGCATTTTTTGTTATAAATAAGCTTTTCACTATATTGTATTGTATAGTATTTTTTTGCGGATGATAGATTAAACTTCATACAATATTGTATTGTATTTTTTTGGCAGTATCCGCTTTGCTAAAGCCACAAAGGAACCTGATTTGTTACATTAGTTGGTGTTCTCATGATTTTACTTTTATTTTAAGAAGTTTGTTTCTTATAAATAAGTTTTTTTTTTACTTAAACCCCCACTTCTTAATGCCGTATTTGACTTAACCCCCACTTTTCTAATGTCTTTGACTTGACCCCCATTTTTTGAGATTGTTATAACTCTTTCAAGAAAATCGTATTTACAAATTAGACTTAACTCCTAAATAATTTTTTGACCGAAATGCCCTTGTATCACTTCATCTTCTTCCCCAAATTTAAATCCTAATTTTTCATCAAAACCCTTAATTCCAAAACTCAAACCAACCCCATCGTCTTCTTCAACAGTCCCCCCCCCCCCCCCCCCCCCCCCTCCTCTGTCTCTCTCACACACGCACACACACACACAAAAAAATTGGGGTTTAAGCCAAAGACATTAGCAAAGTGGGGGTTAAGTCAAATAAGGCATTAAGAAGTGGTGGTTAAGTAAAAACAATCCTATATATAATGCTCATTTACCACAAGAATTTGTTTCATTAAGGGCATATGTTTAGTATGGTAGATCACTGCTATTTGGTTATGAGTTGTGAGTTAAATGATTTCTAACGATACACTATTGTTGTAGGTTTATGGAGAGTATGTGAGCGGTTCCATAACTGATCAAGAGAGGATGAATGTAGTTCGTAATTCGTGCCCCGGAGCAGGGGCTTGTGGTGGAATGTACACGGCAAACACTATGGCTTCTGCCATTGAAGCAATGGGGATGTCCATTCCTTACAGGTAGAATGGAGTGGTTGTTAAGGGCACCCCAAATTAGGGCACCCAGGGGGCATTGCTTAAGCATAATGCACAAACATTTTTACTCGTGCCGTGGTGCCCTTGCAACTTAACTTTGATCCGTGTATATCTTAACTGATTATTTTTCTATTTTCTTTGTTTCCAAAAGCTCTTCAACACCTGCGGAAGATCCATTAAAGCTGGACGAATGCCGCTTAGCTGGAAAATATCTTCTAAATTTGTTAAAAATGGACTTGAAACCACGAGACATTATCACTCCAAAATCATTGCATAATGCAATGGTTATAGTCATGGCCCTAGGCGGGTCCACCAATGCTGTTTTACATTTAATTGCTATTGCAAGGTGAGAAGAGCCCACTGTCGAGTTTCCTTAAAATATTACCAATAGTTTCATCTCATAAATAAAACAGCTAATGGCTAGATCCTTGGCAGGTCTGTTGGTTTGCAGTTAACCCTTGATGATTTTCAGAAGGTTAGCGACAAGATTCCATTCCTGGCTGATCTTAAGCCTAGTGGCAAATATGTCATGGAGGATGTACACAAGGTGAGCTCAACCTTTTTTAGCTCTTTATGGCTCTTAGTTCCCTTTTGGTTGAAGGTAAAATATATTTTTCACATGGGTGAACATTAACATGAAAAGTATGTTCACTTATTTATCATTAAATTTTAATTCGAATAAAATTGTACATAAGTGTACAAGATATAATAGTGTGGTCTGAACAAAAATAGTGAACAATGTTTTAACTACGTACAGGCAAAGATACTTTTCCCCTACTTTACACATAGGTGAATAAAATTTTAGATCAAACAAACGGAGACTTAATTTTAATTGGTTTTGTATACGATATTTTTCTGCCTTTTGTTTATTCAGAAAGTGTTTTTGTGGTTTTACTCTCAATGAGTTCGTGAATAATTACTGATATATAGATTGGAGGAACACCTGCAATAGTTCGCCATCTCTTGGAGCTTGGGTTTCTACATGGGGATTGTTTGACTGGTATGCAAATCATGACATCAATGATTTTATGAATTAAAAAGCATGTGTTTCGTTTGCTATTTTGATATTTATATAAAGACATTCTTTTATTTTTTCTCATTACAGTCACAGGGCAGACACTGGCTGAGAATGTAAAACTGGTCCCTTCTCTGGCAGAGGGTCAGGTAGGATCGATTTCCTTTTTGCCTTTTATTTTCTCATATGTAGTTAATATAGCGGAAATGTTTCTGTTCTTTTTGTTTTTCACAAACGCTGACAATAATTTTTGAATAAGAATCATCTCTTTCACTTTATGTGCCAGCAAATAATAAGACCATTGACGAATCCCATCAAGGAAACCGGCCACATCCAAATATTATATGGAAATGTTGCACCAGATGGTTCTGTGGCCAAGATTACTGGAAAAGAAGGCTTATATTTCTCTGGTGCTGTGTTACATTCTTTGTTCCAAATTGCTTTCAATTCTAGCAAAACATTTTAAGTTTATCTGCTGTATTGAAGAGATAATGATTGTGAAAATCGTTCATCAGGCCCCGCTCTTGTTTTTGAAGGAGAGGAATCTATGATGGCGGCTATATCAGAAAATCCTTCCAGTTTTAAGGTAAGAACGTTTATCACTTTCTTCTTGTTTGTATATTTGGTTTTTTTATCTGTTTTATTACTCTCTCTCCCCCCCCCCCCCCTCCCCTCTCTCTCTCTCTCTCTCTCTCTCTCTCTCACACACACACACACACACACACACACACACGTGCCACACAAACACAATATATTTTAAACTGGGATGGGTGGCTAAACAATGTCACCCCCTTCCTCTTGTTTGGTTTTAATGTTTTTGTCAATTAATTAAATAAATAACTATGTTTTATTTTACTCGGTTATCCTGTCTAAACATCTCTTTGCTGGATCATATCAAATGATAATGACGCATGCCCAAAGTTGCAATTCTCTCTGTCAAATGGTTCATCTTCTCCCCATAGTTACATGGAAAACTGTTCTATCCTTTATTACATCCTTCTATGTTCTTAAAGCATAATTATTCTGCTTATCTGGTCCTAATCAAGTTCGATAGACCCACTGGACCTTGTCTGAGTTATTTTCCTGTCCTTATTTAATCGTATTCAGGCTGATTGGGTTCGTGTATCAACCGGAGACTCTTTTATCGGGTGAACCGTATTTAAAACATCGTTCAAAGTCGCGGTATCAGTCCACAACTCGGATGCTCAATTTTCAACTCGGTCTTGGTATCGGGTGATATACAAAGACACACCATTTAGAGAGCCCAAAAAGTTGTGAAAAAAATATGAAAATTAAAAAAAAAAATTAAAGAATAATGTGGACTAGTAAGATAAGTTCAAAACCCACCATTTAATGTGCATGGAATTGTAACGGATTTTATTACTACGTGTCGGACTTGTCACCTTTAATATTTCATAATAGTTCCACATTAAGTAAGAAAAACAATAATTTTGAAATGATACAATTTATTGTATAAGAAGTTAAATGATACGATTTTTTACATGTATTGCAAGTTAGTAATGATAAATTTTCAAAAAATATTCTAAGTAAATTACTTAATACAGTTTTTAATATATTTTAAGCGAATAATGATGTATTAAAGGAATATATAATAAAATATAATAAAAGGTAAATAATGATACTACAATTTAATATATAAAACATATATATTTAATAGATATTAAGTAAATACATTTGAAATATATAATGGTAAAGAAGGTAAACAATGATACAAATATTTTAATATATTTTGAGGAATAAATCAAAATATTTTTTAGGATAGATACATAATGAATTGCTACATAAATAATTATACATCTTAATAAACATGTAATTGCATTTTAATTAATAATGATTAATGACTCAAAAGGTGGATAAATGTTAATTTTAACTAAAACTCAACTCATCACTTTTTAACAGCCCCACATCCTCTTCTTCTCTTCCTCTATGCACAACCCTAGCAGCCCAACGTTGAAACCCTAACCGTCAAAACCCTAATTGTTGAAACCTAGCCAGAGCCCGTCACTACCCTCACCGCGCTGAGGTAGTTCAAATCAGAGTCGCAGAAAGATATGTTGAACGGTTTGTAGAATCTTTTGCCACAATTGTAAGTGATCATACTTGCTCCAACACAAAAATGACGGCAAAAATCTGTTTCAAAAGGTATCTTCTCCCCCTTTATGCCATTCTCCATTGGTCGATATTTGGCTGAGTCAGTCCCATGGTTCAAAGTCTATATGGTCGAGTTGACTAGATATCGATACCTACCGATCCGATTCCGAGTTACGAGTTGAGTTTTAGACTATTGGTGCGAATTGACCCATATTGGCAATTTCTTGGTAGTAATGGCCCATATTGGCGATATCCCGGCAGAATCGTCCCATATCAGCGATATCTTGGTAGTATCGGCTCATATCGGTGATATATCGGCCGAGGCGGGATAAGTCACTAATCCTCGATCTCTCACACTCTACTTTTAAGTCACTCAATTAAGCCCCGATTTTGCATACATGCCACAATCGGGGTAATCTCTTTCAATTCGGAGCAAGGTAGACGATGTTTCATGGTTAGCGTTTGTTGGTTGAATCTCTCTTCTTTTCTTATAGTGTTACTAAAGAGGTTATTTCCCATTTAACCTTCTTTTTGTATTTACTTAATTTGTATTAAAACGTATCATTATTTATCTATCCTTAAGACGTATGATTATCTACTTTAAATATATCCTTAATTAATAATAGCTATTATTACATTTACGAAAAATATATTACTTAAAATATATTGATTTAATATAATTATTTACTGAACTAATATTAAGTATTTATATTTATGAAAAATATAATATGTATTTGAAGCACTATAATTTGTAACTTTTTTCTATATATGATCTTATGTAACTTCTTTGTGAAGTGTTATTATTAAATTGTTTTGATTATTTATTACTGAACTATTATGGAATTTGGCAAATGACAAGTTCAACACATATAATTGAGCCATATTAGACAATGTTATGTATTCTAAATGATTATTTTGTACTCGTCTAAAGCCATATTATTGTTCTTATTTTTCTAAAATATTCAATTTTTTTAAAATTTATTTTGGGTTCTCAAAATAGTGTATAGTTGCATATCGCACGAGACCATGACCGATACTGAGACCGAGTAAAAAATTGATCGTTTGAGTCATAGACCAATACCGCGACTTTAAACCATGATCAGTCAAGATGACCGATATTTGGCAGAGTCCGTCCGAGTTACTTTTTTTTTCCTGTTATTATTTGATATGGGTCTTGGTATCAGAACAGTGTGCTGCGAAACGGAGTCAACTTGCCGATACCGAGGTCATTCGTCCAACCCTTTAATTCATTAACATTACTAAAGCCTTCATTTAATAAATTCTCAATGAGCAAACTAATAATTAACAATATACAATGTGGCTGGCCCAACAATTAATAGTAGGCCCGCTAATGGATTTAAATTAACGGTCTCAACGATTTTTAGCAGCTAACGGGTGAAGCGGGTCAGCACCAGACCCATTCGTTAACAATCATGTCTTATTGGTTTGCATTGATATGACCCAAAACCATTAGGGTCCATCCATTAACAATTGGTTCGAGTTATGTCTCATTTTGTCGAGTATGCTTTAGATCTTGAGTTTGGCATTCTGCCGGTGGGGTCTTGGGTTAGATGCTTTAGATGCCTCCCCCTTTGTTTAATATCATATATATAGAATTCAAGCAGGGTTGAATCTGAGAGTCGAGTTACAATAATACTCATAGGAGCAAAATTATGTAAATGGCCTCACTTCAAACATGCCATCAATTCACTCAATAATAACAGTAAGCCCTATAGTTTCTTGCATTAACTTTTGTTGATAAAGCTTCTCATGGATTTCATTAATAAGTTTCCCTGTTTTTACATTTTTAGTCACAGCCTGCTTATGTTGCATCGTTGCCTTAAATTGTTTAGATGGGATATATATATATATATATATATATATATATGATTTTATCTTCGTTATTATCAAATCCAGGGGAAAGTAGTTGTTATTAGAGGCGAGGGACCTAAGGGGGGCCCTGGCATGCCTGAAATGCTGACACCAACAAGTGCAATAATGGGAGCAGGTCTTGGGAAGGTATATAATTGGCTGCTTATTTATTTATTTATTGATAGTTATTGTGTTTCCCCTTGTTTAGCTTGTGTTTAGATCATGTTTCCTTGTGGTCTTCAGGCTCTACCACTTGATTTATTCATTTATAATACATTTATGAATAAAATGCAAGAAATCTTCCTAAATAATAGCTCTAACTGCAAAACCCCTACAAATAAAACCCTAAACTTTGAAAAACTACAAATACCCCCTTATGTACCACTAACCTTTTTTTAGCGATACGGGGGAATTCACAAATGATAAAAATATTTCAAGAACATTTTTGCAAAAGTAATAGTTCAGGAAGCCATGTGCAACTATTATCATGTAGTACAAAAGCTTTTTTGCAATTTACACACTGTTTTTTCGGTTAAAATCAATGTCCATGTTTATTACCAACCTATGGCTGCAATGCTGGTGGTCTTTTCTGATTTTTTTTCTTCTTTTCAAATGTCACTTTTGAATGTTGCAGGAGGTTGCATTGTTGACGGATGGAAGGTTTTCAGGAGGTTCACATGGATATGTTGTTGGCCACATATGCCCCGAGGCACAGGTATGTTCGCTTTCCAATCATCTTCTTGCAGTTTATCTCCTACATAATGTTGTACAAGTTTTATCTTTATTGTTAGAATGATTTTTCTACGTCACTCAGCAGGAGATTTTTGTCTCACTTGATCATTAAAGACTCGGTTGGCTACTTGAGATGTGTATGAGTTTATCTAAGATAAGCTTCTTGAGATGTGTACGAGTTTATCTAAACCAAGGTGTTCAGCCTAAAAATGGTACAAATGGATGAGAAATGCCTTACCAGCATCATCATTATCAAATTGTCAGTGATGATGATCTGGGGGTAGGGAGTCAGTCTCAAAGACTTCATGGAAGACTATTTACGTTAGAGGAATGCAAAAGTTCCATTCTTTCTATACATTCCCATGCGCACGTGCACGCACGCACGCCCACACAATGATGGAGCCAGAAAATATTTTTGGGTGGGGCAGCTGTATCCATATGTGCTGATCAAGGTGTTCAGGGGAGGGGACTCTGAGACAATTTTTTAGGTGTTACTATTATTTTATTTTTTACGGATATTCAATTTAGACTTTGCAATTTTAGGCAATTATAACTCAAAGAAAACAATCTCACATTGCAATAGTACAAATTTACCATTCAGAAACACAGTAGTCAATAACAAAACCCTAAATAACAATAACATAAAATTGTTCAAACCACAAATCAAGGGACAAAATAGGTTTAAGACAAATCCTGGGTGGGCCACTATTATGAATTACATTATCGTACACTAGAATTTTTTTTTTCCAGAAAAAATAAATAAATCTGAGTGGAGCACTTGATCCTCCCAGCTACCAAGTAGCTCTGCCAATGCGCATTTGTATGTAAGATACGTGCCAAGAGTTCTAAGAAAATTGATGCTTTCATATTTTGTAGTGAAAACCATGATTTACTCGAACTAGAACTTCGATTAATACATATTTGCTGACTTAACATTTTTGTATTCTATTTTAGTTTTACTTGGCAAAAGCATAATACGAATAGAGCATATTTTTAAAAGATCAATGCAATAAGCCGCTTGTGCGGTTCTTATAGAAGTGTGCAATGGTAAATGTTTCCAGGAAGGTGGTCCAATTGGTCTTATTGAAGATGGAGACATAATCACCATAGATATCCAGAAGAAGAGCATTGATGTTAATTTAACAGATGTGGAGCTGGAGGAGCGAAGAAAGAAATGGACTGCCCCTCCTTATAAGGCTGAGCGAGGTGTTCTCTACAAGGTAGGTGGAAATTTGAATTGGTTACATGACATGTAGAAGCTGGTTCCTTTTTTACTAAAAGGCTCATCTATTTATTTATATTTTCAGTACATCAAAAACGTGCAATCGGCTTCCAATGGTTGTGTGACCGATGAGTAGATGAGACGAGACGTTATTCGACAGGTATAGAGTGAATTAGCAGAAATCCCGATTTATCAAAAGCCACAAGCTCGGGTACCTTGTTGCGGCTATTTAGAGTAATTATATGGGCTTATGATCAATTTTTTCTCATTGTTGGTATTCTATAACACCCCCACCCCACCCTGTACGGGCGAACCGATCCGATCCGATCTTATTGTACACTGTGGAAGTGAGTTATAATTGAAGTTAAGTTATTTTTAAGCCTATAATTTGGGGTGAAATGAGGGAGGTTGTGTTTTATGAATTCTTGATTGGATTAGGGTGTATGCATCAGTGGCGGAACCAGGAATTCTAGCTGGTGTGATACCCCGACTAATTAAATACCGGGTAGCTACTCCTTTATTAAATTAATACAAAATGCCAAGTTGGTTCAGTTCATAGCATCACTGTCGAAAAACATGTTTAACAATTACTAGCCACCTAATATTTAAAAAGTGAGTTGCCAATTTTAATTAAATCCGATTAGCATGCAATAAGTAGATTATGGAATGCTAACATAACCACCATAACATAGTCACAATAGAATAATCATAAAATAATAATGAATCTAGAGGAATACTCCTCACAACAATCCGAATACTGAAATAAACAAATACCAAGTCGGTATCACTAAATTAATTACAACCCAAAATCTGAAATAACTGAATAGATAAAGTGTCTCTAAAAGAAATGGGGCGACATGCCCAACAGATGAGAAAATCTGATAATATAGAGTCAAGATCGAAAGTGGAGTGGTCTACTGTCAAGGTTTCGGAATGGAACTCTTATGCTTGGTATCCTTGTGGTTGGGTACCTAAAAGGTTTTACAAAAATAGATTTGAAAGCAAACAGGTCAGAGCTCGATTGTGAAAACAGTTTAAAAATAGCAAGTGTTTAATATCATTAAACAGTGAATATAAAGTACATGATAGTGTGTGCACTCACATGAGTTCCTCACTTCTCAACTAATTGTGCACTCCTATCGTACCCGTACCCATTCTAGTTATTCCCATATCTAATAAGTCCAATACAAAATCTAACATTACTATACGATTCACGATTTAATTCCGGCATCTTCATTTAAATAGAGAGTTTTACTTTCCTTCACAGTTTCCCATATTAGTAATACTAATTACTAGAGATCTTCCATTTTATCTTTACAAAACATTGCTATTATTTATACTCATATTTATACATGACAGTTCATTTCAATTAACAGTATATTATTCTCATAATAAATATACAATACTAGCACCCCGAGACTAAGCTGCGGTGCACACACTCTGCTATCCAATTCCGGTACATCACGTACATAAGGACCACGCATTGTCAATTCCAACTCTTTCGAATCTATGCATTGTAATGATGTTCCTTTGCAGTTGTCTGGCATTTTTTGAAGCGTGGAATTGTAAAAATTGGCTCTTTATATTTTCCTAGACGTCATTGGTTCATATTATATTTTCTATTTGCTCGGGAAATTTTTGAATTTTATATTCCTTGATTAATCATTATTTCTGTGTATTAATTTTTTTTAACATAAAATGCGGTCATTGTTTACTTCAAAATACCCATAGTTCAAAACTTTATATGATAACCAAAATTAAGCAAGTAAAACTTTATATAAAAAGCATAATTAGGAAACACTAATATGCATTAAAAATAAATGAAATGAACAAAATTAAAGAGTGAATCTCTCTCTCTCTCTCTCTCTCTCTCTATATATATATATATATATATATATATATATATATATAAGGATACAAGTTTTCGATTGAGTCTTAATATAGTGTTGGCTCAATTCCGGACAAAAACATTTGAGTCATAGGATAGTGTTCAAGTGTATCCATCCAAGCCTAAGACGTGTGAGTTGAAGACTTAGCGGACAAGAGTATACAGCTTCATAATATGCCGAGTTTAGTGTGCCTCGTTTCTACGTCAACAACATTGTTCCAATGCTCCGAAGGTATGAATGCAATTTATATATATATATAGGAGCTTGGACATTTATTGGGTGTGTTTTATAAAATAGTTTTAACGACTTTGTTTTACTTAGAAAATATTTTTTAGAACTTTTCATAAAAAGTTTTGGACTTAAAATGAATATTTTTTTGACACGTCATTCGATGGCACTAGAATCTCGTTCGAACGAGATTACCATGTTGTTCAAACGAACTGACATCTCGTTCGAACGAGATTGCCAGGTCGTTCGAACGAGACTTTTAATGATATTCCTTTTTCACCTCTAGAACATCATTCGTAAAGTTGTTCGAACGCGAATATCATTCGAACGAGAATGTTGTTCGAACGAGATTTGGCAGGAACAGGTATTTTGGCAGTTTTTGACGGTTTTCCCTCTTTTCCCACTTTTTTTCCCTACTATCTTTTGACAGATTTACTTAGTGGGGGAACCAACTCTTTTGAACCAACTTTTTCACATTCCTTCATCTCCTAGAGATAGTTTTAGAGAGTTTCAATTCCAAATGAAAATCCTTAAACACTTTTGTTTACACCCAATTGTTTAAGTTTATCCAAGTTCCTTAATATATGTACTTTGCTTGGAGTTTTGACACCGGTTTTATCTCTACCATTGGAAGAGTGTTTGGGTTTACTTTTATATCCCACAAAGAAAAAGTTCGTTTGCTTTGACATACCCACTTGGAGAAAGACTCCTTGTTCGGGTGGTGGTGACCGAGAAAAGTCTGATCGGTGTATTCTGAGACCGCGGTGGACCGCGGTGGTTATTCGCTAGGCATAGGTGTGTACAAGGAGCGTCGGGGCTTGGACGGAGTGAAGTCGAGTGTTGTAAGTCTTACTGTCTTGTACTTGTAAAATCGTACTTAGTGGATTTGACGCTAGGGTCGTCCGATGTTTTTTTCCGTTATAGGTTTTTCCTCGTACATCGCGGTGTAGTGGTTATTTGTTTATTTTATCTTTTGCAAAACTCACATTAGATGCATGCTTAGGTAAAAAGATAAAATTGGTTTAAATCACTACTCTTGTTTAATTTGGTGCTTAATAATATTTTGGGTAAAATTGATATTAATTTAATTTAAGTCATCGTCTAATTTGTTGAAATTGGTTTGGCCTAACTTGTTACTATTGAAAATATGGTTTAGGCAAATTCTAGGACTTGAGTTGAATTAATTTGGTTTAAGTGAAAATTTCGTGTTGTCTAATTTAAAATTCACTTTGTGTTTTGTTTATTTTAATTTGATAGAAATTAAAATTTGTTGGTTGTGTATGTTGTGTTGAGCCATCCTTATTCTGCATCTTTAAAAAGAAATTGAAATTAAGTTTGGTAAAATCTAAAATATGGGGGTCTTCATTCCTAACAAGTGGTATTAAAGCGGGATCGCTAAATTATTGCGATTAAGATCCTTTTAAATATTTTTGACTAAAATGGAATTTTCTCCATTTTCAAAATTTTCTGTTTTCGATGGTTCCAACTATACGTATTGGAAAGCGCGCATGAAATCGACACTTAGGTCTATCGATGAGAGGGTTTGGTTGTCAGTTGTTAACGATTAGTCCCCACCCACACATTTAGTAGATAATGGGCGTGTTCCCAAACCTACCGATAGATGGAGTGAGAATGAATTTAGACTTGCAAATTTTAATTCCCGTGGTTTAAATGCCTTGTTTAGCGCGATCACACCGGATGATTTTCGACGCATTATGACGTGTAAAACCTCTAAAGAAGCTTGGGATATTTTATAACTCACTCATTAAGGAACTAGTGTCGTTAAGGCTTCGAAACTCCAAAACCTCACCACTCAATTTGAGACCATCAAAATGAATGAAAAAGAAACTTTTGATGAATTTTATGCTAAACTTTCCGATATAGTTAATTCATTTTTTAATTTGGGAGAGAAAATACCCGACAACCGAGTAGTAAGGAAAATTTTAAGGTCCCTACCCGATAGATTTATCCCTAAGGTGACTGCGTTAAATTCTTTACCCACTTTAGCCTCTACGAAATTAGAAGAGCTTGTAGGTGATTTACAAACCTATGAACCAGACATGCTTCCCTCCAAAACTAAAAAGAAAATAGATAAGGGCGTTGCTTTGAAAGCCCAAAAAGAGGAAAAATAAGTAGTAGAGAGTGAAAATGAAGATATGTCTATGTTTGCTAGGAAGTTTCGAAAATTTCTTAAATTTAACAAAGATAAATTTAAAAATGATTTTGAGAAATTTGAAAAATCTAAGCATGGCAAAGCCGAGAAGATACCTAAAACTTTTAATGAAAATTTTAATAGGGACGAGTCAAATAGGTGTTATGGTTGTGAAGGGTATGACCATAGGGCAAAAGAGTGCCCCACTAAACTAAGGATAGAGGGTAAGCAACCAATTTCTTTTAATGCAACCCTTAGTGATAGTGATAAGGAAGAGGGATCCAAATACCCCATTGAGCGCAACTTTATCGCGTTCATTGCTAGTTATGTAAGTGATAGTGTGGAATCATCAAATGATGACATCTTAATACATAACACTTCTGAGGCCTTTGTTTGTGAAGCTATAAAAGATGATGGTAGTGAGAGTGGAGAAGAAAGAGAGTGAAAATGAATAAGAAGTTGATGTGAGTGAACTTCGATTTGCATTTCAAGAACTATATGGGAATCTATTAAATTAAAAAGAGCAAATTTGAAGTTATAAGCTAGTTTGAAAGAGCGTGTCGAGGTCATTAATGAGAGTGTTTTAGTGGAAGACCTTAGGACACGTGAGAGAGCTCTTCATGAGAAGATTAAATATGTAGAAGGCGAGAGAGATAGCCTTAAAGGTTTAATGGAATCCTTGAAAAAGGAGCTTATCGCGTTAGAAGAGTGCAATGTTTTATTAGAGTCTCACATTGTAGATTTAGAAAATAAACTAAAAGACTTTAGTAAAGTCAAATTTGATTTGGAGTGTCGTTCGGAGAAATTAGATAAAATATTAGGAACGGTCTAAATTAAAAATGACACGTGTTGTGGTTTAGGCTTTGGTACTTGTAATGAATCAACTCATAAAGCCAAAATCAATGTTTTAGGAGAATCCTTTAGGAATAATGTTATAGATCATTCCTTAGGTAAGTCTTTTCGCCGAGTCTTTAGGTGCTCTCATTGTGGTCCAAAAGGTCATCTTTGGAAATTTTATTTTGATCTTAAACGAGGTCCTAGAAAATCCCTACGTAAGGCAACCGAGGTAGCCAAGATTCCTACACCCCGAGATCGTCATTCATCATTAGTTTGGGTTAGGAGATCCGACTTGGTAGTTTTACAAGACACGATTTTTTATTCTCATTTACTTTCACATGCTTCCTCCCTTGCTAAATCTAAAGGTTGAATGTGTTAGTTGTTTGCATACTTTGTGCTTCATGCTATATCATCATGCTAATTGTATGCATGTTTAATCATTGTTCTAGTTTATACTTCATGCTTTATCACATGCTAGATTATGATTGTTGTTTATCTTTTGTATTATAGTTTTTTCATTTTAGTTTGCATTAAATGAAAAATACAAAAAGATTTTTGTTTATCATTTTTGTTTCATTTTTTTGTAATTTAGGCTTAATGAAAAATTCAAATGATTTTTGTTTGCCTTTTGAAAAAATATTTTTATTTGTTTGGTAAAAAAAAATTCAAAAACTAAAAAAGATTTTTTTTTTTGTGTGTATTTTAGTTTGACACACTTTATGTGGCATATACTTGTGTTTGAATCCTTTTTTTTCGCTTCCATGTGGCTAGAACTTTTGGTTTAGATTGTCAATCCTTAAAATGTTCTTTACCATGCTTACATGGAGTAGTTGGATTTTGTGTTGATATAATGAATTCTATTTTTATATGCCTCAATTCACACATGCACGAGCTCACTTGAAACTATAACTTCATATGTATATTTGAGCTTTGTGAGGTGTTCTCCTACCAATCTTGTCATCTACATGTTATGTGACCTAGGAGGACTAGTGTATGTTAAAATCCGTTGCACATGAGATTTGTGTGAGATATAAAAATGATGTATATAAATATGCACGGGGAAGGGCTCCGAAAGGAATAATCATCATTTGCGAGTAAGCCACCGTTTGCTTGGACCTAAAAGAAATACGTGGTCCAAAGGCCTAAAAGAATAATGGCATTAAAAGAAAATATTTGTCAATGCCTATTTTGTTTAGTTGATTTATTCATTCAAAAGATTAAACTCTATATGATTAAATTGAGGGAGTTTGGATGGTATATCAATGGTTTGCACAATGTCCATTTATCCTAGTTGTACTTTCAATGTCATGACTCTATTGGTTTGTAGAATCATCAAAAGTCTAGGCTTGTATGCATTGTTTATGTTTGTTCATTGAGTTCAATTTATATTGTCACATGAGTTTATTTTCAAATGTGATGAAGTTTGCAATCAAATGAGAACTCCGTGAACATGATTTAAGTGATTGGGTTTAAATTTAGTTGTTGCTAGTTCACACCCCAGCACTTCCGTTTTCATATGACATATTTTTTCCATACGAGTGTGAAGCTTATTGTATTTTGTGTCATTTGTGGTGTCTATACCTATATATATTTGCGTGTGCGTTAGTGATAGTCATTATGTCTACATATATATGATATTTTTTTCTTTGTCTTGCTTTCTAGTCCACCTATGCTTTTAATTCATAATTGGTATCTATATTGGTGCATATTTTGTTGATATCACATGCTTAATATCTTATGTATCACATTGGTATCATTTTTTTTGCATCTTCGTTGGTATCCGTTATTATTTGTTGGATTAGTTATGATTTTGTTGCCCATATGCTTTCATGCTCTTATCACTCTAAGCTTCATGTTTAAATTAGTTTTTATCCTTTGTCTATTCCTGAACAAAAAGGGGGAGAATGTGATAGGGGGAGAAATGGTATCTAATCCTATTGTAATCGTATCTTAGTTTGGGAGATTTATCTTAGGGGGAGTCGCGACTTTCTTAGGTAGATCACAGTTGATAAAGGGGAGAATTAATTTAGGGGGAGTACTTATTTTAATTGCCTTTAATATTCTTGATATTCCCTATGCGTTTGATAGTTTGCTTAAGTGTGCAGGAATTCTGCTAAGTGGCAACTTTCATCATCGGCAACGATTTTGATCCTTGGGTTTTGAGTCAAGCTATGTAATTTTTATTTTAGGTGGGATATTTTTTTATGTCTAGTAGAGCTTGACGGCCCTTTAGGATTTTTTTTAAGTTTTTGTCCCGGAATAGCTAAAAGGGGAGATTTGTAAGGACACAAGTATCCGATTGAGTCTTAATGTAGTGTTGGCTTAATTCTGGACAAAAACATTTGAGTCATAGGATAGTGTTCAAGTGTATCCATCCAAGCCTATGACGTGTGAGTTGAAGACGTAGCGGCCAAGAGTATAAAGTTTCATCATATGCCGAGTTTAATGTGCCTCGTTTCTACATCAACAACATTGTTCGAATGCTCCTAAGGTATGAATGCAATTTATATATATATAGGAGCTTGGACATTTATTGGGTGAATTTTATAATTTTTATAAAATAGTTTTAACGACTTTGTTTTACTTATAAAATATTTTTGAGAACTTTTCATAAAAAGTTTTGGACTTAAAATGAATATTTTTTTTGACACGTCGTTCGATGGCACTGGAATCTCGTTCGAACAAGATTACTATGACGTTCGAACGAACTGGCATCTCGTTCGAACGAGATTTCCAGGTCGTTCGAATGAGACTTCTAATGATATTCCTTTTTCACCTCTGGAACATCGTTCGTAAAGTCGTTCGAACGAGATTTGGCAGGAACAGGTATTTTGGCAGTTTTTGACGGTTTTCCCTCTTTTCCCACTTTTTTTCCCTACTATCTTTTGACAGATTTACTTAGTGGGGGAACCAACTCTTTTGAACCAACTTTTTCACATTCCTTCATCTCCTAAAGATAGTTTTAGAGAGTTTCAATTCCAAACGAAAAAGTTTAAGTGTGAGTGTTTGTCCTTTAAGAAATATCCTTAAACACTTTTGTTTACACCCAATTGTTTAAGTTTATCCAAGTTCCTTAATATATATACTTTGCTTGGAGTTTTGACACCGGTTTTATCTCTACCATTGGAAGAGTGTTTGGGTTTACTTTTATATCCCACAAAGAAGAAGTTCGTTTGCTTTGACATACCCACTTGGAGAAAGACTCCTTGTTCGGGTGGTGGTGACCGAGAAAAGTCTGATCGGTGTATTCTGAGATCGCGGTGGACCTCCGTGGTTATTCGCTAGGCGGAGGTGTGTACAAAAAGGAGCGTCGGGGCTTGGACGGAGTGAAGTCGAGTGTTGTAAGTCTTACTGTCTTGTACTTGTAAAATCGTACTTAGTGGATTTGAGGCTAGGGTCGTCCGATGTTTTTTCCCGTTGTGGGTTTTTCCTCGTACATCGTGGCGTAGTGGTTATTTGTTTATTTTATCTTTTGCAAAACTCACATTAGATGCATGCTTAGATAAAAAGATAAAATTGGTTTAAATCACTACACTTGTTTAATTTGGTGCTTAATAATATTTTGGGTAAAATTGATATTAATTTAATTCAAGTCATCGTCTAATTTGTTGAAATTGGTTTGGCCTAACTTGGTAATATTGAAAATATGGTTTAGGCAAATTCTAGGACTTGAGTTGAATTAATTTGGTTTAAGTGAAAATTTCGTGATGTCTAATTTAAAATTCACTTTGTGTTTTGTTTATTTTAATTTGATAGAAATTAAAATTTGTTGGTTGTGTATGTTATGTTGAGACATCCTTATTCCGCATCTTTAAAAGGAAATTGAAATTACTTTTGGTAAAATCTAAAATTTGTGGGTCTTCATTCCCAACAATATATATATAAAAAACTATTTTGAAATATGGATTAAAGTAAATATCTATAAATATACCAAAATTTTGTTCCATACAAAATTCCAAATATAAAAATAAAACATTAACTGACTATACTTCAAGTCATTATCACTTGTAAGTCTTATTGTTTGACATGTAAACCTAAACAATTAGGATTGTTTATTTGTTTATAATGTAGTGAGGATAGAGAGTCAATTTTGTCAAAGTTTCGAGTGTGATTTTCTTACTACTTAAGAAAATAATAAAAATACCACAATCAAATTAGTTCTTACTTTCTTGGATGGGTGATGTATTTCATAAGAGAGTAGAGTGGGTATAGAGCAAAAATATATTCTCTTGAAATAAAAATCAAAGGAATATAAAGAATTAAGTGATGAAATAAAAATGAGAAAGATTAATTGCTATGGAAACCACACTATAATCACATGCATTTCAAAATATGTGGCATGAATTCAACAAATATATTAATGGGTATATGATCAAGATACGTTGAAACTCCAACCACCATGAATATGTATTGCCTCCACAAACATCAAATCAAACACCTCATGTTTCCAAAAATTAAGATTCTCTTAAATAAATAGAATTGAAGGAAAAAATTAGAAGGGAAAAAATTAGTTAGAGAGGAAAAATGAAGCAAAATTAATGAAAACATGACATAATAACAAACCTAATATAAACAAAATCTCATATTTTAGTCTTTCAACATTTATAAAAATAAAGCATCAAATCATGCACTTGTTGTATTTACTATATCTTTTTAGTCATACAATTATAATCGGTACAAAACGTACATACATCAATAAGCAATGATCCTGAATTGTAATGTATCAAACATGAACATCAAAACAAAACATACATACATAAAAAAAGCATGTGTATCCATGAATAATCTACAACTTTCAAATATTTTGCGCATACTTAAAATAATTATCAAAGAGAATCAAATATTATGTATGTTTTAGTGTATGTTGCATAAGTTAATATCTAACAGTATCATTGTTGATACCAAAAATTACCCAGTTACGTGGACCAATCAGAAATAGACACGTGTCATCCACTATGGAAATAATCCTAGTCAGCAAGGCATAACCACTGACCAAAGCTTGGAATGTCGATCAATATATTAGAAGCCCGACCAACACCAGGAAGCCCAACCAATAGTAGGGAGGCCAACCAACAATATCAACAAAATGCCAATAACCAGAAACATTATGGACATTATGTACTGATGTAAATGCCTAATTTATAAAGGTGTTCCATCCTTTAACATTCCATCTCTTTGTCTTTCTAGTGAACTATAAATACGTTGTAATCCCTTCACCAAGGGCAAGTGATTGAAAGGCAAATACAAGACAATAACAAGCACAGTGGACGTAGCCTTTTCTCTATAAGCCGAACCACTGTAAAAACCTTTTGTCTCTTTCTTTTACTTACAAATATTATCTGTGATTAAATAATTAGACCTAGTTTAGTTTTTTACCTCAACAGATTGCCACCGTTTGTGAAAACGTATTACTAAATGTTTTCATTCTCGATCATTAATCCAAAAATGACTGACATTCCTGAATCCAGTGCTAGAAATGATGGCAACTTACCTATTCCATCTGCTCCTCCAAAAAATAATGATCTGAATGAAATCTTGGCTAGTCTGGCCAGAGGACAAGAGGCTATGAAGGATACTATCAGGTAATTGGCCCAAACACTGCATTCTGGATCTCCCACTTTGTCTATTCACATGAATAGGAATATGCCACCACCGCCTCCAAGAACTAGTAGGCACATCCAATCCAGGACTACCATGGATACATCCTACCATCCGGGAGCATGTTCTTCTCTTAGGACTCCAGAGCCTTATGATGAGGAATCCTTTACTTCTGAAAGATTAAGTGCTTTAGAAAGATCGAGCAGAGCATCTCCCTTTGATCGTTTGGGTCCCAGAGGAAATAAAAATATTCCTAGGGCATTATCGAGGAATACTCGACGACTAGTCGATTAACGTGAGGGCTCATCCCAATCCAGATTAGATACCCAACGATCAATCCATGCCAAGCAAACCTCACAAGAGGAGAGATCAACACAAATAATTAGTCATAAAAACCGAGATACTACTCATAAATCTGATTCTGGCAATAATTATTGGAAGGGCTCTATTCAACGATTGGAAGATAGGTTGGGAGAGATGGTAAAAACGAATAACCCTTTATAACGAAGCTTTGTGAAAGGGTCTCCTTTTATCCAAACTATTGTAGATTTTCCCACTCCTTCAAAGTTTAAAGCTCCCGTGGTTACTCCCAAGTATGATGGGAAAACATATCTTGTTCTTCATATAGAGGAGTATCAAGCAGTAACTGATATTTATGCTATCCCTGACGAGATGAGATGCATGGAATTCTCAGGAACAATCGTAGGTCATGCTCATATTTAGTACAATAGCCTTCCTCGGGGATAAATTTCTAGTTTCAACAAGCTTACCGAGCTGTTTATTGGCAACTTCTGCTTCAGAGCCAAGCCTGTAAAAAGAGTAGCTCACTTGCTAAGTGTGAGGCAGCGGGTAGGAGAAAGTACAAGGGAAAACATTACTCGCTTCAACAATAAAAATTTGGAGGTTATTAATTACGAAGAAAAAATAGCTATTACAACCCTCGTAGGTGGATTGCTTATCGAGAAGCTTTACTACACACTTGCCAAAGATCCTCCCAAGACTATGACTGAATTAATGTCTAAAGCAGCCAAGATAATGAACGCTGAGGAAGCCATGGCAGCGAAATAAGGTTCGAACATGAAGTCTGAGGGCAAAATTGAAAAGAAGGAGCAGAAGGATTCAAGTCAAAAGAAAATTGATGATAGGCTCACAACAATTACACTCCATTAACGATGGGAATTCACTATATTTTGGAGGAAATTACGCACAACAAGGAGGTATGTTGGCTCGAGAAGCTAAGAGCATCTGCTGGGAAGAGGGACATATATAAATACTATGAACTTTATAAGGACCATATGCATACTACAGATCGTTGTATTGCTGTATAAAATGAGATAGAAACCCTCATCCGATGAGGAAAATTGGACAAGTTTGATGATCGACACGATGACAGAGGAGCTCGGCATAGGTCAAAATCTCCATGCAAGCCCAGGGAAGAGAAGAGAAGAAATCCTGAAGATGATCCCGACTTTCCCAAAAAACCCAAGAAATTAAAGCGTGATGTATTTACACTTAGTTTTGGTACCTTTGATTGTCATATGATTACAGGAGGAGATGCTAGAGGTGGAGATCATACTGTTAAGAGAAAAGCTTACCTCAATGAGGTTTTAGCTTGTTCTTACATCCAGAGGATTAATCTAGCAGAAGAATATAGACTAAGGAAGGTGAATAAAAAAAGTTGGTAATTGGGTTCTCCAAAAATAACTTGTCAAGAATTCTCTACCCTCATGATGACCCTCTAGTGGTCAAATTTAGATACCAGGACACAATAGTTTCCAGAGTGTTGATTGACAACGGAAGCTCAACAGATATCATGTTTTATTCCTATTTTTAAAAACTGGATTTGAAGCCCAGTCAGCTAGATCCGTACCACGTGCATTTGATCATTTTTCTGGTGAAAAGGTTTATCCTTTGGGCACAATCAAGCTAGAGGTGTTGCTAGGCACCTGGCTAACAAGTCGGATCGAGAAAGTTCATTTATTTATAATGGAAAAGAACGTGCAGTCAGACTATAATGTCATCATGGGTATAGTCGGGTTGAAGAAGTTTAAAGTAGTTCACTCAACAGTCCACCAGTGTTTGAAGTTCTCGACCAACTTCGAAGTAGGTGTGGTGAAGGGTGATAAAAAAGTAGCCCGAGAATGTTATTACTCCTCTGTCGAGCAAGAGGATATTGAGGAAATAAAGATGAATACCACCACTTACCAAGTAGACACTACTGAGCCCAATAGCGAATCTGAGGTTGAAACCTTAGATCCAAGAGAGGAGACAAAGCTGGTGAAAGGCCAAATTATGGAATCAATGGAGAGTATCATCTTAGACGATAACAAGGCTGAGCGAACTACCCAAGTGGGATCAACACTAGACCTTGTTCTTAAACAGGAGCTAGTGACGTTCCTGAAATAGAGAAAGCACGTGTTTCCTTGGAGTCATGAGTACATGTCTGGGATTGATCCTAATTTCCTCTGCCATGAGCTCAACGTCAACAAGGACATCATGCTAGTAAAATAATGGCGCAGAGTGTTCAGCACCGAGAAGAACCAAGCTATCTTGGAGGAGGTTGAGAAGCTTTAAAAAGCCTCATTCATTGAAGATGTGAAATATCCATATTGGTTGACCAACATTGTTATGGTCAAAAAGAAAAATAATAAATGGAGAATATGTGTGGACCTCACAGATTTGAATAACGCCTGCCCAAAGGACACTTTCCTTTATTTAGGATTGATAAACTTGTTGATGCTACGTCAGGGCATGAACTATTGAAATTTATGGATGCATATTCTGGTTATAACTAGATTAAGATGAATCCAGAATATAAGGAAATCACTTTTTTCATTACTCCCCTAGGAACTTATTGCTATAATGTTATGCCATTTGGTTTGAAAAATGTAGGTGCTACTTACCAGAGGTTGGTGAACAAAGTCTTTAAAGAACAAATAGGCAAAAATATGGAGGTATATGTAGATGACAAGCTGGCAAAGAGCAAAAAAGCATCTGATCATATTGCTAACCTCAGATAAACCTTTGATCAGCTAGAGAAGAACCATATGAAGTTGAATCCGACCAAGTGCGTATTCGGTGGCCAAGAAGGCATGTTTCTTGAGAACATAGTGAATTAAAGGGAAATTGAGGCAAACCCAAACAAAATCAAGGCTTTGATTGAAATGCAGTCCCCGACCTGTAAAAAGGAGGTGCAAAGGCTCACTGAGTGAGTAGCAGCATTGAACAGATTTGTGTCCCGAGTTACAGATAGGTGTTTACCATTCTTTAAAGTGCTAAGGAAGACTTTTGAATAGAACTATGAATGCGAGAACAGTTTTTTAGAGTTGAAAAAGTATCTGGGATCACCCCCATTGCTCTCCCGACCAGTTTTGGGAGAAAAATTGTATTTATACTCAGTTGTATCTGAGGCAGCTGTAAGTTGTACTTTGATACGAGAAGATAATGGAGTTCATTAACCAATCTACTATACCAGCAAAGCCTTCTGAGGAGCAGAAATTAGATATCCAAAATTGGAAAAGTTATCTTTGGCATTGATCGAGGCATCCAGATGGATGAAACCTTACTTTCAAGTGCCTACCATTATGGTGTACACCGACATGCCTCTTCGGCAAGTTCTACATAAACCTGAGAAGTCTGGGAGATTAATGTATTGGATAGTAGAACTGGGGGAGTACGATATTATATATGAGCTAAGATCCTCTTTAAAGGGCCAAGATATGGCAGACTTTATTGCAGAATTCACTTATCCGGAGGTCACGGAGCAATAACGAACACGGGAAGAACAAACCCCAACTGGGGAAAACTCAACTGAAGTCTTCACCGACCAACATCCCGAGCAAACCCCGATAGGGGAGAGCTCAAAAAAAGTTGCTTCCGACTTATCGAAACAATCAAGTAAGGTGTAGGAGATGGCTAAAAGATATGAGGAGGCAAGGAACAAAGTATTCCATAAGGGGACAATGTCAGACCAAGGGTTTGACAATCACATCCTAATATGGAACTTATATGTATATGGATCATCATGTGCAGCAGGAAGTTGAGCAGATATTATACTTAGGGGTGTTCAAAAAAACCGCCCGACCCGAAAACCGAACCGAACCGGCCCGAACCGAACCGAAACCGCCGGTTTTTTTTAGCCCGGTTCGGCCTACGGTTTACGGATATAAAAAACCGACCATGTCGGTTCGGTTGTCGGTTTATACGTGGGAAAAACCGACTCAAACCGAACCGACCCGAACCAATATATATATTAAAAAAAAACTAAATAACTTATATTTTTATATCCAAAAACCATTACCCACCTTTAAAAACCGACCCAAACCGAAAACCGCCCTTAAAAAAACCGGCCCAAATATGAAACCGTCGAAAACCGACCCGAACCGAAACCGACGTGAACCGAAACCGACGGGTTTTTTCATAGTCGGTTCGGTTTCGGTCTGGCCTTTTCCAAAACCGAACCGATCGGTTCGGTTTGAACTATGGTCCAAAACCGACCCGAACCGACCCGTGAACACCCCTAATTATACTCAACACTCCTGATGGGATAGATATTGAGTATGCATTGGGATTCCAATTTCAGGCCTCATATAATGAAGCAGAATATGAATCTCTCTTTGTAGGACTGATTTTGGATCAATCATTAAATGTCGAGCAAGTTGTGGCACACAGTGATTCTCAATTGGTTGTTAATCAGATCTTAAGTTTGTATGGAGCAAAAGGTGAATTGATGATAAGGTACCTAGCCAAAGATATGAAAGGTATATCCAAATTGCCTGATGTTCGGATGATCAAAATTCCAAGATTGTAAAATTCTTGAGATGATACACTTGCTCGGCTATCTTCAGCAACTAGAATTGAGCTCAGGAGAACTATGCCCATCAAAATTTTGACCAATCAAAGTATTAATGAAGACTTGATGATTAGTTTCATTACAGTAGACATGGGACCATCCTGGATGGATCCCATTAGATCTTTTATTGAAGAGGTAATACTTCCAGTAGACTCAATTGAGGCTAAAAAACTAAAGTACAAAGCAACATGATACGTGTTAGACAAAGGAGTTTTGTACAGGAGAGGGTTAACAGTTACTCTACAACGCTGTGTTCACCCAATAGAGGTTAAATATCTAATAGAAGGAGTTCATATAGGATCTTGTAGAGCTCACGTGGAAGGATGATCATTACTACAACGAATGAATACTCAGGGGTATTACTGGCCAACTATGAGGGAAAATTGTACAACCTTTGCAAAGAAGTGTGACAAGTGCCAAAAGTTCTCTAATATTCGTAAAAATTCATATGCAGCTCTGACCCCCATTTCTTCACCTTGGCCATTTTCTATTTGGGGGAAAGATTTGGTTGGGCCATCACGACCACCCGAGGAAGATTTAAGTACTTGGTCATAACTGTTGATTATTTCACAAAATGGGTTAAAGTAGTACCATTAGTGTATATGCCCTACGAGAAGGTGTACTAGTTCATCTGGAAAAACATCATTTGTAGATATGGTTTGCCATATGCCTTTATTTCTGATCATGGTAACCAGTTCGACAATGAGGAGTTCGCTACATACTATGCCCAATCCAAGATTCAAAAGTTACACTCTGCTCCAGGTCATCCTCAAAGCAATGGAAAAACTGAGGTAACGACCATAACTTTACTTAATGGGTTGAAAAAATACTTGATGATGCTAAAGGGAATTGGATAAATGAATTACACTCAATTTTGTGGGAATACCGAACAACTCTAAGAGCTGCTATTGGATAAACACCATACATGCTGGCATTTGGGACGAAAGGAGTCATACCAGCTAAACTAGGTTTGCCAACTCATAGAGTGCTGAACTTTGATTCTCCTGTTAGTGATTTGATACGAAGACTAGACTTGGACATACTGGGAGAGGTGCGTGAAGATTCAGCCTTAAGGAATGCTACATATCAACAACAAGCAGCACGCTTTTATAATAAGAGGGTGAACCCGATCAACTTACAAGAGGGCCATATGTACATAAAAAAGTGATTCAGAATACCAACAAGCTTGAAGTCAATTGGCATGGGCCTTATCGTGTCTCAAAAGTTGTTTGACCAGGAACTTATCGAATTGAAACTTTGGAGGGGAAAGAATTCAAAACTCCCTAGAATGCCGAGCATCTTAGAAAATACTACCAATAATATAGGAAGCAATATCTTTTGTAATCAATTAGCTTTAGTATCAATAAAAAGTTTTTTCCATTTTTTTGGGGGAATATTAATGATATGCATCCTTAAATACTAGGTCGATAGGAATTCAATAATTGGTCGGACTTAGTCAGACAAGGCGATACTTGGTGATATGCATCCCCATATACTTGGTTGATAGGAATTCAGTAATTGGCCGGACTTAGTCAGACAAAGCAATACGTGATCGGTAAAACACCAATCCAATTGAAAATATGATTCTCCTTAGTACTTGGTCAAGAAACATCAGGGATAAAACTCTGTATAAAAATCAACAAGTTTTATCCAAACTGAGCAAAATGGAGGAAGAACGTTGTGAAGATTACTAAATAGGAATGTAGAGACATATTCCACATACACTTGGTCACCACTGGTAACTAATGCCAAACCTAAAAATTTAGGTGCATTAGTAGAACCTATGGCAATACCACGGGTAACTAGTACTAAACTTAGATTTAAATCTAGGTGTACTAATAGAACCTATGGCCACATCAATGGTAATTGGTATTAAACTTAGACATCTAAGTATATCAGTAGAACCCATGATAATCTCATTGGTAACTAATATTAAATTTATGCAAATGCCTAAGTTTATCAGTAGAACTAATGGAACAACAAAGTCATTCAAGCATATAGAAATTAACAAGATAAGTTAATCAAATGCTTTTCATTTATAAAAATGATGATTACATGCAAATATTATTTACAAATGTAATACAGGAATAAATTATCCTACGGGCGCTTTCCTTCATCTTTAGAGGAGCTCGCTGCTTGTTCCATGCCTGTTGGAGGATCATCCAATATGTATGGGGAATTAATGAAGTTTAAATCTTGAAGCATTCTCCTATTGCTGCTGCTAAGAGCATCTAATGGATGAGGAGGCCGAAATATCTCTAGCTCGTTGTGTAGGCCATAATCCCCTAAGTATTTAGATATCAAGCACTGCAGAATCGTATTAACAGGGATCCAATTGACATCCAGTTTAAAAGGAGGGTCTTGACAGTCTAAAAGCCCCGAATCAGCCCAATACCATAGTCTACTGTCTTGGTCAACCTTCATAACAGTCAGGTAATTGGTCCAGCCTCACTTGTAACCTTCACATTGATCCTGACTAAATCGGTCATTAAAATGACTAAAAGCTTCATTTTATCCTTCCATCCAGATCTCCCTGGGCTATTTGCGAAATTGGAAAATTAATCTCTCAACTTGATATTGCAGTTTCTTCAATACTCCCTCCTTAGCCTACGGTTGAGAGGACTAGGTTGAAAGTTGCTCGCCCTGGGTTTGGATCTTTTGAGACATCTCAGTAATGGCTAAATTCTTCAACTTTATTTGTGCAGCCTGATTTGCAAGCGTCTGTTGAGTCCTGCCCTCATCAGTCGTAGCTCGGCCAGATCTAGCTCTTGATCGGGAGGAGGAAACATGTTTAGATTTTTTCAAAGCCTTTAGTTCCTCCCTCAGACTATCATTTTCAGTTTCCAAATATGAAACTCCTTCATCAGCAGCAACAGTTGTATAAGTAACCTTCAAAGAATTTAGTTGATCCCTTAAACTGTTGTTTTCTTCCTTTAGTAGCTTGGCAATTGCTCTAGCCTCATCAACTTCACACTTAAGTAAGTATTCTTTCTTCCGAAAGACAAAAAGATGCTTCTCCAACTTCTCCTCAAATCCCCGAGCTCCACTCTAAGACTTATATTTGTCCTCATAGTCAGCATGAAATAAAGCCTTGGACTCATTATGCTCCTCTTGAAGTTCTTCAATTATTTCAAAATAAGCCACGTTATTAGCCACAACCCGATCAAGAAGAAACTTGAGGTAGATATATGCATCCTTGGCTTGATCAGTAGCATCTACACCTAGCAAGTCTGACAACTCTTCATCAATTAAACTCACGTGGACAGCTTTGAACAAACTGTTGCAGCGCTTTAGTAGATCAAAATCATTGGAAGAAATCTATTCCATCTTAGCCATGAACTAGAAAAATAAAGAGATATTCAATCAACAAGAAGAAAAGGAATACCTGACAACAATCAAGAAAGAATGAACAATCAAGAAATGACAAAAAAGAAAAAAATCCTTTTATTGATATGAAGGAAAATTACTGTAATACCCCATATTTTTATGGCTTTTAAAATTGGGGATTTATTAAATTTAATTTAATATTAATCCAAAAATTTATTTTTTTAATATTTAGTAGCGTGATGTGAGTTAGTAATTATTGGAAATTTGTTGAATATTACTGGATGAGTAAAGTAATATATGAGATTGATTTTATTAAAATTGTCACGAGTGAATAAAATGGTAATTATCGAAATTTAATTTGGGACGCGCCTGTATCGTGTCAGGAATAAATTATTATTATTAAAGTGAATAAATTATAAGTCATATGTATGGTCGTTTTGAGTGCACCAAAGTGTCCGAAAGGGTAGAGATAGTCAGAAAAGTGTACCCGGGAGTTTAGTTTGGGTCTCGAGGCATTTTTAGGCCTAATTGACATCTCGAGAGGGTATTTTAGACATTTTGTATTTTTGGGTAATTAAACCCACGAATTTTCTTAGTATATATTAGCCATTTGGAGTTTTCTCTTAGGGTTAACAAACACAAAACCTAAGCCCAACCATTAGAGAAGAAGGTGCGAAGATTAGAGAAGAAGGTGAAGAGATTAGAGAAGAAGGTGAAGAGTTTCCAAGCAATCCAAGGGCTAGAACTCATCCGATTGCATCGCCACCACCACCAAAACGTAGATCGCACGACGAGGAACGCAACCATAAATTTTTCATCAACAAATAATACCTTTGAATCCCAGGCAAGAATCTATCTTGTTGATTTCTATGTTAATATACCTTCCATGTTAGTCTAGGAATGAAAATCAAATGTTTTAATTGAAGAATTATATGTTTTGGAAGAGAATTTATATGTGTTATAGGGAGAATCCATATAGTCTGAAACCGTGATCATATTTAGAGGATTACCCACGGATTTATTATGTTATTTGGGAAGAAAATCTAGATTAAAATAGAGGTTTGTGATTATTCAGGCAAAATTTGGTTTTATAAATAAATCTGAGATTAAACCCCTTTTTGATTGATTCGTTTAGGATCTATTGATGTTGTTATGTTAAAACTTGTTTATATATATTGCTTATACATTTGGATAACTTTGATGGGAGTTTAGTATGAAATTATAGAGGTTTGGATGGGTTAGAATGAGTGAACCCGTAGGTTGATATTTGCAGTAAACTGGGCAAGAACTCCTTGATCGATCGATCGATCAAGAGCATCGATCGATCGATGATCGATCGATCGACCCCATTCCTCAATCGATCAATCCCTCCTGGAAAACTGTATGTTTTTCCCTTTTTGTTTAATTCGGATAAAATACGTGGGAACGCTTGAATATCTTTTAAATAGTATAATGGATTATGAAGAGGACCAGTAGGGTCTAAGTAGACTCCGTTGAGTGAAATCAATATGAGATGAAATTATGGGTTAATGGGGAGTTATTTATACATTGGAAATTATGCGTACGTTTACCAAAAGATTGAGAGTCGTGAAAGATTTAGACCAGAAGGCAAGTGAGGGTATACCTACTGAAATTATACTTAGTGAGAGAGAATACTTCGAGAGATGAGAAGTAAGTATGAAATAAATTATAAATGAGAATAAAAGAGATAAATTCGTTATGCGAGATAATTGAGTAGTTTGTGCTAAGAACAAATAATTATAATTATGGGTCGTGGGCGAACCTAATTTGGAGATTATGAATATTTATAGATATGACTGTGTGACTGTGCATATATTATGTATCTGTATAAAAATCATAATCGGGCTACTTTCTATCACAAAGGTTTCTGCACTGGGATGGTCTTATCTCGATTGGACCTTTATGGGGGATATTGACTCGTACCCTAGAAGATAGTATTCTTTGGTACAGGCTATCTGCGAATGATAATCAGACGGTCCTAAGAGACGTAAGGGGTATGTGCTGACCTCTTAGTGACTTGGACTATGTTTTGCCTCCATTTGTATGTGTATTGTGTTAATACAGTTCGAGAGCGATTCCGAACTAGTATTTCCCTTAGTATGAGTGATACGAGGACTTGATAGCAGAGTATGCCAGCATCATAGATTTATGTGGGGTGCCGATAGTATATATATATATATATATATATATATATTCTTATATATGAAAACTTTCTACTGAGTGTATAAGTAGTTAAGAAATGAATAAATTCTCCAGCTTTATAACAAGTGTTTGTGAATTTTGTAACGGTAACTTAATGGTTCTAAGTAACGTAAGAAAATGGAAGAGATAAATTTTCTAAAACTAAATATTATGGCCTTAGTATTTCTCGAGATAAACTTCATGGGAATAAGTTAGATAGACTTATGAGATCAGTAGAACGGTAGGCGTGCACATTAAATGAGAGGTGAGTATTATCAAGAGAGTGTCACATACTAACATGGTTATTATATTAGCCGGTAAGCATTTTAAGTACTTGCTAAAATATTTTTAAAACTGTTTTGAACTCGGGCTCTGACCCGTTTTCTGTCATTTCTTTCTCTCTTGTATATATATGTATGTATTACAGGTGCCCAGCCACAGGGGCGTCTTGCATAGGTTCGTTGGATTGGGCGTGCTGTAGCTTATGTGGAAGTTGCAGGCCTTTGCTTTAGACGACCTCTTCATTGATTCAGTTCTTACTTTAGTTCTTTATAGTTAGGGCATGTGTCCCCCGATTTCCTATTCCATTTGGATTGGTCAGAGATTTATGTTCATTTATGTTTCCAGTATTTAGTACTCCTTGGGAGTTAATTATCGTCAGGATGATTTCATTTATGGTTCTTAAACTTGGTTTGGTTTATCTAGATGGTTTAATTCTTGTGTGTTAATTGCCATCTTTAGTATGTATGTGATTCTTTAACCGTTGAGTATTAAAAAGGTTTTCATATTGGTATTTAATAAAGGAAAAATGAGACTTTAAATTGTTTTGACACTTAGCTTAATTATTTAGGGTGTTTAAATTAGAAAATATTATTTTACGACAGTGATGGTGAGAATGAACCAACCGTTTACCTTGATGCTAATTTAATAAAGGACAAATCACCCGGTATTTAATTAGGCGAGGTGTTATAGGTGGTATCAGAGCATCAGGTTCTGGTGTCTTTTAGAATTTGTGCGGCATATTTTGCTTCCAGCGTAGCTTTCTTTGATATAGAGCCCTATGTTTAGGATTGTTGATTTCTTTAGTGAGATTTCGTTCTCCTGCTATCACGAATATATTAGTAAACCTTATTTGTGTTCGGACGTGATCGAGCAGGAAGTATGGCAGATGAGGGTCGTTGGGCGAATAGTGGGAAGCATGGCTTAGTGAGGTCATCAAGTATATTCGAGGATGATGACCGTTGTCGAGGCACCCCTATTATCGCACGAGAGGCCAGGACTGTAAAGACGGCTAGGACATAGCCTATTCTTTCCAAGTGCAGCTGTAGTCAAACGTGAGGTTAAAATTAGACTCACCCAACGTAGAATGCTTGGGAGAGGATCAAATGGCAAATTGAGGAGATTCATCAGCGAAATTTCTATAAATGCGAGAATTATGTGTGTTACCCAACGTAGGTAATACATTTAAAGGCTTGGGCATATGGAGGAGGATGGTTAACTGGAAGTGAAAAATTCGGAGTAAAATTTTTCTTGGCTCGTCGGAGCAAAGTTATAATTGTGGGAGTCAACCACCACATTTAATAGTGAAATGTTGCGTAAATGGAAGGACCTTAAGTACAGTTTAACCGCATGTTCCTTCATCAGTTGTTCAGAATAAGCTGTGAACGTTGTGCTGAGCCCATCACGGAAGGGACGGACAGGGGTCCATTTGTAAATGAATTGAAACTTTTATTAACTCTTGTATCAGAGGAAGTGGATACCAACAGTAGAGAAGATTTCAAATGGGATATCCACTCGTGAGGAAAGTTGACAACACTTAACGAGAATTTTGTTGGACAGTCGATCCATATGGTGACAATATCACGTATTGTCCGTAGAGATGTTAACGCTCTTATGTGAAGGGAGCGAAAGTAATCGAAAGATTTATTGGAGAGTGAGACTAGATGAAACGCAGTTAGCAATGCGCCGCAAGGGGGAGACCCATCAAGGGGCTCATTTAAATGATTCGTATAGTTGAATTCTTACCAAGCGATGGTGAATTCAGTAAGGGTTATGAAACCAAGTAGCAGGTTCCTTAGGGCCAACAAAGCTAAGGGAACGATGGGGGTAGCCATCAGGATCGAGACTATTTAAATCCGAGAGAAGGACAACCCCGATAGGGTCAGTATGATTGGAGATAAGTGGGATATGAGTTGAGGTATTTTGTGGAGAGTAAAACCACACGAGTTAAAATTTTCTGAAGCGAGAATAAGGACAAGGATATGGTTCTTGCAGGGGAAATGGTTAAAACGATAGTGGGCAGTGATTGCAATGCTATCGGGGTTACTGCCCAAGTGCAGCAAGTTTTGTTATGGCAATACCTCACCTGCGAGAGGGTCGGGCTCGCACTCATATTATATATTATAGAGACTTCGAAGGGAATAATGGTACCGAAATGTTTAATCCCAGGGTGTTTAGGGACTTTGTTATTATGATTTGGTGTGTATTGGGATTACCGTTGGGCGGAAAGATTTCACTCATTATTATATGTAA
The DNA here is from genome assembly GCA_949130495.1 of Sambucus nigra. Lineage (NCBI taxonomy): Eukaryota > Viridiplantae > Streptophyta > Magnoliopsida > Dipsacales > Adoxaceae > Sambucus > Sambucus nigra. The sequence goes on from OX422209.1 coordinate 635,478,405, forward strand.
ACGCTCAGGACTTAGTGTTAGGAGGAGCGCATTGTAATATTTATCCTTTGGGAATGTGAAAGTTAATACTTATATACATATGTTTGGGAATGGGATTTTAAGAGTCTCGATTATATACATACGAGGTTTATGGAATGTGATTACTACCAATACTGAGTAATAGTGCAATTAGTAAAAGTTCTTTGTTTTCGTTAAATTGCGAATGGAGATGTATATTTTCTATCAAAAGACAGAATAGAGGGGTACAAGTTATGGACAGTGGACCCAACGAATTTCGATAACCGACTATGATAGGTAGTAGTGTATCGAGGTCCTTGTTTGGATTTCTCTTTGCGAGATATCCCACACATGAAACTTAGTGTAAAGTTGGAAGTAGAGATATGTTTGGTCATTAGTCCATGAGTCTAGTACCTAGATTGTCATAAGAGCCGATAATATTGATTGTAAGTTAAAGTTAAGTGACGATTTAAGGTCAGTGGAGCCAGTTGTGTGGTAAGGAAACATTGGAAGTTTTGTTTTATTACCCAATTGAAGGGGTGGAATGATGATAAAGAGAGTTTTATGATTAGATAAATACGAGTATTTGTTATGTAGTGAGGTGCGGTCTCCCAATAATATTGAGACAATGGGGGCCAACGATGTGTAGGCTCATCTTATGCGAATAGCACGGATTGGATCACAATATAAAGTGTCGTTATTAAAGTGTGACTCTATAACTGATTGTATTAAAAGTGATAAATAACCTTATTGTGAGGCGTGGAGGACTATAGGAATTTGCCTTACCCGAAAGTCCGTTTTGAGTATTGTTAAAGTATCCAGATAGGCATACCTTATTTTCTGAATTTCGGGACGAAATTTCATTATTAGGGGGAAGTATGTAATACCTCATATTTCTGTAGCTTTTAAAATTGGGGATTTTCATAAATTTAATTTAATATTAATCCGAAAATTTATTTTTTTAATATTTACTAGCGTGATGTGAGTTAGTAATTAATGAAAATTTGTTGAATATTACTGGATGAGTAAAGTAATAAATGAGATTGATTTTATTAAAATTATCACGAGTGAATAAAATGACAATTATGAAAATTTAATTCGGGACGCGCCTGTGTCGTGTCAGGACTAAATTATTATTATTAAAGTGAATAAACTATAAGTCATACGTATGGTCGTTTTGAGTGCGCCAAAGTGTCCGGAAGGGTCGAGATAGTCAGAAAAGTGTACCCGGGGGTTTAGTTTGGGTCTCGGAGAGTTTTTAGGCCTAACTGACATCCCGGGAGGGTATTTTAGACATTTTGTATTTTTAGGTAATAAAACCAACGAATTTTCTTAGTATATATTAGCCATTTGGAGTTGTCTCTTAGGGTTACCAAACAAAAAAACTAAGCCCAGCCATTAGAGAAGAAAGTGAAGAGATTAGAGAAGAAGGTGAAGAGTTTCCAAGCAATCCAATGCCTAGAACTCACCCGATTGCATCGCCGCCACCACCACAACGTAGATCGCACGATGAGAACGCAACCATAAATTTTTCATCAACAAATGATACCTTTGAATCCCAGGAAAGTATCTATCTTGCTGATTTCCTAGTTAATATACCTTCCATGTTAGTCTAGGAATGAAAATCATATGTTTTAATTGAAGAATTATATGTTTTGGAAGAGAATTTATATGTGTTGTAGGGAGAATCCATATAGTCTGAAATCGTGATCATATGTAGAGGATTACCCACGGATTTATTATGTTATTTGGGAAGAAAATTTAGATTAAAATAGAGGTTTGCGATTATTCATGTAAAATTTGGTTTTATAAATAAATCTGAGATTAAACCCCTTTTGATTGATTCGTTTAGGATTTATTGATGTTGTTACGTTAAAACTTGTTTATACATTTGGATAACTTTGATGTGAGTTTAGGATGAAATTATAGAGGTTTGGAGGGGTTAGAATGAGTGAACCCGTAGGTTGATATTTGCAGTAAACTGGGCAAGAACTCCTTGATCGATCGATCGACCAAGAGCATCGATCGATAGGTGATCGATCGATCGACCCCATTCCTCGATCGCTCGATCCCTCCTGAAAAACTGTATGTTTTTCCCTTTTTGTTTAATTTGGATAAAATACGTGGGAACGCTTGAATATCTTTTAAATAGTATAATGGATTATGAAGAGGACCAATAGGGTCTAAGTAGACTCCGTTGAGTGAAATCAATATAAGATGAAATTATGAGTTAACGGGGAGTTATTCATACATTAGAAATTATGCGTATGTTTACGAAAAGATTGAGACTCGCGAAAGATTTAGACCAGAAGGTAAGTGAGGGTATACCTACTGAAATTATACTTAGTGAGAGAGAATACTTCAAGAGATGAGAAGTAAGTATGAAATAAATTATAAATGAGAATAAAATAGACAAATCCGTTATGCGAGATAGTTGAGTAATTTGTGCTAAGAACGGATAATTATAATTATGGGTCGTGGGCGAACCTAATTTGGAGATTGTGAATATTTATAGATATGATTGCGTGACTATGCATATATTATGTATCTGTGTAAAAATCATACACAGGCTACTTCATATCACGGAGGTTTCCGCGCCGGAATGATCTTATCTCGATTGGACCTTTATGGGGGATATTGACTCGTACCCTAGAAGACAGTATTCCTTGGTATAGGCTATCTGAGAATGATAATCAGACGGTCCTAAGAGACGTGAGGGGTATGTGTTGACCTCTTAGTGACTTGGACTATGTTTTGCCTCCATTTGTATGTGTATTGTGTTAATACAGTTCGAGAGCGATTTCGAACTAGTATTTCCCTTAGTATGAGTGATACGAGGACTTGATAGCAGAGTATGCCAGCATCATAGATTTATGTGGGGTGCCGATAGTATATATATATATATATTCTTATATATGAAAACTTTCTACTGAGTGTATAAGTAGTTAAGAAATGAATAAATTCTCCAGCTTTATAACAAGTGTTTGTGAATTTTGTAACGGTAACTTAATGGTTCTAAGTAACGTAAGAAAATGGAAGAGATAAATTTTCTAAAACTAAATATTATGGCCTTAGTATTTCTCGAGATAAACTTCATGGGAATAAGTTAGATAGACTTATGAGATCAGTAGAACGGTAGGCGTGCACATTAAATGAGAGGTGAGTATTATCAAGAGAGTGTCACATACTAACATGGTTATTATATTAGACGGTAAGCATTTTAAGTACTTGCTAAAATATTTTTAAAACTGTTTTGAACTCGGGCTCTGACCCGTTTTCTGTCATTTCTTTCTCTCTTGTATATATATGTATGTATTACAGGTGCCCAGCCACAGGGGCGTCTTGCATAGGTTCGTTGGATTGGGCGTGCTGTAGCTTATGTGGAAGTTGCAGGCCTTTGCTTTAGACGACCTCTTCATTGATTCAGTTCTTACTTTAGTTCTTTATAGTTAGGGCATGTGTCCCCCGATTTCCTATTCCATTTGGATTGGTCAGAGATTTATGTTCATTTATATTTCCAGTATTTAGTACTCCTTGGGAGTTAACTATCGTCAGGATGATTTCATTTATGGTTCTTAAATTTGGTTTGGTTTATCTAGATGGTTTAATTCTTGTGTGTTAATTGCCATCTTTAGTATGTATGTGATTCTTTAATCGTTGAGTATTAAAAAGGTTTTCATATTGGTATTTAATAAAGGAAAAATGATACTTTAAATTGTTTTGACACTTAGCTTAATTATTTAGGGTGTTTAAATTGGAAAATATTATTTTACGACAGTGATGCTGAGAACGAACCAACCATTCACCTTGATGTTTATTTAATAAATGACTGATCACCCGGTATTTAATTAGGCGGGCTGTTATAATTACAAGTACAGCAAAAAAGAAAGAAAGAAAGGAAAAAAATACAGAGGCCAACTGCCGAGCAAATCTACGCATTCTCTCTGTCAGCTTCAACTTCATCTTGGTTGGTAGAAGGGATGGCCGGAGTGACTTGCTCGGTGGAAGGGATAGATGATTCAACTACATTTTTAGGTTGATCGACTGAAGACTCAACTACCAGAGACGACTCCCTAGAACCAACATCATCTTCAACTTCATCATCCATGTTGGGGGGGAGAATTAGGCGCATGCTTTTGGAAGAGTTAAGAGTCTTCTGCTATGTCGACATGCTTTAGTGAAACCGACCAACCATCCTTGACATATTTTTTCTTTGCATACTCAATCTGAGTAGAGGCAACAGTTATAGACTTATCCCATCCTTTATTAAATGAATTTTCTCTGGCCTTCTCGGTAGTTAGGCTCTTTGTCAACTCAGCCACCTACTTCTGAGGTTTAGCAGCCTCATCCCTAGCCTTCTGCCGAGCATTTTCAGTAGTTTTTATTTTGTTCTCCCAAATCCTTTTTTTAGTTTCCAATGCTTGTTGGGATTCAAGCAAAGTCTTCTTGAGACCACCAAAAGCCTCCTCAACATCAGTTGAAGAAGAACGAAAATCATCGTCCTTCTCCAACATCTAGTTGAAATCAACCAGGAACTGTAAAAAAGAAAGGAACAATCAGTATAGGAAGTCTAAGACAAAGTAAAAAGTACGAAAGAAGATAAATTACAAAGGAATAATTCTCACCATAGCAAGGATTTAAGCAGCCCTTTCAGTAATTTTAAGTCGGGGCATAAAAGAAGCAACACCTCTGAGGTCTGAAAGAGTACCAGATTTAATCAATTTCCTCGCCAAGCCAGGACCTATGGCTAAAGAGGAGCCAATAGTAGATGGAGTAACACTCCTTCAACCTGCTTAGAAGCAGGGCCTCTCCTCAATCCTTTTAATTCATGTCTTAGGGGCTTCTTCCCAACATCATTCTTCTTTTTGGCCCCACCATCCATAGGCTTATGGGTGCCAGCAGCTGCATCATCTCCAAGAAGGTTGGGAAACTTTCTTTTGACCATAACTGCAAAAAGAGGAAAGTCTGACTCAAGAGAAGAAGAAGGGACAACAACGTCTTGGTCCACATCAATCATAATGGTGGGAGAAAAAGTAGAAGGTTGGGCAATAAAGGAGGTGACAAAACTCCTGTATTTCAGCAAGTATGATGCCGACCTAGAATGTTCTTCACTAATTTTTTGATGAAGGCCCTAGAGAAACTTGAGCTCGTCAAGCTTAATGTCACCCTCCTTGGGACACTTCCTCTTCCTATCAACTGTAAGTCAACAAACAACCAATGACTAATTAACATTTCAACAGAAAATTTGTTAATAAAGTCACATAATTAAAACAACCTATCCCATGACCCTCCTGAGGGCACTTTGGCCCATTGTACACTTCACCCCCATTCGGGGAACATATTGTCAATTTTTTGCAATCACTCTATGGTCGAAGTAGTCCCTATTAGAGTTAAGAAGGTTAACAACTAAAGCTCTATTTATAGCCCTAGTTTTTAAATAGTAAGTACTGTCACTGGTGACCCACTTATGACAAAATATGATTTTATGAATGCATATGTGGGTCCCTTAGAGTTGATTAAGCCTATGAACACCATTGATAACCCTCCAAGTATTGGGGGCTACTCTAGCAGGTACAATGTAAAAGTATTGACAAAATTCCAGACAAAAATAATTTGGGGGAAAAGTAAATCTGCACTCAGCAATGAATAACGAAGGGATCCAGTGACCTCAGACGACGAAAAATGTCTACAGGGGGATTGGGGAACTCTAAGTCTACCCAGTCTGGTATGTTCCATTCCTTTCAAAACTCATCTAGAGAGACAACAACGTAAACCATGATTCAATATGAAGAAAAGAAGAAAGAGAAATAATTCTTACAAAGACTTAAAGATTCAGCAAGAACTAAAAGACAGGAAGAACGATCGCACGAAAGCTCAAGAAAGTGTAGTAAAAACTAAGAGGGTTTGAGGTCAAAGATGATCAGGATTTTATTGCCTTTTATATATTGCCTTGAAAATCGAAGAAAGTAATGATTAAAGTGAAACGACGATTGAAATTTTCGCGGCTAAGCAGAAAATGACGTATTTCCCCCAAAACGATTCATTATAATTCTGGATATTTACAAAAATGCCATCAACAGTACACGCTATTGTGACACCCCACATATTAAAATAACGGGTGGCCAGCCCTCTACTATAACAAACACGAATCTCAAATGGATCATTCTTAGCATCAAGTGTCGTATAACCAAAATTTATAAAAGATATAAACAGACAACCACCCAATAATTAATAAATGGGTGCCAAAAATTTTAACAATAATAACACAAACCAAATAGCAGCTATATAGAATGATCACGGCACAATTTCACCCACAAGATATATATATACACATGCCATCATACCAAAAACTTGCAAGTAACATTACAACTAACCGAATAAGCTGTCGGTTAACATACCACTACAATATCAGTTCTGCAACAAACTAGAATTATACAAGAGTTCAAGTTTGGGAAACATTAGCCCGAATAATGACTGAAGCATCTAAACTAGATACCAAAAATAGGATGCGTCTACTTCAAAATCCCGCAATGGTCCACCTACGCTGTGGCTCCCAAAAGAACCTTGGAATGATACTTAATATGGGCGTCCGGGTGGGGGAATACTTGAATATATACACAAGGATAGAAAATAAAAACAAAGAGATAAAAGCGGGTCAGAGCCCGGGTGTGAAATTATTTTAGCAAGTGAAATAAAGTGCATAATAATAATGAATATTAAACTCCATAATTAAAGTAGTTCCGCACTCTCTTGCGATTCTGGCTCACCCCTCAACTATAATGCGCACCTAAACATTGACCTAGAAATCCTAGTTAAACTACCCGACCTATCTTGGATAATTTAACTCTTCAAACCTACCTTAACCCATGGCTCGTATATGAATCATACAATAACACAATTGCATAAGATTGGTATTTAACTCCCTAATAGTTCCAAAGTTCATTTCGATTAACCTTAACTATTTAATAACGTAAGGATTCACGGATCATTCTGAATTAGTCTATGTATAATAATTTACTCGTTTATTATACATGAAATAATACAACATAACAAGCATACATACAAATCAAACATTTTAAGTAACTACTCATCCCGCAGTCATTAGCTTACAAGATGAGGTCTCTACGTGCTACCATCTTCCAGGATTTACTCGCTTTATCCCAGGTTACCAACGGTCGGACTGTCACACTGACTTGGTATTAACCTAATTGCAAGCGTATGGGAAGCGACCATAGTTCCTAACGAGAGCAAGACGAATCATACCCAATACATCTTACTCCTACCTCACGTACGGTAAAATACTGGACGATATGACCTGGGGACTATACTCTCCTTCTCCTCAAGCCAGAAGATACACCCACATCGCGCAACTTCCCATGATAGCACTAGAGGGGGTATGAGGAACAAAATACCATACACACGAGATATATAAATACATATACATACCATCTCATATCCGTATGCACATAAAACAAACCCGACTCCCCGTGTATCTCACTTATTACACTAGTCGGTCAAATACTCAACTTCACATCCAATTTCAATTTATTAATTTAATGACCCGATTTATTAAAGGTATAATCACAAATGATTTTATACGGATATTTAACTTCACTCACCTAGTTCGTATCTATCATCTAAATAGATTCCCTTCCCTAGGAAAGATAACACATAGAATCGGAGTACTAATTCCTCAAACATACTCCTATAATTATCCCGGATGTCTCCCAACTATCTGATAATGTCCAGAATCCCAAGTTATATCACCAACATTGTTATCACACCAATTTAGAAGGTTTATAATCCTTAAACCCAAGTGAAAAGGTGTAGGAAAATTTCATAAAAATAACAGAGCACCGAATTGATTCGTTACTAGTCGAATCGATTCTCCCTTTACAGTGAATCGATTTGCCAGTAATCGAATCGATTCGGGTGAAAGGACCTGATATATCTGCATTGATTCGAATCTATTCGCCACTGTAATGAATTGATTCGCCCACAAGACCTGACACTACTGGTTAGTAGCGAATCGATTTGGCAAGGGCCGAATCGATACGCCCCTGCTACGACAGCTAATTGTTTCCATTTAATGGATCCTACGAATTTTAGACCCAAAATTAATTTTCAACCTCAAATTTCTCAACAATGAACCATCCCAAAAATCAACCCTAACCTTCTCATACAACACCCTATTAATTTATACCCATAAATCACATAACCAACAACAATTTAAGGTTTAAAATACACCAAAACCCAATTTAAACCCTAAGTTCCCAAAATCAATAAACCCACTAATTTAACCATGAAATGAACACACACATGCATTATTTAGCAAGATTAAATCACTTGCCTTGAGTTGTAGTGCTGGATCCTCGTTGAACTTGCAAATTTGAGCCAAAAATTCCCAATTTTCTCACTTTCTCCTCTTTCTCTTCTTCTTTCTCTTTTGTCTCTTAAGTCTCTCTCTCTCTCTCTCTCTCTGATGAGATTGGCTTATTTTATAAGCCTAATAAACCCAAACTCACCATAAGTGTTAATACACAACAAATGACTCGTATACCCTTAACCGAGTCCCAAATAACTACAAAGACTCCCGGAACTCAAAAATAACCCGGGCACTCAATTTGACTATCTTGACCCATCCTGGATCAATCGTGCACTCTAAATTTTCTTTCGAGACTCTAGATAAAATAAATTTATTTAACCATAAAAATTTAAATTCCTATGTCCTCGAATACACGGGTATTACAATCTCCCCTCCTTATAAAGAATTTCATCCCCGAAATTCGGATAAGCCCATAAATTCAAATCTTCAATTTACCTCCACGATCACTATTCCGATATCTACCACTTCCAAATATGGATTCATTAAAAAAATATCCCAACCAGGGTGCCCATACACCCTATGCCCGTTCTCAATTACACAATCAATATCTGACCCCACTAACTTTAAATAGTAATATAATTTCCAACAATTTAATTCTTTCAATCATACTAAGAACGGTAATTTAAAAGGTTTTAGGGTTTATCCTATCTCAACTCCCGACATTTGTTACTTTCATGCGTGGGAGGTCTCGCAAAGCGAAATCCAAACAAGGAACCCTCCCAATACACTACTGTGCAGCTCTATTGGGGATTGAGATCGGTCAGACCAGGACTTAAAATATATATAAAGACTTTTAAATCAATTTATATGGCCACGCAGGCCTAAATATAAATGTGACCTCCGACCCACGCAAATCAAATAATTTATGCCCAAAACACCAAGTATCAATCAATATAACCTCTCACTAACACTGAGTTCCTCAACACGTAGACAACCATGAGCTAAAACATCTAAGCTCACAATAAACCCGCAAAACCCGTAATTAAATCGGTAAAATAATCCATTACATCGCATCAAAATATAGCCACGAGATAACCCCTTTATAATAACTGGGGGTATGGCAAATACATGCATCTTGCCTAACCATAAAACGATAACCTTACTTCAGTAAAACACTACATTAACCAATTCCCGTTAAGTCGATACCTCATGCAACCTCACTATCACATTAGGCCTGTCAACGGGTCGGGGACGGGTCGGGTTTAGGGAGATCCAGATCCGTGTAATTGGGTCTTCATCGGAGTCGGATTCGGGTCCGAGTCTTCATCGGCTCTACAATATTGGATCCAGACCCGGATCCGTTCGGGTCTTCGGGTCTCGGGTTCGGGTCCGGGTTTGGCCAAATATATACATTTATTTTATATTTATTTTATTTTATCCCCCTTCTTTATTTTTTTAATCCTAAATTAAAATATTTTGTAATGTATTATAGCATATTATTAGTATAAATAAAACATATATTTATTATATTTATTATATACATAAATATATATTTTTATATATAATACTTACATGTTATATTGATAAGATATATTTATAAATATATATAAATTTGATAAGATATATTTATAAATATATATAAATTTACAGTGTGTATATACATATATATATATATATATATATATATATATATATATATATATATATATTTATTTATTTATTTATTTAAAAAATAATAATGTATAATTCGGGTCGGGTCTTCGGGTCCGGATCTTGTATAAGATCCAGACCCTACCCGTTTAATAAACGGGTCTTCGGGTATTCGGGTCTTCGGGTCTCGGATCCAAAAAAATATACTCAGACCCTATTATACGGATCGGGTCCGGGTCCAGACCCTACCCATTGACAAGCCTATATCACATCAATAAAGAGCAAGGTATACAATATTCGCAGCCTTACTTCTCTACTAACTGCCAACTCTTCTTATGAGTCCATTACCCACTTAGGAATTCTTTTCTGAATTGTACCTACCTCACCTAGTCCAAAATTTATCCCACATCAATTTCTACGTCAGAATCGATTCCTACTTGACCCTCACAGAGTAAGCTCAGAGACTACATTCACCTCACATTTTGTACTATGGGCAAAGGAATTTATAGTCAAATTGTATCCAAGATTCTCCCATCAGGCAAAACATTTCACTTATCAACTGTGGTGACTGACTCCCACCACTTCGACACTGCCCCTACGTGCAAAAAAAATTCCTTTAAATCTCCACCTCTGGTTACTCCACATACTATTACATACCCAAGCTTCTAGATAACTCGCACCGCTCGACTAAACCATTCAACATCCATACTAAAAGAAATCTCCACTGAGTAACCCTAAGATAAGAATCCCGAAATATATTTTCTCCCTTTCAATTGTAACCTCTATTTTACCAAAATCTCAAGTAGTTGGAAAAACTATGTCAGGCACTGGTGATCCACTTTCACAAACTGACTAATGGAACATATGGAGACAACTCAACTATGTCTCTTTTACACACTATCCTATCGACGCTACCTGAACATAACTTTGGGGATAGCTTTACCCTATCGGGATGCATCATAACTCGCAACCCATGTGACGTGTCCTAACATATACCTCAAATTCCCATCATTCGGAACTACTAGCTTCATATTAATGCGTAACCCAACCTTAAGGCAATTTGGGTAGGATCTCGCTCCCTCGGTTAATCAATTATTATATCTGGTCTTTAGACTCATGCTTTCATAACCTGTATCACCATACCGATTGTAGCACTGCCACCCGCGCCTTGACTACCACATCATTTTGGACTTGATCCTTCCACTAGACTTTACATGGTTCCATAAATTTTTCGCTGGGTCATCGACTCAATGCGTTGGCTACCACGCTGGTCTTGTTCAGGTGGTAATAAAATATGAACATGACCCTCTTTCACAGATTCCCCCCTCTACGCTACCCCATAGGGTATAGTTCTGAGTTAGCCAGTACCACATCACTTATAATCCATGAAGAGACTAAGCTCCTATTCCAGGAGGTAGTGTCTTCGTATCCTCAAGGCAAAAACTACTTCGTCAAATACCAATTTATATGGAATAACTTTACTCATGGGACTAATGTTTGTGATCCTAACAATCGATCGTCTTATCCTCCTATTGTAGAAAAACTCTGTGTCCATATAGGAATGTAACAGTGGAAGCTAAATACTTCACTTTTGCATAAGGCAACATTGCACGATGCCGAAGTCATCTTGATCTTTAGTTTATTAAAACTAACTGACCATAATCATCCCAAACAAATGGCACACACTTAAGGGTCAAATTCATCAATGGCCCACCATTTTTTAGAACTCCATCCCAAAAACCGTTGATCTTAGTTGATGTTGTGGGTTGAGTATATTCTCTCACTGTCGCAGCCATACCCGGGTCCATTCAAAATTCCTCTAACAGACATAGTATCACCCAAGAACTACACCGCTCGTAACCCAAAGCTTAGACTTCTTGTACTTGGCCTATACGCGATGATCCTTCAGTTTTAGCAGAACCGTCTGTATTTGCTCTGCTTACACACCTTTAGTCTGAGTATAAACCCGAATACCCTAAATAAATATGAGCACAAAACGGCTCAATAACCCTGAAACACTCCATTCATAATGCCCCTAAACTCTTTCGGAACATTGGGTATTCCAAACGATCCTACCAGAAAATCGTACATACTATACCGTATAAAAATACGGCCTTTGAGACATCTTGTTCTCTAATAAGCAACAAGTAATACTCCAATCTCAATATATCTTGAAGAGTTACACAATTCCTCATACCTGGTCAATTTAACCATTGATTTGAGGTAACGGTTCTCAGTTTCGAACGACTACCTCATCTTCCCAATATACACTAAGGCCCTTTTCCAAAAATGTTGGATCTAGTCTCCTAGCCTCCCACCCCTTTCAAAGGATTCATATGCTATAGTGTTTGTGCAAAATTGTTCTAATTCCAGGCACTAAATCGATAATGAAAACAATATCTCATTCTAGCAGAAAACCCGGTATTCCCCGAAAACATCCGCGAACTCCTAGAATATAGAAATCAAATCTAAAGAAATCATCACTTGATGCGAGGTACCTTCCTCAATATAATAACATTGAACATATAAATTCCCCCCGAAGCAGTCTCACCACTAAAATAATTTTGTCCAAGAATAGTCAATTACCCAGTCCTCCCTAAAATAATCCACTATTTCCCCATCCTCGTCTAGTCAATACAAGTCTAATATAATAATGTCTCCAATCATAGCCTTAGAACCAAAGTTTGATTAAAAAAAATACTCTCCCGAAAACCCATATCCAACCCCTAAGTGGAAATAAATAGTGCATCTCCATTCCCGGAAGACCCTATGCTCACAATTAAAACTTATCAGTCGATTCTCACTTCCCACCACACGAGGAATTTAATAATAAAAATTAATGTAATGCTTCACACCCTATAACACCTAAATCGTATACCTATGGATAGGGAACATGACATAGATAGTTGGTAGCATTGGTTTCATCTGTGGAAACACTGTATCAGGAACATCATAAGCACACCCAACCCAATTCGCCCCAGTCCTCGCGGTGGAGGAAAAATTGGAATGGATGCTAGAAAAGGTAGGGGTGCTAGAGATGTCAGGTGTGCTTACTGAACTGGTACCAGTGCCCTATCCCTCTGTGGACACTCCTTCATCCTATGGCCTACTACCTCACACAAAAAACAACACCCAGTAAAATTCCTTGGTCTCTGGCCCTGTTGAACATTTTACTATTATTGGGGCCAGCAATGGCTTCGTCTAAAGCTTTCGACACCACCTCTAAAAACTCTAGCACGATGCCTCTTCACCGATTTCCCTTACTGCCTAGGCTGTTGTACCCTACTAGCACCATAACCTCTTAACTTGTATGACTGTCTAATTTACTCACATCTCTTATTCTCTATCGATAGAGGGCCACGGTCCTGCCGATGCCCTAACGCAACATTCATAGCTGCGTTTACAGCTTTAGCCACTATATTGGCTACCTCCTCGGCCGTCATAATCCCCAACTATACCTGGGACTTCCCGTCTTCGTTCCTACTTTCCGCCTTGGTTGGGAAATCTCTGTTTAACGTCATCTGAAACAAAATCAAATTGCATCAGTCCATATTCAATACCCTTAATCGAGTCTCTCTCTCTCTCTCTCTCTATATATATATATATATAGTGTGATTGGCTTATATTAGGGCTGTAAATGGATCGCGCTGGACTTGGACTCGATCCGGACCCGACCAGAATTTACGGATCTGAGCAAATTTTATAGACCCGATTATCCGATTAGTTAATGGACCGGATCTAGATATACATGACTCCGATCCGATAAGTACCCGATCCGAATGTGTATATATATAATATAATAAATATATATTTATATATAATATTATATACATATATAGTCTTACATATAGTTACTAAATATATATATAACTAACTTATATATATATATAACAGTTTTACATACATATATACATACATATATATAAGAGATATATATATATAAAAGTTATATATAAAAACAGTTTTATATAAAAACAATAAAAACAGTTTTATAAGTTATATAATTATATAAAAACAGTTTTACATAAAAACAGTTTACATACATATATATATATATATATATATATATATATATATATATATATATATATATATATATATAATCGGGTCGGGTATTCGGGTCGGGTCTCCGGGTCCTTAACGGATCCGGGTCTGGATCCATTTTCTGAGACCCGTCGGGTAATCGGGTAAGACCCGATCCGTTAAAAATATACCCGGATCGGATCTGGATATACTCAGACCCGATCCAGACCCGACCGGTTTACACCCCTAGCTTATATCGTAAGCCTAATAAACCCAAACTCACCTTAAGTGTTAACACACAACAACTGACTCATATACCCTTAATCGAGTCCCAAATAACAAAAAAGACCCCCGGAACCTAAAAATAACATGGGCACTCAATTTGACTATCTCGACCCATCTGGGATCAATCGTGGACTCTAAATTTCCATCCAAGACTCCGGATAAAATAAATTTATTTCACGATAAAAATTTAAATTCGCATCTCCTCGAACACACGGGTATTATAGCTATCAGAAAATCTAATAATTTACAAGTGTGGGAAGTCAACAACCGACCAAATATTATAAATATAGCTCGAGCTACTACCAAAACTAAATGCTCAATACTTTCAAGCAAGTATCAAGCATGGAACATTGGGGGCTTTTGTTGATATAAAAAATTACTCACTTACGTGGATCAATCAGAAATAAACATGTGTCATCCACTATGGCAATAATCCTAGTCAGCAAGGTATAATCACCGACTAAAGATTAGAATGCCGACCAGCATGCTGGAAGCCCGACCAATACCGGGAAGCCCAGCCAACAGTGGGGAGGCCGACCAACAGTATCAGCAAAACACCAATAGCTAGAAACATTACGGACATTATGTACTGATGTAAATGCCTAATTTATAAAGGTGTTCCATCCTTTAATATTCCATCTCTTTGTCTCCTTACTGGACTATAAATATGTTATAATCCATTCGTCAAGGGCAAGTGATTGAAAGGCAAATACAAGGCAATTACACGCACAGTGGACGTAGGCTTTTCTCTATAAGCCGAACCATTTTAAAAACCTCTTTATCTCTTTCTTTTACTTACAAATATTATATGTGATTAAATAATTAGACCTAGTCTAGTTTTTTACCTCAACGATCATTAAGAACTAAAAAATAATAACTTTTTTTTTTTAACTGAAGGAGAAATAGCCTCTCCTAGATGGCAAAAAATTACTGAAGGAAATAAAGAGAATTCAAGGGATTACTTTGAACAAAAACCACAACAAAAACAATGAAAGAAACCATAAAACTAAGTGAAATGTCTGATTGAAGGCATGCCAATCTTATCAATCTTGAAACAGCCCTTTGTAATTTTTGGCATCTGACTGAAGGAGGTGTACGATACAGAACTTGAGGAAGAGGCGGCCATATTTGCAAGACAATCTGCAACATAATTTCCTTGTCTATACCCATGTTGAATCTGGAACTGATGTGTTGAAATAATCATTGAGCAATAATCAATAGAATTTTTCAGCTTCCAAGGAGGTTTCCAAGTCTTTTGCACCATATGAAGAAGAGATTTGGAGTCAGTTTCAATAATGAGGTCTTTAATGTTCAGCTTTAGGCAAAGGTCAAGACCTTTTAAGCCTTCAACTTCTGCATACATGCTCGTTTGAAATCCCAAAAAAGAAGAGAAAGCAGATTTAAATTCCCCTTTATGATTTCAAATGATACCGCCACAACCACTAACTCCTGGATTACCTTTGGAAGAACCATCCACATTTAACTTAACTATATTTTGAGGGGGATTTACCCAAGATATAGCTAAAAAATAATAACTAAATTCTCCTCTAAATGACATTCCTCCAAATAGGTGGTGTGCTAGTTATAAGTTATAAATTTCATTCACAACCAACCATTAATGTAAATTTGAAAATACCTAATAAACATAACAGATAAGTACTAACAGATCAGAGAAATAGTTGAAGATGTACTTGAGGTGAATTGCTAAATTATATGAAATTGGTTATAAATTTCATTCACAACCAACCATTAATATAAATGTGAAATATACTTAATAAGCATAACAAATAAGTATTAACATATCATAACAGGTCAGAGAAATCATTGAAGAGGTATTTGAGGTGAATAGTTGAATTATATCAAATTGGTTATAAATTTCATTCACAATCAACGATTAATGTAAACTTGAAAATACTTAATAAACATAACAGATAATTATTAACAAATCAGAGAAATTATTGGAGAGGTATATGAGGTGAACTGGTCAATTTGGTTGCAACGCATTTATATATAGTACAACACATTTGAATATGTCTGGAAATTTATCAAGGATGATATGTGCATGAGTATAAACATCAGTACAAAACATAAATACATCAAAAACCAATCTGTCAAACACGACATATGCGTGAATATAAAGATCAGTATAAAACAAAAATACATCAAAAATAAAGTCTGTGTGTGTGTATCTATCAAATGAAATAAACATGATATGCGCTTGTGTTGTTTATCACAGAATAGTGCCAGAAGGGACGAAAATTGAAGTTAAAAGATAATTATAGTGATATGTGCGTGTATACCTGATTATAATGAGAAAAGGAGAAACTAAATAAAACCCAAAATGATATGTGCGTGTATACCTAGTTATAATGAAAAAGGGAAGAAAATTCATAATTAATGTCAGCTCCTCAAAAAGTCGGGGAAGTCACGGAACTCACCTTGAATACTATGTAGGTATTATAGTTCGATTAAAAGACTAATTTCTTCGAGAGAAAAATTTGGGGAAGTGGGTTGGCTACTCTCCGATAAAGTCGAAGAAGTGGGAACTGATTTTGCTCCTCTCAGAGAAAGTTGGGAAAGTATGTTTAGATGGGGCACGTTGATGGATGATGTAGAATAGGTTTCTCTCTTAATGGGAAACCTTGAAGAAATGTTATGCGTTCTCACCAATGATGTGACACAATAAAATTTACTCTCTCAATATAAATGAGTTATTATATAGAGACATGAGCACTAAATTGTTAAAAGAAGTCATAATGCCTGTAATAGGAGAAAAAAAATTATATAACCAAACTATAAAATGACAACATTTTCTTGCAATTTTGAATTGTGAAGTTTTTCTCTTTCTTCTTCGTCTCCCACGTGCACACTCACTCCCATGAGTTCCTACCTCACTATATTATATCACCAATCACTCATAAGGCATCCAACATTTGTGAGTATTATCATGCTTCGTAAATCACTCATCAATAAATGATTATAATTAAACATCTCACTCATCATTTTAGTGTGAGAGAGAACCATTGATCTGAAAAATCTATTTATTTGTTATTTAATTAGCATATACGTGTTTATTTAGGAATTGAGCATTCAAAGCATAGTTTATTCACCATCATTCATCACAAGAGTCACAACTCTCTCTGGATAACGTCAAAACCCAAACCTAAACTCAAAACCATTGATTCGTAAAGAACCCAAACCCTTTGATTCGTAAACCACCAAACAAATATGAAGATGTTTGGGGGGAGAGAGAGAGAGAGAGAGAGAGAGAGAGAGAGAGAGAGAGAGAGAGAGATTGACGAGAGAGACATAACACAATTTGATATAGGTTCTGATGGATGTGGGATATGAGAAACTTTTTTCCTTTAGATCAATCCCCCTAGGGAGGGGGAGGGGGAGGGAGGAGAGACTTGAACCCTTGACGTCTTATAAACCAAGAGTGGGTGGTAACCTTTGAGGCAAGCCCCTTTGGTTGGATAAGAGGATATTTGATGGTGGATAGTTCGATTTTGGTTTAAGGTAGTAAGAGCTAAAATAGGAGGAAATAACATTACCACGGGGGAAAATAAAATTAAAAGGCAAATGCGATGGTATTGTAGCATTTGTTTGGTCCCAAATGGTCAACTTTTACTTATCGAGGTATATGCTATTATTTGAGATATATGATTTATATACATCCCAAGAAGGAAAAAATGGAATAATATGATACATTTTTTATTATCTGTCTCCAAATATAATATTTATAGATGAAAAGACATAACCATACCTAATTTATGCATCATTGTAGTGGTGTAATCTATAGATTATAAGATGACACCAAGAAAGTATTTTCGATTCTTCGTATTGGACATAAACATCCTCCTTTCTACGAACTTTATTTTAAGAGTTTTCTTAAAAGAAGTTTAAAATTATAAAATGAGGTTTCCATAATTACCTTAAAATGAAGAGGACTACTGATATGGGGAGGGATAAAATGGATCTAAACTCAAACCCTTCGCACCCAATTAAAAAAATAAACAATTTACATCAATGCACAATCTTGCGCAAATGATAAAGGTTACGATGTTGTATGCTCATCATTAGAACCCGCTTAAATAATTTATATCCTTGAATTTTTTTTATAAACCTGAACCTCCATGCGAACA
Organism: Sambucus nigra; assembly: GCA_949130495.1. Taxonomy (NCBI): domain Eukaryota; kingdom Viridiplantae; phylum Streptophyta; class Magnoliopsida; order Dipsacales; family Adoxaceae; genus Sambucus; species Sambucus nigra. The sequence goes on from OX422209.1 coordinate 635,496,831, forward strand.
AACCCTTTGGACTCCCCTGTGCATGATATATAGGGGAAATATTATGCTAGAGCCACAGTTAACACACATCCCCACTTAAATGTGACCGATGTCCTTTAGGGGAATCAAACCCGGTACCTATGGTACCTTTAAGCTTTGTCCCTTACTGCTGGAGTAAGGAGGGTGGATGCAACTTTAAAGTTCTTGTTAAGAAGATATAAATACTCATCGATAATTTGAGAATTTGGGAGTAGGGCTGACAACAACCCATCCAACTACTTATCTATAATTAAAATAATTAACCAACTATTAATCTATGACTAAACTAATTAACTATGTAATTAGGTCGAGAAGGGAAACGAGTGAGATAACATATAATTATATGTGGTCTCCCTTTAACGAGGCCTGTATCCATAGGTATGAGGCCAATTTCCACTATATGAATGTAAAGTACAAAGAGACACCAAATGGTCTTAAATCTCCCAAATACTTCTCAAGGCGATATCCTTTTACAATTTCTTTCAATAGTGTTCGATAGAGTCTGTCAGAGAGCGGTCATATATATATATATATATATATATATATATATATATATATATATATATATATATATATATATATATATATATAGAGAGAGAGAGAGAGAGAGAGAGAGAGAGAGAGAGATAAGTTTGGTAAACTTGTTCCTTAGGGCAATAAGATAATTTTCCCTTCCTCATTTGGTGAGGAGTATACCTTATGAGTTTGATGATGCTGGACACTGACCTTACCTAATCTATTGGAGGATTTCGAACATCCTCGAAATATGACCGAATATGTTAGTCCTTCGATATTAGGATGGATTGGAGAGTTGAGTATATGACCAGTGGAGTGTGAATATGCTGAGTAATTTCTTGGGGTTCCATAACCCTAGCCCTCGAAATTGTCGTTATTTGGTTGGGTCCTTGTTGGTAGGGATGTGCATCAAAATTGTTAACCCAAATAACTTAAACAAACTGATCTTTGTGGTTCGGGTTAGTTTTTTTTAGGTATGGGTTGGTTCTGGTTCTATAAAATCTATGTAGTCAATTCAATTTTCAAGTTTGCATATAAGCTAAACCGAACTGAACCAAAAACCCAAACCATAGAACTAATCCAAAAATCAGTAACTAAAATCGAAAGTAGAATCGAACCTAGAATTTAGTAATTTTATCTTTTTTTAGCCTTTATGTTTCCCTAAACAAACCCTAAAATATAACATAAAACAAAAACATAAACTAAAGTTTCACTCCAAACCAAAAGTGGTCGAACTCCTATCTCTCTTTCCTCCTCTGTCATTCGACGACGGTGCTCTTTCTCACTCGTCCAATTGAGATTCTCTTCTCCCAAATTCGAAGATAGTCGCTCTCTTTCTCTCTCTTCTTTGTATTAGATTTTTGGTATACATTTTAGGCTTTTTGTATATGGATTTTGGGTTTCGATATACATTTTTGGATGCTTTGAGGAAGAATCTTTATTTCCATTCTCATTAAGCTTCAAAATTAAATGTCTGTTTTAATTTTTGTGGTTATACGTATGTGATTTATGTATACTCGTTTATCAACTTTAAAGTGTTTAAGCTCTCATGTGTCTAATGTATGTTGAGTTGACACAATGTGTATGTATAAATGGGATGCATTGCATATTATTTACCCTTTTTCTTAATTATGACATATTAGCAACTCGAAAAGGAGGGGCGATGCTATATGTTTGTTCCTTCCTTTTGGATTAAAGACATTCTTTATGGGATAGTTATCTGTGCACCAGACTTAATTAAGTTGTTAGTGTAGGCATTCAAAAATCAAGTGACATCTACTAGATATATGCATGAAATGGTTTCTTCTTTTTACATCAGTTCTAAAGTATAATATTTATTGTTATTCTCAGATATGTGACTTGAATGTTTATTTTGCTTGTACATTCTACTTTAGCTTAAATCTGTTATAAACTATCCTAAAAATAGTGTATTAAATTTGTCCAATCGGTCAAAAAAAATTCATGTATTTTATTATACAAAGTTGAATAATTGATAAAGTGTCGTAAAATGTCTTAAATCCGTCCTAAAAAGAGTGTATTAAATCTGTCATAAACTGTCCTAAAAATTAACATTAAAACCGTCATAAATCTGTCCTAAAAATAGTGTATTAAATTTGTCCTAAATATTAACTCTATCCTAAAAAATTTATGTATTTTATTCTACAAAGTTGAATAATTGGTAAAAAAACAAATAAATTGGAACCAAAAGTAGACCCAAACCAAATAAAAACCATTGGTTCGATAAAGTTCAGTTAGATATACGTTTCGATTTGGTTCAGGTTCAAAACTAGAGAACCGAACTATTTCGATTATGATCCTACTTCTATAGTGGAACCGAACCAGCCCCAACCATGCACACCCCTACTTGTTGGATATGACCCAGACTCGTCAATGAGACCATAGGCTCCCGCTGCCTTATGTACATAGATCATGGGTTTTGTTATATGCCTTGATCTTTATAGTTTACTAATTGCTTTTATAATTTTGCGTGTTAGCCAATCTTGTTATGTTTATATTATGGCATATCACTTGCTTTGTGGTTTGATCTCAAAATGAATTTTGGTCCAATTTATCCCAAAGATTTGGGACAAATGATAACTAATGTATTGTCCCAATTATATAGGCACTCTAGTCCTAATTCTTGGGTCGTCTTATAAATCCTGTAAGTTCTTCTACTGCCATTATAAGATTCCATCTTGTGAGGATTCATTGGAACTGTGAGTTAATCCAAACACATCCAGGACGGTCATGAGAAGGTGAATGAGAGGAGAAGTATGATTTAATGAAGAGATTATAGGCGAAATCCATCCCGAATAGCATGTGATACAATTTATGTCACTCTCTATTGATTCAAGAGTTTGGTTATAATTAATTTAAAATTTTATATCTTTGTAGAACTTCTAACATATTAGTTACTTTATTTTTTTTCTTTTATCATAATTTCAAATCTCGTGTAGTGTCCATTGCCTCTTGTGATCTCATAGACTGCGAAATACCCATGACAGATTTCACTAGTTTTTAACCCTGCCCGATGTGCGACTGTTTTGTAACATCTTATACGTAATGCGGTGTATATATATATATATATATATAGAGAGAGAGAGAGAGAGAGACACACACACACACACACACACACACACACACACACACACACACACATTCATACACACACACACAATGATATGTATATATTTATTATATATCTACAACTATAAAGCTAAAGTGCCATGTTTTCTTTTTCCAATGTTATCCTCATTTAAACACATGAAATTGTACTTAAGTAAATGGCTAATTACATAAATTCAATTGACACGAAAAAATTTATAATATACACTTTCACGTCTCCATATCTTCGTACAACTATTTAAAGTTCAAAATCTTAATCTTTTGTAACTGATCATTATTTTAGTGGACCAACTAAGATATTGATATTTTTTGTTTAACGAGTAAATTTTACCTCAAAATTTTCTGAAAACCTTACCTCAATGTTCTTTTTTTTAGCTCAATGCTCTTAATTTTTCAGTCTGTGATGCACACACATTGCATTTGCCTAATATTTAGTAAATATATAAATACATTAATGACAAACATAATTTTGTCAAAATAATTACAAAAAATTAACTAATAAATGGAAATTAGTTATACTATTTAAAGGTACCGATGCGTAAACACATTGTATTGCTCATAATCACAATTTAGGTTGACATTATAAATGCTCCCTATCACGACAAAGCTACTAAATAACTCACCAATTTTGGATCCCCATATTTGAATCAATTATGAGCCTTAAATCATTTAACTTTAACAAATAATAAAACTGACCACGATCTTATATAATAATTATAACAATTAGTATAAATCAAAGAGTTATCCCAATATTTTAGTTAATTATCAATTCTAAAATAATGAGATTACTTAGTAGGCCTCAAAATCATTTGGTCATACTATTTACATATTCAATTTGACTGACATTACTCTATGAGATTCAAACTCATGTCAAAACTGAACAATCAAGAGTCAGTGAATTAGTGAAACCAAATTCAAAATCTTGACTTGATAATAGATAAGGACAAATTTAAGTAGACAATTAAGATAAGGATTTGTAGATTTATATGGACATGGACCCTTATTAAATATAGTTTAACAAAACAAATGTGCAATTTGTGACAAAAAAATGTATGTAAGATGTGAAAAACACTTAAGCACAGTCTTAATAGGTTATCATGCAATTATTGATGAACTGTGTAGTTTTTTACAATATCCATGTACACCAAATGTATAAATATGCATATTTGCAATTTTTTTCCAAACATTTATATAAGTTTCTCTTCTCTATATTCTTAATGTGAAATTTTAACAAATAATATACACACAATATGCCATTAAAAAATAGGACATCAAGAATTGGAAGAAGAAAACATTAATCGATTTTTTGGCTAAACAGTAGAAAAAATTAGAGGAAGAGGAAAAGAAATTAATATCAATGCAATGCAATAAAGTCTTAAACCTAAACTGATAAAGTGACGCACTTTGAAAACACACCCATGCTATAGAATAGGAAAAAAATTTAAAACATAATATAGTTCATCTGTCTGATTGAACACAAAGAATGTATTCAACTGGAATGTTGTCAACCAAAAACTACAAAAACGAAACATTCACAAGCATTAGTAGTAATAAATAGCGATATATGACGGCAGAGAAATATCAAGTGACAATTACCAAGGCCAGATAATGGTTGGAACATTCGACCAACCTGAACCGAGTAAGAGAAAAAACAACGACCTCGTTGGTAGGAAGAACGCCCGCTCCAATTAGATCACGAATAAGCCCTGGGTTTACAACAACTGATTGGGCAATACCCTTGATCTTATCGGCCTAACTTTTCCCAGCCAACTTTAGAGTGGGTTGAACCCCTCTTGAATCTCTTGAGCTGAGGCTCTTGATTTTTCATAAGAGAGGTTTTAACCACAATGGGATGCTTAGAACCCCCAACATCTTATTTGTTTTTATTAGGAGGGGGGACTTAGATCCAACAAGAAGGTTATGAATCTTCCTTTTAACCATTTTCTATAAAGAGATGTTGGTTAGCACAGAGAGAGGTTTAGGTATTCAAAAGACGGAGATGTTCCCCTGCATAGAAATTTCCTTCTACTTATTAAGGGGGCTCAAAATCAATAGTAGAGGATGAAGAAGTTGGATCTTCTAGATTTATGGGGGCTAGAGGAATGTCCTCAGTTGGGCGAACAACAAAAGAAGCAATTGAGCTTTGGTAGCCGAGCAAAACAGAGGCAGAGCGAGGATGAGCTTCACCAATCCTCTGCTGGATGGATCGAATAATCTTTAAGTTGATAATATTAACCTCTGAGATACGAGGTATATCTTTTTTCTTCTTATTTAAAAAAATAAAGACAAAAAATAAAGTCAATAACAGAATTAGATGAAAGACCAAAAAGATGAAAATATAAGACTGTGCAACTTCCAACCTATACCATGACCTTCCTGAGGGCAACGGGGACCAATGTATTCCTCACCCTCAAGAAGAGGGGTAAACTACCAATCTTTTAATATCAGACCATGATCCCGATAATCCTTATTGGATTCAGGCAAATTTACTACTAGCGCTCTATTGGATAATCTTGTCTTTAAGTAATAAATGTTTTCATTAGTGGTTCCCCAACTATAATAGTACATTAACTCATTTACTCCTATGTATGTCCCATATTGCTCATTAATACGATTAATTCCATTGACTACTCTCCAAGTATTTGAAGCCATTTGGGCTGGGACCGTATTAAAATACGGACAAAACTATAAATAAGCGATTAGGAAGGAATATCATATTCGAACTACATCTTACTTGATCCTGTCCAAGCTAGGAAGGTACGTAGGCAAGCTCGACAAGAGCCCCAGTCTATATGCTTATCTTACATAGGAAACGAGAAAGCAGAAAAGAAGCAAGGAAACCGGAACAAAAGTCGATAGTAAGAAAGTGAAAAGTGTGTGTCTTCTCTTAAAAAAGCCCCACACTCAACAATAAAAATAGTGGGGATCCAGTGACCCTCCTCCAATGCACAGAGGTCACAAGGACCTGTTAGCAACTCTGTTTTTACCCAATCAGGGGTTCCGTCCTAAAAACTCCAAGAACTCTCATGAAGAATATACACCATTTTGCGATAAAGCTGAAAGAAAAAAATAAGAGGAGAGGAGTGATTACAGTGATAATAAAATAGCAAGGAGGAACATCTCTCATGAATGGCAAAAGAAAAACTTGAAAGGGAAAAAAAGAGTTTGAAATTCAAGGATAGAAGAGGAAGGGGGGAATAAACATTTTATAGGACTAAGTGACATCCCTGATTTACATGGAGTGAAATGATTAAACTTAACACCGCTTCATCTTTCGATGGCGTGTCAGTTCCAAAGAAATAATATGACCAGTCTACCCCTAGACGGTTTGCTATTTTTGGTACTATTTATAAAATATCTACTTCCCCAAGTAATGGCATTCTAAAATTTTTAAACTCCCAGAGGTCAGTAACTGACCAGACATTTCTAGAGCCGAACAAATCTAGACAAATAATACTCCATCCTTTCGATCACTACTCACCCCCCAATATAGAATAAAGCATTGGGGGATTTTATTGTAACCTAAAATAACAATGTTATGTGAACCAATAACAATGTGACACATGTTATTATATTCAGTGGGCCCAAGTCAATAAATAAATGTGGACAGCTTTATTATCTCCTCTGGTCGGCACACTGACCGACCACTCTCGAGAATATGAACAATTAACAAGGTGAATAGACACGTGTGAGGATCTCAACAGTCACCATGCACATGCACGTGATGAAATACACTCCAGTTAATTATAGTGTAAAGGTGTAAATACCTAAGGTATAAAGGTGTTCCACCTATTCTTATTCCTATTACTATAAATAGCTCACTAAACCCATTAGCTGGGGAATAACTAAAAAATAGTTTATTCCAAATCCCTAAAGAGTTCTTAAGAGCTTGTACCCAAACCCTAATACTTAGACATAATACTTCGAGATGTATGAGTAAGATGTTATTCGGGTATGGACTCGTTAGCAATGTTTAGAGCGATGGTGGACTGTTATAGTAAGTCCATTGTGATCACTATTTCAGGGGATGATATGTTTCTTATGGCGATGCCTCGTATAGAGGGATGGTGGATCACGCATTTATTTTATATCGAGGAGGAGACTTCAGAGAGTATGGTTGTCTTATTATATTTGATTCCTATGTTTAGGGACTTTACTGATGTGATTTAGGAGATACCAGAGTTACTGCAGAGTTGAGACATTGAGTTTATGATCGACTTAGCACCGGGGGACCAGGCCGATAGTGCGAGCACCATATCATATGACTCCGTTAGAGATGTGGGAGTTGAGAGATGAGATTTATTAGCTTTTTAGGGTTTTATTTGTAGGAGTACATTACTTTAGGGTGTCTTCTTGGGCCAGCCGATCTCGATAATCGACCGATCTAAGTGATAGTGTACCGGTAGGTTTCCTTATTTGGATTTTGCTTGGAGATGTCCCACACATGAAGCTTAGTAAGTGTCGGTAGTTGAGAGACATTTGGACTCTAGGATGTTGGTTTAATACGTTAGGCATTACATGTATGAAAATGTAACGCATCAAGTAGCTATTTATTATATGATTTAAGGCCAGCGAAGCTAAGGAATGCAATGTCGAGAGCAGTAAGGAAAGTATACACTACTAGCTGAATAGGTGGGGCAATTTTAAGAAGACTTGAGTCACGATTAGTCGGGTAATTGCGTATACCTTTACTGTATGGTCACACATGATATGTGTTTTCGATTTTTAAGATGCATGTGAGTTGCATAAGTGATAATTATACACGTATGCACGTGGTATAGGGTGTATGGGTGCCCTAGTCTATTCGATGTTTAATATCATTCGAGAAAGGCTAACATGGTGAAAGATGAGTTGAGTTGTATGCCTACAAGGAAATTGACAGCAGGTTAGAAGGAAAAATAGGACGAGCTTTGTTAGGAGGACAAGGTTGTTAGGGCCTATATAATAGTGGCGATCGTCACACCCGAGATCAGTTGGAAGGATGTAAAGGAATAAGAGGGGATCCTTTGTATTGCAAGAGGATACAACATTTATTGGCGGGTGGATCAGAGTCTTACTCAGTCAATGCAGAGGATGGCTTATGTTTTAATGGGAGGTTAATTATCCCAGACGATGAGGAACTTAGGTGCATAGTTATGGAGAAAATGCACGAGTACTGATTTTCGATGCAAGTCAGAAGGAATAAGATACACCAGGATAAGAAGAAACAATATTGGTGGTCCGATGTGAAGCGAGACATAGTAGAGTCTGTCTTCAGGTGCACCACTTGTCAGATATAAAGGTTGATCATAGGTGACCAACCGAAGTTTTGTAGTGGTTGCATATTCCAGTGTGTAAATTGGAGAGTATATTGATGGATTTTATCCCAGGGTTATTGTCAATATTCCATCTGGGTTATTGGGGATTGGTTGAATAAGGTGGCTCATTTCTCACCAGTTCGAGTGGATTACACAACGGGCAATATGCCTAACTTTTTACAGCAGTGATAATGAGATTGCATGGGGGGATCTTAACATTGTTTCAGATTAATATAAGACCTTTGTGTCCCACTTTTGGAAGAGTTTTCAGAAGGAGATGGGGAAGGACTTTCATTTGAGCACGGCGTACCAACTGCAGACCGATGGGAAAGTGAAGAGGGTGAATCAGATATTGAAGGCTATGATAAGGATGTGTATTTTAGATTTTAAGGGTGGTTAGGAGCAATATTTGTCATTGGTAGAGTTTTCATGTGAAAACTCGTACCAGTTTACAATTGGCTTGGAGCCATTTGAGGCTTTGTACGGGAGACCTTATCATTTACCTTCTGGTTGGTTAGAGGTGGGGAACAATGGTCTTCTCGGGTCGAACATAATTATGGAGACGTCGATGATTATTGAGTTGATCAGGGGTCGTATTCGGGTAGCTCAGGATCGATAGAAGAGTTACGTCGATGTGAACTGAAGACATTTAGAGTTTGTCGTGGGCAATCTGGTGTTATTACGAGTATTTCCCATGAAGGGAGGGATGCAATTTAGGAAAAAGGGAAGTTAGTGCCTGGGTATGTGGGTCCTTTTTCCATCATCGAGAGAATAAGTCCAATTGCATATAGGCTAGCCTTACCAGAACATTTGCAGCGGATTCATGATGTGTTTCATGGGTCGTCATCGAGGAGATATCTTTGGGTTGACGTGGGTTATCGACATATAACGTTGGAGGATATTGTCTTATAGTTAAATATTTCGTATGAGGAGAGACTTGTTGCTATTTTGGATCGTAGTGAGCGAAAGCTTCGATCAAAGGTGAAACCGTTAGTGAGTGTTCAGTGGGGACACCACAATGTCGTCGAGTCGACATGGGAGTGCGAAGATGACATATAAAAAAGTATTGAAGAACTTTGTGGAAGGAACGTTTCGATGATGAAATTCCATTATTAAGGGAGAATATAATATCCCGTACTTTTATGAGTATTTAATTTCAACATGTGGATGAATTATTAATTTAATTGGGATAATTAAATTGGTTTCGACAATTATTAATTAGCGAGTTAAGTATTAAGGATTAATATTTAATAATAATAATAATAATAATAATAATAATAATAATAATAGTATTATTATTTACTTGCATGTGATAATTAAATAAATATGTGATTTATTATATATCGTTTATGAGTGAAAAGCGATGGTTTATTATGTTATGTCGATAGGAGTTACATCGACAAATTTATATGTTTTATAGGCGACGCGTATTGTACGCACGTGTCGGGCCCAGTTAATAAGATTTGATATATCTGTAGTTAAATGAACCAGATTGCTTTTTAGTGCACCAGTGATCCATAATGGTTCAAAATAGTCCAAAATAGGTACTCGTGTGTTATGATTGGGCTCCGGTGGCTTTTTAGACATAGTAGGACCCGTATAAGGGTATGGTGGTTTTTTTACACCTAAGGTTTAATGGAAACGGGATTAAGATGTAATTAGGAGGTACTTAAGGTTTATAAAGATGGATAGGAGTTCCACTTTTCAATCTCTACATAATTATGAGTTATAGAGTGTAAGAGAAGAAGAAAAGAGAAGAAATGAATAGAAGAACCTTGGAGAAGAGAGGAGAAGAACATTTTTGGATTCAGAATCATCCCTATGTAGAGAGAGACTTCGGATTCATATCCAAAAGGCAAGTATTTACTTGATTTAAATTGCAATTATGTAGTTAATTACATTCATGATTAATTAAGAACTAAAATCAGAGAATTAAAATTGAAACTTTGAGAAATATAATGAGGAGATTCAAGTTGTGTAACTTCTGATTTATATTAGATATTAACTGAAAACGAAAGTCTAAGAATTTCGTAATTTATTTTTGGGTTTATAAGTATGAACATGTAGAACATTGATAGGGTGTTTGAATCAATGTAAATTCAAGATTGATTAATTCTGGGTTTGATTGGATTGATTAACAATTTGGAATACTAGGGTTTCGGGAATGAATTCGAGTTTAATTTGATGTTAGAATACTTATGGAGTGATAATATATTGATCTGGGTATAACATTAATGTTTGGGGATGTGTGGCACCTCCGTTGAAAGGTTTTAGGGGTGAAAACTAGTGTAAGAAGACGACTGGAGGCCAGTAAATCGAATCAGTTCACTGGAAGAGCAAATCGGTTCGGTCTGCCAAGCTAACCGGTTCAGTGTACTGGCTTGAAGATATTTTGTTTATGTGTTGATTTGACCCGTTAGAGATTAAGGAATGACCTCGGGGGTTTTCGGGGTTAGATTAAGACTACTGGGGAATATTTTTAGTGTTTGGTATGTGTGTTAGACCAACGGATAGATGGGTTTGGGTGAGACGAATCGGGAATTCAAGTGAGTGAACACTTATATGCATAATCGGGAAGTCGATTCGGATTTCAGGATTGGTAGACTAGTACGTATTGGGATTTTTGTACGAGGAAATTAATTTATATATATATAGGTATTGGGGTGACTTATATGTATACAAATATGTGTGTGTGTGTGTGTGTGTGTGAGAGAGAGAGAGAGAGATGTTGTGTATGTGTGCGATTGTTATTTGTTTGTATTGAACACACTTACTCGATAGTGCTATCGTTGGGAGTTTTCATGTAGCAAGTAGTCCACCCTAACATTGACCAACAGGTGTTGGATTGATACCCAGGTAATAGTATTATTGCATAGCCACTATCCATGTATGAGGATATGTGTTGGTTTGGTGACCGGTGGGGTGCAATATGTTATGTTGTGATCCCCCGAACATATGTTTATGATTGCCTCCCTTATTTGTATTTATGTTTTGTTTCGGTGATGAGATTCTGATTGGGGGCTTAGTGTGATGCATGATACGCCTGGAGTCCAATAGAAAAAGAGGGATGCATCTGTGAGGTCTTAGCACCGGGGATGCGGTTATATGTATATATCAACTGATATTTGTGTGTGTATACGAGATACTATGTATATACCTGTTTATAGCGCGGGTGTAGCTATGTTATCATATTATATGAATGTTTGTTTATAACACGAGTGTAGCTATATATTATGTTGTGTGTACATCTAGTTATAGCTAGTGTGTAACAATGTTATCATTTATGAAAGTATACCCGTGAGGGTTGCATATAGTTAGCAAATGACAGTTATTAGCGGGATGGAGTTGGATAACAGTTGCTGTCCTAGTTAGAGTGGGTAGCATAATTAGGATAATGAAATGAATGCATTAGGTGTGCAATGTAGATGTGAGGTGAGGTGTTTATCTCATGTGAGTGCGACTGGTAAATTATTCATGAAAGTAAAACACTACATGTTTTATTGCTTTAAAGCATTTAGTAACTTGCAAAATGTTTTCAAACATTTTCAGGCTTTGAATCTATTTTTTTGTTTTTATTTTAAAACCCCAGGTGTGCAACAACAGCAACAGGGACAGCAGGGGTAGATCTTTCATGCCATTGCAAGTAGTAGATGTGGATGCTAAGAGTTTGTTTTAGCCACCTCAGTTCGATTATATATAAATAAGATGTAGTTCCATTTTAGTCTTTTCTTTTGGGCATGTTGGCCGTAGTTGGATAGGATGTTATTTTATGTCAGACTTAACTTATTTATCAATTGTTATTCACGTTAGAGGGAGATTTTTAGTGATCGGTGGTTTATTCGGTTCATAATATTTATTTATGCATATCAATTTTATTTGCCATCTTATTGTATTTGTGGTTTTATTTCGTTATATATTTTATTACTTGTTGAGACAGTGTTACTGAGAATGGAATCATATTGGATTCCTGTTTTATTTTAATAAAAGATTGATCACCTGATTTTAGAATAGGCGGGTTGTCACAGAAGATACACCACGTGATGACTTATAAGACAATCTTTGTGAGGCATACCTGGAAGAGTTATCCATGGAGTTTGATTGTTCATCTACTAAAGGAAAAGGAAGAACATGATTTATCTTTCCCATAGGGAAAGAAAAGATTACTCTGTCTTTTAAGTTGGACTTTCATTATTCAAATAATGAGGTATAGTACGAGGCATTGGTTTTGGGATAACTCGAAGCGCTGGAAAGAGTCATTCGTTCCCTCTACATCAAAAGAGACTCTAAACTTTTGTCATTAAATGACAACTCGGTTTCCACTTGATCAACTTTCTTCAAAGAGCCAATCTGTAAGTTTCTCCCTCAAATAAAGGACAAGATATTCTTTAAGAATCCGCCCAAGATGGCCAGCGACCCAAATGATAGAATAATAATCTCAGGTGTACCTATAACCAAGATCATAGTCACCTGATAGAGAATTACAAGATATTCAAATAAAACTTATAGGATCTTATTAACTTGTAACCTTAAGAAATACATTAACGCGTCCACGATAAAGTCCTTAACATGGGTCAAATCGACACAAAATAAGGACGAAGATGAAGACCTTCCACCGTCTTTAATGATATCATCGTAGCCATACACGATTACACCAACATGTCACAATGCATAGGGAAGAAGTTAATAGAATGGGTAAAGATCATAGCCTGCATATAGGATTCTTTCTAGGTGGAAGTTTTAAAACTCATTCTGATAAAGCGTTAATGTAAGGACATCGATCTTGACTAAGAAATTATGTTCACCGGTGAGGATCTAATTGCCATTAACCAGCCCCATAAATATTCTTTGGTACTTACTCTATGGGTGGAAAACCTGGACATAAAACTGATACTAATTTATCAGGGGATTTCTTCAGAGATCATGTACATCAACTTGATGCTGGTCTCAGATCCAATATCTAGGATTTTGACACCAAGGTAGAACCTCTAATCGATTTCAATGGAGAAGTGGAGAATCCTTTGGGGAAGATAAAATTTCTAGTATAGGCCGGCCTTATTAGTCGTGAAATCAAATTTCATGTGATTCAATATGAGTTACCTTACAATTCCATACCAAGTAGAGGTTGGCTCCACATAAAGAAAGGTGTGTTATCTTCACTTCATCAGAAGCTCAAGTTTATGAACAACTAGGTGTTCATCGAACTCACAGGGGATCAGGTAGTGGCTCATAGTTACTTTGTCACTACGATCAAAGATAAACAAGATCAACCCAAGAAATTTCAGGATAATGATTATTCTTAGGGAAACCAACTAAAACAACAATCAAATGGATCTTGATCGGGGGCAAAGGAGAACATAATATCCCTCGTCAATCGGGTAATGGATGAACTCAATTTTTTTTATATAGACTCGTCTCAACCAGATAAAACCTTTCTGGTCGGTTCCAAATTCCAGAAGATGTGGTACAGCATTTCATTCAATTTTTTAGAATGAACACGGATGTATTTATTTGGCAGTGTTATGACTTTTAGGAATTGATCTAGATACTCTTTCCACCGATTGCATATAGATTCGGCATGTCGACCAATCAAGAAGAAGCCTATGAACTCATCCCCTAAAATAGTCAGAGTAGTGGAGAATAAAGTTGAGAATCTACTTCATACCAACTCTATAAAGGAGGTTTAATTTCCATATTAGATTTCCAACACAATCATAGTCATAAAGAAGAACATAAAGTGTAGGGTTTGCATTAACTTCACCAATATCAATAAGGCTTGTCCAAAGCATAACTTTACACTCCTTATAATTTATAATCTCGTCGAATCCACAACAAGGCATCAGTGAATGAGTTTCATTGATGCTTACTCAAGTAATCACCAGATACCTATATTTAGCTTGGATCAAGAGATGATCTCATTCATCATAACTGTAGGAATTTACTGCTATAAAATCACACCGTTTGACCTCAAGGATATCGGGTCAACATATCAGTGCCTCATTACTAGGATGTGTAAGAGTTAAATTGTCTCAACCATGAATTTTTACATTGATGATATACTTATGAAGTGAAAACATGCAACTGATCACATCAGAGACCTTTTCAAGACCTTCAAAATCCACAAGGCGTACAGAATTAAGCTAAATGCTTTTAAATGTGTCTTTGGATTCTGCTCTGATAGATTTTGGGGATATATGGTTACAAAAAGATGATTTGAATCCAATATATAACAAATCAAAGCCTTATGGGACATTAAAAAGCTAACCACTATCAAAGGCATCCTGATGTTGACTGAGATGAAAACTGCACTTAATCGGTTTATATCACGCTCATCTAACAAATGTCACCCATTTTTTAAGCTATGAATAAGGTGAGAAACATAGTCTGGACAAAATATTTTGATCAAGCATTGGAAAGGATCTAATAGTACTTGGGATCTCCTCTCTTGCTATCGACCCTTATTAGTGTTGAGAATATTCATTTATATCTAGACATTTATCAACATGCGACAAATGGTGCATTAGTTGGATATCAAGATGGGGATCAACTGTAGGTGTACTACGCCAGTCACACTCTCCTTGAATCAGAAAAATAAGTACATACCCATTGAGAAACTATTATTGGTATTGGTAACATCTTCAAGGAAGTTGTGCCATTACTTAAACACTCACATTATAATCGTCCTAACTTCTTTTCCTCTAAAATAAATGATTAAAAAGGATGACCTATATAATTTTATGACCAAATGGTCTATAGAGTTGGCGTCGTTCGACACCATTTATGAGCCCCAAAAAACTAACCAAGGGCTAGGTTCTAGCCAACTTCATTTCCGAATTCTTAGCCACCACAGGAGGAGAGGATATTCAACTAGGTCCCATTTTGAAGATGCTCAATCTCCTCTAGGAATATCAAGAGAAGAAATGTAAGCTATTTGTTGATGGATTATCTAATGAGTGAGGAACCAGTATGGTTTTTGTCACCCCACAAGGATGCTTCACCGAGCAGGAAGTTTGGCTTGGATTCAAAGGGTCCAACAACGAAGCAGAGTATGAATCTATAGTTCTTGGCCTGCAAAGTGAGATCGCCAAAGGAGAATATAATATTAAAATATATTATGATTCCTGACTGATCACTAATCAATTCATAGGAGAATACAAATCCAAGGATCCCAGGATGCTCGCCTATATTGATAAGGTAAGAATAATTATGAAGGCTTTCAAGTCGATGTTAATATAATAGTTACCAAGGAACAATAAGAGTAATGATAAAGCACTAGATACATTGGAATCAACGATTGACACCAATCTAAAAAGGACAATTGTTGTATAGTTTGTCATCGAACCAAGAATTGAGGGTCGAAACGACACCAGAAATAATGCAGGACCAATCATCCCCATCATAGATAAATGATATGCCAAGTATCACCTCGTCTGGGACCATGAACCTCGGCCTTAGCTGACCACCTTACCAGATGACCAAGAAGGAGAAGTCGCCACTCGACCTGGGGAAGATGACTCGGCCTCGGCCCTCGTCAGTCATCTAGAATGGTGGTCTGCATTATTTCTCGAGGACTGAGTATCCTCAGACTCGGCTATCCCAGTGTCGATGAGTCTAACACGAGACTAGCAGATGAGACAAGTATCCTTTCACGAGGGTGAAGGTCCTACGGATTCACCCTCGACCATTAGGGTCAGCCGGAGTCCTCGGCCTAGACTATACAATCGATAGCTCAGCTAGTAGAGCACGTGGTTTGGGAGACGCATAGAATAGTGCGCGTGGGACGCATGTCCTACGTGGATGAAACCGTTATTACCAAATAATTCCCCCACGTGAGAGAATATTTCATCATCCTCTACACGTGACAATGATAGATGGCACAGCCTTAGTGGCTAAAAACATTCCACACCTGCTTGGGGGTACACTACAACCCCCAAGTCCTATATATATTCTTCATCTTCACTATGAGAAGGGATCTTATTTATTCACAGCCCTAACTAAACTCTGTAAAAATATACGAAAGATAGAGAAAAGATAGAGTGTTGTATTTACAGGCCATTAGTGTCATACTTATAGTGAAAACCACCATTCACACTGCACAGTGGACGTAGGCTTCGGTCGAACCGCTTATATTTGGTATCATTTTCTTCTTTGCCTCATATCTATTGTGCACCATTGTTGTCTGGTTTGATCTTACATACATCTTGACCTGGTGATACCATTTTTGGTATCATCAGTATGGCGGTCTGTGGGAACGAGAAGCATCATATCTTCCTTTAACTTATCCTCGCTGGAGTCTCTGGTGGTGAACCAGGCCTCCCCTTCTGTGGAGCTATTTCACCATTGAAAGAGTTCCTGTTGAGTTACAAGGCTTTCACTCTTCGATCCTAAGCTCATCCACCAGGCTTTAACATGGCATCATAATTTTGACCTCCTCCACCACCAGCTGGTGGCCCTAGTTCCAGCAATGCCCCTCTACAGTCAGAAATGGCTGAAGTGATGGCCGCATTAAAATCCTTGCAGCAAGCCAGTAGGCCATACAAGATCAACTGGCTGCCTTCAGCTAGAACGTAGTAGTCAGGCCAATGGGAGCCCCACTAGAGATGATTACTTCGGTAGCTGAGGAGCCTCACCAGGGGACCACCCCAAGCGCCCCGCAAGGATCTACCTCCTCTTCAGCGGGGGAGGGACGTTGTTGATCCTAAGCGTTTATGCCTAGGGAGGCAAGGCCAATCCTTCCGAGAGGATCGATAGATGATTATGAGGATGAAGATGCTCAGACTGATTACTGAGAGCCATACAAAGTATCTGGGAATACAGTGCACCCCATTCTAGGAAGCCGGGCCGAGTCCAGATTCCTGACCAAGGGGCTCAACTTTTGACCGATTAAGTAGAGGGTTGGCCTTTTAAAGGCTCGACCCAGTTGTAGATTTGAGAGAAAGGCTGTCCAGATCAAGGAGCAATGCTGGCTCAATGAGGGGGGGGGGAGATGGCCAACCCCCATGTGGTCGAGATGAGGGCCAGTGAGAGGTAAATAACTGACGAATTCAACAGTAGGAGAGCCCTCTGTTCGGCTGGTTGAGGTGGCAGGAGATTATATTGTCCAGGCTGACATTATTGAAGCGGTCGAGAGGCCTTGGAACGTCTCAATTCAAAGGCTAGAAAATAAGATTGGAAACATCCTTAAGAGCCGTGACCCCTTGCAGAGGGGATACTCAAGGCTCTCAATTCGTGGGAAAAAAAGTCAACTTCCCAACCCCTGCTAAATTCAAGCCATCGCTGGTTACTCCAAAGTATGATGGGAGTACTAACCTAGTGCACCATGTAGAGATGTACCAGTCGGCTATAAATATCTACTCCATCTTAGATGAGATAAAATGACGTGTATTCTCGAGCACTTTGACTGGAGCTTCCCATATCTGGTTCACCTCACTCCCAAAGAGATCCATTGAAAATTTCAAATAACTTACCGAACGGCTCATTCATAACTTTTGTTTCGGGGTAAGACCCTAGAAGAAGATAACCCACCTATTGTATGTTAAGCAGGGGAAGAACGAGAGTCTTAGGGAATACATCGCGAGGTTTAATAAGGAGAAGTTGGAAGTGGAAGACTATGAGGAATTATTGCGATGGTCGTGTTAATAGGAGCCTTGCAGAAAGGAAAATTTCCTTGAAAGCTCATTAAAGACCCACCAAAGCCCATGGCCGAGCTATTGGCAACGTACGGAAAGGTCATGAACGCTGAGGAAGCTATGGAAGCTAAATATGAAGATGAGAAAGGGACTATCAGTGGGATCAAGTTTCAGAAGAAGAATAAAGACGGAAAGAAGAGATCGACCGATGATAAGTTTGCTGGATACACTCCTCGCATGGCCAGCTGCGAGCACATTCTTAATGAGATCAAGAATAATAGGTCCTTAAGATGGTCAGAGAAGCTAAAAGATCCCCCTCACAAAAGGGATATGATCTTGTGGTGTGAATTTCACCAAGACCACGGCACTTAACTAATAATTGTTTTTCCCTAAAAGACGAGATTGAGAAGATGCTCAAGATGGGAAACTAAGGAAGTACGTGAGTAGTGATGGCCCAAAAAGAGGACAGGATGACTCCAGGAGGAGAAGGGCCGACAAGTCCAGGGAAGAGGTCCCAGGGAAAAAGGATGCTGCCTCAAACGATGATGATGATGATGACCCTGACTTGCCACCGAAAGACAATAACCCAAAAGGCCGACTCTTTAACATCTCATTCGATGTTAAGATGATCTGCGAAGGCCTCGCAAGGGGAGGCACATAGGTGGTAGACAAAAAGGCATGCCTTACAAAGGTCAGAGCCCTTCCCAAGGTTGAAGCAGTCCAATTGGCCGCAGCAGATACAAAGCCAAAGAAGAGAAAGAATGTAGATATCGATACCTTAATTGTGGGTTTTTCGAGGTTTGACTTCAAGGGAATCCTAGCTCCTTAGGATGACCCTTTGGTAATCATAACTAGAGTGTATGGGTATGATGTTATGAGGATATTGGTCGATGGAGAAAGTTCGGTTGATGTTATGTTCTGGCCATTTTTCAAAGGTTTGGGACTCAGCAGGAAGAGGCTGGTCCCGTATCATCATCCTTTGATAGGGTTTAGCGGCGAAAAGGTGCATCCGTTAGGAATATACGGAATGGAGGTCAGGATGGGAGATGTTTGGCCTAAGAGGT
Source organism: Sambucus nigra (assembly GCA_949130495.1). Lineage (NCBI taxonomy): Eukaryota > Viridiplantae > Streptophyta > Magnoliopsida > Dipsacales > Adoxaceae > Sambucus > Sambucus nigra. Next base: position 635,515,977 of record OX422209.1, read on the forward strand.
TAACATAGAAGTTAAATTTCTTTGTGATGGACGAAAGTATGTACTCAGCTTATAACATTATCATGGGTAGAGTATCCCTTAAAGAATTTGAGGTCGTGCATCCACTTTACACCAAATGATAAAATTCTCGCCCCCATATGGGGTAGGGGAAGTCCAAGGTGATCAAGTGTTGGCATGTGAATGCTATTCTAACTCAGCGGAGGAGAGGGAAGCTTAAAAGAAAGTGACTACAACCTACAGTATTGATACCCTGGACCCCAGGGATGAGACCAAATTGAAGAAAGGGGAGGTCGCGAAAGAGGTAGAATCCATCGTTCTCACTGAGGACAAGCCAGAAAAAATCGTCTAGGTCGACAAATCCCTAAGTGGAGATATCAAGGAAGAGATGGTAAAATTCTTGAGAGAGAGGCAGAGTACCTTCGCATAGAGTCATGAGGATATGCCGGGCATTGATCCGGGACTCTTTTGCCATAAATTAAATGTGGCCGACGATGCTAGGTCGATACGACAGAAGAGGAGGATTTATTCTTGGGAGAAATATGAGATCATTCTAGAAGAGGTAAAAAAACTGGAAAACATCGACTTCATAAGAGAGGTGATATATCCTGAGTGGCTGGCCAACGCTGTCATAGTTACCAAATCCAATGGAAAGTGGAGGATGTGTGTAGACTTCACCGATCTGAACAAGGCTCGCCCTAAGGACAGTTTTCCTTTGCCTAGGATCGACCATATGGTTGATTCTACAGTAGGCCATGAGTTAATGAATTTCATGGATGCTTACTCAAGAAACAACCAGATCTCCATGAAGCTGACTGATGAGGAGAAGGCTGCCTTCATAATCGACAAGGGGACTTACTGCTATAAAGTCATGCCCTTTGGTCTGAAGAATGTTGGAACTACCTATCAGAGACTTGTTAATAAGATATTTGAGGATCAAATTGGGAAGATGATGGAAGTCTACATTAATGATATGTTGACTAAGAGTCTCAGGACCAACTCTTATGTGACCGACCTCAAGAAAACCTTTGATACGATAAATAACTACATGATGAAGCTCAACCCCATAAAGTGTGTATTCGGTATAGGGGCTGGTAAGTTCTTGGGATTCATCATAAATCAGAGGGTAATAGAGGACAACCCTGATAAAATCAAGGCCTTGGTAGAGATAAAGACCCAAGTTTCAATCAAGTATGTGTAGAGGCTGATGAGAAGAGTAGAGACACTTAACGGGTTTGAATCTAGAGCCACCGACAACTGTTTTCCATTTTTTAAAGTTCTTAAAAAATCTTTCGAGTTGAATGAGGAATGAGATAAGTCCTTCTAAGAGTTGAAGTCCTACCTAGGCTCCCCCTTATTATTGTCACGACTAGTCTAAGGGGAAAAGCTCTATGTATATCTAGCAGTCTCAGAGTTGGCTATTAGCGCTGTCATCGTAAGAGACGATGATGGAGTACAAAAGCCGGTATACTTCAACAATAAGGCGCTCCAAGGGCCGAACATAGATACCCTAGGATGGAAAAATTATCATATGCTTTAATTCATGCCTTAAGAAAGATGAAGTTGTACTTCCAGGCCCATGCAATGGTTATCCTAACGAACTCTCCACTCTGGCAGGTCATCCACAAGCTTGAGAAGTCATAAAGATTAATAACTTGGGAAACATAGATTAGATGGACAGTTTGATATCATCTATCATCCTAGAACGGCCCTCAAAGGGCAGGCACTGACAGACTTCATGGCTGAGTTTACATAGGACGAGGTCGACAGTGAAAAGTTTCAGGCTACCGACTGTGAGCTAGGGAAAAGTTTAAGTTCTCCCCCGGATCGGGTCGGGGCAGGTTCAGCAAGAGGGAAGGTATTCGAGATTGAAGAGGAGCGTTACCTCTTAAAAAATGGGACCTTTTTAGAAGGTAATTTCTCTAAGAATGCAGTAGTGTGGAACCTATTCACTGACGGGTCCTCCTACGAGAGTGGAAGTGGTGCAGGGCTGATAGTGTCGACACCAGATGGAACAAACATCGAATATGCATTAAGGTTCGGTTTTAAAGCCTCCAATAATGATTTTGAATATGAAGCCCTCATAGCAGGCCTCTCCATGGCCCGATCTCTGAATGTCAGCCAACTCCTAATCCATAGTGATTTAAGATTGGTGATGAACCAGATCTTGGGGGCGTATGAGGTGAAAGACAATAGAATGGAAAAATACTTGGATAGAGTAAGATCAGTACTGAAGAGACTCAAAGAGGTAAAGATGAAGAGGATACCTTGGCTGGATAATGGCCGAGCTGATGCACTTCCAAGACTTGCCTCAACTACAAGAACAGAGATAAGAAGAATGGTGCCGGTAGAAATCCTGCATCGACCGACCATTAAAGAGGAAGACGGTGCTGCATAGTTTTGTCTGAATTTGAACATGGGGGATTCCTAGATGGACCCCCTAATTAGATACATAAAGTAAGTGAAGTCGCCAGAATCCAAGAACGATAAAAGGAAGCTGAGATATAAAGCTATTAAATTCTCCCTCATAGGACACACTTTATACAAGAAAGGGATCCTACTTCCTCTGTTTAGGTGCGTCCACCTGTCTGAGGTAGTTTACATCCTTAAGGATATGAACGAAGGTTCCTGCTCCAGTCACGTGGGCAAAATATCCTTAGCTAAGAGGATTATTACACAAGGGTATTAGTGGCCGACGTTAGCCAAGGATGCGACAAAATACGTCAAGAAGTGTGACAGGTGCCAAACGTTTGCTACCATACCCCACCAGCCTCATCAACCTCTGGCTTCAATCACATCCCCTTGTCCATTTACGGTGTGGGGAATTGATCTGATATGACCCTTATCCAGAGCTATGAATAATTATAGCTATCTAATCGTAACGATAGATTACTTTTCAAAGTGGGCAGAGGTCGAGTCGATGATTATAATCACGAAGCAGAAAACCTTCTAGTTCATATGGAAAAATATCATTTGCAAATACGGTCTACCCAACACCCTGATTTATGATAATGGAATTTAATTTAAGAACGTCTCCCTAGAGATGTTCTGCGAAAGAGTCGGCACTAAATAATAATTCTCCACTCTTGGCCGACCCCGGGCTAATGGGCAGATGGAAGTGACAAATCGAACGATCCTTGACGGAATTAAGAAAAGTTAGAAGATGAAAAAGGGAGATGGATCGAGGAGGTATACGCTGTCTTATGGGCCTACAGAACAACGGAGAGGACCCCTAAGGGCGAAACCCCATTCATGCTTGCTTACAGATCAGAGGCGATCGTGCCAACGGAGATAGGTTTGCCTACTCATAGGGTTCAGACCTATGACCCTGAGAATAATAGTGATGAGCGGAGTCTTGATTTAGATCTTATAAAATAAAGGAGAGAAGACGCTAAAGTTAGGCAAGTTGCCTAACAGCAAAGAATAACGAGATTCTACAACAAGCGAGTAAAAGCGCGTACGCTGAAAGTTGGGGACTTCGTACGGAAGAAGATGTGGTAAAAATCCAATAAGCTTCATCTAAATTGGCATGGCCCATACAAAGTGGTCGAAGAAATGGTTCCAGGAACTTACAGATTGGAAAACATGGAAGGAGAGACATTCAACAACCCATGGAATGCCGACCACCTCAAGAAATATTATCAATGAAATTAAAGTCTTACTGTCTTGCTTGCATTATATTGTAATACATGTGTGTGAGACTCAGATGAAAGAAATTTAATAAAAACCAAGTGTTGATCATACGTTGTCTACGTATTTAAATATTCATTTTTGTCAGGTCATATAAAGCTGTAGAACATCATTTATGGTGAAATAAGCTTAAATTTCCCTCGGTGATACGACTGTCTGGATGGGGTCGACCTCGTTCATAGACTGCCAATAACATCGAAGGGCACTTATCATTCAAAACATCATTAACTTGATGGATATACTCCCTCGGCCGAGACGACAGTGCTGGACGAGACGACTCTCCATGCACTCTCAAAATAATGAGGGAGGACTTATGATTAAAACATCATTAATATGGTGGATGAAAATTTAAAAAATCACTTAGTTGTGGTTATCATTCAAAACATCATTAACTTGGTGGACTTACTCCCTCGGTCAGGACGACAGTGCTAAATGAGACGACTCTCCATGCACTCTTAAAACGACGAGGGAGAACTTGTGCTTAAAAAATCATTAATTTGGTGAATGCAAATTTAAAAAACCACTTAGTTTTGGTTATCATTCAAAACATCATTAGCTTGGTGGACTTACTCCCTTGGTCGGGACGACAGTGCTGGACGAGACGAATCTCCATGCACTCTCAAAATGATGAGGGAGGACTTGTGCTTAAAACATCATTAATTTAGTGAATGCAAATTTAAAAAACTACTTAGTTGTGGTTATCGTTCAAAGCATCATTAACTTTGTGGACTTACTCCTTCGGTCGGGGCGACAGTGCTGGACGAGACGACTCTCCATGCACTCTCAAAATGATGAGGGAGGACTTGTGCTTAAAACATTATTAACTTGGTGGGCTTACTCCCTTGGTCGGAACGACAGTGTTGGACGAGACGAGTCCCCATGCACTTTCAAAACGACAAGGGAGGACTTGTGCTTAAAACATCATTAGTTTGGTCGATGCAAATTTAAAAAATCACTTAGTTGTGGTTATCATTCAAATAATCATTAACTTGGTGGCCTTACTCCCTCGGCCGGGACGATAATGCTGGACGAGACGACCCTCTATGCACTCTCAAAACGACGAAGGAGGACTTTTGCTTAAAACATTATTAACTTAGTAGATACAAATTTAAAAAATCACTTAGTTGTGGTTATCATTCAAAACATCATTAACTTGGTGGAATTACACCTTCGGTCGGGATGACAATGCTGGACGAGACGACTCTCCATGCACTCTTAAAATAATGAGGGAGGACTTGTGCTTAAAACATCATTAATTTGGTGAATGCAAATTTAAAAAACCACTGTAATACCCCGTATTTTTGTGATATTTATTTATGGGATAAAATGAATTAAATGTGTATTAATTGAGAATTAATCCGGACAAAATACTAACGAGATGTGAGTTGGTATTTGATTATAATGCGTATATATGGCAATATATGAATATTGAGAATATTAAAATTGTCGCGAGATAGAAATACGACAATTTGGAAATTTTGTTGGGACGCGTGTGACAGTCGCGCCAAGAACATTATTTAATTAAAAAGTGAATTTTATTTTTATCAACCGTATGGTCATTTTGAGTGCGCCAACGTGTCCGGAAGGGTCGAAATAGTCAGAAAACACTAGCCAGGGGTTTAGTTTGGGTCCCGGGGGATTTTTAGGCCATACCGGCAACTTAAAAGGGTAATTTGGTAATTTTGGAATTTGGGGATTTATGACCAACGAATTTTGGGAGTTTAAAATAGGGAATTTCAGAACCCACTAACCCATTACCAGCAATTAACTGAGTTGAGGGCAACGGGAGTTTTAGGAGAGGTTAGGAGAAGTCCCCAAAAAGAGAAACACAACCTCCATCTTCAACCTTCAACCTTGGGAGAAAAAGGAGAGAACAACCTTCATCAATTCAACACCAAATTCAGAGAAAAATCCAAGGCAAGTGGTTTAATTACGTTATTTACAACGAATGTTTCTTCCATGCTTAGAAATTTATAAAAATTTGCATTGTTTTGGGAGATTGACAAAAACCCATCGAATTGGAATTAGAAATTCACATTTTGATAAGGAAATTGCATGTAGAATTATGTTTGGGTGATTATTCTGATAGAAATACATCTTTTATATCACAAAAACGAATTTAATTATGTCTATTGATGACTTTAAATTTCTAGGGTTCATGTTCATGAGATTTGGGAAAAATTGGGGAGATTTGATGATTAGATGTGGTTTAGGATGATTTGACCCCATATAAATGTTATTATACGACTTAAGTATGTTTAGGAATGATTAGAAACCTTGAACTACTGTTGGAATGATGTTTAGATAAGATTAGAGGTGAAGAAAATTGGGAAAAGCGAAATAGAAGAATTCTGGGCTCGAAACTGTCACCTCGTTAGAAGGTCTGCCCAGGTCGTTCGAACGAGCTCGTTCAAACGAGCTTCTAACGAGTTGATAGTTTGACTTCTAATGAGTGGGATGTTCATTCGATGCCTTTCGTTCGAACGAGATCTCGTTAGATGCACACTTCGTTCGAACGAACTCTCGTTCGAACGACCTCGTTCGAACGAGACTTCTAACGAGTTGACAGATTGGCCTTTTTGGCCTGATTCGATTTCTAGTGTCCCGTAACCATATTTAATTGTAGAGATAACCTTCCCTTGTTAACTATTTGGTATAATTGGGGGAATTGGGATATAATGAGGAATGAACCAAATGATATTTGTGGATTAGGACGCTAGTGACTATATACGATGTGAGGATTATTGACGACTTAAATATTTGTATTAACCGGGTATATGAGAATTGTGTAACATTATAAGTTGGTATAAGAATGAGAAGTATACCACTAATAATTTATGGTAATTACTAATATGTGTGTATGCTTAGTATATGTATATGATTTTATGTGTATGACATACCTACCATGCTTGCTATCACGGGAGGTTTGCGTTCGCTTAGGGCCATCTATTCTTTGTGTGCCTACGGGGGGATATAGATTGGTACCTCGAGGACATAGGTCAGTGAAGGACTCATTGGGAAGTTAATAAGTCTGTTGATCATGGGAGCGTAGGTATGTGCGTGACCCATGTGATGTGACTGTGTTCGCCTCCATTGTTTGTGATTGTTGTTATCTGAGAACGATTCCTGAGAGATTCGGAATGCGTGATCCTTATGTACGTGATGTACCGGGATGGATAGCAGAGTATGTGTGCACCGCAGCTTAGTCTCGGGGTGCTTGTATAGTATATTTATGATGTGAATGATATACGGTTAATTGAACAGACTTGTCATGTTTAATTATGAGTATAATTTATAGTAACTCCTTGAGAAGATAAATAAGGGGATAACCTCCAGTAAATGGTAATGCTAATAATTGAGAATCCGAGTTTAAGTAAAGATATCTATTCAAGTGATAACATCGGAAATTCATATTTTGAATCGAGTAGATGGGTTAGAACTTATGTCGGTTTAGTTAGATATAAATACCACTTAGATGGGTACTGTACGTTAGGAGTGCACGATTAGACGAGAGGTGAGTATTCCATGTGAGAGCACGTCCTAACATGTATTTTGCATTCTTTGTTTTAATGTTATTAAAGCACTTGTTGTTTTTAAAATACTCTCCACTTTCGGGCTCTGACCCGTTTGCTTTCAAATCTATTTTTGTAAAAACCTTTTAGGTGCCCAGCCACAAGGACACCAAGCATAGGATTTCCATTCAGGTGACGAGCTGTAGCTGTTTGTGGAAGTTACAGGGCCTTGCTAGTAGACGCTTCTTTTGTCTTGACTCTATTCAGTTTTCATCATTTGTAGGGCATGTCGCCCATTTCTATTAGAGACATTTCATATTTCAGTTATTCAGATTTTTGGCATGTAATTAATTCAGGATATACTGTTTTATTTATTTCAGTGGTGGGATTGTTGTGAGGGGTTTTCCTCCGGACTTATTATTAATTGTTGATTACTTTATTGAGACTTTATGGTGTATGGTTATGATATTCTTTCATAATTCTTTTATTGTATGTTAATCAGACTTAATTTAAAATTTGACATCTTACTTTTTAAATACTAGGTGGTTAGTAATGATTAAAATGTTTTCGACAGTGATGCTGTTAACTGGACCAACTTGACGTTTTGTATTAATTTAATAAAGGAGTAGCTACCCGTATTTAATTAGTCGGGGTGTCACAACCACTTAGTTGTGGTTAACGTTCAAAACATCATTAACTTGGTGGACATACTCCCTCAGTCGGGACGACAGTGCTGGACGAGATGACTCTCCATGCACTCTCAAAACGACGAGGGAGGATTTATGCTTAAAACATCATTAACTTGGCGGGTTTACTTCCTCGACCGAAACGACAATGCTGGACGAGATGACTCCCCATGCACTCTCAAAACGACAAGGGAGGATTTGTGCTTAAAACATCATTAATTTGGTGGATGCAAATTAAAAAAATCATTTAGTTGTGGTTATCATTCAAATAATCATTAACTTGGTGGACTTACCCCCTCGGCGGGGATGACGGTGCTGGACGAGACGACTCTCCATGCACTCTCAAAACGACGAGCGAGGACTTGTGCTTAAAACATCATTAACTTGGTGGATGCAAATTTAAAAAATAACTTAGTTGTGGTTATCATTTAAAACATCATTAACTCGGTGGACTTACTCCCGAGGTCGAGACGACAGTGTTGGACGAGATGACTCTCCATGCACTCTCAAAACGACGAGGGAGGACTTGTTCTTAAAACATCATTAACTTGATGGATTTGCTCCCTCGTCCGAGATGACAGTGCTGGACGAGAGAAGACTTATGAACGACACAACAAGTATAAGTAAAAACATGCAAATAAAATAAGGAATGCAAACACTAGATCAATAAGCTTCACTTCATAAAAAATACCGAGATTGTAAAAACTGTGGAAGTATCAAGTTGTCCAAAATAGGTCAAACAAAGGTACAATTAAAAGAGGGGGCGCCACCCTAAGATGCAGGCTCAAGATTGATGATGGGAGTTACCTCTACGTTTGGTTCAGTTCCACCATCAACTTGAAGGTTAACCTCTACCTCGGACGCTGCCATCAGCTCCTCGTACTCCAGGGCAGCGTCAAAGCAAGGATCTGTAAAGTTCAGAGCATCCAAAGCTGGATGAACAGAAGAGACGACATTAGTGAACTTAGTGGCGATCCGTCGATATGCTATTTTCACGCCCCTCTCCAGGTAAATAATGCCAAAGCTAGCAAACTCATCTAAAGCCTTGAAGGCTTCGACAGTCTCGACCTTGATCTTCTCAAGGGACTCGAGAGATAAAGCATCATCCTTTACCCTCTGCATGGCCTCGACAAGATCTTTGGTGTGAGTGACAACCAATGCATCCAAAGCCTCGTCTTTCTCCTTGATAAAGTCATCCTTCTCCTCCTTACTCTTCAGATCATTATGAGCCTTATCAAGGCCGGTTTGGTATGTCTCCAAGCATTTCTTTAACTTCTCCTCAGACCTAAGAGCTCGGTCGGCCTCTTGAACTTTGGGATAATTCTTGACCATCCATTTATTGGTCAAGGCAAAGGTGCATACAGTCTGTAAATTAAAAGAAGATATATTATTTTAGACGAGGAAAGAATACGAGAAAACATTTGAGCCTAGGAAGAAATATTTACCTGATCCATCAAATGAAGACCCAAATCAAAGACTTGAGGGGCAACTATCTTATCTAAGAACTCATAGTCATCCTTGGTGGGGACCTCGAGCATCGCCCTCTTAGATCTTGTAGCAGAAGGAATGATTGAGCCTGGGCACTTCCTAAGATTGGAAATGTTGCTCTTCCAATATTCTTAAAAGGAATCCCCTGAGAAAGAGCTCGCTCTGGAGCTACTCGGTATGTATGGGCCTGGGGGGATGACCCTCGGCCTCATGGTGTCCTTGTAAGGCCGACCCTTAGGGGAACTTATTCTTCAATCCTTTTTTGGCCGACCTCAGGTAGTGTCAGCCCAGTGGTTGTTGTCTTCTTCGGCTGACCCTTACCAGTCGGTTGTTTCTTCTTATTCAAGGCATTGTGAAGGCTTGGAATATGCATATTGAAAAATTCTTCAGACAGATGGGGAGGACAATCTGCGAAAACATAATATGAGTCATCAGTCATAAGAAAAAAGTAAGACAAAGCACTTAATCAAAGAGAGAAAAGGACTATATCACTTACAAAGGTCGTCCAGTTGATCAACCCTCAACCTAGACTTATTTAAATATTCTGGTGACATCAAATCTTCAAAAGAAAAGAGTTGGTCATCCTTCCCTTGACTTCTAAGGAAGTCGACTCTCTCCCTATTAGCTATACTGAGGCCAAGGTCAGATCTGGTGGTTAGCTTTGAAGGTTTTGCCCAAGTATGGGGAACCCTCGGCTTGTTTTCTCGTCCCTCGTGGTCGGTGTCGACCGAAAACTCCCAATTTCCAGACGCATTGAAATATCTCTTTTTCCAGCTATGATTCGAAGTGTGAGTAACATTGAGGAGATTTTTGTCAGACCTCGTGGCTCCTAAGTGATAATACCTGTCCTGATTAGGTGTGGATAACACGTGGTAGCAAGCACGGAAAATCTCAACTGAGGGTTCATCCTCATATTTATTCCTCCTCTGGGAAACATAACCTAAGATGACCCTCCAGGAGTTTGGGGCTATCTGAGTAGGAGCGAGGCCAAGACTAGAAAGGATGGCTCGAATGATCGGGTCAACAGGAAGACGAAACCCAACTCTGAACATTTGATCATAAAGAGCAATTTCTCCCTCGCACCTATCATATACTCTCTCATCCTTGCTTGGAACTCTCAAGGTGACATTGGGCTTAATACCATAAATGTGCCTGAAGAAAAGGTGGTCAGTATCACTAATGGAAGACTGATATTGCTCAGCGTACAAATAGTGAAGTGGATCATTGGACTCGGAGTCCTCATCCATTTTGTCCTCAGCCTCACCCCCAGTCTCTACCTCTTCACCCTCAGCGTCGACATTAACATAAGTCCTTTGGAACTCAGCATCCGACATCGTAGATAAAGGAGCTACAGCCGATGGAATATTTGCCTCAGGGATCGGCTCAATAGGATCTGGAAGGATCTCCACAGAAATGTCATCTCGTCCGGATGCCTCAGCTCGATTGGGCGACGAGGCCCGAAACGTGTTACCAGGCTCCCTAGTCTCCCTAGGATGAGTCATAGAATACTGCATGGCTTCCTCGTATGAATCCCTATTATCGTCTTGGGTGGAGGACGAGCCGACTATTTCTTCTGGAGTGGGAAGAATTACTTTTAGAGGAACAGGAAAAATAGGTCATCTCCAAATAGGGTCGGCTTGGCGCCTAGCCTCGGCCTCGGCCTCTAGTCTGCGTATCTCTTAAAAGTACCTCTCCCTCAAGGCTAGGTATTGAAATGTTAACTCGTATAGGGTCCTTAACATTCAGAGGATGAGGTAACACTTATGTAATTAAAGATTGGAAGCCACAAGCCACAAACAGTTTTAGTGTTGACTAAGTTTGACTTAAAGATCAAAAAGGGAAAACTCAATCATTTTTACTACCAAGGGCAACTTAAGCAGGGGGTATACAACACACCACAGGAGGAATTTTAGGAGCCTAAAGGAAACCTAAACGGTGCAAGCAACAAGTGAAAAACTTTACCTAAAGCTAAACCTTCTTACAACCACCACACAAGGGGCACATGTGAGCCCTAAACAGCCAGGGAGAGCTGCCGGAATGGGGTTTGAGTTCGCCAGAAAGTATGAAGTCTAAATGTGATTTAAGAAACTATAAAACCTTGAATAACAATGGTGGAAGAAGGTTACCTGGAGAAGAAATAGGAATGGAGAAGCAAAAATAACCTTGAGACAATGCTTGAGAACGCAGGTGCAACGAGTTAAAGCTCTGGTTCAAGGAAGAAACGTGATGAAGGGGGGCAAGTCTAATGACAAGAAAGGTTTTAATATATAACTCCTATTTATATGTAAGCAATGATTTGTGCACGTTTCACAAAGAGGTGCATAGTTTCCCAAACTCCTCATTATAATAAGCACAAACCCTAGGCATCTAAGCCATCATTCACAACTCGATTAGAAACAACCATATGGGAAGTGTAACAGTTGTCAACTCAAGTGACCAATTCACCTGATGGTTGACACGTTTCCCCTCAACAGTCATCAGCAAAAACGTCTGACAACATAACATCATTACCCCTCAGCCTCATCCAGATGTCAGAGACTAAGGGCTAGGGGTGATTAATATACCAAGTATCAACTCGTCTAGGACCATGAACCTCAGCATTAGCCGACCACCTTACCAGATGACCAAGAAAGAGAAGTCGCCACTCGACCTGGGGAATATGACTCGGCCTCGACCCTCGTCGGTCACCTAGAATGGGGGTCTACACTATTCCTGGAGAATTGAGTATCCTCGGACTCGGCTAACCCAGTGCCGATGAGTCTAAGATGAGACAGATATCATTTTATGAGGGTTAAGGTCCCACGGATTCACCCTCGGCCATTAGGGTTGGCCAGCGTCCTCGGCCTAGACCATGCAGTCGATAGCTCAACTGGCAGAGCGCGTGGTTTGGGAGACGCATGGAACAGTGCGCGTGGGACGCAGGTCCTACGTGGATGAAACCTTTGCAACCAAATCATTCCCCCACGTGAGGGAATATTTCATCATCCTCTACATGTGACAGTAACAGATGACACAACCTCAGTGGCTAGGAATATTTCACACCTGCTTGGGGTTACAATACACTCCCAAGTCCTATATATATTCTTCATTTTCTCTACGAGAAAGGATATTATTTATTCACAACCCTAGCCAAACTCTATAAAAATATACGAAAGAGAGATAAAAGCTTAAGTGTTGTATTTACAGGCCATTAGTGTCATACTTATAGTGAAAACCACCATTCACACTACACAGTGGACGTAGGATCCGACCGAACCACTTATATTTGGTATCATCTTCTTCTTTGCCTCATCTCCTTCTGTTTATACATTTATATCTATTGTACACCATTGCTGTCTAGTTTGAGCTTACATACATCTTGACCTGGTGATACCATTTCTGGTATCATTAACGAATCATATTATTGCATATATAAAGAATGGAGATTTGCCTCAAGATGGTAAACAAACTCAAAAATTAAAGATCGAGTCGAAAAGGTTTTGCCTCGATTCTAAAGGAAAACTCTATCGATGATCGTTTACAGGACCTCTACTTAAGTGCGTCCACATTGATCATGTGGATGGAATCCTTAGCAAGATTCACAAAGATAATTATGGAGATCACATAGGTGGAAGATCACTTTCCTTCTGTTCAATCTCATAAGACTATCCGCGGCCTTTCATGCGGAAAGATGATATCCATTTCATTCATAAATGTGCAAACTGTCAGGAAATCTATCCCATCCTCAAATAATTGACTGAAGGCCTCTATCCTCCCATAAGTATATGGAAATGTGACCAATGGGTCATGGAATTATGGGGCCTCTCTTCCAGTAGCACCAGGGAATTGAAAATACCTGATAACTGCATATATTACTTTACCATGTGGGTTGAGGCTAAACCACTAACCCATATTAGGGAAGTTGCTGCCAGAAGATTTTATGGAGAAACATAATCACCGGGTTTGGTATGCCCACATGTTTGGTGAGAGACAATGGAACTTAGTTTAAGAACGACATCTTGAGGGATTTCTGCACACAATATGAGATCAAATTCACTGAGCCTTAATGGTCTTCCCATAATACAAATGGAAAGCAAAAATCATAAATAACACTCTTCTTATCGGGGTCAAACGACACGAGGTTCCAAACACCCTATGGGCCTACAAAAATACCCTCAAATGATTAAATAGAGAGACCCCACACTCTTTGGCATACGACATGGAAGTTATCATCCCATTGGAGGTTGTCTTGCTGACTTTAAGGGCCAAAATCTTTGAGGATGGGCAAAATAATTAACGTCTAACTAGTGAGCTAGACTTAATAGAAGATAGAAGGGAATAAACTCTCATCCAACCTGAAGCATGCCAATAAGAGCTCGTTAAAGAAAATGATAAGAAGTCAAGGTTAGAGAGTTGCAAGTTGGAGGTCCCATGCTCATGAAACTCTTACCGACAGCCAAAAAGCCCTATAATGGGAAGATGGAAATGGATTATCAAGGTCCGTACATAATAGTTTCAATGGGAGGAGGCATGTCACACCATCTGAATGATTTAGATGACATTGTAGTACTTTGGCCATGGAATGCTATTAACCTCTAGAAATTTTATCACTAAGTTGAAAATTTAATTTTTGAAAGTTTTTCAATTAACTAAAGATGATTCGTGTTAATAAATGTTTTTCTTTATAACCATGGCTCCAAAGTAAGAACTCCACCATCAAACCGACCTAGAAGTGGTGGTACAACCTAACTTGGGCTAATCAGCCGAAAATACGCATAAAACCACCTAAAAATGGGTGGTACAATTTAGAAATAAGTTGATCGCCTAAGAATTTGCATCAAACCCACTTAAAAATGGTGGTATAATCCAACTTGGTTTGGTCGTCCTAGAACATGCACAAACTACCTAATAATAGGCGCTACAACTTGGAAATAAGTTAGTCACCTAATAATTGACATCAAACCCACATGAAAGTACAACATATATTGGGTTGGTCGGTCCAAAATAGGTAAATAACCTACCTAAGAATGGGTGGTCCAACTTTGAAATAAGTTGGTAACCTAATATTTGGCATTAAACCCACCTGAAAATTGTGGAACAATTCAAGTTGGGTTGGTCGGCCTAAAATAGTCATAAACCAACCTAAGAAAGGATGGTACAACTGAAAAATAAGTTGGTATTCTTAGAAAAGTCATAGAACCCACTAGGACACAACGATACAACTTTAAGCTAATTTAAATAAGAATGTTGAGTTAAAGGCTTTAATTGTATGGTTAGTTAATTAAACTTTTAATTGAATTTAACAAGTCAGTGGAGTCGGTTATAGACCAAAACTCCAATGACTACTAGCTAAGTTATATAAAAAAATTAAATCATGCGTTTTAATTAATTAGTTAGTCAATTAGCCCTTTGATTAAATTTTACAAGCAAGTGGAGTCAACACATACCACAACTCCATTGACTACTAGATATGTTTAATAAGAACATTTTAATTAATAGATTAGTCAATTAACCTTTTGATTAAAATTTACAGGTCATTATAGTTGCTCACAAACCATTACTCCACTAACCGTTAGTCAAGTTTAATAAATGTGCTAACTTGTAAGTCTTGGTTAACACAGTTGGGCAGATAAATTGAGAAATAAAGATCAAGGTTCTAAAAGGTGTGAGGCGTGAATGAGGCATGGAGGTCAACCCTCAAGCCTTAGGAGCCTAGGCGTAAAAAGGAGTTCTCCATTTTTATTTTTTTTTAATTATACTAAGGCTAGTAAAATAATAAAATAATATATACCTTGAAATTTGAAAATATATCCATTCATTTGGTAACCCTTTTCCCTATATGCATGCTACATAAGTCCATATCACCCTAATACATGCAATCAAAATTCAAAATAAGTTAGTAAATATTATATTTCAAATATAATGTAAATGCAGTCAAATATAATATAATATATATCAAATATAATATAATCAAATGTGATATAATATACGTTAATAAACAATATATTTCAAATATTATTTTTTGATAATCCATAACCTCCGCACGAACAAGCCTTTTAGACTCCCTCATGCTAGAAAAACAGGGGGGATCCTGTGCCAGAGCCACCCTAGCACACGTCCCGCTTAAAGTCTAGTATCCTTTGGGGAGTTTCGAACTTGAAACCTATAGTCTTTTTCCATTCACCCCTTATCACTGGACTTACTAGGGTGGATACATTTTCAAAAATAATAGAAGAAGGGAAAAAAATATAAGCAAAACCAAGAAAAATAAGCAGAAATATCATCCCTCTCTAACAAAATAAGAAACAAAATATAAGCAAAATAAAAAAAATAGAATAGAATGAAAAAAAACATAAGAAGAAATATCATGAAGTAGAATAAGAAACAATTATAAGCAAAAACATCATGAAGTAGAATCAATATTATACCAATTTGGTTGGGGGGGGGGGTAGTTTTGTTTGTTTAAAAGCTTTTGATAAGAAAAAAAGACTTTAACTTAAAAAAAGACCCATCTTTTCACACCTCATCGTGCCTTGGTGCACTTGAGTTGTTGACCGTGCCTTACATACGCGTTGACCCTGCATTTTACCACACTTATGCTTTATGACAGGCGTTTCTAAAAATTCTCATGCCTAAACACGCATTTTAGAACACAAATTTAGGTGAAAAACTAACTAAGGCATGAATAATGGAAGAAAAAAATAAACTTTCATTAATTTAGAAATGGAAATGGTATAAGGACAAAAAGAGGATAGACAAACGGCTTACATATAAAAAGAAAAAGAAAAGTAAAAACCCAAGGCAGCAGGGGTGACCTCTCCCTAATTGGCAACAATGACATTCTCTTGGTTAGAAACGACATTGGCTTCTAGACCAACCACCTCTATGGGAGAAACAGGATCAACGATCGTCTTCTCGAACTCCTGGTTAGATACCTAGGAGGTTTCCATTTTCCCATGATATGTGAAACACCCCGACCCGAATTTATGGGTTACCCGTGGGTCAACCCGGTCCGATCCGAGTGTTAGGTGTGAAGTGTAATCAAACAACCTATATAATGTTGCTAGTCCAATTTTATTTTAGTTATCATTTCACTTGTAAACATATAATTCCAGTTTCAAGATAAACTATGTGAGGGACCCATAAGGAGCACCCCTAAGTCCAAGTAAATAAAGATACTAACGTAAACATAAATAAAATATACTTACATGTATAACGCCCTCAAAATACGAAACCGCTCCCAACCTGCCGTAACAAAGCGAGGGTGTGAGCTTATGCCCAGTGGAATTTATATCAGCAGTATAGAAACAAACGACAAAAAGTAATAATCACACGCTATAACCACATGCATGCAAAAATATGTATATGTCTACATACGTATACATTTGAAAAATACACATTCCAATGCATTAACCATTCTACTTTCGAAAAACTTACTTATCAAGATTAATTTACCTTAATCTTGTAAATAATTCATTTATTCATACTTATCATTTCTCACTTTATATAACACACCCGGTTCAACACTTGAAACCACTGCACTTAATTTATCCAAACCCATTCCTTTACCGGAATCACCCTTTTTATTCATGCAAATAGAATTTAGTATTTTCATTGAAAAACACCATTTCAACATACGTATTCACCATGTTAGAAAATATTTACTTAATCTTTGAACATCCTTTTTACAACACATTCTTGTGTTAAATATGGGTTTAACCATTTAGGTTACTTAACCGCCCAATTACCCACTTTCTTTATCTCATGGACATTAGTATATTTATGCATTAAATTGTCCACGTCACCTTTACCTAACATTTATTATATTCATTCAAGTTAGCTTGTATTAACACATTTTACCACGCAACCCATTTTTTGACATGTTCCAAATTTTCTTTATCTTTTCTCGGAATCTTCGTATACCGCATACTTCCACGGGCTCCACACCACTGGATATGCGCACAATATGCTCTGGACTGTGATTTAGGGTTTTTCACCCAAGGGATCTGGGCTCTTCTTGCTTTATCCCGATGTCATATGAGTTCCTTTTATGTGTATTAATATTTTACAAATTTTCACATTATTCCACTTTCCTTTTTACCCGAACGAAGCCAAAATTCGGGCCCCAACTTATGTTACACTTTGAAAATTTACCATTTCATATCCTTTATACTTTAACCTTGATTTTCATTCCAAAAATAATATTCTTTTAGGACCACTTTATGTAACACCCTTTTCAACACTTTTATTTCATAAAAATGTTCCACTTTAAGTAAAATTACCATTTTACCTATTTGTTTCCAAATCACGTTTTACTCCATTTTCACAAGTGTTAATTTCTCAAAAAACACAATTTAGTCATCCACACTAATTTCTTAAGTGTTTTTAACCCTTTAACACCATTTTACACTTGGAATGATCTTTTACTTGATTAATGACACTTTTACACCTTTAATCCCTTTTTTAATTCCACAACTATTAATATTTCACAACATTAGTAAGTTACACTCACTAACCATTACATGTTTACCCATTAACACTTAATGAATACTTTACATCAACATTTTCCAAGCACACATTTCTTTACATCTTCATTAAAGAAATACGTTCACACTTAAGACTACTTTATAAGAAAATTATCATTTCTTTTTATTTAACTAGTAGTCTTTTAACCTCATACACATCATATTGTTTAGTCCCAATTTCACACACTTCGAAGACTTAAATTCTAACTTTATTTATTTCATGTTTAAACCCAACAAAATCTTCTTTAAACTCGTTTATACATTCTATGTCAAAATACTACAAATTTATATGCATGAGAAGATGGATTTTAAATCCCAAAATCCTACTACATGGTTTAAACATATTTGTCACCAAATATTTTCCACGTAAATCCTTATTTTCAAATATATTATTTCATAAAATGTTTAACACCAATATTTCTATAAATGCCCATTTTCATAAAAATACCATCTTTTAATATTCCAAAACCTTGAAATATTTACTTGTTCTTTAATTTCAATAAAACTTCATTTTTTTCACAAAATCACTGTAATACCCCCTATTTTTGCTGGCTTTTAAATTTAGGGATGTATTAAATTTAATTGAGATAAATTAAATTAATATTAAATTGAAAAACTGTTTATTATTTACTAGCATGACGAGAGTTAGTAATTATTGGAAATTTGTTGAATATTACTAATTGAGTAAATTAATATATAAGATTGATTTTATTAAAATTGTCACGAGTGAATAAAATGGAAATTATGGAAATTTAAGTCAGGACGCGTCTGTGTCGTGTCGAGACTAAATTATTATTATTAAAAGTGAATAAATTATAAGTCACCCATATGGTCATTTCGAGTATGCCAATGTGTCCGGAAGGGTCGAGATAGTCAGAAAAGTATACCCGGAGGTTTAGTTTGGGTCTCGGGACGTTTTTAGGCCTAATTGACATCCCAGGAGGGTATATTAGAAATTTTATATTTTTGGGTAATTAAACCCACGAATTTTCAATAGTTATATCAGATGTTAGGGGTTGTCATCTAGGGTTAACACAAGCAAAACCAAAGAACGACCATGGGAGAAGAAGTGGAGAAGCTTTCCAAGGAGTTCTAGGCCAAAAAACTCCGCTGTTTTCACCGCCGTCACCGCCAAATTATAGATCGCGCGACGAGGAACACAGTCACACCACTTTCTTCTATAAATCAGAAATAAAATTTCCAGGCAAGTATCTATCTTGTTGATTTCTATTTAATGTTCCTTCCTTGTTAGTTTAGGAATGAAAATCATATGTTTTAATTGAAGAATTTTATGTTTTAGAAGAAAACTCGTATGTGTTGTAGGGAGAATCTATGTAGCCTGAATTTTTATCATATGTAGAGTTTTTATCACGAAATTGGAAATAATATTGATGAATGAATTGGGGTTGGCTAGGTTCTTTAACTGAAAATTTGGAAACAAAGGTTCTTATGAATTAATTTGGGGATTTCATTCAAGGAGGGTACGAATGATATATAACCTTGTTATTATTGATTGGGATTGAAGATGAGATGTTGGGGATTAAACTGTAGAGGTTTTTAAGCTTAAAAATGGTGAAAAACGAGGCTGCCAAAGGCTGAAGACGAAACAGTTCAGTTCGCGCGTAGTCGTTCGAGCGAGATGTTAATGTCACGCGAAGTCGTTCGAGCGACACATGGAAGTCATTCGAGCGAGATCCATTCTCGTTCGAGCGAGATTTCTAAATTTTTAGGGAATTTTCTATTTTGCCCTTATTTTAGTAAACAGTTAATTTGAGTGAGAAAAACCAGTATCCGAGGAACCCAGAATAGTACAAAATTATTAGGAGTTGTTTAGGTGGAATGATTTAAATATTTGGAACGGTGATTTTACCTTGAAGATCATGAGAGTGAGATAATCGTAATTAGGATTTATACCATAAGGTAAGTGAGAGCATACCAACTGAAATTATACTTAGTGAGATAGAATACTTCGAGAGATGAGAAGTGAGGATGAAATAAATTATAAATGAGACTAAAAGAGACAAATCCGTTATGCGAGATAATTGAGTAATATGCACTAAGAATGAATAATTATAATTATGGGTCGTGGGCGCATCTAATTTAGAAAATGTGAATATTTATATATATGACTGTGTGATTGTGCATATATTATGTATCTGTGTAAAAATCATGCCCGCGCTACGTGCTATGATGGAGGTTACCGCGCCGAGACAATCTTATCTCGATGGGACCTTTATGGGGGATATTGACTTGTACCCTAGAACATAGAACTCCTTGGTACATGCTATCTGATTGATAGTCAGACGGTCCTAAGAGATGTGAGGGTATGTGCTGACCTCTTAGTGACTTGGAACTATGCTTCGCCTCCATTTGTATGTGTTTTGTGTTAATACAGTTCGAGAGTGATTCCGAACTAGTATTTCCCTTAGTTTGAGTGATACGGGGACTTGATAGTAGAGTATACCAGCACCATGGATCTTATGTGGGGTGCCGTTAGTATATATATTATATGTGTGACTAATATATATACGTATATTTATATGGGAACTTTCTACTGTGCGTATAAGTAGATAAGTAATGAATAAATGCTTCAACTTTATTATAAGTATTCGGGAACTTTATAACGGTAATGAGTCGTTTTAAATAATGTAAGAAATCCTGAAGAGAGTGATTTCTCTTTCCACATGATAAAACCTTATGGAGAATAAGATAGGAAAATTGATGAGATTTATTAGTACGGTAGGCGTGCACACTAGATGAGAGGTGAGAATTCTCAAGAGAGTGTCGCATACTAACATGGTTGTTGCATTAGCAGGTAAGCAATTTAAATACTTGCTAAACTAATTTTAAACTGTTTTACCGTTTCCTGTTATCTCTTTTCTCTTATGTATATATATGTATATATTTTAGGTTCCCAACTACAGGGGCGTCTTGCGTAGTTTCTTTGGACCGGACGCGCTGCAGCTTATGTGGGAGTTAGAGGACACTGCTTAGATGACGTCGATGTTGAATCTACTCTCATTCTAATTCTGATTAGTTAGAGATTATGTTCATTTATCTTTAGCATTTTTTACTCTTTGGGATTTAATTACTGTCAGGGTGGTTTTCCTTTATAGTTTTAAAGTTGGTATTGGATTATCTGAATGATTAAATTCATGGGTGTTTAATTCCAGTCTTAATAATTGTGTGAATCTTAAACTGTTACTTATTAAAGAATTTCATAATTGGATTTAATAAATGGAAATAATGTTTTAAATGGTTTTGACACTTAGCTTAATTATTTAGGGTGTTTAAATTGGAAAATTTATTTTTGCGATAGTGATGCTAAGAATGAACCAACCATTCACCTTGATTATAATTTAATAAAGGACTGATCGGCCGGTATTTAATTAGGTGGGGTGTTACGGGTGGTATCAGAGCATCAGGTTCTAGTGTCCTTTAGGATTTGTAGGGCTTATCTCGTTTTCAGCTTAGCGTCTTTGAATTAGAGCCCTAATATTAGGAATGAGTTATTCATCTTTATACGTTGGAAATTCGTGCTTCTGCGATTTGTCGATGTAAATGTTGAACTTATTCAGATTATTTTAAACTTTCAGATGGACCGTCAAGACGAACAAGCTAATGTCGTTGGGGAAGTTAGTGAGCAAGAACAGCTCACACCTTAGGTGTCTCCGAAGAGGGTATCAACTGCCGAATTAGCAGGCATTGTGGCACAGGTAGTTACCACTGCAGTCTTACAGTACCACGATCGTAGTATGCATCTTAGAGGAGGCAAAAGAGCTAGAGTGATTAGTCAATTTGATATGACTAGAGTTAAAAATTGTGCGAAGACACCAAAATTGTGGCAACAAGTTCCTCAAGACCAAAACGGCCCCAAGGGTAACAAAATTCACGTGGAGAGCCAAAAGCATCAGGGCCAACAAAGTCGGGGTCATAATGAAGTCACAAAGAGGTGTTTTAAATGTGGAATGGACGGCCATAAATGTCAATCTTATCCGAATCAGATTGGGGAGAAACTACAACTCGACCAGCGAGAAATTTTAGGACTTTGCTATAAATGCGTGCAACCGAGTCATAAATGGAGGGATTGTCCTCAACTTAACATCGTTTTCCTCAAGTTTCTCAACAAGGCCAACAAGTCCAAGGAAAAGGCGAAACTAGTAAAAAACGTAGTGAAATGAGACAGTTTCGAGGTAGGTGCTTCCAATGTGGCAAGAATGGCCATAGATGTCAGGATTGCCCAGAAGGGAATAGGGGCCCACGACAGCAAGGTGCCCGTAATAAACCACAGATTCCAGCTCTACCAGTAGTCCCAGCAGCCTTAGTTCAGCAAAGGCAATTATAGTATGGACGTGTCTATAACGTCCACCAGGCAGCAGCACCTTAGGCCCCAACCGAGATAGAAGGTACGTTTCCTATACATGGTGCTATGGGTCGAGTTTTATTTGGTACTGGGGTGCCGCACTATTTTATAGCTATTCATCTTGCACGAGCCTTAGGGTTATTAGTCACGGCGAAGAGTACGGTGTCATGCGTAGACTCACCATTGGGGGAATGAGTCTTTGATTTTCTTTATTTGAAGGGGTGTAGATATAAAGATTGGTAGCTTCATTTTACATACGGTCAATACTGGTGTTAGATATGCATGAGCACAATGTCATTATTGGCATGCTAAATTTTTTGGTTGGAGTATTGTCTCTGCCATTTCGGGATAGGAAATGTGTTTGGTGGCGATGTCTCGCCCAGAGGAAGGTTTAGTCAAGGCGATTGGCAAGGTAGAAGTATGAATTTTATCCTCGGAGGATGAGGCGTGTTTTATGTGACACAAGTAAGTCACTAGATTTTGTTTATTTCTAAGGTATCATGTGAGACGAGTTTAATGCGTATAACTATAAACATTATTATTATGTGAATATTTTTCCTAGTGTAACGGGATTATCTTTAGTACTATCCGCGGAGGATGAATGTGTGTATTAATAGTGTTATATATACTTTATGGAGATTACTCATTTTAGTGATGGGATATATGAATATGATATTGTCTTGATTTCAACTTTGTAGTAATGGTTAGTACAATGGTAGACAGTTATTGCAAGGCTATCGGAGTGGTTGCCTTAGTGTCGCATGTTTTGTTCTGGCGAGGCCTCACCTGGGAGAGGGTCGGATTCACACTTATATTATCTATTTTAGAGACTTCGGGGGGAATAGTGGGCTCGAGATGTTCGATCCCGATGTGTGTAAGGACATTGTTGTTATGATTCAGTATGTATTAGGTTTACTGTTGAGTGAAAAGATTTAACTCATTATGATGTTTAGTGCTCAGGACTTGGTGATAGGAAGAGCACATTGATATATCTATCCTTTATAGATGTGAGAGTTAAGAGTTGGACCTATATGTTTGGGGACAGGATTGCAAGATCCCCGAGTGTATGTATTCGAGATTTATGGAGTGTGATTACCACCAATATTGAATGATTGTACAATTAGAAAAATGTTCGTTGTTAAGTATAATTATGGGAAGAGATGTAACTCTTCTGTCAAGAGACGGAATAAAGGGGTACATGCTATGGACGGAGGGCCTAACGCATTTCGATAACTGATAATGCTAGGTAGTAGTGTATCGAGGGGTTCCTTGTTTGGATTTCACTTTGCGAGACATGCCACGCATGAAACTTAGCGTAAGGTTGGAAATAGGGAGATGTTCGTTCATTAGTCCATGATTTGGTACCTCGGTCGTAATAGGAGCAGGTAATTATATCTGTAAGTTGGAAGTTAAGTTATGATTTAAGGCTAGTGGAGCCAGTTGTGTGGTAAGAAAGCATTAAAAGTTTTATCACCACGAGTTGAGGAGTGGAACGATTATAAGGAGGATTTAAAATTTCGACTCCTAGGGTGATTGAGAGTACCCAAGTGTTGTAACCGCATTCAGAATACAAGGGAAATAAAGAGTTGGGATGATTTTTAGTGTGGATTATCTGGGGAAAATTTTTAATACCAGAAAGAAGACTTGTATTTATTTTGATGTATAGAGCATTAGTGATTTATTTTAGTTATTGTAATTATTCGAGAGAATTGTTGTACTTATCTGAAGAGATTGGAGATTTGTAGTTTCTCTTTTGTTATTGAGGGATTTAGATACTCTATACCTTGTTGCATTGGGAATTTGGTTAGTTTTATCGATGAGTAGCGCTCCGCTCGCTCTCCCCGGACGGTCGGGTGTTACAAGATGTGGGCATCCTGGTTAGCTGATGTTAGAATCATCCGAGTTAAAGGGACGTGGGAATGGATGTGTGGGATATATGTTTGTGGGACTAGAATTACGAGGTGGAAGTGGTAGAGTGAATTAAGCATCGCATGAGGGACGATAATCCATATATACGTGTGCGATTAGAGTAGCACACCCGAACTTGGTTAGGAGGCTATGGGAAGCCATTTAAAAAGGGGTATTCCTTGATAAGGGTAGAATTTAATTATTATGGAGAACACTCGGAGCAAAGTTATAATTGTTCAAATGTGAGAACGACTTGCGCATACAAAGAGTGATGATGTTAGTATGGTATAAAAAGTCCAGAAGTGCACATTGTGGAGAAAAGTACACAGGCCGGAACTTCAGGTATACACTAAGGAAAGAAGAGGAGTATTAAGTGTCACTTAATGTGAGACATTTCAAATAAAAGTCGATGTTGAGCGTGACATAGTTATTGGTCTCCGCATGCACCATTCATAGATAGAATCGGTTGGAACAAGAGGATCAACCAGAGAATTTTGTGGCTATCGACAATTCCTATAATGGAAAAGGCCGGTAAAGTCGGTAAAGTTTCTTGGATGAGTTACCAACCTCAAGGTAAGATCAAGAGTTCCTTCGAACATGTGGAACAAGTCGTCCAAGAAGGAAGTGATTGATATTCCTTTGGGGTGATTTACAATATTAACTAGTGTTACTCAATCTTCCTTTGAAAGGAAAGATCGCACCGGTAGGTGGTCCTACACGGTATTATTTTGAATCGGGATGAAATTTTTGAATCCCACGTTCAATATGGGGTTTCAGGAAGCAGCGGGGGTAACGTTTCGATTTGAGAAGAATGTATCACCCATAGCCGGGGAATAGGCGCACGGTGATTAACGATTAGTGGAGCCGCGTGAAAGAAATTTTGGATTCATTGTGATCGTTTAACTTCTTTAATGGTTATAACTAGCGAGTGGAATATAGTATAGTAATTAGGGGATGATATTACCTAATGGTAGGGTTCCGTGGGAGCACGCGTACCTGTTTATTGTGAACAGGATGCTTATTGAGGTTTTGATGTAGGAAAAACCTTAACTTTCTCACTCTAAATGTTAAGAGATGGGTGGATAATCAGAATTTTGGATTGGTTGAGTTAGAGTCGGATGACTATGGTAGGATTCCACCACTGTTTTAGGCGAACAAGAGCGGTCAGATGTTCGTATGGTTTCTCTCAGAATGGGAGTTTGGTGTTTAGAAATTCGAGTAGTTGTCATGTAGTGAGGTGCGGCCTCCCAATGATATTGAAATAATGGGATTCAATAATATATAGGCATGTCTT
This sequence comes from Sambucus nigra, assembly GCA_949130495.1. NCBI lineage: Eukaryota > Viridiplantae > Streptophyta > Magnoliopsida > Dipsacales > Adoxaceae > Sambucus > Sambucus nigra. The sequence goes on from OX422209.1 coordinate 635,541,419, forward strand.
ATGCGAATGAGGTCGGATAGGATCACAATGTGAAGTATCTTCAATGAGAATGTTAAACAAGCTTGCTGTGAGGCGAGGGCTATAGTAATTGAACGCCTTACTATGTAGATAGTTTGCGTACTGATAAGATATCCAGATTTATTTTACCAGATAGGCCTTATTTTCCGAATTTCGGGACAAAATTCCGTTATTAGGGGGGAAGTATGTAATACCCCGTATATTTGGTGGCTTTTAAATTTAGGGATGTATTAAATTTAATTGAGATAAATTAAATTAATATTAAATTGAAAAATTGTTTATTATTTACCAGCGTGACGAGAGTTAGTAATTATTGGGAATTTGTTGAATATTACTAATTGAGTAAAGTAATATATAAGATTGATTTTATTAAAATTGTCATGAGTGAATAAAATGGTAATTATAGAAATTTAAGTCAGGACACGTCTGTGTCGTGTCGGGACTAAATTATTATTATTAAAAGTGAGTAAATTATAAGTCACCCGTATGGTCATTTCGAGTACGCCAATGTGTCAGGAAGGGTCGAGATAGTCAGAAAAGTATACCCGGGAGTTTAGTTTGGGTCTCGGGGTGTTTTTAGGCCTAATTGACATCCCGGAAGGGTATATTAGACATTTTATATTTTTGGGTAATTAAACCCACGAATTTCCAATAGTTATATCAGATGTTAGGGGTTTTCATCTACGGTTAACACAAGCAAAACCAAAGAACGACCATTGGAGAAAAAGTGGAGAAGCTTTCCAAGGAGTTCTAGGCCAAAAAACTCCGTCGTTTGCACCGCCGTCACCGCCAAATTGTAGATTGCGCGACGAGGAACACAACCACACCACTTTCTTCCACAAATAAGAAACAAAATTTCCAGGCAAGCATCTATCTTGCTGATCTCTAGTTAATGTTCCTTCCATGTTAGTTTAGGAATGAAAATCATATGTTTTAATTGAAGAATTTTATGTTTTAGAAGAAAACTCGTATGTGTTGTAGGGACAATCTATGTAGCCTGAATTTTTATCATATGTAGAGGTTTTATCACGAAATTGGAAATAATATTGATGAACGAATTGGGGTTGGTTAGGTTCTTTAACTGAAAATTTGGAAACTAGGGTTCTTATGAATTAATTTGGGGATTTCATTATAGGAGGCTATGAATGATATATAACCTTGTTATTATTGATTGGGATTGAAGATGAGACGTTGTGGATTAAACTGTAGAGGTTTTTAAGCTTAAAAATGGTGAAAAACGAGGCTGCCAAAGGTTGAAGACGAAACAGTCCAGTTCGCGTGAAGTCGTTCGAGCGAGATGCCAATGTCGCGCGAAGTCGTTCGAGCGGCACATGGAAGTCGTTCGAGCGAGATCCATTCTGGTTCGAGCGAGATTTCTAAATTTTTAGGGAATTTCCTATTTTGCCCCTATTTTAGTAAACGGTTAATTTAAGTGAGGAAAACCAGTATCCGAGGAACCCAGAATAGTACAAAATTATTAGGAGTTGTTTAGGTGGAATGATTTAAATATTTGGAACGGTGAGTTTACCTTGAAGAACACGAGAGTGAGATAATCGTAATTAGGATTTATACCATAAGATAAGTGAGAGCATACCTACTGAAATTATACTTAGTGAGATAGAATACTTCGAGAGATGAGAAGTAAGGATGAAATAAATTATAAATGAGAATAAAAGAGACGAATCTGTTATGCAAGATAATTGAGTAATATGCGCGAAGAACGAATAATTATAATTATGGGTTGTGGGCGCATCTAATTTAGAAAATGTGAATATTTATATATATGACTGTGTGATTGTGCATATATTATGTATCTGTGTAAAAATCATGTCCGTGTTACTTGCTATCACGGAGGTTACCGGGTCGGGACAATATTATCTTGATGGGACCTTTATGGGGGATATTGACTTGTGCCCTAGAACATAGGACTCCTTGGTACGGGCTATCTGATTGATAGTCAGACGGTCCTAAGAGATGTGAGGGTATGTGCTGACCTCTTAGTGACTTGGAACTATGCTTCGCCTCTATTTGTATGTGTTTTGTGTTAATACAGTTCGAGAGTGATTCCGAACTAGTATTTCCCTTAGTTTGTGTGATACGGGGACTTGATAGCAGAGTATGCTAGCACCATAGATCTTATGTGGGGTGCCGTTAGTATATATATTATATGTGTGACTAATTTATATACGTATATTTATATGGGAACTTTCTACTGTGCGTATAAGTAGATAAGTAATGAATAAATGCTTCAACTTTATTATAAGTATTCAGGAACTTTATAACGGTAATGAGTCGTTTTAAATAACGTAAGAAATCTTGAAGAGAATGATTTCCTAAATTAAATATCATAACCTCGCTTTACACATGATAAAACCTTATGGCGAATAAGATAGGGAAATTGATGAGATTTATTAGTACGGTAGGCGTGCACACTAGATGAGAGGTGAGAATTCTCAAGAGAGTGTCGCATACTAACATGGTTGTTGCATTAGCAGGTAAGTATTTTAAATACTTGCTAAACTAATTTTAAATTGTTTTACCGTTTCCTGTTATCTCTTTTCTCTTGTGTATATATATGTATATATTTCAGGTTCCCAGCCACGGGGCGCCTTGCGTAGATTCTTTGGACCGGACGCGCTGCAGCTTATGTGGGAGTTGCAGGACATTGCTTAGACGACCTCGATGTTGAATCTACTCTCATTCTAGTTATGATTAGTTAGGGCATGTGTCGCCCGTTTCCTTATTCAGTTGGATTTGTCAGAGATTATGTTCATTTATCTTTAGCATTTTTTTACTCTTTGGGATTTAATTACTGCCAAGGTGGTTTTCCTTTGTAGTTTTAAAGTTGGTATTGGATTATCTAAATGATTAAATTCGTGGGTGTTTAATTCCAGTCTTAATAATTGTGTGAATTTTAAACTGTTACTTATTGAATAATTTCATAATTGGATTAAATAAATGGAAATAATGTTTTAAATGGTTTTGACACTTAGCTTAATTATTTAGGGTGTTTAAATTGAAAAATTTATTTTTGCGACAGTGATGCTAAGAATAAACCAACCGTTCACTTTGATTATAATTTAATAAAGGACTGATCACCCGGTATTTAATTAGGCAGGGTGTTATAATCACATCATTTGCAAATATTTTATTTCATAAAATATTTTTCATCAAAATTACTAGAAAATACACTATTTTCATAAACGCCCACTTTTACTATTTCAAATCCTTGAAATAATTATCCATTCCTTATTTTAAACAAAATAGCAATTTTCAACATTTTTATTTGATAAAAATGTTTATTGTCTTCAACACAATAATTATACCATTTAACTAATTACACCCTACTCAAATAGTCTAAATACAAGACTATAAATACAAAATAGTATTTTTACACTAGGAGTAAGGTTTACCTCCCCCTCCCCTATTGGCTTCAATGGTGGTGTTAGTGTTGGACAAGCGACCCTCACCTCCAAAGGTGTCCTCATAGGGTTATCGAACGCTTCCTCCAAAGCTCCAAAGCAAGACCCACTTCAACTCCATTAAAACTCACTTTCTTCTTCTAAAAAAATTCCCCAAATACTCTTTCTAAAATTCGTTGCTATACTATATCAATGGTGGAAATGGGTATATTTGGTTCAAATGTGGAGAAATACATCCTAAAAGTGGTGGTTTATGGATGGGATATGGTGGAGGAGTGGTGGCTTGGTGGTGGGTGGTGGTGGAAGACCACCCACCTCTCTCCTTCGTTCTCACTCTTTCTCCTTCTTCCATTTCTCTCAACACACAAATAGCCTTAAACACACCAAACAAACCCTTATAAAACCTCCCTTAAGCCTAAAAATCTCGTTTTACCCTTTCTAGGACGATCTGGACTCGACAACACATAAAATCAACACTCCAAATTGTGACAGCGCACAAGGGCAATCATCTTATTTTTTATTTTATAATTTCAAGATTTGGGGATTGCTTTACATGGAGTTTTCGTGTTTTGTTTCTTGCTTTTGTTAATATCCTTTGTTACGCATCATTTTGTAGTGCAAGATTGGATGTTTAGTTAGTATATTTTGTTTCTTGATTTTGTGAATTTTGCTAGGAAATCTTGATAAAATGATGTTGGTGGATTGACATCAAGAAAATATTTTATGTTATTATCTTGTTGAGAGTGTTATATATTTTTATTTTTATTTTAATTAATAATAAATCTTTTTAACAAAACCCTAAATCAAATTGAAGATTTGTATTAATTTATTTCAATTCACACCATCACTATCACTACTGCTTAAAAAGAGGGAAGCTGCTTTTTAACTCTCGGAAGACCAAAAAGCCCTCAAACAATATCCAAACCCAATCGTACCCTTTGTAACCCAACTAGACCTGTCAACGGGTCGGCGCCAAGTCGGGTTTAGGGATATCCAGATCCGTGTAATATGGTCTTCATCGGGTTTGGGTCTGGGTCCGGGTCCGGATCTTCATCGGATCTAAAATATTGGATCTAGACCCGGAGCCGTTCGGATCTTCGGGTCTTGGGTTCGGGTCCGGATCTGGCCAAATATATACATTTATTTTATATTATCCCCTTCTTTATTTTTTAATCTTAAATTAAAATATTTTGTAATGTATTATAGAATATTATTAGTATAAATAAAACATATATTATTTATATTTATTATATACATAAATATATATTTTTATATATATTACGTACATGTTATATTGATAAGATATATTTATAAATATATATAAATTTAGGGGCATATACCAAATAGTTCCTTGAACTTCTTTTAATACATGTATAGTCAAAGCCTTTTTATTTTGCACAAAAAGTCCTTAACCACGCTAAAATCGCATGCTAAAAACGCTTTACCATGCCGTTGACGCGGACCTTTAAAGATAAGAGAATAAGAGACTTTTTGGTACAAAATAAAACGCTTGGACTAAATGTGTATTAAAAAATGTTTGAGGGACTTTTTCATATTTGATCCATAAATTTATAGTATATGTATATATATTTAAAAAATAATAATGTACAATCCGGGTCGGATCTTCGGGTTCGAGTTTTGTATAATATTCAGACCCTACCCATTTAATAAACGGGTCTTGGAGTATTCGGAACTTCGATTCTCGAGTGCAAAAAAATATATTCAGACCTTATTATACGGATAGCGCCGGCTCGGGTCCCGGCCCCATTGAAACCCCTAAACCCAACCATCTCTCCTCTCGCGCTTCCCTCTTTCCCCTGCTCATTCGTTTAATTTCTCCCATCCAAACCGACTCTCGTAGGTGTTAGTCCAACAGCTATTTGTCAACATTCACCCCCAAAAACCTAAGCCAAAAACCTATTTTAACTCACATATCCGATTGTTTGTCCTTCACATCTAAACTTGAAGTTCTTCAGGTGTTTGTGCATTTCTTAATTCTTTACTTTTGTACATGTGTATGTATATATGTATGCATAGAATTGGTTGTCATATGATATCTTGTTTACTTTTTGTTTTTAACCTTTCATTCAATCTGACAAGGCATGTGGATTATTCACTGGTGTATTTGGGCTTTGAGTTTTAGCGGTCAGTAACCAGAAAAGAACCATTTCTGGAGAGCGTGAGGATTGTAGTGATTCACCAACAAAGGTATCACATTAAAAGTTAACAATTTATGTCTTGCAAGCCATTAACAATTAATAATGCATTTTTCTTTATCACGAGAGTACCCTCTTGAAAGCTTTTAATCACAACCTTCTTTTGCCTTTGGATCTATGTTGTTCATATCCATTTCGATTCTTATTGTATTTTGATGCGTACCGCCTACATCCTCATCATCTTTGTTTGAATTCTTATTGTATTTTGATAGTTGTAGTGACTCATTTTGTCCAGTAGCCTACTAATTTCTCCCAATACAAATAATAAAGATTAAACTAATATATAAAACATTTAACTAAGATATGTGGTGTTGATTTGAATTCTCCCGCAGTTGATGGTGAAATATGCCAATGTGGATGTGGTTTGGTAATTAAAAATGAGTAAAGTACTAAGAAAAAACGTATAAAAGTTTTGTGGGATTATGGGTTGTGTCTATATTTTTACACATTTGGTTGGAAAAAGGGGCTACTGAGAAAGGAATACACTAATGTAGTATCACATCCACATTTGATAATAAACATACTTGAATTTTTTTTAAACTTGAGTATTTATGGAACATAATATCCATTTTACAAAAGAATTTCAAATTTTTTATACAAAACTACTTTTAAATGATCACACTGTATGAGAGTAAATTTTTTAATTATTTCTATTATAATAATAATTATTTTATTTCATAATTCTTGAAGTTTGTCAAGAAATTATGTATTTTTATAAGGTGCTTTGGTTTATTTTTCACCTGCAAAAAAGGGTTTCATGCATTGAAGTCCATATATCCCATAGTTTCATGGGGCGATGGTTTGCTGATTAATAAATCAAGTTGGATTATCAATATTTTTACGAATGAAAATTTGATGTTTAGTGTCTTTCTAAGTTTATTTATACACATAAAATTATGGATAAAGAGATTGTGTTGATTTATAGTGTCCTTGTATTGAAGTGAGAATGGAGAATCTGGCTTAGGATTTAAGATTTTCAAATAATTTTTATTTGTTTGTAAATTTTGTTTTATTCTTTATGTTATATTAGTTGGTTTCCTTTTGCAAAAAACATGAAAAACTAATATAGGGCAATCAAAGAATACAAACTATGTCACTCCAATCATAGTTTGTTTTCTTTTGCATCATTTGTAGTGTAATTTTCTTCACTATAAATCCTTTTATATTGTGGCATGTATTCTATTACTTTGAAAATTTAATTAGAATTATTAACTTTTTTCTTTTTGGTGGCTTGACTTTGTGGTGCAAAAGAAATCTTAACGGCAATATTGTTTAAGTTGAAATTCGAGTCATTTTCCTTTCACGGTACTTGCATATATGTCCCCTACAAATTGCAAAATATCCTTTCGAGATTGGTATATTTTGGAAATTTAATTTAGTTATGCCTTTCCAATATATAAGGAAATTTTCATTTTGCTAACTATGGTCAATATGGTGTAGATATAGCTTGTTATCATCAGGGATGTTAATAGGTTTGTAGAAAATTGACTTTTTTCTTAAATTTATATTTATTCTCCTCACAGATAAGAACCAGCTTTACATTATAACCAAACAATTCAAGTCAAATATTGTTAAAAGTTTTTTATGTGATGAACTACATATTCTCATCTCCATCTTATATATAGTTTGTACGTGTATGAATATTTCTATATAGATATGATTTATACTTTTAATATATCGAATGAGATAGTTTACTTTTATTTTTATATTCAAATTTGGGTTGCCAAGGGAAGGTAGTTCTTAACAAATTTTATAAGGGTTTTGAGTTATGGGTATTGACTAGGTGTTTCATTGTCTATTTGGTGGTCGGTGTACGATGGCGATGATTTTTTCGTGTGTTGTTTGTGGTGTGTGCGTTGGTCAGTTTGTGTTGTTGTGAGTCATTTTTCTTTCTAATTTAAATTTGGTAAGCTTTTTAAATCTCATGGTGGCACTATCTTTTATTAATGAGGTTATTGTGTTTTATGCATAAATTTATTATGTATAAATCATACCTAAGGCCTTTTGCAATGACGATGTACATAAGCATGGGAATGACACACGAGTGTGTCAAAGAAGAATGTGTTTAAACTTGTTGTTTGGTAAGGTTTTGGGTTGTATTTAATTATACTGTGAAACTTGGTATTTTCATTTTTTTGACTTTTTTTATGTCTTTACCATATGTTCACGAGACAATTAAAAAAATACATGTTCATGAAGAGCCACAAATTTACTATAGTGCTGAATCTCATCATAAGATGTTTCGGATGGTCAGAGGGAGTGTGACTAAGGTAACATCATTCCTTAAACTTCAGCAATGGATAGTCATGAACCAATTAAAACTCTCTGATCTCCCATTAAGCGTTCATATTTCTCTAAATTTTAAAACCGTTAAGGGAAAAACAATAGGTACATGGACATAGACACTAGCTTGTCATGTCGAGTCGCGTCGTAGGCACGTTGGAGTTTTTGTCACATTCAGAAAAGTGTCCGTACTTCTTCCACTTCTATACCAAGGACAATTAGACAGTACTGCTGCTATAAGATAATAGGAACATGCCACTCGCTTCATAAAGATTGCTTTGATGCCTTAATGAATCCCCACACTCTCGCCTATATCTATATATGTTGTACGCATTTGGCCTAAAATCTTATGCTCTGAAAAATGGCCTTGTCATGTGCCTTTCATAGGTTCACAAAAGCAACATATTTGACGATTACAGTTTCATATTTTTTCATTACACTGTGTTATCATCTTTCTTCCCTAAATAATTTATCTCTTTCACTGCATTTTACATTTTTAATAACTCGGACTCGTTGACATCGATTTTTGCTATTTTATCAGATTTCATTTGCTCTTATGTCATTGTCGTTACATTGTCTTCCACACATTTATTTCCTTCAATTCATTACATGTACATACTTTTTTATACGTTTTACGCTTTACATGATCAATTTTAAAACTCACAACTTCTTAATAATTTATTAATCTCATCCAGTTCAATATCTGGACTCACCCACACGTGCAACGCACGTGGGCACAACTAATAATACAATATATTATGGAAAAGAACAGGCCCATTTATCCATACTTTTATATTTGTACGTGTGTACGATTCGCCACTCCAATTATTGCCAAGTTATTATCCAAATTTTAGGCATTTATTTTGTATCATTAGTCTTTTATCAAACTCAAACACCATCTCTCACTCATCGCTCTTTTTTGTTTGCTCTTCAAACCTATACCCCATTATACCACGTGTTAATCTCTTCACCCTCTGATTCTCAACTATTTTCTTACATCCATCGTTTCTCCTTTGAACCACCATCTTTCAGCTGGATTGATTTTAATATATTTATTTTGTTTTTTATTGGAAGATTTGTGGCTATATTAATTAAATTCATTGACATTGAACACTTCCTTTTGTGAGTATGTTTAGAAAGAACAATTGGATGATTAGGTAGCCTCATTTTCATTTTGTTAGCGTAAAATGATGAGATGGAGAAGTACTTCTAGATACACCACTCTATTACTTTCCCTCTCCCACCATTGACATGTGAGAAATTTTGATTTAAATTTTGGGTATTTACTATCTCTTTGTTGGCGATGGGAGCTTCATTTTCACATTTCAATAGTAGTTGAGTGACATCTTTGGTTACACATTAATACACGTATGATTTGGTGTAGGTTGAGTTTATTAGTTGACTTTAATTAGTTGGATTGTTGCCTCTATCTCTCTATGACATAAATTGTGTGTGATTGTGTCGATTTGGTGTCCTATTCTTATTTTTCTTCCAAATCCACATTGCATGGGAGTTATTTTAAGATGGTGACCTACAGATAGTTTCAATTCTTTGTTATGCCAAGGATGCGCAAGGCGTTTTATGAGCATAAGAATAGAGTAATACAATATGTGTATGATCATAACAAAGCTGTTTCGATTATGTAAGCAACGGATATTATACAACTTGGAGTCATGTATCTTGTTTGGGTGGAGTTGTAGATGTTCTACTTTTTTAAATGGAAGCTACACAAATCAAGTAGCCAAAGTGTTAATGTTTGTATTGACAAACAAAGAGGCAATTCTTTATGTCCAGTGGGTTAGTTGACAAAATTTGCGAAAAAGGTCTACAACTGTTGACAAAATCCGTTAATCAATCTTTAATTTTGCAGGTTTTGTGTTGAATTGTCGGTTCTTACCGTTGAACGGTATTCTAGTCATAGTTGAGGGACTAATTTGACACACCTTGAGACTCTTAAGACACTATAGGGACTAAATTAACTTGTTTTGTTATTTAGGGATTATTTTAAAACTTACATAGTAGTTTACTTTGATACTTACATCTTGAAATTGGGCCATACCCCCCAAACATAATCCTTTTTACAATAGAGGATCGTAGATTCTACCAATCAAACTATCCGACGAAAAAATCTTCGTCTCCCATCGTTTGCCTAAGATTTAATTCCTGTAACTCAGGGTATTTTGATTGGCTATGCATGACAACATAATTCTCGATTAACTCAAAGAACATGAGCATCGAACCATTTAACCGGTAAACCCTCCTGCTTTTGTTCATATTCATACTATTTAATATTTTTCTTTGCGCATCGTTGGTTTGAGTTTGTGTGAATGAATGAGTACAGTTTGGTTAAACTTGCTGCACGGGCCTTTTACGATGACATAACAACAAAAGGAGAGAATCAACCCAAAACCGGGAGAAGCGATAATAGAGGAATTGCTGTCGTGGTACTTGATGCTCTCACAAGGTTCTTTATTCCCTATTAATATTTCTATTCAGTTAATTTGGAAAGTAGGAAGTTTAACAACTTATGTAAATATTCACTTTGTAGACATATCCTCTTTAAAGCTTTCGTCATCCTCAGACACTCTTTGCGTTTATATCCATCTAAATCAACTAAGCTACGACTATATTTAATATTTATGACCCTCTAAAGACGAGGTGATTTCTTTTCTCCTCCGAAATACCTATCCATATCAATAAAATTATACCATTAGAAGGGCACATGCCTTCAAGCCCCAACGCCACCCAAATTCTCGATCTCTTTCTTTGGATGAAATCACATTTGTATACTATTTCTCATCTTGAGACGAATTAATATAATTTTGTTCGGGTCCCTTCCCACCAGAAAGGATACCGACCTCACCCAAGACTCCCAATCATAAATTGCCTCCTCAATATCTAATACCATGCACCTCAACCACCAAAGAAAAGACACATAAATCGCGACACTACCAACCTCTATTTTTTCCAGTGTGGTTGGGGATGATTTGAAGGGATCTTATTTATGTAACTCCCCCTACGTAGTGCTGTATTGTAGCACACTTTTTTTGTTTAATATGGATGACGAATATCGTTTAGCTAATAAGGAAGATGTATTTTATAATTGACTGTTAAACACCTGTTTCTTGTAACATTTATCCAACAATACATGATATTTGTTTGTACTGACTCTTTTAAAAGACCATGATAGGAAAAAATAAGATTGTGACCTAACATGCACTGTTGCTTATTTGGAGTGAAAACAAGGTTATTCACTTGCTCATTGTCCAAATATGCAACCGGTGCGTTTCTCATTTTATTCTTATATGTATGCGAATTGATAGTTTTTCGAATTTTCATTGTGTCTCGCTTCCTCCTCTTTATTTTACTATTATTCTTCATGCATGGTGGGTGGGGGTGGAACTAACATTACTTTATTGTTTCCAAACTATGTTCAGGCGTCAATGGGTAAGAGAAGAAGATTTGGCGAAGGACTTAAAGCTGCACTCGAAGCAACTGCGTCGGACTTTGCGTTTTTTCGAAGAAGAAAAGCTAGTCACTCGGGATCACAGGAAAGAGGTCAGTTTGTGCTCGGTTTATTTCTATGGTCTGAAGCTTTTTACTATCAGTTTTGGTATATTTTCTGGTGAACTGTGTTGCAATCTAATGTTGTCCCATTCCTGCAAATGTTTTGAAGATAAAATACAGCCCGTCATAGGCTTGTGGGATTTTAAGCATACATTACAGTCCATGCACTTTAATTCATGCAGTAAGTGTAAAAAAAAATAGGCAATGTAAATGTTGCACGAAAGGGCATTTGCTGTTCATATAGGCTCCCCCCCACCCCCCCACCCACCCACCCACCCACCCACAAACAACATGAAATGAATCCCAACCAGTAGATCTTCCACCTTATAATTACTGAATCACATCTTAAGGAATATTCTCTAACTTAGATTCTGGATTCTGGTCCTTGAGCTGATTCCATTATTGCTCTCTATCCGGGGACCAGGCATTCCAATAGACAACATATAACCTTATTGTTGTAATAAATGATGAGAATTATGGGTGCAAATGGGTTTGATTGTAATATCGTTTTATGTGTTCCTCGTTTATTGTATATCCTTATTAGCTTAATATTTTATTTGGGGGGTAATATTCCCATGAAATATTCTTAAAGTGCCCTCTTTAATCTTATTACCTAAAAGAGTCACTTTGCTGACAAAAAAAACTTAGCCTATAAGTAAGGCCATTCGCCAACTTTTTGATTACTTTACATTTTGAGATATGCCCAAGAGGTCAACCCAAGATGGTTTCGGCCTTCATTTTGAAAATATAAAGCCGACTACCACCCCTCAACCCATTACCACCAAATCTGCCGATTGTTCAATCACCAATGTTACTAACCCCAACCCCAACAATCGAATCAAGGGCCATTGTCCCTTATTGTCTCTGCGCCGTTGTATGAGGCCTCACTAGATCATTCCATGATCGCCGATTATTCCAAACGAGCTACCACGACAGAGACGAAGAAGGAAAAAAAGAAAGGAAAGAGGGTAAAAAATCTTCAAAACAACGTCCTGGATTTTTCGATGGGAGCTGCGATGAGGAGAGGGAAGAGAGATGTGAAGAAATCTAACGCTAAAAGGAGGGTCCCTACCATCAGATTTAGGGTCGACGCACCTCTCTAACTGGCTTTGACCTTCGACAACGTCCTTATTGCTCGCATTAGGGAGTTTGTATTGTGGTTTTGCAGCCAAGGGTGAATTACAACTCCTGAAGCGATGACTTCTATCGAACAAGACGAGAAAAAAAGAGGAGAGAAGAGATAAAAAAACCCTAGTTGGGAGAAGAAGACGAGGCAAGCTAGAGGTCAACACCGGACCGGATTGGAGTCACTGGAGAGGGGTTTGGGTTGTTCGACGAACATGACGTAATTCGATGTTTCTCACCCCTCAAGGGTGTTTGGTGTTTCCCCATCCTTAAATGACCTTGAGCATATGTCTGCCCTTGAGACTGATTATGAAGGAGTGGGTTCGACCTAGAGTTATTTTTGAATTTTCAAAATTGGGCTGGCTCTTGCGAAGGCTAGGACTTGAGGCTTGAGGCCAGAACATATTTTTTTTACCCTCAAATGGGTTTTGAGCCTTTTGCCTTGAGTTTTCATTCTGCAGCCGAGGTAGAAGGCTAGCTGGTTGCCTGGAACTTAAGGGGGAATTGGGTTTTTAGTGCCCATAGTTTACTCCAGAAAAAAGAAGGGATTTTTACCAATTAGTCCCGTTTATTGAGTATGTGGTCCAATAAGTCCTACTGTCTTTTTTTCCTCCAACAGGTCGCATGAAAAAAACATTTTTGCTCCAATAGGTCCTATTTAAAAATAAGTTGTGAATATTTACTATATGTATGAATATGATTTATTGGGAAATTTTGTTTTGATGGGACCAATAAAGAATAAAAAGGACTTAATTGTCAAGTAATGTTTAAAAAGGCGTTTGAGGCTTACCCCTTGAGGTGAGGTGGGCAAAAAATGCCTCGAGGCTTAAGCCTCAGGGTTGAATTTGAGGCTTACGCCTCGATGCGCCTTACGCCTCGCCTCACGCCTTTTTGCTGAGGCGCGGAAAAAAAAAACTCTTTTCCTTCCTTCATGAAGTTTGTTATTTTAAAGGTTAAAGTTCTTCATTAATCTAAAATTGCACTTAACTTAAAATGTTGTTTTAATCTACTAACTCTTATCCTTTTTTTTCTTTTCTTTTTTTGTTTTAAAATTGCACTTAACTTATACTATTTACTATTGTAACTTGAAAGAAATTTTTAGAAAATAACCAATATGTGAATGAAACTTAAAAATTGATTTTGTCAATTTGATTTTGCATTGATTAATTTGTCATTTTATAAAGTAACTAATGTGAATGAAACTAAAAAAAATGATTTGGTCAATTTGATTTTGCATTAATTAATTTATTGTCATATTAAAAAATTAACAAGATGTAAAAAAGTCATATCGGGGGAACAAAAAAATGTTTACCTATGTGAGAGTCCTCAAAGTTGCAGTTTTTTTCAATGTTTAAAAAGGCGTTTGAGGCTTACGCCTCGAGGCGAGGCGTTCAAAAAATGCCTCGAGGCTTAAGCCTCAGGGTTGAATTTGAGGCTTACGCCTCAATGCCCCTCGAGGCTTACGCCTCGGTGCGCCTCACGCCTTTTTGTTGAGGCACGAAAAAAAAACTCTTGTTCTTTTTTTTGTTTTAAAACTGCACTTAACTTGTACTATTTACTATTGTAACTTGAGAGAAATTTTTAAAAAATAACCAATATGTTAATGAAACTTAAAAAACTTATTTTGTCAATTTGATTTTGTTTGAAATAAATGTACTAACTTCAATATGATTTTTTTTTTAAAAGTTTCTAGTTTTTTGGTTTTCAACTTAGATTAATATGTTATCTTTAACTAAACTGAATATATATTAAGAAACTAATATATTTCAAAGTTTTTTTTTTTTTTTTTAATAAACTTAGGTTGATATGTTTTATTATTATTTTTAAATAAAATTGCTTTTTTTTTTAATCTTAGCTTATAAATCAATGTTTTTTAATAAATTTGTTTGTTAAGTTGCATTGATTAATTTACTGTCATAATATAAAATAACCAATATGTGAATGAAGCTAAAAAAATGATTTTGCGAATATGATTTTGCATTGATTAATTTATTGTCATATTATAAAATAACCAATATGCTAAAATTGATTTTCTCAAATTGTTTTTTTTTTAAAGTTATCTCGGGGGAACGAAAAAATGTCAAACTATGTGAGAAAGTCCTCAAGGATGTTTTTTTTTTTTGTAGTTTTATTTTATATTTCTTTGTTATTTTATTTTTATGGTTTTATTAGTATTTTTTTAATATTATTTTGCTCTTTTTTTTTCTTTTTCGGTGAGGCTTACGCCTCAAACGCCTCGCGTCGCCTTTTGCCTTTTTAAACATTGGTTTTATTTTATATTTATATGCTACTTTATTTTTTATGGTTTTATTAATATTTTTTTAATATTATTTTGCTCCTTTTTTTTTTGGTGAGTCTTACTCCTCAATACGCCTCGAGGCTTATGCCTCGCCTCGCTGAAGCCAAAATGCCTCGTCTAGCCTCGCGCCTTTTTAAACATTGTTGAAAATCCAAAAAAGAAAAAGATGGTTCGACAGGTTTGGGGTTTTGCTTGATATTTTTTGATTATTTAAATTTCGTTTGGGGGCCTAAATGACATTTAAATACAACAAATTTTCGGGGAAAAAATATTTCCAATATGGTCCATTTTTTATTATGAATTTTTTTGTGACTCTCCATAATTTTTAGGGTTATTTGGACATAGGCACCTATTATTGTCATTTGAAATTTAGCACCCAATAAAAAACTATTACACCATTGCTTCCCCCTGATATTTGTTTTTTACTGTTAGTTATGAGTTAAGTTATTAAACTACCCTTAAAAATACATAAGAAATCCGAAAATACCCTCCCTTAACCTCATACTCTTTCTCACTCTCAACCATGTTTGAAGCTCTAACCCTGACACTCGGCAAATTTGGCAATTCCTTCTCTAAAAAAATAGACAACGAAAATATAACCAAAAGCATCTGCAATTTATCTTAATATTTTTGTATCTCACACAAGCAATTCATCTCCGTCAATCGAGTCGATTCCGCCACTTGTGTTCCTTCATCGAACCGCTCCTTGTTACTGCCATCAGCCTAAAGGGGATTAGCTACTGCTTCGATCCTTAGTTGATGGAATTTTCAAATGCTAATTTTTTGGCTTGGTTGGTTGTGTTCCTAGCAAGACCCCCTATAACACGTCTTAACGACTTCTTGAGGTCAGTTGATTGTTAAAGCTGTAGCCATGCTTACTTCACCGCAGCTATCATGATCATAGTTGTCTCCACTGAAATAAAGATCTTTAGTTGGGCGACGAGGGCTTAGGCACAAATTATCCCGAGCTAATCATCCATAGTTCTCTGCCCCCCTTACGCTACAACCCTCACTTAAATTCAATTCAATAACCGAAATTAAGGAATTCCAGAGCACGTGGGAATGGACTTTCATCCTCGGGAGTGCTTTGTTTTGCTGTAAGATGCACGCGTGACTTAATTGAAGTCAAATCAATGAAATGAATAACCCAACCTCTTTGTTTGAAGCTTTGTCAGGATGCCTATTGAAATGTATAGCAACAAGTTCAAGAAGCGAGCTTCTATCAAAGAAAGTATTTTGTGAGAATCCCCTTTTATTTGAAATGAAGTACTCCCAAGCCCCCGAGGGGAACACATCGGAGAGTTTTATATCACGAAAACCCAACACTCAGGAATCCTAATCCTAGAAAGGGAGTCTAACTCTCCCTTGAGTTCACTTCCATTAAAGATGCCGAATCAAGTCTCTACAAGTTTTTGAGGTGAGCTAATATGTCATAGGGAACATGGTGTCCATTAGCCGCTAATGACGGGCTTATTATCTCCTTTTTAAAGGAAAAATTAGGGGGGTATCACTCCTCGGGTAGTTGCTCTGGAAAGATATTGAGAAAATTCCTTTGTGTTTTTTGAATGTGTGTTTGTTTAGTTTCTTTCAACAAATATGAACGTGGGTTTGTAGCCTTCTTTTAATATGAGTTTATTTTTTGAATGTAAGGTTCCGTTTGTGTTGAATTCGTGTAATCTTTGTCAGTTTTTCTTTTAGATTTGGGTGAAGGTGATGGTGGTGGGAATGGCGGTGGAGGAGGTGTTTGTTTAGTGGGGTGTCCGAATGTGGTGGTGGTGTTGGTTGTGCTGGAGAAACAGAGAACCGAAGATGAGAGAAAGAGAGATGGGGCCATGGAGAGAGAGAGAGAGAGAGCGTGTTTTGGTTGGGGGGAATGGGTTGGCTTAGTTTAGTTTTTTATTTTATTTTTCTATTTTCTATTTTCAATTTTCCATTTTTTAAAGCTTTTAAGAGTAATCTTATAACTTACTTTTTAATTAATAGTCAAAAGAAGTCAAATGACGGAAGTTGTCTAAATTGAAGGCCAATGGTGTTATAGCTTATTGGGGGTGTTAAACCTCAAACGACAATAACTAACGAGTGGCCCTAATTTCTATTGGTGTCCAAATTTTTAATTTTTCTTCTGCTGCATATTTTCGGGATTCAAACTCATCTCCTACTTTGAAAGCTTGAGGTCTATCTTTCTTAAGAAGTGGAGAGATGAGAATTGTGGGTGCAAGTGGGTTTAGTTATAATGGCGTCGAAGTGTACTTTCATTTTTTTCTCGTTTATTGTATTTTCTATTTAGGTTAGTATTTTATCCAGGGGGTAATATTTCCATAGATTATTCTTTAAGTGCCCTTTACCTTGGCTAACAAATAGCCTAAAATAAGGCCCCTGGCTATCGTAATCACATTACACTTTGGGATATTAGAGAGGGGTAATATTTGTCGTGTTGCGTCAATGACAGATTCCATCCACTGGCAGTGTGTAGTAAGCTGCTTCTTTTAGACCAGAAACTGTACACGACAGTAAGCTTCTTCTTCTTTCAGACCAGAAAGTGGGTTCATGGTACACGACAGAGCAAAAGGGTGGATCATAAGTCAACCTGAATCTGGAAAGGATTAGAAATAAACACAAATGCATGCGTAAAACGAGAGTTCCGGTGGCGGTGCCCCCTCACATGCTAAGGTTTGAATTAAAAAATAACGTTTGTATATATATTTATAGGCAAATAAAGATGGAAATGTAGTCTTTGCCCACCTTTATTATTGATTCTAAATTTTTAAAGAGATGTAATATGTATACGGTTTTTTTTAGTACAAGTGTCCCTCCTATGTTACTTTTTAATAAATTATTTTTTAGCACAATTAGCAGAAATTTAAAACTACTGTTATTAGTAGGACACAATACTGATTCACGATAATTACCGTCCACCTTACAGAACATTTCTGGACTCGCTGTCATCATTGACACAATCACAAAGTAGCCCTTCCTCAATTGACAATGATATTTGAATGCCAGTCTTTGAATTGTTTTGACGTGAGGCCCGAAGGGACTCCTTGAACTTGATTCTAACCCATACCATAGCCTTGTATCCCTCCGGGCCCTCCTTACCTTTCACAACTCCCATACTACATCAAACAACCACTCCATAAAATTTTTGCCTTCTCTTTCTTTCTAAAAGATAATAAAATCTGCCACAAAAGTTTCATGCCCAGATTTAGGGATCTCCCTCACCAACCCGAACCCATCTAACAATTTCTTACAAAGGAACTATGTAAAGAAACAATTGGCATTATGATTCGCTTAGCGTCTTACCTTTTGCATAGAACCCACCAGGACATGGATAAACAACACTCTGGGAGCAAAGTAAACAAATTGATTTGCGCTTGAAGCTAGAGGGATAGAGTATATATATTGAAGAAGGAAGGGAGAATTGTGAATGGAGTGGTTTCTGTGGAGTGTTGTATCCTATAGAAGAAGATGAGAGATTTGGGATTGGGGGCTGAAATGTGCTTCGATATCTTAAGTAAGATGGAATTTACTTGAGAGACCCCTTGAGGAAGAAGATGTGAGATTATTCTCGTAGTTGGCCATGTGGACTCCAGGGAGCTTCTTGCCACAATAATACTCACAATTACTCTTTTGAGAGGGCAAAGCTTTCGATCATTTACGACGTCAATGAGTTGTACAATATGTTTTATTTTTGTGTGTGTTGTCAGTTGAACAGTGAAATAGATGGCGAGTGTGCCTCCCCCTCTATCTATCGAAGGGGATGGAATGGCTGAGGCAATATTGATTTTAGTCCATATTGATTTGAAAGACCCCTTGAGGAAGAAGATCTGAGATTATTTTTGTATTTCGCCATGCGCCTGAGACTCCAGGGAGCTTCTTGCTACATTAATGCTCATGATTACACTTTTGATAGGTCAAAGCTTTCTATCTTTTACGTTGTCAGAGTTTTTCAATATGTTCTATTCTATTTTATATTTTTTTATTTTTGTGTGTTGTCAGAATAGTGAAATAGATGGTGAGTGCCTCCCCCTCTATCTATCCAAAGGGACGGAAGGGTAGAGGCCGTATTGACTTTCAGTATATGCACTAAGCCAAACAATTCTACCAATCAGGGAGTGTTCTTCCTTCATTATCTGGAAAAAAATATGCTTCATAAGTACACTTAAGGTGAAAAACCACTGCACTCCATCCTCCAACTCAAAACCTGTAATTAAAGAACACTAGATAATTGAAGTTAAAATTATATATACCATCTGTACCCCTTATCACACTGATTGCCATGGGTGTCACTTAAGCAGGACAAGTAATACTAGATGCGTTTTTCTTAAAAGACACATGCTATACCAATGCAACTTCTGAGTTTCTATTAGGCTAAGGGTAAAGTGCAATCTAAATTGATTGCAAACACTCCCATAGAGTTGCACATACACCCTAGACTATAAAAATTTGCAAATACCTCCTTATGTGTCGCTAAAGAGTGCATAAAATTGTTTTACTGTCAAATGGGGAGAAATTGCAAATGAATGGAATATTTAAAGGAGTTTTTTTTGCAAAATTAATAGCTTAATGTGATATCTACAGCTAGCGTAATAGTCCAGGGGGTTTCTTGTAATTTATACTTAAGCTCATGCATAGTAGTTTAATATTGTATGTTTTAGCATCGGTTAGTGACTCTTATTAATGACATGAACTGAAATATACATTTCATGATTGTTACCACAAGGTATCTTTCGGCAAGTTTGCCTGATTGTGTACGGATAATTGTATGATTTACCTGGTATTTGATATTGTTACAGACAGCAAAAGGTGCAAAGATATTTAGTGCTGCGGTAGCTGCCACTGCTGATGGTCAGACTGGGAGAGAGGGAGAAGAAAAGATTAAACTGCACACTCACTCTTACTGTTGCCTAGACTATGCACAGGTTTTTTCTTCTAGATCAACAGTGTTTATTTGTATGTCCACCCATTTGAAATAAAGACATTTGTCTTATTTTTGATCTATTTCTTTATATGATACATGATCTCCCTCCGTCCCGAAATAAGAGTCTAAATTTGGTAATCAAATTTTGCAAGGAAAGTTGACTTTTAACGTAATCAATGACCCAAATTAAAATTTACTTGAATTTCTTAGAGCTGGGTTGACTCTTAATTTGGGACGTGGGTTGTCTTTAAACTATGAAGCACGGATACTTCTGACATGACACGAACATAATGATACAACGATCTCAAAAAATTAGGACATGACAACGTCCCCCCGGTGACAAATCTATATACTAAGGGAGAGTGATATTTTACTATTCACCACTCAAAAATGTAAAAGTACAATAAGTGTTAGGATTTAGCCACATCAACTAAAAGGAATGAAGGTTGAGATAAAAACAAAAAATCCGAAATACAATAATAAAAAAACCCACTTACAATATATTTATTTATTAATAAACAGGAATTATCGGCCAAACAAATTTATCAAAATTAACATGGTCAAATATCATATAAACATATGAACTATAAGTCAAAAGTCTAGATCGAAAGTGATGTAAAGAAGGGATATTTGCTTCATATGTCTTTTTGTTCTTTTTTGGTAATTGTATCTCATACTATTAACTTTTGTCATTTTTCTCCTTTAGGGCATCCTGGACATCACATATATGCTGATGTAATGACCTTATTGGAGGATATTGAATATTAGTGAAAGTTTTTCATTTCGGTCGTGTTGTGATTATTTGGTTATGTTGTTGTTTACATCAAATTAACATCAGAGCTAGGTTCGTTGTTGTTTTGTAGATTTTTTTATTTAACCATGCCATTAAGAAATCACAGCACTTTGATTTGGAAAATTAAACTTCAAAAATGACAAATGATAGATGTCTAGGATGATGGAAATGAAGAACATGTCCGGAGAGATCAAATGCTCAATCTTTGAATGACGTATATGGAGGAGCAAGAGTCGAGCCCCCAAACAATCTTGTTTTCAGCGTAGTCGATTGACGCTAATGTAAGCGAGATCTTTTTTTACAACAACAACAACTTTGTTTAGAGGCCAATGACCTAGTTTTTCATTTTAAAATATATTCATCTCAAAATTAAAAGTAAGTGAGTACAGAGTGTGGTCAAAGGCCTTATTTATAGGTGATGTTATCTTGCTAACCAAGATAACCCTAAAGTGTAAAAATAATAAAGAGGACACACTAAAGACATGAAAAGACAATGTCACCCTCTAACCTAATATAGTCTCTAAAAGGGGGAAATAACCTAATAATACAAGAAAAATAAAATAAAAAATACAAATAAGTCCCGGGACACGATAGACGCACTATACGTTGCTGCTCCAACTTTAATCGCAACCTAATCATTGAGTTCACCTCTCATCGGCGACCTCCACCCAAGTTCGCAACCTTTCTCTGGCACCGAAGATTGTTGCTGATGGAGTGGACGGAGAACAGTCATTTGTCACCATTTTCATAGTGTGATAAAGATCAACGCACGGGTAGCAATGAAGATGAGGTGTTGGTTATGGCTCATATCGAGCAGAGAGAGGGAAAGAGAGTTGTAGGAGTTGTGAGCTGTGCTGTGATGTCGTGAAGGATTTTAGGGCTACGTTTCACAGGTGGAAGGCAAAAACTTGCATGCAGATCTTACCCGAAGTTATGACCCAGGTCCCCCACAAATCCAAATTTCTCACCCACTCGTTACTGAACACATTCCCTCCCCCCCCCCCCACCCCCCCCACCCCCCAACAAAAAAAAAGTCCAAAATTACATCCCTAACCCTTTGTATTTTTAGCCTTTTGACCCAATCCCAAGCCTTTTGAACTTCCAACCAACGTTTAATAATTATGAAAACAACCCCCCAAAACTTATGCCCAGTCAAAAAAATTACACTTATGACCCCCAATTTTAATCAAAGTTCTAAACATTGTAAAACAAACCCCGAAGTTATTATAGTTGAAGGTTGACCCCCCTCAAAAGGTTTATAATTGGCCCTAAGTCGTTAAATTCAGGAATTTCAGCCCCCATGAACTCTCAAGTGATGAACCGAGAAGACATGCGGCCACTCGTTCGGCACCAATGGTGTTATAAATCAACTACACACGACACACGATATAATATTACCCCTTTCAATGTTTGTGTTTCATTTGTAAAACTAAAGGGCATATGATGGATGATTGCCCCCTCACCCCACATGGCTGTCCATAGGCCTCGTAGACCATATTCTATAGGATTAATTGAGGTGTCATTGGATGAGGACAAAGATCCCTTGGATGCTGGGGCAAGAGCAGTTACGACAGATGATAAGCCACCATGGAGATATTCGAGTGGAAGTGCGTACTTTTAATGGGTACATTGATGCAAATAGCTTTGTGGATTGACTCGATACCATTGAAAAGATGTGCGAGTATAATAGTATCTCGAGGGTGAAATGTGTGAGGTTGGTAGCCACAAAGTTGTAGGGGTCCGCAAAGGTATGGTGTAATGAGTTCACTCAAGACTGAGCAGAAAAGGGAAGAGGCCTATTCACTTTTGGCCAAAGATGAAAAGACCTATTTGCTAGAGTTGAGGGCGTCCGTTAGGGTTTTGACTTTCGGTGATAGAGTATTTAAAGAATTTTAGTTGTGTACTAGGGCTGAGTTTCGTGAGAGTGAAGAGCAACGTATTGGAAGGTACAATTATGGTCTATACCCTTGTATTCATTACGAGTTAGGCCTCAGGGATATTCCCCATTCTGGGGAAGGCAATTGAGTATGCCAAAAGGATCGATGAGTATTTTCATTGGGAGAGCATTAGATAAGGATGCGCACCCCTCCACCACCGGCCCAACTAAGGCAACCTACACTACCTTTACTCCATTCAAGTGTTTTAGTTGCAACTCTTTTAGTTATTGGACGACATAGTGCCCGAAGAAGAACTGACGCACCGTTCTCGTTGCAGATGGCACTGAAGTTCACACACCGAAATTGACCGCTAAGGATATGTTAGTGACACGGGTAGTTCCCCTTTGAGCTCATGGTCGTGCTCTTCTAGTGGAGGTGTGAGGGTGATGTAAATTACGGATATTTGCTTGATGTCGTTTTGTCCTTTTTGGTAATTATATCCCACAGTATTAAGTCCTTCTAGTCATTTTAGTCATTTTACCCCTTACTTCTTGGACATAACATATATATATAGGGAGAGGTTCTTTAGTGGACCAAAAGATATGACTTTTTAATGGACCTTAACAAAAAACACATAATAACACATTAATTTTAATTCCTATAGTGTAATTGGTCCGCGCCAGCGGCACCCGAGACCCCACCTTCACCCCACTAACCTCCCTACCCCCCCCCCCCCCCCCCCAACCACCACCATCACCATAGCAACCCTTATGACAACAGGGCTGCCATGGGGGTGGGTGGGGGTGCCGGAGTGGGGGGGTAGGGAGGGTAGTGGGGTGAAGGTGGGGTCTCGGGTGTCGCTGGCGCGGACCAATTACATTATATGAATAAAAATTAATGTATTATTATGTGTTTTTTGTTAAGGTCCATTAAAAAGTCCATTCTTTTGGTCCACTAGAGAACCTCTCCCTATATATATATATATATATATATATATATATAGATAGATAGATATAGATATATTGCCGCAATACCCTAGTGAGAATATTGAATATTATTGAGAGAGTTCTTCATATTAGTTGTGTTGTAATTATTTGGTTGTGTTGTTTACATCAGAAAGTGAGTGTGAGGCTGACTTCATTTTAGTTCTATTTTTTATTTTTATTATTACCTACTTTTTTTGCTTTGCCATGTCCGCGGAGTGTTTGGGATGTGTCCGTTGAGTTTTTGCCTTGTTAAAATGTCAAACAACTCCGGCACACCACATGGCTTGGCCATGTCATACCCGTGTTGGAGTGCCTGGAGCGTCCGGCACCGGCACATCACCTCTAAAGAGGTGTCTATGGTTCCTAGCTACTGTTCGCTTGTATATATGTATATGTGCGTGTATGTACATCCTTTTGCTTTACATATATAAATATTAGCTTGATATCTGTATGTACTTGCTGATGGGATGGGACGGAGAAAGCAAAAGGACTTCTGCATTACGTTTTATTTTACATAGTTATTTTACAATCTGATGTTTGATGAATTCATGCTTTTGTAAATGTAAAAAATCTAAAGTAAAAGATTTATTGCAGATATATGATGTTGTGAGATACAGACTGCACCGCATGAAGAAGAAGCTAAAAGATGAATTGGAAAACAAAAATACAGTTCAGGAGTATATATGCCCCAGCTGTGGGAGAAGGTTTTGTTATGGCCGCTGGTATTCTTTATTTATATGTACAAGCACATCACTAGATGAAATTTAATAATTTATATATTGACGTTCAGATACACTGCTTTGGATGCACTGCGACTTGTTTCTCCAGAGGATGAATATTTTCATTGTGAAAATTGCAATGGGGAACTAGTGGCAGAAAGTGACAAGTTAGCTGGTCAAGAAATGGGAGATGGAGATGACAATGCAAGAAGACGACGTCGTGAAAAAGTAAAGGATATGCTTCAAAATTTGGAGGTTCGTTCATTAATTTTTTTTCCTTCTCTTCGAGACAGCTGCGATTTTTAGTGACAACTGTCAATGTTCTGAGAATTGATATTAAAATATTGTGAGTACATTATCTTTTGAAAGCTATCAAATTTTGTTTAATGTCTTTACATGGACCACTTGTATAAATAAATCTTTATATTTTCAAATACGGATATAATATTGTTTCATATTGAAAAAATCTATTCTATCAATGAGTTGGATAGGATGGGGTGTGCTTGAAGATGGCGTATCCATGCAATAGTGATGCATGATCATAAACAGAAATTGATGAATAAATTAAATGAAGTAATAATCTGAAATCAGTGTAAATATTCAATCATCAATAATAAGGTGTCCTCAACAATGAAGATTACGATTATTTAAAAATCCTAATTCTACTAGGACTAAAATACTAAAGGATAATTACTAGGAGATAAATAGTGATAAATATCCTATTATCCCTAATAATCTCAATAATCCCAAAAGTCTATGTTTATCTAAATTACATTATTATCTCCCAATACAAATAAATAAATGTCTATTTTGAGAATTTCACTTTTTAAAAAATTCTTGTTCTTTTGTTCCGCATCATTCAAAACAACTTGTCCATGAGTTCAATCGTGCTGAAGTATGAAAGGCCATACAAAACGAGGCAACATCCCTTGAATCTTGTGAGTCCAAAGGTGTATCGTCACTGTGGTGAACTTTGGAAGCAAAGGATACCATATTAAGCGTGTCTCCGTATGCATAAAATTGAAGCAATCGAGAATACTGAAATCAACATATTGAACCTTGAGCAAATCGCAAGGTTTATTGAACTCCACTTTTTGTTGTTCAGATTCTTCATGTATTTTTTCCGGCTTCTCGTGTGACTCCACAACTTGTTCTGGAAGAATGTCATTTTCTTCATCAACGTCGTTTATTATCTCCGGTTCAATCTTGGCCTCAAATGTAGCTTCAATTTCTTCATTAATTTTTGCCTGGTTGTTCACCAATGTCGGGTTTTAGTGCACTCATCTCGAAACCTTAGCTATAAATACCATAACATAAGAGGTCAATGGGTCCACTATCTCATTTTTAGGCCCACCAGCTCCGGAATACAATCTGTGACTTCAATTTCAACGTCCACTTTTGTTTTGTTAACTCTCTCTCGTGGTGGTGGTGGTGGGGTGTGTGTGTGTGTGGGGGGGGGGGGGGGGGGGGGATATTCGCAGAGTTTGATATTCTTTTTCCTTCTCTTTTTCCTTTTGGACCGGATCAATTGGAACGGTTTAAAGCCTGGTCTTAGGGCTGAATGAGATATGTGCTGGAGTTTGGATTTGCGTCAGTGGGTTATTCAAGTAAAGTTACTGTAGCATCCAGTTTGATGGGTCTAAGAATTAAAAACAGTGGCTGGAAATTCGTCTTAACTAGGTTGGGCTATATAATGGATAGGCATTAATTAAATTGAGCAGAAATACCTTGGGCTGGACTTAAAGAAGGAATCTATTGGTAAAATTGAGGCTTGGAGCGTACTTAAAAATAAGTGGGATGAGTTTAGATAAGGCCTAGGTTACTGGTTACCCAAGTGTGTGAGCGGGAGAGGCGATCTTAATCGAAAGCATACAAACATCGCCGACTGAGTAAAGAGGCCGCCCACGAAAACACTCGGCTAGCAAAAAAGCGATTGAGAGTTAAAGCCCAACCATGGACAATGACACCCCAAACTTTTCCATAATGTCTACACACCAATGTGTCGGAGAGGACCAACAAGGCCAAATGAGGTCCACGTCATGCATACCTAACAACTTCAACTCCTAAGTCTGAAATATCTCACGTAACAGAACTCAAATGCATCCCAAATTGGGTTCACATACACGGGAGCAACCGTATCACCCCACAAGAAGTCAATTCATCAAACCACTAACAACAACAACATCATCAACATCGTAAAAAGTGGGAAGAAATCATCGAGACAATAGCCCCACCTTGCGAAAATGCGCGCGACTCGTCTAACACGTCTTATGAAAGATATGAAGAAGTTTCTGATACAAGATTCTTCTTCCTCGCGGATGGGAAAGAAGTTCCCGAGCTCAAAACCCTCCAAATCTCTGCACCGAGTACGATTAATGCAACTGTCCTTGGTGAAAATATTGATCCTCAATGTAGTGCTCACCAACATTGAGACCTCAAAAGTGAAAAATCAATATGAGTAGTCGGAATGGAGAGGAGATGGTAGTCAGACTCAAACGAGGACGGGAGCCACCATGGAGGCCTCACTCGAGGCCAACCAACGGACAATCGTTGTTGGAAGCACTAAGCTCAGATAATTCCATCTTACATTTAAGTTGGACCTCCTCATACTCTGCCTTTAGATCTTTTGATATATCGAGTGCCCTCATACCCCATCATGGAACTCCTCGTAGCAACTAGATGAAATTAATCCATAACAATTACCCATTGCCTCGTTCTAGGGAAAGACTCGATCATTCTCCCACTACTCGATCTCTTCCTTAATATATTTGAGGGTTTGTTGGTAAGTCACCTCCAATCCAATCGGGGTATATAATCGTTAAAATGATGGGCCCACAAAGCTAGGGTTAAAATAGGGACCGAATCACAATTTTCATGAATGAAGGGGTGGGGTGATCATAATTTTCAAAAACTACGGGGGCGGAATTATAAATTTCAAAAGTGGATAGGGGTTCAAATAATCTTCCAAAAGAAGGGTAGATTTGTAAATATATCAAAGGTTCGGTTAACGGGATTAAGGGAAAGAAATGGTGGTGGGGGTTGAGCAGAAATTTTGAGGGGCGGAGGGTGTGTTAATTCTTTAAGACCAAGAGAATGGGCGAAATAGGGGCATGGTTCAAAGTCGTGATATCCGGATATCACCGTGTCAGTCTATGACTCAGACGCCCAATTTTTAACTCGGCCTCGGTATTGGACGAAATGCAACGATACACTATTTACATAAACCATTTAAAAAAAAAAAAGTATAGTGAGATAACTAATTTGGCCCAATTGCATTAGCACAAAATCATCATTTAGTTTCATTGTCTAATTGCTTATATTGGTATTGTGTCGCACTTGTCAGATGCAATAACCATAATAGTTAAATAATAGGTAAACAAAACATTATAATTAGACGAAAACTTCATAAAAAAGTTACATAAGATTTTATAAATAAAAATTTACAAGTCTTAATATATTAAATGCACATAATATTATTCGTGAATTTAATAATAATACATATTAATTAAGTATACTTAATTATTATTTTTTAAGAATATATAATTCATAGATGTAATAATAATACGTATTATTCATTAAGTGAATAACTATGCATTTATTGAATCTACGATAATAAGTAAATAAATATTTGTTTTAATGAGGGATAAATAATGATACATTTGAATTACAAATTAAGTGAATACAAAAAGAGGTTTAAGTGGGAAAATAACACTTATCTTATAACTAAAGAAAAGAATGAGTGAGATTCAATTTAAACCCTAATCTCGCCGGCCATAAAACATCATTGCCCTGCTTCGAATAAGAATTGATTGCTCTGATAATGACAAAAACGCAAAATTGAGGCTCAAGCTTATTGACTTATCCCGTCTAGGCTGATACTACCGAGATATCGCCAATATGGGCCGATACTCCGATATAGGTCGATTCCCACCAAAAAGGTCTAAAACTCGACTACTAACACATAATTAACTCGGTAACCTTCTACATAAAGTTAACTCAACCTATACCTTATTTAGACTATTATTTGTTAAGAAATAGTATAATTTGTGTTGACTCGGTGAATCGACGAATCGCGAGTCGCAAAGATTTCGGTTATTTCGATAAAAAACTCGGCTTGTTGCGACGAGTCAACTCTGTTTTGTTGTTATATAGGTATAGGTAACTGTTTCGGATCAATGGCTATCGATACCTACTCAACTTGGCCGTATTGTCTCGGTTTTAGCCTTTACTTTGAACCATGTATAAGGGTTTAAAGGAGAGTTATTATTGGTACGTTAAGAAATTAGGGTTGGAGTAATGGATCCAACTTTCTTTGGTTGCTAAACACTCACACCGTTAGAATCTACAGGCAGGACTCACCGGACGTCACTGAAGCGGCCCCGTGGTTAGTGTTGTCGGCGCCTGCAAGAAGCTAGGGTTTTCAGCTCTAGTTGTGAGGTCATCAGCTGTCGGAGGACTCGCAAGGGGTTGCCAGATTGTTGCTAACCATCATTCGGCTCTAGAAAGCATTGACGGTTGAAGGCAAGTCAGGTCAGTCTGTCATCACGAAACAAATCCTCCCAGGAGTGGGGATGTGCAATCGTTGGGGCTAATCCATGGAAGATTTACGACCTTTCACCAATGACGAGAGAGGTCACCCGAGACTCGGAAACTGAGGGTCGACGCTTGGAGCCTATAGCTAGGGCTTTTGGTGGGTTTGAACTCAGATCTAGGGCGTGGGTGCAGATCGGGTTGGGGTAGGGTGGTATTTTCAAATCTGATGATTGGTTTGGGTTTCAGAGGAGGTGGTATTGGTACCACTTGACCGGGCGGTGCGGGCATGGTTTGGAGGAATGGCCCTCCGGTACCTTCGAGCTTTGCACATGGCTCTACAAATGCGGCCATCGCATCTGGAGTGAACCATGCTCTCGATACCAATTTGATTTAAGCGGAAACAATTTAACACAACAACATTTAAAAATAAAGGCCTCTCTCTCTCTCACCCCAAAATAAAATGTCTACAATGGCCATTGTTGGCCAAAGACCTTATTATTGGTAAAAGTTATAGCAAGATAAGTTATAAAGGGCAAAAAGACTAAAAAGGGAGCACTATAAATATTCTCAATGAATATCACCCTCATACTAACTTAACAACTCTAAAATAAGAAAAGAACCAAAAATGGGCAAAATAAAACTGTAACAATTAAACAAATTACACATTTGTCATCGAGACCTCTCGTACACGTCAAATTAATATCCTATTATCCCTAATAATCTTATTAATCCTAATAGCCCATAGTTATCTACATTACATCAAATTTTCCCAAAATTCTTATTCTTTTGTTCTGCACCAAATATCCTTTTGGAATTCTGAGGCAATGGTAGTCACTTAGGATCATGGCAATGACATGTTCATTTTGAGGTCAGCATTTTGGTTGCTTGAATTCATCCCCAATCTTGATTATTCCTCGAGATAAGTTTAGTGGTAGGGAAGGTTGGGTTCTCGGATGAGGTGCACCATCTTTCTTTGTGACAGTTCTTTGCTGTTAGCTCCTAGAATTATTAATCTGTTAATATTAAGCAGTAATTTTTTTTTTTAACTCAGCAATTAAAATTTTGTCCAGATTTGTATTTGTGGTGGTTGTATCAGAAGAATCCAGAAATTATTTTATGTCTCTTTTGGTATTACGTTATGCTATTTTGTCAACCCTGTTGTGATACTGGCTTCTTTTCTTTTGATTAGCAAAAGAATAATTATATTTAGAAGGCTACCAGAAGGGGGTGGAACCAATGTAGACATGATGTGTACAAAACCAAAATGGAAGCATTTTGATGCTGGTTTTAAAGTTATATGTCCTGAATTTTTATTATTCTTTTAGTTTGACACCCCTTACAACTACTATCTTGTAGTTTAAAATACATTAAATTTAAAAGTCAATGGTGCAACTCCAAATCTGTAATCTTTTGTTTAACTTGAACTAAAGCATTACTTTCCTAGATAAAGATAACCTAGAAGTTCTTAACAT
Organism: Sambucus nigra; assembly: GCA_949130495.1. NCBI lineage: Eukaryota > Viridiplantae > Streptophyta > Magnoliopsida > Dipsacales > Adoxaceae > Sambucus > Sambucus nigra. Next base: position 635,571,647 of record OX422209.1, read on the forward strand.
GGATATACCTAAGAATTGTCATCTTACGCGATTTCGGTACATGCATGAGACGCTCTCCGTGTCAAAATTTTTTCCCCCATTAGTGGTACTTATGAGCTTCTTCAGATGATTTTTTTTAATGCATTCTATGTGCCTTCCTTTCGTTTTATTTATTAGTAAAGTCAATTAAGTGCAGGTACAGCTGAAGCCATTAATAGATCAACTCAGCAGAGTGAAAGATTTGGCTGTTCCTGAATTTGGAACTCTTCAAGCATGGGAAGTTCGAGCAAATGCTGCTGCACGTGCAGCAAATGGTGATTCTAGCTCCAATGATCCCTCTAAATCATCACAGGGCGGGTATGGTGGAACACCAATGCCATTTCTTGGAGAGACGAAGGTGACTGCTCACTTATTTTCGTTCTTTCCCCTTCAGAGTTTGTGCTAGACATTTTTTTGTTATTTGTAAAATTTTAATGTATTGATTGACATGTATACAAACATTTATGTAGTCAAGACGGCAATTTCATTAGGTAGTTCTCGTTGTTCTTTACATGTCATGAGTTTTAATTTCTACCAATAGTTGTAGTAATTTAGAGAGATTTCATTTCTTTTCATTATGTTATTGTTGTGTAGCTAGTATTAAATCACTTCCGCTGATTAAATTACACAGCATTTTAAATTCTTTTTATTTGTATTCACGCACACACGCGCGCGCGCGCGCACACACACACACACACACACATATATATATATATATATATATATATTATTTTTTGATTATGCAAAAGTAATTTTTTTGTGCAAAATAGCATCAATTCCCCAATGGGGTATTGAGCAAAACTTATATTTTTTTTGAACAATCAATTTGCAAGCAATTTATGGCTAGTTCTTTGCAGGTTGAAGTTGCCTTCTCTGGTGTTGATGACAAAGGGGATAATATTAAATCTGAGAGTTCAAACACACCTATGAAAGTTTTGCCTCCATGGATGATCAAGCAAGGAATGAACCTCACAAAAGAGCAGCGTGGGGAGGTTAAACAAGAGACGGAGATGGAGGGCACTTCAGGTCCTGTGGAATCATCTGATGACAAGAAGTCAATTGATGATAAAAATGATGTGAAGAATTTACAGGCTCGTTCAAACACAAACTTTTCTATATGTTTTATTGGCTCCCTTAATTCTCTAAAACTCACTTGGTTCCAACTCATTATTCTTGTAGGATGAATATTTTAAAGCATATTATGCTGCTCTACTTCAGAGGCAACAAGAACAAGATGAAGCTGCCAAGAGGGAACAGGAGTTGTCAAACCCTAGCATCTCCAATGGTGTTAGTGACACATCTTCGGTCCGTCAAGTGGGAATGAAGGCCAAACGTGACGATGATGACGAGGAAGATGATGATGTTGATTGGGAGGAGGCTCCACCGGCAGGTATATATTAAAGTTTATTACTCTATTAATTTTTAAGTGATCGTTGTGATGTTACGTGTGAAATTCCTAAATGATCAAGCAACATCTATAATGAAAAAATAGTTAAACACAACATCATATTAATAAATAGCGAGGGATTCATCTTTGACAAAATATAACTTATTACTATATCTGTTGGAATTTTTAATGTGCTTTTATCCCTCGAGTTTGTTAATTCTGAAGATAGCACATGATATTCGATTCAGCAAGTCACATATTTCAGATTACAAATACTAGGTCTTTAGGCGTTAGTGCTTTTGCTACCCTACATATGCATACATTTGTGATTTTTTGAAAATGTTCTTCCTGTCACTGGGATATCATGCACCCAGAAAGCAGAGAATTCTTTTTGACAAGTGAACCATCCAGTGTTTCAATTGGAGTCAGCTATAGTCCTACATAGTATATCCCCAAGGGATCTGATTTCAACTAGGGAAATATGGCCGACTGTTATGAATACTTTGTTGGCAACGTGTTTCTTGTATCTGAAATAGATATAACTATTAGGCGGGATGTAATCAATCAGAACAGAAGTTAATATGACTACTTTTGGAAAGCTGTAAGAACCATATATTGACTATTTTACATGCTTTCACGGGGGACTGAATGATGGGTGTAAAGCACATCATTTAATCAACTCAAAATGGAAAAACTAGGCCTTGCTTGTGTCGTGTGTGTGTTTAAATATCATGTTTGTTTACTCGTTCCATTTTGTTCCACAATTATATTACCAGAAGATAGATGCCTTCAATTTTCTATTATGCTTATAAGAATATCTTTTATTGAAGTATGTCATTAAAAATTAACACCAAAAGTGAGGGTGTATTGTATCTGTGCACCTATGTACACAGAAAGTACGAGCGTAAAACGAACAATTATACTTGAACCTTCGGTTTCGTTAATAAGATTACATTTCAGCCCCAATTATTAAGGTGAGATTCTCGAATTTGGCTATGTTGGTAGAAAAAATTGCTGTATCATATAGGTCTGGTCTACCTTTGTATATAGTGATAAATGTTTCCTGGCCTTTTAACTGTGTTTTTTCCTTCTGCTTTTTATAGGAAATACAGGTGAAACTTTCAAGGTAAACGACTTGAATGTTCAAGCAGATGCTTCGGGAGATGACGAAGATGACATAGACTGGGAGGAGGGGTGATTATCTTGTATTTTCATGTGCAAAATTTCATCTAAAAGTGGAAGCAGTGGGCGGGTTTTGTCAAGCTGGATCTTGCACAGAATCTTCTGTTATACTTTGGCAGTTCACTTGCGTCGCTCTTAGGCTTATATGTATTAGACTCGTCAACTGATGTTTTCTTGTATTGGTTCACTCTAAGATGCCTTGTTATTGTGCTGACAGGTCAATATGGAAAGCGCCCCACCTTGCGAAAATGAACTAATACTGACAAAACTGAAAATGCTTCACGTGTTGAACCACACGCGCGCGCACACGCGCGCGCACACACGCACACACACACACACACACATATATATATATATATATATATATATATATATATATATATATATATATATATATATATATATATGTCCTCTCCTGTAAGGACTTCTTATGGTGCAGATCTTGGTACGTACCAATTTTTTAAAATAGTAAAAAAATGAATTTTTTGATACAACTTAGATATGATCTCCACGGTGGAAAGATCATCTCCAATTTTTTTCATCAAAAAATTTAATATAAAAACCGCTGAGATGAGGTGATATGTTGTAAGAAAATGGTATAAATATGCATTTTTGACCGTTGAAATATTAACGATCATCTCACTCACTTTTTGATTAATTTTTTTTATGAAACTTCATAGATATGATTTCGATAGTGAGAAGATCATATTCGTGAAGTTTTATCAAAAAATTCAATCAATAAAGCGGCTGACGCCGACACAACATTTCAACGGTTGAAAATGCATACTTGTACCATTTTTTTACATATTACCTTATCTCAACGGTTTTTTTATTGAACTTTTTGACAAAAAAAATTAGAGATGATCTTCTCACCATGGAGATCATATCCATAAAGTTTCATTAAAAATTCATTTTTTTACTATTTTAAAAAAATGGTATATACCGGGGACTACACTTTAAGGAGTCCAGGAGACTTTCTGTGTATATATATATATATATATATATATATATATATATATATATATATATATATATATATATATACATATACAGTGCTGCTCTTGTAAGGACTAGTCCGCATTTTAAGAATACGGACCGGACATGTCACGTAACGGTGCGTCTAGAAATTATCGCCTTAATTATAGGCTCTCTCTCTCTTTTCTGGGTTCACCGCCAGGTGACATGTCTTGTTCGCACTCTTAAAATGCGGACTGATCCGCACAAGAGCACGACTATATATATATATACATCACCCGTGCATCACACCTAATTCTAGGCTCTAAAATTTTTATTTTTTTCAAATTTTATATTTTTCCTTTGAAATTAACATTCCAATAAATCCATATGCAAAAAATTAGGTCAAAATATATTTTGTAGCTATTTTTAAAGAATTCACAAAAACTGCTAAAAATACCTTATTTATAAGAGTTTGTGCTAATAGTTTTTTGTGGATTTTTTAAAAATAGTTACAAAATGTATTTTGACCTAATTTTTTGCACATGGGTTGATTGGAAGGTTAATTTCAAGGGAAAAATATAAAATTTGAAAAAAAAGTTTTTTTAGGGCCTAAAATTAGGTGTGATGCACGAGTGATGTATAGAGCATGATGTACTATAGCCTCCCTCTCCTTTTCTCTCTCTCTCTCTCTCTCTCTCTCTCTCTCTCTCTATATATATATATATATATATATATATATATATATATATATATATATATATATATGAGAGGTTCAGATTTGAAAATAAAAGATGAAAATTTAATAAACCTTGACAAAAAACACCAAACACTAAATTAATTTTAATTCTTATATTGTAATTAGTCCGCGCTAGCGGTAACGGACATGCGCGTCACACGGGTATATTAAAAAACATGCGGGTACGTTGCCGCTGACGCGTACCAATTACAACATATGAATTAAAATTGATTGGGTGTTAGGTTGTTAACGTTTATTAAAATGTTCATCTTTTATGTTTGACACTGAACCTCTCCCATTATATATATATATATATATATATATATATAAATACTCTCCGACCTTAAAAATGATTGGAATGAATTTTATTTATCTTATTGGATGCTCTTACACTTATTGGATGGTCATGTGATATTTGATGTGGGAGTTGCCCACTTGCACAATTAAGGCTGAAGGGGGTTGACCCATGTAAAGCCTAAATGATGAGCAATAGGTGATTGAGGGTTCATACGGATGTTGACCAAGTCATATTAAAGTTCAAGGATTGCATAACAGGTAATGCCATAATGTAGCCCAACTTTGCTCTACCCCAAGTCATTAAAGTGTGACGGATCATAAAGGTGATTGGGGGATCATACAGATGTGGGGCCTTCCATGTGTAGGGATGTAAAACAAACCAAGCTATTCGATCTCGATTTATGTTCGTTCGGATAAAAGCTCGTTCAAGCTAGGCTCGTAAGTTAAACAAACAAAGCTTGAACACAATTTTAAGCTCGTTACCTTATTGTGCTCGACTCGAATTCGTTCGATTATAAATAATCATATGAAAATAGTGTAAAAACTTCAAGCTAATTAAGCTTGGCTCGTGTTCGTTCGAATTAAAGCTCGTTTGAGCTCGACCCGTGAAGTAAACAAATAAAAAATGGAACACATTTTTAAGTTCGTTAATCTTTTCTAACCAAGATTGAGCATCCAATTGTTTGGCTCGACTATGCTCGTTTACACCCCTATCCACGTGCGTAAAATGCCCGTTATTTGTCCGATCAACCCCCACCCGTTCCATCTTTGTGCTTTTGACACGTGTAAGGCCAATAGGTTTTGTGAAATGGATAATATGTTATTCCAACGCTAACTTAGAGAATCATGGTGCATTGTACTCATATTTTTGTAGTTTAAGCTTAAGGTCGATTCGTATACGTCATTTGTTTTAATTGTTTTTTGTCCTACTCTCTTCATCCCAAATTAATAGTTGCGTTTAAATGTCAAACATTTAAAGACAATTTTATAGTACAAATATATTCTCCTAATGTTGATGAATACCTTTGAATTTAAGCCATGAAGTTGAATCATTGTTCTCTCGTGCGTATTATTTGGATGTGTAAATTTGTAATTTCACCTAGTTTTATATACTATTGTAAAATACACGACTATTAATTTGGGACAGACTAGAGAGGGAAGCAAGATTATTCACTTGGATTGAAGGGAGTAGTACTATTTGTTAGAGGTGGTTACCTCTTTTGTATGTCTCGAGTAAAATAGGTTGGTGACTATTATGTTTACACATTCTCACACATTACATCGTTGACGACGATCGTTTATGTCCTTTTGGTCCATTATTCGAGCGCGCGCGGGCACGTCTTTGCCCCACCATCGCTTTGGGGCGTTTATCGCTGTACGGAGGGGTCGGGATGGCCACATGTCTATTTTCTCAACATCTAATCATGGATCTCTACCCTCCATCTTCTACGGTTGTGTTCCTTGGTTAAACTTTCTTGCATTGATTAGATCATTTTAAAACAAAACCTGAGTTTGGAAGAATCACGCCCCGTGGAATTGGAGTCTAAAGCAAAAGTTATAAAAGATACATATTTGGAGTTAATCATCATCGAAAGAAAAATTCATATTATCAATCCATTTGCTCATATTTGATATATTCGTATTCTATGAACTTTTCTTATACAAATTTTACAAACTTGTTAAGCAATGAATCTGGAGTAGCTTCTTGTCAATTGTTAAATATGTTTTTATTAAGTTATCACACCAATCATCTACTATTCCTAAAATACCATGCCCGATATTAAGGGTGGTTAACGGTTGGTTTGGTCGGTATTTGACATATACCAATACCACACCAACATTTTCTCGTACGTTCAGTTTATGTGTATTCGTTTTCGGTTTTTGAAAAAACCTTACCAATACCAAACCGTTCAGTATTTCATTTTTTTGGTATTTTCGATAAATTTTGCTTTCGGTAATTTCTGTTTTGGGGTATAATTAATTTTGATTGTCCTTGTTTTTTGCTCATTTTTTATTTATTATTTTTTACCAATCGTTTTAAGTTATTTTCAATTTTCACATGTAATATATATAAACTAACATTAAACTAAATATATAATATAGGTTATATACATAAAATATCAAATAACTTAGGCGTAGAACCTGATGACTCACATAAGAACTTAAAAGAGTTTGTCTCACAAACAAAACAAATGGATAATTCCGTGTTCTTAACTTGATTTTTTTAAATATTTTTTAAATATAAAAACACCACCCACTTTGATATTAACTTTTATGATATATGAGTTAAACCAATAATGTAAAATTATATAAAATTTGTATGTTGGGCATTAAAGACATATTTTGGACGATACTTTCAATATTAAATTTGGTATGGTAAATTGATTTTTTCAATGTGTACATGAAAACCAACCACCAAGTTTTCGATACTTTTTGGTTGGGTAATTTTGGTTTGCAGCTAGTGAAAATTAGTAAACCAAAACCATATTTTTTTTGGACCGAAACGATATGGTATGGTAAAAAATCGTACTATAATCCCTATCCGATATAATGCAAAAATTTTCCATGATTCAACTGTTACTATAAAAATTTAAGACATAATGCATTCTTATTTTTCATTGTCTTAGTAATTATCCTACACTTGTAGAACAATTTATATTTAATATATATCAATATTACTTTTTTGTTTTCATGGGACTTCACTCATATTCTTTCGAGGTACAAAATCTCTACCATTACGTGTCCCCTGTTTAGAATATTTCCTCTGTTAAGAAAACTATACCCTCAAGTTTGTCTTCAATAATCATAATCTTTTGTTGATTTTTTCATTTGATCTTTCCTAAAATTTTGAGGAGTATTTATAAACCCACGACCTGTATCTATTTCATTTTTTACTAGTGTCATTACGATTTCTATTTCATTGGTTTTTTCTTCATTAAAATTGGTTTCATCTAGTTTTTCTAAATTTTCAAGAAGAATGAGCTTCATTTTCTCAAGACTTATCGATCCTAGTTGCTTATACATATCTTCTTGTATTTATAACTTAACATTATTTATACGATTTTAGCTTCATCCATTTTTACGTTTTTTTCTGGCTATTTCGAATATTATTTATAATTGATTTTAGAATCAATTTATTTTTCAGTCATCACTTCTAATTGTTCTAAAATATAGTTACTAAAATCCAACCCAAAAATAATTGGCAATGAGTGGAGGGGACCTAGGATTTTATATATTGTGGTGTAAGTCTTTAATTTTCTCATGTGGAACTTTTATGTCTCAACACAATGGAATGGAAGTGGAAATGAATGCTTTGGACCGAAATTGTACCTGGGATCTTGTTTCTTTACCTCCCGAGAAGAAGATCGTTGGATGTAACTGAGTTTTTAATGTAAAACATTTAGCCGATGGCTTTATTGATTGATATAAGGCACGATTGGGGTGGCTAAGGGGTTTTCACAAATTCCCGAGAGGGATTTTGGTGCTGCATTTGACAAAAGGGAATTTACATCAACTAACTTGCCTATATACTCCCAAACAAAATACGATTGGCAGCACGTAAAAATTATCACCTAATGGGAGTACTTCGATGCTTGTTAAGTGGTATGAAGGTGCCCAAATCCTATTGGCTTCTAAATGTACTTACCACCGCTTTATCACAAATCTTACTCCAAGTCATTTTTTTGGGGGGTGGGGTGGGTGGGTATGGGTAGCACCTCTTTAGGGCCTTCAACCCAATATCACTTTATTCCACGTTCTTCATCATTGTTGAGGTGTACTTGTTTTATTCATGATCGTAGTTCCACTCAGACCAAACTTGATGATAAAGCAATTAAGTGAACTTTTTGTGGGGTACTCCTCAATATCTATAGGGTAGCAGTGCTCCGATTTGGTATCAAAACACATGTATCATCCTTATGATGTTACTTTTCATTAGAATGCCCCTTTCTATGGGGTGGTGAGTACTTTGTAGATTCCTGACTCCCCATTCCTCGAGGATATAATTGACTCACCTTCTCTCGAGGGTGAGGCTTCATCACTTTCTTGCACTATTCCTAGATTTGATGAGGTTCCTCCTCCTATACCTTCTATTCCCTCCTTACAAGTCTACCCTCATCGCACTCGGTCGCTTCTGCCACCTCCTTCTCCGGGCTTGGGTCCTCTCTCAACTTTATCACCTCCTACTTCTGATTTTCATTATTGTTATCCTTCTCGTATTAAACGACCCCTTCTCGCTATGGTTTTGTTGGTAGTTCTAATCATCCCATTTCCCAGCATCTTTCCAATGATAGTCTTTTATGTCCATATCGATATTTTCTGTACCAACTTGACTCCATATCCATTCCCCAATCAGTGGCTAAGGCTCTCCAGAATCCTAAATGGGTGGAGGTAATGAAAGTGAAAATGGATGCTTTGGACCGAAATGTTACATGGGGGCTTATTTCTTTACCTCACAGAGAGAAGACCGTTGAATGTAAATGGGTCTTCGGTGGAAACATTTATTTGATGGATCTATTGATCGTTATAAGGCACGATTGGTGGCTAATGGATTTACACAAATTCCACAAGAGGATTTTGGGGCTACATCTGCCCCAGTGGTCAAGCTTACTTCGGTACGATTATTGATCGCTCTTGCGTCTTCTTATTCATGGCCTCTGCATCAGCCAGACATTAAAAATTCCTTTTTATGTGGGGATCTCTCTATGACCATGAATATGAACCCTCCTCCAGCTTTTCAGGATGGGGGGATTATACCGGAAAAGTGTCATGTTCGAAAGTCTCTTTATAGCCTTAAGCAATCACCCCAGGCTTCTTTAAGCTTATTCAGTGAGGTTATATCCACGGAGCTTTCACTTTTCCATTTCGATTATACATGCCTTATGCATCGTCATCTCGATGTAGATGCATAATTTTATTGGTTTATGATATTATTATTGCAAGTGATGATGTCAATGGGATTGCACGAGTGAAAATGGATATAGGGAAGGTGTTTGATGTAAAGGACTTAGGTCCTCTTCATTAATTTTTTGGAATTATAGTGGCTCGATATAAACGTGGGGTCTTTTTATCCCAGTTTAAATACACTTTGGATCTTCTTAAGGATACCAGGATAGTAGGGTGTCGCCCTACTTCTACCCCTAGACCATAACCTAAATCTTTTGGCCGATATGGGTAATTGATTCACGATCCTTCAGTTCATCAGAGATTGGTTGGTCGTCTTATTTACCTGAACATCACGATGCAAAATTTGACATTTACTGTGAGTATGGTTAACCAATTTATGCATGCTCTTTGCATCTTACACTTGGACGATGTCTACCACATTTTGAGATATCTCAAGTCATGACGAGGACTCAGTTTGTTTTATGACTAAGGGAGTCAGACATGTTTCTGATGTTTTACTAATGCAAACTATGTGAGGTTGAAGATAGATAGACATTCCACTTCAGACTTTTGTATATTCTATGATTCTCACACGATCTCATAGAAGAGAAAAAAGAAAACGGTGGTTTCACATTCTTCAGCGAAGGCCGAGTACCATGCACTTACTTATAGGAGAAATGTGAGACTTGATGGCTTAGGTCAATTTTAGGGGAGTTGGGTTTTATGGAAAAAGATCTGATTTTGTGCTTCATGAGACGATGAAGGACGTAGATGTTGATATTAATTTTATCTGGAAAAAGGTGTGGTTTGACATCATTTATCTAGCTTTTGTCCCTTCTTCAGATCAGATGGCTGATTTTCACCAAATTAGTCGGACATTCTCTTCTTTAATCTTCCATTGGCAAGCGGGGATTGATTGATAACTTCGCTCCAACTTTTGGGGGAGTGTTGGATTTCATGCTTTTTTAGTATTTTTCTCTTTGCATTGCGACCTCCTTATTTTGGACCTTAGTTGCATACTCTTCGTTTTATTATTTTTGAACCTTCCAGAATTGTAATATTTGTAGTTTAAATACAATTATTGGGCTCCCAATTGGGTAAGCCATCGCATCACAAAAATCTTTTTGGTATCGCATAAATAAATCTCTTTCGTGACTCATTGTTGTTCACTGTACTATTCATAAATGTTCTAATTGAGTTTTTTCAGAGCCAATTTTTTATAGAATTCATTCTTCTTTGTCGTAGGGTTAAATCCTAATTCTGCACCCTTTTAGGGGTTGGTAGTTTTTTTTTGAAGTAATGAACAATTTTTTTTTTTGGGTACTGACCTTTTTAATAGAGCTCTTTTGGATATTTTCCCATATTTTTCGGTCATTTGAGCGGAAGTTTAATAATATGCACACCCCAATAGATTCTTGGTGATTATCCAATAATTGTTGTTGAGTTCTCGCTGTTTTTAGTAACATTTCAGATTATTGTTTCGTTAATTTTTAATCACCTTTTGAGTTATCATAGGTGGTTCGAGTATTAGAAAATATGTTTTTTTATTGGGAAAACGTAACCTGATTCAATCGGCTACAAGTCTATTCAGGAATGGGTGCACTTTTGCTTTTGAATATCGTTTTGGTGATAGGGAGATGGTTTGTCCTCATCGTCTAGCATCGAAACATAAATTTTCTCAGATACGATTATTCGGTTTGCCTAGCATGGCCGGAGGTGTTGATAACACTTGTCCTCATGAGGTAACTTTGTCGATTGTTGATTCTTCTCAGAGTGTTAGTGCCACTATTACTTCAGGTGCCCTCTTCGATTTTTATGTTCAGACCGCGAATCCCACTTGGATTCTGAATTTTGAAGCCATTGATACTTGATGGGAGAGTCATCTCTTACTTACTCACTCATCGTTCCTAATTGTTAGCATGTGTATATTGTGGAGATTCCCGAACACGTATCCATGTAAGAGTATTCACATACTAATTTTTGCCCTCATAAGTGGTTGTCTTATTCCAGTTTTTCAAAACACTTTAGGTTCTTGATTTACCTCCAAAAAGATTCATCAAAGTTCAAGATATTGAAGCTCGTTTTTATCATCCTCATGACTCATAGATCACATCTTAGATTAAAGGTATATTGGAGATTCCCTACACTCACGTCACATGTTTTTAAAAATCATTTTAAAAAATCTTGGTAAAACTTTTTGTGTGTGTAAAAACTATTGCTTTGCTATCTTGATCTTGCTTATGAAAACATCTTTGGAAAATCAGAAGATATGAAAAATTGAGCAAAATAATCCAGTTTCCCTGCAGTAAAGGATTACGTTTACTGAAGCAAAAATAGAGGTTGCCCTTTGGTAAAATCTCTGGCTTTTTGCTCGAGAAGTATTATCTATGAAGCATCGCCGCAATGACCTTTTTTTTTTCTAGCAGTGATACTCCTTCACTGAACGCCAAGATGCTTGAAGGTTCCATAAGAAATCTCTGAGCTTCCTCGCTACCTGACTATCACCGCAGGTTCTCCCCAATGAGGATTTTCCTCACTGTAGCGAAAATCTAACAACACGTACATGTCCGCAAATATGATTTAAAAATCTTTGAGGATATTCTAGATTTTTGTGCGAAAAGTCACTTTTTTCATGCTGATTAAACATGGTAGCCCCCAACCTCTCTCTCACACATGCTTTGTGTAAGAGGTGTGGCCTTTTAACTAACATTGGTATTGGGGTAACCACTTGGATGATTTTCTCTGCTTAATCCATCAATGAACTTCATTTTACAAATATCTCTCAAATATTTTAAAAGCAAAATACTAAGAGAGCTTTATGTGCATATCTATCTTCTTCCTTTCTAAGAAGGTAAGAACGAACACATTTGTGAAAAAAAGGGGACCCAATTTTTAAATCTAGTTAATTCTCTTCATTTTCTCTTCTTTGAATTTAATCACCGTTATACCATATTTATATACCTTATAGCTTGAAGTAAAAGACTCATCCCTTACCAAACAAACACCAAGGAATGACCTCGTTTAAGTAAAGAGGTCGGCCTCTTTCCATCTAGGCAGACTAGGTCGATGCCAACAAGGCTAATAGATAGACTATAACTTTTGTAACTCTATTAAAGGCTGACCAGTACAATGTGCGTGGAACCATAGACAAACAACATGTGCAAGAATATTCCTTCATGGGTAAAACATTAAATTATTACTTATCTTGGTTATGCTCCATTAAGAAGATGCTTCTACCCAACCCATTCTGAGGTCATGACAGACATTCTATCATACTCATTCATTATGGAAGGAGAGATCCCCCATTGGGATCTGGATGGACGAAGAGATATTCCAACATTATAACGGTCTAAACATAAAGATTTGAGTGATTTATACTATTCCGAGACCTCTCGTCAATTGAAACCTAGTACTAAAATCTGCTTTATGGACGTAGGCTCATTCTTGAGAGTTGAACCGCGTAGTTCTTGTTGTGATTCCTCTTATTCTCAAGTCTATCTTTATTCATGTGCATCTACTGCTTCTTTACTATTTTTAATTATCTCTGATTGGATCCTAATTAGCTAGACGAAATATTGAAACCAATTTTAGATGATAACATAATGATGCCATTTGTGGGAAAGACTAAAGCCAAGTCGTTTCTCATCTGATTCCTAAATTCTAATTGCGAAAATTATGGAATTTCTAAAATATTCCCAAATTTCATTAATGATCATCTCGCTGGTCAAATTAGTAGTTTTGCTTGATTTCTCACTTTAAATCCTTAATTTAATGTTCCACATCTAATTTTGTGTAGTTCCAACCTAGATACAGTGATTCCTAGCCTAACGCAGTTTTTCCACTTTCAATTTTGCAAGTGTCCAGTCATACTCTGTTTTCCTGCATTTATACTCCGTTTTTCTATAAATTTTGTAAAAAATGGTTGAACACCCAGAAAGTAGTTGAAAAAAAAACCACGCCACCCTCAACCCCTATTAGAACAGGGGATCTAGAAGGATTTTTTCATAACTTGGTTAAGATCCAATAAACTATGAAAGAAAACTTGAGACAACTTACTCAAAGTGTTCTGACTTCACAGAATCAAGCAGTTCATCCATAACCAGTTCCAGTGACTCCAACTATGGAAAAAAACCCATACAAATGCATGAAATCAGCTCTTATGCCCTATACATAGATAAGAGGCAAGAGAATAGATGTAAAGCAGTGGAAAACCCCATAGGGCTAAATATGGGGTCTAATATGAGCATATCTACTAGGGGAAGTGGGTTAAAAAATGAAGGATTCTCCTACCAACTAGGTAGAAGCTCAACCATAAGGTCAACTGGATATGATTATGACTAAACATATTCGACTGAACTTATAAGTGCCTTTGAAAGGTTCAATAGTGTACCAGTCTTTAGTAGGCTCAGAATTAGAGGGGCGCGAGCACATCAACACCCCGAAAAAGGTACAAAACGAGAAGAATATAGAATACATATGGATTATGGCTCAAGATGTAATTAGAGAGAATAAAAAATTTAGAGAAAGTTGGACGAAGAGAAGAGAGATCGAACGAGAGTCGTGCACAAGTTGATAAAGATATATGGAAAGATAATGCCCAACCATGGATGGGATCAATCCAATGAATTGAGGATCATCTGGGTGACCTTATCAAGACGAAAAACCCACTCGAAAGGGGATTTGTATAAGGATCGCATCATGACCTCCGTGATAATCTATCGCACTGCAGTAAAATTCAATCCACCTATGATCACCCTAGGTATGAGAGAAAGTTAGATTCAATTTTGCATATCGAGAAATACCAGGCAACATGTGATATATTCTCAGTAGTTGTTGAGATGCGTTGCAAAGATTTTTCAAGCACTCTCATAGGACCTGGGCATATCTGGTATAATGGATTACCAAGAGGGAAGATATTTAATTTTAAATAATTGGACGATGTTTTTGTTAATAATTTTAGTTTTGGTGTAAAACCTGGTAAGAGGGTAGCTCACTTGTTAAGCATCCGTCAACGCGAGGATGAAACTTTAAGAGAATATATTAGCAGGTTCGATACTGAAAAGTTCGGAGTGATACTAAAATGAGAAAGTTGCCAACATAATATTTATTAGTGGGCTGTTACCAGGAAAGTTATACTAGACATTCTCTAAAAACCTCCAAACCATATGGTCGAGCTTTTGGCCAAAGCATAAAAGATCATGAAGGCAGAAGAAAAAATAGCTATAAAAGAGTTCATCCACAAAAAACTTGAAGAAGTTAACAACTAAGGAAGAATGGAAAAGACCAAAGAGGGACCTAATCCCAAGAAGGACAAGAAACCATACTAAAATTTTAATGGGTATACTCCCTTGATAATGGGAGTACACCATATCCACGAAATGGTGAATTCAAGTGGCCAGAAAAGTTAAAAAATCGCACTGGAAGAAGAGTTAAGAACAAATCTTGCAAGTTCCACAAAGACCACGGGCATGAGACCGAACACAAAGACCACTGCCTGGCCCTTAAAGACGAAATTGAGGCCCTCATCAACATAGGGAAGCTAAATAAATATGTGGAGAAAAATGGCAGGCTAACACCATCTCATGATGATTGTAATCCAAGGATAAGATCAAGATCACCTCGTGTAAAAAATAAGAAGAAGAAAAGAGATCGGGATAATAATGACGAGGAGGATCCAAACCTCATAGCAATCCCCAAGGAGCCAGTAGAAGAGGTGCATATGACTTCTCTATCGTTCAGTTGCATAGCAAGAGGTGATGCTGGTGAAGGCATACCTCAATGAATCAAGGGCCTAGACCACTTGAATGGAGATCAATATGGAAATGAAATTTAACATCCGACCTCATAAGGTCTCCAAGGAATGATCGGTGATAGGTTTTTCCAGAGACGACCTCTCAGGGTTGTTATATCGTAATGACGAGCCACTTGTAACGACCATGATAGTCCGCGAAAGGATTGTGAAGGGAATTTCGGTAGATAATGGGAGTTCGATAGACATATTATTCTATGACTATTTCAATTTGTTGATGCTGTCCGAAAGAAAATTGGACGCTTACCATCATCCACTTATCGAATTCTCAGATGAAAAAGTATACCCAATGGGCACAATTGAGCTGTAAATTATTATTTGAACTTGGACGACCTATTGAACAAAGACGATGAGATTCTTCTTCCTTGACAAAAATGTCTTGTTGGCCTATGATATTATTTTTACAAGAGTGGGGATGAAAAAATTCGAGGCTATCCCTTCAACTGATTATCAATGTATAAAGTTCCCCACCAATTTTAGTGTGGGAGTTGTGAAGGGAAACCAGGTAGAAGCACATGAATGCTACTACACTTCGGTCGACGAAGAAGAAATAAAGAAGTTAACTTAAACTTATCAGATCGAGACATTAGATCCTCGAGATGAAGATAGTAACTGGCGAAGCGATTGAGCAAACATAACCAATAGTCCTGGACGATGGGAATCCTAGAAGGACAACCCAGATCGGCTCGTCCCTGGATTCCATCTTGAAAAAGCAACTGGGTGACTTCCTACAAGCTAGAAAAAGCATTTTTGCTTGGAACTATGAAGACTTGCCTGGAATTTATCCACCCGTTAAGCTCAACATAGTCAAGGAAGTAAAGCCAATAAAGTAAAAGTGAAGGGTATTCTCGGAGGAGAAGAATATGGCAATTTAAGAAGAAGTGTCCAAGCTGAAGAAACTCGAGTTTATTAAATATGTGATGTATACCGATTGGCTAGCAAATGTGGTAATGGTACCAAAGAAAAATGATAAATGGCAGATATTTGTGGACTTTACAGACTTGAATAAGGCATGTACCAAGGATTATTATCCTTTGCCTCGAATTGATAAATTGGTGGACACAATGGCTGGGCATGAACTATTGAGCTTAATGTATATTTATTGTGGTTATAACTAAAATAAGATGAATCTAGAAGACAAAGATAGAACAATCTTCATCACCAGTTGAAGTACTATTTTTCATAATGTTATGCCATTCAGACTAAAAAATGCAGATGCCACCTATCAAAGGCTGGTGAATAAGGTGTTTGAGGAGTAAATAGGGAAGAATATGGAAGTTTATGTGGATGAAATGCTTACAATAAGGGTGAAGACAGAACACCATATCAAAGGCCTCATCCAGACCTTCGATGAGCTAGATAATATTAGATGGAGCTAAATCCAGCTAAATGTGTATTCAAATTCAAGGCAAGAATTTTTTAGGTTGTGTTGCTAACTAAAGGGGAATAAAGGCCAACCCTGAGGTGTTGATTAATATGCATACTCCTAAGAGAAAAAAGGAAATCTGAAGCCTAATAGGCCGTATGTCAGTTTTGAACAGATTCGTATCCAGAGCAACAAATAAGTTTCTTTTATTCTTTGAGGTGATTAAAAACTCTTCCGAATGGATAAAAGAATGACAAGATGCTTTTCTAGAGATGAAAAGATACTAGAATCGACCCCATTATTGTCAAGACTAATCCTAGGGGAAAATTGTACTTGTATTTGGTGTTGTCGGAGTCAGTAGTTAGCTCAGATCTGATCAGAATTGATGGAGGAGGAGTCGCAAATCCAGTATACTACACGAAAAAAGATTTTGCTGGTGAAAAAATAAGATATTCTAAAATGAAGAAATTAACTTTAGATCTGATAGTAGCATCCGGGAAGATGAAACAGTTTTTCCCAGACCACTCTATAGTGGTCTACACTGATCACCCATTTCGGCAAACCATCAACAAACCTAAAATGTCTGGCAGGTTGATGGCATAAGCGATAGAGCTTGGTGAATATGAAATTACATATAAGCCAAAGACTGCAATCAAAAGCCAAGCCATAGAAGATTTTATTGCAGGATTCACCTATGAGGAAAAATGGTCGACTAGGTAGGCCGATCATATCTAAACATCAGCATAGTCCTCATCCAAACAAGACAAGGTAGGCGGTGGGGATGAATTTTTAATAAACTTGTTTAAAGATGATTTCCTATAATAAGGAGAGTTTGAACATGAGCTACTTGTATGGAAGATATTCGTGGATGGATCATCATGTGCAAGCACTAGTAGAGATGGATTAATAATCAACTCCTGATGGAGATGATTAAAATACGCTCTTCATTTAAATTTGAAGCATTCAACAATGAAGTAGAATACGAGGCTTTGATTACCGAATTGGAGTTGGCTCTATCACTTAGATCCGAGAAGATAATGACTCAAAGTTAGTGATAAACCAGGTTTTGGGAGAGTATAAAGCAAGATAGGGGAACATGTTAAAATATTTTGCAAGGAAATTGCTGCCGCCATATCTTAAAGCATTCCAAATGATTAGAATCCCCAAAATTAAAAATACCAGATTAGATGCTTTAGTTTGTCTTCTGTCAACCACTAGGGCCGATTTGAGAAGAGCTATGCCTGAAGAGATACTATTGCAAAGGAGAATTGACGTAGAAGAAGCCAACTTTATGGAGTTGATCATGAGCCCATCCTAGATGGACCCAATTAGAAGATACTTAGAGGAAGGCATTCTTCCAGGTGATCAGAAGGAAGCGAGAAGACTTCATTAAAAAGTGGCCAAGTTCGTTGTGGAAAAGGGAGTGCTATACAATATAGGTTTTGATGTCTCAATAATGAAATGTATTTAACATGCTCAAAGAAATACATGAAGGATCATGTGATGCCCATATAGTAAATTGGACACTAGTAAAGAGAATAGTAATCCAAGGATATTAGTGGCCAATAATGTGGAGAGATTGTGAAGAATACATGTAAAAGTGCGACAAGTGCTAGAGATTTAGAGTGATACATAAGAGACCAGAAGTCGAGATGGTACCGATCACATGTCCTTGGCCTTTTTCCATTTGGGTATGTATCTAGTCGGCCCACTGCCAAAGACCAAAGTAAGATTCAGTTATCTAGTGGTAGCGGTGGATTATTTTACAAAATGGGTGCAAGCCGAACCACTCATAGAGATGACCTATGCAAAGGTTTCCCATTTTATATGGAAAGTGTGATATGTAGATATGGGATCCCCCCCATGTATTCATTGCCGATCATGACACCCAGTTTGACAACAATGAATTTCAAAACTACTGTGATAAGGCTAAAATCAGAAAGATGCACTCATCACCAGCTGATCTATAGTGCAATGGGCAAACAGAGGTTACGAGCCGAACATTACTAAAAGGAATGGAAAAAATATTAGATTCAGCCAAAGGTAATTGGATAAATGAACTACAAATCATGATGTGAGCCTATATGACAAGACTGTGAACACCAATAGTAGAAACACCCTATATGTTGGTTTTTGGCAGCGAAGCCATGATCCCAGTTGAGTTCGGCCTCCTAAGCCACATGGTCCTCAATTTCAATTCTCCAAAGAGTGATTTTGTGAGAAGGTTGGATCTAGAACTGATAGATTAGGTTAGGGAGATAACAACACTCAGAGTAGCAACCTATTAGTCGTGTATAATTTTTTTTATAATAAGGGAGTTAAGCCAAGTACCCTCAAGAAAGGTGAATGCGTCCTGAAAAAGGTCACATATAAATCCAATAAGTTAGAGGCTATTTAGCATGGCCCCTATCACGTGGTTGAAGTCGTATGAACAGGTACTTATCATATTGAAATCGTGGAAGTAAAGCTATTTAAGAACCCTTGAAACTATGAGCATCTGAAGAGGTATTATCAGTAAAAAAAAGTCTTTATGTTATTTAAGATGAATGCAGTGGGAAGTTATAAATCTTGTACAAACATAAGTTATTAAATAAGAATACTTGTTACCCTAATTTCAGTTTCATGATTATCAAAACTAGTCTTGGTTTCATTTAAAAGTTCATTTAAGGAGATGGGCAAGAGGCTTCAACCAAAGACATCTCGAGTTTATAACAACGTCAGGTCGGATAAATCCAACCTGATTGACCAAAAGCACATCCTTGACTACTAAAAAATGTTAGGCCAGGTTGGCTCAAGCTTACCTAATTGACCAATGCACATCTTTGACGGCACAAAACCTTTCGAAGATAGTGTGATGACAAGAGGTGACCACATACCTATCCTAACTAAACAACTAAAATAGTTCATCCCTAGGGAACTAGTAAGCCTAAGCTGTGATGATAAGATTTGACAACATAGATAAAATGCTAAGAAATGCTGGCAAGCCCCCCAAAAACCATGGATTAAACTGCAAAATTAACTAGATCAAATCATGCGACTCTATGAGCTAAAATACTTGAAAAATAAAACATAATACAAGTTGAACAATATAAAATATTTTCACTAATATTAAAGATAAATTGTAGTGTTTCCATTCACAGATAATTTCATACTTAAGTAGTGTTTACAAAAAGTACATAAATATAAACAACAAAAAGCTAAGCTATAACATTTTTAGGAGCCAACTCTGAGTTTTTAGCAGGAGGAAGTTTTTCCTCCATGACTTGTTCCTCCTCAATGACCTATAGCTTATCCTCAGACAATGATATTACTTCAGATCTTTTGTTTACCACCTCTTCTTCATATATGACCTTGGCCTCATCATCTTCCCCTTACCATGACATGACGACCTCAGTAATATCAGGGTAGTGCTCAGCTACCCTCCTTTTCAGTTCGTCATAGCCCTTGAGGAAGACTATGGTGGTGTCAATGATGTATATCTTAGAGGTCTTAAAGGCCTTTACAATCTCTTTTACAACCATTGAAGCAGTGACTGAGGCAACAACAAGTTGAACTTTCAAATCATCAAGCTTATCTTGGCATTCTTGAGATCTTGTTGTAGTTACCTAATCTTTTCTTCAGATTTAGTGAGATCTTCATTTTTTTTCACCATCTTATCATCATCCTCTTCAATCTTGGTATGATCCTTAGAAAGGTTGGCCTCAAGAACTTTAATTTTCTTTTTAAGTCCCTCTTTTGTATTCCTCAGTTCATCACAAGAATTTAAGGCAAATTGAGCCTTCTCCTTTAGAATTATTGTAGCCATGTTATCATGCGAAAGAATAAATGGAAAACAATAGCTAAGAGGAAAATATATCGCTTTAACAGAGAAAAATTGAAATTAACAAGATTCAACTCACCGCATATAGGGGGCTTAAAGGTAATCTCTAAATTAGAAAAAGATTCCCCAGTTAATAAAAGAGACTCAAGAGAAGGAAGTAACATGAAAACAGCGAGGCAGCTCAGCGAAGCAGCCCAACGAGGAAACTGGACGAGAGAGATTTTATTTATCTTCCTTTCTTGTTTAGTCAAATTGTATCTTTTAAATACATTGATTGTAATGCTGTAGCGATTTGTATTATTGAGTGTGAGGTCAAACAGTACTCGCGAGGTCCTAGGAGAGCTTACATGATATATCAAATGACCTCGTTGGTGGGAACTTCATAGGGACTTGGTTTGGAGGATTGAGAAGTGAGTCAACGTTAAGGCTTGCCCTAACCATCTTAGATACACCCGATAAAACACCGAGAGATCTTTTCATCGTGGAAGCTTATGTAGAGTAACCTTGAGTTCCATCGCGTATTAAGCCTTATCACGAGTACCAAATGCCATATATACTTTACATCCGACTTCACTAGATACCTACCCACTGTCCAATCCGAACTTAAGTAAACCACTGTGGTATTGGGATTATCAGATGGTTTGGTGAGCCACCTCTAGTATGACTTTCCTCTGACGCACAGTGTGTAGGTAAAAGGCATGTCCTGGAATTTAATGATTATGACGTAAGGGGTGATAATCCATCAGACATTTAATTTTTGAGACTTAAAGTGTGAAAGGCAGATCTTTCACATTAATGAAGACTGAGACGTCTTGAGAAGGGGTGTGGGCCTATTTATGGGCCTTAACCACTTCTGAGATGATAACGTTCTTTCTAGAGATTTATTGCTAGAGAGAGAATATATCAGAGAGAAGTTATTACAAACTAGAGATTTTACTCACCCACCATTGCCATTTATTGTGAAGCTTTTAATAGCTAACCAAAGATCCTTTAGAGGTTGTTGGTGTGTTGGCTGCTTGCCAAGGTGTATCTAGGGTTCTTACTTCTCTCTCCCTTTGAAAGAGTTGCTTTTGAGTTTCCTTTATTAGTATTTGAGTTATACACGAGAGAATTGTGATTTCAATCTGAGTGTTGATTATATACAATATTATGTGTTCATTTGTCTTTGTTTAAAGAGTTATCGAGTTATCGTTTATCACCATATCTATAGGGGTTACGCCTCAACTGGTATTAATATATTCCCAAGTTTTAAGGGGACTACTCTCTCATATTTTGTGACTCTGCTGGGGAGGTATTCTTTTAAAAGTATGGCGTAAGATAACGTTAATCGTACCATTGAATTTGCCGCTATCCAGTGTAATGAGTAACAAGCGGCGAGGGAGCTTGAGTCTGCCAGGGATGGGGTTTCTCAGGTGGAGTTTCCCCAAGTTCAAATGGCAACAGGAATCCCAACTATGACGCAAGTCTCTACTAGGGCGGTGTTAGGACAAGAACAAATGTCCCTTCCTATGGGCAAGTTCTTTGAGTTCTTGCAGACTCCCGTAGCTGCAACAACTTTGGGAGGGGGATTTGATACCATCTCCTTCATAACACCAATGGCGGTTCTGATAGCCCCAACAATCCCAACTCTAATGGAACCTGCCCCCATGAACACTATACCTATACCTATCCCAACGATGAGTACCCCAAGTGTGGCAAGTATTTCACCTGTGGTCCCTCAGCCCATTGCTACCGTGGCTGAGAAAACTCATACATCTGCCTGGGAATGAGGACAGAGATGAAGATTGAGATAACAGCTTTCTCGTAATCAGCCAATGATGTGGCATCAATGTATGATGATTTTTGTACTCCCTATCCTAAGGAGTACAATGGGGAACCTTACCCAAATGACTATATTTCCCCTATTTTTGAGAGGTACATAGAAAAGGGGGAAAACTCAAGGAACACATCAAGCGTTTGATTGAGCATCTGGGAGCTTATTGCAACAATAAGAAACTAAGGTTGAGGGAGTTTTCCAAATACCTAATCGATAAGGCTTTCACCTGGTACTCTCACTTGGCACCATAGATTGTCTCAACGTGGGAGAAAATGCATGTTTTGTTTCTCTAAAATTTCTTTATGGTAGAAGATGAGTTCACGTTGACATAACTAGGCAAGGAGAACCAACGACCTGGGGAGGAAGTGGTGGAATACATACGAAAATTCAGAGAAAGGACCCTTGATGTGAGATAGGAGGCCAAGGAGTTCAAACTGCTTCAGATTTGTGCTAACGGTTTGCTCCCAGAGTACATCTGTCACCTCATCAGTGAAACGCGCGAAGGAACTTTTGCGGCATTTTTAAAAGCAATAAGGAACATATCATTGGTCATATGGATAAATCTGATCATGATGCCTGTGATATTCAAGCAGCCAATACAACCCATTATGGCATGTGGCCAAACCCCACGAGTGGGATACGTCGATAGAGGAGAGGGGGCTAAACAATAGAAGAAGGACAATAAGAGAAAGTTAGGTAGGGATAGAGAGGATCCACCACCACTCCCTTATATTGTGGAGGAGGTGTCAGTTGTTACAATACCATGGTCCAAAGGGAGACAGTTTATGAACCCAAAGATTTTCCAGCTATGGATCCCGATGCAGAGACAAGAGTTAATCCCAAATATTTTTATATCCATCGAAAGACTGGTCATCCAACAACGACTTGCTTTGCATTGAGGAAGATTATAACCAAACATATGAAAGTAGGGACTCTGTAGATCCCTCAAGAGAACGCAACAACAACCCACTGCCAGCACATGCAGCTAACCTGGTAGTTGCTTATGATGAAGATGGTGAATGGGAGGCGAGGTAACTAGAGATTGAGTGGGAAGAGTTTGAGGAAGTGTTGGAGGACTGCACTAGGGGAATGGCTACCATGGTGATAATCTATGATGAAGCTAGTTCCAGATATGTGGAAGATGTGTACAATCTGGATAATGAAGAAGTAGATTAGGGGTTGGAATACCATGCTGTATCTCGATCGCCCAAGTTCTCATGGTTCTTTAACCAAGTGGGGATACCTAAGGAAAGCCGATTGGAGATAACACAAGCAATCCTAGACATTACATGAAATAATACAGTTCCATCACTGAGATGGAGGAGGCCTATGTCCAGATTGGTAAGAAAGTTCTTGTCCGAAGTGACTTTTAGTGACGCTGATAGGGTTGTAAGGTTACCACACAATAGGCCCTTATATTTCATGGCTATTATCAATGGTGTAAGTTTTATGAGGGCCCTGATGGATGATGGAGCATCGATAAATATCATGACCATCACCTCATTCCATGCATATAATATTTTTGAGGCAAGGTTGATACCAATGCCTTTGGTGATTTCTGGTTATGACAACCAGTCCTCCAAGTCGATTGGGTATGTGAATGTTGGAATTATGATGGTAAATCTCACTTTACACATTAAATTTCATGTTATTGAGAGTGCTACTTCTTACCACCTTCTGATAGGAAGGGTTTGGATGCACAATCACGGTGCAGTCCCTTCGACATATTGCAATGCACTAAGACAAACATGAAAAGGATTGAGATCGTTATACGTGCAACGAAGAAGTCCTTTGCAACCAAAGAACATTACTTGGTGGATGCAACATTCTACACAGAGCCGGAGGAGGATATCAGAGTCCTAACAAGAAGAATGGAGGGAGCCATAGTTCCCTCTATCTGAGAAAAGATGAGGCATGTGAATGGTGAGAGCAACGAGGAAGCATGAAGAAGAAAAGTAGTTGAGGAGGTTAATTATGCTTACCCTAAAACCCACAATATCTCTAAATAACTGAGAGATAGGATGAGGCCTAGGATGGACCCGATGGAGCATGAGGTCCAATGATAGAGCGTGCTAAGTAAGGTTTTCAGGAAATAGGTTGGCAAACGCCTCAAGAAAGAGGAAACGTGTAAAATGTTGTGTGCGATATAGATTTAAATGGATTTGCAAATTCACAAATCGAACTTATTTAATTGGATGTCTAAATTTTCTCAAACCAAACTTCAATTTTATTCAGCCTCTAAATATGCATCTACGTATCAAATCAAATAAATAAATTAAACTATGCGATGATTAAGCTGACAAACACAGATTTCAGGAAAAAAATCCCTTTCGGGTAAAAACCTTTTTATTTCCACTATAATGTGTAAAAGTTTGTTTACACGGATTATAATGAAAATGCAATTGATATACGAAATACCCGCAGGTGTCGGTTCATCATCGTCAGCCTAGGAACACAGCAACACTCCCTATGACACGCAGTCGATCAACCCAATACCTCTCCCATGTGGCACCTATTGTCAGCCCAGTACCTTCCAAGGAACCTAGTTCGGCAGCATAAAATCCCAGTAAATATGTCTTGGGTTTCACAAAACAACTCACACAATAGTAATTGGGATTTATGAATTGTAAAACAAAAGCTTTGAACCCTTTAAATTGTTGGAGAAGAAAACAAACACTCAAAAATGTATTCTGTTAAAAGAAATGTTTCTCCACACCAAATACAGGTAGTCTGACACCTAATATATAGCAGAATTGAGACGGTGACATGTCAGCCTAAAACTCCTATCGTTCGAATGACATATGATGTCGTTTGAGTGAGACAACATCTTGTTCGAACGAGATGCGTCGTCATTTGAACGACAGTGACATTGATCCCAAAAAAACTTTAGACTTTTAAAAAATTTGGAAACCTCAAAATGTAAAACCTGTTACGAGATCAGAAAACTTTTATATAAAAAATATTTTATAAGAAAATATTTTTTTATAAAAACCATTTATTAAAAAATAAAAAAATATTCCAACACATTTAATATGAAATGTAAATGAAACTTAAACATAATTTTATCAAAATTTATCTTGTTGGGCATGAATTTTGTAGTCCACTTGAAATTAGGATCCGTCATTTATAGATGTTAGCTTCCTCAATCCTTCAACGACTTGTAGTGGTATACGACATAATTAATTATGACGGACATTTATAAAATCATATCCTTACAAAACGAAAGGCAGTTGTAACGGAAATAGACAGTGAAAGAATATGATAACAGAGGATGGAAAGGTGATCTATCTCATTTGAAGGTGTGAGCGGGCGATCGAAGGAGCTGTTCCATAAGCTAGAGAAGAGGCTGACCCGGACTATTAGTGTTTCCTAGTAGACCAATAGGGCCAATGAATGGTCATAGATAACTATAACATACAAGATCTTGTGGAAGAAGTGTAAGAAGAGCTAGAGTACATGAGGGATCCCTCCAAGCCACAAGTGGAGGAGTTAGAGAAGTTGGATCTAGCCAAAGAAGGAAAAGATCCAAGGACCATCTTTATTTCTAAGGATCTGATCAGAGAGAAAAGAAGGGCCTTGATTGAGCTAATTTGGGAGTACAAAGACATTTCTACGTGGAAGTACACATATATGGAGGGGCTAAATGAATAAGTAACTTGCCACAAGCTGAATGTTATGCCTTCAGCTATATCGGCGAAGTAAGCTACAAAAAATTACAAGTCTGAGCTGGATCTGGAAATTAAAGAGAAGCTATAACGGTTGCTGGCAGTAAGGTTCATCAAACCAATACATCACCCACTTTGGTTGTCAAGAATTATCCCACTGGGGAGGAAGAACAAGAATCAGATAAGGATCTATGTAGACTTCAGGGACTTGAACAAATCTTACCCAAAGGATGAGTTCCCTATTCCCTCCATTAATAGCTTGATCGATGCAACTGCGGGGCATGAAATGTATAACTCAATGGATGGGTATATGGGGTACAACCAGATCAAGATGGATTCAATTGATGCAGAGAAAAGGGCCTCCAGAACCCGTTAGGCAATTTTATGTACAAGGTAATGCCTTTTAGGTTGAAGAATGCTGGGGAAACATATAAAAGAACAATGATGGACATTTTCCATGGCTTCTTTCATAAGTTTTTGGAATCTTATGTGGATGATCTAGTCATCAAGTTAAAAAAGGAGGAGTCCCATCTGGACGATTTGAGGAAGATGTTCATTCGGTGCAGGAAGTATAAGATAAAGATGAACCCGCTGAAGTGTGCTTTCAGAGTTATAAGTGGAATGTTCCTGGGCTTTGTGGTGGATCGGTAAGGAGTGCAGATGGATCAGGACAAATTACGAGCAATCCTAGAGATTCCATGCCCAAGAACAACGAATAAGCTCAAGAGTTTTCTTAGTAAAGTCTCCTACCTCAGAGATTTGTGCCATGGATGGTCGAGATAACTCATCCACTGATGGAGCTATTGCAAAAGGGCACAAAGTTCAAATGGGAGGAAGCTCACTAAGAATCTATGACCAAGTTGAAGGAGCTGCTCACTTCTCCACCAATGATGATTCCTCAAAAGGCAGGGATACCGTTGCTGCTCTACCTCACGTCTACCACAAGGTCTATTGGAGCTCTTTTGGCACAAGAAATTGATGGGCAAGAAAGTCCAGTCTACTACCTGAGCATGATCATACATGGACAAAATACAAGATACAATAGTGTGGACAGACATTGTTTAGCCTTGGTGTTATATCAAGAAAACATAGACATTATATGCTATATTTCACAATTCATATTGTGACAAGATGTGATCCCATCAAGTTTTTACTGGTGAGAACTATCTTGGTTGGAAGAGTAGCTAGGTGGTTCCTCATCCTTTCAGAATATGACTTAAAGTGTGTGGTCCCTCATGTGATAAAGAGCCAGGCATATGCAGATTTATTATCATTTTTCCATCTCGGATATTTGAGCCACCACGAGAGAGCATTCCAGGAGATGATTTGCAGGCCAATTTTTTGGATGCGAACCTTAAAGAATGTTCCATGCAATTTGATGGTTCTTTGACAGAAAAAAGGGGGCACAGGGGTTATTCTCTCAAAAGGGAGTATGAGGCGTTAATATTGTGGTTACTAGAGGCCTTTCGAAGGGGCATCCATTCACTGTGCATCAAAGATGATTCGAACTTAGTGGTTCAATAAGTGAATGAGGAATATGCATTGAAGCACCTTATCCTAGCGCCATATATAAAAATCATCCAATGGATGATTAACCAGTTCCATCATGTTAAGATAAGGAGGCATCCTAGAACGATGAATAGACATGCTGATGCTTATGCCGCCATTTCTCAAAAAGTGGCCATGAAGAATGACGCACCAATGATTATGATACAATGAAGAATAACTCCCTCGATGGTGAAAACGATCTTGCTAATGAAAGATTATTTGGATTGGAGAGGCGAGATCAGGAAGAAGTTAGAGTCTGGGGAAGGCAAGATGGAACTGAAAGAGCCAGCATATTACTTTGCCAATCAAGGAAGTATTTACTTCAGGAATGTGGGAGGATGACGATCAAGATGCATTGGTCCAAAAGAAGCAGTGCAGAAGTTAAAAAAGACGCATGACGAACACTGCGAAACAATTGAGATCCTTCTATACAGAAGAATCCATAGAGAGGGATACTTATGGCCAACGATGAAGCAAGATGCAACAGAGTTAATACAAAGGTGCGATAAATGTCAACTTTTCTTTCAGGCAGCTGAATGTCACTTCGTTGAAACTCAGGCGAACTGTAGGCAACCTTACATTGATTTTATCAAGGATGGATTTATTCCTGTGGAGAAAATTAATGCGATGGGGCTCAAGAGAAGGTACCCACGGTTTAACGTTCAAGAGGTGTAGCTCTATCTCAGAGAAAATTAATGCGATGGGGCTCATGATCCATCTCACATTGGAGGGGGAAAGTTGTATGGCCAATTAATGACCTTGGGTTATTATTGGCCAACTATAGAGAAATATTATACTATGTTTGTTCTAAATTATAGGGCATTCCAGCTACATGAAAACATGATCCATGCTCCTTTGGTGGACTTACACTCTTTGTCCACTCCTTACCCATTCCATACTTGGGTGTTTGACGTGGTAGGGGCAATATATCCTTCTTTAGGGGTAAATATCTGGATATTAGTGGAAACATAATGCTTTACAAAGTGGGCTGAGGCGATACCACTAAAGAGAGCAACAACAGGTGTGGTGATCAACTTTATTAGAGAGTATATAATTTGTAAGTTTGGGATTCCAAAGGTTATCCTCTTTGATAACGGGGCCCCATTTATCAATAAAGAAGTAACGATGCTCACAGAAAAATACTTCATCATCCATCATACCTCAACGGTGGCATATCCTAAGGGCAATGGTCAAGCAGAAGCAACTAATAAGGCCTTGGTCCAAATCTTGGCCAAGATGATGGAAAACTTCCCAGGATTATGGGATGATAAGATTCCAGTAGTTATATGGGCCTATCAAATGACGAAGAGGAAACCTGTAGGGTATATGCCATTCTCTCTTGTGTTTGGAGCCAAAACAAAGATCCTTCTACAAGATATGCCTTCCGAAGTTGCATGCTCCCTCAGAGTAGAGATTTACAGTTGGAAGTACTGGATGAACACAGGGACAATGCGATGTAACACTTCCAAATGTACACGAAGCAGATCTCCAGGGAATATGAAAACTTGGTGAGGCCAAGAAAGTTTGTATAAGAAGATTTGGTTTTGAAGGCAGTAGTAAAGCACATTCGAGGGCTCCCATTGCCTAAATTTACTGCGAATTGGGAGGACCTTTCATTGTAAAGGAGGCTCATGATTCATGTTACTGCTTAATCTTTAAATTGGAAGAGGAAAAACCTTTTAAGATTAACAACAAGTGGTTGAAGGTCTATTATGTTTAAGCGAGTAACCTCAGTTAGAAATTTATTTTGTGTTAAAGTTATGTTTCAATTCATATATAAGTTATTTCTTTTGTGATGAGATAAGAAGAAAGAGTTTACTTGTAAATTGTAAGAGTTTCATCTTTGCAATAAATAGAAGAATTCTGACAAAGCACTACATGATAGCAAGAAACTGTTTCTTTTATTCATATACTCAAAAGGATTACAAAATTGGGAACCATTGCCCAAGATTTACATTTGAGGAAATGAAAAAAAATTACAACACAAAAGAAAGTACTTTAACCCATGAGAAACCACAAGTCAGGTGAGGAGAAGAAGTCTCCAGGCAAGCCCGAAGAAGCCTCCAAGCATGTTCTCTGAGCATCAAGGCAGCCTTCAAGCCTGGTCTGCACTTGGGCCCGTTCAATCAATAAGGATTCACGTCTTTGCTTGGCCTTTAGTAGAGCTTCTTTGGTAGCCATAAATTCCTTATCAGCTGCTACTAATAGTGGGACCAACTCTGAGAGCCTATTCTCCTCAGCCCATTGGGACTCTACATGCTTCAGATAAAGTTCTCTCTAGCTTTCCAATTGTTGGATCTTTAAAAGTTTCAAGTGGACAATTAGCCAATTCAGTTGGAAAACATCCTTTCCCATCTCCCTCAAACTTCACAATAACCTATTGATGAGGGGCCCAGTAAGGTTGGCCGTTTACAGTAAAAATGGCAGTCAGACCTTGGAGCCTATAACTCATCACTAAGGTATTTGAATGGAGGCACTCGGTAGTGAAGGTTTGATGATGGTTAGTGGAAATCTTCTCAATGATAATTGAAGATACTTGGGGAGATTGACAAAGCACCATGAGGCATAATGAGAATGCGGTGATCTTCTTAAATATGATTTGATATCAATTTGTGCATCTAAGTGATTTGAAATCATAAAAATTAAGAAGCATGCAAAGGAAACCAATACTAAAACGAAACTTTTAAGGAATTTAAAACTCAACTTTACCAAAGTTAATCTCTTCGATGCTTTGTTGAAGATTTCTTGATGTTCGGATCCGTCTTGATGGATGTATAAGCTTGAACAATTCTTTGACGGTTGTAGCAGTATACGACATACTCATTTTTAACTAACACTTATAAAATCTTATCCTTACAAATCTCCCCCTATGTCTATGCCGGTACAAACTAAAAATATCCTAATTATCAAAATTAAAATGGCCTATACAAATCTGCCCTCCCATGAATCCAAAATTGAGAAGGTACTAAACATGTAGGTCTAACACTTTTGTTCATAAATCTTCAACATCAAAATCTTCAAACCTTCAACCTTTTCTCATCAGGGTGTGCAATCCTTGATCTTCAATTTTCATACCTACACACATGAGACAAGAAAAATACCTTTGTGACTTATCGAGTTTGATATGAGATAAAAATAATCATAAATCAAATTAAATCTCAAATCTCCCCCATAATGTAAAAACTCCCCCATAATTCATTCTCTGCCTTTTCATTTGTCCGCAATAGACAAGGAAATGAATAAACAAAATAAACATGGAGTTGTCATGAAAAAAATGCATAGCAAACATGGATCAAACTACGCTCATGCAAAGAGTAACTCAAAAGCTTTCACAAACTATGTTTGATTTGTTTTCAATTTTTTAAACAAAAATGCAAAAAAATAATTTTACAAAAATCACACACCATGAATTTACACTAAGACAACCAAATCATGGAAACGGAATAAATGGGTGTGAAGATATTCGATAGGCAAATCAAAGCAATCAAACATAACATATGTGCACGATGTATACATGTACTCCTCGCGAATGAATCTTAAAATCGTCCTTAGGTATCAAAAGTGTTGAATTTAAATGACATCGACTCAATCCATCAACACATCAAAGTCAGGAATGATTCCCACACCAATAACGTCTAAAACTATGTATGCTTTTTTAAGACGCTGTTAGGATGTGCAAACCCGTTTTTCCTTTCTTTCCATCCAAACTCCCTCATAAATAATAATCTTTATATTTTCTTTTGAGGTGGCCCCTTTTTGGCATATTTATCTTTTTATTGCCTTTAAATTTTTTTCGGGATCTTTTAAATGGTGAATTTCACGACGAGTTAATTTTGAACACTCGCAGCCTTTTCACATGATTCACTCATCATATTTTATTGCAATTAAATTCCTCACGATAAACGGTTTTTACATGCACTACTTCCATTATCAAGTTTTATCGCATATGGTTCATTTTAAAGATAGAATTGAGACGACAAAACTTCGACCAATATGTGATAAACAAGTACAATAATCAAACAAATTGGTGCAAGTGTGCCATAAAGGAACTCATGAGTCAAACATGTAGATATTAACATTAAATTACATCTTAATGACTCCAAACATTGTAAAGCATAAAAATGAAATGATGATGCATTTAAAAATACTATCAAATCATCACATGGATATGGAATGAAATTGTGACTCGATCATCCTAAATGTTCATTCATATACGGTGTAAAAACAAAATACAAAACTATTTTTGACTTTTTCAAAAATTTATCAAAATAAATATTTTTTTGTATATATCAAAATTTTATCAAGAACCAAAAATCTAGTACAAAAAGTACACAAGTCATAACACTAGCAAGAATATATCATGAAACACAACCCAATCAAACACAATCAACCGACATATCTAACATGAGGTGAATCACGTGCAATCAAACAAGAGTCATGAACAATTAATTCAAATGCCTCTAAATTCGATTTCCTAACCCAAACAGATTTGTAACGACATGTGGGGGTTTTGGGAATCGAATTTATTCTTTTATTAAACTTCCTAGGTGTATTTTGAAGTTTATAACATAAACTCCTAAGATGACCTTGCCTACCACAGTGTGTGAAAGTGTAAATCGGGCGGTGAGTGTTACCTAAAGATGGTCCTTTCCTAAAGTTTCTAGGTGACGCTTTCCTATAATCCCTAGGTGTCTCTCTCATAATGTTCCTAGGTGGTTCTCTCCTAACAACTCTAGGTGATTCTCTCTTCATAATCGTAGGAGGCACTCTCACATGTGGGGGGTTGACTTTGGGAATAGGAGCAACACTATCATCGAAGCCTATACCACAACTATCCTCCTTGATTTGGACAGTGCCTAGCATCTTTTCTAACTTTTTTCACCTAGACTCCAAATCAAACTTCACCTTACTTGTCTCTCTTAAACTTTTCTCAAGCTCACCTATCCTTGACTCAAGTACATGTCTAGAATCCTCAAACCCTAAAAGCTCCTTTTTCATAGTCTCCATCAACCCTATAAGACCATCTCTCTCACCCTCGACATAACCTAACTTATCTCTAAGCTTCTCCTCACGTGTCCTAAGATCGTCAATTAAGGCATTCGTGTTATTCTTATCTAAGGCACATTTTTTCAATTTAGCTTCTAGTTTCAAGTTTGCCTTCTTTAATTTTACAGATTCCACATACAGATTATTGTAGGCAACTTGCAGCTCACTAAACTCTTACTCTTCCTCCTCACTTTCGTCACTTTCACTCTCATCACTATTCACATGGGTGGTAAGCTCTCGCTTAGTCGCATAAAAGACTTATTTTTTTAGAATTACTATCACTAAGGTAAGAAACATGAGATGTCGATTTATTAAAAATCTTTCTTATATTAGTGGGACACTCATCTTTCATATGACCAATTCCCTCACAACCAAGACACCTCTCAGAGTTGTTATCGACGGATGATTTGAAATAAGAATTCATGTGAACTTTCCAATTACACCTTTCAAAAAGTTGACATATAAAATCATCAATACCACCAAAAGCCATACTTAAGAAAATTTGGATCAAAACATAATAACTTAGTGCAACCCACTCTGATACCAATTTGAGAAAGCGGTGATCTTCTTAAATATGCTTTGATATCAATTTGTAAACTTGTGCAGTGCAGCGAAAAATTTCTAGTGTTTTTAAATTGACTTAATTAAATTAATCCTAATTTTTAGTTAAACCCCGAGTCATGCATCTAAGTGATTTGAAATCATAAAAATTAAGAAGCATGCAAAGGAAACCAATTTTCAGGAAAAATCCCCGAGGACAAAACCTTTTATTTAACTATGAATTAAATCGCAATTTACAATCACAATGAAATAGGCAATAAGTTTACCTCAGAAAACCTACATAGACATGTAGCCTACAGTCAGTAATGGAATCCATGCAGCGAACCCACATGAACCGCACTCCAATCTTCAGCAAAAATCCACACGCAATGAAACTCAATGACCTCAATCTTCAGGTGTGGAGACACACTACACAAAGATGAACAATAATAAAGTCTTGTTCCTGGATTCCAAAAGATTCACAAAAGTAATTAGAAATTTTGTGTGAATCAAAAAAATGTTTGGGACATCACAAAAATTGAAGTCTTGATGTGTTTGAACTCTCAAAAATATTTTCTCAAAGACATAAAAAATACACCACCGAAATACCTATTTATAGAAATCTAAAAAATTTGAGGCGGTGGAAAATTTATCACATGCAAACCGGTCTGGTATGGGTTCGGTTCGCTTTTCAAAAAAATAAATCGATTCGGTAAAAACCATGGGTTCGGTTCGATCTTAGTACTTAAAAATTCTTTTATAAAAAATGCCTCGGTTTACTAAAATCTTTTTAGAAAAGTTTTCCAATACTAAAATTAAACTTTTAAGGAATTTAAAACTCAACTTTACCACAGTTAATCTCGTCGAGGATTTGTTGAAGATTTCTTGATGTTCGGATCCAGCTTGATACGTGTATGACCTTGAAAAATTCTTCGATGGTTGTAGCGCTATACGACAGACTCAATTGGTAATGGACATGTAAAAAATAATGTCCTTACACAGAAATCATGAGGAGCCATGTTTGGTGGAGAAACCTCACAACCTGACTCGCTATCATCTGGAAAGTCTATAGTTGAACCATGATCGTTATGACTTGAATCCTTAGAAGGGACTGATTCTTGACGTGCAGATTCAATTGGTGGGGGATCACAACGAGTTGGCTCTTCGGTAGTAGTAGGCTCCCTCACAACCTGAGACGTGATAAAGAGAAATGAGTTTGAGGAAAAAATCTTAATAAGTGGTTGTGATTGTTATCACCGTTATAGGCGGAGTTTGCGAAAAATCTTAACAAGTGGTTTTCATTGTTAAGTCACCGTTATAGGTGGAGTTTGAGAAAAATCTTAACCAGTGATTTTCATTATTAAGTCACCGCTATAGGTGGATTTTGAGAAAAATTTTAACAAGTGGTTTTCATTGTAAAGTCACCGTTATAGGTGGAGTTTGAGAAAAATCTTAACAAGTGGGTTTCATTGTTATTTTGAGAAAAATCTTAACAAGTAGTTTTCATTGTTAAGTCACCGTTATAGGTGAAGTTTGAGAAAAATCTTAACAAGTGGTTTTCATTATTAAGTCACCGCTATAGGTGGAGTTTGGGAAAGATCTTAACAAATGTGTTTTCGTTGTTACGTCACCATTATAGGCAGAGTTTGAGAAAAAAATTAACAAGTACATTTTCATTGTTCAGTTACCTCGAACGCATAATGATAACACTCATGCAAAGAAGAGTGAGAGGGCAGAACATACCTCAGTGCATGAGAACAAAATATTATTTCTTTCATTCATAATCTCAAAAGGATTACAAAATTGGGAACTATTGCCCAAGATTTACATTTGAGGAAATTGAAAAAAAAATTACAACACAAAATAAGGTATTTTAACCCAGGAGAAACCACAAGGCAGGTGAGGAGAAGAAGTCTCCAAGTAAGCCCGAAGAAGCCTCGTGGCACGTTCTCTGACCAGTGATGCAGCCTTCAAGCCTGGTCTTCACTTGTGCCCATTCAATCGATAAGGCTTCATGTCTCACTTGGCCTTCAGTAGAGCTTCTTCGATAGCCCTAAGTTCATCATCAACTACTACTAATAGTAAGACCAACTCTGATAGCCTATTCTCCTCAGCCTGTTGGGCCTCCACATGCTTCAGATAAAGTTCCCTCTAGCTCTTCAACTGCTAGCTCTATAAAAAATTTAAGTGGCCAATTAACTAGTTTAATTGGAAACCATCCTTGACCATATCCCTCAAGTTGCCCAGGAATAGATTGATGAGGGTCCTTGTAAGGTTGGACGTTTGGGCAGTAACCACCTCAGCAATAACATGTGACAGACCTTGGAGCCTATATCTCATCACCAAGGTGTTTGAATAAAGGCACTCGACAGTGAAGGTTTGAGGATGGTGAGTTGAAATATGCTCGATGATAGAACAATTAATTACAGGTACTTAGGGAGATTGGCAAAACACCATGAGGCAGAACTCATGAGGAGCCATGTCAATTAGGGGAACCTCACAACCTGACTCGCTATCATCTGGCAAGTCTATAATTAAACCACAATCGTTATGGCTTGAATCCTCAAAAGGGATTGGTTCTTTGATATGTGGATTCAACAAGTGAGGGATCACGCTGAATTGGCCCCTTAGTAGTAGCAAGCTCCCTCACAACCTGAGACGTGATAAAAAATGAGTTTGAGAAAAAACTTAACAAGTGGTTTTTATTTTTAAGTCACCGTTATAGGTGGAGTTTGACAAAATTCTTAACAGGTGGTTTTCATTGTTAAGTCACCGTTATAGGTGGAGTTTGAGAAGAATTTTAACGAGTGGTATTCATTGTTAAGTCACCGTTATTTGTGGAGTTTGAGAAAAATCTTAACAAGTGGTTTTCATTATTAAGTTACCATTATAGGTGGTGTTTGAGAAAAAAAATTAATAAGTGGCTTTCATTGTTAAGTCACTGTTATAGGTAGAGTTTGAGAAGAATCTTAACAAGTGGTCCTCATTGTTAAGTCACTATTATAGATAGAGTTTATGAAAAACCTTAACACGTGTGTTTTCATTGAGAAGTCACCTCGTAGGCATAAAGATAACACTTGTGCAAAAAAGAGGGAAATGGTAGAACATATCTCAGGCACAATTGTAGGAGTAACGATTGTACGAGTAACAACTTCAGGGGTAGATGGAATAACCCAAAAATCCATCTGACTCTCAGTTGAACCTTCAGCAAAGGGAAACTCTACCCTTGGCAATGCACTTTCCTCACGAAAAGGCACAAGTGCCAAGTTTGGGGAAGGTTCTACCGACATCATTTAAGCTCCAGATGATATATCAACCCCCACAAGGACCAAAGGAACCCCTTGGCGAGAAGATGAGCCAACAGTAGTATGAGGAACCTGGGGTGTCTCCGAGTGAGAGGGAGGAGTAAGACCCGAAGAAAGTTGCAAACAATATTTAAGTGTTAGACACAAGAAACATAACATAAAAGGAAGGCAAAGGCACAAGGAGTGAGATCTTACCTCACTAATGTTAGTGAAAGGAGAAAAAAACAATGGCAGGCCTCACTAGAGGGAGCTGAAGAAGTGATCCAATAAGAGATGTGGCTAGGTGAGAAGCAGTTACAACCTAAAAACTAAAAAAATGCTAAGTACACAATATAACCAAGGGGAAAAGATGACCAAAAGAGAAAAAAATATTACCCATGGAGGAATGAAAGATATTGGAACAACGTCCAAAGGAACCATAGGGAGGGGAGATGACTCAGAAGAAGCCATAGGAGTCTCCTCTGGCCGAGGGGAAGCTCCATCGGATTCTATAGAAGTGAAAGCTCTCCTGGCAGCCTCCTCTACACACTTGGAGGTAGAACGGTGATAATAAGTAAGTCCAATCATGGAAGAACGAGGAGGAGATGCATCAGCCTCAGAAATAGCAAATGTCACAGGTGAAGAAGGTCTATCTCCTTCAACCTCGTACATAGACAAAAGACATTTGCACAAGTGTTAGAGAAAATATACCTCACTAAGTCACTAAGTTTGAAATGGATATGTGTGGGAAACATACCTCTTGATCTAGAGAAGAGTGAGACGAAATGACCATGGGAGAAACAAGAGGTGAAGGTATGGGATAATCTCTCTCAGTGGGACCATGCTCAATATCAGGACTGCCGTCAAGGGTAATGGCCTCAACGGGAGTTGGATAAGGAGAGGTACTGGGACCATAAGCAACAGGTGTTAGCTACACTTCATAACTATGTTTCTTCTTGGTTTTTATACCCAGAGTCTTCTTCCTGCCACCAGAGCCACAAGCTGTAAATAGGGACTTTATAAATTTTTCTCCTTGACGTAACCCCCTTCATTGGATCTACCATGATGGTGGGAAATATAGCAGCAGGAGGAACGGGGGGAGCGTGTCGTTAAAACTCACATTGTACCCGCTCCAACTCAGCTTTGCATTTGGCACTTGTCTCTCCACTCAAATCTATAGACATTTCGGGAGGAACAAAGGCAATAGGAATTGCATCCACAAGAACTTGGGACTTAGGCTGGGATTTGTACTTTGAAGAAGTCCCACTCTCGGAATCCCTTGCTTTCTTGGTGGGAGGTTTTGAAGGTTCCTCACTAGGAGTTATATCAATAGAAACACCTTCGGCGGGAGAACCTTCGGGGGCATGGGAGATTTCTTGGCCCTCGGTACAATAGTGGGGACTATGGGAAAGTATGGGGGTAGCTTGTTAGGAGGGCCTTTGGGAGTATAGCTTAGAGGGAACTCAATCACAAGGATAAAATTCACCTTTAGTCCCAAATCTAAGGGTGAAAAAGTCTGATCCACCGGGTAAACAGGGGGACTTTGGATGAACTCTTTAATCCTGGCCAGCCGTGACGGTAAATATTTCAATGTAAAATCCGAAGTAACATCGCCCTTCCGGTAGAGGGCAGGGATGGTAAGTCGACCGCTGATTGTTGAACATATAGTGGAGGCTGTTGAGATAGTGCAAAAGGAACATGCCCCAGAAAAAGTAGTGACACGAATTAAAAAGTGTTCTAAAGTGCGTGCTATGTAGGGTTAAGTGCAAGCCTATCGCTAAAGTAATAACCCGATAAGTCGGGTATCGATCCGTAGGAAAAAAGGACGAATGAATTCGTGACGACGATGGAAAGATGAATGAGTCCTAACTTAGACTCTAAAGAAACAAAAAGGTAATTTGAAAGGGAGATTTACTATAATTAAATGCGTAATTAAGTTACGAACTCACAAACTATGCCTACATGAGATGTAGAAGAGCTAATTAACCTAAAATGGATGGCAAGCTATTAACAAAATTAACTTCAAATGAGAATGAGAGGTTGGACTACAATCGCCCACACCCTAGTAATTCACCCTATAGGATATTAGATTTCGGAATTAGAATTTACAAGGAACCCGATCTTTATTGATCATAAGCATTCCGTATATGAAGGATCGTAGCCCACATCATATGAAATCAAAGGTAAGAACAAAGCAGTGTCGCAGTAACTACGCGCGCGTCACACTCTTAAACATCTAAAAAGTTCTACGATGATTGCGATAGCTACGCAATACGATTCCTTTAAAATTCAATTCAAAAATCTATTTCCATTATGATGAATCACATCGGGTGGTGTTCATGCACTCCAACCCCTAAAAATCTAGCCTATCATGGTGCAATTAAGAAAAACTAGGATCTCTATGGTGCAGGTGACTGAAATCATGGTAAAACTAGAACTAGATGATGAAAACGATTTGTTAACTACTAGAATAAACTAAGCATGCATAAAGTATCAATACTAAGGAGTAGAGAAGATAAATTAACAAACTTTATTGCAGAATCAACAAATTGTACTTCTAGGGTTTTCCACAAATTCTCTCTTCAAAACTAAGTAAAAATCTCCTCAGAAAAATGATTAGAATCCCCCTTAATGTCTGGGAGGACATTGAAATATATACACTACGAAATTTTCAAGAGTTGGAGTCATGCAAGACTCTAGCTGGAAGAGGATAAACTCAAATCTCAAACCTCAGATCGATCCGGTGGTAATATTTCGGATCAGTCCGCTGGGACCGAATAAATCCTTTCATTTTGGAAAAATGGATCGGTCTATTAAATGGACTTGATGCAGTGAACTTTGGGGGCCGAATCGATCCTTTTTTTGTATGAAAAACGGATCGGTCTGTTAAATGACCATGATGCAGTGAACTTTGGGGGCCGAATCGATCCTTTTTTTTTTTATGAAAAATGGATCGGTCTGTTAAATGTATCCTTAGACAGTGGCTTCTAGTGTCCGGATCGATTCCCTTTTCAGGCCATCCGGATCGGTCCGGATTTCCTTCTCAATTTCTCTTCATTTTTTTCTTCAATTTCTCATGATTATCTCGTATCTTTAGATCTTCATAACTTTAACTCCAGAACTCGGATTGAAACGCCGTTTCTTCCTACGCACTCGTAGACTCGAGATCTTTGACTTTTATTTTGGGTCCATGATTGGATTCCTAGTGAAAATTACACTTTTGCCCTTTTGATTCGTCTTCTTTCTTCTCTCTTGCTTCTTCTGGTTTCTTTCTTTCTTTCATATATTAAATACCTGCAAAATAAATAAGAAATACACGAAACTAGGGATACTTGTTAGATGAAGCCATTAGCAATGATATGAGATAAATCAACTCGTTTTTCATTCTCCGAGGTAATAAAAGCCTCTAAATTAAGGGGAAAATTTGAAAGAATTTATTCCTAATCAACCCCACCTAACTTAGAACTTTGATCGTCCCGAGCAATGTAAAAGAATCAAAGCATGGTGAAACTCTAAAATAAGATAGCATACCTCTTTCGCGGGCGAGCGATTGCATTTACCGTATGCAACAAGACTTTACACATCTAGGTGACCCCAGTAGGACGAGTTGTGTCTCGTGAGAGTTTGCAGTGAATATACCAACAAAATTCGTTATTGACTCAAAGAAAAATCAAAATACTTAAAAATTGTATAATTCAAACTTCCCAACAACTGGTCACTATAAAATCATATTCATGAGTTTCAAGCCATAGTGTGTGTGTTCGAAGCCAAAAATTGAGCCGCTAATTTCCACCGATTGATCATTACGTTACTTTCTGAAAATTCGCTTTGATTTCAAAATCTCATCGAATACACTCACAAACGAATCACTCGAAAGTGTGGCTATTCTCTCGGTGTGCGTGATACAAGGAGTAAATATGATGGACACAAATTCATGCACACCATTTTGAAAGACGAAATTTTTATGGTGAAAATATCTCTTCATTGGAATACAGTTATAGGGAAATGGGAAACATCATCTCTTTTTCACGCCATGTACTCTCTTTTATTATCTTTCATGCCTTAGCTCTCCACACGGTAGTCAATTTTTGCAATATGGACCCGGTTAGGACTTTTTCTGGGTTTTGAAGTGTATTTGGGTAAAATGGGAATGGGAATTTCGGAATTGGGAAGTGTTCTTATGATATCCGTTAGTGCTCTTTTCAGGCTTTTGCTCATTTTCTTTCCTTTTTATAATTTTTTTAAGTTTTCCTTTTCTTTCTATTTTTTTATTGAGCATACTTCAATTTTTCTTGCCCTTTTTTTTTCAGTTTTCGAACTTAATTTCTGGGATTTTTAAGTTTCACAATTCCGGGTCAATGTGGGTTTTTAGGGTTGTCAAATGAAAGGAAAAAATATTCGGTTCAAATTTGGGTTAATAAAAAAAAAGGGATAATTTTCACAACTTTTTCTGGCCAATATTTTTGAGTGGCAAACAAGGGCCTACTTCATTGTCCAAATTGGTAATTACATTACCATATGCATCTCGAGATGAATTAAGTTTAGAGATATGTTAGCGCGCTTTTCGTGACAACATCTCACATGTTTCCTGTAATCGATCAAAACAAAGGAATATAGATCATCAACGACTTTAAAAAAAACAACGCTGAAAAGAACCTTGAGTTCACCATTAACTCAGATTGATTTTTAAACTAACAAAAATGATAGGTTCGAAATCTCACCGGGTTAGTTAATCTCCACACTTATTCGTAAAGTTGTCAATTTTCTTTCAATTTCCATCTTTGGCCAATTTTGGATTTGTGCATTCGATTTTTACAACTTGAGACAAAATATTTGTGACATTTTTGAAGCTTTTAAGTTCCAATTTTTATTTATTTTGAAGAAAAATATTTTTAGATTTTTTAAAATTTTTCAATTTTTTTATGAAATTTCTAGGCATTTTTGAAAATTTGTGAAGTTTTAGAAAGACGCACTTGTGCCCCCCCTAACTTAGACTTTTGCATTGTCCTCAAGTAAAAAGGACTAAAGTCTAACTCAAAGAGAATTAAAAGTGCGAAGGAATAGAATGAACAAATACTGAAAATGCAGAATTT
Organism: Sambucus nigra; assembly: GCA_949130495.1. Classification (NCBI taxonomy): domain Eukaryota; kingdom Viridiplantae; phylum Streptophyta; class Magnoliopsida; order Dipsacales; family Adoxaceae; genus Sambucus; species Sambucus nigra. The sequence continues at coordinate 635,613,095 of OX422209.1, forward strand.
TATATAGAATGACCAACATGAGTTACAAGGGAAAGGGAGACAAAAACCAACTGTTATAACAACCAACAACTTCACAATCAAACTGCAGAAATGGCATCACTGGGGTGGGGCATGGGATCCACCGGGTACATTCGGGTCATAGAAATATGGCGGTGGTGGTGTATCTATAGTCGTCTAATACATCTTCGCTTGGAGACGGTGCATCATACTGGTGTCGCACTGATAAGCCCTTTGGTCAGCCACCCTGTCAGTGTTGTATTGGTTTATGAACCCATCGATTCGTGTTTCCACCACCGAAATACGTCGATTGATTTCTCCATTTGCTGGAAAAAAATCAGAGTCCTCGTCACTATCATATTCCTCGTTACCTTCACCCATCACGATATCCTCCTCTTCTTCCTCGCCGCTTTCTTCATCATCACTCGTGTCCTCTTCTTCATCACTATCCTCCAGTGCTAGTTTGGCTTGGATGATTTCCCGTTATCTTTCACTTATAGTCCTGGTGGTTGCCCTAAAAGGAGCTGGGAGGTGAGGGAAATCCCGTGGGGGGCAATTCCGGCATCCTCTAGCATGGACGTGATGAGCCGGGCATAAGGGAGTGGGGTTTTGCCCTTTTTATCCATGACTGCGTAGAATACGTCCCTATAAATGCAGTGAGCCAGGTTGATGGGGGTGTTGTGGTCGAAGATGTCATATACGAGGGTGGCTTAACGCGGGCACATTGCTGAGTCATTTGCCATTGGGAGAATGTTCACGCATATGATTTTGAAAGTGAGGCACGCTTTCTCATTTTGCCGGCCCATCGGGAATGTCTCGGTGATCCTGTTTGTGTTGGGGTCAATGCGGAACATGCACACGTCTTTTGCAAGTGGGGGAAGAGGGTTGGGGTAGGTGTATGAATGGAGGCTCGGGACATCTTTGGCAACCAACTTCTGGATTTCACCTTCATATGCTTCGGCCTCGTTGTGCCCAGTGCGGACTAGTGAGCCATAGAATGCTCGCACTTCGTTGGGCCACACTGCGTCATAAGGATTATTTAAGAAATGACACCAACCTCGTTCCATAAAAAGTGCAGTGATGAAGTTTGGCATGTCATTCCAAATGACTTGACACTCCACTTGGAACTTGCGAGTTTGCCCGAAGAAACGCTCACACCAAACTTGTTCTTGAAGGGAACGATAGTCGGCGGCTCCATCGTCGAGAATTTGGATGGACTCGTATTTTTGGGGAATTGGTTGGTTGGCCATGGTACCTGGAGGTAGTATAATTGCTTGACATAAAGAGATAAAGAGAGTGAGTAGTGGTGGAAAGGGTGTGGTGTTATAAGTGGTGATGGAAGAGTGTAAGGTAGGTTTTGGAGGGAAAAGGGGGAGTATTTGGGAGGGAAAAGGTGGTTGGGAAGGGTGGTGGAAAAAATTGGAGGGAAATAAATGGATTGGGGGAAAGGGGGGAGAACCTTGGGAATGTAAAGGGTTACATAAATCGGACCGATCCAGGTTCCCAGGACCGGATCGATCCGGACCCTTTTTATTTCGATTTTTCCCGCTAAACGGATTGAACCGGGTTCCCAGGACCGGATCGATTTGGTTCCCAGATCATCTATAGTGAACCTTTTTGATGGTATACTCTTCTCTCATGAATTTCGAATGCTCTTACTAATGGTCCTACACATGTTTGACTTTAAAAACCTCTCACCTCGAGATCGCGGCCCTAAACGTTCGCCTCTTAATGCGTGTTGGTGCTCTAATTCCTCTCCTTTCATGGTGTGAACCTACAGACTCTACTACCCTAACCTACGTGTAGTTACTATACACGAGAATTCACCCCATACATGTCGAGGGTGCGACGACCTCTCAATTTTAGGTCGCTCTACCCCGTAAACGGGGTCCGACAACCAAATGGTGTCGATCTCTTCTACTCAACCCTCTATATATGGCTTTAAGCGTTGTCCATTGACTTTGAACGTGTTCTCCCCTTTTGGATCTTCCAATTACACTACTCCGTGGGGGAATACGCTTTTCACAACGAATGGACCTGTCCACCAAGACCGCAATTTACCCGAAAATAGATGAAATCGGGAGTTATAGAGGAGTACCTTTTGTCCCGGTTGAAACTCTTTCCAATGAATAATCTTATCATGCACGAGTTTCATCCATTCTTTTAAAATCTTTTTATTCTCATACGCATCATTGCGTATCTCCTATAACTCATTCAGTTGAAGCTTGTGAACTTCACCGACTTTGTCCATATCGTAATTTACCCTCTCAATGGCCCAATACGCTTTGTGCTCCAACTCAATGGGAAGATGGCAAGGTTTGCCATACACAAAGAGAAATGGGGACATTCCGAGTGGGTTCTTGTTTGCGGTACGGTAAGCCCATAGAGGATCATTCAATCGAAAGGACCAATCTTTCCAGTTAGGATTGATGGTCTTCTTGAGTATGTTTTTGATTTCACGATTCGCCAACTCGGCTTGCCCATTCGTTTGTGGGTTATATGTCGTTCCAACTTTATGAACGACACCATACTTTATCATGGGATTTTCGAATGGCTTGTTACAAAAATGTGTGCCATTATCACTGATTATCGCTTTCGGCGCACCGAAGCGAGAAAGTATGTGTTCCTGCAGGAATCTTATCACCACTTTATTGTCATTAATCTTGGTAACTATAGATTCCACCCATTTAAAAACACAGTCTATCACGACTAGGATGTATAGGTAGCCAAAGGATGGGGGAAACGGACCCATAAAGCCAAAGCCCCCACAGTCAAAAACCTCAATGATGAGAATCGAGGTTAATGGCATCATGTCTCACCGGGTTATCGCCCTCGTTCGTTAACACCTGTCGCAAGATTTGCAATAATTGTTTATACCCCAAAACATTGTGGTCCAGTACAAGCCGCTTTGGAGAATCTTAGCGGTTGTCTTTTTCACAGAAAAGTGGCCTCCACATGCTTCCGAATGAAAGAATTGGATGACTCTTGAAATTTTATTATCCGATTTGCATCGTCAGATGATTTAGTCAGGGCAATGTTTAAGAAGGAATGGATCGTCATAGAAAAACATGCGCGACCAACTTCTTATCTTGCGGTGTCCAATCAGGAGGGACGGCTCCCGTGACAAGATAGTTCACTATATCCGCAAACCAGGGAAAAGAAGAGGCGGTAAAGAGTTGCTCATCCGGGAAGTACTCGTTTATGGGTGTAGGATCACTAGGTACATCGGATGAAAGTCGTGATAAGTGATCGGCACTGACGTTTTATACTCCTTTTTTGTCTTTAATAGAGATATTAAACTCTTGTAGGAACATGATCCACCTTATGAGGTGCGGCTTTGTGTCTTTCTTTGCAAGGAGATATTTTAAAGCCGTGTAGTCGGTGAAACAGGTGATGGGGGAGTCGATAGGATAAGATCGAAATTTGTCTAGGGCAAAGACTACCGCTAGTAATTCCTATTCCATGGTGGAGTAATTGAGTTGTGGTCCGGTGAGAGTCCGACTAGCGTAGTAGATTAAATGAACCTTTTTGTCTTTTCTTTGGCCCAAAATAGCCCCTATCGCATAATCTCTAGCATCACACATGATCTCGAATGGTAAGGACTAATCCGGTGCTTGTATGATGGGAGCGGAAACAAGTATGCTCTTAAATTTTTCAAAAGCACTTTGGCATGCTTCATTCCACCTAACGGGTTATTTTTCATAAGAAGGTTGCTTTAAAGGTCTAGCGATGGCGCTAAAGTCCTTAATGAACCTTCTATAAAACCACGCGTGGCCCAAGAAAGAGTGCACGTCTTTTAGTGATTTAGGTGGGGGTAGGTCAGCTATGACATTGATTTTTGCTCTATTAACCTCGATCCCTTTTAATGGCACTATGTGGCCAAGAACTATGCCCTCAGTTGCCATGAAATGGCATTTCTCCCAATTCAGCACTAAGTTCTTCTACACACACTAGGCTAGTACTTTTTTAAGATTGGCTAGACATAGATCAAAAGAGGTGACAAAAACACTAAAGTCATCCATGAACACCTCTAGCCCTCTCTCAACCATGTCACTAAATATGCTCAACATGCACCTTTGAGGTCACGAGTGCATTACACAAGTAGAATGGCATACATTTGTAAGCAAACGTACCAAAGGGACAAGTGAAGGTCGTCTTCTCTTGATCACATACATCTACCTCAATCTAGTTATATCCGGAATAACGATATAGGAAGCAATAGTTAGGGTGGATCGCTGCTCTTTCAAGTATTTGATCAATAAATGGCAACGAGAAATGGTCTTTCCTAGTTCCTGCATTGAGTTTTTGATAATCAATGCAAACGCACCACAATGTGGAGGTACGTTAGGGAACTAGCTCTCCCTTGGCATTATCTATCATTGTCATGCCTGACTTCTTTGGGACAAATTGGATGGGGCTCACCCAGTTGCTATCCGAGATTGGGTAGATAATCCCGGCATCCAATAATTTTATGATTTCTTCCCTCACCACTTCTTTCATGGTTGGGTTCAACCTTCTTTGTATTTCCCTCGAGGGCTTCACATCCTCCTCGAGGTGAATTTTATGAGTGAAAATTAGAGGGCTTATCCCCTTTATATCAGCTATACACTAACCAAAATCACTTTGGTGCTTCCTCAAGATTTTTAATAGCTTAACCTTTTGCTCTTCATCTAATCTAGAGGAGACAATAACATGAAATGTCTCACCTTCACCTAGGAAAGCATATTTAACATTGAAGGGTAGTTTCTTCAATTCGAGAATTGGGAATGTGTCGCTAGAGGGCACCGTGCGTGTCTCTCTTGGCGGTAACTCTTTGAATCGAGAAACCCAACTAACATCTCTCGTAGCCTCGTTCGACGCTCTCTCATCAAGAATCTCTCTCAACTCCTCAACCTCTCTCTCAAACTCGGTATAAACTCCCTCGTTCTCATGACTAGACACTACGTAAGCTTCTAAGGCGTCACCACAGAAATTTTCTTCGATGTTCTCTTCTACGATTTCGTCAGTTAATTTCACTGCGCGAAGATCATCTTCTTCCCCTGCTTGCTGGGCTATATTGGAGATGTTTGTTTCTAATGTCATGTTCCCAAAAGTGAGTTGCATCTGCCCATTTTGAGTATTGATAATTCCGTTAGTCGTAGCTAAGAATGGGCGCCCAAGAATAATGGGAACATGATTCTTCGAGGCGAAGGAGGGCTCCGTCTCCCAAATGACAAAATCTACTGGGAAGTAAAAAGTGTCCACTTGGATTATCAAGTCCTCAACTATACCTCTCAGTATCTTCACGGTTCGATCCTCCAACTAGAGAGTGATCCTTATGGGCTTAAGGTTATCCAGATTAAGCTGCCTATAAATTGAATAGGGGAGGATATTAACACTTGCCCCTAAGTCAAGTAAGGCCCTCTCAATTTTGTTCTCTCCAATGGTGCAGGAAATGGTGGGTGCACCGAGATCCTTGTATTTAGGTGGGAGATTGTTAAGAAGAATGGAGCTCACGTTCTGTGCTAGGAACACATTTTTCTTTACCTTCATCCTCCGCTTGACAGTCAATAAATCTTTTATGAATTTTGCATAAGCTGGAATTTTCTTTATCGCGTCGAGGAAAGGTAAGTTAAATTTCACAGTTTTAAGCCCCTTTAGCACTTCATCACTTATGGTCCCTTAGTGGGAAGGAACCAATCTTTGAGGAAATGGCGCAGCAGAGGGTGGAATGACAACTACCTCGGGTTCACTAGTGTCTTCATTTTCACTCTCGTACAAGGGGATATCTTCGACCTCTTTTGTGCCGGGCGAATTCTCCATGACTTTCAAAGTGTCATGTGGGGGAGGTGATAAATCAACAACTCTACCATTACGAAGACTGGTTACCACTTGGAAATACTCCTGCTGTTCTGTAGAGGTGGAGCTAATAGTAGGTTGACCTTGGGGAGGTTTTTGGCCCTAGGCAGGAAATTTTGCCCTTCTCTTGGCTACTCAATGAGGATTGTAACTTAGAGATGTTCGCATTCATGTCGGCGAACATGCGATCATATCTAGCATTGGTTGCACTCTGGGAGTTGATGAACTGGTTTATTGTATCCTCAAGGTTCCTCTAGGTGGAGTAATATACGGAGCTGGAGGAGATGGTGCTTGATGAAATTGAGGAGGGGGTGGAGGTGGGACAACCTGTGAATGTTGGTTCATCGCAGCTTATGGTTGTCCGTAATTAAAACCAAGATGGTTTCTCCATGAAGGGTTGCACGAGTTCCCATGCGGGGCATTGAAATTTCCCTTGAATCCTCCTATAGCATCCACCTGCTCGGTGTGCATGGCCTTGTAGGCGACAATCGTCGGGCATGCTTTTGTGGAATGGCTTGCCTCACAAATAACACACACCTTTTCCTTCGAAACACGACTGGATCCAGAGATCTCTCTCAATCGTCTATCAAGTAAATCTTTTATTTCTCTCTAAAACTGATCAAATCGACGGTCTATTATGGTATTACTATCCAATTGGAATAGATCGGATGCAGTAGGCGTAGTCGATACTTGTCTAGGCCGAATTTAGGTTTTAGGATCATATGAGTCCCATGCTTGAGCAGTCTCTCCGACATACTTAAGATGGGCCGCATCATCGATGGAGTTTATGTCCCAAAAAAGTATTTCACACATTGTTTGCACAAGTTATTTGGAAGCCACTGTCATCCCGTTATGGAAGAAAGAGATCAAGTGGTGTTTTTCAAAACTATGATGGGGGAATGTGCTTACCAAATCTTGGAAACGTTCCCAACACTTGTCAAAAGGCTCAATATCTTGTTGTCGAAAACCTTGGATTTGAGTCTTGGCAGAGTTGGTCTTGTGCGGTGGGTAGAATTTTGAGATAAATTTGGATTGAATATCCCTCCAGGAAATAACAGAGTTCAGGGGTAGAGACCATAGCCGGGTCTTGGCTTTATCCTTTAAGGAAAAAGGGAAAAGCTTTAGGCGAACGACATCCTGCGTACAAGCTTGGTCACTAAATGTGTTGCACGCCTCTTCGAACTATCTTAATGAAGGTATGGTTTCTACGAATCCATGCCATGGAAAGTAGGGAGAATCTATATCATCCCATTGCAGAAGTGGAACTGACCGGCATTATACGGGAGTAAAATACAACTAGGGGTAATAGTTCATTCAGGAAAGAGTAGGTCTTTCATGGGGCGATAGGGTGAATTTCCCTCTCCCATTTCGAAACTAGTTGCGTCAGACACTTCTCTCTCTTCAAATGACTCAGAATACTCACTCGGTGTCCTAGATGTGTGACTCAAGGATTGACTCAGGGTGTAACTACCGATAGAGTGCTCAGGAGTAGGATGTGGAACCTAAAACTGTGGAACGCGAGGCGTGTGGGGACTGTCAGAGTTATATTCAATAATTGAATTTTCGTGGATTCTGGTTGGAGTATTTTGAGGAGTTTGAGTATGTTTAGGATTTTTCATTAAAGTCTTGTGAGAGATGATTTGTTTTTTGAATTTTTTGGTCTACGTTTTAGATTGACTCGATCTAACCCAAGTCTACCTAATTCCCCGACAACGACGCCAAAAACTTGACGTAAATTAAAAAGCGTTCTAAGTGCGTGCTATGTAGGCTCAAGTGCAAGCCTGTCACTCAAGTAATATCCCGATTAGTCGGGTATCGATCCTCAGGGAAAAAGGAAGAATGAATTCCTGACAACGTTGGAAAGATGAATGAATCCTAAGTTAGACTCTAAAAGAAATAAAAAGGTAATTTTAAAGGGAGATTTACTATAATTAAATGCGTAATTAAATTACGGACTGACTAAACTATGCCTAAATGAGATGCAAAAGAGATAATTAACCTAAAATGGATGGCAAGCTATTAAGAAAATTAACTTCAAATGAGAACGAGAGGTTGGATTACAATTGCCCACACCCTAGTAATTCACCCTGTGGGATACTAGATTTCGGAATTAGAATTTACAAGGAACCCGATCTTTATTAATCCTAAGCATTCCATATATGAAGGATCGTAGCCCGCATCATACAAAATCAAAGGTAAAAACAAAGCAGTGTCGCAGAAACTACACGCGCGTCGCACTCTTAAGCATCCCGATTACCTAGGGCAAACGAGATCAAAAGTCCTACGACGATTGCGATAGCTACGCAATATGATTCCTTTGAAATTCAATTCAAAAATCTATTTCCATTATGATGAACCACATCGGGTGGGGTTCATGCACTCCAACCACTAAAAGTCTAGCCTAACATGGTGCAATTAAGAAAAACTAGGATCTCTACGGTGCAGGTGACTGAAATCATGGTAAAAATAGAACTGGATGATGAAAATGATTTGTTAACTACTGGAAATATACTAATCATGCATAAAGTATCAATACTAAGGAGTATAGAAGAGAAATAAACAAACTTTATTGCAGAATCAACAAATTGTACTTCTAGGGTTTTCCAGAAATTCTCTCTTGAAAACTAAGTAAAAAGATCCTCTAAAAAATGATTAGAAGCCCCCTTAATGTCTGGGAGGACAATGAAATATATACACTACGAAATTTGCAAGAGTTGGAGTCATGCAAGACTCTAGCTGGAATAGGATAAACTCAAATCTCGAACCCTGGATCGATCCGGTGGTAATATTTTGGATCGGTCCGCTGAGACCGGATAAATCCCTTTATTTTTGAAAAATGGATCGCTCTGTTAAATGGCCTTGATGCATTGAACTTTGGGGGCCGGATCGATCCTTTTTTTTTATGAAAAATGGATCGGTCTGTTAAATGGCCATGATGTAGGGAACTTTGGGGGCCGGATCGATCCTTTTTTTATGAAAAACGGATCGGTCTGTTAAATGTATCCTTAGATAATGGCTTTTAGTGTCTGAATTGATTCCTTTTTTAGGCCATCCGAATCGATCCGAATTTCCTTCTCAATTACTCTTTATTTTTTTCTTCAATTTCTCATGATTATCTTGTATCTTTAGATCTTCATAACTTTAACTCCAGAACTCGTATTGAAACGCCATTTCTTCCTACGCACTCGTAGACTCGGGATCTTTGACTTTTATTTTGGGTCCATGATTGAATTCCTAGTGAAAATTACACTTTTTCCCTTTTGATTCGTCTTCTTTCTTCTCTCTTACTTCTTTCGGCTTCTTTCTTTCTTTCATATATTAAATACTTGCAAAATAAATAAGAAATACACGAAACTCGGGATACTTGTTAGATGAAGCTATTAGCAATGATATGAGATAAATCAACTCGTTTTTCATTGTCCTAGGTAATAAAAGCCTCTAAATTATGGGGAAAATTTGGAAGAATTTATGACTAATCAAGTAGCTCTAGCGTGAGACTCCTGAAATACTAGTTGAGGAACCCCCTGGTCGTAGCCAAACTGATGACTACATCGGTTGGGTTTGTAATGTTTTGAGGTGTATCCCCTTTCTATATAGGAAGGCGGGTAGATGGGAGTTAAAGCTAAAATGACGGTGAACGAAGGGTCCTCAATGATGAGATCCTCAGAACTGCATTGCACCATGCTAGATGTAGGACCAAAGAAATTCCAAGTGTGGGAAAAAAATCCTCACCATAAGGCATCATAACGAAACTACTCATTTTGTTTAAGTTGTCAAGGATGTCCTTACGACTATATTTTTTGTGGAAACGAAAAAGGCGATGGGACTTAATGATTTGACCAATTGGGAGAGGGCCTGAGTTGGCTGATATTTTGGCAAAACGGTAATAAAGGAAGCCCGTTACAACTATGGAATTAGAAAAATTAGCCAACTTATATCGGCCCAAAGATCGCTCCATGTCTAGGAGGGTCATATCTAGTCAAGAATAAAGTTATCCTAAAGCTATGGCTGCTAGAGGGAGCTTGTACCCCCTGGCCAAACGGATGGAGACATTGGTAAGATTCCTACGAGGTTAATCTTTGGGCTTACTAGGCAAGATAAAATGGGATAGAATCACAAGTATATAGGCTGGTAGCTCAAGGGATGTGCCTTTCCCTGGTCCAAACTCAATAGAGGTAGAAGCACAATAGAAGTAGCTAATGAAAGGGGTTAAGGTAGCTTTATTGGAAATACCGATGCATCTCTTGTAAATTTGATCCAAGTCTGCTCGAGTTTTCATTTCTTCGGCATCTAAGGCCTCATCGTGGTAGGGAGAAGTACTTATGGGCTGAAGTCCAAGTAGATCACAAACATCCTCAAGGGTAATGATGAACTCTACTCATGAGGCAATGAATGTGTGGGTTGTGGTGTTCCAACATAAGACCAGGACTTGTAGGGCGGTGTTGTGTTTGGAAAGAGTAAACTCCCCAAACTAGGAGACATGATGAAGATTAACTTTGATGAGGGCATCACCATATGTGGACTGCATGAACGAGTTCTAATCAGAAAAGAGGGATGGAGAACTACCAGGTCCTTCGAAATCAATTTGGGAATGGGGGAAGTCACCTCAGTCGATGCAGAACCTCATAGTTCCCTCTAGGGGAAAGAAACCCCAAACAACAAAGTCTTCATCTTCATCACCCAAGAGTAAAGGGTCACACTTGGCACTCAAAGTTCAAGTCTTGCAGGCACCCCATAAATCATCACCCTTACCAAAGATAGGAGTGCATCAATAAAAATGAAATTACTCTTGGTAAGCTTCCATCAGGGTGGTGGCATCGAAAGCAGGGTCAGGAGTAGTGGTGGTGGCAGGTGGAGCAGCGATGGTGGAGATAACTGGTACGTCTAGTGGATTGGAAGAAGATGATATGGGAGAGGTGTAGGATGAAAATCTTGAAAGAAGAGAGAGTGGATTGGAAACAATGGAGTAACAAAGATTGAAGACGATAAAGGAAGAAAGAAATAAAATAAAAGCTTGAGAAACAATGGCGGATAACACTTTCTTTCTCTAAAAGCTCTATTAGTATGGAGGCAAACAAAGATACGAAAGAGAAAAATGGCCAAGTGTTGAGCATTAGACGTTTGAAAAGCAAGTGGAAGTTTGAGTTTCCCACAGAGGCAGGTGCCAAACCTCCAAAATGATTATAAAAGGGATATGTGTCACTTCAGGGAGTGCCCTGATAGTTGAAAAGACAACCCCACATCATAAATGAGGTTATGTTAGAGAGAGAGAGAGGGTTGCTTTCAAGAGAAGTAATGATTTTTGGCGCATGAATTCTTGAAATGGGTATTTAAAGTAAAAAAAGTCAATTAAAGCAAGTCCTCACGCTGTAAGACCGAATGATAATATAACAGGTTGAAGATGCATCGGGGATAATTTTTTACATCCTAAGAAATGGAGGTTTCTCGCAGCACAGTTCCAAAAGAAACGATGTCCCCTCGCCATAAGTCTAAACGGATATAACTTTGGCTCAGGTACATCGGGGATACTTTTTTCTTTTTGAACAAGTGGAAAATAGGGGCGGACACAACACAAACAGAATGTGAAGAATTTTACAAGTCCAAATGATGATGCAGGAAACTGCACCACACTTCAAGGGGTTTGTGAGCTCAATTCAGTGTTAACAATGGCAGTATAAAGATATATATATAGTAGAAGGAGGTGAGGAGAAGAGGAATCAACACCAGAATATAAGTGGTTCAGCCAATCAGGCCTACGTCCACTGTGCAAGTTTATGATGTGTATCACTGTATGAGGGATCTAATGGCCATAGATACAATCTATCAAGCTTTCTCCCTCTACTATGTATTTAGATATAGTTTTAGTTAGGGTTGTATTTTTGGATCCCTTTACAAGGTAGAGGATGACCTCTATATATAGTGCTTGGGGGGTGTAATATACCCCCCAAGCCTGCAATGAGCATGTGCATGAGGATCGAACCAGTATGAGAATGACACCTGGCTGATCTTATCTAGATAATGATGACCTCAATATTACCTCAGGTGAGGGTAATGATTCAGTTATAACTGATTTGCCCACGTGTTCTAAACCTCACATGTGCTTGTAAATGCTCAGCCCTGTGTCCTTGACTGATGTAACCTCGTCCTGGACGAGTATGAGGTTGGTGGAATCAGCTGTAGTTTCTTTGTCTTGTCTCTAATCGTGATGATCTATGATGCTGAGGTCGAGGCTGAGTTGCTGTATGAGAGTTATGAGGCTGAGCTAAGGCCAACGTCTTCTGTTCCGACCCTTATCTGGACGACCCTACCAGTGATTAAGCCATGGCCAACCCTATTGAGGCCGACCTTGTTGAGGCCGACCTTTATCTGGATGACCCTGCCAATGATTAATCCCTGGCCGACCCTGTTGAGGCCGACCTTGTTGAGGCCGACCCTACTGAGGCCGACCCTTATATGGATGCCCTTGCCAATGATTAAGCCGTGGTCGACCCTGTTGAGGCCGACCTTATTGAGGCCGACCCTACTCTGGATGACCCTGCCAATGATTAAGTCGTGGCCGACCCTGTTATGGCCGACCCTATGGAGGCCGACCTTATTGAGGCCGACCCTACTGGGGCCGACCCTTATCTGGATGACCCTGCCAATGATTAAGTCATGGCCGACCCTATGGAGGCTGACCTTGTTGAGGCTGACCCTACTGGGGCTGACCCTTATCTGGACGACCCTGCGAATAATTAAGTCATAGCCGAACCTGTTGAGGCTGACCCTGTTGAGGCCGACCTTTATCTGGATGACCCTGCTAATGATTAAGCCGTGGTCGACCCTGTTGAGGCCGACCCTATTGAGGCCGACCCTGTTGAGGCCGACCTTCTTGAGGCCGACCCTGTTGAGGCTGACCTTAATGAGGCCGACCCTTATCTGGATGACCCTGCAGAGGATTAAGTCGTAGCCGACCCTGTTGAGGCCGACCCTACTGAGACCGATCCTTATCTGGATGACCCTGCTGAGGATATGTGAGGATCTTATGAGATGTGATGCCCGTCGTCCTAAGAGACGAGGGTACATTCTAGTCATATCAATTACCCCCTAGCCCTTAGTCTTCAATGTAGATAGAAGGCTAAGGGATAAAGTATATTTGGGCATATCACTAATTTTTATCTCTAACCAAGGCAAAGGTTTTCAAAGTATGAGATCACCAAGTTAATGATGTTTCAGATATGAGACCACCAAGTTAATGATGTTTGTCTCAAATATGAGGCCACCAAGTTAATGATATTCTCATGTCACCAAGTTAATGATGTTTCAGATATGAGACCACCAAGTTAATGATATTTGTCTTAGATATGAGGCCACCAAGTTAATGATGTTAACTCTCATGTCACCAAGTTAATGATGTTTCAGATATGGGATCACCAAGTTAATGATGTTTGTCTCAGATATGAGGCCACCAAGTTCATGATGTTAACTCTTATGTCACCAAGTTAATGATGTTTCAGATATGAGACCACCAAGTTAATGATGTTAACTCTTATGTCACCAAGTTCATGATGTTTCAGATATAATATCACCAAGTTAATGATGTTAACTCTCATGTCACCAAGTTAATGATGTTTCAGATATGAGATCACTAAGTTAATGATGTTTCAGATATGAGATCACCAAGTTAATGATGTTTAAGGTCCGAGGTCATCAAACTAAGATGTTTCCCCTTAGACCTTGTCACCAAATTATGATGTTTTAAGGTCTGAGGTCATCAAACTAAGATGTTTCACGTCAGACCTTGTCACCAAATTATGATGCTTTAAGGTCCAAGGTCATCAAACTATGATGTTTCACCTCAGACCTTGTCACCAAATTATGATGTTCTAAGGTCTGAGGTCATCAACTATGATGGAGCAAGAGCCCTCGTGTACCTCTTGTAGGACACGAGGAACCTTTGTGGGATGAACACATCTGAGGAGAGCTAATAAAAATCCCTTCTTATATAGGATGTCTCCTATTATGGAGAACTTTGCAGCTCTGTACCTTAATTTCCTCCTCTCTATCTTGGATTCCGGCAGCTTTCCCTCTTTGATATATCTGATGAGGGGGTCCATCCATGAGTCCCCCAGGTTCAAATTGAGGCAAGGGTTTCTAACCTCTTCTTTTTCGATGGTCGCCCTCGGCAAGACCTCGACTGGAACTGTTCGTCTAATATCTGTCTTCGTTGCCGAGGCCAACCTTGCTAATGCATCAGCGTGGCTGTTATTTTATTGGGGTATTCTCTTCATCGTTACCTCTTCAAAACCTTCCAGCATTGTTGTCACCCTCTTCAGGTATTTGGCTATCCTTTCATCCTTGGCCTCATCCAAAACTTGGTTAACAACTAACCTCGAGTCACTATCAAGTAGGAGTCATCTTACCCCAAGGGTCTTTGCCAAGGAGAGGCCTGCGATCATGGCCTCATATTCTGACTCGTTGTTAGATGCCTTAAAGTTGAACCTCAAATCATACTCAATGTTGGTACCATCTAGAGCTGAAAGTATTATTAGCCCTGCACCACTTCCACTATCGCAAGAAGACCCATCAATAAAGAGGTTCCAGATGTCTTTATCTGATGAAAAGCCCCCTTCTGACATGATTCCTTGCTTGAAGAGGTTCCGACCTTCCTTATTCTCGGCTATTCCATTCCTGGTCCTCTTGGATACATCCTCTTCCGGATCTCGGAAGACTTTTACGTTTGACCCCTCTGTAGTCTCTGAGTTATTCTTAATCTCGGTCTCTTTGGATATAACCTCTTCTGGATCTTGAAAGACGTTTACGTTTGACCCCTCTTCTGAGTTATTATCAATCTCGGTCTCTTTGGATACAACCTCTTTCGGATCTCAGAAGACGTTTACGTTTGACCCCTCTGCAGTCTCTGAGTTATTCTCAATCTCGGTCTCTTTGGATACAACCTCTTCTGGATCTCAGAAGACGTTTACGTTTGACCCCTCTGCAGTCTCTGAGTTATTCTCAATCTCAGTCTCTTTGGATATAACCTCTTCCGGATCTCGAAAGACATTTACGTTTGACCCCTCTGCAGTCTATGAGTTATTCTCAATCTCGGTCTCTTTGGATACAACCTCTTCCGAATCTCGAAAGACGTTTACGTTTGACCCCTCTTCTGAGTTATTCTTAATCTCGGTCTCTTTGGATACAACCTCTTCCGAATCTCGGAAGACATTTACGTTTGACCCCTCTGTAGTCTCTGAGTTATTATCAATCTCAGTCTCTTTGGATACAACCTCTTCTGGATCTCGGAAGACGTTTACGTTTGACCCCTCTGCAGTCTCTGAGTTATTCTCAATCTCGGTCTCTTTGGATACAACATCTTCTGGATCTCGGAAGACGTTTACGTTTGACCTCTCTGCAGTCTCTATTCGATAGGCCTGGCATCTTTGGTCATGTTGAGCTTGTGACTCAGGACCTCAGGGTTGATGCCGGGCATGTCTGCATGACTCCAAGCGAAGACACTCTGCCTCCTCTTGAGGAAGTTTATCAGCTCTTCCTTGATTTCTGACTTTAGGGCTTTGCCGACCTGGATGGTTTTTTTCAGCTCGTCTTCATTGAGGACGATGGATTCTACCTCTTCCGCGGCCTCTCCCTTCTTCAACTTTATCTCATCTCTTGGGTCAAGTGTATCAATGCTATAAGTGGTGGTTGCCCTCTTATGGGCCTCTCTCTCTTCGGCCGAGTTGAAGTAGCATTCTCGTGCTATGGTCTGGTCACCTTGCACTTCTCCTACCCCATAGGGAGTCGGGAATTTTAGCATCTGGTGGACCGTCGATGGCACAACTTCAAACTCTGTAAGGTCCACTCTTCCTATGATGAGGTTATAGGCCGAGAAGACTTTCTCGTCCATTATGAAAAAAATTATCTTCCTGGTCAACCTCTTAGGCCACTCATCACCCATCCGTACGTCCATCTCATACATGCCCAATGGGTGGACCTTTTCGCCACTGAAGCCCATCAAAGGGTGATGATAGGGTACTAGCCTTGCTCTACTAAGACCTAGGCTCTTGAAGCAAGGCCAAAACATCACGTCTACTGAGCTCCCCCCATCTACGAGGATCCTCTGCACCTCGCACCCATGCACCCTTGTTATTACCAAAGGGTCATCATGCGGGGCTAAGACACTTTTGAAGCCGAGTCTGGAGAACCCAACTTTAACGGCGTCCATGTCCACCTTCTTTATCTTCTGCACTGTATCGGAAGACGTTAGATTTACAACCTCAAGCCTGACCACTAACTTGGCCTCTGCCACATGAGCTTTCCTGTCAGCCGCTTCAGAGCCACCTCCCGCAAGTCCTCCGCATATGGTGTCAACACCAAAGGAGATCATGACTACCCTCTTCACCGGGGTGTTGTCATCTTTCGATGGAAGGTCCGGATCGTCTTCATCATCATCTTTCAAGTCATTGCGTCTTCTAGCTGGGGCATCGTCACGGCATCTGTCGTTTTTCCTTTTCTTATGGTCATCTCTTCCCCCTTTGGAGCTTTGCCATCGACATACTTCCTCAGCTTTTCAGATTTTAACATCTTCTCAATCTCATCCTTCAAGGCGAAGCATCTGTCTGTAACATGGCCATGGTCCTGGTGGAACTCACACCATAAGTTCTTGATCCTCTTATGCGGAGGGGCCTTCAGTTTCTCTGGCCATCTTAGAGTCCTATCATTCTTGATCTCATTGAGAATATGCTCACAGCTCACGGTTAGAGGAGTATAGTGAGCGAACTTGTCATCGGGTGACCTCTTCTTTCCATCTTTCTTTCTTTGTGACTTCCCGTTACTACCTCAATTCTCATCCTCATACTTGGCGATCATTGCCTCTTCGTCATTCATGACTTTTCTCGCAGTTGCCAGTAGCTCTGCCATGGACCTGGGAGGGTCTTTCACGAGTTTCCACAATAACTTCCCTTTCTGAAAACCCCCTATGAGGGCGGTCATGGCTATACTCTCTTCGTAATCTTCAACCTCAAGTTTCTCTTTTTTGAACCTGGCGATGTAGTCCCTTAGGCTCTCACCCTTGCCTTGCTTGACATACAGTAGATGAGTGGTCTTCTTTTGAGGTCTTACCCCAAAGCAGAAGTTGTGAATGAATCGTTCGGCCAAGCCCTTGAAGTTCTCAATTGAGTTCTTCGGAAGAGAAGCAAACCAACTGTGTGCTGCTCCTATCAAGGTCCCAGAGAAGGCCCTACACTTCATCTCATTCGGTATCGAGTAGATGTCTTCCGCCGACGGATACATCTCCATGTGATGTACAGGATTGGTGCTACCGTCATACTTGGGAGACACCACCGGTGGTTTGAACTTAGAAGGGGTCGCGAAGCTCACTATCTTAGCCACGAATGGAGAGCCTTCTGAGTAACCCCTTTGTAATGGATCCTTTCTCTTGATGAGGTCTCCTATCTTCTCCTCAAGATGTTGGATAGAGTCATTCCATGGTCTCCTACCATTGGCCTGGCCGAGGTTGTCCCCAGCCACCTCCAAGGGATGGACTGAGGGTTCCCCTTCCACAGCACAACGTCGGCTGTTGACCTCTTCTTGGCCTCTACCCCTTCCTTCACAGTATCGGCCTTGATCTGGCCGACCTTGTCCGTCTCCTCTTTACGAGGCTGCTACGCTCCTTGATCTTGATAACCTCTGTCTTAGGTCGTTCACTGGTCCCAACCTCTCAAAGGCTGACCCTCTGCTCAGTCGATCAAAAGCTGACCCTCTTTGATGGGCCTCTTCAGCTCTTTGGCCGACACAACCTCGGCACTATTGAAGAGGATGTACTGTATTATTCGACACCTCATACGGCTCCCAACAGTCTTCCGAGACCTCTTCCGCCTCTAGATCGTAATAACTGTCCTTCGGGCAAGGGTTTCCTTGCCTCCCCAGGCGTAAGCACCTAGGGTCAGCAACGTCCCTCCTCCGCTGGGGTGGAGGTTGGTCCTTCATTGGTGCCTGGGGTGGTCCCCTGGCTTCAGGATGAGGCAAGACAGCCGCCGGAGTGATCATTTCTGGTGAAACTCCAGGTGGCCTCATCATAGTTTGGTTGAGCTGTGCAAAATGCTCCTGCATAGCTTGCTGCATTGCAACTAAAGACCTCAAGGCTGCGGCCACCTCCGCCATTTTGGACTAGGGTGGTGCTTGGCTGGAACTAAGCCCTCCCCCACCAGGCGGTGGTAACTCTGGTGCCATGTGTTAACAATAGAGAGCTTGAGTAGAAGGTGAGCTTAATACCTTAAAGGACCTCTTTTAATGGTAAAACACCTCCATGCAAGGGGTGGTGTCTGGTTCACCACCAGAGTCTCCGGTGAGGTTAAGCTGAAGAAGAGGAAGAGACAGTTTCTCTTCCTACAGACGACGCCAAAATGATGATGCAGGAAACTGCACCACCCTTCAAGGGGTTTGTGAGCTCAATTCAGTGTTAACAATGGCAGTATAAAGATATATATATAGTATAAGGAGGTGAGGAGAAGAGGAATCAACACCAGAATATAAGTGGTTCAGCCAATCAGGCCTACGTCCACTGTGCAAGTGTATGATGTGTATCACTGTATGAGGACTCTAATGGCCATAGATACAATCTCTCAAGCTTTCTCTCTCTACTGTGTATTTAGACAGAGTTTTAGCTATGGTTGTATATTTGGATCCCTTTACAAGGTAGAGGATGACCTCTATATATAGTGCTTGGGGGGTGTAATATACCCCCCAAGCCTGCAATGAGCATGTGCATGAGGATCGAACCAGTATGAGAATGACACCTGGCTGATCTTATCTAGATAATGATGACCTCAATATTCCCTCATGTGAGGGTAATGATTCAGTTATAACTGATTTGCCCACGTGTTCTAAACACATGTGCTTGTAAATGCTCGGCCCTGTGTCCTTGACTGATGTAACCTCGTCTGGGACGAGTATGAGGTTGGTGGAATCAGCTGTAGTTTCTTTGTCTTATCTCTAATCGTGATGATCTATGAGGCTGAGGTCGAGGCTGAGTTGCTGTATGAGAGTTATGAGGCTGAGGCTGAGGCTGAGGCTGAGGCCAACGTCTTTTGTTCCGACCCTTATCTGGACGACCCTACCAGTGATTAAGCCATGGCCAACCCTATTGAGGCCGACCCTTATCTGGATGACCCTGCCAATGATTAAGCCATGGCCGACCCTATTAAGAACGACCCTGTTGAGGCCGACCTTATTGAGGCCGACCCTACTGAGGCCGACCCTTATATGGATGAACCTGCCAATGATTAAGCCGTGGCCGACCCTGTTGAGGCCGACCCTACTGAGGCCGACCCTTATCTGGATGACCATGCCAATGATTAAGTCATGGCCGACCTTGTTAAGGCCGACCCTATGGAGGCCTACCTTGTTGAGGCCGACCCTACTGGGGCCGACCCTTATTTGGACTACCCTGCCAATGATTAAGTCATGGCCGACCTCGTTGAGGATGACCCTACTGGGGCCGACCCTTATCTGGACGACCTTGCCAATGATTAAGCCATGGCCGACCCTGTTGAGGCTGACCCTGTTGAGGACGACCTTGTTGATGCTGACCCTAATGAGTCTGACCTTTATCTGGATGACCCTGCTAATGATTAAGTCGTGGTCGACCCTATTGAGGCCGACCCTATTGAGGCCGACCTTACTGAGGCCGACCCTTATCTGGATGACCCTGCTGAGGATTATGTCATGGCCGACCCTGTTGAGGCCGACCCTACTGAGACCGATCCTTATCTGGATGACCCTGCTGAGGATATGTGAGGCTCTTATGAGATGTGATGCCCGTCGTCCTAAGAGACGAGGGTACATTCTGGTCATATCACCAAACGCTAGGAATTTTTCTTAAGAGATAACGGAGTGAGTGCATGCTACTAGGGGCGATCCTAATGAAAATGCCCACTCACTACAAGTTCACTATATGGTGGAACAAAATAACATAGAATGGGGAGAATTTAATTTTGGACAGTCAGCACGATGTTGGACAATTTCCATAAGCACGTTGGGAGAATTCACATAATTAATTAAGAAGATGGAATGGCTGGGACCTAACGACAAAAAAAGTTACGATGTCCCCTCGCCATAGGCCCAGATATTGTAGAGCTTTGGTTCAGTTACATCGGGGATAACTTAACTTTTTTCTAATAAAGATATTGACAGTAGTTGCAAGGAAGACAGAGATGGAATAATTTTTTCTCACAACAGAAGACGGTTCATCGAATTGTGAAGTTTTTCGAGCAGACATTTCTTGTTATCACAATAAATCTCTACACGAAGGGGAAAATGTAGGGGGCTTGAAGGTAATATCTGAATTAAAGAAAGCTTCCCCAGTTATAGAAGAGACTTAAGAGAAGGAAACAACATGAAGACAACGAAGTAGATCAACAAAGCAACTCAACGAGGAAGCTCAGTGATGCAACCTAGCGAGGAAACTAGCCGAGAGAGCTCTTATTTATCTTCCTTTTTTATTTAGTCAAATTGTATCTTTTAAATACATTGATTGTAATGATGTAACAATTTATAATATTGAGTGTGAGGTCAAATGGTACTCGTGAGAGAGCAGGCCTGGCAGGGTCTGGGAGAGCTTACATACTCTATCGAATGACCTCACCGTGGGAACTTCATAGGGACTTGGTTTGGAGGATTGAGAAGTGAGGGAGTGTTAGGGTTTGTCCTGGCCATCTTGGATACACTTGGTAAAACACCGAGAGATATTTTCATCGTGGAAGCTTGTGTAGAGTAACCTTGAGTTCCATCACATATTTAGCTTTGAGCCATACAGTCCCCTACCAAATGTCACATCTACTTTATATCTGGTATTACTAGCAACCTGCCCGCAGTCCAATCCGAACTTGAGTAAACCATTATGGTATTGGGGCTGTTTGACTGTTTGGTGAGCCACCTCTGTCGTGACTGTCCTCTGACACAATGTATAGGCAAAAGACATGTCCTGGCATTTTATTATTATGATGTAAGGTGTGCTAATCCATCAGGTATTTAATGCCTGAGACTTGAAAGGCAGGTCTTTAACATTAATGAAGACTTAGACGTATCGAGAAGGGGTGTGGGGATATTTATGGGCCTCAACCACTTCTGAGATGAGAGAGTTCTTTATAGATATTTATTACTAGAGAGAGAATATATCAAAGAGAAGTTAATGCAAACTAGAGAGTTTAGTCACCCGTCATTGCCATTTATTATGAAACTTTTAATAGTTAACCAGATATCCTTTAGAGGCTGTTGGTGTGTTGGCTACCTACCAAGGTGTATCTAGGGTTCTTACTTCTCTCTCCCTTTGAATGAGTTGCTTCTGAGTTTCCTTTATTATTATTTGAGTTATACACGAGAGACTCGTGAGTTCAATCTGAGTGTTGATTATATACAATATTGCGTGTTCATTTGTCTTTATTTAAAGAGTTCTCAGGTTATCGTTTATCACCATATCTGTAGGGGTTACACCTTAACAAGTGTTGATACCAAATTTAATCTGCTGACTTGGATCAACCATATGAAGACACGTGGCTATCTACATGGCAACAACAAGCACTTCCGAGATGATCATACGCTCCGAGGAACTCTTATGCTCCGAGGAACAAGACCTCTCCGAGGAACTCTTATGCTCTGAGGAACAAGACCTCTCTGAGGAACTCTTATGCTCCGAGGAACAAGACCTCTCCGAGGAACTCATTAGCACCGAGAATCTCAGGCGGTCCGAGCTGCATCTCGAGCAAAGCATTAATAGCTGGATAACCAACAGTTCAACTGATGCATTAAATGCTTATCATTCAGACGCACACGCAAAGAGGGCACTAATTGTATTACCCTTTCATATATATATATATATATCATTTAATGTATTAACCTTTCACATTACATCCTCAGGGCTATAAATACATTGTACAATCCTCATTGTAAGGGATCGGATCCTGAATCCAAACTTTGGGATCTAGAACGAAATTTCTTATAATCGAGAATTCCCATACAAACAGAAATAAAACAACAGTGGACGTAGGCCATTCTTATAAGGCTGAACCACTTTAAAATCTTTTGTCTCATTTATTTATCTGTGATTGAATTATTAGAGTGATCTAATTTTTTACATCAACAGATTGGCGCCGTCTGTGGGAATCGACTAGTAAAATCATTTTCTCATAAAAAACAATCCATTATCAATGGCTGATATTCCTGAATCCAACAATCGAAATGCCGAAACCCCTCCAAATCCATCTGCTCCACCAATTGTTCCAGGTCTGACTGAAATAATGGAGAATTTAGCTCAGGGCCAGACCATCATGCAAGAAACAATGCGACAACTCATCCAAACCCTCCATGGCGGTGCATCAGCCCATTTCGGACCACGAAGCATCCAAAGAAATACCCGTGAGCCTTCTTCGCGTACTAGGCGTAATGATTCATATCGCAATGATGAATCTCAATATTTTTCTTATCAACCTGGACGAACTTCGTCTGTGCGAGCCACAGATACTGAACAACATGTCACTCTCTCCCCAGAAAGGGCCAGCGCATTAGAAATATTAAGTAGGGCCTCTCCTTTTGATCGATTAGGCCCTAAAAGTCCTCATAACGCAGCGTCGAGGAGCTTTCGACGACCATCAGATTTAAGGGAAGGATCTGCCCAGTCACGACCAGCTGCTCGTCAAGATGGATCCTATGACCGACCAACTGCTCGTCGAGATAAATCCCAGGAAGCCACTCAACGCAATCAGTTTCTCGAACCAATAGGCCCGAGGAAGGAAATGATTCATGGAAAGGATCTATTCCGAGGATGGAGGATATACTAGGGGAAATGGCTAAGGCCAAGAACCCTCTACAACGAACCTTTGTTCGAGGAACACCTTTTGTCCAGGACATTGTTAATTTTCCAACACCTTCAAAGTTCAAAGCACCTGTTGTGACTCCCAAGTATGATGGGAAGACTGACCCTGTCCTTCATATAGAACAATATCAAGCTGCTGTCGACATCTATGCTGTCCCAGATGAGATGAGATGCAGGGCATTCTCGGGAACTCTTACTGGATCTGCTCAGATATGGTATAATAATCTTCCTCGGGGTAAGATTTCAACTTTTCTTCAATTGGCCGAGTTATTCATTAGGAATTTCTGCTTTGGAACAAAGCCCGTTAAACGAGTAACACATTTTTTAAGTGTTAGACAAAAAGCTGGGGAGAGTATTAGAGATTATATAACTCGTTTTAATAATGAGAAACTCGAAGTCATTGATTACGAGGAGAAGACAGCTATTACTGCTTTGATGAGTGGACTACTGCCGAACAAGTTGTACTACACTTTGGCCAAAGATCCACCTCGAACCATGTCGGACTTGATGGGAAAAGCGTCCAAGATTATGAATGCCGAGGAGGCTATATCTGCAAAGAAGAATATGGACGCCAAAGAAACCAAGGTGGAAGGTGATAAAGCTAAGAAGAAAGAGCATAAGAACAATGGTGGTGACAAACATTCCAAAAGTAGGTCATCATGGGAGGTCTTGAAGAAATTTGATAATTACACGCCTTTGAAGGCAAATATCAACCACGTCCTGGAAGAAATTAAGAACAGCGAGGAGTTAAACTGGCCAAAGAAAATGAAGTCAGACTCTGACACGAGGAATAGGGAGAAATATTGCGAGTTCCATAAGGATCATGGCCATATGATAAAAAATTGCATAGCTCTTCAGAACGAGATTGAAACACTCATCCGACGAGGAAAGCTAGCAAAGTATGTTGATCGGGGAGGCGAAATAAGAAACAACGACCGAACTAGAGAGAGGTCTAGATCTCCTCGTCGAGCAGAGGAGAAAAAGAAGAGAAACCATGAAGATGATCCAAATGATGACCTCGATCTTCCCAAGAAACCAAGGCAGCCAGAACGAGAGGTATTTTCAATACGCTTTGGGTCATTTGATTGTAATGTTATTACAGGAGGAGATGCAGGAGGAGGAGACCTTACTGCCGAAAAAAAGCTTACCTCGGTGAGTCTCAAGCTTGCTCGTACATTCAGCGAATAAATTTTCGCCCGAGAAAGGTGAACAAGGAGAAATTGGTTATCGGTTTTTCAAAAAATGACCTTGCAGGTGTTTTATATCCTCATGATGACCCGCTGGTGATCAAAATGAGAATGAAGGAGGTAATGATTTCAAGAGTGTTGGTCGACAATGGTAGCTCGACAGACATCATGTTCTACTCGTGTTTCAATAGTTTAAATCTAAAGCTATCTCAACTGGAGCCTTACCACAGACCCCTCATCGATTTTGCTGGAGAGAAAGTGTTTCCACTTGGGATGATCAAGTTGGATATATTCATTGGTACGTGGCCTGCTTGTCGGACAAAAAGAATACGTTTCTTCATGATGGATAAGAATGTCCAATCATCGTACAATATTATCATGGGAAGAGTAGGATTGAAGAAATTCGAGGCTGTGCCATCTACAGTGCATCAGTGCCTAAAATTTCCAATAAACTTTGGAGTAGGAGTTGTGAAAGGTGATCAGAAAGTAGCTCGGGAATGCTATTATTCATCTGCCGAGCAAGAAGAACTGGAAGAATAAAAAAAAAGACTACTACCTATCAAGTGGAGGAAGGTGCAGAAATTGAAACCTTGGATCCTCGGGATGAGTCGCAACTCGTGAAGGGTCAAGTGGTGGAGGCCACTGAAAATATTGTTCTGGACGACGAACACCCTGAACGAACTACTCAAGTAGGTTCATCATTGGAAACCTCACTAAAACAGGAATTGATAACTTTCCTTAGAAGCAGAAGACAAACTTTTGCGTGGAGTCAAGAAGATATGCCTGGGATAGACCCCAACTTCTTATGTCACAAGCTCAATGTGAATAAGGAGATCAAGCCTGTGAAGCAGAGAAGAAGAGTATTCAGTCCCGAGAAGAATCAAGCTATACAGGAGGAAGTCGAGAAGCTCCAGAAAGCTTGTTTCATTGAAGATGTTAAATATCCCGATTGGTTAGCCAATGTGGTGATGGTAAAGAAGAAGAATAACAAGTGGAGGATGTGTGTAGACTTCACCGACCTCAACAAAGCATGCCCAAAGGATCATTTTCCACTGCCTCTAATTGATCAACTGGTAGATGCTACCTCGGGACACGAGTTGCTAAGCTTTATGGATGCTTATTCTGGTTACAATCAGATCAAAATGAAATCGAAAGACAGGGAGAGTACTTCTTTCATTACCCCTAGGGGAACTTATTGTTATAATGTTATGCCTTTTGGTTTGAAAAATGCAGGTGCGACATATCAGAGGCTGATGAACAAGGTCTTTGCTGAACAAATCAGTGACAATATGGAAGTCTATGTTGACGATATGCTGACAAAAAGCAAGAAAGCTGCCGATCATCTAGTTGACTTAAGCCAGACTTTTGATCAACTAGATAAATATCAAATGATGCTGAACCCGACGAAGTGCATATTTGGAGTACGAGAAGGTATGTTCCTCGGGTACATTGTCAATCAATGAGGCATTGAAGCAAATCCTGAAAAGATCAAAGCTCTATTAGGGCTGTGTCTCCAACAACGAAGAAGGAAGTACAGAGTCTCACAGGAGAGTAGCGGCACTCAACAGATTTGTGTCATGAGCAACTGATAGATGTCTCCCATTCTTCAAGACGCTCAGAAAGACTTTTGAGTGGAATGATAAATGCGAAAAGGCTTTTCAAGACTTGAAGAAATACTTGGGAGCACCTCCACTGTTGTCCAGGCCGGTGATGGGAGAAAAATTGTATTTATACCTTGCAGTATCCGAGAATGAAGTTAGCTCGGCGTTGATCAGAGTGGAGAATGGAGTAAAAAAGCCAATTTACTACACAAGTAAGGCCTTTCGAGGAGCAGAGATCAGATATCCAAGGCTGGAGAAATTGGCATTGGCGCTGATTGAGGCGAGTAGGAGAATGAGACCATATTTCCAGGCTCATACTATAGTAGTATATACCGATATGCCATTAAGACAAGCCCTTCACAAGCCAGAAAAATCAGGGAGATTGATGTACTGAGAAATAGAGCTTGGTGAATATGATATAATTTATGAACCCCGATCATCACTAAAATGGCAGGCTGTAGCAGATTTCATAGCGGAGTTCACCTATCCTGATACCCCCGAGGAGCAAAAGTTTCTCGCTGATCAACTTGTGGATGTTACAGGATCAACAAACACAAGCCCAGACCAATTCCGATTGGTAAAAGGGCGTGTGGATGTTATAGGATGTGATGATGAGATAGTTGGGAGGACTCCGGACGAGGAGCAAAAGTTGCTCGCTGATCAACCTGTGGATGTTACAGGATCAACAAACACTAGCTCAGACCAACTCTGGTTGGTAAAAGGGCAAGTGGATGTTACAAGATCATTAAATTCGAGCTCAGACCAACTCCGGTTGGTAAAAGGGCAAGAAAAAATGATCGAAGAGGAGCGAGAAAAATCAGGGGAGGATGAAAAGAAGCAGAAAACATTTCACCGAGGAACGCTGACTGATCAGAAATTTGAAGATGAGTTACCTATATGGAGGCTATATGTAGATGGCTCATCTTGCAATACAGGATGTGGCGCGGGGATAGTTTTGAGCACTCCGGACGAGGTCGACATGGAATACGCTTTGCGTTTCCAATTCAAAGCTTCCAACAATGAGGCTGAATATGAGGCCATGATTGCAGGGCTTAATTTGGCAAAAGTTATGGAGGCGCAATAAGTTATGATCTTCAGTGACTCTCAACTGATTGTAAACCAGAGGATGGGAGTATACGCAGTTAGAGGAGAATTGATGATCAGATATCATGCAAAGGCAAAGGAGCTGGTGTCAGAATTTACCGCTATTCAGCTGGTCAGAATACCAAGAATGGAGAATGCGAGAGAAGACACCCTAGCTCGACTAGCATCAGCTAATCGCACCGAGCTACGACGAACAATCCCAATTGAAGTGTTAGCTGGTCAGAGTATAGATGAAGATCTGACGATGAACTTTATCACCCTTGATTTGGGTCCATCTTGGATGGATCCCATCAGGGCGTATATCGAGGAGGGAGAATTGCCAATTGACAAGCTCGCTGCCAAAAAGTTAAAGTTTAAAGCTGCTCGGTATGTACTAACTAATGGTGTTTTATATAGACGAGGAATTATGGCAGGTTTGCAGAGATGTGTACATCCCTCCGAGGTGAAAGAATTAATTGAAGAGATCCACGAAGGGTCTTGTGGAGCACATGTAGCAGGACAGACGCTTTTGCAAAGGATGATGACGCAGGGATATTACTGGCCGACGATGAGGGCTGATTGTATTGCTTATGCCAAGAAGTGTGACAAATGCCCGCGCTTTTCCTCCATTCGAAGAACTCCACAAGCATTGTTGACACCCATAACTTCCCCTTGGCCATTTTCCATGTGGGGAATTGATTTGGTTGGACCACTGCCAACGACCCGAGGAAGGTTCGAGTACCTCATCGTCGCAGTGGATTATTTTACTAATGGGTAGAAGCTGAGCCACTCATTGATATGACGTACGAGAAGGTGTACCAATTTGTTTGGAAGAACATCATTTGCCGATATGGTCTTCCTCATGCATTTATCACAGACCATGGGACACAATTTGATAACGAAGAGTTTGCCGCCTATTGTCATCAATCAAATATTTTGAAGGTTCATTCAGCACCAGGTCATCCTCAAAGAAATGGACAAACTAAAGTGACAAACAGAACGCTGCTGAACAGTTTGAAGAAAAGATTGGATGATGCGAAAGCAAACTGGATCAATGAGTTACAATCAGTACTCTGGGTTTACCGAACTACTCCCCGAGTAGCAATTGGAGAATCACCATACATGCTGGCATTTGGAAGTGAAGCTGTCATACCTGCCGAGTTGGGCCTCCCAACACACAGGGTACTGAATTTCAATTCCCCTGTCAGCGACTTAATGAGAAGACTGGATTTAAACATGCTCGAGGAAGTCAGAGAAGAAGCAACCATTAGAAATGCTACTTACCAGCAGCGAACAACTTTGTTTTACAACAAGAGGGTGAAGAAGTGCAACCTGAAAGAAGGAGACTATGTGCTGAAGAAAGTAATTCAAAATCATAACAAACTGGAGGCAAACTGGCATGGACCATACCGAGTTACATAAGTTGTTCGACCAGGAACTTACCGAATAGCAACTCTAGAAGACGAGGAGTTTAAGAATGCATGGAACGCAGAGCACCTGCGCAAGTATTATCAGTGATGTATATGTAACACAGTTCCATCAGTATGAATAAAATAAAAATAGTCTGCAAGTCTCTCTGTTTATTGAAAATTTTTCGGGGAATACTAGTGCTACGCACTACTCGATACAACTCGGCAGACTACTCAAGAAAATATTCCAAACTGTACCAACCTAGTTGGTCGACGAGGAGAAAATATTCCAAACTGGACCAACTTAGTTGGTCGATGAGGAGAAAATATTCCAAACTGTACCAACTTAGTTGGTCGACGAGGAGAAAATATTCCAAACTGTACCAACTTAGTTGGTCGACGAGGAGAATTCATTGACCTTGGTTGGTCAGACACATTTTATGAAAAAGACAAAAATTTACCAAGTATGGTTAGTCGGGGATAAACTCTCATTAACTATAATTGGTCGACGAGCACAATTTAACAACCTTGGTTGGTTGGAAAAATTTTAAACATTTTTATACTCATTACTTTATTATTAAGTGATCGAGCAACATTACTGATACTTGTAATTTTTTTTACTAAGTTGATCGATGAACAACACTATTATTATCTTTTTAACAGATATGCATAAATGTAAAGTGTTTGATATTTACAAGACAATAGCAATTAAGATTTGCAAGCAATAGTGAAAGTCTTTCATTAAATTCAAAATAAATTACAAGTTACATTGATAATAAAATGAAAATTACATTGATATGTATACTAACTGTTACATTAAAAATTCCTATTCTATTGGTCTTTTCCCCTCAGCTTTCGATACAGGTTCCTCGCCAGCAGGCGGATCATTTAAAGACTGAGGAGAATTGATGAAGTTCAAATCCTTCAGCATCCTGACGTTCATCACAGAAGGTCGATCTAAAAGATGCTCGGGACGAGATACTTCAATTTGAGAATGTAAACTGTAGTCACCGAGATACTTCGAAATTAAGCTCCGAGGAATGGAACGAGCAGGGATCCATTCCATCTCCAAATTGTACGATGGCACAGGCAAGTCGAGTAACCCGGGATCATGGTAGTCCCACAGATAGTGTCCTTGTTCGAGCATCAACACACCTAAGGCATTCAGCCAGCCTTGTTTATAGCCCTCATTGTTGGCATTCTGGATACGATCATCCAAATGGAATAGTGCTTCGTTGTATCCAGCCATCCAGAATTCCCTAGGCTGTTTGTGGAATTGGTATTTTAGCCTTTCTAGCTGGTCGTGGAGATTCTTGATGAAAAGCTCCTTATTCTCCAAGACTGACTTCTGCGCGGAGAGCTGCTTTTCCAGGTCCCTAATTTTCTTTGACATGTCAGAAAAAGCTTGGTTCTTCGCCATTAGTTGGAAGGCCTGGTTCTCTAAGGTAGATGCTGTCCTCTGTTCCTCGATAAGAACCCGAGCTGCTCTTGCTCATCCCCGAGGAGCTCTTCCTCATCCCCGAGGAGACGTGGAAGGTCCCGACCTCCTCAAGGTATCCAATTCTTCCCTCAACTTGGCATTCTCCACTTCTAGGAATGAAAATCCCTCGCCAGTCACTGGGATTAGGGCTGTTGAAGAAGAAGCTGCAGACTTCAATTGTGATAGCTCTTTTTGCAAGTTGTTGTTCTCTTGCTCCAGCAGCTTGGCGATCTGTCTGCACTCCTCGACCTCACCCTTCAAAGTTCTCTCCCTTACATCATACCCGGCAAAAAGCTTCTCGTAACCTTTGTCAGGAATGATCAGCTTGTACTTCTTTTCGTAACTCTCATGCAACAAGGCAGTGGATTCTTTATATTGAAGATGAAGTTCTTCAAGGGTGCCTTGGAGATCCTCGATCATTTCCTAGTAAGCCACATTATTGGCCACCGCTCGATCAAGCAGACACTTCAGGTACTGATATGCCTCCACTGCCTGTTCTGAAGCATCCTGGCCAAGGATGTCGGAAACTTATGCAGCACTCAAGTCTGT
Source organism: Sambucus nigra (assembly GCA_949130495.1). Classification (NCBI taxonomy): domain Eukaryota; kingdom Viridiplantae; phylum Streptophyta; class Magnoliopsida; order Dipsacales; family Adoxaceae; genus Sambucus; species Sambucus nigra. Next base: position 635,643,085 of record OX422209.1, read on the forward strand.
GTGACCAGCCTTAAAGTACTCATTGCACTGTTGTAGCAACTTTGTATCATGGGCAGATAGAAGATCCATCCTAGCCAGAAACTAGCAGAGAAAGAAAAGCAATCATCAATAAGAAGAATAAGCAGAGTATGAATAAGAAGATGAACAACAGTATGCAAGAAAATTCAAGTTTTATTAGATCATAAAATTCAGAATTACAAGTGCTGGATTACATTTGACAAAGAAAGAAAATATAAAAGTAAGCCCGAACAACACTACACCTTTTCCTTATCTCCCAAAACCTTCTCGGGAGGTTGGGAAGAGGAAGCAGGTTGCTCGGAGGGAACTGTGGGCTGTTCGGAGAGCACCAGCTGTTGTTCGGAGGAATAAACGACTTGCTCGGCAGCAGGCTGGATGGCTGGGGGGTGATCTCCCATCACCATTGAAGACTCCTCAGAGGTATCTTCATCCTCTTCTAATTCTTCTAGAGTAGGAGGGGGACCAGGGATATGTCGCCGGAAGAGCTCGGATGATTGGTCGACCTTCATTTCCTGAAGGGCAGCGACCCATCCATACCTAAAGTACTTTAGACTGCCATAGTCCACTTGAGATACCATGGCAGCACACCCTTTGTTCCACCCCTTGTCCCAGGCAAAGCTGAAGGACTTTTTCACAGCAGCTTTCCTCTTCAGTTTCTCCGAGAAAATCATCTCGGACAGAAGGTTCTCAGCATTCTTCAGTTTGATCTCAACCTCCTCCTTCTGTCGACCTACTTCCTGGAGCTGGTCCAACCTCTCCTCCGCAACTTTGAGCTTATTCTCGAGCTCCCCTTCAGCTCTGAGCTTCTCTTCAAGCTCTTTATTTACCTTCTCCAAGGCAGTCTTTTTCTTCTCTAACTCCTTGGAGGCATCGGCAACTCGATCTTTTTCCTGCTCGGAGGAGGCAAGTTTTTTCTCCCAGATAGCTTTATCATCAGCATATTTCTGGCGAGAATCTTCCAGGGACTTGGTAGCTTCTTCCAGAGCTCCCTCCACACTGGAAGAGGAGCAAGAAGCCTTAATATCTTCGTCCTTCTTCAGGATTATGTTGAAGTAGCTCGTCAACTGTAAACAGAAAAAGAAAGCAAGTTAGAAACAATAAATGACAAAGGAAATTATGAAAAGTTTAAAGTAAAGAGACTTACTGAAGCAAGGTGACGAGCAGCCAAAGAAGTAACCACGTCCCGAGTAAGATTATCTTCATTACCCTGGACCTCGGGAATGGTCCTGGACTTCTCCGAGCTCATGGCAGAGCTCGGAGGGACAAAAGTGGGAGGAGATTTTCTTCAGCCTCCTCGGGTAAACAATTACAGATTCAACCAAGGATGAATCCTTGGTCGGTGATATCATAATCACCTTTCCAGGAGCAGCAGAGCTGCTCGGAGCCACTGCGGGCTTGTCAGCAACCTTCTCGGAGACTTTAGCAGGAGCAACTGGAAGAACTGCACCAGTCTTCTTTGTCCCCTCCTTTGGGACATCAATCTTAATCCTTTTTACCTCCCCATAACCGGAGGCAGTTTTCTCAAACAGAGCAGGAGTTCTTCTCTTCTTTATCCTTTCGCTCAATGGAATATGAGATTCAGGCGAAGAACTTGCAGAGGCTGGTACTGGCTCTGTTTCACTGATCACTGGACGATCAGTGAAGGAGGTTGTGTAGCTCTTGTATTGGAGCAGATACGAAGCCGACCTGATGTGCTCGTCAGCAACCCTTTGATGCAGACCCTAGATAAGTCCCAAATGCCTTATATTGAAATCTGTTTCTTTTGGGCACTTTCTCTTGCTATCAACTGCAAATAAACAAACATTGTTATCAGTGACACATTTTATCAAACATAAAACAAACATGATTTCAAAATAAATAAAATAAAGATAACCTATCCCATTGCCATAAGGAGGACATCTGGGACCCTGGTAAACCTCATCTCCGGTTAATGGAGGGTGTTGCCAATTTTTTACTACAACCCCGTGTTCAAAATAATCCCTATTGGCATCAGGGAGATTGACTACTAAGGATCTATTTATAAACCTAGTCTTTAAATAATAAATATTATCATTAACTACCCATCTATAGCAGTACATGATTTCTGGAATTCCTATACGAATTCCATGCACTTGATTTAATTTATGCACCCCATTAACTATTCTCCATGTGTTGGGGGCTATTCGTGCAGGAACAACATCAAAGTACTGACAAAATTCCAAACACAGAGGATTTGGTGGAAAAGAAAATCCACACTCAGCAAAAAAGAGACTGGGGAACCAATGTCCCTTAGCCAAATTGAAATAATTAGAAGGCTCAGAAAGCTCTTCCAAGACAACCCAAGAGGGAATGGAAAAATCAGATCGAAATTTGTCAAGAGATCCAACAGAGTAAACCATGGTGATTAAAAGAAATGAAGAAAAAGAAGAAGATCTTACAGGAAAAGAGTAGAGCTGATGACGACAGACGATGGAAGAGATGAATACACGAGAGAGTAGAAGACAATGAAAAACTCGAAGATGAAAATTTGAAAAGGTAGAAGACGAATGAAGTGTCTGTGAAGTTTAAATACCTTACCTTGGGAACTGGCGAAGTAATGATTACAAAAAAGATGATTATGTTACCGGCGGCCAAAAAGATTAAAAGTGGCGTGGGAACCAAAGCGGGAAACAGCGGCCAAAAAGACGAAAAGTAACGCGGGAATCGAAGCACGCAGAAAATTCCAAAAAAGCATGATTCTACGAATTTGGAAGGAGAAAATAAATACAAGGGAAACGCTCCTAAAAATTAGGAAGACTATTTAAGGCTACCGTATTCCGAGAAAGAATGTTCCATACTCCTCAAATTTCGAACTATGAAACATTGGGGGCTTCTGTTGATACCAAATTTAATCTGATGACTTGGATCAACCATATGAAGACATGTGGCTATCTACATGGCAACAATAAGCACTTCCGAGATGATCATACGCTCCGAGGAACTCTTATGCTCCGAGGAACAAGACCTCTCCGAGGAACTCATTAGCACCGAGAAGCTCAGGCGGTCCGAGCTGCATCTCGAGCAAAGCATTAATAGCTGGATAACCAACAGTTCAACTGATTCATTAAATGCTTATCATTCAGACGCACACGCAAAGAGGGCATTAAATGTATTACCCTTTCATATGTATAACATTTAATGTAGTACCCTTTAACATTACAGCCTCAGGGATATAAATACATTGTACAATCCTCATTGTAAAGGGACCCAGACCAGAATTTCTTGAGATAACTTGTAATCGAGAAGTCCCAAACACTCAGCAATAAAACAACAGTGGACGTAGGCCATTCTTACAAGGCTGAACCACTTTAAAATTCTTTGTCTCAATTATTTATCTGTGATTGAATTATTAGAGTGATCTAATTTTTTACATCAACAATTAATATAAAACAGGATGAAGGTTTTACCAAGAACTCATTATCGAAAATAAACTTTCATAAACTTAGGGTATTTCTCCCAAACAAGATTATTGTGATATTTGAGGTTATTTTTCAGGGTCCAAATCATTTATGATCTCCCATGTTTGAAGGCGAAGGCTCGTGCAACATTATCGACGTTTATCAAGACATAAGAGATGTTGAGGACTGCTATCGGCATGTAGGAATATTTGGATTGCTATATATTGGTAGATATTTTTTGAGGTGTGAGTTATCGCATAAAGAGTGTTAGTGGTTAGTCCCCTTTGTAAGTCTTTACCAAGTTTTTAGCGAGATTGTTGCATTGGACTGAGGTTTTTCCCATTACTGGGTTTTTATTCTCGTACATTTGACGTTTGGCTCTTATTTACCTCTGCCACATCTTTTATTAATTATATGCTTATACACGTTGTGCTCTTATTTACCTCTGCCACATCTTTTACAAGTTCTGGATTACATTGATAAAAGAAGAAAAATATAAAGATAAGCCCGAACAACACTACACCTTTTCCTTATCCCCCAAAACCTTCTCGGGAGGTTGGGAAGAGGAAGCAGGTTGCTCGAAGGGAACTGTGGGTTGTTCGGAGAGCACCAGCTGTTGCTCGGAAGAAGAGACGACTTGCTCGGCAACATTTTGGATGGTTGGGGGGTGATCTTCCATCACCATTGAAGACTCCTCAAAGGTAGCTTCGTCCTCTTCTAATTATTCTGGAGTAGGAGGGGGACCAGGGATATGTCGCTGGAAGAGCTCGGATGATTCGTCGACGTTCATTTCCTGAAGGGCAGCAACCCATCTATCCCTAAAATACTTTAGACTGCCATAGTCCACTTGAGATACCATGGCAGCACACCCCTTATTCCATCCCTTGTCCCATCCAGAGCTGAAGGACTTCTTCACAGCAGCTTTCCTCTTGGTCTTCTCTAAGGCAAGCTTCTCGGACAGCAGGTTCTCGGTAGCCTTCAATTTATTTTCTGCCTCCTCCTTCTGCCGACCTACTTCCTGAAGCTGGCCCAACCTCTCCTCGGCAGCCTTGAGTTTATTTTCCAGCTCTCCAGCAGCTTTGAGCTTCTCTTCGAGCTCTTTATTTGCCTTCTCCAAGGAATTATTTTTCCTCTCCAACTCTTTGGAGGCTTTAACAGCTCGAGCTTTATCCTGCTCGGTGGAGGCAATCTTCTTCTCCCATATAGCCTTATCAGTGGCATATATTTGGCGAGAATCTGCCAGAGATTTTTTAGCTTCCTCCAAAGCTCCCTCCACGCTGGATGAGGAGCATGAAGCTTTAATTGCCTCATCCTTCTTCAGGATTATGTTAAAGCAGCTCGTCAACTGTGAACAGAAACAGAAAGCAAGTTAGAAACAAGAAATGACAAAGGAAATATGACAAAATGAAAGTAAAGAGACTTACTGAAGCAAGATGACGAGCAGCCAAAGAAGTAACCATGTCCCGAGTAAGATTATATTCATTACCTTGGACCTCGGGAATGGTTCGGGACGTCACCGAGCTCATAGCAGAGCTCGGAGGAACAAAAGTGGGAACTACAGTCCCAGCAGCTGGGGGCTGAGTAGTGGTGTCAGCCAAATTTATCGAGGAGCTTTTCTTCAGCCTCCTCGGGGGAAAAGGTACAGATTCAACCAAGGAAGAACCCTTGGTCGGTGATATCACAATCACCTCTCCAGGAGCAGCAGACCTGCTCGGAGCCACTGCGGGCTTCTCGGCGACTTTAGCAGGAGCAACTGGAGGAGCTGCATCAGTCTTCTTTATCCCCTCCCTTGGGACATCAATCTTAATCCTTTTTACCTCCCCAGAACCGGAGGCGGTTTGCTCAAATAGAACAGGAGTTCTTCTTTTCTTCATCCTTTCGCTTAAAGGAATATGGGATTCAGGCGATGAGCTTGTTGAAGCTGGAACTGGCTCTGCCTCACTGATCACAGGACGAGCAGTGAAGGAGGTGGTGTAGCTCTTGTACTGGAGAAGATATGAAGCTGACCTAATGTGCTCGTTTGCAACACTTTGATGAAGACTCCAGATAAGTTTCAAATGCCTTATGTTGAAATCTGCCTCTTTGGGGCACTTTCTCTTGCTATCAACTGCAAATAAATAAACATTGTTATCAGTGGCACATTTTATCAAACACAAAAGAAGCATAATTTCAAAATAAAATGAAATAAAAATATCCTATCCCATTGCCATAAGGAGGGCATCTGGGACCCTGGTAGACCTTATCTCCAGTCAATGGAGGGTGTTGCCAATTTTTTATGACAACCCCATGTTCAAAATAATCCCTGTTGGCATCAGGGGATTGACTACTAAGGCTCAGTTTAAAAATCTACTTTTTAAATAATAAATATTTTCATTGACTGCCCATCTATAGCAGAACATGATTTCTCGGATTCCTATACGCGTTCCATGCACTTGATTTAATCTATGCACCCCATTAACTATTCTCCATGAGTTGGGGGCTATTCGTGTAGGAACAACGTCGAAGTACTGATAGAATTCCAGACACAAGGAATTGGGTGGAAAAGAAAATCCACATTCAGCAAAAAAGAGGCTGGGGAACCAATGTTCCTCAGCCAAATTGAAATAATCAGAAGGCTCAGAAAGTTTTTCCAAGACAACCCAAGAGGGGATGGAGAAATCAGAACGAAGTTTCTCAAGAGACTCAACAAGGTAAACCATGGTGAATAAAGAAATGAAGAATAAGGAAGAAGATCTTACAGGAAAAAGACTGAAGCTGTTGACAACGAGCGACGAAAGAGATGAACGCACAAGAGAGTAGAAGACAATGAAAAACTCGAAGACGAAAATTTGGAAAGGTAGAAGACGATGGGAGCGTCTGTGAAGTTTAAATACCTTGCCTTGGGAAATGGTGAAGTAATGATTACAAAAAAGGATGATTACATTACCGGCGGCTAAAAGGGCATCAAATATTGACGCGGGAATCAAAGCGAACAACAGCGGCTAAAAAGACGAAAAGCGACGCGGGAATCAAAGCACGCAGAAAAGTCCAAAAAGGCATGATTCTACGAATTGGGAAGGAGAAATAAATACAAGGGAAATGCTCCTAAAAATCAGGAAGACTATTTAAAGATACCATATTCCGAGAAAGAATGTTCCATACTCCTCAAATTTCGAACTGTGAAACATTGGGGGCTTCTGTTGATTCCAAATTTAATCTACTGACATGGACCAATCCTATGAAGACACGTGGCTATATACATGGCAACTACAAACACTTCCGAGGAACCCACTCACTCCGAGGAACAAGAATACAACAAGGAAGACTAGTTCCCCGAGGAACACTGCTTACTCCGAGGAACTCATACGCTCCGAGGAACAAACCTCTCCGAGGAACTCTTGAATACCAAGAAGCTTAGGCGGTCCGAGCAACTCAGGCGGTCCGAGCTGCATCTCGAACAAAGCATTAATAACTGGATAACCAACAGTTCAACTGATTCATTAAATGCTTATCATTCTGACGCACGCAAAGAGGGCATTAAATGTATTACCCTTTCATATGTATAACATTTAATGTAGTACCATTTAACATTACAGCCCCAGGGATATAAATACATTGTACAATCCTCATTGTAAAGGGACCCAGACCGAAATTTCTTGAGATAACTTGTAATCGAGAATTCCCAAACACTCAGCAATACAACAACAGTGGACGTAGGCCATTCTTATAAGGCTGAACCACTTTAAAATTCTTTGTCTCATTTATTTATCTGTGATTGAATTATTAGAGTGATCTAATTTTTTACATCAACAATTAATATAAAATAAGATGAAGGTTTTACCAAGAACTCATTATCGAAAATAAACTTTCATAAACTTAGGGTACTTCTCCCAAACAAGATTATTGTGATATTTGAGGTTATTTTTCAGGGTCCAAATCATTTATGATCTCCCATGTTTGAAGGCGAAGGCTCGTGCAACATTATCGACGTTTATCAAGACATAAGAGATGTTGAGGACTGCTATCGGCATATAGGAATATTTGGATTGCTATATATTGGTAGATATTTTTTGAGGTGTGAGTTATCGCATAAAGAGTGTTAGTGGTTAGTCCACTTTGTAAGTCTTTACCAAGTTTTTAGCGAGACTGTTGCATTGGCCTGAGGTTTTTCCCATTACTGGGTTTTTATTCTCGTACATCTGACGTTGTGCTCTTATTTACTTCTGCCACATCTTTTATTAATTATATGCTTATACACGATTAGAAATTGATTTGTTTGATTAAATTTTGAGCATAAACTTGTAGGTGTACTAAAATACTTTGGACAGGTCACCATATTGGTATGCAATATGCACTCTCAACTTGTATCGAAGCATGATCCTCTTTTGTTAAGGTTGAAAAACCTTGAGTTATATCGTGCGTTTTTTTAATATGGAGAATAATATCATATTTAGTTGAATGGTAATTTTTTATGACATTATTCAACTTACCTATAATTTTGGCTCTTTAAATAATGGTTCATCAAATCATAAAGAGTTGTGTCAATCTTCTTCCATAGATGATAAATGTTCTTCTAAGATTAATACTTTGTCTTCTTTCGGATACTCTAGCGAGGACTCTTTAGATGTATAAGATAGTGACCTTTAACATGCTTACGATAAACTCTTTTATGAAAATGCTAGACTTAAGAAAAGCTTGTTGATAACTTCCGTTAAACTAAAAAAAAATGTGAAAAAAGAATCTTTAAAAATAGAAGGTTCCCTTTTGAGCAATTTTGAAGCTCAAAGGTCACGTCTTAGTGTGAGTCTCCTTTTAATGGAGAATGAGAACAAATATTTCCAATAAAGGTTAAATTTTTTTGCAATGTGAGTTGGAAGAATGTAAAATATCTGACGATTCTTTAAATGAGAAATAATCTCTCTTAAAAATGAGTTAATATATCTCCACTAAGGATATGAAGATTACCATCCAAGATAGATAAAGGAGGATGGGAAAATTGCTTTTGGCCTATACTACATCTTATGTTGGTAAATGTGGTATTGGTTTTGAAAACTTTGTGTTTAAGATAAATCCAAGGAAAAAACCATTTTTGTAAAAGTTTCTCAAAAGACTCATGTGCCCGAAGGGTCTTCATAATCTCTTGAGAAGAAAGTTGTTCCAAAGCTTTTGAAGAAAGCTAATCATCGCTTTGTGTATCATTGCACTTTTGCAATCGCGATAGTCGCTTGAAAGAATGTTGTTATAGGCTTATGAAAAACTCCAAGGTGAATAATAAACATCACTTGGATGAAGTTTCCACCTTAAAACGCGACTTTAATTCCCTTTTTGAAAAATAAAAAAATTATTTTGTTAAAAATTAAGAAATTTTTAGAATAAAAAATATTGACAATAATATAAAGGATTTAGGGAAGAATATAAAGACCAAAGATATTTGGACGAAGAAAGAAAAATGTATTGTTATTCACACTGCCTTAGTTGCCTAAACTGATTCATAATGGTATTTTGGTAGTGGGCGCTCTAGGCATATGACCGTGAACAAAACATTATTTTCCAAACTTGTAGAAAAATAAAATTCGGTTCAGTCACTTTTGGAGTAAGGAAAGAATCTAACATTATAGGGAACGATACCATAAAATTGAAGGTTAACCTGGGTTAGACAATGTTTTTTGGTTGATGGATTGAAGTCTAAGTTGCTTAGCATAAGTCAAATGTGCGACGATCGTCCTCACGTGTTTTTTAATAGTAAGGAATGTCAAGTCCTTAATTCTAAGGGTAAATTCATTTGAAGGGCACTAAAATCGAAGAGAATTGCGGTATAATTAATGTCTCTCCGAGTATGGTTTGCAATAGTGCTAAGAAAGATGTGGTGGATCTTTGGCATAAGAGATTGGGTTACGTGAACAACAGAGATCTTAGTATGTTTTCTAGGAATGAACTTGTTCGTGATTTACCTCCTTTGAAATAAACTTCTTCTTGTGTGTGTGGTACTTGACAAATGGGCAAATAAATTTGCAATCCACATTGAAAGTTGAATGTTATTGCTACCTCGCATGTGCAAGATCTTTTACATATAGACCATATGGGTCCAATGCTTATGGAGATCATAGATGGTAAACGCTATGCTCTTATGATTGTAGATGATTTCACTAGATTCACTTTTGTAGAATTTTTGCATAGCAAGAGCGATGCTAAGAACATTTTTTTAGTGAAAATAACTCCAGAACGAAAAGGCCTGTACTGTTATTGTTATCCACAGTGATCATAGAAGGGAATTTGAAGGAACGGGTATACTGGAATGGTGTAGCGAAGTGTGACACCACGCCTAATTAAATACCGGGCGATCACTCCTTTATTAAATTAAAATCAAGGTGAACAGTTGGTTCATTCTTAGCATCACTGTCGTAAAAATAAACTTTTCCAAATTAACACCCTAATTAATTAAGCTAAGTGTCAAAACCATTTTTAACCTTTCAAACCAAATTGTATTTAAAGAAAAATTATTTATTTATTTATTAACAACATTTCAACAATTAAGAATCACACCACAATAAACCTGGAACACAATCAAATTAATTTAAAACATTCGTCAATCGAATGTCAACATGCGAAATATAAAGTAACACTATTCAAACTGAAAAAATCCCATAGTGACAATACTAGAAATAACTGAAATACAAATGTCCCAATGACAATGAAATAATGGAAAGGGCGACACATGCCCAATAAATGAGAATGCCAGAAGTGGAGTCAATAAAGTAAGCCGTCTACGCAAGTGACCTGCAACTCCCACCTAAGCTGCAGCACGTTCCTTTCAAGGGATCCTAAGCAAGACGCCCCTGTGGCTGGGCACCTGTAATACATACATATATATACAAGAAAGAGAGAGAAAAAGAAACGGGTCAGAGCCCGATAGTGTGTTTGATTTAAAATACATTTAGCAAGTATTTAAATTGATACAGGCCAATGCAACAACATATTAGTGCGACACTCTCTTGAGAAATTCTCACCTCTCTTCTAATGTGCACTCCTATCGCACTAACCCTCCTAATGGTTTATCTCATCATATAACACGCTATCTTTACCCAATGATTTAACTTATCTTAGGTATTTCGCAGGATTCAAAACTTAACGATAAAATTGTTTCAAAAGAATATTTCAATAATTAACCAAAGTTCTCATTTCAACTTTATTAGTCAATAAAGTTTTCCAGTGTCATATTATACTTTCTCAAAACAAGTATTTACAATTCGAGTCATCCACCATATCCTACATATCAATTCACAGTAGGTAGTTCCAAATTTCGGAATTTCATATATATATTAACTACTCATATAATATATATATATATATTATAACATCACCTCAAATAAACTATGGTGCGGGCATACTCTACTATCCAAAACCCCATATCACTCATATTAAGGGGAATACAATCGGAATCACTCTCGAATTGTATTAACACATACACAAACAAAATTGAGGCGAAGAATAGATTCCAAGTCTTTAAGAGGATGGCACATGCCTGCGTCTCTTAGGACCGTCTGAACTATCACGTCGATAGCCTGTACCAAGGACATCTATCTTCTAGGGTACAAGTCAATATCCCCTATAAAGGTCCCATCGAGATAAGACTGTCCCAGCGCGGTAACCTCAGGGATAGCAAGTAGCGTGGGCATGATTTTCACATGTATATAATATATGTACAACACAATCATATAAATATACCACTTTTATCATATTAATGTAGGTTCCTCTCGTCACCCATAATTAAAACATTTATCCTTAATTTCACATTATTAGTATTACGTATAAGGTTTCATCTCTAACCTTAACTCGAAGGGTTTTCTCACCTATTACGTGACACTCGTGGACTATATCATTCCAAGTAAAAATTCAGTAGGTATACCTCTATTCACTATCGTAGCTATTCGTCGTAATCTCTCACTTGAAATACGTAGTTTCATCGTTCATTATATAATTATGCCAAAAGTAAAATTCTCGTCTTATAATAAAGTTCCCAACACTTATTCATATGTCCCACTGGTCTTTCCTATCTCCCAAAACATTTTATTAAGAATACCCAAGAATTATTTCACGATAAATTTAATTTAACTAATTAAACAAGGGAAATAGGAGTCTGCCAGGAGGGGTCGATCGATCGAGGTCTGGGACTCGATCGATCGAATCTTCGATCGATCGAAGCTCTATGCTCGATCGATCGATCAAGCAGGTATTTTGATTTCTGCAGAATTGCAGTTACGGGTTCTACCAATTTTCTTCATCCAAATCCATGTTTTCCAACCCCAAACGTCCCAAGAATTCTACTACTAACATTATAACAATATACCAGATGTTTCTAACATAAGGCATGTACATATTCATTATTTAAACATGGATTTTCAACCCAAAATTTATATCTAATTATCAAGAACCCTAGAATTTTCTTAAACAGATTTCTAACAAATTTTTCTCCAGAATTTCCTTCTTAATATCATCAAAATTTCGTGGTTAAAGTCCTCTACATGGCAAGGTTTCCAGAATCATCATATAAACCAATACTACATGGATTTACCTCTCACAAATTGAGTTTTCTTCCATATATTTCATCCCTAATCATTCCTAAACTAATATGGAAATTGCACCGACGAAAATAGCAAGATAAACACTTGCCTAGGATTTTCGACGTTCTGATTTGCAGATGTTTTTGGTGTGGTTGCGTAGCCCGTTGCGCGATCTACGCGGTGGTGGTGGTTGTGGTGCAAACGGATGACTTTTGGGGCCTTGGATTGCCTTGGAGCTTTCTTCTTCCCTCTCCTATGGCCATCACTTGTGTTTAGAGTTTCTAAACCTAGATGACAATCCAGATATGTGATATAACCCTTGGTATTTTCGTGGGTTTAATTACCCAAAAAGGTGAAATGTCCAAAACGCCCTCCCGGGGTACCAATTAGGCCTAAAAATGCCCCGAGACCCAAACTAAACCCCCGGGTACACTTTTCTGACTATCTCGACCCTTCCGGATGCGTTGGCGCACTCAAAACGACCATACGGGCAACTTATAAAATATTCACTTTTTATTTATCAAAATTTAGTCCCGACGCGACACGAGCACGTTCCGACTTAAATTTCCGAAATTGTCATTTAACTCACTCATGACATTCAATATAACCAATATAATATATTACTTTGCTCATTAGTAATATTCAACAAATTTCTCATAATTACTAACTCTCGTCACGTTAATAATTATAACATAATTAATTTCCGTATTTTTATTATATAATTCACTCACATTAAATTTAATAAATCCCCAAATTAATATAGCATAAAAATACGGGGTATTACATACTTCCCCCCTAATAACGGAATTTCGTCCCGAAATTCGGAAAATAAGGCATAGTAAAAATAACTCTGGATATCTCTCGCGTATATCTACCTCGCGCTCCCAAGTGGATTCCTCCATATTATGATGCTCCCACTGGACCCGCACAAGTGGAACTATCTTCGACCTCAATCTCCTCTCACTATAGTCTAGGATAGCCACCGGTCTCTCCTCGTAAGAGCTATCAGGTTGTAAGTCGATCTCATTTATCGCAATGTGAGTATGGGCCATATCATCCCGAAGGTATCGTCTCAACGACGAGATGTGATATACATCGTGGATGCGATGTAAATGTTCTGGCAGTCCCAACCTGTATGCAACCGGCCCAATCCTCTCGATGATGGTAAATGGTCCCATGTAGCTCGGAGCCAACTTCCCCTTCTTCCCGAACCTCATCACTCCCTTCATAGGAGATACACGCAATAACACTTGGTCCCCCACACAAAACTCCCGAAAGAACCGTTTCGCATCGGCGTAGCTCTTCTGCCTGTCCTGGGCTATCCTAATACGACTCCTGATTATCTCAATCCTCGCGGAGGTCTCCTGAATTACCTCTGGTCCTAGCAACTTGTTATCCCCCACTTCGAGCCAACAAGCTGGGGAACGTCAAGGCCTGCCATACAAAGCCTCAAATGGATCCATGCCAATCGTGAACTGATAAGAGTTATTATAGTCAAACTCTACCAGTGGAAGGTGTGGCTCCCAACCTCCTCCAAAATCAAGAACACACATGCGTAGCATATCCTCTAACATCTGATTAGTACGCTCTGTCTGTCCATCTGTCTGTGGGTGGTAAGCTGAACTCATCCTCAACTCAGTACCCATAGCCTCCTGAAAGCTTTCCCAAAAACGTGACACGAAAATCTTGTCTCTATCTGACACAATATTCAGGGGCACCCCGTGTAATTTGACAATCTCAGCGAATAATAACTGAGCATTCGAACTCGTGGTGTAATCTGTCCGCACCGGCAGAAAATGAGCTGTGGCCCCGCTGTGATGTAGGCAACCCTGTAATAAAATCCATGGAAATACTCTCCCACTTCCACGCGGGTACTTTCAATGGCTAAAGCAATACTGACGGTTTCTCATGGTCCACCTTCACCAGCTGGCAGGTAGAACACTTGGACACGAACTCAGCAATGTCCTTCTTCATCCCACTCCACCAGTATTGCCTCCTCATATCCTGGTACATCTTATCGCCTCCCGGATGTACTGCAAATCGGGACCCATGAGAATGAGTCATCACTGCATGACGTAATTCTGCTCCTTCTGGAACCACCAATCTCCCATTAAACCGCAAACCTCCATCAGAACTAACAGAATAGGACTCAGCACCCTCGGCTAGAAGTCGCACAATCTGTTCCTGGCAAAACGGGTCTGTGGTTTGTGCCTGTATCATTCTCGTAACAATCTCGGATGTGACTGACATTAGGGATATGAAAGAAAGTGCTACTGCTTCCTGATGACCCAACTCCTTCCACTTTACTTTCCAGACGTCTGCTACTTCGTCTACCGGTCTACGACTCAATGTATCAGCAACTACGTTGGCCTTTCCCGGATGATACTGTATATCGAACTGGTAGTCCTTCACAAACTCTAGCCATCTGTGCTGACGCATATTCAGCTCTTGCTGAGTGAACAGGTACTGCAACGACTTGTGGTCTGTGAACAAACGGAATTTCTCTCCCAACAAATAGTGCCTCCATATCCTCAATGCAAAGACGACCGCTGCTAACTCCAGGTCGTGGGTGGGGTAATTTTTCTCATGCGGCTTAAGCTTGCGGGAGGCAAAAGCTATAGCCTTCTCTTCCTGCTGAAGTACTCCCCCAAGTCCCCGTAAGGATGCATCGGTGTAAACCAGGTACTCTATAACCGGCTTCGGTAACGCAAGGACTGGTGCTGAAGTGAGCTTATCTTTCAGCTCATCGAAAGCCAACTGACAAGCGTCATCCCAAACATATGGTACTCCCTTGCGAGTCAGATTGGTCAATGGACCCGCTATTTTGGAGAATCCCCGAATGAATCTCCTGTAGTATTCGGCTAATCCCAAGAAACTACGCACTTCCGTCGGTGTCGTGGGCTGACCCCACTCCCTCACCGCTGATACTTTACTCGGGTCAACTGTTATCCCCTGCTCAGAAATAACATGGCCCCAAGAACTGTACCTCTCGTAACTAGAATCCACACTTCTCATACTTAGCATACAACTAATGCTCTCGTAGAGTCTGAAGAACCTGCTTCAAGTGCTCGGCATGCTCCTCCTTGGAGTGTGAATATATCAAGATTCCATCTATGAAGACGATGACAAACTGATCCAAGAACTCTCTGAATACTCGGTTCATCAAGTCCATGAAAATGGCTGGAGCATTTGTGAGTCCGAACGACATCACCCGGAACTCCTAAGACCCATATCTCGTCAAGAAAGTAGTCTTCGAAACATCCTGCTCCCTAATACGTAGCTGATGGTACCCCGACCTCAGATGTATCTTCAAAAAGAAAGGTTGTCCCCTCAACTGGTCGAACAGATCATCGTTTCGAGGTAACGGATATTTATTCCGTATCGTGACCTTGTTCAGCTCCCTGTAGTCCACACACAATCTCAGTGAACCGTCTCTCTTCTTCATAAACAAAACTGGAGCACCCCAAAGTGAGGTACTCCTACGAATGAAGCCTTGACCTAATAGCTTCTCTATCTGATCTCGTAGCTCTCGCATCTCTGCCGGAGCCATACGGTACGGTGCGCGTGCTATAGGTCTCGTATCTGGCAATAAATCTATGACAAAGTCTATCTCTCGATTGGGGGGTAGGCCTGGTATTTCCTGAAACACATCAGAATACTCCCGACATCTGGGATCGAGTCTAACGTAATTTCAACCTCATTAGAGGTATTCTCCTCTATTTAATATAAATGAGCGGTCGAACCTCTCTCTCTAGGCGAGGCATTGCCACTACAAACATCTCTTGCCCCGGAATGGCAAAAACAATGCTCCCACCGAAGCAATCAATCATGGCTCTATAAGCTGCGAGCCAAACCATACCAATAATCACATCATGCTCGTGCATGTTTAAAACTAACATGTCTGCAAGTAATACCAAGCTACCAATCTCTACCCCCACTCCCCGGCATATAAAGAAAATAGGCGACCCACTCCCCAGTGGTGAGTCTACATATGTCACAGTGTTCTCTGCTGTGGCTAATAACCCTAAGGCTTTCACAAAATAGGTAACTATCAAATAGTGCATTGCCCCAGTATCAAACAAAACTCGACTCATAGTAACATTGATAGAAAACATACCCCAAATCGCGGGTGGTGCCTGTGGGGCGGCTGCCTGGTGGACATCATAGATATGTCTGTACTATAACTGCCCCTGCTACACTGGAGCTACTGGAAAGGTTGGCAGGCCTAGTACCTGAGTTGGCGCTGGGAGAGCGATTGGAAAAAGTGTCCCATGTGTATCATTACGGGCACCCTGATGCTGTGGGGCCCTAACACTCTCTGGGCAATCCTGGCGTTTATGGCCATGTGTGCCACACACAAAACATCGGCCTCTGAAGTTTCTCCCCCTCTGACCCTGCTGCTGTCGGTGTCGGCCTTGCTGACTTGGAACTTTATTCCTCTTTCGAAACTGCTTCATTTTACCACGTTGTTGACTAGAACTGACTTGGTCTTGGGTAGTTTGTTGTCGCAGTTTCGTTGTCTTCGCACATTTGTCAGCTTTAGTCACATGCATTTGGTTAACCTCTCTAGGTCTTTTGCCTCCTTTAAGTTGTAGGCTGCGTTCTTGGTATTGTAGAACTGCAGTGGTAACTGCTTGTGCCACGATACCTGCTAACTCGACGGTTGATATTCTCCCTGGGGATACCTGAGGTGTGAGTCGATCTTGATCGTTGACTCCCTTAACCGTCTTAGCTCCTTCTTCTTGACGATCCATCTGAAAACTTAAGTAAATTTGGATGAGTTCATCATTCAAATAAACGAATTGCAGAAGCACGAATTCCCAATGTATAGAGATGAATACAACATTCCTAGTATTTAGGGCTCTATATCAAAGAAAGCAACGCTGAAAGCATAATAGGCCGCACAGATCCTAAAGGACACTAGAACCTGATGCTTTGATACCACCTGTGACACCACGCCTAATTAAATACCGGGTGATCACTCCTTTATTAAATTAAAATCAAGGTGAACAGTTGGTTCATTCTTAGCATCACTGTCGTAAAAATAAACTTTTCCAAATTAACACCCTAATTAATTAAGGTAAGTGTCAAAACCATTTTTAACCTTTCAAACCAAATTGTATTTAAAAAAAAATTATTTATTTATTTATTAACAACATTTCAACAATTAAGAATCACACCACAATAAACCTGGAACACAATCCAATTAATTTAAAACATTCGTCAATCGAATGTCAACATGCGAAATATAAAGTAACACTATTCAAACTAAAAAAATCCCATAGTGACAATACTAGAAATAACTGAAATACAAATGTCCCAATGACAATGAAATAATGGAAAGGGCGACACATGCCCAATAAATGAGAATGCTAGAAGTGGAGTCAATAAAGTAAGCCCTCTACGCAAGTGACCTGCAACTCCCACCTAAGCTGCAACACGTTCCTTTCAAGGGATCCTAAGCAAGATGCCCCTGTGGCTGGGCACCTGTAATACATACATATATATACAAGAAAGAGAGAGAAAAAGAAACGGGTCAGAGCCCGATAGTGTGTTTGATTTAAAATATGTTTAGCAAGTATTTAAATTGATACAGGCCAATGCAACAACATATTAATGCGACACTCTCTTGAGAAATTCTCACCTCTCTTCTAATGTGCACTCCTATCGCACTAACCCTCCTAATGGTTTATCTCATCATATAACTCGCTATCTTTCCCTAATGATTTAACTTATCTTAGGTATTTCGCAGGATTCAAAATTTAACGATACAATTGTTTGAAAAGAATATTTCAATAATTAACCAAAGTTCTCATTTCAACTTTATTAGTCAATAAAGTTTTCCAGTGTCATATTATACTTTCTCAAAACAAGTATTTACAATTCGAGTCATCCACCATATCCTACATATCAATTCACAGTAGGTAGTTCCAAATTTCGGAATTTCATATATATATTAACTACTCATATAATATATATATTATAACAGCACCCCAAATAAACTATGGTGCGGGCATACTCTACTATCCAAAACCCCATATCACTCATATTAAGGGGAATACAATCGTAATCACTCTCGAATTGTATTAACACATACACAAACAAAATTGAGGCGAAGAATAGATTCCAAGTCTCTAAGAGGATGGAACATGCCTGCGTCTCTTAGGACCGTCTGAACTATCACGTCGATAGCCTGTACCATGGACATCTATCTTCTAGGGTACAAGTCAATATCCCCCATAAAGTTCCCATCGAGATAAGACTGTCCCAGCGCGGTAACCTCAGGGGTAGCAAGTAGCGTGGGCATGAATTTCACATGTATATAATATATGTACAACACAATCATATAAATATACCACTTTTATCATATTAATGTAGGTTCCTCTCGTCACCCATAATTACAACATTTATCCTTAATTTCACATTATTAGTATTACGTATAAGGTTTCATCTCTAACCTTAACTCGAAGGGTTTTCTCACTTATTACGTGACACTCGTGGACTCTATCCTTCCAAGTAAAAGTTCAGTAGGTATACCTCTATTCACTATCGTAGCTATTCGCTGTAATCTCTCACTTGAAATACGTAGTTTCATCGTTCATTATATAATTATCCCAAAAGTAAAATTCTCGTCTTATAATAAAGTTCCCAACACTTATTCATATGTCCTACTAGTCTTTCCTATCTCCCAAAACATTTTATTAAGAATACCCAAGAATTATTTCACGATAAATTTAATTTAACTAATTAAACAAGGGAAATAGGAGTCTTCCAGGAGGGGTCGATCGATCGAGGTCTGGGACTCGATCGATCGAACCTTCGATCGATCGAAGCTCTATGCTCGATCGATCGATCAAGCAGGTATTTTGATTTTTGCAGAATTGCAGTTACGGGTTCTACCAATTTTCTTCATCCAAATCCATGTTTTCCAACCCCAAACGTCCCAAGAATTCTACTGCTAACATTATAACAATATACCAGATGTTTCTAACGTAAGGCATGTACATATTCATCATTTAAACATGGATTTTCAACCCAAAATTTATATCTAATTATCAAGAACCCTAGAATTTTCTTAAACAGATTTCTAACAAATTTTTCTCCAGAATTTCCTTCTTAATATCATCAAAATTTCGTGGTTAAAGTCCTCTACATGGCAAGGTTTCCAGAATCATCATATAAACCAATACTACATGGATTTTCCTCTCACAATTTGAGTTTTCTTCCATATATTTCATCCCTAATCATTCCTAAACCAATATGGAAATTGCACCGACGAAAATAGCAAGATAAACACTTGCCTAGGATTTTCGACGTTCTGATTTGCAGATGTTTTTGGTGTGGTTGCGTAGCCCGTTGCGCGATCTACGCGGTGGTGGTGGTTGTGGTGCAAACGGATGACTTTTGGGGCCTTGGATTGCCTTGGAGCTTTCTTCTTCCCTCTCCTATGGCCGTCACTTGTGTTTAGAGTTTCTAAACCTAGATGACAATCCAGATATCTGATATAACCCTTGGTATTTTCGTGGGTTTAATTACCCAAAAAAGTGAAATGTCCAAAACGCCCTCCCGGGGTACCAATTAGGCCTAAAAATGCCCCGAGACCCAAACTAAACCCTCGGGTACACTTTTCTGACTATCTCGACCCTTCCGGACGCGTTGGCGCACTCAAAACGACCATACGGGCAACTTATAAAATATTCACTTTTTATTTATCAAAATTTAGTCTCGACGCGACACGAGCACGTTCCGACTTAAATTTCCGAAATTGTCATTTAACTCACTCATGACATTCAATATAACCAATATAATATATTACTTTGCTCATTAGTAATATTCAACAAATTTCTCATAATTACTAACTCTCGTCACGTTAATAATTATAACATAATTAATTTCCGAATTTTTATTAAATAATTCACTCACATTAAATTTAATAAATCCCCAAGTTAATATAGCATAAAAATACGGGGTATTACATGAAGTTGGAATACATGTAATACCCTGTATTTTAATTCCATTAAAATAAGTTATGCATTAAATTATAAATTGTTATATATGCCTACGGTGACATGTGATGACACTATTTATATATTTGTCTTGAATTTTATGTATTATATAATTAAAATTGAAATCAGAATTAATTCACGATAAATCACCAATTAAATAATTGAAATGATTGTGTATAATGTGCGACTATGGAATAATCAGGAAATTGGTATTAAGGGTTTCCTCATTTCAATTATCCCCTCAATGACGGGTTGCATTGACTGTGAAGTAGTTTCTTTAATACCGTGTCGCGATAAATCAATAAATAAAGTTTGGACTTGTATAGGTTAAAATGATTGGTTGTGGTATCTCATAATTTGAGTGGATGTTTTGGAAATTTAGAATGTCCGCTTGGAACATAGAATAATGGGTTTAAGCCGGGTTAATACATGGATTGGTTTAGGTTTTGAGCCTATTGGTTTAGTATTTGGATTCATTAGATTTGGGTTTATATGGGCCCTATACCTAATTTCGTGGACAAATAAATGAAGAGGTCTTTAGGGTTAACCTAATTCATCTTAGAGGGTAAATATAGGAACCCTAGATCTAGAGAGGGGAAACACTCAAGAGGAGAAGAGAATTTAGGGGAAATTAACTTAGATTCATCCTACAATCATAAGGCAAGTGTATTAAGATTGAAGATTTAATTTAGGATTTGAGTTATAACGATAATTATTAATTTGAGTCTGTTAATTTAATATTTAGAATTCTGATTTGTATTAAATTAGTAATGTACTTAATCTAGGAATTGAAACCTTAATCATTTAGTTATAAAATGAGAAAATTTGTATTGATTTCCTTGAATTAAATTACTTTATGAAAATATTTTGTTAGATATATACTCACAGTATTATAAACTTGAAAATCCCTCTGTTTTATTCATGAATTAAACTAAAAAAATTCTCAATTTGACAATTTAGAAAACTACAGTTCCTATTCATTTTAGTTTGATGAAAAAATCCTAGTTATAGGTTGAGTATATAGTTAAGAAACTTATAATGGAAGGCAAATGAGTTTGGGACTCTGTAGGTGCTTTAATTTGGGTGGTTTAAATCGTTAACGGCGAATTTGGAGACTTGGAGAAGAAGATTAGGAAAACCTTCTTCAAACAAGATTAGTTTCTCATTCGAGCGAGAGTTGAAGGTTCGTTCACACGAGTTTTGGATTTTGTTCAAACGACTGTTCATATCTCGTTAGAACGAGAATAGGGCAGCCGTTCGAATGAGGTTGGTTATGTTACTTAATAGTTTATGAGCTAATCTACTCAATTTCAAGTATATGTAAGGATTGTACTTATATTATTCAAATTTATGATATATGTTAGGATTGTACCCAATTTCAAGTGCATGTAAGGGTTGTACTTATAATATTCAAATTTATGGTTCTTGTGAGGATTGCACCAAATTTCAAGTACATTTAAGGATTGTACTTATATTATTATTATTATTATTATTATTATTATTATTATTATTATTATTATTATTATTATTATTATTATTATTATTATTATTATTATTTCAAATTATGGTGCATGTCAGGATTGCACCAAATTTCTAGTGTATGTTAGAATTGTACTTACGTAAATATTAGTCCAAATTTATTGTATGTGTCAGGATCGTACTATTATTTAATATTTTTCTTGAGGTGGATAATAAATATATGTTAATCTCATATGGGATTAGGGGTTAGACAATTGGGATATTTAGGTTATTTGGGTTGGAAATAATTTAAAAACAACTAAAATATGGGAAGATATTGTGTAGTTATTTATTGTGGACCAAATTCGAATTAAATCTTTATTCTTCGTAGACTTCCTATTTATGTTGTTGTTGATTATACTTTTTAGGACATATGCCACCACTACGACCTCATCACTAATTCATCTGCCAGCTCCTTCTTCGATTATCGCTCTTCTAGGATATAGGTGCCGAGTCTGCGTGCTCACTCTTTTATTTATATTTACTTTTAGTCGTGTTGGATTTATAGCAGCTGCTATTTGGGGAGTTCATTTTGTTGAGATAGTAGTATTTCAGAGTTGGATTTTTTTAATATTATGATTATGATATCAAAGGTTATATTGGGATTATTTGTATGCATATGTTAATTTATTATTCTTTTTTATTTAGTTTTATTTTCATCATGCTTAGAATGATGTTAAATTGTTTGACTCATGTAATTATTTATTTTAGACCGGATAAATCTAGCTTAGATTTTACGGAGTGTCACAATTGGTATAAGATCATTCGAGGTTCTAGTATCCTAAGGATCTTGAGTGTGTCCATCGATTTCTACATAGCGTTCTTTGATACTTTAGAGCTTGTCCTTTAGATTATTGTATACTATTTTTGTACGTACTTAATTTGCTATCTTTCAGACGGTGAACACATGATGAGTACCGACTGCGAGTGCCGAGTCTGATGTGGTGGCACCTCCACAGTCGCAACAACAACCACTGCCACTGAAGCTATAGTAGTAGGGGGAGGTGCCAACTATACTGCCGACAGACCTAGCCACCATTATTCCTTAGACCTTAATAGTGATGATGACAGAATTACACCTGAAGCAACCACCACAGCCACACCTATTGTCGCATTGGTACCTGCCCCTCCTACTATGTCATCATATGATCACACCAGGATTGCCTTTGGAAAAGGCAACCAGTCGGAGGTTGTGGGGTCTATCAATCCAGTTGTTGCATTGCAGTGGAGGTGCAATATTGAGCTACCCTTACTCCACGTGAAGTTCACTGAGGTACATAGGTAGATGCTTGCCAATTTTCGACTTGTGTGGGTCTCTCTATACTGGTGAGAGTCTCTTACCACTAAGCATGGTAAATACAGTTGATGATAAAAGAATTTTTGGAAAAATTGGAGGATAGTATTACCCTCTGACACAACAGATCAATTAGAGGGGAAGTATTTCCCTCCCACACAATAGAGAAATTCAAGGGGAACTACGAGCGGAAGTTTACCCGTCTTGGTTACTTTGCACCAAACATGATGAAATCATCAGAGAGGAAGATATATCAGTTTATTAGAGTCTTGAATTGGGTATCAAATGGGTGTTTATGGGAAATATGATATTTAACACTACACCCAAGTTATATACGCCACACTCCTGCACTGTTAGGAATATAATGGTTTTCAAAAGGAGCCGAAGAAGGATAAAGGGGGAAATGACCAGGGGCAAGACTATTGATTTTGTTGAGTCATTTTGAGGGAAGGGAGGATCACAACATCAGAGAGGATCAATCCATGGGTAGAATCTTCCAAAGAAATTTAGAGGACATAGCCAATAGGGATAGGGCCACTCGATCCAAGGACAACAGGGCCAAGGACTGAGAAAATAATTTAGGCCCAAGTGGAAGGTCGATATGGTCACCAACTGGGCTGCACATTTCACAGAGATTGTTTTACTTGTGGGGAGCAGACACATCTCTAGATAGTGCCCTAAGGTTTTTCAGTCCAGACAATGTCAGTTTCTGTAATGTCCGGACCCGAGTTTGAGTCACCGTTGGCTCAACCTGCACCGAATTAAGGAGCTAATGGGGGGGGGGGGGGGGGGGAGTCTAGTTTTATTATTTAAGAAAAAAATCTTTAATTGCACCATTTATTAAAGATTAATTTTTTGATTTCAAGTTTGGGAAAAAGTTGTCCACTTAAAGTAATGAATTCAATTTGCAAGTTTTTTTTCATAAAAATCCGACTTAATCTACAATACTAATTATATGAGAAATAAACTATAATAATCCCTATGTTATAACAAACCATGGCCAAAGACCCGAACAAAATGTTTAAAGTCCAGAATTACCAATGTTCCATAATATAATTTCATTAAAATTACAGAGCCACAAACGATATTGATTGCCCTATGGGGTGGGTTTTTTAACATAAATTCCTTAGGAGTGATCGAATGCTCAACATGGTGGGTCATACTAAGCTATGCATTTTCTATAAAAATACTATACATATGCATGTATTTTAATCAATTCTGAAAATATTTAATAATTTATCAAGTATTAATGCAACTACTATGCAATGCGCCCGAGCGATGAGCCCATACTCATACTTAACCATTTCATAAATCTTTTACCGGGTTTAGAAACTCTTAATTATATTTTATTCCATTAGTCTTCTTTTTATCATATTTCATTTAGTTGTCTTACACATTTCCGAGCACAATCATTACCAATTCCTTTTACCATTATCTTTTCTCAGAATCTTCTAACATCCGCATACATTAATAGGCTCCACACCGTCGGCTATGCTACCATATACTATGGCCAACGTTTTTGGATCTTTCACCCCAGGGCTTCGAGCTCTTTTTAATTATTCTCGGGGTCATCTGAGTCCATATTAACATGTTTTAATATTTTTGCTAATGTCCACTTTCATCATTTCTACGGTTTATATTACCATTTCATCTTATCAACTTGCCATTTTATCCACTTTATCTCTTTTTCACCAACAACCGACCGATAAGGTCTAATAAGGAAATCCAACCACTTTGTCCCTCAATTTTAGTAAAAAATATCATTTTTGCCATTTTTTTATCATAACTTTATAAAAACATATTTAATTCATTATGTCACTAAAAATCAACATTTTTTTCAAAACATCATTTTTATTATATTATGTCCAAAATCACACTTCATTATTTTATGTCTTCTACATGAAATACATTTAATCATTTGAGGACTAATTTAACCAAATGCCCACTACTTATCCCTATTATTTCATGTGATTTCAAATATTATTTTTTCTTCATCCTAATAATATTTTAAACACATTTTAGGGTTGTTTTTCTACATCTAATTATTTCCTCATAAAATCCATTTCAGCATAATTGATCAAGTCTGAAATTTCATCTTTTATCATACTATATGATTCTACATATGTTAAGGAGGATTTTAAGTCTAGAAATTCCTCAAAAGGAACTGAACAAGATATAAATCACGGGTTTACATTTTTCATTCTTTCTTTTCATATTTCAAGGTAAAAATGCCATTTATTCAAAAAGACCCATTCAGGATTTGTCTTTTTTATAAATCCATTTTTGTAAGACTTTAATATATTAGCAAAGAACTTCATTTTTCATTAAATGTTATTTATCACGCATCCTACAGATTTTTCATAGCTAAAAACCTTGAAATTTTAGGAAGAGGAAAACCTAACCTTATGGTTTGAAGAGGAGACAATAAGAAGATGAAAATGGAAGTTCATATCTACAAATATTCAAAAAGCCCTCCAAAATACTCCAAAGCTTCTCCTACTTGCTTGACTCTACCCACTTTTATCATTGATAAAGATTTAGCACAAAGAACAAGGCTTGAAAATGGTGTATTATGGTCGTGGAAAGGTGTGACTATGGTGGGAAATGATTGGGAAAGGAGATAAACACTTGAAACTTAGGGAGAGAGAGGGATTATGGCTGATGGAAAATGGTGGGGGAAGAACCACCTTCTCTCTTCTTATAAACTCAAAATAACCAATAAAAGGATTTAAAAACCCAAGTCCCACATGTCATACACATTTTTGATCATCTGGTGCTCTGAGAGGTCGACACATCATCAATCCAAGGGTCCAAAATGCGACAGCACACAAGGGCAACTTGAAATATTAAATATCAAGCACATTTGTTCAAACAAGATACAATGACGACAACAACTTGTTTGTCAACTTTTGAAATTATCATAAGTGCACGGACTATTATAAAATAACGAGTACAAGTACGGATCGACCCATAGAGATTTGATCAATTTTTTATGTTTTCAACTTTGAACTAGATTGTACAATGTAAATATGAGAATTATAATCTAAAACTTAAATGTAGGCATTTAATGGGAGCAACCAATAATATATAACTAAATAAGAGAGAAACTAGGATTTCAGATGCATTTATAAATTTTAACTAATATTACGCATTAATTTAATTTTGTTATGCCCAATTTTATAACTCAAATTAAACCTACTCTTTCCACGTTCAATTTGGATAAAATATTTAGGGTCACACAAAATTTAACATCTCTAATTTAAACAGCTAAAATCCATATTCCCTTAAAAATATGAATTTTAAATATTGTATTTAAGCATGGACTATCAAAACAATCGAGTGCAAACATAACCCATCAAAAAGTACTCACACAAAAAATTAAAATATGATTTATTAATTTTAAGTCTTAACGTTGTATTTAAGCATGAGATAATAAATAATTTACTGTAAGTATAACCCATAAAAAATTACACACTTTAATTCTTAATATATGAATAAGCAATCACTCCCGAAGGTTTAAAACACACTCTCATGTCGTTTTAAGTGAATGTCGAATTTTTAAAAATATTTAAAATATTCCAAGAATGAAAATAAAATTAAACTAAATGCATAATACTAATCAAGCATGATAAATTTCACCTAATCCTAGTGGAGAATTTGTGAGGACACAAATTTCCAATTGAGTCCATTATAGTTTTGGCTCAATTTTGGACAAAAACGTTTGAGTCATAGGATAGAGTTATTGATCATCCTTCAAGCCTAAGACGTGCTAAAATTGAAGACGTAGCGGTGAAGTTTAAAGCTTCATCAAAATGCCGAGTTTAAAGTGCCTCGTTTCTACGTCATGAACATGGTTCCATTGCTCCTAAGGTATGAATGCATTTTAATATATATATATATATATATATATATATATATATATATATAGGAGCTTGGAACATTTCATATTGGGTGTAGTTTATTTAAAACTGTTGTTTATTTTTAGAAAGATTTTATTAAAACTTTAAAATAAAGTATTTAAAATTTTTGGGCTAAAAATAGAATTTTTTAAAATTTCCGGAAGTTCGTTCGAAGTGTCATTCGAACGAGTTTGCCAACGAGTTCCCAGATTAGCCACTGGAATGTCGTTCGAAGTTTCGTTCGAACGAAAAATGATGTTCTAACGAGTTCACACTGGAACTTAGTTAGAAGCTCATTCGAACGAGACTTCGTTCGAACGAGATTTGGCGGGAACAGTTATTTGGGAAGTTTTTTTTACAGTTTTCCCACTTTCCCACTTGTTTTCCCCACTATCTTTTTGACAGAATTAATATGAGCGGGAACCAACTTTTTCAACTTAATATGAGAGTTTGAGAGCATAATTTCAAAAGGAAAAAGTTCATTGTTTAAGTGTTGTTGTTTTTCAAGAAAAATATTTTAAACACTTGTTTTACACCCATTGTTTTACCAAGCTTCCATATATATACTTTGCTTGGAGTGTTTGGTACCGGTTTATCTCTACATCCGTTTGAAGAGAAGTTTGGGTTTGCTTCTAAATCCCACAAAGAAGAAGAAGTTTGTTTTGGTGAGGCATTATCACATGGTGAAAGGCACCATGTGTGGTTGACGGTGTACCTATGCTTCATTGATGATTCCAAGATTTCGGTGGAGCTCCGACGTTGTCTACTAGGCGGAGGTGTTTACAAGAAGACGCGTAAAGGCTTGAAAGGGGTCGAGTCGAGGAAGTAAGTCATCTGTCTTGTAATTTGTAAATCCATACTTAGTGGACTTAAGGCTAGGGCCGTCCGAGGTTTTTTCCCATTGTGGGTTTTTCCTCGTACATCGCGGCGTAGTGATTCATTATTTATTTTACCTTTCACAAAATTCACCTAGAATGCATGCTTAGGTAAAAAGATAAATTTTGGTTTAATCACTACTCTTGTTTAATTTGGTGATAAATTAATATTGGGTAATGTGTAGTTAATTCAAGTCATTAATTTAAATTTGTTAAAATTTGGTTTGGCCTAAAGGGCAAAGGGCAAACCCAGTGCACGAGGGGTTTGGCCTAATTTACTAAAATGAATTAAATATTTTGTTAGGCAAATTTCTAGGACTTGGGTTAATTAATTGTGTTTAAGTGAAATCAAATTGTGTGTGTATGTTCCATCATATTTTACTTTGTTTCTATTTTAATTTGGAAAGAAATTAAAGTTTGTGAATTTGTTTTTTAATTGAACCATCTCACGCTTCCGCATCTCCTCATAAAAGGAAATTATCTTTTTGTGAAGTATAAAAGAATTTTATTAAGATTAGGGGCCTCGTGTTACAACAAGTGGTATCAGAGCTTTGATTGAGAAAAGCTCTCACTTTCAAATTGGTATCAGAGCCGGAACGCTAATTTATCCCGTCAAAGATCCGTTTTTCGGCTTGTACATTTTTTTTGTGCTCCTTATATTTTTAGGTGGTTCATTTTTTTTTCTCACTCTCATTTTTGTTTTATATCTCTCGATGGGACGTCTTAATGATAATCTGTCCATTTCTAATGATAATGAAGTTTTTGCTATACGAGAGGAATTTAATGGGATTAATAATTGTAATGAAAAATTAAGAGAATTAAATTTGAGATTTGCAAAAAGAATTAAATTTCTTGAAAATGAAAATTCTTGTTTTAAAGCTAAAATTGAATTCTTGCAAACCTCACTATCTCAATAAGATATTTTTCGTGAAAAGCTCATGGACATGAATCACAATCTTAATATTTTAGAAATGTCTAAGAAAGAGAGTATAGTCGAGAAAAGACTCTTAGGGACAAGTTTCTCACATTGAGGGGAGCGTGATAACCTTCTAGGTGTAATTGAAAATTTAAAGAAGGAGTCCCGTAAATTTGAGGAGTCTAATTTATTACTTGAGTCCAAAATTTTAAAAATGAAAAATGATTTACAAGACTCGAGTAGTAGTTGTAATGGTTCTAGCTCATCTAGTTCAAATACTTTCGTTGCTAAAGCTAAAACCATTATTTGTTTTAGAGGGTTAACTTTATCCAAGGACTTTAGAAAATGTCACACCTTAGGTAACATTCCTCATTTTTTCACATGCCTGCATTGTGGTAGGAAAGGTCACCTTAGGTCATTTTGTTTTGATCTTAAAAGAAGTCCCCAGAAGTCTATGTCTAGCATTCCATTTGTTTCCAAATCCCATCATTTTAAATGTACATCTATATGGGTTCGAAAATCATTTTTAGACGCGCTAGATATCAGATTTGTTGATTCTCATTTGCTTTCACATGAAACCTCCCTTGCTAAATTTAAAGGTTGAATGTGTTAGTTGCTTGCATACTCTAGCCTTTTGTGCTTCATATTATATATCATTGCTAGGTGTATGCAAGTTTAGTCATTTTCTAGTCATTGCTTTATTTCTTATCTCATGCTAGAAATCATGACTTGTTTATCTTTTGTATTATATACCATTTTTGTTTGCATTAAATGAAAAATACAAAATGATTTTTGTTTATCATTTGTGTTTCATCTTTTAGTAATTTAGGCTTAATGAAAAATACAAATAATTTTTGTGTGTCTTTTGAGTATATATTTTTATTTTTGGTTAAAAATTTGAAAAACAAAAAAAAAAATTATTTTGTGTGTATTTTGGTTTTACACACATTTTGTGGCATATGTTTGTGTTTGAATCCTCATTTTGCTTCCATGTGACTAGAACTTTTGGTTAGAATTTTAATCCTTAAAATGTTCTTTATCATGCTTAAATGGAGTAGCTTAAGTTTCTCTTGCTTAATGGATTCACTTTTATATGCCTTTACACACATGCACGAGATTTTTGAACCTTAACGTCACATGTTATATTTGAGTTTTGTGAGGTGTTCTCCTACCAATCTTATCATCTACATGTTATGTGACTTTGGAGGACTAGTTCATGTCAAAATCCGTTGCACGTGAGATTTATGTGATATAAAATGATAGATGTAAATGTGCACGGGAAAGGGCTCCAAATGGATTTATTATCCTTTGCGAATAGTAAGCCACCATTTGTTTGGACCTAAAAAAAATACGTGGTCCAAGGCCTAAAAGAAAATATGGAATTAAAAGAAAAAATAATTGCCAAGGCCTATGTTTGATTGATATATTCATTCAAAATTAATATATGCTTATTGAGGGAGATTGGATGGTATATCAACGGTTTGCACAATGTCCGTTTATCCTAGTTGTAATTACAATGTCATGACTCTATTGGTTTGTAGAGTCATAAAAAGTCTAGGCTTGTATGCATTGTGTATGTTTGTTCATTGAGTTCAATTTATATTGCCACATGAGGTTATATTCAAATGTGATGAAGTTTGCAATCAATTGAGAACTCCGTGAACATGTTTTAAGTGATTGGGTCTAAATTTAATTGTTACTAGTTCACACCCCAACACTTCCATTTCCACATGACACATTTTTGCCATATGAGTGTGAAAAGATTATCTTATTTTGTGTCATTTTGGTGTTTATATCTATATGTGTGTACTTATGCTTAGCTTGTCTCTATTGTGTATACATATATATGATATTTTGTCGATGTCTTTGCCATGTTTAGTTATTCCATTTATGCTTCAATTCATAATTGGTACTTTGTTTGTTGCGTAGTTTGTTTGATATCACATTCTTAGAATCTTATTTGTCTATTTGGTATCATTTGTTTTCGCATCATAGTTGGTATTCATTTGTATAGATTAGTTATGATTTTATTGCCTATGTGCTTTAATGTTCTCATCACTTTATGCGCAATTGCATGTTTTTAGCTTGTTATCCCATTTTATTTATCCTTTGCTTAGTTTAGAGGGTGTATATGCTTTAATTGGGGAAGATAAGTTAATGTTTTGATTCTTTAACCTTTGTCTATTCCTAAACAAAAAGGGGGAGAATGATAATCATAGTTGATAAAGGGGAGAATTAATTTAGGGGGAGTCTTTATTTAATTGCATTTAATATTTTCATATTCCCTATGCGTTTAATGTGTTTTCTTAAGTGTGCAGGAATTATATTCTAAGTGGCAACTTTCATCGAAAAAGATTTTGATCCTTGGGTTGTTTGAGTCAAGCATTGTATTTTTATTTTGGGTGGGAGAATTTTGTCAGTCTAGTAGAGCTTGACGGCCCTTTAGGATTTTTGTTTAGTTTTTGTCCTAGAATAGCCAAAGGGGGAGATTTGTAAGGACACAAATTTCCAATTGAGTCCTTTGTAGTTTTGGCTCAATTTCGGACAAAAACATTTGAGTCATAGGATAGAGTTATTGATCATCCTTCAAGCCTATGACGTGCTAAACTTGAAGACGTAGCGGCCAAGTTTAAAGATTCATCAAAATGTCGAGTTTAAAGTGCCTCATTTCGACGTCATCAACATGGTTCCATTGCTCCTAAGGTATGAATGCATTTTAATATATATATATATATATATATATATATATATATATATGAGCTTGGAACATTTCATATTGGGTTTAGTTTATTCAAAACTGTTGTTTATTTTCAGAAAGATTTTATTAAAACTTTAAAATAAAGTATACAAAGTTTCTGGGCTAAAAATAGAATTTTTCAAACTTTCTGGAAGTTCGTTCGAAGTGTCGTTCGAACGAGTTTGTCGTTCTAACAATAAAGTTATTCGAACGAGTTTGCCAACGAGTTCCCAGATTGGCCACTGGAATGTCGTTCGAAGTTTCGTTCGAACGAAAAATGATGTTCTAACGAGATTTTCAACGAGATTTCTAACGAGTTCACACTGGAACTTCGTTAGAAGCTCGTTCAAATGAGACTTCGTTCAAACGAAAATCTCGTTCGAACGAGATTTGTCGGGAACAGTTATTTGGGAAGTTTTTGATAGTTTTTCCCACTTGTTTTCGCCACTATCTTTTTGACAGACTTAATATGAGCGGGAACCAACTTTTTCCACTTAACTTTTTCATACTATTCCATATCTAAGAGAGAGTTTGAGAGAATAATTTCAAAAGGAAAAAGTTCATTGTTTAAGTGTTGTTGTTTTTCAAGAAAAATGTTTTAAACACTTGTTTTACACCCATTGTTTAATATACCAAGCTTCCATATATATACTTTGCTTGGAGTGTTTGGCATCGATTTATCTCCGCATCCATTTGAAGAGAAGTTTGGGTTTGCTTCTAAATCCCACAAAGAAGAGGAAGTTTGTTTTGGTGCGACATTCTCACATGGTGAAGGGCACCATGTGTGGTTGACGGTGTACCTATGTCTCATTGATGATTCGAAGATTTCGGTGGAGCTCCGAGGTTGTCTACTAGGCGGAGGTGTTTACAAGAAGACGCGTCAAAGCTTGAAAGGGGTCGAGTCGAGGAAGTAAGTCATATGTTTTGTAATTTGTAAATCCATACTTTGTGGACTTAAGGCTAGGGCCGTCCGATGTTTTTTCTCATTGTGGGTTTTTTCTCGTACATCATGGCGTAGTGATTCATTGTTTATTTTATCTTTCGCAAAATTCACCTAGAATGCATGCTTCGGTAAAAAGATAAATTTTTGTTTAATCACTACTCTTGTTTAATTTGTCGCTAAATTAATATTGGGTAATGTGTAGTTAATTCAAGTTATTAATTTAAATTATTTAAAATTTGGTTTGGCCTAATTTACTAAAATGAATTAAATATTTTGTTAGGCAAATTTCTAGGACTTGGGTTAATTAGTTGTGCTTAAGTGAAATCAAATTGTGTGTGTATGTTCCATCATATTTCACTTTGTTTTAATTTTAATTTGGAAAGAAATTAAAGTTTGTGAATTTGTTTTTTAATTGAACCATCTCACGCTTCCGCATCTCCTCATAAAAGGAAATTATCTTTTTGTGAAGTATAAAAGAATTTTATTAAGATTAGGGGTCTCGTGTTACAACAAGTGGTATCAGAGCTTTGATTGAGAAAAGCTCTCACTTTCAGAATTTACGCTAGCATAATGAACAACATAATAAAATTGCAAAAATGAATAAAAAGTTTCATTAATGATTCAAATTTATAAATAATTATGCCTCTCAATTAATCTTGACAAAATCCTCCCCACAAAAGTACAATTTTTGGCCCTAAAAATATTAATTCTCTCAAAGAATGCTAAAAAATATTATGTATAAAATGGAAAGCCCAAGGGTCCATTTTATAGGGCATGAGGTGAGACAGTTGAATTGGGGATAAAATTCCAATTGGTTGGTTGTATTTGAGATGGAAATTTTCTTATGGGATCTTGAGTAGAGCTGGAAACAAATTAGAATTCCCTTTTTTTATTTATTGATTTATTAATATAATAATTATTCCCAATTTTTGTCACTATTCATGTCATTATTCATAGTATCAACTTTAATCACATTTTTGACCTTCAAAACTTCAAAATATCATTTTCATCCGAATTTGAAAGCTATGAGTCTTTTTAAGGACTTTCTGAAAAGTTATGGCACAACCTCAACGGACACTCGAGCGAGTGTGTAAAAAATATTTAGTAGAGCCGTATCAACAGTGTCGGGTCGCGACTTATCCAAACAACTTTTGCATATCGATTCCTTTGTTTCCAAAATCCCGAGGTACATATAAAAAATAAAAATAAAAATAATTAATTCAAATTTATGGTCATAAAAGTGTAGCAAATTACACAATTACCCTTTAATTGAATTTTATCCCCCAAAATTCATAAGTTGCTCGTTTTAATTCGGAATTCAACTAAATTTTAGAGAGAAATTTGTTTGCCTAGATAAATATTTAAAATTTATTTTTAGTCTTTAAAGTTACTGAAATTATGGTTTCACCCTCTGAGGTTACCAAAATTATATTTTTAACTCGAATTTTATTCAAACTTGTATTTTATTATTTACGAAAATGACTCTAAAAGCTCATTATTTACGAAACCACGAGCCTAACAAGTCCTATATTTGAGCATAATTCATACAAAATAATGCACTCATTAACAATACCGATTCCCATATTGGAACATTGTGTTGTTTATTAGCGGCTATCGTCTAAAATTGGTATTTAGATTTTGGGGGTTTAGTTGGGAAATTGCAATAATAAACAATAACAAATAAAGAAATTATCGCTACTAATTAGCTAATTAAGGATGAATAGAAATAGGTGAGAGATAAAGAAGGTGACAAGAAGTTAACGTGATTCGGCCCAAGGCAGTGCCTACATCCACAGGTGCAGTGTTGATTGTATTTATTTTCAGTGGATGATTACCGAGAATGATTACAAGTTCTCCGAGTTCTCTCCCTAAGATTTAGGCTATGGCCATCGGGTAGAATAATTTCAGATCCCTTATTCCATGGGATTGAGTGTTATTTATAGGTAATTATTGGAGAGAGAATATAATGGGATGGGTAGAGTGCCTTTATAGGTCAGGCAGTTACACTTTTTACATTCCAGGGGATAAATAATGACGAGTTTGTTATAGCATGATAAATGTGGGATATTATGTAACTTTTTCACATGTGAAAGTATGATAAACATGACAACTGGAATTTCCTCACATGATGTAGCTATAGCTAGGCTGACGTTGATGGGTTTTAGTAACGTTGTTAACTAACACTGCTTTAACAATGAGACAATCTGTTACACTATTGGTCCAAACACATTTATAGTTGAGCCGATCTAATTACTCATGGCCTAGCAGATTTTATATAAAGTAGACCTCTCTTTATTTTCTTAATGAGGACACATGTCACCTTCTGAGAGGTCCATAAGGTGTCCCATATTTATGGTATAGCAAAAGGCCCCAAGACTTGATTCATGACTAGATCTGATAGCTGGTTCTTTGGAGTAGTAAATTTTTTGAGCAGTTTCTAGGTCAAATGAATGGATGAGTGTTATATAGTAGGATATGATCGACTTTCAGGAATCTGTTCATCATTGAATCTTCTCAAAGAACACTGAACAATTTAACTTGAAGCAATTTTTTCATTCTAAAGTTGGATTTGACGCATGTCGATGACTGGGTTGTCAACCTTGGAGTACTCACCACGCTTACATGGGGCAATGCGTACATGTTTAAACTGACAGCGTCTGTTCTCTTTTCTAGGTATGACATAATGCATCATGATTAAAAGATACAACCATTTTTTGATTATAAATACTCATTTCAAATTCATTCTCCTTTTCCCTTATTGTTCATCTTCTTGCGTGCATTTTAGATAGAAAATTTCTTCCTTCTGTAGACTCTTCTCCTTCAGCATTTCAGTTGTACCATAGCTATTGGTTTTCCATACAACTTAGTCTTGCCTTCTTCTGGAGTTTGACTCTTCGAAAGTTTTAGGGTTTTCTAGATACGTCTTCCCCACTATTTTTGCAATATTAGGATTTTTTGAGAGGGAACCCTCTTTTCTTAAAATTTATGTTATCTCAATCTTGTTGTGGATGATTTATTTATTGGTGATTAATTGATTTTATTGGAGGAGTGCCAACATTTAGACAACCATTGAGTTGGTTGGCCTAGGTCACACAATTTAGTTAGGGTTTTTTGTCACACCCCGCTAAATTCTGGCATCGTCCGCCACCAAAACTAAGCCGGGTGCGAGTAAATTAAATATCATCCTTAGCATGTGACAGTTATGAGACATAAAATTTTAATCCACAAGATAAATTATTTTAATCAAACCTAAATATGAATGACATCCAACTGATAAAACACTAAAGTGCGATTAAAAATCCATCACATGTGATCTCCAAATATCTCAATAATTAAATAAATAAAATCCAACTGAAATCTTAAAATAACTTTGGAACCGAGAGGCCCAATATCCTCAAAAATAGTCTCATAATAAAAACGACGGAATAGGAAAGAGTCTAACTACTAAAACAATAAAATAGCTCCAGCTGCACCTCCAAAAATGTCTCCAATAAACTCTGCAGCTACTCCAAATATTCCTGAAAAAATATTAGTCAACACAAGTGTCAGAGCCAAAGCCCCGAGCATGTATACTGGCTACTCCTCTCAAATAGGGTTCCTGAACCCAAACAATAGTGCTATATATATATCGACTATAACAATAGAATCTTTTAATTTTGAGTTTATTAATCACATTAAAAAAATTACTAACTACCCGCAAGGTTTCTATAAAATCCACACCAATATTATTTTAATTAACCCACCTTCCCAACAATGTTAAATTTAATTAATTTAACCGTGAAGAAAATTTTCCATCACCTGTCCCGTTGTCAAGTCCGCCGTCTAATCTATTTTTATCCTGCGATCCTCGCGATATGACAAGGTTCCGCACACACACACACACATCCCCTTGTCAAGTCCGCCGTCTGATCTATTTTGATCCTGTGATCCTCGTGATATGACAAGGTTCCACACACGACACGACATAAATCGTCCTCTGACCCGTTCAAACTGTCGGCCCTAGACACATTATGTCGTCAATAAATTTTTAATATCTGTTTTAGTCCTGCGCTATTAATTTCCAAAATTTCTTACACTCATTTATGAAATTAAATTTCCCCCACCCTTAAAAGCGATGTGAAATTCCTCAAAATACCCCTTAGTCCCCACTAAGGGTTCCCAAAACATAAATCCGTCATATCCTAAGTAAAGGATGATTATAAAAATTTCACTCCACCTAGATATCAATACTAGGCTATTGTAACAATGGTATAATATAGAAAATCATCCCCCACCTCAAATTATATAACCCGCATATACTTACACTAACTAGTCCCATACCTAATTAGCATAAATCGCAACTAAAGCCCACTTACTAGTCCTATACCTAACAAGTGTACTATAACAAGAGGTGAAAACCAATTACCTACAATACCCAACGTCCCCGAGATATTGAAAATTATAATACTTCCATAAAGTGGCACAATTAACAAATTATAATAACGTTCGTAACAACACTAAATTCCCAATTAATTAATTTAAATCTAAATAATGGAAATCAAGGACAAATAAATATTGTGATTTTCAGAATATTATCTACATGCAAGTCCTATCATAGTTATTATTTTCCAACACAAGTAATTTATTTAATCTAGGGTTCTCACATAAAATGTCAAAATTTTCTTTTAAAAGGGCTCCTCTACATGCACATGCCCATAACATAACCAACTGCACATATACAAACCAAAGAACAACAAAGTTATGAGTATTTGGTAACATTAATTTTTCGTGCAAAAGAGTCCCGAAATTTATCTCTTTAATAATTATATTCGTGACTTATTTTAGAAAACATGAGTTCAATGGAGGCTATAATCAAGACACATAACACTAAGGGAAAAGAATAGGGTAAACATGCCTATGATTAGTTAGATACAATCTGATTAGATATATGAGTTCCTCTCAAAAAATGGATCAAAAAACCTTCTTGAACCAACTTGAGACAGATTACTCTTGGCCTTCAAAACTGTGCTTGAAAAGTTATTTTAAAGGTGACTAGGGTTTTGAGGTAGAAGATGATGAACAAAGTAAGAGTCTGCGGCTCTAGGGTTTGTAAAATATGAGTTTTAAAAACCTAGCCCCGAAATAACACTTATATAAAAGGGTTAAGGAGTTATAAAATAACAAAACTCTTCAAAAACGAATTGCAGCGCACGAAAACTGCCGGGATCGATCGATCGACCCCTGACGTTGATCGATCGATCGCCCAGTTATTTTGACAGTTCGGCTTAAATTTTTTTATAAGGGATAAACTTTAAAAATTCATATAAAATCCGTTTTAATTCCGATTTCGATTCCTCTTGAAGTTTTATTCTTCTAAAATAGTAACCAAGATATTTAACCAATAAAAATTATAAAATTCAAAAATTTATTTTTCTCGAGTTTTCCAATTAATTAATGAAATTAAATAATAAAAACACGGGGTGTTACATTTTTCTAAATTTTTCATTTGCTTTCTACGTTTGAGTAGCCTCCAAGCTTAGGTAAACCGTATAAATTCCTGGTCTTTTGTTTTATTGATTAATGATACAGGAAATTAGACATACATCATTCTCAACCATCATATCATGTGTAAAATAAATATAAAGAAAATAAAGAGAAATAAAACACAAGATATAGAGTGGTTTGGTTATAAAAATGAGCCTATGTCCACTTTGGTGCACTACTTTCATTATATACGTTGTACAATATAAAGTTATGGTGACATTAGAGGCATACAAGAGCGAGTAAGATAATACATGAGTTTAGCTAAGAAGGTAGCTCAAGATGTGTCCTATGAAGGTCGACCAGTGTGGCTGCAGTAGGAGGTGTGCCCCCAGATGTGGTGCTCTCTCTAGAGAG
This sequence comes from Sambucus nigra, assembly GCA_949130495.1. NCBI lineage: Eukaryota > Viridiplantae > Streptophyta > Magnoliopsida > Dipsacales > Adoxaceae > Sambucus > Sambucus nigra. Next base: position 635,681,124 of record OX422209.1, read on the forward strand.
TGAGAGGGAGTTGAGTTTGGCAGGGCTTCACCAAGTGTTTCGTCCTCCAAATAGTGAGGTGAGCACTTCTGTTTATAGAATTCATAAAGGTGGTGTCACATTCATAGAGCACGTGATATATGGATAAGTAGAATAGGGGTCACGACCTATTTGAACCCAGGTAGCGGCTAATGCTTATATGAATGTCGTGTCCTGTTTGAACCCGAGCAGTAACCAGTGTTGACCATAGCCCGTTTGATCCCAGGTAGCAGCAAATGCTTGGATGAGTGTCATGGCCTGTTTGGCCCCAGGCAACGATTGATGCTTGATTATTGGCTACGGCTTGTCTGATACCAGATAACGACCCTTATTTATTGTCCGCAGCTTCAGTGCCAGTATTGGTCATATCAATAAGCCCCCAAGCCATAGTGCCAAGAGGTGATATGTTGGTGCTATGGCTATTTCATATATGCCCTTTGCCACGGTGTCTTTACTCATGTTTTTTATAAGTTGCCTAATAAAAGACGTGACTAGATGCCGCGACCCATGTTTCGTGAAGCTTCGTATTCCCGTGCCCTCTTATATAAATATGTTCATGTTGTGGCCTTCAATACATTTTCCATTTCCTTAAGATCCAATCAAAGGTGAATTCTTGCCAGTTTTTCTTTGCGATTTTCTACGGCATTCTGAGGTGCTTCAAGTGGTGGTTTGAGGCGGAGCACATGCAGAGAAACCTCTTTTCACTAGTTCCAAGGTAAATATCCTTCATTCTCCCTTTCGAACTGTCTATTTTTTTTCAATTTTCTCTTTTCCTTTAAACTTATATCTGCTATTGAATATTGCGAATCAATATCACTCGTTTGAACATGTTTTCCTTCATATCATGCTTGATCCCTTGTTTGCTAAGACTGAATAATTTTTTCTATGATTTTAGTCTATTAGGTTTGGGTTTTTGAATGCCCTATATTCGGGTAACATTTTATTTAGGCCTTTTGGGTTGTAGATTCTTGGTTTTTTAATGGTTTAGGATGGATATGGGATTTTTGGACAATTTTGGATATATTTTTGGGTTTAGGATGTTTTTTGGGAATTCTAGCTTGGATATTTACCTACACCCCCTTTTGGATTTCGTTATTGTCCAAGAACATGTTCTTGGTGTTCTTGCCCAAAACCCTAGGATTTTGGTTTTAGATCTTTAAAAGTTGAGAATTCAAACCTGTAACCTGTTTATCTCCTGGTCGCGACTGACAGTGGACTTGCATTATCAGGCTGCGGTCTTTCTTCAATTCTTGATAAAAAATTCACCCTACTGCAATCATTAGTTATTAAACTAATTGGATGAAGCCCTCTTTACCTTATCTTTCCAAAAATTCCTTGAGCTGTAGTTAGTTATTACCTTGATAAAGTGGCTGTAACTTTCTTTTTAATCTGATGAATTTTCTTTATCTGTCTGTGGCCTCAGTTTTGAACCATTTTTATTATATATTATTTGTATCTCCTGCGACCTATGTCATGCTCTTTGATCATAGTGGCTGCGACACCTAAGTGCGGAGATCTTATACTTTCCAGGTATTATTGTGGCTTTATGAATTGGAACCCTTCAGAGTTCTTGGAGGAATTATAGAAGAGACACTTTGGTGTACCTCCTCTTGAAATGCCTAATATAAAGCACCTAAAAGCTAGTTGGCCTTGCTTACTCAAAGATTGCCCCAACTGCATCACAATCGATTATGATTCTGTAGGCTCTTCTAATTGTAAGGATCACAGGATGGTTGCAGAGGCCATGAAGGAGGGTAATCATTCTAGTAGCCACTCTTTTTAATCAATTGCTACGACACGAGTTGGTATTAGTAGTTAGAAATAATCCTGATGAATTTTCTGGCCACAGTAAATCCTCTAAGAAGGCTCCCGCAACATTAAAATACAAATGCACCATAAGAGAGGAGTGGATTACTGACATCGCTGCGACGTTTGAGTTCCCTGATGGGACCATCTTCACTCTCCCATCTGCGAAACAAAGATCATGCTCCTCGATCCCCTATGGGGGGACATGCTTCCCTCTTCATGATTTTGTTTTGAAATTGCGGCTTCCAGTTCCAATCCCAGTCAAAACGTCTTTTTGTGCCATGAACCTTACCCCTACCCAGCTAGACCCTAATGGATGGAGGGCAATACTTGTTACCATGGTCATCCAGCAGGATATTTTTTACAGAGACATCACGCCTGGGAAGTTCTTCCAATTCTATAGGCACAAGGAGAACTCCATGGACAATCCTTGATTGGTACTTTTACTTTTGTATGCGTAGTGGATACCATTACTTATACACCGACAAACCCTCCAGTGTTAAAAACTGGAAGGGTAAATGTTTCTTCGTGTTTGGGGAGAGTTAGGATATCTTTCTCGAAGAGACTGAGTGTGAGAAGAGCTTTAGGATGCTGTGGACTGGGGGTTGTCCCTCCAAAGAAGGTAATATATTATCACGGCCTATTTTCTTGCATGACCTATATATAGTTTTCATGTACTTTTTTTTTGGTACCCACTAATACCTATACTTACAGCTCTTGAGAGTCTGAAACTCAGCAAAGGGTAGGCAAAAATAGTTGAGGACGCGACCAACCTATCTGACGCCTTCAAAAAAATTTCAGAGGTGGTAACATCCTTGACAATCTCCAAATAAGGATATTTTGCCTGTAAAAGAAAACCCAAGAAGATGATTATGGAAGGTAAACCATTCCTTTTAATATTTTTTCTGTGGCTACAATACATTTGACCCATTCCAACTTTCAAGTGCTGAAGAGATTGATCGTGAGATGCTCATAACCCAATTCCTTGAAATGGATGAGGACGGGGATTCCCTCTTCCAAGTCCCTAAAAAGAAAGGAAATAAGAGGAATATAACACCTAAAGGGGTGGCTCCTACGACTGAGCACACTATTACCACTGCGACTGAGGAGGCCAACCCTACAATCGAGAAGGACGTGTGCCCGGTAGGTGATGCTACGGCTGTGGGGGCACAAAATAATGCCCTTATTGATGATGAAATAGGTCCTGAACTGGTCGCAACAGGCATAAACTTTTCTACGAGGGACTTCCATGGTGGTAGTCCCATCCATGTATCCGCGAACTGTGATGAAAATTAATGCCAAGAGATCTCGATGGTTATTCGCGACCTAGTTTGAGCTAACCTGATACAAATCCTCCTCAGATAAAACTTCCAGGGCAGTCTTCAAGATAAGGAAGGTTGTAAATGTTTATGACCTTAATCGCCTGATTGATAAGAATGCTGAGGACTTGGAGGAATATTCCTTCCATAGCATGTTGAGAGTGATTCAATCTTTCATTTTTCTTTTTATTTTCGTGGCATTTTATACTTTGTTGACATTTTACTCTTTTCCAGGGTGCTAAGGTTGCCATTACTCAGAGGTCCAAGTATGAATCGTTACTTAAGCTTCATCAGACTGTGAAGTCTAGTCACGAGTCTAATTTGCAGACTGCTAGGACCTCTTTCTTTGAGGCTGGTAAGAAATCTTCTGCCGCGGGACTTGAGGCATACAAACAAAAAGCGGACTCCAAAATTCAGGCTGCAGCAGATGCAAAGGAGGCAAAAGACAACTTTAAATAGGTGATGAAAGGCATAAACATTGTAAAGACTCAGGATGTACAGGCTGCCACACAGGCCGCAACCCTATAAGAAAAGTTGACTACTGCTGAGGCTCTGAATCAAAAAATGACAACTAGACATACCGCAACATTAAAGTCACTTGAAGCCCAACATGTTGAGGATATCAAGAAAATGGAAGATGATCATGCCACGACCTTGGTGAAAGACAAAGATGATACCGTGGTCTCTTAAAAAGTTTCCAAGTGATTTTTCACGACTAATTATAAGGCATACCTCTGCGACTTCCAAGAGCTCAAGCACAGGGTAAACAAAAACTTCCCAGAATTGAAGGAAAAATTCCTAGCCTGGAAGCTCAGTGACGCGGAGCATAATTAATGCGTGGCAGAGTTGAGATATACCGCGGAGGAGAGAGCCAAACAGTTGTTGGAGGAGGCGACCGCAGCAAATGATGAAGAAATTGAGACCGCAATAGATGGTGACACTGAAGATGATGAATAGGAGGATGCTCCTCTTAGCTACCGAATTTTTTATTTCATTATGTTTAAACACTTGATTACATGGCTTCAGACATTATTCTTTCATGTAATTATACAACGATCACTTTGTTGATGTACCCATTCTTGATCATTGAACAATCTTTTGCATGTAATTTATACAAGTCTTTGGCCATATTTTGTAAGCCTACGACCACACTTAACAATTTGTAATTCAGAATATTATACAAGGATACAACCACTTTTGTCTTCATACTGCTTTCTCTACTTTTGAATGATTAAATGTTTTCAAAGTTCTAGAGTGATAGGTGTAATACCCCATAATTTTATTAATTTTTTTTATTTAAGGGATTAATGAAATTAAATGAGAATTAATTGGGAATTAATCCGGATATAAATACTAGCGAGATGTGAGTTAGTATTTGATTATGATGTTAAAATTGAATATTTCTGAGTATATATGGTAATATATGAGTATTGAAAATATTTAAATTGTCACGAGGCAGAAATACGACAATTTGGGAAATTTAGTTGGAACGCGCGTGTCAATCGCGTCAGGAAAGAATTTATTTAAATTAAAAAGTAAATTTTATTTTTATCATTTGAATGATCATTTTGAGTGCCCCAACGCGTCCGGAAGGGTCGAAATAGTCAAAAAAACACTAGCCGGGGGTTTAGTTTGGGTCCTGGGTCATTTTTAGGCCAAACCGGCAACCTAGAAGGGTATTTTTGTAATTTTAAAAATTAAGGAATTCAAACCCACGAATTTTAGTATTAAATTAGATATTATTAAAAGATCCACTAAGGCCATTATCAGCCAAAAAGTGAGGGAGTGGGCTACGAAAGTTTTTGAGATAAGTTAGAAAGAGGGAAAAGGGTTTCCAAACAAAACCATCTCCCCACCATCATTTTGGAAGAGATTGTGACCAAAAAGAGGGAAGAATCAACCTTGAAACACCGACAACAAATCTAAAGAACAAATCTAAGGCAAGTGATTTGTTATTATTAAGTTCATTGAATATTTCTTCCATGTTTAGTGTAGAAACTGTTTTGCCTTAAAAGTTTTGAGGAAATCCTAATGAAATTGTTATAGAAACTCTAAAGTTGGGTTAGGGATTGCATGTAGGATGACTATGGACGAATTTGGTATTCAAAAAACTTAACTATGATGATTTAAAAACGGATTTATGATGAGTAATTAGGCACAATAAAATTATGGGTTCATGTTCTTAGGGTTTGGGGTGAAAATGGGGAATTGATGTTAATTGCATGTTGATTAGGAGGATTTGACCCTAATAATATGTTAATAAGTGACCTAGGAGGACTTAGATTAGTTTACTAACAATAAAACTTAATTGGGATGATCTTAGAATGGATTTTTGAAAAGAGGAATTGAAGAAAAACGAATTGGAAGATTTCTGGGCGTATTCTGCCATCTCGTTAGAAGACCTACCTAGGTCGTTTGAACGACCTCGTTCGAACGAGATTCTAAAGAGATGACACTATCCCTTTTAATGAGTTGGTAGTTCGTTCAAAGCCATTTATTTGAATGACACTCGTTCGAAGGACCTCATTCGAACGAGTTGACAAAATGGGCTTTTTAGGCCTGATTTTATTTCAAACTTCCCGTAAACTTATTTAATGGAGTATTAACCTTCCCTTATTGACTAGTGGGTATAGTCATGAGATTGGAGTACGTTGAGGAGTAAAACTTAGAATTTTGTTGTAAACAGGATGATATTTATGTATTAGGAAACGAGTACCTAAAATCACGACGTGAGAAGAGTGACAACTTTTAATGTATATGATTCGGGGATTTTTAAACGTACAACATTTAATGACGGTATAGGAATGTAAAACATACCTCTATTAATATTATGGAATATCTAAGATGTGAGAATGCTTGGTATATGTTGACATTTGTGTATAACACACCTACCATACTTGCTATCACGGGAGGTCGGCGTTCGATCAGGGCCTTCTAATCTTTGTGTGCCTACGGGGGGATTTAGATTGGTACCTCGAGGACATAGGTCAGAGAAGGACTTATTGAGAAGTTAATAAGTCTACTGATCATGGGATCCTAGGTATGTGCGTGACCAATGTGATGTGAACTATGTTCGCCTCCATTATGTGTGTTTGTTACTTGTCGAAACGATTCCTGAGAGATTCGAAATTCGTGGTCCTTATGTACGTGATGTACCGAGATTTGATAGCAGAGTATGTGTGCACCGCAGCTTAGTCTCAGGGTGCCAGCTTTGTATATTTATGATGAGAAAAATATACTATTAAGTGAAATGAACTGTCATGTATAAATGTAAGTGTAAATAATAGTAACATTTTTGTAGAGTTAAAATTGGAAAATCCCTAGTGATTAGTATTACTAATTTTGAGAACTAAGAAGAAAAGTAAAACTCTCTGTTTAAAGTAAGATATCGGGAATTGAATCGGAATTTGTATAGTGATGTTAGGTTGTGTATTGGACTAGTTAGACATGGGAATCACTCGAACGGGTATGGGTACGATAGGAGTGCACAAGTAGTTGAGAGGTGAGGAACTCATGTGAGTGCACGCACTATCATGTATGTCATATTCACTGTTTATTGATATTGAACAGTTGCTGTATTTTAAACTGTTTTCACAATCGGGCTCTGACCCGTTTTCTTTCAAATCTATTTTTTTTAAAAGACCTTTTAGGTGCCCAGTCACAAGGACACCAAGCATAGGAGTTCCATTCCAGTGACGTGCTGTAACTGCTGTGAAAGTTACAGGACCTCGATAGTAGACGCCTCCACTTTCTATCTTGACTCTATTTTCAAATTTCCTCATCTGTTGGGCATGTCGCCTCTTTTCTTTTAGAGACATCTTAGTTACTCAGTTTTATTTCAGATTTTGGGTTGTAATTAATTAGTGATTCAGACTTTGTATCTGGTTGTATTTACTATTCGGATTGTTTAGAGGAGTATTCCTCCAGATTCATTATTATTCCATGGTTATTCTATTGTGACTGTTTTATGGTTGTTATGTTAGCGTTTCATAATCTAACTTATTGCATGTTAATCGGATTTAATTAAAATTGATAACTCACTTTTTAAATATTAGGTGGTTAGTAATTATTAAAACGTTTTTTGACAGTGATGCTATGAACTGAACCAACTTGACATTTTGTATTAATTTGAATAAAGGAGTAGCTACCGGTATTTAATTAGTCGGGGTGTCACAGGTGGTATCAGAGCATCAGGTTCTAGTGTCCTTAGGATCTGTACGACTTGTTATCTTTTCGCTGGACTTTCTTTGATGTAGAGCCCTATATTTTAGGATTATTGTACTCTGTTGTGTATGTTTCGCTCTTCAGCTATTTTGAGATAATAAATGCGAACTTATAAGACTTTACTCTCATTTCAGATGCCTTCACGACGTGCACATCGAGTTCCCAGGGATGCTCAGCCCGAGCCACAGCCTGCACCAGTTCAGGGCTCCTTGAATGCCGCAAAGGTTGCCGCTATTGTAGCCCAAGCGATAAATGCCGCCCTAGAAGTTGTGCAGCAGGCACCGCCTCAGGCGCCGATAGTAGAGCCAGTTCAGGCTCATGCATTCCCGTCTGCTTGGGAACGTGTCCGTGATGCTTCTCAGAAAGCACACACTCTGAAGTTTGCAGGTAGCTCCGACGTCATTGTGTCAAGTCAGTGGAAAAATGACATCCAAAGGCACTTAACGATGTACGAGTGCACGGATGTACATAAGCAGATACTGGATACTTTTAAGTTAGTAGGATCAGTGTTGCAGTGGTGGGAGTCCATTACGACCACGGAGGAGAGAGACGTCCTTCAGGAATTTTGGGTACGATTCGACCAAAAGTATTTTCCATCCGTCGTTCACACTGAAATGAGGAGGAAGTTAATGAACCTCAAGCAGGAGGGGAAGACCGTGGCCGAGTATGAGGCCGAATTCACTAATCTCTTGAACATCGTTCCCGACGAAATTCCAACCGAGGAGAAAAAAGATTCATAAGTTCATGGATGAGTTGACTTGGAGGATCCGTCAGCACTTGTTGGGTAATCTCTCGTTGGCCACTTATTCTGATGTGGTTAACGCAGCACTGCTTCACTGCCAGGACCACCGCTTTCACTTGTTATAGGGTAAGCGATCAGGAGAGTCCAGCCATCAGGGCAGGAGAGGGGGAATGGTGCCAGCGGGTCACAATCTACTCAGGGTCAGTATAGGTAGGGAGATCAGGGTTCCCAGTAGGGGGATTTTAAGAGGTTCAGATCTGGGGATTTCAAAAATGGTCAGGGAGGTTTTCGTCAGGGCCAGCAAGGTCAGCACGACCATTAGGGACAACAAGGCCAACAACAGCAGTTTTATCAGGGCCAGCACAACTAGGGGAGGAATGGCAATGACCACCAGGGCCGTGGGCAGCAGGGTCCGAGAGGGGGGAATTTTCTGGGGAAGTGTTTCACTTGTGTCAAAATTGGCCACAAGTGCCAGGAGTGTCCTGAGAGGGGCAGGGTCCCACAGCAGTAGCCGCAGGGTGCTCGACATGAACCCTAGAGACCTATGTTTCCCATCGCCCTCCCAGCACCACCACAGATGCCAGCCTTACCACCCATCCCAGCAGTCCTAGTCCAGCAGGGACAACTTCAGTACGGGCGAGTTTATCAACTCCAGCATGCTGCAGTCCCACAGGACCCACCTGCTATTGAGGGTATGTTCTCTATTCAGGGGACTATGGGGCGTATTTTATTTGATACGGGGACATGCACTATTTCATTTCCACGAGATTTGCACGCACTTTGGGGTTGTTAGACACTGTAGAGAGAACGATTACTTGCGTAGATTCACCATTGAGTAGGGGTTCTGTGATTTATTTTATTTGTAGAGGTGTGGGTATAGAGATCGGGAGATTTACTTTACCTGCTGATATGTTAGTATTATAAATGACTGAGTACGATGCGATTGTTGGTATGGATTGGCTAGTTGCGTACCGAGCCATGATTGATTGTTTCAGCAGGAGTATTGTTTTTGCCATTCCCGGGCAGAAGATGTTTTTAGTGGCGATGCCTCGCCCCGAGGGAGGATCGTCCACACACTTGTATTATATAGAGGAAGAGACCTCTAAGGAAGTGGTAATACCACTTGATTCGATTCCCGTTGTTAGTGAGTTCGCTGATGTATTTCAAGATATACCTGGATTACCTCCTAGTAGAGAGATAGATTTTGTTATCGATTTGACCCCAGGCACTCGGCCAATTTCCCGCACACCGTACCGTATGGCTCCAGCGGAGATGAGAGAGCTAAGGGATCAGATAGAGCATTTATTGGGTCAGGGGTTTATCCGAAGGAGTACTTCGCTGTGGGGTGCCCCTGTGTTGTTCGTAAATAAGAGGGATGGATCATTGAGGTTGTGTGTAGATTATCGAGAGTTGAATAAAGTCACGATACGGAATAAGTATCCGTTGCCTCGAATCGATGAATTATTCTACCAGTTGAGAGGAGCTTCCTTCTTCTCAAAGATTGACTTGCGATCATGATACCATCAGTTGCGTATCAGGGAACAGGACGTCTCGAAGACTGCTTTCTTGATGAGATATGGTTCCGACGAGTTTCGGGTTATGACTTTTAGCTTGACCAATGCTCCATCCGTGTTTATAGATTTGATGAATAGGGTATTCAGAGAGTTCCTAGACCAGTTCGTCATTGTATTTATTGATGACATTCTGGTTTACTCCCAGACAGAAGAGGAGCATGCCGAGCACTTGAGACAGGTTTTGCAAACGTTGCGTCAGAACGAGCTTTATGCAAAGTACAAAAAATGTGGATTTTGGCTAAAGGAGGTTCAGTTTTTAGGGCATATCATTTCATACCGGGGGATATCTGTTGATTCGGGGAAGGTATCCGCGGTGAGGGAGTGGGGACATCCCACGACACCGACTGAGATTCGTAGTTTCTTGGGCCTAGCAGGATATTACAGAAGGTTTATTCGGGGTTTCTCAAAGATAGCGGGTCCTTTGACACATCTGACTCGCAAAGGTGTGCCATTCATCTGAAGCGATGCCTGTCAGTTGGCATTTGATGAGTTGAAGGACAAGTTGACCTCAGCGCCTGTGTTAGCATTGCCCAGACTGGGAGTTGAGTATCTAGTCTACACCGATGCGTCCTTACAAGGACTTGGAGGTGTGCTGCAACAGGAGAGTCAGGCTTTAGAGCTTAAGCCTCACGAGAAGAATTACCCCACCCCCGACTTGGAGTTAGCGGCAGTCGTATTCTCTCTTCGGATTTGGAGACACTATCTCCTGGGGGAGAAATTTCGGTTGTTCACAGACCACAAGTCTCTACAATACCTCTTCACGCAGAAGTAACTGAATATGCGTCAACGTCGGTGGCTTGAGTTTGTGAAGGATTATCAGTTTGATATCCAATATCACCCAGGGAAGGCTAACGTGGTAGCAGACGCGTTAAGCCGTTGGCCAGTAGATGAGGTGGCCGAGGTGTGTAAAGCTAAGTGGAAGGAGTTGGGACACCAGGATGCAGTGGCCCGATCATTCATGTCTGTGATGACTGCTACACCTCAAATTGTTACGAGAGTGATAAAGGCCCATGCAAATGACTCGTTCTGTCAGGAGCCGATAGTTTGATTACTAGAAGAGGGAGCCGAATCCTATACCGTTAGTTCCGACGGGGGATTACGCTTCAATGGGAGACTGGTCATTCCGGAAGGGGAAGACTTGCGACACGAGGTAATGACAGAGTCGCACAACTCACGGTTCGCGGTATACCCTGGTGGGGTAAGATGTACCAAGACATGAGACGACAGTACTGGTGGAGCGGGATGGAGAGAGATATCACCGTGTTCATTTCTAAATACGCCACTTGTCAGCTAGTAAAGGTGGACCATCAAAAACCGACAGGACTTCTACAGCCGTTAGAGGTTTCGATGTGGGTATGGGAGAGCATATCCATGGACTTTATCATGGGGTTACCTACGTCACAGAGGGGTCACGACTCCATATGGGTAATTATGGATAGGTTGACCAAAGTTGCTCATTTTCTGCCCGTGAGGATAGACTACACTACAAGACAGTATGCCCAGATTTTTATTGCTGAGATAGTGAGACTTCACGAGGTGCCTCTAAATATCGTGTCTGATCGAGATAAAATATTTGTTTCACTATTTTGGGAGAGTTTCCAGGAGGCCATGGGTACAGAGTTGCGGCTGAGTACGGCATATCACCCGCAGACTGATGGGCAAACGGAGCGGACAAATCAGATGTTGGAGGACATGTTGCGTATGTGCATCCTAGACTTTGGAGGTGGTTGGTAACAGTACCTTCCACTGGGGGGGTTTGCTTATAATAACTCCTACCAGTTCACCATTGGCATGGCTCCATTTGAGGCGCTGTATGGTAGACCTTGTCGTTCCCCAACATGTTGGTTAGAGGTGGGGGATAACAAACTCCTTGGGCCGGAAGTGATTCAGGACACTTTCGCAAGGATAGAGATGATACGGAGCCGTATTCGGGTAGCTCAGGACCGGCAGAAGAGCTATGCTGATGCCAAGAGGTTCTTCAGAGTATTCAAGGTGGGGGACTAGGTGTTACTCAGAGTATCTCCTATGAAGGGGATTATACGTTTTGGGAAGAAGGGAAAACTAGCACCAAGATATGTGGGGCTATTTCCTATCATCGAGAGGATTGGGCCAGTTGCGTATAGACTTGGGTTACCGGAGCACTTGCATAGGATTCATGATGTGTTCCACATTTCCTCGCTAAGGAAATATCTTAGGGACGATTTGGCCCACACTCACATTTCTTTAGAGGACATCGATCTTCAGCCTGATAGTTCCTACGAGGAGGGGCCAATTGCTATTCTGGACCACAGCGAGAGGAAATTGAGGTCAAAGATAGTACCATTAGTACGTGTGCAGTGGCAGCATCATAATGTCGAGGAGTCCACATGTGAGCGCGAGGATGAGATGCACGAAAGTTATCCAGAGCTATTTTTACCAGGTATTAATTAGTTCCGAATTTCAGGACGAAATTCTGTTATTAGGGGGGAAGTATGTAACACCCCATAATTTTATTGAATTTTTTTTATTTAAGGGATTAATTGAATTAAATGAGAATTAATTGGGATTTAATCTGGATATAAATACTAGCGAGATGTGAGTTATTATTTTATTATGATGTTAAAATTGAATATTTCTGAGTATATATGGTAATATATGAGTATTGAAAATATTTAAATTGTCACGAGGCAGAAATATGACAATTTGGGAAATTTAGTTGGAACGCGCGTGTCAGTCGCGTTAGGAATGAATTTATTTAAATTAAAAAGTAAAATTTATTTTTATCAACCGAATGATCATTTTGAGTGCGCCAACGCGTCCGAAAGGGTCTAAATAGTCAGAAAACACTAACCGGGGGTTCAGTTTGGGTTCTAGGGCATTTCTAGGCCAAACCGACAACCTAGAAGGGTATTTTGATAATTTTAAAAATTAAGGGATTAAAACCCACTAATTTTAGTGTTAAATTAGATATTATTAAAAGAGCCACTAAGGCCATTATCAGCCAAAAAGTGAGAGAGTGGGCTACGGAAGTTTTTGGGAGAAGTTAGAAAGAGGGAAAAGGGTTTCCAAACAAAACCATCTCCCCACCATCATTTTGGAAGAGATTGTGACCAAAAAGAGGGAAGAATCAACCTTGAAACACCGACAACAAATCTGAAGAACAAATCTAAGGAAAGTGATTTGATATTATTAAGTTCATTGAATATTTCTTCCATGTTTAGTGTAGAAACTGTTTTGCCTTGAAAGTTTTGAGGAAATCCTAATGAAATTGTTATAGAAACTCTAAAGTTGGGTTAGGGATTGCATGTAGGATGACTATGGACGAATTTGGTATTCAAAAAACTTAACTATGATGATTTAAAAATGGATTTATGATGAGTAATTAGGCACAATAAAATTCTGGGTTCATGTTCTTAGGGTTTGGGGTGAAAATGGGGAATTAATGTTAATTGCATGTTGATTAGGAGGATTTGGCCCCAACAATATGTTAATAAGCGACCTAGGAGGACTTAGATTAGTTTACTAATAGTAAAACTTATTTGGGATGATCTTAGAATGGATTTTTGAAAAGAGGAATTGAAGAAAAATGAATTGGGAGATTTTTGGGCGTATTCTGCCATCTCGTTAGAAGACCTGTCCAGGTCGTTCGAACGAGCTTCTAACGAGATGACTGTATCCCTTCTAACGAGTTGGTAGTTCGTTCAAAGCCATTCGTTCGAACGACACTCATTCGAATGACCTCATTCGAACGAGATTTCTAACGAGTTGACATAATGGGCTTTTTAGGCCTGATTTTATTTCAAACTTCCCGTAGACTTATTTAATGGAGTATTAACCTTCCCTTATTGACTAGTGGGTATAGTCGTGAGATTGGCATACGTTGAGGAGTAAAACTTAGAATTTTGTAGTAAATCGGATGATATTTATGTATTAGGAAACGAGTACCTAAAATCACAACGTGAGAAGAGTGACAACTATTAATGTATATGATTCGGGGATTTGTAAACGTACAACATTTAATGACGGTATAGGAATGTAAAACATACCTCTATTAATATTATGGAATATTTAAGATGTGTGAATGCTTGGTATATGTATACATTTGTGTATAACATACCTACCATACTTGCTATCACGGGAGGTCGGCGTTCGATCAGGGCCTTCTAATCTTTGTGTGCCTATGGGGGGATTTAGATTGGTACCTCGAGGACATAGGTCAGAGAAGGACTTATTGAGAAGTTAATAAGTCTATTGATCATGGGAGCGTAGGTATGTGCGTTACCCATGTGATGTGAACTATGTTCGCCTCCATTATGTGTGTTTGTTACTTGTCGAAACGATTCCTGAGAGATTCAGAATATGTGGTCCTTATGTACATGATGTACCGGGATTTGATAGCAGAGTATGTGTGCACCGTAGCTTAGTCTTGGGGTGCCAGTTTTGTATATTTATGATGAGAAAAATATACTATTAAGTGAAATGAACTGTCATGTATAAATGTAAGTGTAAATAATAGTAACGTTTTTGTAGAGTTAAAATTGGAAAATCCCTAGTGATTAGTATTACTAATTTTGAGAACTAAGAAGAAAAGTAAAATTCTCTGTTTAAAGTAAGATATCGGGAATTGAATCGGAATTTGTATAGTAATGTTAGATTATGTATTGGACTAGTTAGACATGGGAATCACTAGAACGGGTATGGGTACGATAGGAGTGCACAATTAGTTGAGAGGTGAGGAACTCATGTGAGTGCACGCACTATCATGTATTTTACATTCACTGTTTAATGATATTAAACAATTGCTGTATTTTAAACTGTTTTCACAATCGGGCTCAGACCCGTTTGCTTTCAAATCTATTTTTTTTGTAAAAAACCTTTTAGGTGCCCAGCCACAAGGACACCAAGCATAGGAGTTCCATTCCAGTGACGTGCTGTAGCTGCTGTGGAAGTTACAGGACCTCGATAGTCGACGCCTCCACTTTCTATCTTAACTCTATTTTCAGATTTCCTCATCTATTGGGCACGTTGCCTCTTTTCTTTTAGAGACATCTTACTTACTCAGTTTTATTTCAGATTTTGGGTTGTAATTAATTAGTGATTCAGACTTTGTATTTGGTTGTATTCAGTATTCAGATTGTTTAGAGGAGTATTCCTCCAGATTCATTATTATTCCATGGTTATTCTATTGTGACTGTGTTATGGTTGTTATGTTAGCATTTCATAATCTAACTTATTGCATGTTAATCGGATTTAATTAAAATTGACAACTCACTTTTTAAATATTAGGTGGTTAGTAATTATTAAAACGTTTTTCGACAGTGATGCTATGAACTGAACCAACTTGACATTTTGTATTAATTTGAATAAAGGAGTAGCTACTCGGTATTTAATTAGTCGGGGTGTCACAATAGGCTGCAACTATGTGGATCTTTGTTAAGCTTCAAATTTCCCAACCGGTCTCTAAGATTAGAAGTGGTGCTGAAGTTATATTGAATTGGTGGACTGTGGGGAACAATTTTAATAATGTCGGACCATTTTAAACTGATGAGAAATATTGCTGCAGAAATACTGGAATGGTGGACTGTGGGTTTCAATTTCCCTTGTCGCGAACAATAATGTCCTTGGCCCACTTCTTCAATTTGCTGCAACTTCCTTTCTTTATTTTGGGGAATTTTTAAGCCTCCCCAGGCTGGGTTGTCAATAAGCCACCCACGGCTGGATGGGTATTTTCAGGCCTCCTTAGGCTAGGTATTATCAAGCCTCCTAAAGATAGGTATTTTCAAGCCTCCACAAATTGGGTTGTCAATAAATCCACCCACAGATAATAATGAGTATTATGATCCCTTAAGGCTGATTGACACATCTCGAAAGCTGAACGGGGTATATAGAGCCCCAAAGGTTAATAGAAGCATCTCGAAAGATAAGAATGGTCATTATGAGCCCTCGATGCTAATAGAAGCATCCCAAATTTTCGAATGCTTTTGCAATGTGAGGGGTGTTATATGCCAATTATGGCTGACACCCGTTCTCCTCGATACACTCCTCCTCTCGCAAGGGATAATCTTCCGAGATAATTGGTCATTAAGTTTCCTTTCGAACTCTGATAAAATAAATATTTTTCACAAGGTTATAAATAAGGAGATCAAGAATTGAAATATGATTAAAAGCATCATTCAGTCACACACACACACACACACGTATATATATGATTTTTATAAGGGAAATACAAAGCATATGTGTAAAAGCTATACTTAGAGAGTTTAACAAAAAGTAGAAACTAAGGCAGAAGTTAAGCATGTGGCCTGTGAGTTTAAGGTTGCATCACTTATGCATCCTTTAGGAACCGCTGCAGCATTCCCTTCCTAACAAGCCTCTCAATCTCATTCCTCAAGGCATGGAATTTGGCAATGGTGTGTCCATGGTCCCGATGAAATTCACACCATTTAGCCCGATCCTTTTGTGTGGCGGCGACCTCAGCTTATCGGGCCACCTCAGCAATTTGTTCTTCTTGATGCTTTCAAGTATGTTCACAACACTAGAGGTTAGAGGGGTGTAGTGCTCATAAGCCTTTTCTAGCTTGGGCTCTTATAATTTCCTCTTCAAAAGGCATAGGTGAGGCCCCGCCTGCTGTGGCCGTGGCCTTTTTTTATGAGTTGGCTGCTGCGGCCTCCAACATCATAACCCTTTGCATCAAGAAGTTGACTTGGCCCTAGAGCGAGTCTTGACTGCCATAGAGGTGGTTAATGTAGTTGTACAGTTGAGTAATATCTTCATTCTATTATGGATCTGACCTAGAGTTCCCTTCCATGACCTCTGATTTGTTAATCTTTAGAAATTTATACACTGAGATGAACTAAACATTGGTGAGAAAATCAAGGAATGTAGAGAAAAAACCAAGTATAGTGATAATGACATAATTTTTTAGTAATGTGCAAAATTATACTGTTATGGTCGCGGCTCATTGTACATATGAAGTTACTGCCATGGAATTACCAAGGAAAAATTCACCAGAGTTGAGCTTGAGGAAAATTTATCACAAGTCCTTTTTCCGAAGTGGTGAACTAAAAGCATGAAGCTGTGCACCGATTGCCATATGAGGGATGCGACCTAAAGGCAATTAAACTGCTAGGCGCATCTTGTCTAAGGTAGTGGAGGGTGTTCCCAAAAATTAGACCTAGGACATGAGTTTAACCCCTTAAAAATGTACAAAATATGCCTACTAGGAGTCTACTAATTACAAAACAGTCCTTAGGTGCAAAAAACAACACAAATCTGGTAACAAACCCTAGATCACGGGTGTAAAGAGCAGAAACGAGTAAATAGAATTCTTCCCTAGTTACCCACCTTTATTAGGCAAAATCTTTTTGTGCTTTTCAACACTATCTAGGTAAGGTAACATCACTGGGGTATGGAAATCATATCCGAGGTCATAGAAACGGAGACTAACAAACAGATCTTGAAATAAACAATCCTTTCACGGGTCTCTATGTACAAAAGTATGAGTCCCACAACCCAGATCTCACCCATGAGGCAATGGACCTAGAGGCCCTCATGGATGAAATGAGGTGTAAGGAACCCTAGAATGTAAAAAAAGAAACTAGATCTAATACCTCATTTTCCACATACGATGCCAGAACAATGATACGAGAAATTGGACATACATACCTCTTAACCATCATCTCAAGTGTGAAATGAAATAAAGAAAATAAAGAGAAATAAAACACAAGATATAGAGTGGTTCAACCATAAAATTGAGCCTACGTCCACTTTGGTGCACTAGTCTCATTATATATGTCGTATAATACAAAGTTATGGTGCCATTATAGGCATACGAGAGAGAAAGGGTAAGATAATACATGATTTTATCTAAGTAATCACCTTAGGATGTGGCCTATGAAGGTTGACTAGTGTGGCTGCAAGAGGGGTTGGCCCCCAGATGTGGTGCTACTCTCTAGAGAGAGAGGGAGTTGAGTTTGGCAGGGCTTTATCAAGTGTTTCATCCTCCAAATAGTGAGGTGAGAACTTCTATTTATAAAAGTCATAAAGATGGTGTCACGTGCATAGAGCACGTGATATATAGATAAGATGAATAAGGAAACTTTCTAAAAGCTTGACAATTGTCGACTAGTGAGAATATGGGTCGCGACCTGTTTGAATCTAGGCAACGACCAATGCTTATATGAATACCATAACCTATTTGAACCCAGGTAATGGCTAGTGTTGACCATACCCTGTTTGATCCCAGGCAGTAGAAAATGCTTGGATGAGTGCTGCAGCCTGTTTAGCCCCAGGCAGTGGCTGATACTTGATTATTGGCCGCGACCTGTCTGATCCTAAGTAGCGGCCCTTATTTATTGTCCGCGGCTTCAGTGCCAGTATTGGGCATATCATTGATGATCTATCCACCCGACATTCAACGAATGTTTGAGATTTTTACTAAGTTAGATCCAACCTATCTGGTATCATTGCCAGGAGTTTTCGAACCCCTTTCCAGGTTATTTGACTGGAAGATAAGCCTAGACATCCTGGGTATACCCCTACAGTCACTTTATCCCCAGGGTCTACTACATAGCTCCCATTGGTGAGACCAAAGATTTTCCCTATTGTAGATACTATAGTAGGGGATCATCTTCTAAGTGTGGATAAACTAGTTAACACCATATCTATGTCTCTAATGGATTTAGATCCTTTCCCTCATCGTATTGCTCCATACGATCAGATGGATTCAACATTTCATATTGTGGTACCCCTTACTGATAAGGGTACTTCAAGGGCCTCTAACTTTTGGGATCCATCCACCATAGATGTTTTAAATTGGTTGTAACATCTTGGAGGATAAAATAGAGGGTTTGAGGTATATGTATGACATCCCACCAAGTATATCTCTGTGGCTGCTTGACTGTGATGAAAGGGCCTACGATAGGGCCTAATGCCGACGAAATCTATTTCTCTATATGGGCATTGCAGGTAGGAGTTCAACTAACCGTTAACCCTATTATAAGATTAATTCTGAGGAGTTATGGCCTGATTCCTACTCATCTCCCACCAAATTCTTATAGGTCCATCACAAGTTCCATGGTATATTAGAAGATTCACATGGGATTTGACTTGACTAGTGATATTTTCTGGTGGGTATATGGCATAAAAGGTAATTCCAAAGCCTGTGGCTACCATAATTTTTCTCCTTGAAAGTGAGACCAGAAGATGGTGTTGTAACACCCCGTATTTTTATGACTTTTAAAATGGGATTAATTAGAATTAATTATGAGATAATTGAAAATTAATCAGAATTTAAATATTACTCGTGAGTAAAGTAATATGTGATTTATGTTGTATATTACTTGGTGATTAAAAGTAATATATATGATTATGACTTTACATATGATTATGATTTTATAAATTATCGCGAGTAATGCATACGACAACTTATGGAAATTAAGTCAGGACGTGCATGTGAGTCATGTCGGGACTATATTTAAGTGAAAGGAAAAGTAAAATATTTTACGCCATCCAAATGGTTGTTTTGAGTGTGCCAATGTGTCCGGAGGGGTCGATATAGTTAGAAAAATGTACCTAGGGGTTTAGTTTGGGTCACGAGATGATTTTAGGCCTAACCGGCAACCCGGGAGGGCATTTTCGTAATTTTCATTTTAGGACCTTTATTAATTATGAAATTATTAAGGCCATATCAGATGGTGTGTCGAGGAAGTTAGGGTTATCAGAATTAAGAAGTAGGGAAGCCATAGGAAGAAGAAGGAGAGAGCTTTCTAAGGTGTTCAAGGCCAAGAACTACCCATTTTGCACCTCCACCACCACCAAAGCATAGATCGAAAGAAGAGGATTGTTCCTATACCACTCAAATTCATCGGATCAAACTTGCAACTTTAAGCCAAGTATCTATCTTGCTAATCTTGTCTTGCTACAACGTCCATGTTAGAATAGGAGAAATAATTATATGTTTTTATGGGGATTTAATGTATTTGGAAGACTAAAATGAAAATGTTTGAATAGAAATCATGTTAGGTTGATATCCTTATTACATGTAGATCATCAATCACGAATTTTAATAATTTTTAGAGGAATAAATATGGAAATATGATGTGGTTCTTGAAATAGTATGGTAAACTAGGGTTTGAGACAAATTCATGAATTTCACCCATTTAACGATGATTCTTTAAGGATTTAATCAAGATTTTATGTTAGAAATCATTCAGATTTGTTACTCTAATGTTTGTGATATTTTTTTGGGAGTTTGTATTGAATTAGTAGAGGTTATGAGGATAAACTTTGATGAAACCCGTAGGCAATGACTTGCAGAAACTAGGCCAATATCTGATCGATCGATCGACTCAAGAATGTCGATCGATTGACTATTCCCATCGATCGATCAACTCCTCATGGAATTTGAATCTTGTTTACTTTTAATGATTAATCCAACCCTGATTTATAAGAACCCTTATACATAATTTAAATACCATGATGGGACTTGGGAAGGACCAGTAAGGTTTTGGGTTAGGTTCAGGTAGTGAGATTTTATATAACTGTGGGGTCACGAGGGTATAAAATGGGTTATGACCATGTGTTCCATAAATTGGGCGTTGTGCAAGTTAATGATGACTTAGGATAGTGGGATATAGAGAGTAATAAACTTAGAGGGTCGAGAAGTACTTGGGAACTTGTAGTAAATGAGAAAAAGGATGAACTAATTATATGTAGGATTTAGGTGCTACGTGCCATGTATGGTTGGCATATGTTATGGGTGTACCTATCTGAATAATGTAAATATATATATATATATATATTAGTGTATTTATATTTATTATATGAATATCTCTGTTAAATCATACCCACGCTACTTGCTATCACGGAGTTTTTCGCGCTGGGACAGTCTTATTCTGTGTGCCCATTGGGGGAATATTGACTTGTACCCTTGAACATAGAATCCTTGGTACAGGCAGTCCTAAGAGATAAAATAATGATATTTAATGACTTAAGTGTTTGAGAACTTAAGGCCGTATTGATATATATATATATATATATATACACCTGACTTGTGAAGTTCAAAAATTTGATCATGTATAAATTATAATTATGAGAAAACATGAATAAGGGTTGATGAGAGGAGACTGGGTGTAGAATAGTTAACTGGGTTAGCAGTAACTAGAATAGTTAGTAGTGCGTTAGGCGCACACTAGTTGAGAGGTGAGAATTACCAAGTGAGGGTAACACAACTAACATGTATGGAGTATCTTATAGTAAGCATTTAAATACTTGCTAAACTACTTTTAACATTTTAACTATCGGGG
The DNA here is from genome assembly GCA_949130495.1 of Sambucus nigra. NCBI lineage: Eukaryota > Viridiplantae > Streptophyta > Magnoliopsida > Dipsacales > Adoxaceae > Sambucus > Sambucus nigra. Next base: position 635,702,092 of record OX422209.1, read on the forward strand.
TCTGACCCGTTTGTTGTCATCTCTTCTCTCCCTCTTGTATATATATATATATATATATATATATATATATATATATATATATATATATATATATATATTATATCAGTTGTCCCGGTACAGGGACGCCAAGCTTAGACCGTTGGACGGATTGACGTGCTGCAGTTGGTGTGGGAGTTACAGGTCCTCGCATTTAGACGCTTCATCTTGATCATTTTAGTCTCATTCTCAGTCACTTCGTATAGGTCACGTGTCGTCCATTTCCATCTTTTATTTTATTTAGAGAGATATTGTACTCTTTTGGTTTCAACATTTAGTTCGAATTGGGTTTGTGATTATTATTCATTCTTGGTTTGAGATATTTTTCCTGGAATGTTTACTCCACTTTATTTAACTCAGTTGGATGGTTAACACCTATAACTAGTATGTTCTTTAGAATGGTGAATGTTTTTATCTAGTATGGTCGTTGGAATATAATTAATAAAAATTTAAATGTTTTGATACTTAGCTTGATTATTTATTAGGCGATTAATAAAGAAAATTATTTTTCGACAGTGATGCTAAGAATGAACTTGCTGGATATTCTGATTTAATTTAATAAAAGACTGATCACCCAGTATTTAATTAGGCAGAGTGTCATAGGTGTAGGTCGTGAAGACGAGCAATCATAGCTATAAAATCAGTTTGTCTTCATAAAAGGTGATTGGGAGTTTTGTTTTGACGGGAGGGATATGTCATATAGTGTTTACTCTTCTTCTCTTTTCCATCTTCACCCCCTATTGCTCCATTATTACCATCCTACTCTTTCTTCTTTCCACCATTACCTCACCTCACACTCCCATGGCTTCTTCGTTTACTACTCCAGGTGCCCCAGGCACCACTGCTTCTACTGCTACTCCTTCCACCGCCCTGATGATAACTCGTCAAGAAAAACTTCGCTTTTACTGTCGTTCTCCCATTTTTTCCACGGATGAAGAATACTCAACCATGTGTCGTACCATCGTTTTAAATGATCAGTATGATTCTTTAACACTTGGTGATGAAGATGACAATGCTGACGTATGGGGTTTCTTCCCCCAGAGGGGACTTTGCATTTTTGCCTTGACTGAGGTGGCTTACTCAATTCCCGGATAGACTTTGAGGGCCACGAGGATCCCCGGCCAACTTTTCTGCTTGGAACACCTACATACAGATAACTTATGATGACGCCCTCACAAAGGTTGGTCTCTATCGAGTCAAGTGGTTTGGCGACTTTACTCTTTCCAAACACAATGTTGCACTCCAGGTGCTTGTATCCCGTTGGAATGTTATAACTTACACCTTCATGGATGTGGGGGGGGGGGGGGGGGGGAGTTTACTGTGACCTTAGAGGATGTTTGTGAGATTCTTGGGCTTGAGCCCACAAGTACCTCGACTTACTCTGACGAGGCTTTAGACGCTGAAGAGAATGATGCCCGAGTGAAATTGAATCAGATATGCCGAAGCTGCACAGGGTCTTCCAACGAAGCTACATTCTCCCATCTCATTATTTATTTCTTTACTTGTGAAAAGTATGGTTCTTCTGGTTTTGGCCAAGGCAAAGGTACCCATTTAGAATTTCTAGCTTATATACTTGTTATTATTTCTCGTTTCGTGATGATTGGAAAACCCAATGATCATTCGTGTCAGCATCTCATCAATCTCTCCATTCGCTTATCTAGGGGGTTCAAGCTCCCTCTTGCAGCCTCGGCCTTAAGGTCCCTCTACACCTAGTTGGACATGACCCATTTGGATATGAAACGATCCCTTGGCCGCTACAACTTGGCCAACTTTGACAACACCATCATCTTAACACATTTTTTTACAGCTGTTTCCCCGAGATAGTAGCTAATGAAAAACCCTATCCAGTTTATGAAGACCTAAAGCCCCATCGACTATTTTGGTTTCATAAGAAATAGAGCTGAAATAACTTTCTTCCCGTTATTGATATGCCAAGTTACTTCATTATGCGTCCCTACGATGAATATTCTTTTGCCCATACTTGGTCATTCTTTACTCATGTAGACATAAAAGTTAAAGTCACTTAGAAAGTTCTCATCAACGAAGATCCTTCCTTTGTCATCATGCTCCTGTTAACCCTAGGTTATCTTCCTTCTTACACTGAGTGGGGATACACCTCAGAACACTATAATCCCAATCACTGCTCTCGTCAGTTTGTCTTCGACCAGGGGGTTCCTCACCCTATTTTTTAAGAATCTCATGCTAGGACTACTTTCTTTGAGGCTTGATTTTTCTATACTTCATCGGTTGCCTCCTCTATTTGCTCGACGATTGATGGCCCAATCACCATCCCCAATCTAACAACGAAGGGGGACGTAACTTATCTTTTTGCCACAAAATATTGGTCGATGCAGCTGCACAGGATTAGAGAATTCATTCAAAGTCCCCCAGTCTATCCACATGTTCTCACTTTCCCATCCTCAGAGTTGGGAATCAAAGGCAATTTTATCATGGGGGTTGAGTTCCTTACGAGTAGTACCCCTAACCCCTAGTGAGTTGCCTCCATACTACCCATTAGTCATTACATCTACCCCTAAGGCCAAACAAGCTCCAGTTCCAAAATCAACTGCCCCTGCCGAATAAGCCTCTGTGGAAGGTATCGCTGTTGTAGGTGCATCTGGAGAGAGGCCATCTCAACCTCCTTCAAAAAAGTCAAGGGCAATAAAAGGTGTGACTTTTAAAAAATCCAAGTCTAAGTCCAAGTCCCAAACCCCCGTTGATGCCTTCCCTATTGCCTATGCTACTCTTGCAATGTCTGCAGATTTGAGTGGGGAGATTCGAGCGAAGTGCCAAGCAGAACTTGAACGTGTGTAGCGTGAGTTTCAACGACATACTCCTCACGTTCCTCCCCGTTGAATTTTCCACAATACTGGTAGATCTAATTAAGGGGGCTACATAGAAAAGAAGAAGTTCTAAAGTCCACTCTGCTAGTGGTGGTTCTGGTATAAGGAAGAAGACATTGGGCACAAAATCCCAAAAGAAGCATGCATACGAAATGAAACCAACACCTGATACCTCTATTCCCAAGACTTCTCCTCCATTTCCTCTTAAGACCATTACCCTTGATGACAACCCCGATGTTGAGCGTGGTCCCACTGGAGGAGCTTGTGCATTACTTTCACCTCCTTCTTTGCCCATGGTGATTTTGTCCCACTCTTCTCCAGAGCAAGGGGTATATTTTCCAACAATTAGAAAATTTTAACTTAGTGAGGTATATTCTCTAACACTTTTGAAAATTTCTTTTCTCTATAGGAGGGTGAAGAAAATAGGCCTTCTCTAGTCGTGGGCCCTTTTGTGGGAGGATGTTTCGGTATTTTTGAGACCGTTGTATCTCCTACTCATTCTCCTATGATTAGGCTTACTTATTCTCATCTAACTACTTCCTAATGTGCAGAGGAGGCTTCCAGGAGAGTTGCTGCCTCTATAGAATCCGTTGGAGCTTCCTATCATCCAGAGGAGACTCCCTTGTCTTCCATGCCTATGGTTCCTCTGGACATTGTTCCAGTATCTTAAAGTCCTCCAGAGGTAATAGATTTTTCTATTTTAGCTATCTTTTCTACTTGTTTGTATTTTATTCTTAGCATTGTCTGGGCTTTTAGGTTGTAGCTTCTTCTAACCTAGCCACATCTCTCGTTGGGTCACTTTTTTAGTTCCCTATAGGGAGGCCTGTCGTTGGGTTTGCCCCTTTTGCTAACATCACATTAGTAAGATCACTCTTGTGCCTTTTACTCCTTGACTGTGGTGTTTCTTGTATCTATACACTTTAATATTGTTTGTAGCTTTCTCTAGGGCTGACTCCCCCCTCTCGTTCTGAGACTCCATAAGTTTCTCAGTCTACCGTTAGTTCCTTTTCTTGGCCAGGGGTTCCTTCGGCCCCTGTGGAGGTTGATACATCAATATTTGAAATAATTTCGGTGAAACCTTCCCCAATCTTGGAAGTTGTGCCTTTTCGCAAGGAAGGTGCATCGCCAAGGGTTGAGGTTCCTCTTTATGAAGGTTTCGCTGAAACTCGAAGAATGTTGAAGTTACTCCTGCAGTTGTAACCCCTATCGTTGTTCTTCCCACAATTGTTACTCCTGCAATTGCCCCTGAGGTATTTACTACCTTCTCCCTCTTATGCATAAGCCTTATCATTCTGCCTTTTAAAACGAAGGATAAAAAAGAAAAATATAGCTTCCTTAACAATAAAAACACACTTGGTAATTTTTTTTTTGTAAATTCTCACCTATAACGGTGACTTAACAATGAAAACCACTTGTTAAGATTTTTCTCAAACTCCACCTATAACGGTGACTTAACAATGAAAACAACTTACTAAGATTTTTTCTCAAACTCCACCTATATCGGTAACATAACAATGAAAACCACTTGTTAAGAATTTTCTCAAAATCCACCTATAATGGTAACTTAACAATGAAAACCACTTGTTAAGATTTTTCTCAAACCCCACCTATAACGGTGACTTAACAATCAAAACCACTTGCTAAGATTTTTTTCTCAAACTCCACCTATAATGGTGACTTAACAATGAAAACCACTTGTTAAAATTTTTTTCAATCTCATTCTTCTTTATCTCATTTTAGGTTGTGAGGGAGCCTGCTATTACCGAAGACCCAACTCAGTGTGGTTTCTCGCCTGCTACCTCCGTTGATAAAGGGTTAGTCTCTTAAGAGGAAACCAATCACAATGATCGTGGTTCCACTATAGATCTACTAATTGATAGTGAGTCCAGTTGTGAGGTTCCTCTACCGAACATGGCTCCTCATGAGTTCTGCCTCATGGTCCTTCGCCAGTCTCCCCAAGTATTAATGATTAATCGTTCTATCATTGAACAGATTGCCATTCATCATCCTCAAACCTTCACTATCGACTGTCTACATTTAAACACATTAGTGATGAGCTATAGGCTCCAGGGTCTAGTAGCCATTATTGTTGAGGTTATCAATACTCAAACATCAAGTCTTACTAGGCCCCTCATCAATCGATACCTGGGAAACTTGAAGGAGATGGTCAATGATGGCTTTCAATTGGATTGGTTGATCAGCCACTTGAAGTTTTTAAAGAGAAAACAATTGGAGAGCCAGAGGGAGCTTTATCTGAAACATATGGAGGCCCAAAGGGAGAGGCTAGGCTATTAGAGTTGGACCATCTGCTAGGAGAGGCTGATGAGGAAGTTAAGGTTTTCGAAGAAGCTTTATTAAAGGCCAAGAAGAAGCGTGAGGTCTTATTGATTGAATGGGCTCAAGTACAGACCATATTTGAAGGTTGTATTACTGCTCAGAGAACATGCTTGGAGGCTTCTTTTGGCTTGCCTAGGGACTTCTTCTCCTTTCCTAACTTGTGGTTTCTTCTCAGTTTAAGTCCCTCCTTTTATTATGTTGTAATTTTTTTCATTTCCTCATATGTAATTCTTGGGCAATAGTTCCCAATTTTGTAATCCTTTTGAGTATATGCACGAAAAAATAAAATTGTTACCATGCCATGCTTTGTTATAACTTTTCTATTTATTTCAAAGATTAAACTCTTACAATTTACAAGAAAACTCTTTCTTCTTAACTCATCATAACAAAAAGAAATAACTCATAATGAATTATAACATAACTTTAACACGAAATAAACTTCTAACTGAGGTTACTCACTTAAACATGAATGTTGATGTAAAAAACTAGACTACATCTAATTCTTTAATCATAGATAAAATATGTAAATAAAAAGAAAACGACCCAAGATTTTAAAGTGATTCGGCTATGTATAAACGCCTACGCCCACTATTATGGTATTAATATTGTATATAGCTTGCTTGCTTGCATGTCGTGCCCTGGATGAAGGGGGTACAATGTATTTATAATGACCCAGAGGCCAAGGGTTGGAATATCAAGGGAGGGAATGATTTCATATTCAAGCATTTACATCCTTATATAATGAATGTGATGGAATAAATCTCGTCTAATATGACTTTTGATAGGTTATGCTTCACTGTTCTTGTTGGTTAGCCTTCCATGAGTTGGTCGGCCTTCTTCCTGGTAATCGGCATAGCTACTATTTACTGCCTAGGATTTTCCTATGTAGGTGGACACACGTTTAATTCTAATTGCTCCACGTAGGTGGATAATTTTTGATATCCACAGAAGCCCCCAATGTTCCATGATTAATGCTTGCTTGAAAGTATAGAGCATTTATGTTTAGGAATAACTTGGAGTATTTTCACGATTTTTGATCGGCAACCGACCTTCCACACTTATAAAATTTTGCTGGCACTGTTTGAAAATGGAATTTTTATAAATAATTTGAATTCTAATGAACCGCCAAAGGGTAAATGAGTATTTTTCATTATCTGATTCACGAAGCCGTCGGAACGTCAATCGTTGGTACATTTAATCATTACGTTTTCTTTTTTTGAGGTAGCCTATAAAAGGCAGGAGATTTCTACAGATTTTACCTTACCCCAAATTTTCTAACTGTAGCTTCCATCTCTGAGCTTTTGTGTGATCGTTTTTCATTGTTCCTCATTTATTTTAACAGTTGTTGCTGAATCCTTAAATTCTTGTAAGAATTTTTTCCTTCTCCTTCTTTTCTTCTTTCTTGAGCATGGTTTATATAGTTCATGCTGACTCCTTAGACGAGTTTAGGAAGGAATGGAATATTTCAGATTAGGTGGAGCTAGAATTTCCCATTCCTCCCATTGATGTTTTTTCTTTAGTTGAGGGTCTTTGGATTCCCTCTTTATTCATTATCGACTATGGTTTCAATTTCCCCCCAAATCACTTTTGTTTAGAGTTCTGTCAATATTTCGATCTTGTCCCTGTAAGAATAGCCCCCAATACATGGAGAAGAGTTAATGGGATTCATAGGCTTAACCAAATCCATGGGACCCATACGGTATCCCCAAACTCCTATTCAGTTATAAGTGGGTTACTAGTGACAATACATATTTTTTGAAAGCTAGGTTTGTCAATGGAGCCCTAGTTGTCAATTTGCCTAACTCCAATAAAGATTACTTCAATTATGGGGTTATTGTGATGAACTGGAAATATTTTCTTCTTCAAGGGGGTGAGGTGTATGATGGACCCAGATGTCCTCAGGAGGGTCATGGCATATGTTGTAATGTATTTTTTGTATATTTATGATGATGGACTATTTATTGATGTGCCAATTGACTTTATTTGTTTTATTTGGTTCCAGTTGATAGGAAGAAGAAAATTCCCAAGGAGAGTGATATCAAGCTTGACGAACTCAAGTTTTTATGGAGTCTTCATCAAGATATTAGTGAGGAGCACATCCGGTCAGCCTCCTATCTGCTAAAGTATAAAGGTTCAGTGACTTCTTTTATTATTCGACCAACAGTTTCTGCTCCTTCCATCATGATAGACTTGGAAAGAGATCCAATATCTACTTCCTCGGCTAGTGCCTCTTCTAGAGTGGTTACTTAAGTTGGTACTTCTACCTCTTTTGATTCTGACCTTACCCTTTCTGTGAGTATGGGTAAGAGGAAAATTCCTAATATCTTGGAAGATGACTCTGCTGTTGTCACCAAAAAGGCCTACTGATACTGGTGTCTCAAAGAAGAAGACCGATGTTGGTAAGAAACCTCAGCCAACAAGGGTGATAAATCTTCTTTGAAAATACTAAGGAGAAGTCCTACTGACAAGCAGGTTGAGAAAGCTATGTATATCAAATGCATTTATCTTGTTAGCAAAACATTATAAATGATACAATCTTTAAACATATATATTCATGAAAAGATTAACATACCGACGTCGAGAGAGATTATACGAAATATGGGAGGTATAATGCAATGGAAAAGAAGATGACTTTTACATGGAGAATAGAAAAGATATAAAAGAAATGTAGATGTCGACCAACGGGGATAGTCGGTATTATTCGACCTACTTAGGGTTCATCTGTAGCCTTGAGTCCTAACTTAGATAGGAAATAGATTAAATCTAGAACCCTCCCCGATCATAAAGCTGTTGCTGCCTCCTTGCCTCGACTAAAACTGTCAGAGAGGGATACTCGAGCTTAGCCTTGGTAAGTTTTTATCTTCTAAGTTAATTGGATATCATTTATATCTTCATTATCTTGTACTCATTTGGTTTTCTCTTATAATTCTTGGTTGACTATAACCAAATGCTAGAGAAGGATGATCTTCTTCGTTCTTCTTCAGATGATGTAGAGGAGGCCTTTGCAGGTCTTAGAAAATATTTTTTGGATTCATAACAAGACTTGGAGAGAGAAAATAAGGCTTGGGAAGAGAACATCAAGACTACCGAGGAAGCAAGGTGGAAGGCTGATTCGACTGCTGCTCAAGCTGAGTGCAAGGTAAAGGCTGCTAAAGAATAAGTAGCTAAGCTGACAAAAGACCTTTCTGCTGAGAAGACCAAGAGGAAAAAGGCTAGGGAGGATTCCATTAACAAGGGTTGGGATAAAGTTGTTTCTGTCACTTCTGCTCAAGTTGGGTATGACAGGAAAAAATTCTTCAAGGAAGGTTGGTCGGTGGAATTAAAGGAAGTTGATACCACTAAGGTTTCTGAACTCTTCCTTAGGCATGACCCTAGATCTCCCCCCAATCTTGATGAAGAGATTGAGGATAACAATGATTTAATGGAATCTTTTTTATCCACTGACTCTTCAGTCCCTTATGCCGACTAAGAAGATACTTCTACCATTCCATCTGGCGAGCAAGAGACCCTTAATATTGAAGATGATAAGAAGAAGGTGTAAATTTGCTTGGCTGATAATCTTTGTATTTTGTATATTTTTGGATCTTCTTTTGATTTCCTTTGATGTATTTATATCACCGTCCTTTATTAATGAAAGAACTCCTCTTGTTATTTTCTATCTTCTTTTGCGATTGATTAATTATTGCTTTATCTGCGTAGTTCATGGACAAGATGGAACAAATTTTTGCTAATGACTCCAACCTGCTCAAATGTTGTAATGATTTGTTCAAGACTGGTCACTTGGACTTAATAGATGAGGACTTGATCAATTTACTCATCGCAGATGCTTCACTTCAAGCCAGGAATGCATACACTTACCTTAAATTCCTTCTTGATCGGGTTGTGGAAAATAATGTGGACTATTTTGGGATGATAGAAGATCTACAAGTAGAGCATAATGAAGCCAAAGATTTTCTCCATGTTGATTATGAAGCCAAGTACAAGGCATTTCGTGAAGCCTGGGGATTTGAAGAAAAGATGGAGGGGTACGCTTATACTTTAAGAAAAAAGGAGTTTTTATTAAACCGCAAAGTTGCTGAGGCCAGAGGGATTGTTAAACTTCTGGAAGAAGAGAATAATAAACTGAGTGATGAACTTGGGTCTTTGAAGAGTTCTTCTACTGCTATTGCTAATGAAGGTGCTTCTTTCCTGGAGAATGAGCATGCCAAACTAAGAGAAGAACTTGAAGCTTTGAAAAAGTCCAAGCCAGCACAATCTTCCAAATAGAGAGTTGGCAATATAGAAGAGGCCAGGATGAAGAAGCCTTTGGTTGATCAGGCTGCCCAAATGAAGGCTAAGAACTGAGTTATTACTGAGTTGTCTATAAGCTGGAAGTTAAAGATCAATCCCTTGCCGAACAATTCTCCCAGTTGAAGGCGAATGATGAGGTTTTAAAGAGACTTCAATATCAAGTTGAAAGATTAACCTTCCAATTTGATAAGCAACCCAGAGAAGTATGGATGGATGGCTATAATGAAGATTTGGGCCATATAGATGATCGCCTTGCTTAATCTAATTGTGAAGGTTATAAATGGGGTTGGATTAATTGTTTAACTGTGATGAAGGTTGATCAAAATAGAAAACTCTGGTATTGTCATGATCCTAATTTCTTAGACTGCCAATAACCTCCATTCAAGTTGGATGTCAGCTGGATTCTTGTTGAATAGATTCCCTAATGCTTGATATCAAAATACTTAGGGGATTATGAATTACACGGTGATCTTAAAATAGTTTGACGTCCTCATCTGACCAATATGTCGATCAACAGTAATATAAAGATGCTTTAAGATTTCAACTTCATTAATTCTCTTTATACGCTAGATGATCCTCCTGCTGGTATTGACAAAGTACAATTATCTTCCAAAGCTGAAGGAAAACGTTTGGTTGAATGATTATCTTGTATTTTGTAATTCGTTTGAATGTACTACAGTTTTATATGAATGAAATATGTTTGTTTTTGTTATTTTGTGACTGTAATTCCATTGGTTCTACTAATACACTTAAATATATTCATCCAAATGTATTATTGGTTACCATTGGTGATGCCATTGGTTCTACTAATGCACTTAGATTTATTGACCTAAGTTTAGCGTTAGTTATCAGTGGTGACCAAGCGTACAAGGAATGCATGTTTATATTCTGACATTTAGGAATTTTTACAAGTCTTCCTGCATTTGGCTTATTTCGGGTAAAACTTATTTATTTTTATACGGAGTTTTACCACTCGTTCTTGGTCAAGTGTTAAGGATTGGAATCCTGTTTTGACTTGTTTGGTTATTTTATTCCCGACCAAGTACTGAGGATTATAGCGTTGTTTTGACTTAGTCGGAACTAAAGAATATATTTGTTATTTTTGTTCTGGGGATGCATATCACCGTACTCCAAAAAAGTCAGAAAATTGAAGAGACAGAAACTAACGTTTTTATTAATATTCAAATAAACGCAATTAAAATACAATAATTGAAACCCTTCGAATTACTGGTAATACTTTCGGAGATGCTCAACGTTCCAAGGATTTTTAAACTCTTCACTTTCCAACGTCTCAAGTCTGTAAGTTCCTGGTCAGACGATAGCTGATATGTGATATGAGCCATACCAGTTAAAATTTAGCTTGTTATTCTTCTGTATTACCTTTTTAAGAACATAATCTCCTTCTTTGAAGTTGGTCAGCTTAACCCTTTTGTTATAGAATTGATCAGTTCTTTGTTGGTTGGCATCATTTCTCAAAGCAGCGACTTCTCTGACTTCTTCTAGCATATCCAGATCTAGTCGCCTCATCAAGTCACTGGCTGGGGAATTAAAATTCAACACCCTATGAGTTGGTAAACCGATCTCGGCTGGTACCATGGCCTCAGTTCTAAATGCAAGCATATATGATGTTTATCCTGTTGCTGTTCTTAATGTTGTTCTGTAAGACCATATGACTGAGTGTAGATCATTGATCTAGTTTCCTTTAGCAGCATCAAGCCTCTTTTTCAATCAATTCAGCAAATTTCTATTCGCCATTTTTATTTGACCATTACTTTTAGGATGCCCTGGTGCAGAATGCAGCTTCTGGATGTTAGATTGGACACAATAGGATTCGAACTCCTCATTGTCAAACTGTTTGCCATGATCTTTAATAAAAGCATATGGCAGACCATATCTATAAATTATGATCTTCCATATGAACTGATACACCTTTTCATAACAAATACCTACCATCGGCTCTGCCTCAACCCATTTAATGAAATAATCAACAATAACAACTAAATATCTAAACCTGCTTTTGGTGGTCGGCAATGGTCCGACCAAATCTCTGCCCCATATAACGAACGGTTAAGGTGAGTTAATTGGAGTTAAAGCAACATTTGGAGTTTTATGAACATTAGAGAACTTTTGGCACTTATCACACTTCTTTGTAAAGGCTGTACAATCTGCCCTCATGGTCGGCTGATAGTATTCCTGAGTGTTGATTAATTGGATCAATGTCCTTCCACCTGAATGAGATCCATAAGAACCTTCGTAGATCTCTTGGATCATGTCTTTCACATCTATTGGGTGAATAAAACACTGTAAGGAGGTCGTTAATCCCCTTCTGTATAAAATTCACTTGTCTTATACGTATCTCGGTGCCTTGTATATTAAATTTTTGGCTTCTATAAGATCTTTTGGTAAAGTACTATATTTAATATAAGCTCTGACGTGATCCATCCAGGAGGGTCCCAAATTTACTGCGATGAAATTGATTATTAGGTCTTCATCGATGCTCTGATTAGCCAAAATCTCTATCGAGATGGTTCTTTTGAGCTCAATTCTTATTGTTGACGCCAACCGAGCAAGTGCAGCAGCTCAAGCATTCTTTATTCTTAGAATCATATTCATCTTAATAGTTGGAAACTTTGTAATTACCTCTATAGCTTTAGCAACATACCTGGTCATCAAATCACCTTTGGCTCCATATAAATTCAGTACTTGGTTTACAACCACCTGTGAATCACTATGCGCCACAACTTGTTTGGCACCTAATGAATGAGCTAAATTCAATCCCACTATTAGGGCTTCATATTTTGCCTCATTGTTTGATTCTTTGAACTGGAATTTGATATCATACTTAATATCAATATCATCAGGAGTCTTAATTATTATACCTGCTCCACTGCCAATAGCACATGAGGATCCATCCACATACAAATTCCATAATAGAATATCACTGTTGAAGCTTTATGCTATCAATGATCCATGATGGAATATCTTCTTGATTTCCTCCACATATTTCTGGGCCATTTCTTTCAGCTGAAGGCTCCTCTTTCGAATTCTGCTCAGTAGGCAAGCGTTCTTACTTGGGAACCTCCAGATAAGTAAATTCAACAATGAAATCTGCCAAAGCTTGTCCCTTTAATGAAGACCTTAGTTCTTAAATAATATCATACTTTACTAATTCTACTGCCCAGTACATCAATCTTGATGACTTCTCAGGTTTGTGGAGTGCTTGTCGAAGAAGCAGATCAATATACATAACTATGGTGTGCACTTGGAAATAAGGTTTCGTACGTCTTGAAGCCTCAATAATTGCTAGGGCTAGTTTTTATAAATGTGGGTACCAGATTTTAGCTCCACTGAATGCTTTGCTGGTATAGTAGACCAATGTTTGGATTCCATTATCTTGTCTGAACAAAGCTGAGCTCACAACTGACTCAGAAACAACTAAATATAAATATAATTTCTCCCCCAAAACTGGTCGGGAGATCAATGGTGGTGAACCCAAGTACTTCTTCACTTCCTGGAATGCTTCTTCACATTCTGCATTCCACTCAAAAGTATTTCTTATCACCTTAAAAAATGGTAAACACCTGTTCGTTGCTCGGGAAATAAATCTGTTTAAAGCTGCTACTCGCTTGATGAGCCTTTGTACATCTTTCTTGTAGGTCGAGGACTGCATTTCAATTAAAGCTTTTATCTTTACTAGATTATTGTCAATTCCCCTCTAGTTAATTATAAAGACGAGGAACATTCCTTCCTGTACCCTGAACACGCACTTAGTGGAATTCAGCTTCATTTGATGCTTCTCCAACTGATAAAAAGTTTGACTGAGGTCGATAATATGATCTGAATTTTTTTTGCTTTTTGTCAGCATATTGTTCACATAAACCTCCATGTTCTTGCCTATCTGCTCTTTAAAGACCTTATTCACCAACATTTGATACGTTGCTCCTTCATTCTTGAGGCTAAAAGGCATTACATTGTAGCAATAAGTTCCTCGGGGTTGATGAAGGCTGTACTTTACCTGTCTTTAGGTTTCATTTTTATCTTGTCATAACTAGAATAAGTGTCCATAAAGCTTAAAAGCTCATGTCCTGATGTAGCCTCCACCAGTTGACCAATTATGGGAAAGGGAAAATGATCCTTTGGACAAGCTTTATTTAGATCCATAAAATCCACGCACATCCTCCATTTATCATTTTTCTTTTTGACCATAACAACATTGGCCAACCATTCTGATACTTCACATCTTTAATAAATCGAGCTTTTTGAAGCTTTTCTACCTCAATTGGATAACTTGATTCTTCTCAGGACTGAAAACCCTATGTCTTTTCTTGATCGTCTTGGCCTCCTTGCTGACGTTGAGCTCATGACGGAGGAAATTGGGATCAATCCCAGGTATATCCTCATGGCTCCAAGCAAATACATTTCTCCGCTGTCTCAAGAACATAGTCAAATCTTATTTGAGGGATGGATCCAGTGTTGAGTTGATTTTTATAGTCATTTCTGGTTTGTCATCGTCCATAATGATGTTTTCAGTTACTTCCATAATTCGGACTTTGACCAACTCTATTTCATCCCGTGGATCTAAGTTTTCAACCTTAGATTCACTGTTAGGCTCAGTGGTATCCACCTGATAAGTTATAGTCTTCTTCTTCTTCAATTCAATTAGTTCTTCTTGCTCGGCTGAAGAGTAATAACACTCTCTCGCCACCTTCTGGTCGCCCTTTACAACACCTATGCCAAAATGAGTTGGAAACTTCAAGCATTGATGGTGCAACTTCAAACTTATTCAACCCTACCCTGTCGAGGATCACATTATAAGTGGATTGAACATTTTTGTCCATCATGAAGAAGCGTATTTTCTCTATGCGATATGTAGGCCAGGTGTTCTTTAATTTGATTGTTCCAAGCGGATACATTTTTTTACCTTAAAAACCTATTAGTGGCCTGGATATGGTTCTAACAGACAAAGATTTAAATCTAGACTCTAAAAATAAGGGTAAAACATTATATCTGTCGAGCTCCCATTATCAATCAATATTTAAGCGATGATAATATCTTGGATTCTGAATTTGACAACCAGTGGATCGTTATGGGGATAAAGTACCCCAAAGAGGTCATTTTTGAAGAAGCCAATTACCAGTTTATCTTTGTTGACCTTACTCGGAAGATCTTATTTGGCTAAATTGATCCTTTGGATATAAGAACAAGCTTGGGCCTCATTCAAGTAAGCTTTTCTTTCAGCGGTATAATCACCTCCTCCTGCATCGCTACCTGTAATCATATTACAATCAAATGAACCAAAAATGATCATAATACCTCACGCTCTGGCTGCTTGGGCCTCTTCGACAGGTGTAGATCATCCTCATGACCATCTTCATGATTTCTCTTTTTATCATCTTTGGTCTTACATGGAGAATTTGACTTTCTTCTAGTTTCTCTGCTATCTTATCGATCAATAAATTTATCGAGTTTTCCTCGACGGATGAAGGATTCTATGTTATTTTCCAATGCGATGCAAACATCTGTTGTATGACCATAGTCTTTGTGGAATTCATAATATTTGAACCTGTCCCTCTTATTAGGAGGTGCTCTTAACTTCTCAAGACCTCACAAACCCTTATTGTGCTTGATTTCTTTCGAGATATGGTGGATGCTAACACTCAATGGAGTGTAGTTCCCATATTTTTTGAGTTTATCCTCCTTCTTAGGCTTGGGTTCCTTATGCTCCTTCTTATTAGACTTCGCTTCAAGCTTCGTGATTGGAGTCCACTTTGCAGCCATTACTTCTTTGACGTTAATTATTTTTGCTACTTTCACCATCAGTTCAGCCATAGTTTTGGGGGGCTCTTTAGCCAAAGAATAATAAAGTTTCTCGAGAAGCAAACCACTCATCAGAGCAGTGATGACTATTTTTTCTTCATAATCAATCACTTCTAATTTTTCATTTTTAAAACGTGTAATATACTCCCTAATACTCTCCCCTACTCGTTACCTTACACTTAAATGATGAGCTACTCTTTTTACTAGATTAACTCCAAAATAGAAGTTACTAATAAATAACTCGTCAAGCTAATTAAAGATGGCGATTTATCCTCTAGGCAGGCTATTGTACCATATTTGGTCTGAACCCGCAATGGTGCTTAAAAATGCCTTGCACCTCATTTCATTAGGAATTGTGTAAATATGTACTGTAGCTTGATATTACTGGATATGGAGAATAAGATCAATTTTACCATCATATTTAAGGGTAACCACAGGATCTTTAAACTTAGATGGATTAGGAAAGTCCACAATTGTCTGAATAAAAAGGATATCCTTTAACGAAACTCCATTGCAAAGGATTATTTGCTTTTGTCATTTCCCCCAATCTATCTTTCAGTCACTGGTTTGATCCTTTCCACAAAGGGTTACCTGCATCAGATCTATGCAAAGAAGCTCAGCTGTTCTGACCACTTGTTTGTGCCGAAATCTCCTCCTGATAGTTCTGCTCGGCGTGTATAGATCGTTAGACACTTGATCTTGATCGGACTGGGGCCTCATGTTAGTCGACTAGACGTTGAGTGTTCCTAGATAATACCTTGGAAGGGTTTTTATTTCCTATAGGTCCTAGACGATCAAAAGGTGAATCTCTGCTAAGCCTTTCCAAGACATTTGGCCTTTTAGGAGAAGAGGAATAAATGCCATAGGGTTCTGTAGACCTGAGAGATGAACTTGTTCCTAGGTGATAAGAAGTATCTCATGAAGTTCTGGAATAACTGTGTCTATTGGATCTTGGAGGTGGAGGTGACATTTCTCTTCGTCTGAATTGTAATGATTGACCCACTTGCCTTATTATGACTTGCATGGCCTCCTGTCCTCTAGCAAGACTAACGAGAATTCCATTCAGATCACTATTTGGTAATGGAGTAGGTGGGTTGCTTTCGTTTTTGATACTTGACTCGGAATTTTTCATCTTACTGGAACAAGGGTGTATGAGAGTGAGAACGAAAATTAGAAACTCTTTCCCATAGACGACGCCAATCTGTTGATGTAAAAAACTGGACTAGACCTAATTCTTTAATCATAAATAAAATATGTAAATAAAAAGAAAACGACCAAAGATTTTAAAGTGGTTCGACTATGTATAAAAGCCTACGTCCACTGTTATGGTATTAATGTTGTCAATAGCTTGCTTGCTTTCATGTCGTGCCCTTGATGAAGGAGGTACAATGTATTTATAATGACCCGAAGGCCAAGGGTTGGAATATCAAGGGATGAAATGCTTTCATATTCAAGCATTTACATTCTTACATAATGAATGTGATGGAATAAATCTCGTGTAATATGACTTTTGATATGGTGATGCTTCACTGTTCTTGTTGGTTGGCCTTCCATGAGTTAGTCGGCATTCCTTAAATTGGTCGACCTTCTTCATGGTAATTGACAGAGCTACTATTTTCTGACCAGGATTTTGTCATGTAGGAGGACACGCGTTTAGTTCTAATTGGTCCACGTAGGTGGAAATTTTTTGGCATCAACAATGATAGACCTTTAACCACTTGTTATTAATCTTGAAAGGTTTATTTTCTTCCATATTAGAGATTAAAAAGTAACCTAAATCGTGAGCCTCCTTTATAATGACGTGTCCCTCCCAATTAGCAACAAATTTAGGCAATAGGAGACCTCGAATGTGCTTCACTACTGCTTTCAAAACCAGATTCCCTTCTACAAACTTTCTTGGCCTCACCAAGTTTTCATATGCCCTAGAGAATTGCTTTATGTACATTTGGAAGTGTTAAATTACATTGTCCCCATGTTTATCCATTGCTTCCAATTGTACATGTTTACTCCGAGGAATCATGCTGTTTCATAAGGAATATCAATCTAAGGGAAATTTTAGCTCCATTGGAACAATTACTTCGGCTCAAAACACAAGAGAGAATGACGTATACCCTGTGGGATTCCTCATCGTCTTGTCCAAGATATTGACCAAGGTCTTGTTAGTTGCTTCGATTTGACCGTTGCCTTTGGGGTATGCCATTATTAAGGTATGACGAATGATGGAGTACTTGTTTGCGAGCATCTTTACGTTTTTGTTGACAAATGGGGTCCCAGAATCAGAGAGGATAACCTTTGGGATCCCAAATCAAAAAATTATGTTCTCTCTAATGAAGCTAGCCTCCACACCTCATGTTTCTCTCTTCAGTGGTATTACCTTAGCCCATTTTATAAAGCACTATGTTGCCACTAATATCCAGATCTTTCCCTTGAAGATGGATGTATTTCGCCTACCAGGTCAAACACCTAAGTGTGTAATGGGTAAGGAGTGGACAAAGAGTGTAAGTCCACCGAGGGAGCATGAATCATGTTTTCGTGCAGCTGGCACGCCTTTCACTTTCAAACAAACTCAATAAAATCTTTCTCCATGGTTGGCTAATAATTAATAAAGGGCATTAATTAGTCATATAACTTTTCCTCTTCAATGTGATCTAGATCGTGATCTTGCTTCAATACTTACATTGCCTCCTCCTTTTTGATGCATCTTAATGGTCTGTTAAAGTATCCTCAGCGATAGAGCTACTCCTCTTGGACGTAGAGCCGTGGAGCCCTTTGATTGAGTCCCATCGCATTAATTGTCTCCGTCAAGATAACTCCATCAGTAATGAAATCGATGTAAGGCCGCCTCCGATCTCCCTGAGTTTCAACGAAGTGACATTCAGCTGCCTGAAAGAAAAGTTGACATTTATCGCACCTTCATTGTAACTCTGCTGCATCCTGCTTCATTATTGGCCAGAAGTATCACTCTCTCTAAATTTTGTTATATAGAGGGATCTCAGTTATTTAAGAGTGTTCGTCATGTGTCTTTTTTAACTTTCGCCCTTATTCCTTTAACCCGATGCACCTAGATATCCATCCTCCCATGTTACCACACCTCATGTTTCTCTCTAATGAAGCTAGCCACCACACCTCATGTTTCTCTCTTCAGTGGTATTACCTTAGCCTATTTTATAAAGCACTCTGTTGCCACTAATATACAGATCTTTCCCTTGAAGATGGATGTATTTCCCCTACCAAGTCAAACACCTAAGTGTGGAATGGGTAAGGAGTGGACGAAGAGTGTAAGTCCACCGAGGGAGCATGAATCATGTTTTCGTGCAGCTGGCACGCCTTTCACTTTCAAACAAACTCAATAAAATCTTTTTCCATGGTTGGCTAATAATTAATAAAGGGCATTAATTAGTCATATAACTTTTCCTCTTCAATGTGATCTAGATCGTGATCTTGCTTCAATACTTACATTGCCTCCTCCTTTTTGATGCATCTTAATGGTCTGTTAAAGTATCCTCAGCGATAGAGCTACTCCTCTTGGACGTAGAGCCGTGGAGCCCTTTGATTGAGTCCCATCGCATTAATTGTCTCCGTCAAGATAACTCCATCATTGATAAAATCTATGTAAGGCCGCCTCCGATCTCCCTGAGTTTCAACGAAGTGACATTCAGCTGCCTGAAAGAAAAGTTGATATTTGTCGCACCTTCATTGTAACTCTGCTGCATCCTGCTTCATTATTGGCGAGAAGTATCACTCTCTCCAAATTTTGTTATATAGTGGGATCTCAGTTATTTAAGAGTGTTCGTCATGTGTCTTTTTTAACTTTTGCTCTTCTTCCTTTAACCTGATGCACCTAGATAGCCATCCTCCCACGTTACCACACCTCATGTTTCTCTCTAATGAAGCTAGCCACCACACCTCATGTTTCTCTCTCCAGTGGTATTACCTTAGCCCATTTTATAAAGCACTCTGTTGCCACTAATATCCAGATCTTTCCCTTAAAGATGGATGTATTTTGCCTACCAGGTCAAACAACTAATTGTGGAATGGGTAAGGAGTGGACAAAGAGTGTAAGTCCACCGAGGGAGCATGAATCATGTTTTCGTGCAGCTGGCACGCCTTTCATTTTCAAGCAAACTCAATAAAATCTTTCTCCATGGTTGGCTAATAATTAATAAAGGTCATTAATTAGTCATATAACTTTTCCTCTTCAATGTGTGCTAGATCGTGATCTTGATTTAATACTTACATTGCCTCCTCCTTTTTGATGCATCTTAATGGTCTGTTAAAGTATCCTTAGCGATAGAGATACTCCTCTTGGACGTAGAGCCGTGGAGCCCTTTGATCGAGTCCCATCACATTAATTTTCTCCGTCAAGATAACTCCATCATTGATGAAATCGATGTAAGGCCGCCTCCGATCTCCCTGAGTTTCAACGAAGTGACATTCAGCTACCTGAAAGAAAAGTTGACATTTATCGCACCTTCGTTGTAACTCTGCTGCATCCTGCTTCTTTATTGGCTAGAAGTATCACTCTCTCTAAATTTTGTTATATAGAGGGATCTCAGTTATTTAAGAGTGTTCGTCATGTGTATTTTTTAACTTTCGCTCTTCTTCCTTTAACCCGATGCACCTAGATAGCCATCCTCCCACGTTACTAAAGTATAGACTTCTTTGGCTTGCAAAATACTATGCTAGCTCTCGCAGTTCCATATTGCCTTACCCAGACTCCAACTGCTTCCTGATCTCTTCTCTCCAATCCGAATCATTTTTCATTAGCAAGATCATCTATACCACCGAGGGAGCTATTCTTCTTTGTATCACTTCTGTTATTGTGTCTCTTTTCATGACCACTTTTTGAGTAATGGTGGCATAAGCATCAGCATGCCTGTTTATCGTTCTAGAATGCCTCCTTATCTTAACCTAATGGAATTGGTTGATTAGTTGTTGGATGATTATTTTATAAGGCGCTAGGTTGAGGTGCTTTAATACATATTCCCCATTCACCTGCTGAACAACCAAGTTCGAATCACCATTGATGCATAGTAAATAAATTCCCCTACGAAGGGCTTCTAGCAACCCAAGCACTAACACCTTATAATTTGCTTCATTATTAGAGCAAAGGAAATCTAACTTGTAGAAAAGTTAAATTTCTTTCTTTGATTTTGAAAGAATAACCCCATTTCCCCCCTTCTTTTTTATCGAAGATCCATCAAATTGCATAGTCCATTCTTCAAAGTTAGCCTGCAAATCATCTCCAGGAATACTCACTCGGGGTGGCTAAAATATTCCAGATGGAAATATTGCCAATAAATCTGCATATGTATGGCTTATGATTGCACGAGGGACCACACACTTCAAGTCATATTCTCAAAGGATGATGAACCACCTATATTCTCTTCCAATCATAATAGTTCTTGCCAATAAAAACTTAATGGGATCACATCTTGTCATAAAATGAATTGTAAAAGACATCATGCAATGTCAAAGTTTTGTGATACAAATACCAAGGCTAAAAAGTGTCTCTCTTACTACTATACCTTACCTATGGTCTATTTATTATCATACTCATATAATAGACTATCCGATCCTACCCATAAACTTTTTGTGCCAAGATAACTCCGATAAATCTGGTGGTAGATGTAAGGTAGAGCTGCAATGGTATCCCTACCTTTGGAGGAATCATAGTTTATGGAGAAGTGAGCAGCTTCTTCATCTTGGTGAGAGATTCTTGGTGAACATTCTCCCATTTGAACTTTGTCCCTTTTCACGCATTTCCATCAGTGGAGGAGTTATCTCGGTCATCCCTAGCACAAATCTCCTGAGGTGGGAGACTTTTCGAGGAAACTCTTGATCTCATTCGCTGTTCTTGAGCATGACATATCTAGGATTGTTCATTGTTTATCTTGGTCCATATGCACCCCCTACCAACCCACTGCGAAGCCCATAAACTTCTCACTTGTAACTTCAAAGGAACACTTCAGTGGATTCGTCTTCAACTTGTACTTCCTGCACCGAATGAACTCCTTCCTCAAATCATCTAGATTGAACTCCTTCTTATTTGACTTGATAACAAGATCATACACATAAAATTCTAAAAAATTATGAAATAATTCATTAAAATGTCCATTATTGTTCTCTGATATGTTGCTCCAGTATCCTTCAACCCAAAAGGCATTACTTTATACATGAAATTGCCTAATGGGGTTCTGAATGTTATTTTCTCTGTATCTATTGGATCCATATTGATCTGGTTATATCCTACATACCCATCCATGAAGTTGTACATTTTATGGCCAACAGTTGAATCGATCAAGTTATCAATAGAAGGTAGAGGGAACTCATCCTTTGGACAAGCTCTGTTCAAGTCTTTGAAGTCCACATAGTTCCTTATCTCGTTCTTGTCCTAGAGAACTCAAGTGAGTGCTGTATCTATTTGATGAACCCTACTGCTAGTAAACATTGAACCTCCTCCTTAATTTTTAAATTTAGCTCAGGTTTGTCAGTTGTTGTGGCATGCTTCACCGGTAAGGCCTAAGGCATAACGTTCAGCTTGTGGTAACTTACTTATTCATCCAATCCCTTCAGATCTGTGTACTTCCATAGCTCAATTAAGGCCCTTCTTTTCTCTACACTCAGATCCTTCAAAATGAAGATGGGCATCTCCTTCTTCGGCTGGATCAAGTTACTCAAGTTCCTGCACTTATGGCTTTAGGCGATCCATCATATAGTCTGGTGCTTCTTCTACTTCCTCCACAAACTCTTGTATGTTTGATTTATCTATGACCATGCGCTTCCCCTGTTGGTATACTAAAAAACATTCATATAACGGGTCAGCCTCTTCGTCAGCCTCTACAACAGCTCCTTCGCCCGCCCGCTCACACCTTCAAAGGCATGTCACCTTTCCATCCTCCGTTACCACTTTATTTCATTGCCTGTTGGCCGTCACAGTTACTTTTAATTTCCTGTCTTTCGAAGCTTTCGCAGAATGTGTCCCCAAAACCTGCTCAACACACTCTGTTGCTGGACCTCATGCTCCATCGGGTCCAGCCTAGGCCTCATCCCATATCTTAGTTTTTTAGAGATATTATGAGGTTTGGGATCAACATGATTTTCCTCCTCAGTTATTTATATCCTTCCCGCTCCTTCGTTGCTTTGACCATTCACAAGCCCCATCCTTTCTCTAATAGAGGGAACTCTGGTTCCCTAAATTCTTATCGTTAGGACTCTTGCGTCCTCTTCCAGCTATGTATAAAACTCTGCATCCACCAAGTGAGCCTCTTCGGTTGCAAAAGGCTTTTTCTTCGCATATATAACTATCTCAGTCCCCTTCGTATTTCTCTTAGCACATTATTGAAAGGACTAAACCGTGATTGTGCATATACACCCCTCCTATCAGAAGGTGGTAAGAAGTAACACTCTCAACCACATGAAACTTGATGCGTGAAGTGAGATTCCACATTACAATCCCTACATTAACATACCCAATTGACTTAAATGATTGGTTTTCATAACCAGAGATCACTAAAGGCATTGGTATCAACCTTGCCTTAGAGATAATGGATGCATGGAATTGGTTGATGGGCATGATATTTATGGATGATCCCCCATCCATTAGAGCCCTCGCAAAACTTACACTATTGATACTAGTCATCACATATAAGGGCTTGTTGTGTGGGAATCTTATAGCTCTATTAACGTCACTAAAAATCACTTTGGACAAGAACTTCCTTACCAATCTGGCCACCCCCCCTCCATCTCAGCAATAAAACTGCATTCTTTCGTGCAATGTCCAGAATCGCTTGCATTATCTACAACCTTCTTTCCTTCGACATTCCCACTTGGTCGAAGAACTATGAGAATTTGGGTGACTGTGATATAGCATAGTACTCCATCCATTGGTCAACTTCTTCATTATCAAGATTATACACATCCTCCACATCTCTGGTACTAGTTTCATTGTAAGCTATCACCACGTTAGCCATTCCTCTCGTGTAGTCTTTTAATGCCTTCTAAAACTCTTCCTATTCCACTACCTATTCCCTCTCCTCCCGTTCAGCTTCTTCCTTATAAGCAACTACCAGGTTAGCTTCATGTGCTAGTAGTGGGTTATTATTGACGTTCTCTTGAGGGATCTGCAAAGTCCCTACCTTCATGTGTTTGCTTATAATCTTCCTCAATGTAAAACAAGCCGTTGTTGGATGACCAATCTTTCGATGGATCTGTTAATATTTAGGACTGGCTTTTACTTCTGCATTTGGCCCCATTGCTTGAGTATTCTTGGGCTCATAAACTTTCCATCCTTACACTATGGCGTTGTAACAATTGACAAACTCTTAAACGATACAAGGCAATGGTGGTGAATCCTCTCTATATCTATCAAACTTCCTCTCTATTATCTTTTTTCGCTACTTACCCATGAGAAGGGCCATTTATGCCGATCCCATCACGACGCTCGTGGAAGTCTGTGTGACTGTCGAGATTTCTTTTGCCGTTTAAACTTGGCGAACCTCCACCCAAGGAACCCCATCCCTGGAAGCCTCAAGATACCTCATCGCTTATTCCTCGTTACGCTGTATATAATCAAAGTCAACGGTAGGGTAACGTTATATCACGTCATACTTCTAGAAGAATACCTCCCCAACGCAGTCGCCAAATGTAAGAAGGTAGTCCCCTTGATGTCTGGGAGTATAGTAATACCAGTAGAGGCGTAACCCATATAAGTATGGTAATAAATGATAACCCAAGTACTCTTTAACAAATACAAATGAACACATTATTTTACATAATCAACACTCATATTGAACTCACAAGTCTCTCGTGTATAACTCAAATAATAATAAACAAAACTCAGAAGCAACTCATTCAAAGGGAGAGAGAAGTAAGCATCCTAGATACACCTTGGAAGGTATCCAACACACCAACAACCTCTGATATATCTCTGGTTAGCTATTAAAATATTCATAATAAATGGAAATAGTGGTTGAGTTTATGAAAATCTCTTTCTCTCTCTAGCAATAAAATTTCTAGAAAGAACTCTCTTTCTCAAAAGTGGATGAGGCTAATAAATTCCCCCCAAACCCCTCCTGAGATTTCTCAATATTCATTAATGTGAAAGACCCCCTTTCACATTTTAAGTCTCAAGCATTAAATGCCTGATGGATTAGCACACCTTACATCATAATCATTAAATTCTAGGGCATGCCTTTTGCCTATACATTGTGTGCTAGAGGACTGTCACAACAAAGGTGTCTCACTAAACTATTTGACATCCCCAATACCACAGTGGTTTACTCAAGTTCGTATTGGATAGTGGGCAGGTGGCTAGTGACGCCACCTAAAGTAGATGTGACATTTGGTAGCGGACTATTTGTCTCAAAACTCAATATTCGATGGAACTCAAGGTTACTCTGTAAAAGATTCCACGATGAAATATCTCTTGGTGTTTTACCAAGTGCATCTAATTTGGTCAAGATAGGCCTTAACACTACCTCACTTCTCAATCATCCAAACTAAGTCCCTCTGAAGTTCCCATGGCGAGGTCATTTGATAAAGCATGTGATCTCTCCCAGGCCCTTCCAGGCCTGGTCTTTCACGAGTACCGTTTGACCTCACACTCAATATTACAATCATTACAGCATTAGAATCAATGTATTTAAAAGATTCAATTTGACTAAGTAAGAATGAAAGATAAAAAAGATCTCTCTCGATAAGTTTCCTCGCTGAGCTGTTGAGCTGAGCTGCCACAATGAGATACCTTGCTGTCTTCATGATGCTTCCTTCTCTTGAGTCTCTTCTATTAACTAGGGAAGATTTTTCTAATTCATATATTACCTTCAAGCCCCCCCAATAATTTTAAACTTGTAAAATCGATATTTTTCCCAAAATTCAAAAGAAAGGTGAAATAGGTATTTCTTTGAAATCCCAGTCTAATAAGAAAAGGGAAAAGGTTAGTGATTCCGAGTCTAAGTTTGATTTTGAGCTTAATTATCTTTCCTTATTTGCAAAAAATTATTTTTTTTATGAAATTTATCAAAGAAACTTCTTCCAAAGAAAATAAAAGTTTTGATAAAAGTAAAAATAGAAATCTGGGCAAGAACGTTTATGAGAAAGATGAGATTAGATGTTATGAGTGCGAGGTAAAGGGTCATAAAGCCCACGAGTATGCCACTAGGCTAAAGATATAGGATAAAGGCAAAGTTGCATACAAAGCCACTCTTAGTGATAGTGAAGTCGAGTCAGTGGATTCCGAGGATGAATCACCGCATGAACCTAATTTTTGTGCGTTCATGGCCAGTAACGTTTGTACTTCAAGTTTATCTCGAGCTGGCGAGGATATATCTAAACGTGATAGCCTCTACACTTTGTCGAACCATTACGGAGAGAGTGGAGATGATGATGAGAATTTGTATGAGGGAGAAAGTGGCCTTAAAAAATCATTCACTGAACTTTACAAAGAGTCTTTAAGAAACAAAGAAAAATAGAAATTTAACTCTTAGGGTGTTTAATTTAAAGAAGAAAATGATAGCTTTGAGAGAGTGTGCTGTAGGTGAGTCAAACCGAGAATTTGAAAGATTCTTTGTGTGAGAAATTGATTGTGGTTGGTAAGGACAAGACCGATTTGACCAACACTGTGACTAATCGTACGAGAGATCTTCAAGCTTCATTGGACACTGGTGAGAAACCTGAAGCCCGTGTATCCTAACTCGAGAAAGATCCCAAACATGCCCAAGAGGTCAATGTCACTTTAGAGTATACATCGAAGAATGTTGGAAAGATGTTCCTCGATCCCACAGGTTTTTAACGAGAGGTAAGAAATAGGTTATGACAGTGCATCCACTTCCAATGCCTCACCCGAGCTGATTCTCGGGTTCATGGTGGATCCTTATGGACCTAGTCCTAACCTACCTAGGAGATGTAACACATGAATGAAAATGTGTCCTAGGCATTTTGATCAAGGTAGACCTAAGCCTGTTTATGTTTATTCCCATTACAAACAAATAAGTCACCTTAGGGAGTTTTATTTTAAGCTAAGGAGAGTTTCTCATATACGTGTTCCTCAATATGCTCCCATATAAGTTCATACATATGTTTCTGGATGCACTCCCACATATGTTCCTACTCATATTCCAACACACAGTCATAGATATTTTGAGAGTTTTCGAGAGCAAGTTGAGTTTTTGATCAAAACATAGCAAAGTTTGATAGAGGAGTTTCAAAGGATGTCTATTCCTGTTGAGAACACCTCTCAGGCCAATGATTGAGTGTGGGCACGTTATCTAGTGTAGGGTGATTATCATGTTCAAATCATTTTTCCCTCATGCTAGATTGTATTTTTACGTAACTATATTCTTTTATTTTGAAAAAATGAAAAAATATTTTCAATTTTTAAGAAAAATTTTATAAAATTCCTAAAGATTTTATTTTTGATAATATTTTTGAAAAAGACAAAAGGATTTTGTACTTTTATTTTTCACCATATATGGATGTGCATTTAAGATGTTCGAATCATCCTTGTATTGCATCCATTCATGTGATTTTATCATAGTATTTTGATATATGGCTTCATTTCTTTAGTTTGATTAATAATATGTGTATAGCCTTTCGTTGTTCATTAATGATTACTTTCTTCATGATAGACTTTTTATCACCTTTATTGCATACATTCACGAACTTTATGAACATTTTACTTGCTTATCATGTGTCGAATACGGTGTTCTCATCTAAATAGTGTTTAATAACGAACCAAATGTACTAAAGATAAGTTATGCTTGTAAGAAATATTTTCCTAATTTCATTTCTCAAAAAATTTATTATATGTTAAACAATGAAAAGGGGCTACAAAAGCAAAAAAATTTCTTTGCGTTAAAAGCCACCATTTGTCAAAAAAGAGCCTAAAGGATTCACGACACATAAAAATAGAAGTGCGAAAACTAATTTTATATTTCATTGATGCTTCGTTATATATGAGCATTATAATATCTTCAAAAATTTGAGAGTGAATTCTTAAATATGTGAGATTTTGAAGGTGTTATAAAGTAAAAGATCAGTGCGTTTGCACAACGGACTCTCTTGAAAGGCATTAACTAGTTTGACATTATTGATTTGAGAAGCATTAAAATTCATGGCATGTTGCATAAGTTGACTCAATTTTATCTCGTTTAACATTCTTACATCTATGGTTGAAATTGAGTTCTTTCTTTAGAAGTATCTCATTTAATTCATGAACCTATGTTATGAATGCCTATCTTGATTTGCCTATGAAAAATGTTCACAATTACATTCCGTTTTCATGATTAAATTATTTTAGTGATATTCCATAGTGTGATGTATTTTGTACCTATATGTATTTTTTATACATACATTTTTTATACTTGAAAAAATTAAAATTTTTTAAAAAACGTTGGTTTTCTTCGAAATTTCATCGCATGTGCTTTGTTGATTATCTTTGTGATGATTATTTCTTTTAGATTTGTTTGATGCTAACATTTCAGGATTAGGTTCTAACCTTTTGTCTATTACAGACAAAAAGGGGGGAGAACAAATTGAGGGGGAGTTTATTTATTTTTTAAAACTTGTACGCGTCAAGGTGTTTTTTGTCTTATGTGTGTAGGTCACTCCACCTTGATGATGATTTCATGGACCATACAAGATGAAGACTTATACATTTATGCATTTCCATTTCTTAATTTGGGAGTGCATTAGATGTATTAGTTTTAGGGGTCAATTTGGCTTCGATTTGTATTTTGTACCAGAATAATCAAAGGGGGAGATTTGTAAGAGCAAGTTTTATATTTGATCATTTTATTTTTATTTGTCTTATCCCGTTACACCCCACTGCACCTTCATGACTACTTTCATGTATTCGAAGAGAAGAAGTTGATGACATTTGGAAGACTGAAGATTGTTCATCATAACATCATTCAGAAGAGTTATGAGATAATTTGGTAAAGATTTTATTATCCAGGGGTTATTTTAAAAATGTTTGCATTTAAAAAATTTAGAAATGTTTTAAAATGATTTTCAAAAGAATTTTTGAAAATATTGTTAGCTCGTTAAAACGAGATTGATATGTCATTTGAAGGAGTTGCGTAGGGTCGTTAGAACGACGTTCCTTTGTTTGAACGAGATCTGGGACATCGCCTTTTGGGTACTCTCTTCAATGTCGTTCGAAGTTTCAATGGAAGCATGATCGAACAAGAACGAGGTGGTAGTTTGTTCGAACGAGTATGCATGTCTTTATTTTTTAAAACTTATCGTTCCAAATCACTAATCCTTATCTCTTTACAACAACTTTTTCTATAAATAGATATGCGGTATTAGAATATTCTCCAAGCCTTTTTTAAAGTTCATTTTTTCATCAAACTTTATTTTTTTATCAAAACCCCTTGGATCTTAGAAGATCACTTTTCCAAATCAAGAAGAACGCATTCGAAGTTCAATCTACTGTTGAATTGTGGAGTCGAGGATCAATAACTGAAGAAGAAAGGGATTGAAGATTCTTGAGGCTGATCGGTGAATACTGAGGTAAGATCTAGTTGTTGTGGGCAGTGCTGGACTGCATCATTTTTAATTGAAGATTTGAAGACACTTGTACATTATACTTAGTGGATCTTGTAATATCCGTACTCGAATTAAAAAATCCTAATTCTCATTTAATCCCTCCCTGAATATATAAACTAAAACAAAAGAATGATTAAACTAATCTACAAAACCTAGAAATCGGCTAAATTAACCAAGTATCCTTGAAAATTCAATAATTGTAAATTAAACCCTGAATATTTCAAACTACCATAACTTGACTTATACTTAATCCTTATACCCCAACTTTATATCAGATTGACCCTTTAGACTTCAACTAGTTAGAAATAATAATTTCAGCCCCTACAACCTTCTAAAATTATAAATATGCCCCTAAACTTTACCAAAATTATACTTTTAAGGCTATATAACCTTATCAACTAAGGACTAAAACCTAATTATTTGACATTTATACAAACTCCCTGTCCACCTCAACCTCCACATAAGAAAATAATGCCAAAAATACAAGTTTAAACCATGCAAACATGTGAGGTTCAAGTAACCATTTCTTAAACCTTTCAAAACCTCGACAAATATACCTCCCATTCGAACCAATCAAACTTCTTTCTCCTACACTATAAAACCCCCACAAACTAAGCATTCGGAACTCACCTCTTCAGTG
This sequence comes from Sambucus nigra, assembly GCA_949130495.1. Classification (NCBI taxonomy): domain Eukaryota; kingdom Viridiplantae; phylum Streptophyta; class Magnoliopsida; order Dipsacales; family Adoxaceae; genus Sambucus; species Sambucus nigra. The sequence continues at coordinate 635,731,606 of OX422209.1, forward strand.
TATTTACAACTCAAAATTTCTCTCAAATAAGGTAACCTATCATTTCATGCATATTTTTTTATTCTTTCATTACTAAATGATTTCTGTGTTGATATTATGCTTATATCCATCAAAACAGTTGAAACTTTATGTTTAAAATAGTCCCTCGGTGAAGAAATATGAAAAATATGCCATTAAAGCTTGAGCTTTAGTGGTGAACTTCGATATATTAATTATAACTCAGGATTGAGTCTAGGAATTGATTTATTAGGATCTTAGGAATTTAAGTACAATTATCAAAACCCACAAATTTAAATAATAAACCTCAATTGATCGAAAGTGTTTTCTGATTCAGACAACTCAAAACCTCGAATTCTCCTCATACAAAGCCTTGAAATCAAAACCAAAATCTTCCTTAACATAACAGAAATATAACCATGTTCATAATAATCCTTGCCATACTCCCAAAAGCTTTAAATGTTAAGTCAATTTCTGAAAAACACACAATTATGGAACTCAATATATACTACACCTTGATCTATAAAAATCCTATATTTGGATTCCTTGTGAAAATTTTGGTGGAATTTTTTTAAAAATCATCTTAAATGATTGAAAAATAAAGGAGATATATTAGGTCAAAGATTTCAAACCCCAAAGTCAAAAATTGAGATGTTGAAGATGAATTATTTGATCAGAATCATTGAGCGAGAGGGCGCATGGCCAATCGAAATTTTCTAAATTTTTTCTAATATTTATATTTTATTTTTCTAGTCAAAATGGTATAAGGTAAGGCTGTGTTTGGTCAAACCTAGACAAAGTTATTGAAAAATATGGTTTTAGGTTTGAAATACTTTTCCTAAATTATAAATTAACCCCTCATCACTTTTTCAACTTATGAATTTGAACTCTAAACTTTGTCTATAAGCACTTTAAAGTATTTTAAGTCAAAAAGTCTTCAACACCAAAGTTCAAATTTGAACCTAAGCCTAAGATTTTAAAGTCCCAAGTTATTTATAATTAAACCCCCTAAACTTTAAAATACACAGTTTTTAGTATAAAATTAATCAAAACTAACCCCAATTCTAACAACACTTAATCTCCCAAATATTTGTATACATATAATCAAGTATCAGCTCCTCTCGATATCCTCTTTTGATCCTTAAGAAGTTCAAACACCAATTAAGTAGCTTTCTTTTACCTCTTTAATAGTAAATTTTGTGTATTTGTTATCTCCTATTGATATCATTTTATGATAGCCCAGTTTGATTGAAAGTATGTGTGGAAATTATCATACTCATATGTTATTATATCAACTGATTATTTTAATTATGATCATTAGATCAAATTTAACCCTTATCATCTGATAACTAATATCATAACAATTCGTTGTAATGACTTAGTTCACCTTGCACATTTGTGCTTTATATTTTGTTTTAAAGCATCAATATTAACTAGGGAGTAGACTGTCGTGTTGTTCCATGAACTTTTCTTCTTGGCCTATGGTCTCAGATGATTGAAAGCCAGAGTTTTAGCTACATATGTATGAGTGCCACTTTAATTGTGTTCTTAGTCAGTTATTATCCAAAGATTTTTTATTATTCATTATTTAGTTTTACTGATGGCTTATTTAATTCTATAGCCTTTTGTAATCTGATAAGTATGGGATTGTCATCTTAAACTCTTTGACTTTCTTATGTAAAGATACAGACATCTGTTCTATATACATTCCACCTTTCATCAATAAAAATATTTGTTATAATATTGGTAAAGCTTGCTTATCATATTTGTGCTAATTTCTTTTTCCACCAGATGGCCCAGGAGAAAGAGGATAGTATATCTTCCCCTTTTGAGACACACACGAGTCACCTGTATAGGTCCCCTTTTTATGTGTGCTTTTGGTGAAAATAATTTTTCCATTTTTTTTTCAATTTTAATATGAACCAATTTTACTTAACCCAAGTTTATCTTATTAATCCTAAACATGCATCTACTGTGATTAATCAAGTAAAATAAAGTAAATTCCACAAAATACACAACGCCGATGTGGGAGGAAACCACTAAGGGAAAAAATCTTGGACGACCTAAGCCAGATGATCACTATGATACGGTATTATAAAGTACATACAATAGACTTACTCAACGAATCGATACCCCACAAGTCTTGATGCTCTTCTATGCTTCACCCGCTCCTCAACAGTGCAACGTAGGAGACCACCTTTTGCTAGGTCCACAACACACGAGTCCACGTATATCTTGGTATCCACCGAATGGCTTTGGCAATCGCCTACAATTCAGAAACCGGAGTCCACCACTTCTTAACCATAAAACTCGACAAAACAATGTTCAATAGAGATGAACAAACTTCAGATGGTGCTAAAACAATATCTCTATAACATATGTATATGAAAGATAGGATCTTAAAACACAAAGAATGTTTTTAAATTTGAAAACCTTTATAAACAAGTACTGAAAAACAAAAGGGTTCTGTTCTGTAATTTTGGTTCTGCACACCTCGAAATTCTGAAAAAAAATTGCCTTAAATAAAAAATCTTAAGACAACAAGTCGTTAGAACGAAATTGTCCTATCGTTAGAATGAACCTACAAATATTGTTTGAACGAGATAAGCATGACATTTGAATGACTTCCACATGTCGTTAGAACGACTGTAGATGTCGTTTGATCTTCCAAAATAAAAGGGATAGATCTACATGACTCTAAAATGTATTTATCTCAGAATAAACGAAGTTAAAACATTTTAAAATCATTTTTTAATAAAATAACATCCTTAAGACATTTTCCAAGTCCCATTAACATTATGCATTCATACATGAGATTATCTTGGAATGTAATATGATATGAAGACGTGAAACGTGCACTAATTAACACGGCATAATCTGTCTTGAAGCTTTGCCTCTATGTCATCAAAATAACGTCATAGACTATGTGGGAATGATGACAAGATAAAATTCTATCTATGACTCAAATTATTTTTTTGTCCGGAATAATGCTAATACATACAAATTGGCACTATTTGGAAATATGTCCTTACAAATCTCCCCATTTGGCTATTTTGTGGCAAAACCAAAAAAGTGAAATACCTAAGTCGGGCCGTCAAGCCATATGACCTAAATCCCATATCATAAACCCCAAAAAAATAAGCACGGTCTAGTAAACTAATGTCTGACCGATAGCATAAACTGTCTCCATCTGATGTAGTTGCAATCTCCAATCTCTGAATAATCACTACACACATGAAACAAACAAATACCATGTGAAGTATGGAGGTACAAATGATATAATACCTTATGATACCAACTTCTAAAACAAACCATTTGTTAAACATGTGAGCAAAACATATGAAACTAATTTGTATACACATTTTCAATATAACTGAAATCAACGATACCAATATGTAAACAGCATGATCAAAAACATGATACAAACATATGTGCTCATCAAACAAAACTCCCCCTATATCACATATATATCTTTCACCTTTTTTATCTCGAATAGACAACTAGAGAAAAAGATAAACAAACATGTACGTATCTAGCATGAAGTAATCATATGAATCATATCTAGATAAATATGGGTAGCCGGCTAATAATAGTCAGAAGATGAAAAATTGTAGCTATAAAACAGTCACAAAAATGAATCATCAATGTCAGGAATAATGTGACTAAAAAAATCAATGCAGTTTAAAAATCAATCATGAAAATGCAATATCGATTGTATGTAAACTGTCCAAAACAACCCAAATGTACCAAAATAGTGTAATATGTGCATATGTATGAAGTGAGTTAAAAACAGACCGAAGAGTCAAAATGTTAACTCAGGTCGTTCGAATGACAAAGCAGTGTCTTTTGAATGATATAAAGATCTCGTTCGATCAGGCGTAGAAATGACCCACAATAGAATGACATCGTGTGATGCATTTAAGAAACGACCTATATCATGACCCATCTAACGACTATACCTGACAATTTTAATATCTCATTTTTAGGCTCATTAGATCCAGTCTTCGAACGATATGGATGTGTTGTTTTAAAGACATCTATAAGTCATTTGAACGACTTCAAAAACTTCATATTCTAGTTCTAAAAATATGCAGGATTTACCCAGTGAAATGTTTTTCTCAAAACATCAACTGAAAATACGAAACAGTAGCAAAAAAGACTCAAAACACAAAATATAAAAGTATGAGTTACATGCTAACATAACATCAATGTGCTCAAACATGAATACATAATAAATGGGTGTGAGCTACAACAAATGAATCATAATATAAACACATCAAAATGATCAAGAAGCTCTAATTGATAGCTAAATGTCATCAAATTAAGTTTAGCCATATGTGACAATTTATATATGGATCTTAATGAACTAAACGAATAATATGCACACAAATCTAGAATTTTGATGATTCTACCAAACAAATAGCATCATGACATGATTTTTCAACATTAGGATTCGTGGTGCAAACCCATTGTCTTTTTCCATCCAAACACCCTCATATATTCATATTTCTTTTTCTAGCTCTTTTGAGGTTTCTATTTTTCTCACCTTAGAGAAATCCTATTGGCCTCATTTTTGGCATGTGTTTGTTTTTATGGGCTTAATTTTTTTTTCTCGAGTTCTTTTAAACGGTGGATTTCATGACGAGTTTATTATACTCTCCCAACCCTTTCCCATGAACACTAATTATTTTTTCAATTTAAGCAATATCTATCCTCACGATAACGGTTCTTACATGCACTCCTCCTCCTAAGTCTAATTACGCACAGGTGACAAAATTGACAGGATAACGTCTCACCAAACTCAAATACACATACGAAGTCAAAAGTTTATAAATCTAGTGCATATGTGCGCAATGTAATATATACAAAGTCGAATTCAAATTCAAATCAACTTCAAAACAACCCCATTAGTCAATGGTTAAGATCATTCTAAGCATCTATAATGATGACCAAATATCCTATCCATATGGATAATGAAATGATGGGGGTTAAATCACAATAATATTCCATATCAAGTACGTAAACTCATGACATAAAAATAAACCAATTTTTTTTTGTGTTTTCAAAAATAGCTTTTGACTAAAAAAAATATTTTTGATTTTTCAAAAATATATGAAACCAAAAATATTTTTGTATTTTTTAAAATAAGACTCAAATAAAAGGAAAAAATATAATACAAAGAGATACACATGTCATAACACTAGCAAATATATATCATGAAGCAAAGACTAGCATATGATAAACATTATCATGCAAGCAATCATCCATAAGAAATATCCTGTGAAGCATAATATGCTAGCATGTGAGAATCAACCAACCTAGCATTTAGCATCTCCAAAATAGATTTCCTAACCCAAATAGGTGTATACCTAACTCGATGGGTTTGGGAACCTATGTGACACTACACTTAAACTTCCTAGGGTCTTTTCTAAGATCATAGCAAAAATTCCTAAGGTGACCTTTCTTATGACAATGCGAACATGTGAAAACACGACGAGGTGTGGAACCTTTAGGTTGACCTTTTTAACACCCTGGGATGTGGTTGTCGCTCTAAAACAAACTATGGTTTTGGATTTAACATTCGAATCACTAGAAAAAGATAAGACACTACCGTCACTACTTGAGTCTTTTAAATCATATTCAACTTCAAAACTTTGGACTTAAGCAAAGAATTAGAGTCCTCAAATTGTAATGAATCGTTCTTTAAATTTTCAATTACACCTAGAAGGTTATCTCGCTCCCCCTCAATGTGAGAAAACTTATCCCTACGAGTTATCTCACGTGCCTTATAATCATCAATTAAGACATTATCCTCTTTGTCACAAACCCTAAAATTCTTAAGGTCCTCTAACCTTTTTTCTAAAATAAGTACTCTATTCTCACTCCCTTCCTTGGCCAATTTTAAAGAATCAAATTAATCATACAAAATAACAAACTTCTCATGAATGATCTCTCTTTGAGTTTGAAACGTTTGCAAATATTCAATCATATGTTAAAAATGAGAATTTTCTTCTTCAATAATTTCAATTCATTTGCAAACTTTAAATTTAAAAGATCTAATTTTTCAAAGCTAGGAGAATCCATCGAGAGAAAAATACGCCAAGAGAGAGAAACAAATAATCACCCTAAAAAAGTCACTAAACAGGATCAAACACAATAAGATAGTGAAACCCGATCTGATACCAATTTGTAGGTACCCCTTTTTGTGTGTGCTTTAGGTGAAAATAATTTTTCCAATTTTTTTCTCAATTTTAATATGCACAAATTTTGTGAACCAATTTTACTTAACCCAAATTTATCTTGTTAATCCTAAACATGCATCTAGTGTGATTAAGCAAGCAAAATAAAGTAAAGTCCACAAAATACACAACGCCGATGTACGAATAAACACTAAGAGAAAAAACCTTGGACAACCCAAGATTGACGCTCTTCCATGATACGGTATTACAACACTACAAAAAAACTCACTTTTAGGGACGGGTAAATTCCGTCCCTAAAGACTATATATCCGTCCCTAAAGACTTTTAGGGACGAATTTAGGGATGGCAAGGGATGGTCACATTTGATGGGCATCCCAAGTGTATTAGGGACGGATTTTTTCATCCCTAATAATATTATTAGGGACGGTTCATGCAGTCCCTTGAAAGTTGGCGCCAAAATTGCCGCCAAAATATTTATTGTGCACCTGCATTTTTAGGGACAGATCTAACCGTCCCTAAAGTCATAATATTATTTGGGACGGTGGCTTGGCAGTCCCTAATAATATTATTTGGGACACTAATAATCGTCCCTTAAAAAGTTGCCCCCATAATTGCCACCAAAATTTCTATTGTTATAATTATCAACAAATGTACAAGTTATGATAAATAAATATCGAAAACAAAAGATCAACGAAGCTCCAAAAATTCATTAATTCATATTCAAGGTTTCCAAATAACATCTCCAAAAAGTAAAACAGCCAACTTAAAACATAAGTTATATGATTCAGACTACAATCATCCCCAAAAATATCAAACAACAAATTCGAAGATATAGGAAACCCAAAAAATAAAGATGGCCAACACCTATTCCAAATGATGTCCGGACCCGTGAAAGAGAAAATAAACATAAATTAGTACAATATTTAATAATGGCAATCCGTATGTTATCGTCTTAACTATTTTTAAATAACTTGTTATTTTTTTAAAAAAAATCGGCAGAGTTTCTTTTGTTTATTCATGAAAACCTACCTGTTTTAACATTAAAACGCAACTCAACAACAACAACAAAAGCCCAAATGAGCACATAAATTAATTTCATCATCATAAATATTCAGTAGCCCACACGGTCTAGCTTAATCTCAAATTATTAGTAAAATAATTCTAATTGTTAAGAAAATACCTAAGCAAATGCATCATTTGGCACGGGAAAGCCAGTTTGTTGCATCAAATTGAGAAAAAAACTCTTTAGTCTTGTTGATTTGTTATATGTCTCGTCCCGAACATGATCAAGCTCTTTTTGATGGCGAATTTCACGTTCCTCGGCCTCTTTGTGTAATTCGACTATCTCTGGATCGTAATGTTAAGATGATGACGCTATATTTGACCTTTTAGGTGCCGAACGAAAATCTACTCCCATGCACAAGACACGATCATGCTCGTCGGACCCTATCAACTCATCGAATATCTTATCTCGCGCTTCGACGTTATTGTCCAAGGACTTCTTTGAGACATCAAGCAACATTTTAGATCTGTAAACATCGAATATATTTGCAGTTATTCTTCTAGTGGATAACCTACACAAGGTAAATGCAACCGCAAACACATGAAAGCTTGACACCAATCTAGCACATATGAAAGAAAGACTATAATTGACAATGGCAAAACAAAGTTTGAGAGTTGAAACTTCTCACAAAAACTTGTATAGTCGATTAATGATAAGTGGAAATGGGCATTTATTATCAACATTTTTTGTGGGGGTGAGGGGAGGGAAAATTGAACTCTCAAAATTTATGTGATGGTGAGAGTTCTAGCAACATTTATATGACATGTTGATTATAAGAAACAAAGGCCACTTACGACACCAATATTTAATTGCCCATGTGCAATTTTCTAAGGGAGAAACAAAAATTCAGAAGTGGTGTAAGTAAGTGTTATTTTGAATTCACCCCCCCCCCCCCCCCCCCAATTTAGTATCACAAAAGATCGTAAAAAATATTGCTAAGCCCCTCAGTGGGGGTGCAACTCAAATTTTGATATTATTTTGACGGTAATTCACACTTGACCTGAAAAGTGGGAATCAAACTAAAGATATACCTATTAATAAGAACATAAAGTTTATGTGAAGAAGCTACTGGGTTACTTCCTTACATAATAAAGAAATTACCTTTTAAAGTGCATACCTTTGATAATCATTTGGAATCCAAATATCAGGAGAAGCATGATTTCCTTCATGTGTGCAATCCACATCTAATGAGCCAGCTGTAGCAAAAGGCCTTGAGACAAAGAGACGAGAATGGCTCCACCAGGTTTCATGTAAAGCTTGATGTTGCATTTTTTATTTTGGTGGGGAATAAAGAAAGATGTAATGCCATTCAGCAACTGGTCTGAATGAATGCGTAGACTAATTTGGATCGTCCTAAGAAATTTAGTCAATAATGTTAAAGACCAAAACAGTTGCCAAGTTACTTTGTAATAAGACCAAAATTCAATCATACCAAACTACAGAAAGTGACTCAAAATAATGACTACCAATTATAATACATATGCACACGTACCCTAGAATGGCGACGAACCTGTTCGACCATACGTGGATCAAATTACCATCCTATGTTGGAAAAGGTATAGTCAATATGCAATAATGCATCAACTTACCCTTTCATTTCAGTCTTGGCCCATTCTGTACATAATGGGAGTGCCACTGATCATTTAACATCTGATTTGGCTTGGTTTCTAATTATGTAATGGATTTTTTAATCAGAAAAAAGAAACTAACATGACTTATTTGTAAATTCATTTCATTCATTGATAGAATTTGGGACAAGCCAAAGATCTCTTAAATAAGGAAATTGTATCCATTGGCTGTAATTTACATTTGTGGTTTATAAAAACTTTAACTTAAAATGTAAATTTAAATTGACTTGGAAATTGTTATTTAGTGTGTGTATTTCTTATTTCTCTTTTCAGTGTTTAAAGTCTTACTGCAGCTACACTATTGGAATTCAGAGGCTAGAAAGTCGTCTACTAGAGGTGGACTTGATAATCTTTGGAACTATCACATATGTGAGGAACTAAAGGGTGTTCTTTGAAATCAGAGGAACTAAATACTCCTGTGATTTTTTTTATGAAATGAATTTGGTTCTATACCTCAATCATGTAACGTCCAGCAACTTCAATTTTCGTTTGATCCTTCCCGATATTATTATTTAAGAAAGCAAACCAATCGACAATCAAAATCTTGACTCTGCAGCCTTCAGAGATTAATTTGTTCACATTAATTGTCTTCATAATTCCCCGTTGAGAAACAAAATGGAAAATAACCTCTCTAGATGTGAGAATCAGTGGTTCAGGCAACGAGAAAATAAACTAAAAGAACTGCAGTATGAAAGGTGTTTGCGATAGCCAAAGTTAAGGATAGCTACTAGGATGTGTTTTTTATATAAGCAATCCACCGAATTACTCAACTCAACAAAACCATAATCCACTGAGTTATTTCAGATAAATTCAATACCATGTTCTTTTGACCAGAAACAAGTATTTAAAATAGTATGGAGGACGAATAAAACAAAATTAGGTGGTGTTTTATATATATATGTTGGCGGAAGTATTAAAAATAAAACAAAAGAATAGTTGAATTGCAGACTTGGGCGATATGCATTCGGCCAGAGGGTTGAAGCCATCGTAACATATAGGTTGATGGTTGTTGGCTAGAAGAGTCAATAACTCTTGGCCTTTTATGCACTCTTCACCTACACTCCTCATGATCCTGAATTTTTCCTCCACGGTCATCCCATTTTCACGTCTGAATTTTTCGCCCAGAGTCATTCAATTTTCACGTATAAATTTTTGCCCACGGTCATCCTAATTTCATTTTCACATGAAAAAAATCAGATATCAACAAAAATAAACATGATTGAGCAGGTAATGACAAAGGTAAATATCCAACACTACGCACCCAACCACCCACGCACCCCCAATGGGAGAATATTAGTGAAAACCCAACACGACGCACCCACCTACGCACCCCCAGTACCGCAAAAATTGAAAGATATCAGTCAATAAAGATCTAAGCACCCCTATAACCCCCGTTAAACAAACAAAAAATAGTGAACCAAAACATATACAAAAAATACAGTATATAGTTTGGGTACATTAAACCGATACATATAAAAAAATCCAATCAGAAGTAAAGCTCCAAATCAGATTTAAATCAATAATGACGAGAAATTATGTGTGTTTGTGTGTGTCCATTGACGATCCAACTTTGTGAGAACTAAATCAAACTTAGGGTTTTGTCTATAGATTCACATTAATTTATAAAAAATAATGAATCATTTTGCATAAACCTCCTATGAGCTCTTAATGTATTACTCTTTCAGAGTCGTCACTTCCTCTTCTAGGGTTATTGGGGAACAATCCACTATTAGATTTTAAGGACATCATAATAAATTGCTTCTCAAGTTGGAGAAGAATTTTGTGAGGATTGATTTGTGAATCCAAGTTCCTTAATTTCATTCCAATTGGATCCCAAACCCCACTAAACAAAATGAAATGGAAAGAAAAATGATCTCCGATACCCTATTTCATCTTTTAAATGGTAAGTATTTTCTCATGGTAAGTTTCTTCAAGTAAACACAACAATAACAATAACAATAACAATATTTAACAGCAACTTTGGAAATAGTAAGGGCACGGCTCCACTGTTCCTTCAGAATATCAAGACAAATGTTTCCATTACTATTGATATTTGGGTGGAAAACCTTTGTTAAGCAACCTGCAAAAAAACATCCACAAACTAAATTAGAAACATGAGTTACTAAAAAAGGATTTAATTTGTAGTTTTATCCTTACCAAAGCTACTATAATAGTTATATTTATGGGGTTTTACCTTGCCTCATTGTATAAAAACAAATCCAACAAAATTTGACATTACAAGTGTTTTGCCTATCTAACCTATTAAAATATAATACAAACTAATATAAGAACTAATCAAAGGCACATGAGACATACCTGTACATAAATTGCTGAAAAATGAATCTCCTCCCAGTGCTAAGCAAGTATACAGAAAAAACAACATCAATCATGTGTTCAGTGAAATAAGAATATATACTTGCAAAGAATCAATAAATAAATACCAATTGCAGAAATGATGTTGTATATATAATCCATTGCCAACATCAGTGGTGAAATAGTATTGAAATGCAACAAACCCTGAAATAGGAGGAACTATATACCATCTGAGTGTTCTAGCTGCCGTGAAATTAATCGGATTGAGTGTTCTAGCTGCCGTGAAATTAATCGGATTGAGTGTTCTAGCTACCGTGAAATTAATCATCCAATTAATTAGATACTGTCAAGATATCATGAAATTAACTTGCAGGCCCAGTCGGTATCCAATGTGAGTGTTAATAGACTCTTATGTTATGAACTAATAATTTATGAACTAATAATAGTTTCAGGAAATTAAGTTTTAAATGCAAATATTTTAAATGTTTGATGTTATGAACTAATAGTTTATGAACTAATAATAGTTTTAGGAAATTAAATTTTAAATGTAACTCTTTTAAATCTTTTAAATCGCACAATAATTTTTTTTTATTAGTCTAGCTGACTTGCACAATTTTGAGACACATATATTACAAACATGTATTTACACATTCCTGAAATTGGGTATGCATTAACTGTGTACATAACACTGATAAATTAGAGATCATGGATTAAAGCCCCCCAAAATGCGGTTACTGAAAAGTATCTTAAATTTTTAAAAACAAACAAATAAGCAAATCAACTGAAATCACATGAATAACCATGGAAAGAGAGAAAAGTTAATGTAGCAAACAAATAAACAAAACTTATATGAGAAAGTTAATGAAAAATATAAATATTCTCGTGGATTTGAAGCAAGTATGTTTTGTTTGTTCTGGTGGATTTCTCCGTTATTTAAAAAAAGTCTGGAATCTTGATTTATGAATGGGTGAGATACTAGGAAATCCGAAATCTCTTTGAATATTATTCAAAAAACTTGGATCATAGAAATGGCCGAATCCTCTTCAACTTCGAATCTTACTCCTTCCCTTAATTCCTCATCTCCCTTATCTCTGAACCCACTAAACAATTCTCATCATCTCATTTTCATTACACTCACCAATTAAAATGACTAATATTCAGAAACCCAATTGGCATCCTTTCTGACAAACACTAATGTCATCTATTCATACCTTTCCTTGTTTACATTCAAAAAAGGTTATGGGTCACAAAAACAGCGGACTGATCAACTTCATCTCATAACCTCAAACATTTAAAAGATTTACATTAAAATCATGTGGATTAAACTCTTATGTTACTTAACAAACACTGATGTTGTAAATTAACAGATCCGATAAAGACTTGAAAGAATAAAAGTTCTTGGATGACACCGGAACAGCAACAAAGATCTTACCACTGGAACAAGGGAGATAGAGAACCACCACCTGGAGGAGAGAAAGAACCACCCGTGGCCAGAACCGCTTATGGATGGAGGAGCAGACAACAAAAATTGGTCGTGAATGAGGATAAATGAGAGGGATTCGGGTTTGAGGGGGAAAGAGCCGAATAAGGGTCTTGTGAAAATTAGAGAGAAGTGACTTTTGGTAATGGGAATTAATTTGGGGTAATCAAAATTATAACCATCCCATAAAATTTTAAAGGACCAAAGTTTTAGGAACGGATTAAAGAACAGTCCTATATAATACCTTTTTAATGTATTATTTGGGACGGATGACTCTAGCCGTCCCTAATAAGTATTTATATAGGACGAGTATTATTGTCGTCTCAAATTAGTAGTTTTTAGGGACGGTTGTGATTGTCATCCCTAATATATTAGTCCTAATAGAGCATTTTTTTGTAGTGCAATGTACATATAATAGACTTACTCAATGAATCGATACCCCACAAGTCTTGACGCTCTTCCATGCTTCACCCGCTCCTCTACAGTGCAATGTAGGAGTCCACCTAAACCAACACACGAGTCCACATATGTCTCGGTATCAACCGAATAGCTTTTGCAACCACCTATGATTCTAAAATGGGAGTCCATCACTTTTTCACTACAAAACTCAACGAAATAATATTCAACAGAGGTGAACAAACTCCAGATGGTGCTAAACTAAGACCTCTATAGTGTACATATGTGAAAGATCAGGTCTTGAAACACAAATGATGTTTTTACCATTAGAAACCATTGTAAACAAGTGCAGAAAAATGATAGGGTTATATTCTATAATTTTGGTTCTGCATACCTCGAAATTCTTAGAAAAAAGTGCCTTAAATAAAAAATCTTAAGGCGGCAAGTCGTTAGAACGATATTGGCCTATCATTCGAACGAACCTGCATATCTTGTTTGAACGAGATAAGCATGTCATTTGAACAACTTCTACATGTCGTTAGAATGACTGTAGATGTCATTTGATCTTCCAAAACACAAGGGAAAGGTCTACATGACTCTATAACGTATTTATCTCAGAATAAACGAAGTTAAAACATTGTCAAATCATTTTTTTTAATAAAATAACATCCTTATAACATTTTTTGAGTCCCATAAATATTATGCGTTCATACTTGAGAGTATGTAGGAATGTAATATGATATGAAGACGTGAAACGACACCAATAAACATGGCATGATCTATCTCGAAGCTTGGCCACTACGTCTTCAAAACAACATCGTAGACTATGTGGGAATCATGACAAGATAAAAATTAATCTACGACTCAAATTATTTTTTTAGAATAATGCCAATACATACAAATTGACACTATTTAGAAATTTATCCTTACAACTTGTTTGTGTATGTGACTATTTGGACAGAGACTAAGTCAGATGGGAGTAAGGAGTGGCACTTTTCTATTTTCTACTTTATAGTTCGAGTTAACAATAAAATGTAATTCACCCCTCCGGTGGTAATACATTAGGTGTACCATTTTAATAATGAATAAAGTTATGTTTTATGCCGTAACATTAATTCAATACTTTATGTATACTCTGTTGTACGTTCATACCAAAAATCAGGGTGTGATAGATCTCTAAGTAGTTTGTAAGTCATTACGTATCTGTCAAATTCTTTAGTAGTGTTCGAATTTTGCTTCATAACTTTATTGCATGTTAACGTTAATTTAATCAAGATAAAATATGGCAAAAAGTGTGTAAGAGGGTACTTTACATTATATATGGAGGCATAACCCCTGTTTGAGTATGGTAATAATAAGCTAATGGGCCAAAGCCTTAGATTATCAATAGGACACCCAGACACAAGTTCAATGGATATAAGACTTAGTTTAAACTCACAAACCTCTCGTGTATAACTCAGAAAAGTAGTAAGGAAACTTAGGAGTAATTTAACTAAAGGGAGAGAGAAGTAAGCACCCTAGATACACCTTGGCAGGCAGCCAAACACTCCAACCACCTACCAAAATCTCTATCAGGTATTAAAAGCTTCTTAATAACTGACCATGGTGGATGAATACGACCTCTGGTTTGTAATAACTCTCTCTGATGTGTATTCTCTCTAGTAATAACTTCTTAAACTCTCAAAATATCATGAACTCTCCTAAAAAAAGGATCCCCTTCCTCAAAGGTGGTTGGGGTACTTAAATAGCCCCCCACACCACCCCCGAGTCAACTCAGTCATTAAAGAATATAAAAGACCTCCCTCACTTTTTATGTCACAACATTAAATGCCTGATGCACTAGTTGTCTCCACGTCATAAACATTAAATGCCAAGACATGCCTTTTGCCTAACCACTGTGTGTCAGGGGGCTGTTATCGCAGAGATGGCTCACCAACTTCTTGACAGCCCCAAATATTATGGTGGTTTACTCAAGTGCAGGCCTGACATTGTTTAACTGGCTAGTGATATCACCTACAGTAGATGTGACATTAAGTGGAGGGCTATTTGGTTCATAGCTAAACGCCCGATGGAACTCCAAGCTGCTTCGCCCGAGGTTCCACGGTCAGGGTTCTTTGGTGTTTTACCAAGTGTATCTAAGATGGTCAGGACAAGCCCCAACGGTGCCTTACTTCTCAATCCTACAAACCAAGTCCCTCTAAAGTTCCCGCAGTGAGATCATTCGATAGAGCATGAAAGCTCTCCCAGGCCCTGCCAAGCCTGGTCTCTCGCGAGTACCGTTTGACCTCACACTAAAACTCATTATTATTCTCGTTAAATCATTACAACCGTTATAGCTTATAGTCAACATAAACAAAAATACAATATGACTAATACAACAATCTAAAGTATGAGTTGCCACGCTTGACCTCCCATGCTCTCTTAATCCCAAACACTGTTGCCAATGGGTGGATTATCCCTAATCTCCGGATTGCCTCCAAGCCCCCTCTACATTTTCCCCTTTGTGGAGAGATTTATTGGAACAAGAAATGTCTGCACAAAACTTCTCGATCCGATGAACCTTCTCTTCATGAAAACATTATGGCCTTCTTTCCCCTATTATAACCGCGACGATATAATCTCCTGGAAAAAGTAAAATTCTCCCCGTTGTACCTAAGTCGAAGAGCCA
Source organism: Sambucus nigra (assembly GCA_949130495.1). NCBI lineage: Eukaryota > Viridiplantae > Streptophyta > Magnoliopsida > Dipsacales > Adoxaceae > Sambucus > Sambucus nigra. The sequence continues at coordinate 635,747,351 of OX422209.1, forward strand.
TTCTCATTGGGGCTTGGGTGAAGGGACATCGCCATTTTTTCCTCATGCTAATCCTCAACCGTTCTAGCTTTAATGTTTGAAATTCTCCCGAAAGGCCTACTAACCTTCTCATATACTCGTTTGGACTTCTGGTAAATGAAATTCTCCCCCGTGGTGCTTTGCTATATTCAAAAAATGTTTGGACATGTGGCGAGGGGACGTCATAGCTTTGTTGAACCGTTGGGGGATCTCCTTCGTTAGAAGTTTATTGGATATGCTTGACAAAATCTTCTGGCGCCAAAACTTAAACTTGTTTAAGAAGGCAATGCTTTTTGTTCTCTATGCTTCACTTCATTAATGACGTGGCGCTATCTTTTCAACTACCAAGGTACTTCCCGAAGTGCCACTTGTTCATGTGAAATGATTATATGAGGTCGCGCACGTGCGATGGTGGGAAAATCTAAATGCTAAACTCGGAAATTTCAAACGGCCATATCCCAACACTTAACCCTTCTTTTCTCTTACTTTGCCTTCGTCTTACTCCAGCTTTCATTTTACTTTAGAGAGAGAAAGTCTGTGAGAACTCCATTGTGTCTGAGTCATTACCTGCCTTCCCGTCTGATCTTCTACACCACCACCTGTGGTTAAGCTCCTCCATTCTCATTCTCAAACATTTCTTGCTTGAAGCTTTTAACTTATTTTATCGATATCTACTATGGGGTCCTCAAGCAACCCCACCATATCTGCCGCCAGTGCTCCACCTGCTACCTCTACCATTGCCACCACCCTGGATGCTGCTCGCCAGGAAAAACTAAAGTTTTACCGTCGATCACCTATTTTTGGACAAGGTGATGATTTTATTGGTGCATGTAAGAAAGTATATTTTTCTTCTAAGTTTGACCCTCTATTGTTGGGTGATGAAGACGACGTTTCTAATGAGTGGGGATTTCTTCCTCCTGAGGGGACTCTCCGATTTTGTTTGGAGCGAGGGGACTTCTCGTGGTCCCACATTGAGTTTGAAGCACCCGGGGGTTCTCCTGCTCAATTTTCTGCGTGGAACTCCCACATGCAGAGCTCCTATGCTGAAACTCTCACCAAGATTGGGCTGCAACAGGCTAAGTGGTTTGGTGAGTTCACTCTCTCCAAGAATAATGTTGCCCTTCCTGTTATGGTGTCTTACTGGAACGTTACTACCTATGCATTCATCGATGCGTGAGATGAGTTCACGGTGATGTTGGAAGACGTGTGTGAGATCCCGGGACTTGAAGCAACAGGCCATGAGCCTTGTAGGCTCTGGATGCCCAGGAGAATGCTGACCATTTGGAGCGGATCGAATATGGCGAAGCTGCACCGGTTCATCGAATAAGGCCACTTTATCCCCATTTATCAATTATTTCTTTAAGGATTCCACCGAGGGTAGTTCTTCTGGAGGTTCCCCTAGTCAAGGTACATAGATGGAACTTACTGCTTATATCCTTGTCATTCTTTCCCATTTCCTTCTACTGGGAAAACCCAACGATCAGCCCCGAAGGGACCTTATCAATATATCCCTTCGTTTGGCCCGGGGTATTAGGCTTCCTCTGGCTGCAATCGCCTTGGGATCTCTCTATACATGGCTCTATAGAACCCTATTTGACGTGGAACGATCTCTTGGTCATTATAACTTGGTAAATTTTACCAACTGTGTCCTTTTGACAAGCTTCCTCTATGATCGTTTCCCTATCGTAGCGGCCAAGATCAATCACCCTCCTTCTGGGGGAAAGGATTCTGCCCCCACGCTCCTATCTTTATCATAAGAAACTGAGTCAAAACGAGTTGATCTCTGTGATTGATCATTTTAAGGACTTCGTTATGAGGCCCTACGAATAGGACGTCTTTGTTCACAACTGTGACTTTTTCCAGCATGAAGCCAGGCTAGTGGAGGTAGGCGCAGATATTAAAAATCCTTCGCTCGCCGTGGTTGTTCTGTTCTCCCCCGGGTATCTTCCTTCCTATACCGAGTGTGGATATACCAGCAAGCACTATAATCCCAACCGATGCAGGTGCCAATTTTGTTTTGATCAGGGGGCTCCTCGCCCAGTTTTTCAATCATCAAACCCCAAGGTTTCCTTTAACGAGGTTTGCTCCCTGTTTTCTTCTACTGCTGCATGGGGAATAGGTTCTGCAATGGCTGGGTGAGTCACCATTCTTAGCAAAAAAAGGCAAGGGGACGTGTCCCCTCTGTTCGCTACACGATAATGGCCTAAATAATTATCTGATATTGCAGAGTTCATCGAGGGGAATCCGGTGTATCCTCCAGTTCTTTCCTTTTCTGCGTTGGAGATGGGTTTAAAGGGGAACTCCGTCCTTGGGATTGAGTTCCCTCTGAGTAAAACTCCTAAGGTATATCCCACTGAGCTTCCTCCCATTTGTTCCATGATCCCTACTGCTACGCCCAAACCCAAAAGTGTTACATCCTCTAAGAAAGCTACCCCTTGGACCAAAGTTGCTACCAATGAACCTCAGGCCAGAAGGCAAAGGGCGGGACTTCTTCCAAGTCCAAGTCCCAGAATAAACCCCAAGCTCCTAAGGAGGCATTCCCCATTGCCTTCGTTCCTCCTCCCATGCCTGCAGAGATAGTTGAGGAGTTGAAAGAAAAGTTCAAGCTGAGGTGGAACGCATAAACGCTGAGTTCGAACGGCGTGTTCCAGTTGTTGCTCCATCGGGAACCTTCCCGAGAATCCTAGTTAATCCCACCGAGCCCACGGCGAAGAGGAGAAAAAGTTCAAAGGTTCTTCGAGGTACTGGCATTGGTGCATCAGGAACGAGGAAGAAAACTCTGGGTACCAAGTCCCAGAGGAGACAAACTCCTGAGGTGCACGTATCTCCTGCCCCCTCACCTGTCAGATCTGAGGTATGCATACTTGTTCTATTCACATTTACCATTTGCTTAAGGAAAAAGTACATTTGCTTATGAATTTTGGTAACTTTGGTGCAGGAGGTTGAAGAAGAAAGTGCCAATCCCCCTAGCCCCCTGTGAGCCCTTTTGTGGGGGGACGTTTCGGTGTTTTTCCACCTGGTGTGACTCCTCCTCGTTCACCCATGGATGGGTTTACCTATTCTCGCCGTTCAGCCTCTCAACGTGCAAGGGATGCCGCCATGGGGGTGATTCTGTTGACTCTGTGGGCGTCTCTTCGCAACTAGAGACATCTCTCCCCATCCCTTCTGGTTTATCTTCTCCACCCGAGCTTCTTCTGCCCATCGTTCTGGCTGAAGAAAATGAGCCTGAGGTATGATTTCCTCTATAATTTTTTTGTTATAACGTCCTTTCAGTCTCACACCTTTATTTATTTATCATGCTAAACCTTGAGATTTTGGGATGCCATAGGTTGAACTGTCCTCATTGTTAGACAACATTCCTCTTCCCACGGTGCTAACGAGACCCTTGACCACAATTCCCCTTTTCTGTACCATAACTGAGGTAAGTGACATTTAGAGGTACCTCTCTCTTTTTCTGTGTTTATTCTTCATTTATTTTTTCTTAACACTGAACTTCATATTGCAGCTCTCTCCCAATCTTGCGCCACCTTCTCTTGATAGTCTGATAGCGCCAAGGTTGGTGGCTCTGCCCCCCATGGTGGTTTTTCTGTACCCGCCCATGTTGGGGCCTCGTTTCGGAGTCCATCGTCTTTTCCCAGTGAATCGCCTGTGCTGTCTTTGGTACCCTATGCTGGCGGGGGAGCTTTGCCCAGCGTTGAGGCTTCTGCAACCAGGGGTCCCATTGGGGATTCTGATGTAATAAGCCCACCTCCAGCGGTTTCTACCCCCATGTCCGCCATAGTGATTCCCGTTCTAGCTCCCCCATGATTGAGGTATTTTTGCCAACTCCCCCTTATAATGGTGACTTAACAACGAAAACGCTTGTTAAGTTTTTTTTCATAAACTCCACCTATAACGATGACTTAACAATGAAAACACATGTTAAGATTTTTCATAAACTGCACCTATAACAGTGACTTAACAATGAAAACACTTGTTAAGATTTTTCATAAACTTCACCTATAACGGTGACTTAACAATGAAAACACTTGTTAAGATTTTTCGCAAACTCCACCTATAAGAGTGACTTAACAATGAAAACACTTGTTAAGATTTTCCATAAACTCCACCTATAACGGTGACTTAACAATGAAAATACTTGTTAATATTTTCCATAAACTCCACCTATAACGGTAACTTAATAATGAAAACACTTATTAAGATTTTCCATAAACTCCACCTATAACGGTGACTCAATAAAAAAAATACTTGTTAAGATTTTCCATAAACTCCACTTATAACGGTGACTTAACAATAAAAACACTTGTTAAGATTTTTCATAAACTCATTACTTTCTTATCTCAGGTTGCACGAGAGACTTCTCCATCCGTTCTTTCGCCTGTTGGCTCACCTAATCGGGAACCTGCCATCTCGAAAGATTCTGGCCATGCCAACCAAGGTTCCACGACCGGTGCTACAGCGGAGAGTGAATCTGGGTGTGAGCTTCCTTTGCCTGATTTGGCTCCTCATGCATTCTGCTTGATGGTGCTTCAACATTCTCCCCAAATTCCCGCCACCCATCGACTAGTGATCGAGCAACTTATGAATAACCATCCTGAAACCTTCACGTTGGATTGCTTAAGCTCCAACATCTCTATCATGGGTTATAGGCTACAAGGCATGGCTACCGTTGTTGCAGAAATTGCTAGCACTCCCACCGCGACAGTTACCAGACCCCTCCTTAAACAATTTCTTGGCTATTTGATGGAGTTGGGACGTGATGGTTTCCATTTTAACTGGCTTATATCGTATTTAAAGACTTTGAAGAGCCAACAACTGATCAGGCAGAGGGAATTATTGCAAAAGCATCAGCAGGACCAACGGGCTGAGGAAGTCAGGTTGGCCGAACTAGCACCCCTTCTAGAAGCAGTTGATAAAGAGGTAGACGATGCCGAAGAAGCTTTGCTTCTGGTCAAGATGAAATGAGAAATACTCCTCATCAAACGTACTCAAGTGCAAATAAGGTTGGAGGTTTCCATCAACGCCCAACAGTTTTGCACTACAGCTTCTTCGGGCTTTCCCAGAGATTTTTTCTCGTCTTCAGATCTATGGTTCCTCTTAGGGTAATCAACTCTTGTATATATCTTCCTCTTGATTTTTTCTATGTAACTCTTGGGCAGTAGTTCCCAATTTTGTAATGCTCCATCGTTTACGATTGAATGAGAAATGTATATTTTTCAATTCATCTGTATGTTACAACTGCTTTTGTATGTTATAAATTTCTATATTTCTACAGCTCTTTCATACTGTTCAAGTCATAACTTAAACTTGTATATTCATAACAACAGCTATTTACAATCATGGCTCAAACTTAATTTACATATGATAAACCTTAAGTCATTTATTATTAATTTTAAATGGCTTGTCTTCCTCCATCCTAGAAATTAAGCAATAGCCTGAGTCATGAGGTTCTTTTACAATAAAAGGTCCCTCCTAATTGGCTGCAAACTTCGGTAGAGGAAGCCCCCTGATGTACTTCACCGCTGATTTCAAAACGAGGTCTCCCTCCACGAACTTCTTGGGTCTTACCAGGTTATCATATGCCTTGGAGAGCTATTTTGTGTACATTTGAAAGTATTGCATCGCATTATCTCTGTGTTCGTCTAACGCTTCCAACTGCACGTGTCTATTCTGAGGGAGCATGCTGCTTCGCAAGGTGTATCGGGCTGAGGGAACGTCTAACTCTACTGGAAGAATTGCCTCTGCCCCATAAACAAGCAAAAATGGGGTGTACCCCTAGGGTTTCCTCTTGGTTGTTCGATAGGCCCATAACACAGCTGGTATCTTGTCGTCCCACGATCCTGGGAAGTCCTCCAATACCTTGGCCAGAATATTAACCAATGTTTTATTAGTCGCTTCGGCCTGCCCGTTTCCTTTTGGGTATGCCACCGTTGAGGTATGGTGAACGATGGAGTACTTATCTGTGAGCATTGTTTCTTCTGAATTGACGAAGGGCGTCCCGTTATCTGAGAGAATAACCTTTGGGATCCCAAAATGACAAATAATATATTCTCTAATGAAGTTGCTCACCACCCCTGTCGTTGCCCTTCTGAGTGGTATTGACTCGGCCTACTTTGTAAAGCACTCCGTTGCAACTAGTATCCATATCTTTGTATTGCCCCCACCAGGTCAAACGCCCAAGTGTGAAAAGGGTAAGGCATTTCCAGAGAGTGTAAGTCCACCGATGGGGCATGGGTCATGTTTCCATATAGTTGGAAAGCTTTACATTTTCGAACGAAATCAGCAGAGTCTTTCTCCATTGTTGGCCAATAATACCCCAATGTCATCAACTGATTATACAATTTGGCCCCTCCTATGTGAGCTGGATCGTGCGCCTGTTTGAGGACCTCAACTGCTTCTTCCTTCGTGATGTAACGTAATGGTCTGTTTAAGTATCCCTTTCGGTAGAGCTGCCCCTCCTGGATATAGAACCTTGGGTCCCTTCACTTTAGTCCCATCGCATCATTTTTTCCTATTAGGATAACTCCATCTTGAAAGAAGTCGATAAAGGGTTGCCTCCAATCGGCCTGAGTTTCAACGAAATGATATTCAGCTGCTTAAAAAAAAGCTGACACTTATCGCACCTCCGTTGTAGCTCCGCCGTGTCCTGCTTCATTCTAGGCCAGAAATATCCCTCTCTTTGAATTCTCCTATAAATAGATACCTCAGTTATTTCACAGTACTCCTCATGTGTTTTCTTCAACCTTTGCTCTGCTTCTTCTGGGCCAATACATCTTGATAACCATCCCCCTGCGTTCCTGAAGTAGATATTTCTAGTGGTTTGTAAAATATTAGGCCAACTCTCTTAGCCCCATTGCCCCTTCACCAGAATCCAGTTGCTTCCTAATCTCTCCCCTCCGGTCCGCGTCCTCCCCCATTGGTAGAATTGATTGTACCACCGAAGGAGCTATTCTTCATTGGATCGTGACGATAGTTGTATCGCTCCTCATGACCAATTTCTGGGCAATAGTTGCATACGCATCTGGATGGAGGATCATCGTTCTGGGATGTCTCTTGATCTTAGGTTGATGGAACTGGTTAAGGAGTCTCTGAATGATCATTATGTATGGTGCCAAGTTTATGTGCTTCAACGCATATTCTCCGTTTACTTGTTGTATCACTAAGTTCGAATCACCCTTAATAAAGAGTGAACGAATTCCCCTTCGAAGAGCCTCCAACAACCCTAGTACTAATTCCTCGTCCTCTGCTTCGTTATTGGAACAAGGGAAATCTAACTTGTAGGAAAGGCAAATCTCTTCCATCCCTTTTGAAAGAATAACCCCTGCCCCTCCCTTTTTTTCTACCGAAGATCCATCGAACTGCATCGTCCACTCCTCCTCAGCTACATCCAGATAATTGGTTTATAGGTCATCTCCTGGAATGTCTTCTTTAGGTGGTTCAAACGTTCCTGATGGAAAAATTGCCCATAAATCGGCATACTCCTGGCTCTTGATCGTGCGAGGGACTACCACTTCAAGTCGTATTCTGAGAGGATGAGGAACCACCTAGCTGCCCTGCAAATCAATATAGTTCTTGCCAACAAATACTTAATAGGATTGCATCTAGTTAGAATATGAATTGTAAAAGACAGCATATAATGCCTAAGTTTTTGTGCTACAAAGACTAAGGCTAAACAATGCCTTTATAGGTTGCTATATCTAATCTCTGTCCCATGTATGATTCTACTGAGGTAGTAGACTGGTCGTTCTTTCCCATCAACTTCCTATGCCAGCAAATCTCTGATGGATCTCGCGGTAGATGTGATATATAACTGCAATGGTGTTCCTGCCCGCGGGGGAACCATGACCTGTGGTGAAACCAGTAGCTTCTTCAGCCCAAAGAAAGACTTCTGGTGGACCTCCTCCCACCTGAACTTTGTGCTCTTTCACAACAGCTTCATCAGCAGGTGTGTTACTTCGGCCAACCCAGGCACAAATCTCCTAAGGTAGGAGACTTTACCGATGAATCTCTTCAATTCCCTCGCCGTTCTAGGGCTTGGCATTTCCAAGATCGCCCGCTATTTGTCCTGGTCCATTTGCACCCCTTGTCGATCAACCACAAAGCCTAAGAATTTCCCACTCGTCACTTTGAAGACACACTTTAATGGCTTCATCCTCAACTTATACCTTCTACAACGAGAAAACACCTTCCTCAAATCGCTCAGGTGGGACCCCTCCTCCTTTGATTTGATGACCAAGTCATCCACATAGAATTCTACGACTTTATGGAAGAAGTCATAAAAAATGGCCATCATCGTTCTCTGGTAAGTCGCCCCAGCGTTCTTGAGGCCGAACGACATCACCCTGTACATGAAATTACCCAACGGGGTTCTGAATGTCATTTTCTCTGTGTCTGAGGGGTCCATTTTGATCTGATTATACCCCACATACCCATCCATGAAGCTATACATCTCATGACCAACCGTTGCGTCTATCAGGCTATCGATGGAGGGTAGAGTGAACTCGTCTTTAGGGCAAGATCTATTCAAATCTCTAAAGTCCACACAGATCCTTATTTAATTTTTGTCCTTCTTTCCCACTGGGATAATACTGGATAGCCAGAGTGGGTGCTGTATCGGTACGATGAACCCTGCCGTTAGCAGGCGCTGGACCTCTTCTTTAATCTTTAAATCCAACTCGGGCTTGTACGTTCTTATTTCCTGTTTCACTGGAATGGCTGAAGGCATTACGTTCAACCTGTGGCAACTTACTACCTCATCCAGCCCTTCTATTTCTGTGTATTTCCATGCAAAGACATCTATAAACTCCTGAATCAATTCGACCAAGGCCTCTAATTTCTGATTGCTGAGATCCTTCGAGATGAAGATGGGTCTTGGATCTTCTCCTTCTTTTTCTAGGTTCAATTTCTCCAACTCTTATGCCTGGGGCTTTGGCTGATTTTCCATGTAATCTGGTTCCTCGGTGACTTCTTCCACGAATTCCTATATGCTAGAATTGTCTATCACCATGAACTTCCCCCGTTTATCTACTAAAAAACATGCATATATCGGGTCAACCTCATCCTTAGTTTCTTCGGCCGCCCGCTCACACCGTTACAATCGATACACCACCTTTCCTTCCTCGATAATGACTTTCTTACATTGCCTACTAGTAGTGGTGATTGCCTTCCTCTTCTTCTCTCTAGAAGCTTCGCCCCCTCTTTCTCCTGAGAACCGGCTCAGTACGCTCTACCGTTGAACCTCATGCTCTATCAGGTCCACTCTGGGCCTCATTCTATCTTTAATTTGTTTTGAGATGCCTTGGGGTCGAGGGGCCACCTGGGTGAGCTTCTTCGACTATTTCCCTTGTGCCGCTCGTAACTTCCTTCTTCTGCTCGTTTAAGGGCCCTGTCTTTTCTCTGATCGAGGGAACCCATACTCCTTCCATTCTTCTTGTCAAGACCCGGACATCTTCCTTTAACTCTGTGTAAAATGCTTCATCTACCAAGTGAGCCTCTTCAACAGCGAAGGGCCTCTTTGTAGCCCTAATGGTCACCTCTGTGCCCTTAACATTCGCTTTAGCATATTGGTGGTATGTAGAAGGAACTAAGCCTTGGTTGTGCATCCACACCCTTCCTATTAGCAGATGATAGGAAGTTGCACTCTCTATTACGTGGAACTTGATATGGGAACTCAGATTTCCCATTACAATCCCAACGTTAACGTACCCAATTAACTTGGAAGATTTCTTATCGTACCCCGAAATCACCAAAGGCATGGGGACCAGCCTTTCTTCTAGAATATTGGCTGCGTGGAAGGAGTTGATCGGAATGATGTTGATGGAAGCTCCCCCATCCATAAGAGTCCTTACGAAGCTAACTCCGTTGACCCTGGCAGTCACATACAATGTCCTGTTGTGAGGGAACCTTACAGCCCTATCTGCATCGCTGAAGGTTACCTCTGACAGAAACCTTCTCACCAACCTGGCCATGGGTCCCTTCCATTTCAGCGAAGGTACCGTGTTCTTTTTCGAAATATCAAGTATCGCCTGGGTTATCTCCAACCTACTCTCCTTTGGAATCCCCACTTGTTAGAAGAACCAAGTGAACTTCGGAGATTTTGAAACTGCCCAATATTCTAAGGTCAGGTCTACCTCTTCGCCTTCGGCATCATATACATCCTCCACATCCTTGGCGCTTGCTGCATCGTAAGCTAACACGACATTAGCCATTCCCCTGGTGCAAATCTCCAAAGCTTCCTCATACTCATTCCTATCTCCTTTCTCTGCTTCCTCATCATAGGCCACCATGAGATTAGCCCTATGTACGGGTAGTGGGTTGTTATTGACGTCCTGTGGAGGGATTTGCAATGTCCCTGACTTCACGTATTTATCAATAATCCTTCTTAGTGTGAAGAAACTTTCTGTCGAATGCTGGATCTTTCGATGAACCTGGCAATACCTTGGATCTACCTTCGTTGTCGCATAGGGATCCTCGATGGGGACATCCTTTGGCTTATAGACCGTCCCCCCTTGGACCATTGCATTGTAATAGCTGACAACTTCTTCCACCGTACAAGGCAATGGTGGTGGATCCTCCTTATATCTTCCAAACTTCCTCTTGTTGTCCCTCTTCGGTGCATTTCCCCTATCTTCCCCCTCGGCGTATCCTACCCATGGGGGTGAGACCTCCCCTCCGCGGGTTGCATCGGCTGCCTGAACATCATGGGCGCTACCACCAGATTGGGTCGCACCACCAAAGATATGTTTCTCGTCGCTTTCAAGAATGCCGCAAAAGTCCCCTCGCGCGTCTCGTTGATAAGATAGTAGATGTACTCAGGAAGCAGTCCCTCAGCACAAATCTGCAGTAACTTGGATTCTTTGGCCTCCTCCCTTACATTGAGGGACCTTTCCGTGAATCTTCGAACATAAGCCACCACCTCCTCCCCAGGTCGTTGCTTCTCCCTACCAAGTTGGGTCAAGGTGAACTCATCTTTTTCCAGAAAGAACTTTTGGACAAATAATACACGCATCTCCTCCCACATAGCAACGCTGTTGGGAGTCAAATGAAAGTACCAGGTGTATGCCTTATCGGTTAGGGATTTGGAAAAATCCCTCAATCTAATCCTTATCATTGCAATATGCTCCCAAGTGTTCAACAAAATGCTTAATATGCTCCTTCGGATTCCCCCCTTTCCCTGTATATTTTTCAAAGATAGGGGGAATATAGTCCTTTGGGTAAGGCTCATAATTGTATTCCTGAGGATAAGGTGTTCGAAAGTCGTCATAAACCAAAGCCACCTCGCCACCTGATTGTGAGGAAGCTTGTATGAACTTTAACATCTCTTTCTGCATCTCTTTTCACATTTCCTCCATGGGCGATGCTACTGGAGCAACTAGCAGCGGGGCCACGGGTTGAGTGCCCATTGCAATCGAAACAAACATTACCGACGGTGCCGTTGAAACTCCTGAGGTTCCCACTGCTGGATTCACAATAGAGGGTACACTTGCTGGGTTTGTTCCTACAATAACTGCACCTGGTGGGGCCGTTGGAGCTACCCCTGGTGTTATGAAAGCATTAGCCTCCAATCCTCCCAGCATAGTTGAAGCTACTGGAGTTTGTAAAAACTCATGAAACTTGCTCATGAGGAGTGAAATCTGGGCGAGTCCCAACCCCGCGCTCGTGGAAGGTTGTATCACCCCTAGAACGCCTGACGTAGTCGGAACCGGAGGTACCTCTACTCGAGGAGCCCCATCCCTTAGGTCCTCCTTCTCCCTCGCGGCCTGTTCTTCATTATGTTGAATATCATCAAAGTTGAGTCTTCGAGTATCCTTCTCTTGTGCCATACTCTTTACCTAGGAGAATGCCTCCCCAGCGGAGTTGCCAAATGTAAGAGGGTACTTTAGATTATAGAAGGAGGCGTAACCCCTGTTTGAGTATGGTAATAATAAACTAATGGGACAAAACCTTAGATTAGCAATAGGACACCCAGACACAAGTTCAATGAAGATAAGACTTAGTTTAAACTCACAAACCTCTCGTGTATAACTCGGAAAAGTAGTAAGGAAACTTAGGAGTAATTTAGCTAGAGGGAGAGAGAAGTAAGCACCCTAGATACACCTTGGAAGGCAGCCAAACACTCCAACCACCTACCAGAATCTCTATCAGGTATTAAAAGCTTCTTAATAACTGACCATGGTGGATGAATATGACCTCTGGTTTGTAATAACTCTCTCTGATGTGTATTCTCTCTATCAATAACTTCTTAAACTCTCAAAAGATCATGAACTCTCCTCAAAAAAGGATCCCATCCTCAAAGGTGGTTGGGGTACTTAAATATCCCCCCACACCACCCCCGAGGAAACTCAGTCATTAAAGACTATGAAAGACCTCCCTTACACTTTATGTCACAACATTAAATGCTTGATGCACTAGTTGTCTCCACGTCATAAACATTAAATGCCAAGACATGCCTTTTGCCTAACTACTGTGTGTCAGGGGGCTGTTGTCGTAGAGGTGGCTCACCAACTGCCTGGCAGCCCCAAATACCACGGTGGTTTACTCAAGTGAAGGTCTGACATTGTTTAACTGGCTAGTGACATCACCTACAGTAGATGTGACATTAAGTGGAGGGATGTTTGGTTCACAGCTCAATGCCCGATGGAACTCCAAGCTGCTTCGCTCGAGGTTCCACGGTCAGGGTTCTTTGGTGTTTTACCAGGTGTATCTAAGATGGTCAGGACAAGCTCCAACGGTGCCTTATTCTCAATCCTACAAACCAAGTCCCTTTAAAGTTCCCACAATGAGATCATTCGATAGAGCATGAAATCTCTCCCAGGCCCTGCCAAGCCTGGTCTCTCGCGAGTACCGTTTGACCTCACACTAAAACTCATTATTATTCTCGTTACATTATTACAACCGTTATAGCTTATAGTCAACATAAACAGAAATACAATATGACTAATACAACAAGCTAAAGTATGAGTTACCACGCCAAGAAACTACGCTTGACCTGCCACGCTCTCTTAATCCCAAACACTGTTGCCAATGGGTGGATTATCCCTAATCTCCGGATTGCCTCCAAGACCCCTTTACAAAGTGAATTTGTGCATTTGGACTAAGACACAAGTAAATCCGTAAAACTCTTCACTTGCTTTCTCATGTGTGGAAGCGACAGGAAATCCAAGTAGGTAGAAGAGGCCAAGCTCCGTGAGTGAAATACACGAATGGTGGTGAAGGAGTTGAAGATGGTGTAGAGGAAAAGGAGAACAGTAATAATATAAATTTTGACAAGGAAAATCCACCCACATTGCCTTGTACTATTGAGGAAGCAATAAGTTGTTACACCACTATAGTCATTGATGACCTAATTTATTCACCGAAGAATTCTCCATAATATCCTCCAGGGGTAGATGTTCATGTCGATCCTAAGTATTTCCACATCCGTTGGCATGTTTTCCACCGAACGGAGTAATGTTTTACTTTGAGAAGGTTATTAAATAGCATATGTTTGTTGGAACCTTGAAAATTCCTCAAGGTAATGTCAATAATAATCCCTCGCTAGTGCATGGGGGGCAGTGGAATTTGACAAGGAAGATGAAGGTTAAGAGAGGAGGAAGAGTTTAAAGAATTATATGAAAGTTATTTAGTAGGAATGGCCAATATGGTCATTGTTTATGATGAACCTAGCGTCAGGGACAGTGGGCAGGTTTATCAAACAAATGATTATGTGGTGAATCAAAGCTTGGAGTATCAAGTTGTTTCAATGTCACCAAAGTTTTCATTGTTCTTCAAATAGGTTTGGATGCCACATGCGATTAGGTTGGAGATAGTGCAAGAAATTTTGTACATATCAAGGAAAAACATCATTCCTTCGCTAAAATAGAAAGGGCCTATGGCTAGGTTGGTAAAAAAATTTATATCTGAGATATCTTTCTCAGATGCAGATAGATCTATGAGGCTCCCCCATAATAGACCCTTGTACATGATAACAAGAATTAATGTCATAAGATTTTACAGAGCATTAATGGATGGAAGTGCCTTAGTAAACATTATGCCTACTTGCTCCTTCTACACAACAAAAATTTTAGAGACAAGGTTGATCGTGATGGTACTATCAGTCTCATGCTATCATAATCATAAGTCTAAGTCCATTGTCTATGTGAAAGCTGTAATAACAATGGACAATCTCACTTCAAACATTAAGTTCGACGTGATTGATTTTAACACTTCCTACCATCTTTTGATAGTACGAGTATGGATGAACAACCACATGTTAGTTACTTTAACATACCATCAATGTACTAAGGACAATGTAAAAGGAACTGAGATTGTTATTCGAGCAACTAAGAAGTTGTTTGCCAAAGATGAAGCTCGCCTAGTATATATTTCTTTCTACACAAAGATGAATGAGGATACGCGCATTTTGATAAGGCGCATTGAAGGAGTAAAAGTTCACACGATCTAGGAGAGACTGGGACATGTGGTGGATCGGTATGAGGGAATAAAGGAAGATGTACAAGTGGTTGGTGAAGTAAACAAGTTTGTTCCTAAACTCTAAATTATCTCTAAACACTACACCAAAACTGGCGATTGGTCACGGCCAAAATCCCTGACCAAAGTTGTGGGTCGCGGACTTGGGCCGTGACCATTTCAGGCGTGACCATTTTCGTCAATTTTTGTGGGTCACGGCCCAAGTCCGTGACCAAAAAATGGTCACGACCGAGAGGGGTCACGGCAGATGGTCGCGGACTTGGGCCGTGACCCATACCGTGACGGGTCGCGGCCCTCATCCGTGACCCACAACCGTGACAAAATGGTCGCGGCCAAAGTCCGTGACCCATGTCCGTGACAAAAAAAATAAAAAAATTTGGTCGCGGCCCTTATCTGTGACCCACAACTGTGACAAATTGGTCGCGGCCAAAGTCCGCGACCCACAGCCGTGACAAAAAAAATAAAAATAAAAAATGGTCGCGGCCCTTATCCGTGACCCACAACCGTGACAAATTGGTCGCGGCCAAAGTCCGCGACCCATAACCATGACAAAAAAAATAAAAATAAAATGGTCGCGGACTTTGGCCGCGACCATTTTTATGCACGACGAAAAAAATAAAAATGGTCATGGACAAAGTCCATGACCATATTTAACTATAATTTAAAAATATATATATTTTTGGTCCAATTCTAAAATTGGGGGTCCTGTGAGTGTACCGTCGGTTGCAACGTGTAACGTTGAACGCGTACGAGGTGTTACAAATATTTATTATTGGCAAAACAATAAAAAAAATCACATTGCGAATCGAGAACATTGTTAATAAACAAATAAATATACAAACTTTTAAATATTACACGTCTTAATAATCATAGACCAAAAAAAAATTGGGAAGAGTCTCCTCTATTTTCTTGACATTCCAAAACCTGTAAATGTAAAACATGCTTATTATAAAGCCCGCACGGCTATAAAATTCAACAATCAAATTATAAAAGCCCACACGGCCATAGAAATAAACAATAAAAACCCGCACGACCAACACAAAAAATAAAATCCTGAATGTCCACAACATATAAACAATCTTCATGATGTAGATCATTGCCTCCTTCGTTTGTTCCTCCTGCAAAAATCCTACAAATGATAGGATACATAAAAAAAATATCAATAACCAAGTAGGTTTACAAAAAAATTAATCAAGCTGGAAAATTGCATATATGAGTTAAAATTATCAGTAACCAAGTAGAAATATGCAAATTACCGTCGTATTCTCAATCCGGGAGTCCCGCGGCTGCGGGTTCAGTTCCTACGAGTTACATTGGTCCCGTGGGAGGTGTTGGTGCCACCCACGGGGACGTTCAGGGGCTGTTTCGAGTTCTCACCCTCTAACGCCATGTTTTTAAGCCTAAGTCTAGAAATATGCAAATTACCGTCGTATTCTAAAACCGGGAGTCCCGCGGCTGTGGGGTCAGTTCCTACGAGTTACATTGGTCCCGTGGGAGATGTTGGTGCCACCCACAGGACCGTTCGGGGGCTGTTTCGAGTTTTCACCCTCTAACGCCAAGTTTTGCCTAAGTCTAGAAATATGCAAATTACCTTCGTATTTTCAAACCGGGAGTCCCGCGGCTGGGGGGACAGTTCCTACAAGTTACATTGGTACCGTGGGAGGTGTTGGTGCCACCCACGGGACCATTCGGGGGCTGTTTCGAGTTTTCACCCTCTAACGCCATGTTTTTAAGCCTAAGTCTAGAAATATGCAAATTATCGTCGTATTCTCAAACCGGGAGTCCCGCGGCTGCGGGGTCAGTTCCTACGAGTCACATTGGTCCCGTGGGAGGTGTTGGTGCCACCCACGGGGCCGTTAGAGGGCTGTTTCTAATTTTCACCCTCTAACGCCATGTTTTTAAGCCCAAGTCTAGAAATATGCAAATTGCCGTCGTATTCTAAAACCGGGAGTTCCGCGGCTGCGGGGTCAGTTCCTACGAGTCACATTGGTCCCGTGGGAGGTGTTGGTGCCACCCACGGCGCCGTTCGGGGGCTGTTTCGAGTTTTCACCCTCTAACGCCATGTTTTTAGCCCTAAGTCTAAAAATATGCAAATTACCGTCGCACTCTCAAACCGAGAGACCCGCGGCTGCGGAGTCAGTTCCTACGAGTTACATTGGTCCCGTGGGAGGTGTTGGTGCCACCCACGGGGACGTTCGGGGGATGTTTCGAGTTCTCACCCTCTAACGCCATGTTTTTAAGCCTAAGTCTAAAAATATGAAAATTACCTTCGTATTCTCAAACCGGGAGTCCCGCAACTGCGGGGACAGTTCCTACAAGTTACATTGGTCCCGTGGGAGGTGTTGGTGCCACCCATGGGACAATTCGGGGGCTGTTTCGAGTTTTAACACTCGAACGCCATGTTTTTAAGCCTAAGTCTACAAATATTCAAATTATGGTCGTATTCTCAAACTAGGAGTCCCGCGGTTGTGGGATCAGTTCCTACGAGTCACATTGGTCCCGTGGGAGGTGTTGGTGCCACCCACGGGGATGTTCGGGGACTGTTTCTAGTTCTCACCCCCTAACGCCATGTTTTTAAGCCTAAGTCTAGAAATATGCAAATTATCGTTGTATTCTCAAACCGGGAGTCCCGCGGCTGCGGGGTCAGTTCCTACGAGTCACATTGGTCCCGTGGGAGGTGTTGGTGCCACCCACGGGGCCGTTAGAGGGCTGTTTCAAGTTTTCACCCTCTACCGCCATGTTTTTAAGCCTAAGTCTAGAAATATGCAAATTACCTTCGTATTCTCAAACCGGGAGTCCCGCGGCTGCGGGGTCAGTTCCGACGAGTCACATTGGTCCCGTGGGAGGTGTTGGTGCCACCCACGGGGCCGTTCAGGGGCTGTTTCTAGTTCTCATCCCCTAACGCCATGTTTTTAAGCTTAAGTCTAGAAATATGCAAGCTATCGTCGTATTTTCAAACTGGGAGTCCCGCCGCTGCGAGGTCAGTGCCTACGAGTTACATTGGTCCCGTGGGAGGTGTTGGTGCCACCCACGGGGCCGTTAGAGGGCTGTTTCGAGTTTTCACCCTGTAACGCCATGTTTTTAAGCCTAAGTCCAGAAATATACAAATTATCGTCGTATTATCAAACCGGGAGACCCGCGGCTGTGGGGTCAGTTCCTACGAGTCACATTGGTCCCGTGGGAGGTGTTTGTGCCTCCCACGGGGACGTTCAGGGGCTGTTTCTAGTTCTCAACCTCGAACGCCATGTTTTTAAATCAAAGTCTAGAAATATGAAAATTACTGTCGTACTCTCAAACGAGGAGTCCCGCGACTGCAGAGTCAGTTCCTACGAGTTACATTGTTCCCGTGGGAGGTGTTGGTGCCACCCACGGGAACGTTCGGGGGCTGTTTCTAGTTCTCACCCCCTAACGCCATGTTTTTAAGCCTAAGTCGAGAAATATGCAAATTACCGTCGTACTCTCAAACCGGGAGACCCGTGGCTGCGGGGTCAGTTCCGACGAGTCACATTGGTCCCGTGGGAGGTGTTGGTGCCACCCACGGGGACGTTCGGGGGTTATTTCTAGTTTTCACCCTCTAACGCCATGTTTTTAATCCTAAGTCTAAAAATATGCAAATTACGTTCGTATTCTCAAACCGGGAGTCCCGCGGCTGCGGGGCCAGTTCCTACAAGTTACATTGGTCCCGTGGGAGGTGTTGGTGCCACCCACGGGGCCGTTCGGGGGCTGTTTCAAGTTTTCACCCTCTAACCCCATGTTTTTAAGCCTAAGTCTAGAAATATTCAAATTATCGTCGTATTCTCAAACCGGGAGTCCCGCGGCTGCGGGGTCAGTTCCTACGAGTCACATTGGTCCCGTGGGAGGTGTTGGTGCCACCCACGGGGCCGTTAGAGGGCTATTTCTAATTTTCACCCTCTAACGCCATATTTTTAAGCCTAAGTCTAAAAATATGCAAATTACCGTCGTATTCTCAAACCGGGAGTCCCGCGGCTGCGGGGTCAGTTCCTACGAGTCACATTGGTCCTGTGGGAGGTGTTGGTGCCACTCACAGGGCCGTTCGGGGGATGTTTCGAGTTTTCACCCTCTAACGCCATGTTTTTAAGCCTAAGTATAGAAATATGCAAATTACCGTCGCACTCTCAAACCGGGAGACCCGCGGCTGCGGGGTCAGTTCCTACGAGTTACATTGGTCCCGTGGGAGGTGTTGGTGCCCCCCACGGGGACGTTTGGTGGCTGTTTCTAGTTCTCACCCTCTAACGCCATATTTTTAAGCCTCAGTCTAGAAATATGCAAATTACCGTCATATACTCAAACCGGGAGTCCCGCGGCTGTGGGGTCAGTTCCTACGAGTTACATTGGTCTCGTGGGAGATGTTGGTGCCACCCACCGGACCATTCGGGGGATGTTTTGAGTTTTCACCCTCTAACGCCAAGTTTTGCCTAAGTCTAAAAATATGAAAATTACCTTCGTATTCTCAAACCGGGAGTCCCGCGGCTGGGGGGACAGTTCCTACAAGTTACATTGGTCCCGTGGGAGGTGTTGGTGCCACCCATGGGACAATTCGGGGGCTGTTTCGAGTTTTAACCCTCTAACGCCATGTTTTTAAGCCCAAGTCTAGAAATATTCAAATTATCGTCGTATTCTCAAACCAGGAGTCCCGTGGTTGCGAGGTCAGTTCCTACGAGTCACATTGGTCCCATGGGAGGTGTTGGTGCCACCCACGAGGACGTTCGGGGACTGTTTCTAGTTCTCACCTCCTAACGCCATGTTTTTAAGCCTAAGTTTAGAAATATGCAAATTATCGTCGTATTCTCAAACCGGGAGTCCCGCGGTTGCGGGGTCAGTTCCTACGAGTCACATTGGTCCCGTGGGAGGTGTTGGTGCCACCCACGGGGCCATTAGAGGGCTGTTTCTAATTTTCACCCTCTAACGCCATGTTTTTAAGCCTAAGTCTGGAAATATACAAATTACCGTCGTATTCTCAAACCGGGAGTCCCGCGGCTGCGGGGTCAGTTCCTACGAGTCACATTGGTCCCGTGGGAGGTGTTGGTGCCACCCACGGGGCCGTTCGGGGGCTGTTTCGAGTTTTCACCCTCTAACTCCATGTTTTTAAGCCTAAGTCTAGAAATATGCAAATTACCATCGCACTCTCAAACCGGGAGACCCGGGGCTACGGGGTCAGTTCCTACGAGTTACATTGGTCCCGTGGGAGGTGTTGGTGCTACCCACGGGGACGTTCGGGGGCTGTTTCGAGTTCTCACCCTCTAACGCCATGTTTTTAAGCCTAAGTCTAGAAATATGCAAATTACCGTCGTATTCTCAAACCGGGAGTCCCGCGGCTATGGGGTCAATTCCTACGAGTTACATTGGTCCCGTGGGAGATGTTGGTGCCACCCACAGGATCGTTCGAGGGCTGTTTCGAGTTTTCACCCTCTAACGCCAAGTTTTGCCTGAGTCTAAAAATATGCAAATTACCTTCGTATTCTCAAACCGGGAGTCCTGCGGCTGCGGGGACAGTTCCTACAAGTTACATTGGTCCCGTGGGAGGTGTTGGTGCCACCCACGGGACCATTCGGGGGCTGTTTCGAGTTTTCACCCTCTAACGCCATGTTTTTAAGCCTAAGACTAGAAATATGCAAATTATCTTCGTATTATCAAACCGGGAGTCCCGCGGCTGCGGGGTCAGTTCCTACGAGTCACATTGGTCCCGTGGGAGGTATTGGTGCCACCTACGGGGCCGTTAGAGGGCTGTTTCGAGTTTTCACCCTCTAACGCCATGTTTTTAAGCCTAAGTCTACAAATATGCAAATTACCTTCGTATTCTCAAACCGGGAGTCCCGCGGCTGCGGAGTCAGTTCCTACAAATCACATTGGTCCCGTGGGAGGTGTTGGTGCCACCCACGGGGCCGTTTGGGGGCTGTTTCTAGTTCTCATCCCCTAACGCCATGTTTTTAAGCTTAAGTCTTGAAATATGCAAACTATCGTCGTATTCTCAAACTGGGAGTCCCGCGGCTACGGGGTGAGTTCCTACGAGTTACATTGGTCCCGTGGGAGGTGTTGGTGCCACCCACGGGGCCGTTAGAGGGTTGTTTCGAGTTTTCACCCTCTAACGCCATGTTTTTAAGCCTAAGTGTAGAAATATGCAAATTATCGTCGTATTCTCAAACCGGGAGACCCGCGGCTGCGGGGGCAGTTCCTACGAGTCACATTGGTCCCGTGGGAGGTGTTTGTGCCTCCCACGGGGACGTTCGAGGGCTGTTTCTAGTTCTCACCCTTTAACGCCATGTTTTTAAGCCTAAGTCTAGAAATATGCAAATTACCGTCATACTCTCAAACTGGGAGTCCCGCGACTACGGAGTCAGTTCCTACGAGTTACATTGTTCCCGTGGGAGGTGTTGGTGCCACCCACGGGAACGTTCGGGGGCTGTTTCTAGTTCTCACCCCCTAACGCCATGTTTTTAAGCCTAAGTCGAGAAATATGCAAATTATCGTCGTACTCTCAAACCGGGAGACCCGTGGCTGCGGGGTCAGTTTCGACGAGTTACATTGGTCCCGTGGGAGGTGTTGGTGCCACCCACGGGGCCGTTAGAGGGTTGTTTCGAGTTTTCACCCTCTAACGCCATGTTTTTAAGCCTAAGTGTAGAAATATGCAAATTATCGTCGTATTCTCAAATCGGGAGACCCGCGGCTGCGGGGGCAGTTCCTACGAGTCACATTGGTCCCGTGGGAGGTGTTTGTGCCTCCCACGGGGACGTTCGAGGGCTGTTTCTAGTTCTCACCCTTTAACGCCATGTTTTTAAGCCTAAGTCTAGAAATATGCAAATTACCGTCATACTCTCAAACCGGGAGTCCCGCGACTACGGAGTCAGTTCCTACGAGTTACATTGTTCCCGTGGGAGGTGTTGGTGCCACCCACGGGAACGTTCGGGGGCTGTTTCTAGTTCTCACCCCCTAACGCCATGTTTTTAAGCCTAAGTCGAGAAATATGCAAATTACCGTCGTACTCTCAAACCGGGAGACCCGTGGCTGCGGGGTCAGTTTCGACGAGTCACATTGGTCCCGTGGGAGGTGTTGGTACCACCCACGGGGACGTTCGGGGGCTGTTTCTAGTTTTCACCCTCTAACGCCATGTTTTTAAGCCTAAGTCTAAAAATATGCAAATGACCTTCGTATTCTCAAATCGGGAGTCCCGCGGCTGCGGGGATAGTTCTTACAAGTTACATTGGTCCCGTGGGAGGTGTTGGTGCCACCCACGGGGCCATTCGGGGGCTGTTTCGAGTTTTCACCCCCTAACGCCATGTTTTTAAGCCTAAGTCTAGAAATATGCAAATTATCGTCGTATTCTCAAACCGGGAGTCCTGCGGATGCGAGGTCAGTTCCTACGAGTCACATTGGTCCCGTGGGCGGTGTTGGTGCCACCCACGGGGCCGTTAGAGGGCTGTTTCTAATTTTCACCCTCTAACGCCATGTTTTTAAGCCTAAGTCTAGAAATATGAAAATTACCGTCGTATTCTCAAACCGGGAGTCCCGCGACTGCGGGGTCAGTTCCTACGAGTCACATTGGTCCCGTGGGAGGTGCTGGTGCCACCCACGGGGCCGTTCGGGGGCTGTTTCAAGTTTTCACCCTCTAACGCCATATTTTTAAGCCTTAGTCTAGAAATATGTAAATTACCGTTGCACTCTCAAACCGGGAGAGCCGCGGCTGCGGGGTCAGTTCCTACGAGTTACATTGGTCCCGTGGGAGATGTTGATGCCTCTAACGGGACCGTTTGGTGGATGTTTCGGGTTTCTCCCCTCTAACGCCATGCTTTTAAGCTTAAGCCTACACATTTTCAAATTATCGTCGTATTTGCAAACCTGGAGTCTAAAATATTTTCAACATATTATCTAATAATTATCCCATATTCCTTCTAACATACTATCCAACAACAAGCAACAACCAATAATTATCCAACAGCCAAACCAAACAAAACCAATAATTATCCTGTACTCCTTCTATCATCTAAAAGATTTAATAGATAAAGCATATCAATTATATAACTAATTTTGTTAAAGTAAAGCATAGCAGATCTAACCTGCAACAATAGCAATAGGGAATGTTCTTCTCCTTGATCCGAAACAATACATTGTCAATGTAGAACTGTGCTGGAGCATACATGGGAATGTTTTTTTACTGTGCGTCTAGCATGCATAACACAAGATTTTTTAGAAATATAAATTGTAGCTATAACACACTGATACTAAAATGAGTCCCAACAAAATATACAATATATTCCCCAGATGCATAGTTAGCTTTATTATAAAAAATCTAACGGAATCCAAAAAAGCCATTCCAGTAAAACTATAATCTTGGTTGAATTAGGAACATAGCCATTCCGCAAAGTTCAAATTAGACTCACAACACTAAATCGAATAGTTAGAAGAATAATTATATAAAGACATGACATTTCGCGGACGAATATGAATATGCTTAGAGAGAGTACCTAAGGTCCTTTTCGCAGATGGTCCTGCATTTAAACCTGCATTTCCATTAGGATTTTAAAAACAAAAGCATTAAATAAGTAACATTCTTGGAAGAAGAAAAAAACACGAAAGAAAATTATACAAACACCGACTCGTCCTCTAGAACTGGCTCCTAGATATCCAAAAAGAAACCTGATAATCAATCCACCACTCACTTACGTTCTCCGTAAACTCTGATTCTGAAACAAAATATTCTCAAATCTAAACAGATATAGTCATGAGAAATACAATACATATTCCCAGACACCTTAACATAATTCCTCGATGGGTGATTAATTAATAGCATACACAAGTGGTGATATCAGCTCTAACTAAGTAGAATAGCTCGACTTTGGAGATCTTTATTTTTTACTGGTTATAGTTCCGAGTGGAATCCACTTTTGACAATATAAATGTCATTCTTTCTCACAGGTCCTATGAGTGTGTCATTAAGTAACATAAGGTGACAAAAGGACACCTTCAGGAGATATGAGAAGAGAGTTTGATAAGCTCATACGGTGAAAAAAGACGCAATATCCATATTCCATTGACATATAATGTTAAAGCCATATGCCACTTACAATAATGGTCCTTTATTATTAAATGTCGCCCATATTCTAAATCCATCATCATTTTCTAAACTTTGTAAAAAAAAACTTTAGTAGTGCATTTGAGCATATATACAATTATTTCTTCAAATAATTATGGTCCCAAAAAAATTGTATCCAACAAATCAACACAACAACTCTTATGGACTAAGATAAGTATACTATCTATCCAATTCCAAACATCATTCTTTACACCTTAATTATTAGACATTAACATTTCTCAACCTACACATAGATGCACACAAAATACTACATTTGCAATTCGAAAAAAAATAGAAAACAAATCATTTTAATATATAACAAATAGAAAATTTTAGACCTAGAAAAAAAAATCAAAGCAAATTTGAGGAATCTCCATGTATCAAAGAAAAAATCATAGCATTACATATAACAAACACACACGCACACATATATGGATATATTACATATACAGATTGGGGAAGAACCTCCATACGGATTGGGGAAAAAATCTCCACGACTGCTACCAGCGTTTGGGGAAGAAATCTCCACCGTTTAGGGGAACATCGCATCGCATCACCAACATCGCATCACCATCTCCTCACTCCATCACCAACATCGCAACATCGCATCGTTTGGGGGGGGGGGGGAACCAGATATCGCATCGTTTGGGGGGGAAGCAGCGTTTGGGAAAGAAAAAAATATAAGATACGAGCGGGGTAATGAAAATATGAGGCATTTGAGTTTTGGTTAGGATTGACATTGGTCACGGCCTACAGCCGTGACCCACCTCGTGACCCATTAATGAAAGCAAGTCTCGTGTATGCAGTATACTGGTCACGGCCCATAGCCGTGACCCACGCCCAAAATTGGTCACGGCCCCCAGCCGTGACCCAGTATTTGTGTGTATTGTGCTTCGTCATGCCTATGGTCACGGCCCAAGTCCGTGACCCACGCCAAAAATTGGTCACGGCCCTCACCCGTGACCCAATATTTGTGTGTATTGTGCTCGTCATGCCTATGGTCACAGCCCAAGTCCATGACCCATGCCAAAAATTGGTCACGACCCTCACCCGTGACCCAATATTTGTGTGTATTGTGCTTCGTCATGCCTATGGTCACGACCCAAGTCCGTGACCCATACCCGACCAATTTTGGAGGGAATTTTGGCGCCAAGATGGTCACGGCCCAAGTCCGCGACCCACAGTGGTCACGGATTTGATCCGTGACCACTTCCAGAGCATCCATAATTTAGTGTGGTAATAAATATGGTCACGCCAAAATTGAGTTGGTCACGGCCCAAGTCCGCGACCAACTGGGCGTGACCATTCGCAGGATTTGGTGTAGTGAAATAACTAAGAGATTGAATGTGGCCAAGGATTGAGCCGATGGAGAATGAGGCTAGGTTCCATAGTGTACAAAGTAGGTTTTATGGACCTAGATTAGAGGAAATAGAGAATGCAGGGAAGAAGAAGGCAGAAATGCCACCAAATAGATAGTGCGAGCAAGTGTTGCCTGGTGGTGGAAATGTTTAAAAGTGTGAGTGGTCAATGGATGAAGCTGAGGAAGCTGACCCGTAATATGAATGTTTTCTAGTGGATAATCAAGGACAATACCTTGTCATTGGTAATTCTAAAATTTAAGAGTTTGTTGAGGATATCAAAGATAAACTTGAGTGTATACAGGATCATCCAAATCCTCAATTATAAGAGTTGGAGCAGATCGATTTAGCTAAGGGTGGAGAAGAAGTAAGGTCAATCTTTATATTAACAGACCTAAAGGATACGATGAAGCTGGAGCTGATCAATCTCATTTAAGAGTAAACATATGTCTTTGCATGAAAGTACACTAATATGCCTAGCTTTGATCAATATGTGAGTTGCCACAAGCTCAATGTTATGCCCTCGACTATTTTGGTTAAGCAGACCATAAAAATGTACAAACCTGAGCTAGATCTCATAATAAAGGCTAAGGTGGAAAGGTTATTGGTAGCTGTATTTGTCAAGCCAATTTATCATCCAATTTGGATTTCTAGCATTGTGCTAATGGGTTAAAAGGATAAAATATAATTCTTATTTGTGTTAATTTTAGATATCTAAGAAGAGGTTTCTCCAAAGATGAGTTCCCTCTACCTTCAATTGAGCCCGATCTATTCAACATATGGTCATGAATGGCTATATAGGTTATAACCAGAGAAAGATGAATCCAACTGGCACAACACCAAAATGTGTTATTAGTAATAGACTAATTTTTTGGTTGCTAACAGTTTTATGCTATTATTATTTCTTACGATAACTTACCATTAGCAATATAGTTCTATTACTAATTTTAGTTCAATATTTTTAAAGTGAAAATTAATAAAAACAAAAGAAAGTTTCCCTCTAAACCAAAAGAAAATTCGCGACTTCACACATGCCCAAAAGAAAATCCCCAACTCATCACTTAGGATTTCTCTTAAACACAAACGAAAAGACTCCGCTTTGTTCTTCTTCTCAGCTCCGTTCTTATTCTCAGACTCTCAATCTCTTAGGGTAATTTGTATATTTCATAAGAAAAATCATGTTTTGATTTTGTGGTGTTTCAATTATTTCGTTATTAATAGTTTTTCCCTATTTTAAGGTTCTCAGTTGGGTCATTTTTAGGTGTTAGATCGGCCTTAACTTTCATAAACGATCTCAGTTAATATAAAACAAAATTAAATATGCCTTTAGTGGAAACCATTCTTATTCATAGTATATATTCTATCACCACACACACACATATTTATATTTAATAAGTTAGCCAAAAGTATTCAGTTGTCTTTTCAAAGGGACTAAGATCAAGCAAAAGAAGAAGAAGGTCAATCTCCATGTTCTTCATTTCTATAAGGTCGATAATTGTGGAACGGTTCAGAGGCTAAGGAAGGAGTGTCCTAATGTTGAGTGTAAGCCAAGACTTTCATGGCCAGTCAATTTGACTGTCACTACTGTGTTTTATTATATTCATTGAAGTATTTAGTTTTTTTAATCATGACACCGGTTATGTGTAGTTATCATTTTTAATCTTATATTTGTATTTTTCTCAGATGCTTTGAAATCCTTTTTAAATCATTTACACAAGTCTTAAGAAATCATCTTCTTAACTCATGCATGCATTCTACTCTATCAATTCTAGCTATAAGAGTACTAATGTGCAAAATAGAGTCTTAAATTAAGAGTAGAGTTTTTTTGCCTTAAATGGAGCTATGAAAATGGTAGAATGAAGAAGAAGATGATGGTAACTTCCAACCTCTAAATGTGGCATCAACAAGGTAGCCTAGCTCCACAAAGCTTGACTTCATGAAAGCTCCAAGAAAACTCCCTTTAAAACTCCAAAAATTTCTACTCCTCCTCTCCTCTAAAATCCCCAATAACACCTCCCAATTTGATAGCTTCACAGTACAGTAGTGGAAATGGGTGTATTAAACTTCAATATGGTGGAATACTAATAGAATATGGTTGCACATGGTGGAGATATGGTGGTGACATGGTGGTTTATGGTGGTAAGAGTTAGAGAGAGGAAATTTGATAATGGTGGTGGTAAAATCTCCCCACCTCTATCCTATTTACACTCAAATAAACCCATATAACCCCAAATGAACCCTTATAAAAACACCCTCAAACTTCAAAATTCCATTTTTTCCCAATCTGGGTTTACCAGAACTCGACACGTTATCGATCCAATGTCTCAAAATGAGACAGAACACAAGGGCACCCGATCAAAAATTTATGGGCAACCTCCTTCAAACAAAAATGAGACCTCGTTCAAACGAGAAAGGGACCTCACTTGAATAAATATCGAACAACCTTCTAATGAATTCAATATAGCGGGATCTCATTCAATCCTCATTCGATCTCTACTTTCAATGACCAGGGACTTTTATTCGAACCAATCTTCCTCATTCCAATGAGAATGTCCACTCGTTCGAATGAGCTTAAGGTCGTTCAAACCACTGTTTCCTAATTATCTCCAATTTTCACGCCAAAACTTCCACAACTACCATCAAGACTCCAAGAACAATTAGTTATAAACATAAACCCAATTATAATGATCTACTTCCCAAGGGTTTTCATATTACTACAAGTTATGCGAAAAAAATAATAAAATATTGGGCACGGGCATTGCAATTTGGGTTTCAAATTTCATCCTTTCAACTGTTTTAGATATGGTTTCTTTTTTATATTAAATCATGTTTTTCCAAATCCATTTTATATCATCTCATTTGGAAAATTTTATATAACTTATATGCTTGATTATTGTAAATTTATTTAAAAAGTTTTGGTTGAGAATTGATATGTATTGTTATTATAGATTTAGTTTCCATTGTAGGTTTGATTAATTTCTTTTTAAGGATTTGAAATTTGACCTTTGTTTATTTGATTTGAAACATGGGAAGTTTTTGGATTTGAAGATGTTATTTGGGTTTAGTGTAACTTAACTGACCACATATATGGTTAGATAGGTTTGCTTAAAGTCTTTGTCAACAAATAAAAACATGGTTCGTTTTCTTTATACCCTTTTTTCTTCTGTTAGTTTAAGCTGTTACCAATGATTTTGGGGGGTCTCTTTTGAATTTATACCACCATTTAGTTAACTTGTAAATTTGGGTCTATATATGTAATTAAGGGTGGTTTGGATCTAATTCTGAAATTGTACCTTCGTTATATATAGTTGGGTAAAATGTAAATGTATGGTGTGACTATTATCTAGTTATTTATCGAGAAGCAATATAATGATGGGGGTTCAGACTCTTGAAATAATTTCTAATGGGATTAGTTCGGCATATTAGAAGCAAATTTTAGTTGTAGCTTGAGATCCAAACGGTGGTTTTAATTTAACCTAACTGTGTGTTTTTATTTTCAATATTAATTTTTTATATTGGATTTAATCACAACTATTTACTTTCAGGGATTTTACACCTTTCACAATTATTGGACTGGAGTAGAGAAGTACACATGTGGGTTTTATGGTAATAGTAATAAGCAAAATTATTTGGTATATTTGGAATATTTTGAAGTTCAAAGTTCCATACCAATTGCAGTAAAATGAAATTCAGTTAATTGTGTATAATATGTTGTTAATAAATTTTTGTTTGTTTTTTAATTTTTAAATAATCCTTTCTATAATTTTTGTGATTATTACATTTTTGTCTTTGTGCCTTCTTAGGTATTGATAGAGAGAAGTAAGAGTCTTAGTAGCGGCTCCTTATGCATAGGGTTAGATGATAACAAAAGTCTTATCTTGGTACCCACTACCACCACTTTTTTACTCAAATTAATTTCTTTTATCCTTATGAGTAGGTACCATTCATGCCCCTTCATCTGAGCTTCTACATCTCAATAACTTCAGCGTTGCCTTGGAATTCATGTGATGAACTAAGGAGTTACGTCATGCCCGGGTATTTATCTATTTGTCAATATGTTATTATAAATAGAGCTCAATAATTCTTGATATTGTCTTTCGTTAAATTTCCACATTCTTGATGGTTAAGTGGTGTATGAGTTGCTCTCCGTAAACCCAAACGTGTTGATTATTAGATACACTGTGAAAATTCTTTATAATCAGATTATGTTTGTATGGAAGAGAAAATGAAGGGTATATCCATAAAAACATTATATCATCAGGGGTAAGTCCCTCCTACTTTATTGTGGGTTATTATTTTGTTTATATCATTAATGTGCTGATAGTTTGCCAGTAGTTTTGATGAATAACGTTTAAGATGTATATATATATTAGGGGGGTATATTAAAATGTTTTTTTTCTTTATTCAGATAATATATATTTCACTATAATTAGAGTTGGGTTTAGGCCTCTCATTAGATGTCTCATCTTCAAAAGTAAGCATACATTCGGTATGTACTAGCGCTAAAGTGTTCTAGAAATTTTTAATTAGGATGTTTGATTGATATAGGTACATAAATGTAAGTTGGTTAAATTTGATAGTATTATTAGAGTTTTAACTCCTCTGTTTCTTTTATCAATATTGTTGATACCAAATTTAGTCTGCTGACATGGCTCAATCGAGTGAAGACACGTGGCAATCTACGTGGCAACAACAAGCACTTCCGAGGAACTCAAATGCTCTGAGGAACCATACTACAACGAGGAACACTGCTTCCCCGAGTAACTCAGACGCTCCGACCTACAAGAACTCTCCGAGGAACTTTTGAGTATCGAGGAACTTTGAGCACCGAGGAACCTTAGGCGGTCCGAGCAGCTTAGGCGGTCCGAGATGCACCTAGAACAAAGCATTAATAGCAGGAAAACAAACAGTCTGACTGTTCATTAAATGTTTATAATTCATATGTATACGCTTAAGGGGCATTTAATATATTACCCTTTCACATGTACAACATTGAATGTATTACCCTTTCACATTACAGCCTCAGGGCTATAAATACATTGTACAATCCTCATTGTGGGGGGATCGGAATTTCTTGATAGAACTTGTAATCGAGAATTCTCAAACAATCAGCAATAACATAACAGTGGATGTAGGCCATTCTTATAAGGCTGAGCCACTTTAAAAATTCTTTGTCTCATTTATTTTATATGTAATTAAATAATTAGATACAATCTAATTTTTTACATCAACAGATTGGCGCCGTCTGTGGGAAACGACTGGTAATATCGTTTTTCATCAAAAACAATCCATCACAAATGGTTGATATTCCAGAACCCAGCAATTGAAACGCTGGAAGCCCTCTAAATCCATCTGCTCCGCCTAATATTCCAGATCTGGATGGAATAATGACAAATCTGGCCCAGGGCCAGACAGTCATGCAAGAAACGATGCGACAACTCTTACAAACCCTCCATGGCGGTGCACCAACCCATTCAGGACTGCGAAGTATTCAAAGAAATACCCGTTTACCTTCTTCACTTACTAGGAGTACTGATTCATACCGTACTGAGGAATCTGAAGACTTTTCTTATCAACCTGGATGAACTTCGTCAGTGCGGGCCACAAATACTGAACAACGTGTCACTCTCTCTCCAGAAAGGACTAGTGCGCTAGAGAGGTTAAGCAGGGCATCACCTTTCAATCGATTAGGACCTAGAAGGAGTAGAAGTCCTCCTAAAGTCGCATCGAGAAGTTTTCGATGACCATCAGATTAAGGATCTGCCCAGTCGCGACCAGCTGCTCGTCAAGATAGATCCCAGAAAGCCACTTCAACGCGATCAGCTGCTCGAACCAACAGGCCCGAAGAAGGAAATGATGCATGGAAAGGATCTATTCAGAGGCTGGAGGATATGATGGAAAGACAGATCCTATCCTTCATATAGAACAATATCAAGTTGCAGCCGACATCTATCCTATTCCAGATGAGATGAGATGCAGAGCATTCTTGGGAACTCTTACCGGATCTGCTCAAATATGGTATAATAATCTTCCTCGGGGTAAGATCTCAACTTTTCTTCAACTGGTCGAGTTATTCATTGGGAATTTTTGTTTTGGGGCAAAGCCAGTTAAATGAGTAGCGCATTTGTTAAGTGTTAGACAAAAAGCTGGTGAGAGTACTAGAGATTATATAACTCGTTTTAATAACGAGAAACTCGAAGTCATTGATTATGAGGAGAAGACATCGATTACCGCCTTGATGAGTGGACTACTGCCCAACAAGTTGTACTACACTTTGGCCAAAGATCCACCTAGAACCATGTCAGACCTGATGGGAAAAGTGTCCAAGATTATGAATGCCGAGGAGGCTATGGCGGCGAAGAAGAACATGGATGCCAAAGAAACCAAGGTGGAAGGTGATAAAGCTAAGAAGAAAGAGAATAAGAACAATGGTAATGACAAACATTCAAAAACTAGGTCGGTATGGGACATAATGAAGAAATTCGATAATTATACTCCTTTGAAGAAGGATATCAACCATGTTCTAGAAGAAATCAAGAACAACGAGGAATTAAACTGGCTAGAGAAAGTGAAGGCAGACCCTGATCGGAGGAATAAAGCAAAGTATTACGAGTTTCAGAAAGATCATGGCCATATGACCAAAAATTGCATAGCTCTTCAGAATGAGATTGAAACACTCATCAGACGAGGAAAACTGGCAAGGTATGTTGATCGTGGAAGCAAAAGAAGGAATAATGACCGAACAAGAGAGAGGTCTAGATCTCCTCGTCGAGCAGAGGAGAACAAGAAAAGAAACCATAAAGTTGATCCAGATGACGACCCCGATCTTCCCAAGAGACCAAAGCAGCCAAAACGAGAGGTATTTTCAATACGCTTTGGGTCATTTGATTGTAATGTTATTACAGGTGGAGATGCAGGAGGAGGAGACCTTACTGCAAAGAGAAAAGCTTACCTCTGTGAGGCTCAAGCTTGCTCATACATTCAGCGAATAAATCTAGCTGAGGAGGATCGCCCGAGAAAGGTGAATAAAGAGAAATTGGTCACCGGTTTCTCAAAAAACGATATCGCGGGAGTTTTGTATCCTCATGATGACCCATTGGTGATCAAAATGAGGATGAAAGAGGTAATGATCTCAAGAGTACTGGTAGACAATGGTAGCTCGGCAGACATCATGTTCTACTCGTGCTTCGACAGTTTAAATCTAAAGTTATCTCAACTAGAGCCTTATCATAGACCCCTCCTCATTTTTCCTGGAGAGAAAGTTTTTCCACTTGGGAAGATCAAGTTGGATATATTCATTGGCACGTGGTCTGCTTGTCAAACAGAAAGAATACGCTTCTTCGTGATGGATAAAAATGTTTAATCATCATACAATATCATCATGGGAAGAGTAGGATTGAAGAAGTTCGAGGCTGTACCATCTACGGTTCATCAATGCCTAAAATTTCCAATAAACTTTGGAGGAGGAGTTGTGAAAGGTGATCAGAAAGTATCTTGGGAATGTTATTATTTATCCGCCGAGCAAGAGGAACTGGAGGAATCAAGAAAAAAGACTACTACCTATCAAGTGGATGAAGGTGCAGAAATTAAAACATTGGATCCTAGAGATGAGTCGCAACTCGTGAAGGGTCAAGTGGTGGAAGCTACTGAAAACATCATTCTGGACGACGAGCACCCTGAGCGAACTACTCAAGTAGGTTCGTCGTTGGAAGCCTCACTAAAATAGGAATTGATAACTTTCCTAAGAAGCAGAAAGCAAACTTTTGCGTGGAGTCATGAGGATATGCTTGGGATAGACCCAAATTTCTTATGTCACGAACTCAATGTGAATAAGGAGATCAAGCCTGTGAAGCAGAGAAGAAGAGTATTCAGTCCCGAGAAGAATCAAGCTATACAGGAGGAAGTCGAGAAGCTCCAGAAAGCCTGCTTTATTAAAGATGTTAAATATCCTAACTGGTTAGCAAATGTCGTGATGGTGAAGAAGAAGAACAACAAATGGAGGATGTGTGTAGACTTCACCGACCTCAACAAAGCATGCCCAAAGGATCACTTTTCTCTACCCCGAATTGATCAACTAGTGGATGCTACCTCGGGACACGAGCTGCTGAGCTTCATGGATGCTTATTCTGGCTACAATCAGATTAAAATGAAACCTGAAGACAGGGAGAGTACTTCTTTCATTACCCCTAGGGGAACTTATTGTTATAATGTTATGCCTTTTGGTTTAAAAAATGCAGGTGCGACATATCAGCGGCTGATGAACAAGGTCTTTGCTGAACAAATCAGTTGCAATTTGGAAGTCTATGTTGACGATATGATGACAAAGAGCAAGAAAGCTGTCGATCATCTAGTTGACTTAAGCCAAAATTTTGATCAACTAGATAAATATCAAATGAAGCTGAACCCAACGAAGTGCATATTTGGAGTACGAGAAGGCATGTTTCTCGAATACATCGTTAATCAACAAGGCATTGAAGCAAATCCTGAAAAGATCAAAGCTCTACTAGGGCTGCGATCCCCAACGACGAAGAAAGAAGTGCAAAGTCTTACAGGACAAGTAACAGCACTCAACAGATTTGTATCGCGAGCAACTGATCGATGTCTCCTATTCTTCAAGACACTCCGAAAGACTTTTGAGTGGAATGATGAATGTGAGAAGGCTTTTCAAGACTTGAAGAAATACTTGGGAGAACCTCCACTGTTATCCAGGCCAGTGATGGGAGAAAAATTATACTTGTATCTGGCAGTGTCCGAGAATGCAGTCAGTTCGGCATTGATAAGAGTGGAGAATGGAGTATAAAAACCAATCTACTATACAAGTAAGGCCTTCCGAGGACCAGAGATCAGATATCCAAGGCTAGAAAAATTGGCACTAGCATTGATCGAGGCAAGTAGAAGAATGAAGCCATACTTTTAAGCTCATACCATAGTAGTATATACTGATATGCCATTAAGGCAAGCCCTTCATAAACCAGAAAAGTCAGGAAGATTGATGTGCTGGGCAATAGAACTCGGTGAATACGATATAGTGTATGAACCCAGATCATCGCTAAAAGGGCAAGATGTAGCAGATTTTATAGTAGAGTTCACCTATCCTCATACCCCCGAGGAGCAAAAATTGCTCGCTGATCAACCTGTGGATGTTATAGGATCATCAAACACAAGCTCAGACCAACTTAGGTTGGTAAAAGGGCAAGTGGATGTTACAGGATTATCAAATTCGAGCTCAGACCAACTCAAGTTGGTAAAAGGGCAAGAAAATATGATCGACGAAGAGCAAGAAATATCAGGGGAGGATGAAAGGAAGCAATAAATATTTCACCGAGGAACTTTGTCAGATCAGAAATTTGAAGACGAGTTACCAATATGGAGGCTATATGTAGATGGCTCATCTTGCACAACATGCAGTGGGGCGGGGATAGTTTTGAGCACTCAGGACGAGGTTGACATGTAATACGCCCTACGTTTCCAATTCAAAGCTTCCAATAATGAGTCTGAGTATGAGGCCATGATTGCAGGTCTTAATTTGGCAAAAATTATGGAGGCACAACAGGTTATTGTTTTCAGTGATTCTCAATTAATCGTAAATCAAATTGTGGGAATATATGCAACCAAAGGATAATTAATGATCAAGTACCATGCAAAGGTGATGGAGTTGGTATCAAAATTTGCTGCTATTCAGTTGGTCAGAATACCAAGAATGGAGAATGCAAGAGCAGATGCTCTAGCTTGATTAGCATCAGCTACTCGTACCGAGCTACGAAGAACAATCCCAATTGAAGTTTTAGCGGGTCAGAGTATAGATGAAGATTTGACGATGAACTTTATCACCATTGATTTAGGAC
Source organism: Sambucus nigra (assembly GCA_949130495.1). Lineage (NCBI taxonomy): Eukaryota > Viridiplantae > Streptophyta > Magnoliopsida > Dipsacales > Adoxaceae > Sambucus > Sambucus nigra. The sequence continues at coordinate 635,782,129 of OX422209.1, forward strand.
CATCTTGGATGGATCCCATCAGGGCATATATTGAGGAGAGAGAATTACCAATTGACAAGCTCGCAACCAAGAAATTGAAGTTTAAAGTTGCTCGGTATGTATTAACTAATGGTATTCTATATAGACGAGGAATTATGGCAGGTTTGCAAAGATGTGTACATCCTTCCGAGGTGATATAATTGATTGAAGAGATCCATGAAGGGTCCTGTGGAGCCCATGTAGCAGGACAGACGCTTTTGCAAAGGATGATAACGCAGGGATATTACTGGCCGACGATGAGGGCTGATTGTATAGACTATGCCAAGAAATGTGACAAGTGCCAACGCTTTTCCTCCATCCGAAGAACTCCACAAGCATTATTGACACCCATCACTTCCCCTTAGCCATTTGCCATGTGGGGAATAGATTTGGTCGGACCACTGCCAACGACCATAGGAAGATTCAAATACCTCGTCGTTGCAGTGGATTATTTTACTAAGTGGGTTGAAGCTGGGCCTCTCATTGATATGACGTACGACAAGGTGTACCAATTTATTTTGAAGAACATCATTTGTCGATATGGTCTTCCTCATGCTTTCATCACAGACCATGGAACACAATTTGACAACGAGGAGTTCGCTGCCTATTGTCATCGGTAAAACATTTTGAAGATCCACTCAGCACCAGGCCATCCTCAAAGCAATGGACAAACTGAAGTGACAAACATAACGCTTCTAAATGGCTTGAAGAAAAGACTAAGTAACGCGAAATCAAATTGGATCAACGAGCTACAATCAGTACTATGGGCTTACCGAACTACTCCCCGAGTAGCAACAGTGGAATCTCCATATATGCTAGCGTTTGGAAGTGAAGCTGTTATACCTGCCAAGTTGGGCCTCCCAACACACAGGGTATTGAATTTCAATTCCCCTATCAGTGACTTAATGAGAAGATTGGATTTAGACATGCTCGAGGAAGTTAGAGAAGAAGCAGCCATTAGAAATGCTGCTTACCAGCAGCGAACAACTTTGTTCTACAACAAGAGAGTGAAGAAGTGCAACTTGAAAGAAGGAGACTATGTGCTGAAGAAAGTAATTCAAAATCACAACAAACTGGAGGAAAACTGGCATGGACCATACCGAGTTACAGAAGTTGTTCGACCAGGAACTTACCGAATAACAACTTTAGAAGGGGAGGAGTTTAAGAATGCATGGAACGCAGAGCACCTGCGCAAGTATTATCAGTGATGAATATTCTCTCCTTTTATTGAAAGTTTTTCGGGAATATTAGTGCTACACACTACTTGATAAAGCTCGGAGCTCAAACTACTCAAATTTATTCTCGAAAATGCCAACTAAGGTTGGCCGAGAAACAAATGTATTCCTCCAGGAAGTAAAACTTGTATTCCTCCGGGAAGTAAATCTACTTGTATTCCTCTGGGAAGTAAAACTTGTATTCCTCCGGGAAGTAAAACTTGTATTCCTCCGGGAAGTAAAACTTGTATTCCTTCGGGAAGTAAAGCTACTTGTATTCCTCCGAGAAGTAAAGCTACTTGTATTACTCCGAGAAGTAAAACTTGTATTCCTCCGGGAAGTAAAGCTACTTGTATTCCTCCGGGAAGTAAAACTTATATTCCTCCGGGAAGTAAAACTTGTATTCCTCTGGGAAGTAAAGCTACTTGTATTCCTCCGGGAAGTAAAGCTACTTATATTCCTACGGGAAGTAAAACTATGTGTTCCTCGGGAAGTAAAAGTATTCCTAAAAATGCCAACTTATGTTGGTTAGGAAGTAAATATATTCTCGAAAATTCACTAACTATGGCTGGTCGGAGATAAAAACCCACTAATTGTAGTTAGTCGAAAAGGAAAATTTACCGACCTTGGTTGGTCGGAAACATTTTATGAATACGAGAAAATGATCAAGCAAAATTATTGATACTCGTGACTTTTTAAAATTATTACTAAGTTGGTCGAGAAACAACTTAGTAAGTTGGTCGAGAAACAACTTAGTAAATTTTTATAATGACTACCACAAATTCAAGCTAGTCGACAATAAGTTGATCGACAAACAACACAATAGTGTTATCTTTTTAACAGATACACATGCACATATGTAAAGTGTTTTACAAGACAATAGCAATTAAGATTGCGAAAAAAAATAAAAGTCTTTCATTAAATACAAAAATAGATTACATTGATAATGAAATGTATACTAACTATTACATCAAAATTCCTACTCTATTGGTTTCTTCCCCTCTGCTTTTGAAACAGGTTCCTCGCCAGCAGGCGGATCATTTAAAGCAAGAGGAGAATTTATGAAGTTAAGATCTTTTAACATCCTGATATTCATCACGGATGGTCGATCTAGGTAGTGCTCAGGACGAGATATCTCGACATTAGAATGGAGATTGTAGTCGCCGAGATACTTGGAAATTAAGCACTGAGGGATGGCCCGAGAAGGGATCCAACGCATGTCGAGCTTGAATGGTGGCTCTGGAAGGTCGAGCAGCCCAGGATTATGGTAATCTCACAGGTAATGACCCTGTTCCAGTTGCAGCACACCTAAGGCATTCAACCATCCCTATTTGTAGCCCTCATTATTGGCATTCTGGATACGATCGTTCAAGTGGTAGAGAGCCTCGTTGTACCCAGCCATCCAGAACCCCCTGGGTTGTTTGTGGAATTGATATGTCAATATTTCTAGCTATTCGTGGAGATTTTTGATGAAGAGTTCTTTATTCTCTAAGACAGACTTTTGCGTAGAATTCTGCTCTTTCAAGTCCCTGATCTTCGTTGACATTTCAGCCAAGGCCTGGTTCTTCGCCATTAATTGGAAGGCATGGTTCTCTAAGGCAGATTGAGTCCTCTGTTCCTCGACAGGAATCCGAGCAGCTCTTGCTCGTCCCCGAGGAGCTCTTGCTCATCCACGAGAAGATGTAGAAGGGCCAAATTTTTTCAAGGTTTCCAACTCATCCCTCAAGTTGGCGTTCTCGACCTCCAAGAACGAGAATCCCTCATCAGTCACTGGGATCAAGGCTTTTGAAGTGGAAGCTACAGACTTCAACTGTGACAATTCTCTTTGCAGGTTGTTATTCTCTTGCTCTAATAATTCAGCTATTTGTCTACACTCTTCGACCTCAGCCCTCAGAGTTCTCTCCCGCACATCGTAAGCAGCAAAATGCTTCTCGTATCCCTTATCGGCAACGATTTGCTGGTACTTCTTCTCGTACCCCTCGTGCAAGAGGGCAGTGGATTCCTTATATTATTGTTGAAGGTCTTCAAGAGTGCATTGGAGATCCTCAATCATGTCATAGTAAGCTATATTATTGGCTACCGCACGATCAAGCAGACACTTCAAATATTGGTAGGCCTCAATTGCCTGTTCCGAAGCATCTTGGCCGAGGATGTCGACGATTTGTGTTGCACTCAGATCTGTGTGACCAGCCTTAAAATACTCATTGCATTGTCGTAACATCTTGGTATCATGAGCAGACAATAATTCCATCCTGGCCAGAAACTAGTAGAGGAATAAAAAGCAATAATTAATAAGAGTCCCAACAGAGCATGAAGAGGAGACAACAGTATGCAAAAAACAAAAGTTCAAGTTTTATTATATCAACAGGTTCAGAGTTACATGGTTCAGGATTACATTTGTCAAAGAAAAATAAAATAGATAGAAGTCCAAACAACTCTACACCTTTTTCTTGTCTCCCAAAACTTTCTCGGGAGGATGGGACGAGGAAGTAGGTTGCTTGGATGGAGCAGATAGTAGATGGGGAAGTGCTGGAGGTTGCTCGGAGGAAGTAGCGAGTTCCTTGTTTGTATGCTGGATGGCTGGGGGATGAGAAACTTGATCTCCCATCACCATGGAAGACTCTTCGGAGGCAGCTTCGTCCTCTTCTTCGTCTTCAGGAGTTGGAGGGGGACCAGGGAGGTGTCGCTGAAAGAGTTCAGAATTTTCATCCACCTTCACCTCCTGTAGAGCAGCGACCCACCCATCTCTAAAGTATTTAAGGCTGCCATATTCAACTTGCGACATCATGGCAGCCAAGACTTTGTTCCACCCTTTGTCCCAGCCAGCGCTGAAAGACTTCTTCACAGCCAATTTCCTCTTTAATTTCTCCGAGGAAAGCTTCTCGGACAGAAGATTTTCAGCAGTCTTCAATTTATTCTCAACTTCTTCCTTCTGGCGACCTACTTCGTGAAGTTGGATTAATTCTTCCTCAGCAACCTTGAGTTTATTCTCAAGCTCTCCAGCATCTTTGAGCTTCTTGTCGAGCTCTTTATTTTTCTCTTCCAATTGCTTTAATTTTTTCTCCAACCCCTTGGAGACTTCAACAACTCGAGCCTTCTCCTGCTCGGTGGAGGTAAGCTTCTTCTCCCAAGTTTCCTTATCATCAGTATATTTCTGGCGAGACTCTTTCAGAGACTACCCCAAGCCTATCAAAGCTTCCTCTACACCAGACGAGGAGCTTGAAGCTTTAATAGCTTCATCTTTCTTCAAAATTGTGTTAAAGCAGCTCACCAACTGTGAAAAGAAAATGAAAGCAAGTCAGAGACAGATATAATAAGGGAAAGATGAAAAGTTCAAAATAAAAGGACTTACGAAAGCAATGTGGCGAGCTGCCAATGAGGTAACCATGTCCCGAGAAAGGTTTTCTTCGATACCTTGGATCTCGGGAATGATCCAAGTCTTCACCGAGCTCATGGCAGAGCTCGGGGGAACAAAAGTGGGAACTCCACTAGTCGGGGGCTGAGAGACGGTGTAAGCCAAATAGACCGATGAGCTCTTCTTCAGCTTCCTCGAGGGAACAGGAATAGCTTCGACCAAGGAAGAACTCTTGGTCGGTGATATGACAATCACCTCGCCTGGAGCAGCAGCTTTGCTCGGGGCCACTGAAGGCTTCTCAGCAACCTTCACAGGAGCTGCAGGAGGGGCTGCATCAATTTTCTTTGCCCCTTCTGGGACATCATGTTTACTTCTCTTTGCCTCTCCAGCACCAGAGGCAGGTTTCTCGAAGAGAGTAGGAGGTCTTCTTTTCTTCAACCTTTCACTTAAAGGAACGTGTGACTCAGGCGAAGAACTGGTAGAAGTTAGTACTGGCTCCGCGTAGCTTATCATCGGACGAGCAGTGAAAGAAGTTGTGTAACTCTTGTACTGAAGCAGATATGAAGCTGACCTAATGTGCTCGTCGGCAACAGTCTGATGCAAACTCCAGATAAGTTTTAAGTTCCTTATATTAACATCAGCCTCTTTTGGACACTTTCTTTTGTTGTCAACTGCAAAAAAATAAACATTAAAATATCAGTGGCACATTTTATCAAACATAAAGGAAGCATAATTTCAAAATAAATAAACTGAAATAAAAATAACCTATCCCATTGCCATAGGGAGGGCATCTGAGACCCTGATAAACTTCATCTCCAGATAAAGGAGCATGTTACCAATTTTTTATAACAACCCCGTGCTCAAAATAGTCCCTATTGGCATCCGGGAGATTGACCACTAAAGCCCTATTTAAAAATCTAGTTTTTAAATAAAAAGTATTATCGCCTACAGCCCATCTATAACAAAACATGATTTCTGGAATTCCTATGCGAGTTCCATGAATTTGGTTTAGTCTATGAACCCCATTAACTATTCTCCATGTATTGGGAGCTATTATTGCAGGAACAACGTCAAAATATTGACAGAATTCCAGACATAAAGGATTTGGCGGAAAATAAAATCCACACTCAGCAACAAAGAGACTGGGGAACCAATGTCCCTCAGCCAAACGGAAATAATCAGAAGGTTCAGAAAGTTCTTCCAAAATAACCCAAGATGGAATAGAGAAGTCAGAGCGAAATTTATCAAGAGATTTAACTAGGTAAACCATGATGAATAAAGGAAATGAAGAAGAAGGAAGAAGATCTTACAGAAAAAGAGTGGATATGTTGACAACGAACGATGGAAGAGATGAATACACAGGAGAGAAAGAGACGATGGAAAACTCGAAGATATAAATTTGAAAAAGTAGAAGACGATGGGATTGTCTGTGACGCTTAAATACCTTGCCTTGGGAAAAAGAAAAAGTAATGATTACAAAAAGAAACGATTACGCTACCGACAGCTAGAAGGACAAAAAGGGCGCGGCAATCGAAGCGATTATAAAAATTCAAAAAAGCCTGATCCTACGAATTTGGAAGGAAAAATAAATACAAAGGAAACACTCCTAAAAATTAGGAGGACCATTTAAAACTACCATATTTCGAGAAAGAATGTTCCACACTCCTCAAATTTCGAACTGTGAAACATTGGGGGCTTCTGTTGATATCAAATTTAGTCTGCTGACATGGCTCAATCGAGTGAAGACACGTGGCAATCTACTTGGCAACAAAAAGCACTTCCGAGGAACTAAGACGCTCCGACCTACAAGAACTCTCCGAGGAACTTTTGAGTACCGAGGAACTTTGAGCACCGAAGAACCTTAGGCGGTCCGAGAAGCTTAGGCGGTCCGAGCTGCACCTCGAACAAAGCATTAATAGCAGGAAAACCAATAGTCTGACTGTTTATTAAATGCTTATCATTCAGATGTATACGCTTAAGGGGCCTTTAATATATTACCCTTTCACATGTACAACATTGAATGTATTACCCTTTCACATTACAGCCTCAGGGCTATAAATACATTGTACAATCCTTATTGTGGGGGGACCGGAATTTCTTGATAGAACTTGTAATACAATCAGGAATAACATAATAGTGGATGTAGTCCATTCTTATAAGTCCGAACCACTTTAAAAATTCTTTGTCTCATTTATTTTATCTGTGATTAAATAATTAGATACAATCTAATTTTTTACATCAACAAATATATTTATAAAATGCATGTTGTTAGTTTGTGATCTTAATTGCTTCCATTGAGAATGTAGTGTTTTTTTAGTATTCAAATTATGCATCTCACTGGCAGTGAAGATGATATGTTTACCTCGTATGTATTAGACTGTTACTATACCCAAAGCCACAATACATTATGAGTTTTATAGTGATGATGTGACGGTGTGATAGGGAAAGATACACGATGAAGGTTTGGTGAGTAGTTACATGGTTTTTTCAGTTTAATAATTATGTTTCACATATTTTTTTTTCTGATCTATACATTATCCTTTCACTGTTTTTTTCCCAGTTAAGTTCTTCATTTTTTGTGTATCTTTGGTCTGACTTAATCTTTTTTTAAAGTTTATGGGTCTGAATTAACTGTTTCAAATTTCTTATTCAACTTCGGGCTTTTAATTTTAGGAAGTAATGATCTGTCATTATTAGTAGTGATTGAAGTTAATTACTTACATGAAGAACTAACATTTATTATTTATACTTGCTTTAATTATGGCCATTTAAATTAGTTTATTTGCTTCAAAAGGTACATACACACTCCTCTATTCTCACTATTAATTAGCTAAGTCCAATTTCAGTTATCTCATTTTTTAATTACCATCGAGACTGCAAAAAGTCGTTAACCATTATTTATTACACAGTCATTCCTCTTCAATCCAACAAGACTCATTTCTTTAATGTACCTGGAGGAGGTCCTATTTACTTTCCAAAGGTAGTTCATATATGTATATTCTTCGTTTTTTCTGGCTTAATTTTTTGGGTAAATTTTTCATATCATAAACCATCTTTATTTATATATATATATATATATATAATTGTAATAAAAGGAAAAACTTAAAGATCATGGAGATGATTTGATAATTTTGAGGGAGTGTAACTACAAAACCTTATGAGCTTTAAGTACCCTTGTTAATATGGATCCTATGTTTGTTATGATTAATGGGATAAATTTCAATGAGTTGTATTTGGAATTCTAAATTCTTTTTATGTTCCTTTTATGCCAAAGACGTAATGATCATTACCTTGCAAAAAATTGGTTATTAGAAAAAGGTGAAAAAATAGTTTCCACCATATTGTGTTGAATCTACTCTTATGGTTCACGCAATACAAGATATATCGTACTCTCTATATTATAGTTGAATAGAGTTCAGATTCGGTAGAATATAGTTAATTTTTGGTTACACATTTGATCAATCGGTTTCGTCTATTTTTATGAAAATATACTTTAAGATCAAATTTCGGCTACAAATTTTTTGTATATAAAGATTAAAAGGTTAGTAGTAGGCTATAATGTTCTTAAATTGAGTTTGTTATGACATTTTACACATCAAGATTAACTACAAACTTCACACGATTAGCTAATGTGGCAATTCAAACTTTAAGATTGAACATATAATATGTGTTGTCAACTACTTTATGTGATTGCTAATGTGTCTATTTGCAATGGCAGATAATCCCATTTATAATGTTACTTTATGTGGCATAAAGTGAATTTATAATTTTTATTTACTTTCATATCATTATGAATTCACTACTTGTTATCCTATCACATGTTGAGAAAAGTGTGCCATAAATGCTTCATGTACTTGAGGAATGAATAAACTTATGGAATTTTATGTGTTATGGTTCATTCAATATGTGGCATAAAGTTACGTGGCATGATATTAACCCACCATATTTAGGCATACATTGAGAGTGGGTACGTTGTTAAAGTCTTACTTCGTTTAAATGTTAAAATAATGCACTTGGCATATGCTTTTTAAATAATGCACTATTTAGGCGTGATATGAGCTTGTTTCTTTTATTTTTTCCTTTTTTTTGTGTAATGAGGTTTAATATATGCATATTAAATTATTTAATGCACTTTCCCACGTTCCTGTCGAATTATGATAGCTTTATAGATAGTTGTAAGCCATAATAGGTAAATGATGCATTAAAATGTTGGCAGTAATGTTGTAGGCTTGGGCATACTACGGTGTGACGCATAAAATTTTAATTAACACAATAAGTGTTGCTGTATGAAATAAATGATAAGTCATAGACACATTGCAATAGTGTGTCAGATGTACTCAGTACCCACATTTGTTTTCTAATTTCACATGTACGATATATGAATGTGCTTGGGTCTACCGTCTATGTCCTGTGTGTTACCTTTCCCAAATATTAGTCGTGCCTTTAGGCACTGGTTTCCCCTATTTTACTAGATATGTTCAGTGGTGTTGACACAACTTTTATAACATGGTTAATTTGTCAATTCCCCTTGCAAAGAACAATCTTGTTGTTCATTTTCTATAACTGTTACTAACTTACATTACTTTCATTTTTCAGGTGAAGTAATACAAGTTTTGAAATTGGTTGGTTCTTATACTTTCTTATACCATTTCTGTTGTGTATGTGTTTTTATATGATTAATTTATCATACCTTTAGTATTTGCTTTGTCTATAATATGTTTGTTTTGAAAGTAATTATCAAATTTACATGTTTGATTGTTGGAAATTTTTTTGGAATTCATATTTTCCCTCTTCTTCTACTGGAAAACTCAATCAATTTCGATAAATAAATGTTATACTTTTATTACTACTATTATTTTTTTATTAGTCTTAGGTAGAAATAAAATGAGTATTTGTCCTGGTGTACTAAATTTTGTACCCATTATTGACATTTTAGGTAGCAAGTACCCGATTATTTGCATGATTATTTGAATTTGACCTAATAGTTTTGGAGATGAAGGGCCTATTTACATAATTTGGGAATGTGTATATAAATGATTTTTACATAATAGTTATCCTCATATTGTTTGGGGTGTGCATATTGTTTTGTCGTGTTCCTTTTGTGTCGTTTAACCAAATAAATTCACATTAATCACACCACGTATTTGCATGTTGATTTTTAAATGTAGCGCACATTCACAAATTTGAAATATGTATCATTAATCTGGATCCCACTTCTCTCTTTATTTATTTTAATCAGCCACTTATCTATTAGACGATTACTATTAGTGGGGGTGTTTGTGTAGATTTTTAATTTGGTTCATTATTTGATTCATATTTTATAAGAACACGTGATTAAGATACAACTGTGGAAAAGAAATAAGATAAAGGAAAGGAAAAGAGACAAGAGCCTAAGCCACCCTCCCCTTCACTTAGTTGTGATAGGCAAATTAAATTATGTGATGCATTAAGGTGGTTAAGATACATGATTAGATGGCTATGAGGTTTGGGAGAAAATACATTTACGGAATTAAGTTTGTGCATCACATACTAATTTTTTTTTATTGATTGATGTATTAGTGCTATTTCCACGAATTTAGTTAAATAGATGATGTTTATATGAAGTTTAGTATTGTTGTTGGAGTAGTTTTTACTTCTCAAACATGGTAAATAATCCTATAAACGGAGAAAACTCTACCCAAATTTTTAAAATTTTTTATAATTATTTTTGTTATATAGAAATTCATTTTGACTTAAATTATATACGACTTAATACTTAAAAAAATTATCTCCATGCCTTCAGGCATGGGAAATCTGCTATTATGTATATATTATATTTGTGATATATTCACGATATTTTGTAAATTTAAAATTAATTAAACATATCGTGTCCCAATATCAGACCATTGAATTTCTGGTGTGATTTTTACCAGATATCTAAAAGCATGCATCTATTGTTTTCGCTGAAGAAGAAAGCAATTTGTATAATGGTAGAGGTTGATTTTGTGACTTTAATTAGGGGTGATTTGGAGTTTAGCCCCGCTAATTTATTCTACTTTCGTTTTGTCACCTACTCATTTTCATACTTTGCTCTTGGCACACTTTTTTTCATTATGCGGCACTTTTTGAGATGTTTTGCAACATTGTTCTTCCACAAAGTGTCGCAAAATTGAAAATAGACTATAAAGTGTATAAAACAAATAGCGGGGAATAAAGTAAAAGTTATTGAAATAAGTGGGGATGAAGTTGAAATTACCTTTTAATAATACCAAACGGATTATTAAAGTTATGGTAGAGGTAAAAAAGACAATTGAAGAGGGTCTCTAAAAATTTGTGATGAATATAGACACTTAGTAGAAGCGGGATTTTGAATGGTGCATTTCATGTTGAAAAAAATATAGAGATGGTCGTAGTTGTGGGTTAAAATATTTATCCACATGTACTAATGAAATAGGGACACCTATCCTCATAAACATCCACCTCACAGTACCACATATATTTGGTCGGCTCCTCAGATACTTGGCCATCCAAGCTATCAACAATCATTCCAAACGTGCATTTGAAGATTAATAGTCTCATTTATTGTATATGGGTGTAAATGCCTGAATATATAAAGGCATTCCATCCATTGGTCTCCTAACCACTATAAATACATTATCTCACTTAGCTCAAGGAACGGGCAAGTCATTCCACACAAGATAATACCAAGTTTTATGTAACTACTCCCCAATTAAAATAACACAACCGTGGATGTAGGATTTTTCCTTAGCCGAACCACGTTAAAAACTTATGTTGTCCCGCTTTAATTGCTTAATCTTTATATATATGTGTGTGTGTGTGTGTGTGTGTGTGACTATAAAATTGAAATATTAAATCTATGCCAATTTTAGACATCAACATATTAGTGTCGTATGTGGGAAGAATGTTTGACATCGTTCTCTATCAATTCTATTCATTGAGTCCTTTGAAGGATGAATGATGTTCCAGAAAATAGCCTTATGACTCGAGGTGATACTATCACTCCATCCGCTCCACCCAGTGCAACAGATCTCTAAGTAATCTTAATCAGCCTTGCCAAAGGGCAAAAGGCAATGCATGAGACGGTTGGGCAACTAGCATAACCATTGCAAGCCAAGGCTACTGCCTCTCCATCCCATAGAAGAGAAATGTCGCCTCCTCCCCACCAGAAGCGAAAGAAGTAGCTACTCCAGGTCTTCTCATGATATGACTTATCACCCAGGAGAAACTTCTTCAATCACATCCACTAATTACTATGATGGTCGATCTTTCACTTCTGAACGACCAAGCGCCTTGGAAAAGTTGAGCAAGGCCTCTATTTTTTATCGTGCACCTGAGTAACTAGAGGACAATACAAAGAACCATATGGATCATGTGAGCATATAGAAGGATCAATTAGATCTAGAGTAAGTATCCGAGGATCCATTCATGCCACATAGACTTCTCAAGAAAGGAGCTCAGCACAAATGTTTGGTAGAGTTGCCAAAGTTGTATCGGCCAAATCTAAGCCAAAAGATCACTCTTAGAAGGGATCAATACAGAGACTGGAAGATCGTCTGGGAGAGAGGGATAAAACTAAGAATCCTTTACAAAGAAGTTTTGTAAAGGGATCTCCCTTCATTCTAGCTATTGTGGATTTTTTTATACCTTCCAAATTCAATCCACCAGTAGTCACTCCTAAGTATGATGGTAAGACTGATCATATCCTCCACGTTGAATAATACCAGGTTGCAGTTGACATCTATTGTGTCCCTGATGAGATGTGTTGCCGAGCTTTCTCAAGTACCATTACTGGGTTAGCCCATATATGGTATAACATTTTACCCTGAGGATAAATTTTCAATTTTCAACAGCTCGTCGAACTTTTCATCGATAATTTATATTTTAAGGAAAATATGATCAAGAGAGTAGCCCATCTACTGAGTGTTCGCCAACAACTAGGAGAAACTACGCAGGAGTATATTACTTGCTTCAATAATGAAAAGTTAGAGGTGGTAAATTATAAAGATAAAACCACTATCACTGCACTGATGAGTGTACTACTCCCATAAAAGTTGTACTATGCATTGGAAAGAGAAACTCCTAAAGCCATAACGGAGTTGATGGCAAAGGCTCGTAAAATCATGAACATCGAGGAAGCTATGTCTGCCAAGCAGAGTCCCGGGACAAAATTTAACGGCCAAAAGAGCTTGGACAAGAAGGAACAAAAAGACAAGAAAGCCGAAATGACTAAGAAATATGAGGAGTATACTCCACTTACAATAGGTGTACATCACATCTCAGAGGAGATTAAGGGCAGTAAGGACTTTAAGTGGACTAAAAATTTGAAATCATCACCCATTCGAAGGGATATCTCAAAATACTGTGATTTTCACAAAGATCATGGGCATATCACTGACAACTGTATTGCCTAAAAAATAAAATCGAATCTCTCATTCTTCGAGGAAAGATGACCAAGTTTATTGATCGAACAAAAGGTCGGGACTTTATAAGGAAGCCAAAATCACCTTGCAAAGGAAGAGAGGATAGAAAAAGAGGTCGTGATGATGAGTCTGAAGATGATCCAGACCTGGAAAAAAAACTTTGAGATCCATAACTTAATATAAATATGATATCCTTTTATTGTCATTGTATTGCAGAAGGGAGATGCTGAAAGCAGAGATAAAGCTTCTGAAAGGAAGGCCTACTTAAATGAGGCCAAAGCCTGCTCCTATATTCGACGAATTAACTTATTAGGCGAAGTAGATAGTTAGCCCAGAAAGGTTAATAAGGACAAGTTGGTCATCGATTTCTCTAAAAAATAACCTATCAGGAGTGCTTTATCCTCATGATGACCCATTGGTTATCACCATCAGGATATATGAAACAATAATTATAAGAATTTTAGTGGATAATGGTAGTCCAGTTAATGTCATATTCTATGGATATATTTTCACATCCCGAGGTTACGAGATAACAAACTAGAGCCATATCATGGGCCCTTAATTGATTTTTCTTATGAAAAGTCTTATCCTTTGTGAACTATCAAGATGAAGGTCTTAATCAAAACTTAGACAACGAGAAGAACTGAGAAGATCCATTTCTTTATCCTAGACAAGAATATTCATTCATCCTATAATATGATTCTCGATAGAGTCCGGTTAAAAAGGTTTAAATCAGTGTCTTCCATGGTTTATCAAAGCATGAAGTTTCCTACTCATTATGGGGTCGGAGTAGGTTAGAGAGTGCTACTACACTTTCATCAACCACGAGTTAAAGAAACACACCACTACCTACCAGATTGATACCTTGGATCCATGAGAGGGAGAAAATTTGATCAAAGGACAAGTGGTGGAAGCTATAGAGGCAATAATATTGGATGATGAAAAGCTAGAAAGGACAACTGATTTTGGGTCGAGCTTAGAACCATCCCTCAAATAAGAATTAATTATATTCATTAGAGAGAAGAAATGCGTGTTCTCCTGGAGCTATGAAGACATTCCTGGTATTGACCCTAACTTTATATGCCATGAGCTTAATATCATCAAAGAATCCAAGATGATTAAGTAGAAGCGGAGAGGCGTTGGAAAAAATCCAGAAGGCTAAATTAATAGAGGATATCAACAAAGCATGCCCAAAAGATCATTTTTCTTTACTAAGGATTAATCAATTGGTAGATGCAACAGAAGGTCATGAATTATTAAGCTTCATGGATGCTTACTCCAGTTACAATCATATCAAAATGAAGCCAGAGGATAAGGAAAATACACCCTTCATCACTAGTTGATGTACTTACTGCTACAACGTTATGCCTTTTGGGGATTAAAAACACCGGAGCAACATAACAAAGATTGGTGAATAAGATTTTTAAGGAACAGATCGATAAGAATATGTAAGTCTGTGTGGATGACATGCTCACTAAAGGAAGAAACTTTTTGATCACATCAAGGATCTAATCCAGACATTTGATCAACTTGAAAAGCATTAAATGAAGCTCAACCTGATCAAATGCATGTTCAGCCTACTGGAAGGGATGTTTTGGGGCTTTATTATGAATAAAAGAGGGATTGAATCCAATTCGAACAAAATCAAGGCGTGGATTGATGTGCAATCTCCCACATGCAAGAAAGACGTGCAGAAATTAACTAAAAAGGTGGATGCTCTCAATAGATTTGTCTCTTGGGATACGAATAAGTGCTTATCATTCTCCAAAGTGCTCAGAAAAACTTTCGAGTGGAGTAAAAAATGCGAAGAAGATTTTCCAGACTTGAAAAAATACTTGGGGTCACCATCACTGTTTTCCCGACCATTGATGGGAGAAAAATTATACCTATATTTGGCTGTATCAGAATTTGTTGTCAGCTTGACACTAGATCGGTTGGAAAATGCAGTTTATAAACTAGTATATTACACTAGTAAAGCTTTTAGAGGAGAAAAAAATCAGGTATCTATGCTTGAAGAAATTACCCTTGCACTTATAGAAACTTCTAGGAGAAATGAAACCCTACTTACAGGCATATACCATAATGGTTTATACCGACTTACCTCTAAGCTAAACGCTTCACAAACCAGAGAAATTATGGAGATTGATGGCATGAGCAATATAGCTAGGAGAATATGAGATCCTTTATGAGCCTAGAACCGTGATACAGGGGCAAGTTTTAGTAGATTTCATCATTGAATTCACGTATCAAAAGTCAGTCAATAATCTTAGTTTGCCTGCCGAGCAAACTTCCTTGGAAGAGAGCTCAGCTCCAACACAAATGCAATTGATATCTGACCAACTAAAGACATCAGCTGTGCAAAAGATAGCCCAACGATATAGGGAATAAAGTAAGAAGTTATTTAAATAAAGAGTGTTGTGTGAAGGGAATTTTGATGATATCATCCCAGTTTGGAAACTATATGTAGATGGCTCCTCGTGTGCTACTAGTAGTGGAGTCAAGCTTATCATTAATACCTAAGATGATATAAATGTGGAGTGTGCACTTTGTTTTTAATTCTAGGCATCCAATATTGAGGCAAAATATGAAGAATTAATCATAGGAGTGGAT
This sequence comes from Sambucus nigra, assembly GCA_949130495.1. Taxonomy (NCBI): domain Eukaryota; kingdom Viridiplantae; phylum Streptophyta; class Magnoliopsida; order Dipsacales; family Adoxaceae; genus Sambucus; species Sambucus nigra. Next base: position 635,797,746 of record OX422209.1, read on the forward strand.
TTAACCTTATTTTTGGGAGCCGAGTCGGTTATAGCGCATAGCGATTCCCAATTAATTGTTAACCAAGTGCTTCAAATATATAGAGTCAAGGGAGATCTCATCGTTAGGCATTTTTTTAAGCTATCGAAGTCATCTCCAAACTAGAAGTAGTTAAAATGATCAGGATACCAAGGATAGAGAATGCCCGAGAAGATGAACTTGCTCGGCTGACGTTAGCGACCTGAACAGATCTCAAAAGAACCATCCCAGTAGAAATCCTTACGCATAGAAGTACAGATACAAACGTTTTCTATTTTATCTTAGTGAACTTAGGGCCTTCGTAGATGGAACTTATAAAAAGCTACATTGATAAAGGTGTACTGCCTTCCAACCCAAAAGAAGCTAGAAAATTAATATACAGGGTAGCTAGTTATGTATTAAAGCAAGGAGTTTTATACAACAGAGGATGCATTATTTCTCTACTTCGGTGTGTACATCCCACCGAAGTGCTAAATTTGATCAAGACGGTGTATGAAGGTTCATTTAGATCTCATTCAGTCGACCAATTATTGGTAAGAAGGATAACTATGTAAAGGTATTACTGGTCGACTATGAAAGTCGACTGTATCTCCTTTTCCAAGAAATGTGACAAATGTTAAAGGTTTATCGTAATTCATAAAAGACCAGTGGATGTATTAGTACCCATAACTTCTCCATGGTCTTTTGGTATATGGGGATTTGACAAGGTCGGACCACTGCCAAAGACAAAAGGGAGATTCAAATACTTAGTGCTTACAGTAGACTACTTCACAAAACGGGTAGAGGTTCAGCCATTGGTTGAAATGGCTCATGAAAGGGTTTTCTAATTCATTTGAAAGAACATTATCTACAGATATGGGATGCCATACACCTTCCTCACTTATCATGGCATGTAATTTGATAATCAGGTGTTTGAGGAGTATTACCTTCAGTCCAAGATCCAAAAACTTCACTCTACCCCAGGTCATCCCTAGTGGAATGGACAAACTCAGATAACCAATAAAACACTACTGGATAGACTAAAAAAGATACTTGGTGATGCAAAAGGAAACTAGATTAATGAGTTGCAGAGCGTTATTTGGGCCTATAGAATAATGCCAAGAATAGCTACTAGAGAAACCCCTTACATGCTTACTTTTGGGGTTGAAGTAATGGAGCCAGCCGAGGTAGGTTTTCCCACTCATAGAGTGTTAAATTTTGATTCCCTATGGAGTGATCTTATGAGAATATTAGATATGGACCTGATTGAGGAAGTAAAGGAGGATGTTGCACTTCGATTGGCTACTTACCAGTAGTGAACAACCCGATTCAACAACAGAAGGGTGAAGTCTACCAATTTGAGGGAATGAGATTATGTTCTTAAAAAAGTACTCCAAAAAGTGAATAAGTTGGAAGCAAACTGGCATGCTCCTTATCGTATCTCGACAGTTATCCAACCAAGAACTTATCTCTTAGAGATACTTGAAGGGAAAGAATTCAAGAATCCAGGAAATGCCGATCATCTCCAAAAAAATTATCAGTAGACCTATGAAAAATTTGATGTACTCATTTCAGCCATTTCAATAAAATTATGGTTTCTTATCAATTACACTTCCTTTTTATATTTTTTCGGGGTATGGGTGATCGCAATAATGAAAATTGTATCATAAAAAACTTACAATATTGACAATTATATCATCAAAAACTTCAAAACTTCATGTATGACTTCGTGTTTGACAAGATACGAATAAGAAGTTCCTAAAAGTTCATGTATGACTTCATCTTTGACAAGTCATGAACAAGAACTTCTTAAAACTTCATGTGTGACTTCGTCTTTGACAAGTCATAAAAAATAAGTTCTTAAAACTTCATGTATGACCTAAAGTGAAGAACAAGAAGTTTTACCAAACCAAATTAAATTCAAGAAAATCCAAAGCATTCTTAAAATATTTGGTCGCCAATGGTAACTATTGCAAACATTTAGTTTTACAAATCACCCGTTTTTTATAATTTAAGTACATTAGTAAAACCTAAGGCCCGATAATTCTCAAGCAGGTTAGTCGGCCACCTAGCTAACCAAATAATTAATAATTAGAAATCTTAATTGTTAAAGTTTAAATATATAGAAGACAAACATGTGCAAACATAAATTATTTAATTTAACTAAATTCCGAAGGATCACTATCAAAGTAAAGACTACAAGGAAAAAAAACTAAACATCATTCCATTGGACGTTTTCCTTCAGCCTTATTCATCCCAGTAAGAGGAACATCACGAGCTGAGGGAAAAACAATAGAAGTCAAGTCTCTCGGCCTGCCTTGACCACTTGAGCTGGGCCTGTTCAACAAGTGCTAGGGGTGAACATAAGTATCCTCATCTTGTTAGATAAAACCACCTAAATACTTTCTACCCAGACTTTAAGGAATGGCATCATTAGGGATCCAGCTGGCATCAATTTTGAAAGGAGGATTTGGGTAATCCAGCACACTTGGGTCATGCCAATAACAAATTCGTTAGATTTATGAATCTTAATAATTATCAAGGCATTCAAATATCCCCACTTGTAACCCTCATTTTGGGCTTGTTCCAATTCATCTTCAAGTTGAGCTGGAGCCGCATCATAGCCATCTGTCTAAACTCCCCTAGGTTACTTTTTAAAATCAAAGGTTAACTAACCAATATTATCAGTTAGTTTATTAATGTTTTCATCTTTACTTTTAAGTAAGGTTGCTTGGTCGGCTAAGGTCTTTTCGATTTTCTATTCATCTATTGTTGGTTGAGAAATAACTACTTATTTTGACCACTGGCCAGACTTTTTTTTCTTCAATCTCTCGAATTATTCCATTAGCCTGGCATTCCCCACCTCAAAAAATGATGTTCCTTCACTTATGACAACTTCATAAGACTTCTTCAAACTTTCTAGTTCATTCACGAGGGCATCATTTTCCTTCTCTAGCATATTGGCCACGTCTCGAGAACTTTCTACAGCTCGATTTAGAAAAAATTCCTTATTCCTGTAGGCCAAAAAAATGTCCTGGATTTTTTATCAAAACCATAACCAGCGCTCAGTGCATTGTATTTAGCTTCATAATCAGAGTGAAACAGAGCCATTGAGAGGTTTTGATCATCTTGTAACTGCTCAATCATCTCATAGTAGGCTGCATTATTGGCCCCAACCTGATCAAAGAGACTGAGCAGATGAATGTAGGCCTTTTTAACCTTGTTTGATGCATCAATGTGGAGCAACACCTCTAACTTGGCCTCAGTCAAACTTGCATGCCCAACTCCAAAAATTTTAAGTCTACATTTTAGCAAATCAGTCTCAGGAGATATTATGGTATTCTTCTTAGAGTTAAAATGAAAAATAGGAGTATAAGAACAACAATCTAATAAGAATGGTGAACAAGTATAGTTAAAGATAATACCAGCAAGTTAACCAAATAAAAATTTCATTCATAATCATAAAGAGGTGTTACAAATAATTGGTTCCTTACATCCTAAAACAGAAAAAGTAATAATCAAAAGAAATATAAAAGAAAAGATCCATCCATCTGCTTGAAGAGAATTGCACCTTCTCTTTATCCTTTTCTGCTACTTCTGGATGAATTACTTTAGTTTCAACAATGGACACCAGTGAGCACTCCCATGTTTCCTCTTCATCATCTACCTCCTATTCTACAATGGGAGAAGTGACAATGTCGTGCCTTAGGAACAAGTCTTAGTCGGCAGTAGTGTCGACCTCCTACAAGGCATGCATCCAACCATCCTTAAAGGACACCTTCTTTATATATTCAATCTGAACTTCACAGCAGCGAAGGCTTTATCCCATCTCCTGTTTAAGTCATACTCATTGTCCTTCATATTTTGAGCCTTCAGATCCAAAAACTTCTTCTTCTTAGCAAAAGCTTCCACAACCGAGTTAGTAGCCATTTGCTCAGTTGTCCTCATCTTCTACTTGGTTGCCTTCACCTTTTCTTCGACCTGATCTAACTTCTCCTACCACCTTTTTTCACTATACTAGTCCTCTTTAGTGGCACCAAGGGATTCTTGTAAGCCTTTGAAGGCTTCCTCTCACGACACCAAATTTGTCGAATTGTCACGGTCATTGACCTTGACAATTCGGGGGGAGACAACTTTTTTTATCACGGTCATTGACCGTGACAAGTTCGTTAGAATTGTCACGGTCGTGTCACGGTCCCTGACCGTGACAAGTTTAGTCACGATTAATAACCATGATAAAGCCTTGACCCTTTTTAAAAACATTGTCATGGTCAATGACCGTGAAAAGTCCGTGATAACGTTATTTTTCAAGGACTTATCACGGTTAATGACCGTAACAATTCTGGACAGAATTTAAAAAAAATCTGCTGGGCAGTATGGCCACTGCCACTGCCCAGCAGTATATTTGTACCTGTTATAGCAACGTTGTACCTGTTCAAATATCATATATCCAAATAAACTAAAGATAATGCAAATATATATTCAAAATAGAAACAATATACATGACGATATAATCCAAATATAATTCAAATGTACCAACTTAAAAATAATGTCACTACATGTCTGGGGTAAATGTGAGAAGGTGAGTAGGCCACACGATATACGAATTAACACACCCACTAATATACATCGTGCCTCATTATTCGCGCAACCACAATAGGGAGTTCTCCTTCTCGGGTATCACATGCATGACGAGCACCTTGGACTCGATCTCTTGAAGCTCACGTCCATGAACTATTCCACCCTGGATGATATTCGGGTCCCTCAACCCCCGCCCTATCCGTTGGTCATCAAATACATCCAATATGAACATGCTCGACCAACCAAGTGTCGACATCCGTCTGTTGAAGGGAGCCAAATAGGGAAGTGGATCATCGAAGTACACACGTGTCAGTGATAAAGCAGCGAGGTCCACATCCTCGTCATCCTGCACCTCCTCCTCCCGCACCTCCTCCTCCACCGCCTTCTCCTTCCCTTTCCCCTTATGGTCTCCGCCCAACGTATGCTTCATGAATGAGCACATATCTTGGACCGTTGCCTCTAAACGGGACAGCTTCGCGTCATGTGAATCCACCGTTCGAGCCAACCCGGTGTCTCTCGTTTCCAATCCAATGATCCTAGATTTGGCCACTCGCGAGCTTACCCCCTTGTCCTCCCCTTGCGATCCCAAGCACTTGGGTGAGTGCGTATATGGACAAATATGCCTTGTCGCCATCAGACTGCGACTCATGCACTTCCTTAAGCTTTGCCTGAAATGACAAAAAGCACATGATTAGTAAAATAAGTAAACAAAAAAATTATAATGTAATTAACAAAAAGTAAACTGTCGGATTACTTACAATCGTGGCCGCGATGCTCGGGGACACCTCCTTGTCCTTCCCCTTCTTCGTCCTAAGAGTCACATAAGTATCGAGCCTATGTGGCTTACCCCCAGGTCCACTCCCTATCCCTTAAAATAAAATAAAGTAAAATTAGTATCGGCCCCGCAAAGTAAAATAGTGCAGAATAATATATTTCTGTAGTTATAGACAAATTAAATCTTACCATCATCCTATGCTCCACCACGGCGTAAGACATCCGGCAGGAGTAGTGCACGTCCGTCTTTTTCTCCCGATTTGCCCTCCTCGATTGGCGAGATACCAATTGTCGCTCCCCGATCTCATTGTCAATGAACTTTTACCATTGTGCCAATGAGATCGGCTCCTTCGGCGGGACGGATTCATGCCTTTGGATACTGGACTCTCGTCTTTTCTCAAAGTACCGTGTCCGCATATTTTTCTTCCACGTCTTGTGTTGCTCCCTCAACTGCTCCAAGAGGGAATCGCGTAGCTTTAGATCCAAGCTGAATTGTTCCTGTCCAACAAATACAATGTTAGTTGCGAATAAATATAAATATAAATAATAAAATGAAATTGAAATTGAAATATTCATATAAATATAAATATATTACCTGTAGTTATGCCCAAACAGCTAACTTGAGCTCATATGGCACCTCCTTTCAACTCATATACCCCGAGTCGATGACCGTCTTTACCAGCTCGAAGGATCTCGCTAATAGTTCCGACTTGTTCTCGATGGTAATCCCAAATTTGCCATATTTGGGGATCCTAGGTGCCGAGGAGCCCTCGTCGCCTCCACTACCACCGAGCCCAGATGACATCATCATAACCAGCATCATCATCCTCGCCTTAATACCTGAATGAGACATTTGCTGTAAAAAAATATTATTAGTACAGATAAAAAAAATTAGAAGAAGACATGAAAATATGTACAATTACTACAAATAAAAATGAGCACTAATAATTAATTTACTTTCATACACCCCCTCCCCCACCACACACACGCACACGTACACGCACACACACCACCCCCTGCCCCCCACCACACACACAATAACTATTTTCATCAATTAAACTAACAATTAAAGTATACAATTATTAATTTACTAATTTACAATGAGGAGCAATCCTACTTTCATAATTAATCATATATTAATTTACTAATTTACAATAAGGGGCAATCATATATTAATTTACTAAAAAAATTGATAATCAATCAATTCTTTTACAAGGGACACTACGCATTTACACACACATACACACACACGTAGCCTCTCCCACCCCCCATCCCTGCCCCCTCCCCCCCACCTTGCCCCACCCCCTTCCCCCACCCTGCTCCACCCCTCCCCCTCCCCCACCACACACACGCACACACACCACCCCCTGCCCCCCACCACACACACAATAATTATTAATAATATAGCCATTTTCAGCCATACCAAAAGATCCCTACTTATCTTTATTAATAATATCTAGAATTAACCACTAAAGAATACCCACCAGATACACCTAAAAATCCACATTGGCCAACCCCCATATGGACAATAATCCAATAATTATTAATAATTATATATTGTTCGATATACAAAGTAATTTTCAAAAAAAAATTAAAAAATCCCACCACCATATGGACAATAATCCAGTGGTAATGTCACTTTTACTGTTGACCAACCCAACATCGATCCACTATAATCCAACAACAATATCAACAACAAATGTGTATCCCGTACTCCTTCTAATTCATCTACTCAATTAATTCATTTCATCAATTAAACTAACAATTAAAGTATACAATTATTAATTACTAATTTACAATGAGGGGCAATCCTACTTTCATATGAAATGGGCACTAATTATTAATTTACTTTCATCTAAAACTATACAATTAAAATTATAATTAAAGCTATACAGTTTATTAATTAAAGTTATACAATTGTTAAGATTACCCCCCCCCCCCCCACACACACACACCCACCCACCCACCCACCCACCACTCCCCTCCCCCTGTACACACACACATCGCACCCCCACCCCACCTCCTGCCCCCTCCCCCCACCACACCCCCTGCCACCCCTCCCCCCACCCCCACCACACCTGCACACACACAACCCACCCCACCCCCACCAGCCCCTCCCCCACCACACACATATATACACACACATATACACATATATATACACACATATATACACACACATATAGAAATGAAAGAGAAAGAGAGGAAAAAACATACCTTAGAGAGAGAGAGAGAGAGAGAGAGAGACCTCGAAATTGCTTAGAGAGAGAAAGAGAGGGAAAAATCAAAATCGGTGGGAAAAAAAAGGGTAGGGCTTTTTTGCTATGTAAATTATCACGGACGTGTCACGGTCCTTGACCGTGACAATTATTTTAAGTATTGTCACGGTCAATAACCGTGACAATACTTTGTCATGGGTGTGTCACGGTCAATGATCGTGACACAAAATGCGTGTTTGTTGTCACGGTCAATGATCGTGACAAGGGTGGCCGGCTTAAAGGTGATAAGTTGGCCATTTTGGTGTAGTGTCTACATCAACCGAGGATAACTACAGTTGGTAATCCTTAATTAACAAGGGTCATAATCGACCAAAAACTGTAAAACGGTACAACAACAAGGTAAATATCAAATATAAGTAAAGCAAAAGGACAGTAATAAAGGAAAGTATATGGTTACCCAAGCAAGATTTTGATTATCCCTTTCCAGCAATCGGACCCTGGACAAAGAAGCTATTGTCGACCTATCCGCAGGCAAATCTCCTGGGCGAATCAATCCCCTGGCCAAACCAGGGTTCACTGCCATAAAAACATATTTAACAACATCCTGGTTGGCTTGGGTTTTGTGTACCAACTCCTGTTGAGGAGCAAGACCTCTCTTCAATACCTTGAATTGAGATTCAATATTTCTAAATTCTTTAGTGATGACAACCACTGTCCTTTTGAACCACCTTCACCAGCAGTGGATATCTTGGGTGGGGGAGACAATATTCAAGACATCAATTTGGGAATCCTTGTCTTTCCTATGTCCTCTATAAATAAAGTGGGTATGGTACTAATGTCAAAATATTCGAAGGAGGATGATGTTACTCCAATTGCAAACTCTCTCTCTGCCCTAAGGAATTCAGAAATCGAAGTCCTGGAGGTTGAAGCTAGTTCTTTTTCTTCAAGATTAATGGGGGCTTGAGGTATATATTTGTATTACCCCGTGCATTCTGGGAAGCGAGGTGGCCATCCGCTACCGCCAAACTACGTGGGGCGTCACTAAATACGTTATCATTCATAGTATGTGACAGAAATACGAGATATTAAAAAGTTTTTTCAGAAGACAATATTCAAATTTATCCAACAAATATAAATATTCATGCAAATTAAAATCCATCACCATGCTATCTCTAAAATAAAACCAACTCCAATATTAAAACTCAAATGAAATAATCCAACTATACATATTTGACTGAAATCATAAACAACTATGGAACCGATTAGCCCACCAAATCCATAAATGAAAGCCTCATAATAAAAATGACGGAATGTAAAGATAAGATAAACTACTAAAGAAAATAAAATAAATCTCCAACTTCACCCCAAAGATATCCAATCCATCCTATGAAGCTACTCTAGCACTACATATAAAATGTTAGTCAACACAATGGGTCAGAGCCCACCGCATGAATAATAGATACTCCTCCCAATCAAGGTCTATAAACCTAGAAAGAATCGTTATACATAATAAATATCACAATAGAGCATTTTACATTAAACGATATGTATAAACATACAAGTAAATATAAACTATCACTATCTACCAACGTAACTAAGCCATCCCAATATTCAAGTTTAATTATGATATTTCTATCATTTAATTATGTTAAAGCTATCAATTCAATTTAATCTGATTAACCAATTTATTAGTATGGCGAGATTACTATATCCATCCAACTTATCTATTGATCCTAAACATATTCGGGTCCGCCAAAAGTTTTACACCACACACATTTCCCTCGCTATAGGCAGCCAACCTAATTTTGTTAGTCCTGAACTTATTGAGGAGGTTCCACGCACGACACGTCATAATATCCAGCCACCCAATTTTCGTTATCCCTGCAATGATGTTAGCACACACCCACATCGCTATGGCCAACATGACCAATTTTCATTAACACTGCACTTATTGGCGATGCAAATTCATTTTAATACTCGTTTATTATCTTAAGCATTAATTTCCCATTTTATCCAGTTCATTATTTTCTAATAGCCCCACCCTTTATTCAAGTCTTAAATACTAAAACCATCCCTAGTCCCATATCTAGAGGTCTCTAAACCACACGTGTATCCTAGCCTATCCCCCTAGAAAGAAAACCTACCGATAATTACCACCTACTCTCGCACCTAGGCTAACGGAACAACGAAAATGTGTACTACATAGCCCCACCCCGAAAATACCCATCCGTAATAATCTACACTCGCCAGTCTCATACCTAGAAAGTGCTAACAACAACAAAGTCCTACTTACTAGATCCATATTTAGCAAGTAACCTAAAATAAGGTGAAAGCATAGCTACCCCAACAATCCCGTTGTCCCACGGTGTTAAATATTAACACAATTAACGATCACATAAGGCATATTTTTAACCCATCACAACAATTCTTCCAATTAATCACACGATTACTATTTATCCAAATTATGTCCATTTAATTATAATATTAATTAACGATTCCTTTCTGTTTCCAACAACTTATATAATTTTCATTCACATGCATATTTTGGGGCCATACAACAATAATTTTCTATTCTATAAGATACACATCAATGACATGATTTTACGAGTTGAATTCAAATTATATAATACAAGAGGTTCATTTCAACATGTGAACGTCCATTATATTCTAACGAAATCTCAACCTCTAATCTAAGCATGCGAGAGTTTTGAGACTTGATTCGTATTAAAGATTTGAATAAAAACACAGTCCCAACTTTTTCCTAATTGGTATCTCTAATTTATTTTAAGAAAATAATGATTATTTGAGTTTAGGCAAAATTTAAAACGCATAATACTAAAGGGGAACAATAGAAGTATTCATGCCCGTAAAAAGTCGTTTGAAGAATCTGATTGTACGGTTGTGTTCCTCTCAAGAAAATAATAAAGACACGTTCTTGGACGATCCTGTGTAGATTGGGCAATAAAAGAAGTTATTGAACTTCTGTACTCCACAGAGCAGACGCCGACCGAGGATGCTCTTCTCCTATTCTTTGATGAATTTACCAAAGAAATTTTAATTCTTCAAAATTGACTTTAAAGTAACGAGGACACTTCCTTTTCCTTTCCTCTTCAGAGAAAACCATGTAAAAGTTATTAGTCAGCATATTATCAAACATTTAGCAAGCATAAAAGAAAAGCAAGTCAAAATGATGGCCAATCTATGCCACGCCTTTCCCGTGGGCATTTGTGACCAGTATATTCAACCTTTTCAGGAATGGGGGCATGTTGCCAATTCTTGACCACCACTCCATAATCCCAATAGTCTATATTGGAATCAAACAAGTTGACTATTAAAGTCCTATTAGCTTGTCTTGTCTTTAAGTAATATGTGTTGCCTCCTATGGTTTTTCATTTATAACGGTACATTAATTTATTGATCCCTATGTGGCTTCCATGGATTTCATTCAAGCGATTAACCCCATTCACCACTCGCCAAGTGTTTAGGGCTACCCTAGTAGGGACTACGTCAAAATATTGGCATAACTCAAGAAATAATTGGTTAGGAGGGAAAGTTATTCCGTATTATGCTATAAATAGTGTGGAAATGCAATGACCCTCATCTAAAGATAAGACATCTAAGGGTCCATCCACTATCTCTAAAGATACCCAATTAAGGATTTTCATTCTTTCTCTAAACTCTTCTAAATATCCTTAGTCAACCATATACACCATTTTTGTGCAAGCAACAAAAAAAAGAGGAAAGGAAAAGAGTCTTACAGATTTGTCTAAAACAGTAGAAGACTCTCAAGAACGACAAAGAAAGCTTGAAGGCGGGAAGAAAATGTTTATGTTTGAAGGTTTGAGGTAAAGAGAAATAGGGGAAAACTCAGTCTTTTTATAGATACAAAAAAATCATCTCGAAGATTGTGAGGGAAAATGATTAACTGAACCAATGATTGAACTACTGACATTTGCATGTATCCTAAGAGGGCAGAAAGACCAGCGTACCCTTTGGCAGTTCGCTATTTTTTAAATTATTCACAAAAATGCCACTGCACTGGCATACTGATGAAAAAATTACAAGTCCTAAAGGCCGATAGCCGACCTACACTATATTTGGGCGTCAAGCAACTTTTTAGAGTAAATACTCCATCCTTTCACTAAATCACCAAACATGGAGCACTAGGGGCTTATGTTGTGGGTTAAAATATTCATCCACATGTACTAATGAGATAGGGACACTTGTCCTCATAAACATCCACCTCACAACTCCACATATACTTGGTTGACCAATCGGCTGACCACAACCAGGAAGGTAAACCATCAAGAAAAGGAAAGGTCACTCACATAGGGCTATCAACAGTCATTTCACACGTGTATCTGAATATCAATAATCTCATTTATTATATGAGTGTAAATGTTTAAATATATAAAGGCATTCCATCCCTTGATCTCCTAACCACTATAAATGCATTATATTCCTTAGCTCAAAGGACGGACAAGTCAGTACGAACAATATGGTACCAGGTTTTATATGTAACTACTCCTCAACTTCAATAACATAACCGTGAATGTAGACTTTTTCCTTAGTTGAACCACGTTAAAAACTTTTGTTGTCCTGCTTGAATTGCTTAATCTTTATATATATATATGTGTGTGTGTGTGTGTGTGTGTGACTATAAAACTGAAAATTATATCTAAACCAATTGTAGACATCAACAATCGTGTAGAAGAAATTAAGAGGGTTTTCAACCTTCCAGAAGTTCGTGCGAAGGCCTGTAAAGGTACATAATGAATTCTTTGTTTTTTATTTGTTCATTTTGGCCTATGATTCGATCTCTTGCCTTATGTGGCCTTGATAGGATCCTAGACCCCTTTTATAGTCATATATTTCATTTGTAAGTCATGGTGTCGGGCTTACTCATCCACTGTTTTATTTTTTATTATGGATTAATTACACTTTGACCTCTCAAACTTTGCCCCCTCTTTTCACTTAACCACTCCTACTTTCACTTTTTACACCAATCCCCCTAAACTTTTTAAAATTGATCAAATCACCTCAAACCCCTATCAGTGTTAAATATTGAATGAAAAATTGATTATGTACATGACACATAAGAGTATTTTTGTATAATAATACCCTCATGTGCCACACGCATAACTAAATTTTCGTTTAAACTTTACACCGTTATGATTTAGGGATACAATGGTGCGTTTTTATTAGCTAAGGGCGTTTAGTGTAAAAAACGAAAACATAGATGGTGAATTGAAAATGAAAATAAGTTTAGAGAGGTCAAAGTATAATTAATCCTTTTATTTATAGAATTTTTGCTCCTTGGCGCTTTACTTTAATAATAACAAAAAAATAAATAGGAGAAGCGTCTGTATAATCTCATATTGGGGTGACGCGTGCTTCCATTAATATAGGTACTAACATATTTTCACCATGGCGTACAAAGATGGCTCCTTATAGGAAATACCTAACAGTGGGTTGGTAGTACCAAAATTTTATATTAAATTAAAGTCATAAAAGTATTGGACTCTTTAAGCATGCATATCTTTGGTTCACAATCTTGACCCTTTACAAAAAAGAAGTGCATTTATTAGCCATTTTATGTTTTTTAAAGCATTAAAAAAAAACAAGGGTCGTTCAACGAAAAGTCACTTGACAATTTATTAATTAAAATTTAGTTCAAACATTTTTATTTTGTTTCAAAAAATCACTTGTCATAATAAAACACTTAAAATCACTCTTTCTTCACTTAATCTAAGCTTTAAGAAAACTTTATCAAGAAAATAGACAAATAACTTTTAAAAAAATAAAAAAATAAGATAAACTAAGTGTAAAATGTATTTAGCTTTTAGGAACTAAACATTTATTATCCCCCAAAATAATTGTACTTTACCAGTATTATCTTTTTATAAAGGATTATTTGGCAAAAAAAAGTGGCTTCTAGTCTTATTTGACAATTAGTTTGTCTTTAATCCCTCAATTTATTTTTAGTGTTAAATTCAAGTATCGACATCTATATTTAGGTAAAAGTCCTAATGCTTTAAAAGCAGTTATAACCATCAATTACATTCTCTCTCGCTCTCTCGCACTTTGCCAACCTCGCAACAGTGTTAGGAAAAGCGAATGATGGCTAACTTGATGACCCAATGCCGTGAATGATCAACAAGAACCAAACCAAAGATATATAATGATATTATGCAATGAAACATAATGTTAATATTTCTGGAAGAAAATATTGATAGCATGTCTGTAAAATTGATAACATGGCTCAAGAATTTATGTAAACTGCATTTGAAAATGACTCGGAATTTGGTATAAAATGACTTTGAATTTCGTGTAAAATAACTTTATTTCTGTGTAAAGGAACTTGTCATTTTATGTTAAAATATTTTAAAGTCTTTTTCCTTATCTCATTTTAAATGGCTCTTTTTTATTGTAATTTTTTATTTTTTATTATAAAATGAGAATACATTTTATGGCAAAACTACTATGAGATTCACATTAAAAGAATGTTGAACAAAAATTAAGATAACTCTGCACTTTGTTCACAATAACTCCGTAATATTACATTAATATTGACTGTAATTTGTTTTAATTGCCTCTATAATTGTGTTCAAATGACAATAATATTTTAGTTAATGGTTTGTCTTTTAACCATTAGGAATTTTGATTGAGAGTGACTGGAGGGTATAATGTTGAAAGTGTTTGAACAATCCACTAGTTCAAAATGAAACCAAAACTAAGATGAAAAACAATGGGACTGGAAACTAAGAAAATGTTAAAAAAAAAATAAAAAACTAATATTGGTCCTACCTTATATGGCATTGGACACTTATTTTTTGTCATATTAAGTCCAATCCACATTATTTTCACTTCTTAGATTTTAGCATGGGAAAATATCAGAAATACTTAGAGAACTCATTAAATATTCTTGCAAGTAGACCTGTGAATGGGTCGTGTCGAGTCGTGCTCGTGTCCTTTTTTATCGTGTTCGAATCTTATTGGGTTCATGTCTAAATGAGTGATTTTTTTATCGTGTGAAAAAATCATATTCAAACCCGATCCATTATGTTAACGTGTCGTGTCGTGTTCACTCGTTAATACCCATTAAGATAATTAATTATTTTGAATTGTATACAAGTTGACATATTATCTCATTTTCGAACCCAGGTAGACCCATTAACTCATTGACATTACTAAATCTCTCATTTAGTAAAATCCATTATGATTAAATTAATATTATGCTACATAAATTATTTATAAGTTTCAAGAGTATATCTTATTTACTTAAATTAATGGGTCATAACGAGTCTTATCGGGTGAAGGGGGTCAACATTAACCCGACCTGTTATCTATCGTGTCTTATCGGGTTGACACCGATATGACCCGACCCATTAAGGTTCCACCTATTAACTTTTAACTTCGTGTCGATTCGTCTCGTGCCTCATTTTGCCAGGGCTACTTACAAGCGTAATAAAAAAGTGTATATTTGACACTTGGGGGTCAAAGTCCAAAATATGAGAATACTGGAAGTCAAACTCATTTTAGCAGATTAAATAGTATTTGAATCCTTCACAAAGTGCTCTTCAAACATCTTTTCAAAATCCGATTATGACACTACCCCGCGCAATTTATCTCATGTGTTGTAAACATGGCTCGGTAACTTATTGCAAGTAACTAAATCTCACATATGAAGTAGTATCATGTTACTTCTCGATCATATTTTTGGTTTCTAAATTCATCTAAAAATACACATAATTTGTGAATTTTTACAAATTTAAAAGATCAAAGTTCCTCAAACATTTTTTATTACACATTTAGTTCAAGCCTTTTATTTTGCACCAAAAAGTTCCTTATTCCCTTATCTCTGATGGCCTGCGCCAACGGCATGGTAAAGCCTTTTTGACATGGTGAATGACTTTTTGGTGCAAAATAAAAAGGCATGGACTATACATGTATTAAAAGAAGTTCAAGGGACTATTTGATATATGTCCCAAATTTAAAATGCGTGGTGTGAACTAGGTTTATCAATTGATTTAATTTATATTTGGATTCAATTTATTCAATTATGAGATATTTATTCAAATATGAAGTAGTTTTGCATAATTTGATAATCCAATTATATATATATATATATATATATACTCTAGTGTGGACTAGTCCGCATTTTAAGAATGCGGACTAGACATGTGTCACCTAGCGGTGAGTCCAGAAAAGAGAGAGAGTGTACCTATAATTTAGGCGATATTTTCTAGGTGCACCGTTAGATGACACATGTCCGGTACGTATTCTTAAAATTCGGACTAGTCCGCACAAGATCATTATATATATATATATATTGCTCTTGTGCGGATCAGTCCGCATTTTAAAAATGCGGACCGGACATGTGTTACCTGGCTGTGAGCCTAGAAATTATTGTCTATTATAGGTACACTCTCTCTTTTTTGCGCTTACTGCTAGGTGACACATGTTCGGTCCGCTCTCTTAAAATGTGGACCAGTCCGTACTGTTCTTGTGCGGACTGGTTTGCATTTTGAGAGAGCGGACCAGACATATGTCACCTAAGGGTGAGCCCAGAAAAGAGAGAGTGTGCCTATAATTTAGGCGATAATCTCTAGGGGCACTGTTAGGTGACACATGTCCGGTCCGCATTCTTAAAATGCGGACTAGTCCGCACAGATGCATTATTATATATATACAGTCCTGCTCTTATGCGGACCAGCCCGCATTTTAAGAGTGCGGACTGGACATGTGTCACCTGATGGTGAGCCTAGAAAAGAGAGAGAGTGTGCCTATAATTTATGCGATAATTTCTAGACGCACCGTTAGGTGACACATGTCCGGTCCGCATTCTTATAATGTGGACTAGTCCGTACAAAAGCAGGACTATATATATATATATATATATATATATATATGAATCAAACATGAATGGACAGAAATTTGACCTGCTAAACATCCACTTCGATTTGACATATAAATAAATAAGAAATTAGACATTATAAATTTAACACCTGCGAGCTTCGACCTTAATCCTTTTTTTCTATTCTTAAAGCCCTTATAAAAAGACTACGTATTTATTTTTTGGGGATTTTAAATTTTATTTTTGTAGGAGGGTAGTCAGACTGGGGTCTATGAATAACTGAAAAGGGTGAGGCGTGACCCACTCCAATGGACACTGCCTGCAAGGTATTTAAGGTCTTCTGGTGCAACTTTTGATGAGACCTTCTCCTTTTAGTAAAAATGAAGCTCAAGATGGAACTCCCTCCCTGCAAGAAGATGAACTTCTACAACAATAATAGTAATTTTTCTCAAGAGGTGCTCCTGAGAGTGATGGCTGTCAGTTGGGGAGTGAAAGAACAAGGCACTTAGCACTTAGAGAGAGAGAGAGAGCATGGAGAGAATACTAGAGAGATTCTGGTGTGATTTTGACAAAGTAACTTTGCTATTGAGTTTTTCTCTCCTCCTTTATGACCTTGCCCATGAGTCCTATTTATACTTGGGCACTAAGGCTGAGTTGGCACTTTTGGCGCCAAAACATAGAGGGTTGGTGAGGGACAAAGTATGCAATGTACTATTTGTCCCTACCTGCAGGCAGTTCTGTCTGTGCCCTTTGGCAGATGCCCCCTGGTGCCAACCAAAGTTAAAAAGCACATATATCTTCTAATGGAGACAAAATATCTGATTTGCTAAATATCTTTTGAAACGGTAACTTTTGGTACAAACTTTATAAACTTGAGGGGGAGGGTCTCGAGGACCACCTCCTCTAAAATCTTTGTAAGCTTGATGGGGGTCTTGAGGACCCCCTTCCAAAATCATTTTCCCTGAGAGGGGTTTAGAGGACCCTCTCCTTTAAAATCATTTTATAAACCGTTCATTTCTTGTGAGCAGCCAGCCCTTTGGCTGTTCACTTCACTTGTGACTAAGTGTGAAGTGTGTGTAGTCTTGAGTGACTTCTGGGTCTTCCTACTAGTATTCTCTCAATCCTATAGTGCTAAGTGGTTGGGCTTACTCAACATACCTTGTCCTTCACCCGCCAAGCCAAAACTCCCAGGAGGTCCCAACTAGCCTGCTTGAGCTTGCTCAACTAGGCAACCTGTACAAGAAAGCAAAGTGTTAATACTGTTGTTCTTTTAAAGAATGACGTTTCATGATAAGGAGTTGCTCTTGGTAGCCACTCCCTCATCCTGGACACCCTGGGTGGGTTCCTTCTTAATATGAGTTTCTATCGGAACCCTTGCAGTGGCACTTCTCGGATAACATTTCTGCAGTGACCTTTGCAGTGGCGGTGACCCTTGTCGTGGCACTTCTCAATCTTGGACTTCTACGGTGGCCCTTATGGGGAACCTCTCGAATGTCATTGCTGCAGTGACCCTTGCAGTGGTGGTGACCCTTGTAGTGACACTTCTCGATCTTAGACTTTTGCGGTGCCCTTGCGAGGCACCTCTCGAATGTCATTGCTGCAGTGACCCTTGCAGTGGTGGTTACCCTTGCAGTGACACTTCTCAATCTTTGACTTCTGCGGTGCCCTTGCGAGGCACCTCTCGAATGTCATTGCTGCAGTGACCCTTGCAGTGGCGGTGACCCTTGTAGTGACTCTTCTCAATCTTGGACTTCTGCGGTAGCCCTCGAGGGGAAACTCTCGAATGTTATTGCTGCAGTGACCCTTACAGTGGCAGTGACCCTTGCAGTGGCACTACTCAATCTTGGACTTCTGCGGCGGTGGCCCTTGCGGGGCACCTCTCGAATGTCATTGCTGCAGTGACCCTTGCAGTGGCCGTGACCCTTGAAGTGGCACTTCTCAATCTCGAACTTCTGCGGTGGCGGCCCTTGCGGGGCACCTCTCGAATGTCATTGCTGTAGTGACCCTTGCATTGGCAGTGACCCTTGTAGTGACACTTCTTAATCTTGGACTTCTGCGGCGGTGGCCCTTGCGGGTCACCTCTCGAATGTCATTGCTGCAGTGACCCTTGCAGTGGCACTTCTTAATCTCGGACTTCTGCGGTGGCGGCCCTTGCGGGGCACCTCTCGAATGTTATTGTTGCAGTGACCCTTACAGTGGCACTTTTCAATCTTGGACTTCTGGGGTGGTGGCCCTTGCGGGGCACCTCTCGAATGTCAGTGCTGCAGTGACTCTTGCGGTGGCCCTTCTCAATCTTGAACTTTTGTTGGGACCTTGGGGTTTCCTGCTCAATATGAGTTTCTTCTGGGACCCTGGGGGTCCTGCTCAATATGAGTTTTATGCTGAGACCCTAGGTGGGTTCTTACTCAATATGAGTTTTTTGCCAGGACCCTGAGGGGTCCTGCTCAATATGAGTTTCTGCTGAGACCCTAGGTGGGTTCCTGCTCAATATGAGTTTTTTTTCGGGACCCTGGGGGGTCCTTCTCAATATGAGTTTCTGCTGAGACCCTAGGTGGGTTCCTGCTCAATATGAGTTTCTTTCGGGACCCTAGGTGGGTTCCGACTCACTATTTCCAATAAAAATTATTTTTATATTTTTTGTAGGTAGACACCCTTCTACATTATCCCTTCGTGCAAAGTCTTTTGTGTTGGGTAGAACAAAAGGCTTTGTACGCCATAAATTCAGTTTTTTTTGGGACCCTAGGGTTTCTTCATCATTCCCCTTAGGGTCATTAAATGTTATGTCACTTTATCCCATGTTTTGTAAATGAGTCCACTTATAGTGGGCCTCCTTATCTGGTTGTAAAATTGGGCGGAGGGGTTACTCGCGGTGAGCCCCTCATTTTTAGCCTTCCTTTATGTCCTTCTACTTTATTTAAAGGGGTTGGTCATGGTGAGCCCCTCACCCTTGGCCTTATTTATGTGGCCTTCTATCTTGGGTAGAGGGGCAGCTCAAAGTGAGCCCCTCTCCCTTGGCCTTCTTCTATGACCTTCTTTCTTGGGCAGAGGGGATTGCTCGCAGTGAGACCCTCGCCCTTGGCCTTCTTCTGTGGCCTTCTATCTTAGGCAGAGGGGTTACTCACGGTGGGCCCCTCACTTTTTTCACTTGTTTGAGGACTTCTCAATATTAGCCCCCTCGTGCAGAAGTGTCTTGCAATGTCGAGAGACTTGTGCACGAAATTATCGTACCTTTTATTTATACTTGGCAGTATCCCAAAATTGTTAGCGCTCTGGTGCCCTTGGAGCCCTGGGTGCTAAACTGTCGCACCTTATATTTATCCTTGACACTTGCTCAAGACTGTGAGCGCTCCGGTGCCCTCGGAGCCTTAGGTGCTCATCTGGAGCACCTTACGTTTATACTTGGCACTTGCTCAAGACTGTGAGCGCTCCGATGCTCTTGGAGTCACAGGTGCTCAACTGGCGCACCTTATATTTGTATTTGGCACTTGCTCAAGATTGTGAGCGCTCCGGTGCCCTTGGAGCCTTAGGTGCTAAACTGTCGTACCTTATATTTATACTTGGTAGTTACTCAAGACTGTGAGCGATCCTATGCCCTTGGAGCCTTAGGTACTAAACTGTCGTACCTTATATTTATATTTATATTTATATTTATATTTATATTTGGCACTTGCTCAAGATTGTGAGCGCTCCGGTGCCCTTGGAGCCTAAGGTGCTCATCTGGAGCACCTTATGTTTATATTTGGCCCTTGCTTAAGATTGTGAGCGCTCTGGTGCCCTTGGAGCCTTAGGCACTAAACTTTTGTACCTTATATTTATACTTGGCAGTTGCTCAAGACTGTGAGCGCTCCGGTGCCCTTCGATCCTTAGGTGCTAAACTGTCGCACCTTATATTTATACTTGGCAGTTGCTCAAGACTGTGAGCGCTCCTATGCCCTTGGAGCCTTAGGTACTAAATGTAACACCCCGCCTAATTAAATACCGGGTGGCCAGTCCCATACCAAATTAAAACAGAATATACAGTTGGCTCATCCTTAGCATCACTATCGAAAACATTTACAACTCACCCAATACCCAATTAAGCTGGTGTTAATAACTTTCCAGATTTTAATTTAACAAAATCCATTTCCAGTTTGAGAATAACACAACACATTTTATTCTACAACACTGATAACCAAATAGATAACACAAAAGAATATAAATTCCATTGGAATAAACATTCCCAAATAATATAAATCCATTACAGTAATCCCAACAATATTAAATGTATTAAAAAGACACGAATATAATAGTATTTGACCCCGATAGAAAAGATAACTGAATCCTTCGGGCGACATGCCCTAACTAAGAGAACACTGTGAATCAAATGAAGATAAGCGTCTAAGAAATACTCCATAGCTCGTCAAAATCAACTAAGGTTGACATCTCTGCTGCTGGACACCTGATATAGAAGATACAATAGAAAAGAAAATATGCAAGGAAATGGGTTAGAGCCCGATGTGAAAATAATTTTGAAAACAACAAGTATTTAACAAGTACAATAAAGCATTTATTATGTACATGTTAGCATCCCACTCTCACTTGCTATTCTCACCTCTCAACTAGAGTGCACGCTTAACGTTTCCTATTAACCTCCTAGTTAATGGTTCCTCTTTTCTAGTTTCCAAAACATGATTCCATTCCCATATCATAACCCCGTATGTCCCATACCATACGTCATATAATTATTCATTTATGAATTAAGCTTTTCAATTCTTTAAGAATAAACATTCATTGACTTAATTTCATTCTATGTTCTCAATTTACCGTTATCTACAATTATCATCGTAGATAGATTTAATCACTATATACATTCATTCATTTAATTCATTATATATATATTCATATATAATACGACACCCTGAGTCACAGATGCGGTGCAATGCATTACTCTGCTATCATGTCCCAATATCGCTGGTCGCCGAATAGGGGACAAAAGGTTCGGTAAGGATTCCACGAACCACAAACAACAACACAAAAATTGGAGGCGAACATAGTTCTCGTATCCATGGGTCACGCACATACCTACGTACCCACAGTCAGCGGACTTACTAACTCCCCGATAAGTCTTTCATAGACCTATGTTCTCGAGCGACAAATCAAAGATCCCATGGATTCATCAGGATATGACTGCCCTCACGCGCAAACCTCCCACCGATAGAAAGTAAGCTAGGTATGTCATACACATAAATCATCAATCAATCAATCAAATAGGTATTATCATACCTATAATATAATATCAATAAGGTAATCACATTACCCTAAGATAATTCCCATACGTAGCATTGTATCTTTCAAATCCTACGTATTAAAATATCATGACTTATCAACTAAACCAGCATCCTCGCATCCTATAACATCTCTCCACTCCCGACGTCGTTAAGGTTCATGCGCGGAACGTCTCGCAAAGCGGAATCCAAATAAGGAACCCCTCCAATACACTACTACTTAACTTTGTAGAACATGGAGGTCCGTCAACTTCAAATACGGAACCAGAATAACCTCATCCACTCTTTCAACCAATTTTGGTCTAAACTCCCATCTCTATCCAGGAGCCATATTACTAAGTGCTTGTATTACACTATGTCCTTGCGAAATCAATAATGAGCTTAAACTCAGTCCTTGATGTTCAAATTTTAACCCTAAGGCTACCTAGGTGTTATATTAAATCACCACTATTGGACCTATCCTTAATCCTTAAGCATACTAATTATAATCCAACGAATGAATCTAGCAACCGAAATTTCCTTCAATTTAATAATCATCATTATAATCAATTAAATCCCAATTAAATTAATTCAAATCTTAACTAGGGCTTACTGATCTTTTCTAAGTCCCATAATATCCAATTAATAATCACCAAAGATCTACAAAAGGTTTTGGATAAGAATCAACATTAAAATAAACAACTTTAACATTCATGGGGAGGTCGATCGATCGAAGGCAGGGGGTCGATCGATCGATCACTCAGGTAACAGCCCAGTTTTCTGCCTTTCTTCTACTACGAGTTTCACCATTTTTGTTCATTCAAACCTTCATATTAACAACCCAAACGACTTATAATCCTTACTACATGATATATCAACATATATAAATGATTTCTAATGATCAAAACATCCTAGAATCATCAAGAGATTGAATTAAAATCATATTTATCTTCTCATTTTTCTAGAAAATTATCCTCCTAATATCTTCATGAACATATCAATGGTTTCCAGATTTTCTTCAACAGATTCATAATTATTTCGTGGATCACTATCTACCTACAACATGAGTTTGATTCCTATATATTTTCAGTTTCCAAAAATCCATTTAAAACTCCATTATTATCTTCCAAACATGATAAATTATCTCTTTTTATAACTATTCTAACATGGACAATATACAAACATAAATTGCCATTATCAAACACTTGCCTCTAATGAAGATCTGATCCTTTGGGGTTGAATAGCACAGGTGGTGATGGTGGTGGTGACCTTTGACCTTTGGTTCTCCTCCTTTCCAAGCAAGCTTTCACTCTCTCTAAGAAGATGACTTTTCAATTTTGTGTAGAAGAGATGAAATGAACCTACGTACACTAATATCCAAATATTTATAATAAGACAAAACCCGAAATCACTATTCACCCCTTGTAAAAATTACCAAAATGCCCTTTTGGGTTGTCTTTTCATTTCCAAATGCCCTGGGACCCAAATCCAACATCCAAATAGACTTTTTTGACTATTTCAACCCTTCCGGATGCAACGACACAGTTGAAATGACTATAAGGTCGATGTAAAAATAAGTTTCTTTTTTAATTTAACATATTAGTCCTGACACGTCCCGTACCGCGTCCGACTAAAATTACTGAATTAATATCACACCGCCACATCAATAGCATCACATTCATATATTACCTAAATATCTTTAAGTAATATTCAGAATCATTCATTTTAATATCCACAATTCGGATAAAACCCAAATGAATTCATTTATAATAAAATTCAATTAATCCATTAATTTAAAATATAACCCATTTTAAAAGTCATTAAAAATCACGGGGTATTACACTAAATTGTTGTACCTTATATGTATACTTGCTCAATACTTTGAGTTGCTCTTTTTTATGTGAGAACCTCAAGATTGAACTTCATGCTTCTAACTGTGGGGTATTTGCATATGAGATGAGCAAGTTAAAATTTTGAAGCTGCCCCTCTAACTGCAGGGTACTTGCATATAACTGAGCAAGTTAAAATTTGGACGTTGCCCCTCTAACTGCGGGGTACTTGCATATAGCCGAGCAAGTTTAAAATTTTGAAGCTGCCCCTTTAACTGCGTGGTACTTGCATATAACTGAGCAAGTTGAAATTTGGAAGTTGCCCCTCTAGCTACGGGGTACTTGCATAAAATTGAGCAAGTTAAAAATTTTCAAGCTACCCCTCTAACTACGGGGTACTTGCATATGAGCTGAGGTAGTTAAAAATTTTAGCGCAGCCCCATGTGCCTGTGGGGTACTTTTTAGCGCACCCCCGTGTGATTATGGGGTATTTTGTTATGCACATTCATTTCTTAGGGAGTAGCTAGGAGACGGGGTTAGTCCTTCTCCTTCCCACAAACATTGAATAAAATTTCGCATATATCCTAAGTAAAGAAATAATTATTTCTTTATACTGAAAATTTCCCTTCGTCTGCAGGGTGCTTGTTCCAAAGTTTTCTTAGGAACCTTTTTGTCTTATAAAAATAACAAGTTTAGAGAGGGTGGTAGACCCGCTTCTCCCTATTTTCTGAAAATTGGTTAAGTAAAGTTTTCTTGAGAACAGAGGTTAGGACTTGTTCTCTAGGCTATAAATCTATATATTGAATAATAAAAAAAACGGGGTGAATTTTTTTATTATTATTATTACTAGGAGGATAACCTCCTATTGGTCCTGTCGGGTCTTAGGGACTTTACTCACTATACTTTTACTTTTGGGTTGGATATCCCCCCAAGTATGATGAGGAAAGTTCCTTATATCATGGGCCCTCTTCTAATCTAGTAGAGGTTCTGCCCATCTTGTAAGAAAATGAAACTTGGCAAGAGTTAGGCATAGTACCTTCTTAGCTGTAGTGGTGAGGATGTCTGTTGACGACGGGTTGAATTTTGGGATGATTGCGGGTATTTCTTCGTCAGACATGTTGGAGGTTCCTCATGACCTTTGTCCACCACAAGATGATTTAGGAGCACCGACTGGTATGGATTCCTTGTCGAGGGTCGTGACAGGCGAGGGTACCTCGTAGGAGGCTGCTGCTGGCGCCAATCTGGGTTCCTAAAAATTTGGAACTTCTTTATTTGTGGGGTTCCTCGAAATCTAGGTTCCACCCAAGATCTGGGTTCCCAAACTTTATTTACAATGTCCAATATGTGTTCCACCTAAGATGCTAGGGGTTCCTCGTAAAGGTCATTGACTACAGAGGATTCCTTGCGACTGTGTATTGCCTATACGGGTTACTTGCCATCGAGCAATTTTGAAAGGGGTTCCTCTACGATTATGACTTACTCTATTCTCGCAACTATGAGGGGTTCCTCGACCTCTGAGGGTTCCTGCCACCATCGTCAATTCAGATGGGTTCCTCATCTAAAATGGCGTTGAACCCTTATTTTCCAACGAGTTCCTTGCCAACAACATTTGTGTCAGATAATTCGGGACATGTTATGAGTGAAGGTTCCTCGACGACTCTGGGTTCCTGGCATAATTTTTTGTTGGCAGTTTCTCGTCCACTGCTCCAGCTGAAAGGGGTTCCTCGCGCGTTGTTGTCCTAACATAGGGGGTCCATCGTTCGGATCCTTCTTAGCTGTGGGTTCTTCGTTCGAAGTTTTGAACATAAAAAGCCCCTCATCTGGACCCTTCTTGGACGTGGGTTCCTCGCACGAGTTGTTATCTACGGAGGGTTCCCCATTTGGACTTCTGTATTTCCTCGCGAGTATAAGATTTGGGCGAGGGTTCCTTGTGTGGGCATTTTGTAGCCTCGGGTCCCTCGCACTTGAGGGGTATCTCACCTGGAATTTTGACCACAAGGGCTTACTCACTCTTCATCACGACCACAAGAGGTTCCTCGTGGCCATCATTAGTCAGGGGTTCCTCGTCGCTACTTGTTATTAGCGAGACACAACTCAGCCCCTCGCGCTCGCGTTTGACTCTCAGAATGGCTTGCTCGTTGCAACTGTCATCGACGGCTTCTGTGTCAATAATTTGGGTTCTATCATAGAAAAGGGTTCCTCGCAGATCCATTTGGTTCCCTCGCGCGCTGTTTTTGGCGATATGATATTTGGAACAACCTTGGGTCTTGCGCCGTCGTCAAAGGTGCCTCGTGAATTTTGTCCCTCCCAAAACGTTAAGGGTTCTTCACTAGAGGTTGAGGGTTCCTCGCAACCTCGTGACACTAGCACACATCCCTCTCCCACGCGCAATACTGGCAGGAGGTTCCTCGCGACCTTTGGTCTGCTCGCATGCGACTTCAAGCAAACTTTTGGGTTCCTCGCGCGCAGTACCTATGAGCACGATTTTAGGTTTTTCACCTGGGACTTCGCGCATGATAGGTCCCTCGCCAGAGACTTTTGCAACCAAGGGTTCCTCACCAACTTAAGAGTTCCTTGCGAGGTCTATTACCCCTGGGGAAGGTTCCTCGGGACCTTATTACACTGATAAGGGTTCCTCGCACGTGATTTCAATATCTAGAGTTGACGCCACCCAGGTTTCCTCACAAGAGCAAGTACCAACGAGGGTATCCTCGTTTGGAGTACGCGCTACTGAGGGTTCCTCATAAGAGTTACTACCAAGAAAGGGTTCCAAACTATTTACGATCGCGGGTTCCTGGACCGAATTTGCTACCAACATAGGCAGTGGTTCCTCGTCGAGCGCAACTTTGAGCCTTTACAGTAAAAGGGATTCCTCATGCATTGGTTCTCTGCCCATGGGTTCCTCGCGCGTCGACTTCCCATCCGTGGGTATCTCGATCTCATGGTTTGTCGAAACTACTGCAACGACTTTTTTGTTGGCGGCGAGGGACACCCAGGGTTCCTCGTACCTCGACTCCCCACCCGGGGGTGTCTCTACCTCATGCTTCGTTGAGACCGCTACCATGACTTCTTTGTTGGCGGCGAGGGACACCCAGGGTTCCTCGCCCATGAGTTCCTCGCGCCTTGACTTCCCATCCGGGGGTGTCTCGACCTCATGCTTCGTCGAGACTGCTGCCATGACTTTTTTATTGGCGATAAGGGACACCCAGGGTTCCTCGTCCATGAGTTCCTCGCGCCTTGACTTCCCATCCGAGGGTGTCTCGACCTCAATCTTCGTTGAGACTGCTTCCACGATGTTTTGTTGGCGACGAGGGACACCCAGGGTTCCTCGCCCATGAGTTCCTCGCGCCTTGACTTCCCATCTGGGGGTGTCTCGACCTCATGCTTCGTCGAGACTGCTGCCACGATTATTTTTGTTGGCGATGAGGGACACCCAGGGCTCCTCACTCATGAGTTCCTCGCGCCTTTACTTTCCATCCGAGGGTGTCTCGACCTCATGCTTCGTCGGGACTGCTGCCATGAATTTTTTTATTGGCGACGAGGAACACCCAGGGTTCCTCGCCCATGAGTTCCTCGCGCCTTGACTTTCCATCCGGGGGTGTCTCGACTTCATGCTTCGTCGAGACTACTGCCACGATTTTTTTTGTTGGCGACGAGGGACACCCAGGGTTCCTCGCTCATGAGTTCCTCGCGCCTTGACTTTCCATCCGAGGGTGTCTCGACCTCATGCTTCGTCGGGACTACTGCCACGAATTTTTTTATTGGCGATGAGGGACACCCAGGGTTCCTCTCCCATGAGTTCCTCACGCCTTGACTTTCCATCCGGGGGTGTCTCGACCTCATGCTTCGTCGAGACTGCTGCCCCGATTTTTTTGTTGGCGACGAGGGACACCCAGGGTTCCTCTCTAGTTGACATTTCTATAAGGGTTACTGCTGCTACTTCCCTTTTTTTTGCGACGAGGGACACCCAGGGTTTCTCATCCATGGGTTCCTCGCGAGTTGGTATTTCTAAAGGGGATACTGCTGCTGAGAGTTCCTCACTTGGAATTGCTACCACGATGGGTTCTTTTCTTGAGGGTTCCTTATCTCTATCATTGAGCGAGAGGAGTTCCTCGACCATATCGAATTACTCTCTAAACACTTAAGGTTTCGGGGGTTCTATCAGTGAACTTGACGATTGCCACAACTTGCTCTAGCGCCGTCCTCCGCGACTGAGCTACTTCTGTCGAAATCGCCGTCGGAACGGCTGCCCTTCTAGAAGGGGCTGCTGTTGGTGTTACACAATCTTGACCCATACATTCCAAGTCTCAAAAAACATACTCATAAGCCTCTGCCACCGGAGCTGCTTCCGGTGAGCTAGTCTGCCCTCCCGGAGGAGAAGGTACCTTTGCTTCGGTCACCACCACATCCAGCTGAGTGGCCTTATCTCTTTGAGCTCCATTTCTAGATGGAATGTCTTCAAACACTAGTTCTTAGAAACATTAAAACCTTATTTGTCCATGGAAGTGAGGATACCTCCCCAGCGGAGTTGCCAAATGTAGGAGGGTAGTGAGACTGGGGTCTATGAATAACTGGAAAGGGTGAGGCGTGACCCACTCCAATGGACACTGCATGTAAGGTCTTTAAGGTCTTCTGGTGCAACTTCTGATGAGACCTTCTCCTTTTGGTAAAAATGGAGCTCAAGATGGAACTCCCTCCCTGCAAGAAGATGAACTTTCACAATAATAATAGTAATTTTTCTCAAGAGGAGCTCCTGAGAGTGATGGCTGTCAGTTGGGGAGTGAAAAAATAAGGCACTTAGCACTTAGAGAGAGAGCAGGGAGAGAATACTAGAGAGGTTCTGGTGTGATTTTGACAGAGTGACTTTGCTACTGAGTTTTTCTCTCCTCCTTTATGACCTTGCCCAGGGGTCCTATTTATACGTGGGCACTAAAGCTGAGTTGGCACTTTTGGCGCCAAAACTTATAGGGTTGGTGAGGGACAAAGTCTGTAGTGTACTATTTGTCCCTACCTGCAGGCAGCTCTGCTTGTGCCCTCTGGCAGATGCCCCCTGGCAACCAAAGTTAAAAAGCACATATGTCTTCTAATGGAGACAAAATATCTGATTTGCTAAATATCTTTTGAAACGGTAACTTTTGGTACAAACTTTGTAAACTTGAAGGAGGTCTCGAGGACCACTTCCTCTAAAATCTTTGTAAGCTTGATGGGGGTCTTGAGGACCCCCTTCCAAAATCATTTTTCTTGAGAGGGGTTTAGAGGACCCTCTCCTTTAAAATTATTTTATAAACAGTTCTTTTCTTGTGAGCAGACAGCCCATTGGCTGCTCACTTCACTTATGACTAAGTGTGAAGTGTGTGTAGTCTTAAGTGACTTCTGGATCTTCCTACTAGTATTCTCTCAATCCTATAGTGCTAAGTGGTTGGGCTTACCCAACATACCTTGTCCTTCAACCGCCAAGCCAAGACTCCTAGGAGGTCCCAACTAGCCTGTTGTGCCCTGCTTGCTCAACTAGGCAACCTGTAGAAGAAAGCAAAGTGTTAATGTTGTTGTTCTTTTAAAGAATGACGTTTCATGATGAGGAGTTGCTCGTGGTAGCCACTCCCTCATCCTGGCCACCCTAGGTGGGTTCCTTCTCAATATGAGTTTCTGTCAAAACCCTTGCAGCGGCACTTCTCGGATAACATTTCTGCAGTGACCCTTGCAGTGGCGGTGACCCTTGCAGTGGCACTTCTCAATCTTGGACTTCTACGGTGGCCCTTGCGGGGCACCTCTCGAATGTCATTACTGCAGTGACCCTTGCATTGGCAGTGACCCTTGCAGTGACACTTCTCAATCTTGGACTTCTGCGGTGGCCCTTGTGGGGCGCCTCTCGAATGTCATTGATGCGGTGACCCTTGCAGTGGCGGTGACCCTTGCAGTGACACTTCTCGATCTTGGACTTCTGTGATGCCCTTGCGAGGCACCTCTCGAATTTTATTGCTGCAGTGACCCTTGCAGTGGTGGTGACCATTGCAGTGACACTTCTCAATCTTGAACTTCCGAGGTGCCCTTGCCAGGCACCTCTCGAATGTCATTGCTGCAGTGACCCTTGCAGTGGCGGTGACCCTTGCAGTGACACTTCTCCATCTTGGACTTCTGCGGTGACCCTCGCGGGGCACCTCTCGAATGTTATTGCTGTAGTGCCCTTGCAGTGGTACTTCTCAATCTTGAACTTCTGCAGCAGTGGTCCTTGCGGGGCACATCTCGAATGTCATTGCTGCAGTGACCCTTACAGTGGCAGTGGCACTTCTCAATCTCGGACTTCTGCGGTGGCGTCCCTTGCGGGGCAACTCTCGAATGTCATTGCTGCAGTGACCCTTGCAGTGGCAATGACCCTTGCAGTGACACTTCTCAATCTTATACTTCTGCGGTGGTGGCCCTTGCGGGGCACCTCTCGAATGTCATTGCTGCAGTGACCCTTGTAGTGGCAGTGACCCTTGCAGTGGCACTTCTCAATCTCGGACTTCTGCGGTGGCGGCCCTTGCGAGTCACCTCTCGAATGTCATTGCTTCAGTGACCCTTGCAGTGGCAGTGACCTTTACAGTGGTACTTCTCAATCTTGGACTTCTGCGGTGGTGGCCCTTGCGGGGCACCTCTCGAATGTCATTGCTGCAGTGACTCTTGCGGTGGCCCTTCTCAATCTTGAGCTTCTACCGGGACCCCGGGGGTTCCTGCTCAATATGAGTTTCTGCCGGGACCCTGGGGGTTCTGCTCAATATGAGTTTTATGCTGAGACCCTAGGTGGGTTCCTGCTCAATATGAGTTTTTTGCCGGGACCCTGGGGGGTCCTGCTCAATATGAGTTTCTGCTTAGGCCCTAGGTGAGTTCCTGCTCAATATGAGTTTCTGCCGGGACCCTAGGTGGGTTCCTTCTCAATATTTCCAATAAAAAATATTTTTATATTTTTTGTAGATAGACACCCTTCTACAATTTTAATTGTCATCGAAATCGATATTACATGTATAAATATATATTACATATTTAGTATTTTTTGAAGGGCGGATTGTAACCGATCTGATCCAACCTTAAGGTTTCATGAGGATTAGAGTTTTTATGATCCCTTGCATATTGTGAATTCCATCTATTTCAACAAAATTTTGCCTTCAGATTTTATACATTGGCACGAGTGATGTAAACTAATAAAATTTATAGTGATGCTTAACATGCCAAATTTTCACATCAAGTTTGTGTATAAAATGTATTAAAGTGTTATACACTTAATAAATGTACAACACTTTAATGATAGTAAAATCTTGGTGTAAAAGCCATTTTCCTAAAATTTATATCACATACATTTTAATGATTGCGAGAATGCCTATTTCACAAAAAAGACACAACTCTAAAGTCAACACTGTGACGTCCTAAATAAGGAAATTACATTTTTGTTAATATGATGGGCTGCTTTTATTTATCCAGCCCCGGCTTTACCCATTTTGGGAACTAAGTAGGCACAAAAATTTGTAGTCATGTGGATGGTTTGATAGGCTGAAACCCAACTCGTGTGCCATCTGTCAGCCACGACTTCCAAGTTGTTGAGGGTTTTAAGCTGCCTAGCAGAGAGGTTGTTAGGCATGTGTATACAGCTACCATATATCATAATTTCACCAACATATATAAATCACAACATACCATCACATTATTACACACTCCAATAACCACTAGTTCTCCCAACAACAACATTTGCACTACGCTTGCTGGCTCTAGACCTCTAAAGTTTCACCCCAGGAAAGAATATGGTTACCGTTGAGGAGGTTCGCAAGGCCCAGCGGGCTGAAGGCCCAGCCACCGTCCTGGCTATCGGAACTGCAACTCCGGCCCATTGCGTTGATCAAAGCACATACCCAGATTACTATTTTCGTATCACCAACAGCGAACACAAGACGGAGCTTAAGGAAAAGTTTAAGCGCATGTGTATGATATCCTCAATTGCTTTTTCAGCATTTATTTTTACGTATTATTTAGTTTGCATGTCAGGGATCAAAGTTCTTCACATTTTTTAGTAAAGATTTTTTGAGGATATATGATCTAGGCCGCAGATATAACTTAATAAAATTTATGCATATAGCCGACAATAATAGTTATATATATATACGTGTGTGAATTTAAGTTAAAAAATTAAAAATATGTAATTATACCGATTTATTAGGATTAATAAATATATAATAATCCGAGTTCGCATACACTGCCCTATTGCTTTAATATTAATGGCTAACTACTTTAACCTATTGTTTTTTGTTTTCATTATTTCACTTCGGAGAATTAGGACTTTTGAAAAAATAGTACTTTCTGTAAGGTAGGAAAAGTGCTAGGAGGAAGAATTTTTGGGATAAATGTACTAAACAGACCTTACAAAGACGTATCTACCTCTTTTACCTTCTCATTATTTTTCTACCTTCAATTAGATCATAATTCAAATTGACACTAAAGGAGTCTCTCTCTCTCTCTCTCTCCCTATATATATATCACTGTTCTAAAAAACTCGCCTAGGCTTGAGGCTTGGGAGAAACGCCCCGCCTTAAGATTTTGACGCCTTATGCTTTGTAAAACCCTTAAGGCGTACTTTTTCTCTAAAAACAACAATGTTTTAGTGAAACGATATCGCCTTTTAAAGATTTTTTTGTAAACCGGACCATTATCTCATCCAAAATAATCAAATAGTATTTTTATTTGCAAATATTCAGACATATTTTTATGATATGTACAGTTTTAGTATTTTAATAGCCTTGGTATGGTTAAAAAATATTAAAATATATTAAAAAGACCTAAACGCCTTTTCACGCCTTTTTACGCCAAGGCCCGCCTAGGCTTCTAAGGCTTAAGACTTGGCCTCCACGCCTCGATCACGTCCCGTGTTTTTTAGAACCTTGATATATATATATGCTCTTGTGGGACTAGTCCGCATTTTAAGAATGCGGACCGGACATGTGTCACCTAAGGGTGCGTCGAGAAATTATCGCCTAAATTATAAGCACGCTCTCCTGGGCTCTGCCAGGTGATACATGTCCGGTCCGCACTCTTAAAATGCGAACTAGTCCGCACAAGAACATGACTATATATATATATATATATATAGATAGATAGATAGATAGATAGATAGATAGAGATCAATTTATGCCTGACGAAGGAAATTATCGTAAAATGAGAAGAAATAAGTTTTTGGAGTTACGACACTATACTGGTTTCTACTTTTCAAGAACTTTTATACTGTTAGATTATGGTCATGGCATGTCTAGTTAATTATTATGAATAGGTAAAAGACTGAACAAATCCAACATGTAGCTAGGCGTACTGATGGTGTAATTTTACGTCTATTAGGATAACAACCGTCGAAATCATTGGTGTTGTTTTATATAAAATTCCTTTTATGCCTTTCCATTACAGGCGAGAAATGTATGATGAAGAAACGTAATCATTGGTGGTGTTGTATACTAATTTACAATTCGTTCTATGCCTTTCCATTTCAGGCGATAAATCTATGATCAAGAAGCGTTACATGCACTTGACAGAGGATATCCTAAAGGAAAATCCAGACATGTGCGCATACATGGCACCGTCCCTAGATGCTAGGCAAGATATTGTGGTGGTGGAAATACCCAAACTTGGCAAAGAAGCCGCGACCAAGGCAATCAAGGAATGGGGCCAGCCCAAGTCCAAAATAACCCACTTGGTATTTTGTACCACCAGTGGTGTGGACATGCCCGGTGCTGACTACCAGCTCACCAAGCTCCTTGGGCTTCGCCCTTCAGTTAAGCGTCTCATGATGTACCAACAAGGTTGCTTTGCAGGTGGCACGGTCCTACGTCTAGCAAAAGACCTAGCCGAGAACAATAAAGGAGCCCGTGTGCTGGTGGTTTGCTCAGAGATAACTGCTGTTACATTTCGTGGTCCCAGTGATACTCATCTTGATAGTCTTGTTGGGCAAGCTTTGTTTGGCGATGGTGCAGCCGCTATTATAGTTGGCTCAGACCCGGTGACTGAAGTTGAGAGGCCGTTGTTCGAGGTAGTTTCCGCGGCCCAAACTATTCTCCCCGATAGTGATGGGGCCATTGATGGACACCTCCGTGAGGTTGGCCTTACATTTCACTTACTCAAGGACGTGCCTGGGCTTATCTCGAAAAACATTGAGAAGAGTTTGGTTGAGGCGTTTAAGCCTTTGGGTATTAGCGATTGGAACTCTCTATTTTGGATTGCTCACCCGGGTGGGCCGGCAATTCTTGACCAAGTTGAAGAAAAGCTGAGCTTGAAGCCCGAAAAATTAGCGGCCACGAGGCATGTGCTTAGTGAGTATGGAAATATGTCAAGTGCGTGTGTGTTGTTTATTATGGATGAAATAAGGAAACGGTCTGCAAAGGAGGGGCTTCAAACCAGTGGCGAGGGGCTCGAATGGGGTGTACTTTTTGGGTTCGGCCCAGGGCTTACCGTTGAAACCGTGGTTCTCCATAGCGTGTCTACTTAATTTTGTGATTGTTGTGAGATTGAATTGTTTGGCTCTTGTATTTTGTTGTCGCAACCTGTAATGGTTTGCTTTCTTCCTTTGTGTGGTGTCGATTGATAAGAAAATGGAACTTGTGTCGCAACAATGATAATAATAATTTGTTTGAATAACCGTGATAATAAAAGGGTACGTATTGGACATTCATGTTATATAATGAAAATTTCAAACGAATTATATAGTTCATTCCTTGGGAAAATTGTTGGGCATGCATATAAGAGCCTTAATTGATACACTCCTTATAGGTATGTGAATTCTTTTATAACGGGAGAAGGAAACAAAATAGTCATGAGAAAACTCGGGAACATCTTCTTTTTTTTTAAATCAAGTATAATATTTTTTTTGTCATTTAGACTTTATCATATTATGATATTAGACTTTCATACATTCTAATTTTGAATTTTGAAATTTCCCAAAAAAAAAAAACAGTAAACTTTAATAGCACCATGGTGTTTTGAATAAACTATATTCAAAAAACCAACAAAAAAAAAACAATCTTCTAAGACAAAACAAAAAATCCAATTACAAATAATTCAAAAGCCCTCGACATTTTAAAAATAATAAAAAGAATGAAAAAATTATCTCCCTCTTCCCTAATTAACACCCCCGTCCAATACCAACTGCAACACCACCAAATCAACAAATCGCACCAAGCGCACCACCAAAACCACCACGAAATACCAAAATCAAAACTGCAATCCACAAGAAATGGGTTCGAATTTGGGTACAAGGTTCAGATTTGGATTCGAGGGTTGGTGATATCAATTTTCATTTTCAATTTCTTGTGATATTTCGTTTTCACTTCTGATTTGTTATGCGATTTCATTTCCAATCACTACACCAAATACCGAAAATGGTCACGGAGAAGGGGTCACGGCTAGAAGCCGTGACGGCCTAAAACCATGACCACGGTCAAATGGACATGACCAAATCCATGACTCTGTGTGGTCATAGGTCGTCTTGTGTGTGGTCAAGGCTCTAGACCCTAACTCCTACGGGTCACGGCTTTAGACCCTGACTTAGTTGTGACCATTATGGTGCTAAATTTCCCTCCAATTTTAGTCAGGGAAGGAGTTACAACCCTTAGCCGCGACCACAAACCTCATTACACAAGGATATGGTCACGACTTAAGTCCATGACCAATAAATTGTTTGAGTCACGGCTTTGGGCCGTGACCATGGCCTTATTTCCCCGCTGACGTATAAAAATAAAGGGGTTACGTCATATGGTCACAGACCTAACCCGTGACCATGGTCTTTATACTTAAAAAATGCAGAACAGTTTTTCATTTCCCTCGAAAACTTCTAAATCCTTAATTTTCCTCCCTCTCTCCGATGATTTTGGCACTCTCCTTCTCTCAATATCAAAATCTCTCTCAATCTCAATCTCAAAGGTAAATACGTGTGTGCATATTTCTCTCTATGTGTATTTCTCTGTGTGTGTATACTATAAATACGTGTGTTTATATATGTGTGTGTGTATATACGCCTGTATGTGTGTGTGTGTGTGTATTGTGTATATATATATATAGCTTTGTATACATTGTCATTGTATGTATTGTGTGTATGTATGTAGCTGTGTATATTGTAAATGTTTGTGTGTGTGTATTATAGAAAAAAATATGACTAATGTTGGTTTAAGTTTCAAACTAGGGTAAATTTTAATTTAATGGATATTATTGGTTTAAGTTTCAAACTAGGGCAATTTTAATTTAATGATTATTGTTCGTTTAAGTTTGGGGCTAAAATATAAAAATATACATCTCCATTAATATTGATGCTAAATTCGGGATTAATTTTAGAGGCTTTGTAAAATTAAGTCCCCAAAATACATAATCTATTAATTGTAGGGGTAATGTTTGTAAGGGTTCATTTTAGGGATTGTTGGCTTAAATGACAAAAGTAGGTATTCAAAACCTAATAACTTAACGATCGATGATTCATTAGAGCCATAATTTATAGGAATCATATTCATGCCCTTGTACATAATAACTCATTAATGATTCATTATAGTCATTATTTATAGGAATTATAATCACGCGCTCTTTCATTTTTTTCAGTATAACTAAGTCACGGTGCTAATAAATGGAAACAAGAGTGGGAAAGGTTGCAATTGAACTCCACACGTACATCTTTCGTTAACAAGCCTCATAAAGTGGGTACTCCGATTTATTGGTATGAAAATAGGAAGATCGAACAATTTAACTACCTTGAAAACCATGGAGTTCATCTTCAGCAAGAGTACTTGTTCGTACGTATTCTGTTTTCCCTGCCACATTGTTGGGATGAAGCTGTACAATATATATATCGCGTACATAATCCAGATAGACCACTGACCTTGCTTACGCTGTTAGAGAAGGCAGAAAAAAATTCACCAATTATGGATAGAATTACGTACAAAGAGCATTGTCGAAGACTATGATGTCACAAGATATATGCACGTCAAACTCAATCGTGCCAATAGGCTAAAGAGGATGAGATTTTGAGTTTAAGTCACTAACATCTATGCATGCATTATAGATACACTTCCTCCTAATTAGCCACGTGCGAAAATCCATAGGTTTTTAAAAATAAATCCAGAATGGATGGAGATCAGACACATTGAACTTTTGTTAAAGTCTTGCCATGAACAAGTAGATTATAATATATGGTCAAAAAAATTATTTTGTTAGTTATATTTTTATATTGGACTTTGAAATTATGCATCCATTATTATATATACACATTTAACTTTTATTATTTTTGTAGATAATGTCGGGCGGTAATGGAAGCAACGCTCTAACCAACAACGTGACACAACCACAAGGAGAATTCTCATCACCAATTAGTGAGCAATACTCAACTACACAATATGTTCACTCTCCTACTCCAAATTTTGTTCACTCCCTTACTCCACAAACTGTTCACTCCCCTACTCCGAGTTGCGGGAGGCAAGGTACTCCCACTAATCCAACAGACACGCCCAACGCTCTTAAAACTGTCAGGTCAGTTGAGAAGAAACCCATTGGGTTCTCTTTATTGGGAAATAACCCCACGGGGGATAAGAATCACGTTCAACACTTTAAAGGCCAGTGTTTGTCCTTGGCAAAAATGAATGTGGGAGTGGGAGGAGCTGACAATTGGAACCTAGTAGATAAAGCTATTAAAGATGACATCTACGAGCAACTCAGCAAACAGATTTCATTTTTCCCCAACTTAAAAAATAAGGTACTTTCTTGGGTTGCTGAACAACTCCGAACATATCGGAGAAACCTTACGCAGAAGCATTTCCCTAATGGAGCATCGAGCTCTGACATTTTGGTGCTCAAAGACAAAGTCCCTTCGAATGTTGAGATGCCAGTCTCTCAATGGAATGATTTTCTGGAGAATGAGGCGAAGGACTCCAAAATGCTGCAAAGGGAGAAAAACAAGCAGAATAGGGCCAAAAAACTGATGTCCATCGGCTTGGCTCGAAGTCTTATGAAGATTTAAAGAATGAGTGGTCGACCGTTATGAAAGGCAGCCCGGATGAAGGAAAGATATCGAATAAGGCCAACTTGTACGTGCATGCTAGACGAGACAAAGATAATAAATTCCCTCCTCACTTGGCTAAGACTCTAGGATAAATAGAGTCTATCAGTAATCAGTCAGATTCAAGCCCGTTTGACGACATTGACAATGATGCCATCGCAAAAACCTTTGGAAAGGACCACACAGGGAGGACGAGAGGTTTGGGGTCGCATATGTCAAAAATAAGATTCAAACACACCGTATCTCTCATGGACGATCTTTTTTCTGTTAATAAGCATTTTGCGTCAAACGATGTATGTAAATCTAGGATTGAAGGGAATATAATGGGGCTTTAAAATAAATTAGGAGGTGTGAATGATAAACTTGCACAGATTGTGTCACTTTTAACCGGTCGTATGCCCTTGTAACCCCCAATGCATCCCCGTTTCCCTCCACAGATGCCAGGGATTCCTTAAAATTTTCCTCGTTCTCCATTCCCATACGGATTCCGATTCCTCCTTCAACATTCCCTTTCTCAGCACCTCAGCGTGGCACAAGTCTTAGATCATCGTCAATAACCCACGGTGACTATGGCGAGAAATATTATATACAAGACCTGAGCGGTAAATTTGTCATTGGGATATGTATGCTCATGTCCGCTGTCATAGGAACTTTAGTACATAATTGACCTTTGCAGGAGGGTGAGTGTAAGATCGTAGTTGTTACAGTATATGAGGGTTGTGAAACTGTTCCAATGCATTTCAATAGTGGAGAAGGGAATTTTTTAAAAAATTACGTAGACTCTGTTACCATTTGGCTAGTTTATCGTTTGATGAAGATGTAGTATATAGGGGGTGTCCCCCCACATGGATGATTAACTTAGCCAAGTGAATTGATTATTCATAAAGAAGCACGTCAAACAAACTCACTTCAAACATTCTTCATAAGCAAGTAGCTCGCACCACTCTACCTCGAAGAGTCTCCACGGGCCTGTCCCGAGGGATCTAGCGCGAAGAACAAAGGTCACTCGGATGACAATAGTTTGTAATAAGAAATAGAATGCCATAAATTTTATCTTATGAATATACATATCGAGCGAGGTTTCCTGGTACCCACGAGGGACCATGTTTGGCAGGGCATGGGAGAGATTTCATGCTCTATCAAGCAACCTCCTCTTGGGAACTTCGCAGGGACGTGGTTTGGAGGATTGGGAATAAGGCAACGTTGGGAACTATCACCAACCCACTAGGAATACTTGGGCAAAACTTCACCCATAGCAAATGTCACTCGATCTCATTCCAAGCTTACCCATTCGAACAAACCTCCTCGAGTTACTCAAGTCCCCCTTAGTACTTACCACCTCGAGATCACACCTTTGAGACGGCTATGTTACCAACCCGCACGATTGATGTGACTCAATAAGAACCACCGTTTAAACCACTTTCTTACATCATAACATCTGGCATTTAGGGACTCAAGAATGTAACACTCAAGTAGTTTTATCCTTAGGATGACAGGTCTAGTTCACCAAACTCTGACTAACTAGCCACCCTAAAGTAACCTCCAAGTTGACGAGTTATATCCCTCATTAATGCTC
Source organism: Sambucus nigra (assembly GCA_949130495.1). Taxonomy (NCBI): domain Eukaryota; kingdom Viridiplantae; phylum Streptophyta; class Magnoliopsida; order Dipsacales; family Adoxaceae; genus Sambucus; species Sambucus nigra. The sequence goes on from OX422209.1 coordinate 635,836,863, forward strand.
ACAGTGCTCCCAGCCAATAGAATGGTTTTTCGCCAAAAATATCGGATCCTACGCATTTAATGCAGTATCTTATGCATTCAATGCACCTCACCAAGTGGATCGAAGACATGCTGACTCGAGCAGCCTCTCCCCCATATAAATAGACCAAATAAATATGTTAGAGAGAGAGACTTTTTGGAGCACCGAACTGATGCCCAAATTTCCTACCATTGCAAGAGCATTAACTTCCCTACACATTTAATATACCCATCATTTGAGCATTAACCAAGCTTGAAGTTCCTACCTTGCCTTTATTGTGTCTAGAGTGCTTGTTCTCTCTCCCTCCGACCACGCTACCTGTTGGTTTCATTCATTTATTGTGTTTGCCATATGCTGCTTATGTCAATATGTTCTTTAATGCAAATTTGAATATTGGATCTCTCTGTCTCTGATTCGCCCGTGGATCTGACCTATACTCTATATCTAACGATGTTAATCTCGATCTTGATAAGGGGCTATACCTCACTTAATACTAACGGTATTATATACAGGACATGAGCGGTAAACTTGTCGTTGGGATCTGCACGCTCATGCCCACTGTCATAGGAACTTTAGTAGATAATCGACCTTTGCAGTAGGGTCAGATCGTGGTTGATACATTATATGAGGGTTATGAAACTGTTCCAATGCACGTCAACAGTGGAAAAGGGAATTTTTAAAAAAATTATGTAGACTCTGTTACCACTTAGCTAGTTTATCGCTTGATAAAGATGTAGTAATATTTTTCTTATGCTGTAATAATATTAGTAGACAAATTTATTTAATTTGAATTTAAGTGGTTGTGTAGTATCGTTGATGGCATGTTCTTATATTTAAGTTATTGCATAGTTTGATTGATTGGTGCGTTGTTGACAATATTAGTGCTTTTCTTTGATACTATATTAGTGTTTTAATATGCAACATGATATTTATGCAACATGATATTTACTTTATCATGTTAACACAGGACTGAAATTTGAAGATTATTAAATGGATTTTTCATAATACAAAGAGTGGATGGGGGAGACTGATCGAATAGCTAATAGTTATGTTAAAGGCGTTCAATAATTTATTAGATACGCTTTTAAGAACCTTAAAAGTGAGAAGATTTCGTGTCCATGCACCCATTGTATAAACGGAAAATATAAATCTTTAGAATATGTTGAGTTACATTTAATAATGTGGGGAATTTTTCAAGATTATAACAAGTGGATATACCACGGTGCAAAACATGTACCTTATGTTCCCGAAGAATTACCGGTAACCGACCACGTAACAGATACCAACGAGTGGAAGTGGTAAATGATTCGCCAACACATCGTCCATTGACCGACCTAATTGACGATGCTTACGGATTCCACCACGACCAAAACCACCAACCTATGGAGACAGATAATGCACACAATGAATAATTTGATACTGAACTACCAGGAGACCAAGAATATATACGATTGAAAGCCGATACGGATAGACTATTATATAAAGATTGCGATGAAGATCATTCGGTATTATATTCAATGATTGGTATGCACAATTTAAAGAGACAGTTTGGCTTATTTAGGAACAGCTTAACCGAAATTCTTAAGTGGGTTAAAAAAATTCTCCTAAAAGAGAACACGTTACCCAAAAATTATCCTACCATGAAGAATATATTGAAGGGTTTGGGATTGAAATACAAATCTATTCATGCATGCAAGTATGATTGGATGTTTTATCGCAATGAACACGGAGAGAATTATGAATGTCTAGTATGCGGTAAGCCTAGATATGTCATTTGTGAGAAGGTAAAAGACAAACCTGCAAAATATCAAAAGAGATTTCAATTCCCACAAAAGGTTTTGAAGTATTTTCCACTTGGGTCATGATTAAAATGATTTTTTAGTGTACCGTGGATAGCGGAGGCCATGACATGGTACGCTCAATGCGAGGTGGGTAGTGGGTGGGAATTTGATATGGCATCCGGTTGATTCACTCGTCTGACAAATTTCAAATGCACGACACCATGAATTTGCAAAATAACCACGTAACATTCGTCTTACAATCTCAACTGATGGGTTTAACCCTTTCAGTAATTTAAGTACTAATCAAAGTTATTGGCCAGTTCTCATGGCGTCTTTAAGTCTCCCTCCAACACTGTGCATAAGAAAGGAGTTCACATTATTATCTTTATTGATACCCAGGCCTAAGATTATGGGTGATGATAATGATATATTCTTAGCCCCATTAGTTAAATAACTTAAAGAGTTGTGGGATAAAGGCGTGACGGTGTTCGACTCTCACACGGGCGAAGAGTTCACACTTAAAGCAATGGTGATGTGGATGATCCATGACCTTCCTACTTATGGGGTCTTGTCCGGTTGTAATGTTCAGGGTTATTATGGATGTCCCATATACAAGGAGGAAACTGAAGACATTTGGCTACAACATAGTAGTAAGATGATTTGCACGGGTCATCGTAGATTTTTGTCGACCAGTCACCCTTTCAGAAATGACAAGTCTAACTTTTATCATATTGGTCATGAGCACCGGATGCGACTGGGGGGAATAGGTACGAAAGCAAACACCCCAAGTTTGTAAACCTGTAGCGTAAAGCAAAGGGAGATCCTAATGACCCTATTAAAGCAAAACTATGGACGAAGCAATCAATATTATTTGATTTTCTATACTGGAAAGATCATCGCATAAGGCATGTAATTGATGTGATGCACACATAAAAGAGTGTTACAGAACCTCTGATAGGAAAATGTCTGGGTGGATTTCATTCCAAATATGGAGAGCGAGCCCACCGAGATCTACAGGATATGAAGCTCAAGAAGAAACTCTGGTTAAAAAATAATCTTATAATAGGAATAATTTCTACCCATTCGTCTGTTTTCACTTTGACTACTAGTGAGAAGAATATCCTCTTAGACATGTTGTTCAACTTGAAGACTCTAACTGGTTATTCTGGTAATTTACGTAGGGTCGGGTAATTATGCAAATCATTTTGTGTTGTACCCTAGTTTGTGCAAAAGTGGTAAATAGAAGGCACATTAGATATGCAAAATCAACTTTAGCCGAGGTAGTTTGTGTATTAGAGAAATAACTTCCTGCGTCGTTCTTCGATATTAGCATCCACTTGCTTGTGCATTTATGCGATGAAGCTTTATTATGTGGTCCTGTTAAGTATCGTTGGATGTATCTTTTTGAGCGCTTGATGAAATCCTTCAAAGATTACATAAAGAATACACGGTATATTGGAGGATCAATTTCTGAATAATATGTAACTGTGGAATCATCGTTATACGCTAGGGAATATGCCAGATAAGAGGTGAGGAGGTTCAATCCTTGTAGAGGAGGAGTGATCGAGGAACCTGACGAGTTTGAGGATGAATTACCATTTGGGAACCCTAAAGAGGTGAACTCACAAATATACAATACGAGTAAGCAGCTCGTTATGTCTTCGAATCGCAAGATGAAGTCGAAGAATGGAGAGAGTGAGTATATATTGAATTATTCTTCTTTAATTATATGTATTTTATATTTTACGATCTAAACTCAATTTACCCGTAGGAAGTAAGAGAATGAAATTGCCCAAAATCAAAGGAGAAATTGCACGACAACTAATTTTAGGGCATGGGTATCAAAAGAGGTAAATTTCACATCTTATGTGTGCAGTTATTTATTCATGTCTGATAAAAACATGCACTAATAAAAATTCATTAATAAATGTAACTTCAAAAAAGAGGTCATGTCTCTTCCAGGCTTGCACGCCTAGCAAAAGGCCCAAATTTTGCGTGTGAAAGAGTTTAAGAAATTCTGCACCAACGATTTTTATTTTATTTCATATCCATATGAGGAAAAACTTTTGACGCAAAATAGTGGAATATCAATTTCTGCCTTGACCACCTATATCGCTAGCACAAGCGATAAAAATCCAAAGAATACGGTGCTAACCTATTATGGAATAATCCAACAAATCGTAGAACTTGATTACTTAGATTTCACAGAAATCGTATTATATTGTGATTGGGTGAAGGTGGAGGATATTACGAATGCTTGCAAAGTTGATCCTGACTCCAAACTTATTATGGTAGAGTTACCAAAACTGAAGAGTAAAGATCGCATAGGCGACGAGCCTTTTATTTGTTCCTTTCAGAACGTAAAGAATGTATTCTACTCGAAGGGCATAAACGATAGCAATTGGCCTATTATTGTGCATGCACCAAAGGGTATGACTATTGAAGTGGATGCATTGAAGGCTCCAAAAGAGTTCCAATCAGCTCTTGATGACAACCCTAATTTGAAGGATCTTTTAGTTGATTTAGAGGAAGATTGAGTATCAAAATATTATGTTAACCTTGTTAATCTTATTTTTATCCTATTTTGATATTGACATTATATTAGCGCTTTACTTTAATGTATGAATATTTAGTTACTTTTGTGAATGTTTAATATGATTTATGTAAGTTAACTTTCGATAATATGTTATGCTCAGTCAAATATTTAGTTACTTTCACAAGACGCTCTGTTTGAGAATAGAGTCATTTGAGTTTATGATTGGATCAAATTAATCCAACTCAATTTCCACATACATATACATTTGTTGATCAATTTCATTGATGCAGTGTTTTCAAAATGAAGTTAAATTAACTTGATTTTATGAAGATTGTATTAAAGGAACTAGTCAACAAATCTACATGTAAAAGAATACGTTGGGGGCTTCAGGATCAATTTGGTTCAATCACACATTTAGAAGACTCTATTTAATGGCGTTATTAGATTATAGGAATCAGATACTCTTTACTTTAACTGAAGTAGTTATATAATTGATATGCATTATCTTTTATATTTTTATATGATACAAGGAGTATGGGATAATTATTGGTTTTATTTGGTTTGGCTGTTGGATAATTATCGGTTGTTGGCTTGTTGTTGGATAGTATGTTACAAGTAGTATGGGATAATTATTGGTTTTGTTTGGTTTGGCTGTTGGATAATTATTGGTTGTTGGCTTGTTATTGGATTGTATGTTAGAAGGAGTACGAGATAATTATTGGTTTTGTTTGGTTTGGTTGTTGGATAATTATTGGTTGTTGGCTTGTTGTTGGATAGTATATTAGAAGGAGTACGGGATAAAGCTTTGGGTTTTCGCCCTCTAACGACATGTTTTTAAACCTACTTCTAGATATTTTCAAATTATCGTCATATTCTCAAATCAGGGGTCCCTTGACTATGCGGTCAGTTCTTGCATGTTACGTTGGTCCCGTGCAAGGTGTTCAAACGTCTTTAGGGGTTGTAGGGTGGGCTCTAAGGTGTTTACTTCCAACGACACGTTTTCAAGCCTAAGTGTGGATTTTCTCAAATTATCGTCACATTCTCAAATCAGGGTACCCGTGACCACGTGATCGGTTCCTGCAAGTTACATTGGTCCCGTGCGCAGTGATCGCTCCCCTAAAGGGGCTGCTTGGGGGGTGCTAAGGCATTTTTCCCTCTAACGGCACGTTTTCAAGCTTTAAGTGTAGATTTTCTCAAATTATCGTTATTTTCTCAAACCAAGGGTCCAGTGACCACGCGATCGGTTCCTGCGAGTTACATTGATCCCGTGCGAGGTGTTTTCACCTCTCACGGGGCCATTTGGAAGGTGCTTTGTAATACCCCGTATTTCTGTGTATTTTTATTTAATTAATTTGAGTAATTAATTAGGAAAAATAAATTTTAATTAAATTACGCGAGTAAAGTAATTTAACACGATTAAATAATAATTGTGACTATTATATATTAATCGAGAGATAGATACTGATTAATATTGCATTATGATATTTATTAAGTGCGTATAGTAAATAATTGATAATTGTGGTTATACGGCATAGCGAGTGATATGTGTGTATTTTATTTTATCTCACCGGGAGTCGTGAGTAGACTATTTTGAGGTGAGAAATGAGAAATATATTTTAAGTGATTGCGATGATAATTTAGAGGTCAGGAATGATTCCGGATGAATCAAAATTGTCGGAATAGGGTACCTGGGGGTATAATTTGGGTCCCGAATCAATTTTGGACCTAACAGGCACCTATTAAGGGCGTTTCAATCATTTTTCAAAAAGAGGTGAAGGGACCTACGAAATTTAAAGCCATATATCTGATATTTAGAAATTGGGTTTAGGGCTCATGATAAGTGCATTATTTTTCATGAATTATGTCCAAATCTAGACCTTGCTAGACCCTTTGTATTATAAATAATGAGCTTTTAGAGTCTTTTTCGTAAAATAAAAGAAAAATGCAAGTTTTAATAAAATTTGAGTTAAAAATACAATTTTAGTAACTCCAGGGGTGAAATCATAATTTCAAAAACTTATGGTCCTGAAAATAATTTTAAAATGCTTATCTAGGCAAAATAAAGTTCTCTCTGAAATTTGGTTGAATTCCGAATTAAAACGAGCAATTTATGAATTTCATTGGTTAAAATGCAAAGAGGGGTAATTTTGTAATTTTTAAATATTTATGACCCTAAATTTGAATTAATTACTTTTATTTTGCATTTTTACAGGTACCTCGGAAATTTGAATAACAAAGGAGTCGATATGCAAGAAATTATCAGGATACGTCGCGACGCGACACGACACGACACGGTTGACATAGCTGTACTAAATATTTTTTTATAAAATCGCTCGAGTGTCCGTTGAGGCCGTGTCATACCTTTTCGGAAAGGTCTTGACAAGTTCGAACGAAAATGAGATTTTAAAGTTTTGGGGGTAAAAAATGCGATTAAAGCTGGAGCTAGGAATAGTGACGTGAATAATGACGAAATTGGGGATAATTATTTAAAAAAAAAGACTTCTCAATTATCTTCAACTCTTCCCAAGAGTCCATGAGATAATTACAGACTTAAATACAACCAATCAAAGAGAATTTTATTTCAACTCAAACACCTCATTCCTGAGCCTATAAATAAGACCATTTGGTTCATTATTTTGGGGAAGAATTTTAGAAAGAGCTTAAGAGATAGTTCTTGGTTCCTCTATATTAAGAGTATATTTTTATTAAGGGCCAAGAATTATTTTGTAGGAGAAGTTTTGTCAACTTCAATTGAAAGACTTGATTATTATAAGTTTGTTTCATTAATCAGAATTAGTATTTATTCTTGCATTTATATATTGTCTTCAATTATGCTAGCTTAATTTCTTTACTAGGACTAGGTGAACTTTATTGTGTTTGATTAATATTATGTGTAGTTTAAATTCGTCTTTATTTTCCGATATGATCTAAAAGTTTTAAAAATTTGGTATTCATTTTAAAGTGACACGAGAGTGTGTTTTAAAACCTTCAAGATTGTTTTGTCAAATCAAGTTTTGAAATTTAAAAATTGTAATTTTGATGGTTTATGCCTGCACTTTGATTGTTTTGATAGACCATGCTTAAATACATTTGCGAATTTTAAAACTTGTATTTTTAAAGGGAATATGAATTTTATGCGTCTAAATTTAGAGACGTAAAATTTTATTTTGTACTTAATCTTGCTATTTTCCTAATTAAATGCGACGAGAGTCGATTTAATTTGAGTTATAAAATTGAGAATGACGACTTTAAATTATTGCATAATAAAATTTAAACATGATAAATGGATCCAACGTACCAGTTTTCACGCTCATTTGATTATATCTCTCGTAGTCATTCTTTTTATTTTTGTTTGCTTAATTTAATATTACACCTCTTCTCTACATCCATTTCATCCAGTTGGACAGTCACAATTACTTTGAATTAAAAATTGACAATTCTCTGTGGATTCGATCCATACTTACACTCGTTATTCTATAATTGCCCGTGCACTTACCGTATTTTATAAATTAACAAACAACTCATAACACAAAAAGGTTTGAGAGGCCCCATTAGAGAGGAGAGAGAGAACCTATTTTCAAAGCTTAAAGAGGGATTTGAAGATGGTGAAGAAATCTAGTATCCCAAGGCAATTGGAAAGGAAGATCGGAGAAGGAAATAATTAATCATCAACAAAGAACCAAGAAATCAGATCAATCAATCAAAGGCAAGTGTTTATTGCAAATCGAATTGATGTTATAATACCCATGTGTAGGGATTTCATGATTTTAATTGGTTCTATTTAAAATATTTGATGAAAAGTATCAATTGATCACATGTTTGGGTAAAATTACATATAGTTAGTGTTTGGATCTGTAGAGAATCATAAATCAGAGGAGTTTTGATTGTTACTACGGATTTTAATCTGGGTTTTAAATTGAGTGACATGGATGAACACAAAACTAGATTTATAAACGAGTTTTGGGGGTTGATTCATTCTTGATTGATTTCGGTGAAGTTTTAATGTGTTTGAAACATGATAAATCATTCTAACTCATATAGAAATTGTTAGGAATAATCGGATGTGAATTTGGTGAAGAATTATGTGGTTTGGATGAATCATATGGTGTAAACTCTACTGCGAAATAGAGAGCAGAAGTTGCAGAAAAATGAATCGGTCCTGTCCTGGGAAGCCGGATTAGTTTGGTTCTCTGAAATTTGGAAATTTTCCCTTTCTCTTGTATTACTAAATGGATATGGTGGAAAACTCTTATGTACTTGTGAAAATAATATTAGGAGACTTATTGTGTTATAGTCGGCCTATGATGGGAGTATTACTTCGTCTTAAAGAGAGAATTAAGACGGGAATAAGTTGGTTAAAGAAATTCGCAAGTAATATGAGAGATGGAAAAATAATTATGAAAATCAAATGAAATAAGGTATAGACTAGTAGGGTAAGTTTGGCTTAAATACTGAAATTGGTATAAGTGGTAACTTGGATCCTTAGAGTTGTGTGAACACTCCTATATATACGATGGAAAGATAAATCCATAAAGTAAATAGTACGACGAGTATGCGAAAGATATGTATTATGTACTAACATGTATTATCGGGTTGTGTAAATACCTATTGATGCATAGTAATACATAGGTTGTGTGAATACCTACAGTATACTAAATAAATATTGGTGCTCGAGGTATGATTCCGAGCCAAGAGATATAAATCACTATTGGTGATCGAGGGACGATTCCGAGATAATAACACCTAAATTGTGATACAAGGAGGTGATTATATAGTATGTGTTTATAGTATATATATTGTGTGCGAAATATATATATGCATAAAGTGTGCTTAATTTGTATTGGGCCGACGATTATCCGGACCAATACATGGAAGTTCGATTTGGGATCGATGACGATTCGGACCAAATTGAAGATGAAACATATTGGGGTCGAGGAGTATCCGGACCAATGTAAATGGTAGGATGATTAGGGTCGATGATTATCTGGACCAATATCCTTATAGTATATATTTTGTGTGAAATATATACTTCATGATATTCTACTTATGTGCGAGAGTAAACATGTAGATGACACAAACACACACACACACACACACACACACACACACACACACACACACACATATATATATATATATATATATATATATATATATATATATATATATATATATATATATATATATATAAATGATAAGTTAAGTAGAGAGAAACTTAATTTCAAGATTTAAAATAGATTGGGAATATCTATAATAAATTAAGTAGTGAAACTTAATTTTGGAAGTTGAATGGTAACCTTGAAATGATTTATGAATTAAGTAGCGAAACTTAATTATGATGATTAAACATAACATATGTGAATGTTATGTGAAAACTGGATAACTTGCGAGAAATGTTAATAACAAAGCGTGATGTATGAGCGGTACGTGAGAGTAGACTTAATAAGATCGGTTATATACTTTAGTTGAGATAGCTTGGGTATGATGGCTAGGGGGCTAAGTATAAAACGTTAGGTGTTCACGTTTGATGAGAGGTGAGAAGACTTAAGGGAGTAAGCGCGAACCTGACTTGTTTAATCAATAATCGATTTTAATTGCGATAAATTACTTGTTAAATGTTTTCAAATGTTTTGAGACTAACTCTTGCTATAAAACTACTTTTTTTTAAACCTTTTAGGTGTCCATCCACAGGGACGCCATACTTGATGGTTTCATTTAAGGGACTCGGAGCTGTAGCACTGTGGATGCTGATAGGATTTTGAGAGTCCCGATTAGGAGATTGAGGTTTGTGGAATTTGATTGCCACCAATGGTGAGTGATAGAGTATTAGGGAAATTCCTTGTTTGAATGTTGTTGCGTGATGAGATACACATGGACTTTGACGAACGTCATGAGTAGAGAGATGTTGATGGATGCTAGGACATCAGTTTCAAATGTTAATCAATGGATTTGTAGAGAAAACACTCTTAAGGGTGGAAGATGTTAAGGAGAAATAAATTTCAATTTATGGGGTGATTAAGAATACCCATGAGTTATAGCCACATCGAGAATGCGAGCCTAGTTTTAAGGAAAATGTGTGTGAAGTTTCCAGTGTTGTGCAAATATGTACCGATTATAGGGTGTATAGGCGCCCTGGTTAGTTGGTTTATAAACCGTCTAAAATAGGAAGACGTAGGAATCAATGTGTGGAAAATTTGCCTGAGGATAATTATAGATGAAGCCAGAGTTGTATGATAGATTGAATGTCGTGTGAGAATGATGATAACCCGGTATATGTGTGTAATGAGAGTAACACACCGAGATGGGTTGAAAGGCTGTGGTAAGTCATTCAAAGGATATCTCTTGATAAAAAGGAGACCAAACTATTATGGAAAAATAGAGCGGATCCTTACTCAGTCGAATGTTGAGAGTGGCTTGCGCGTAAATAGAATGTTGATGACTATGGGCCAAAAAGACCCAAGAAGGGTACCAGTTGTGAAAGATGCATGGGTCGTGACTTATGGCATATCGAGGGAAAAAGGGAGTATAAAGTACCACTTAATGTGAGATATTATAAGTGGGAATTAGTGTTGGGTAAGACATAATGAGATTATCTCCAGATGCACCACTCATAGATGGAAAAAGATTGACTCGAGATGATCAACCAGAATTTGGTAACAAGCCTACGTTGCCAGTGACAAAATGGGTAGGTAAACTGATAAAATTTATGATAGGCTACCAACATCGTGACTAGGTTAAGAATTCCTCCGAGTGTATGGAATGGATTGCTGAGATGAAGTAATTGTTATTCTTTCTTTAAAAAGAAGGATTGCACCGGTGCAAGGTGCCTCCCAATATTGTTGTGAATCAGGATGAGATCCTGCAATCCCACCTCTGATAGGGATTATCAAGAAGTGATGAGGACGAAGTTTTGTTTTGGTCATATTATATTACCTATAGCCTGATGGTTAGATGAGAGGTGGTTTATTATGTTGGCTAATGCCAGTAGTGCGGGTGGTGGGTAGGGTAATTGAGTGGAGAAATTACCGTTGGTAGAGTTGTGTGTAATAACTTGTATTGGTTTATCAGGCATGAGGTACTTATTAAGGTTTTGTTCGGAAAGCCTCAACATTCACCCTCTAGCTGATTAGAGGGGAGAGGATAACTAGATTTTTGGACTGACCTTGATTTGGAGTCCGTTGTTAATAGTGGAGTGAACCACAAACTATTTTGAGTGTCTTTTGAATGTCGTAAGGGTTACGTCACCATGGATCTATGTTTTAAATACTGACATGAGTGGTCCGATGTTATCGTGATTTCTCCCATGAAGGGAGTTTTGAGTTGTGTGAATAAGGGGAATTGGCATTTAGGGTTGCGCGACCTTTTCTCAATATGGTGACAAAAGAGCCAGTATTGAGATCACATGATTGATAGAGAGTATCAGTATGTAGTGAATTCAGAAAGTGTTGATAAACTTAGGCTAGAGTGATTAAGCCTTTTGATAGGTGGGTACCACTAGCATAGTGACCCTTATGTTATTATGATTTGAATTTGGGTACCAAAGGAAGTAGTGATGTTAAAGATCCTAAGTTTTAGTACCGGTCTTGCCCTAATTTCGAGGACGAAATTCCTTTGTAAGGGGAAAAGTATGTAATACCCCGTATTTTTGTGTATTTTTGTTTAATTAATTTGAGGAATTAATTAGGAAAAATAGGTTTTAATTAAATTACGCGAGTGTTTAATGCGATTAAATAATAGTTGTGGATATTATATATTAATCGAGAGATAGATACTGATTAATATTGCATTATGATATTTATTAGGTATAGTAAATAATTAATAGTTGTGGTAATATATGTCATAGCGAGTGATATGTGCGTGATTTATTTTATCTCACCAGGAGTCGCGTGTAAACTATTTTGAGGTGAGAAATGAGAAATATATTTTAAGTGATAGGATGATAATTTAGAGGTCACGAATGATTCTGGATGGGTCGAAATAGTCAGAATAGGGAAATCGGGGGTATAGTTTGGGTCCCGAGTCAATTTTGGACCAAACCGACACTTATTAAGGGCGTTTCGATCATTTTTCAAAAAGAGGTGAAGGTACCTACGAAATTTAGAGCCATATATCATATATTAAACATTGGGTTTAGGGCTCATAACACAAAAACGTTTGAGAGGCCATTAGAGAGGAGAGAGAGAACCTATTTTCAAAGCTTAAAGAGGGATTTTGAATATGGTGAAGAAATCGAGTATCCCAAGGCAATTGGAAAGGAAGATCGGAGAATGAAACAAATAATCATCAACAAAGAAACAAGAAATCATATCAATCAATCAAAGTCAAGTGTTTATTGCAAATCAAATTGATGTTATAATACCCATGTGTAGGGATTTCATGATTTTAATGGTTTCTAATTAAAATCTTTGATGAAAGGTATTGATTGATCACATGTTTAGGTAGAATTGCATGTAATTAGTGTTTAAAGCTGTATAGAATCATAAATCGGAGGAGTTTTGATTGTTACTATGGATTTTAATCTGGGTATTAAATTGAATGATATGGATGAACACAAAACTAGATTTATAAAAGAGTTTTGGGGATTGATTCATTCTTGATTGATTTCGGTGAAGTTTTAATGTGTTTGAAACATTAGAAATCATCCTAACTCATGTAGAAATTGTTATGAATAATCGGATGTGAATTTGGTGAAGAATTATGTGGTTTGAGAGAATCATATGGTGTAAACTCTGCTGCAAAACAGAGAGCAGAAGTTGCAAAAAAATCTTGGGAAGTCGGATCGGTTCGGTTCTCTGAAATTCAAAAAATTTCCTTTTTCTCTTGTATTCCTAAATGGACATGGTGGAAAACCCTTAGGCACTTGTGAAAATAATATTAGGAAATTTAATATGTTATTTTCGGCCTACAATGGGAGTACGACTTCGTCTTAGAGAGAGAATTAAGACGGGAATAGGATTGGTTAAAGAAATTCGTAATTAATCTGAGTGATGGATAAAGAATTACGAAAATCAAATGAATTAAGGTATAGACTTGTAGGGTAAGTTAGGCTTAAATACTGAAATTGGTAAAAGGGGTAACTTGGAACCTTAAAGTTGTATGAACACTCCTATATATACGATAGAAAGATAAATCGTAAAGAAAATAGTACGACGAGTATGTGAAAGATATATACTACGTAATAACATGTATTATCGGGTTGTGTAAATACCTATTAATGCATAGTAATACATAGGTTGTGTGAATACCTATAGTATACTAAATAAATATTGGTGCTCAAGGTATGATTCCGAGCCAAGAGATATAAATCACTATTGGTGATCGAGGGAGGATTCTGAGCCAATAACCCCTAAAATGTGATACAGGGAGGTGATTATATAGTATGTGTTTATAGTATATATATTGTGTGCGAAATATATATATGCATAAAGTGTACTTAATTCTGTATTGGGGTCAACAATTATCTGGACCAATACATGAAAGTTCGATTTGGGGTCGATGAGTATCCGAACCAAATCAAAGATGAAAGATATTGGGGTCGAGGAGTATCCGGACCAATATACATTTGCTTAACATTTACCTTGGGGTCGAGGGATATCCGGATCAATATCCTTAGAGTATATATTGTGTGTGAAATATATACTTTGAGATATTCTACTTATGTGCGAGAGTAAACATATAGATGATATATATATATATATATATATATATATATATATATATATATACAGAGAGAGAGAGAGAGAGAGAGAGAGAGAGAGAGAGAGAGAGACATCTAAATGATAAGTTAAGTAAAGAGAAACTTAATTTCAAGATTTAAAATAGATTGGGAATATTTATAATAAATTAAGTAGTGAAACTTAATTTTGGAAGTTGAATTGTAACTTTGAAATGATTTATGAATTAAGTAGCGAAACTTAATTATGATAATTAAATATAACATATGTGAATATTATGTGAAAACTGAATAACATGCGAGAAATGTTAATAACGAATCGTGTTGTATGGGCAGTACGAAAGAGTAGACTTGATAAGATCGGTTATATACTTTAGTCTAGATAGCTTGGGTATGATGACTAGGGGGCTAAGTATAGGACGTTAGGTGTGCACATTAGATGGGAGGTGAGGAGACTCAAGGGAGTATACGTGAACCTAATATGTGTAATCAATAACTAATTTTGATTGCGATAAATTACTTGTAAAATGTTTTCACTTATTTTGAGTACTAACTCTTGCTCTAAAAATACTTTTTTAAAACCTTTTAGGTGTTCAGCCATAGGGACTCCATACTTGATGGTTTCATTCCAGGGACTCGGAGCTGTAGCACTGTGGATGCTGACAGAATTTTGAGTAGCCAATTCTTTTATTCAGATCTAGTATAGGATATCACTCTTGTATATCATGTTTGGACGTATGGTCCATTGTTGGTATTATGGTTTTAGTTTTGTATCAATTTTATTTTGCAGTTTGGACATGGTTTATTACTTGGTTTGGGTTGTTTTTGCCGATGGTTATTCGGCATGACTTTGTTTCTTTTATATATCATGATGGTTTGGACTCTAGTATATCATGAATGTTGTTTTAGTTTTCATACTAGTTATTTATCCTGTTGAATTTAAAGATAAAATTTGGTACCATGTCTTTTGAATACTAGATGGTTAGTAAGTTTTTAAAAAAATTGATAGTGATGCTAAGAATGAACACAATGAGATTCCTATTTAATTTGATATAGGACTGGTCACCCAGTATTTTATTAATCAGTGTGTCACATGCTTTTTATTTTCTCCCTCAAAAGTCATGTTTGGTAAGAAAATCTGCCTTTTATGTCCTTGCCAAATCCATCGTGTTGTAGAGCTTATTGAAATTGTTCTAGAAGGAGTCCCGGATAATATGATGCGTTTTCCCATATAGAGTTTGATAGAGTATTCCAAATCTGACTCCTCTCATTATGGGGAGTGTGACCTTCATCAAGAACCATCAATATAGGATAATCCAGGGAACTCAAAGGTGGCCTCACAGGGAACTCAACTTATGCTCAGGAGACGAAGGATGGGGAAGCATTTTTTGCTAAGCTGGCTCGATAATATCCCCAACGTTTTGAAAATTTTATAGTACCATCCCGTCCCCACCATTATGGACAAAATAGGTGGCCTCACAGGAAGATTAAGAGCTTGACAACCCTCATTGAAGGTTGTCAAGTTGTTAATCTTTCTGTGAGGCCACATTGTAATGTTGAGTTCCCCGCACCTTGAAATTAATCCCTTACAAATATTACCTCTCACTCTACTCAACAAAATTGAACTCCTCCATCTAAAATCAATAATGTGAACACTTGCTGTAGTTGTAAAAATCCATGGATTCACTCGTGGGAGACTACATGGCTCCGTTGGTCCAAAGACTGTCAATACAAAACTCCAAGGACTGTTCAGATCACGGTTCCAGTGTCCTTAGGATCTATATTTGAGCTCTTTACGTTATGTGTTGCATCCTTGGGCACTAAAATCGTTCTATGAATAGTCTTTGGAGTTTTATCTGGACAGTCTTTGGACCAGTGGAGCCACGTAGTCTCCCACAAGTGAATCCTTATCTTTTTACAACTATAGCAAGTGTTCCCATTATTTATTTTAGAGGGTGGAGTTCGAATTTATTGAGTAGAGTGAGCGGTAATGTTTGTAAGGGATTAGTTTCAGGGTGTAGGGAACTCAACATTACAAGGTGGCCTCACTGGAAGATTAACAATTTGACAACCCTCAATGAGGGTTGTCAAGCTATTAATCTTTTTGTGAGGCCACCTCTTTTGTTCATAAAGATGGGTTTGGGCTGCTACTACAAATTGTTCAAAACGTTGGGGCTATTAACGAGCCATCTCAGAAGGAACTGCTTCCCCATCCTTTGCCTCCTGACCATAAGTTGAGTTCCTTGTGAGGCCACCTTTGTGTTCCCTGGATTGTCCTATATTGGTGGTTCTTGATGAAGGACACACTACCCGTAATGAGAGGAGTTGTATTTGGAATACTCTGTCAAACTCCAAATGGGAAAACGCATCGTATTATCTGGGACTCCTTTACAGAACAATTTTAATGAGCTCTACAAGCGGCCCCTTTAGGGGAGCGATCACCGTGCATGGAACCAATGTAATGTAACACCCTGCCTAATTAAATACCGAGTGATCAGCCCTTTATTAAATTAAAAATTAAGGTGAACGGTGTGGTTCATTCTTAGCATCATTGTCGAAAACAAATATATATATTTTTTAATCACCCGATTTAATTAAGCTAAATGTCAAATCAATTTAATGTATTATTCGATTTATTAAACCCCAACGTGAAAATCTTTTTAAAATATAAACCAGTTTAAGAATAACATAAATGCTAAGAATTGCAATCAACCAAAAGAAATAAACCAACTAAATTAACCAAACCAAGTCAATAACCATAAGTTAAATCATCATGACAAGAAATAACTCCCAAAGAGTACTGAATACTGAAAACATAAGTAAATACAAATCTCTAATAAATCCAAATGGAATAGGAAATCGGGCGACACATGCCCCAACTATGAAGAACTAAATCAAGAGCCGAATCAAGGAAGAGGTCGTCTACTACAAGGTTCTTCAACTCCCACCTAAGCTGCAGCACGTCCAATTCAAAGAACCTAAGTATGACGCCCCTATGGCTAGGCACCTGTAATATACACATATATATATCCAAGAGAGAGAAAAATGATAGGAAACGGGTCAGAGCCCGAGTGTAAAACAGTTTTTACAAAATAGTTTAGCAAGTATTTAGAATGATTACCTACTAATATAACAACCATGTTAGTACGCGACACTTTAGAATTCTCACCTCTCATCTAGTGTGCACGCCTACCGTACTACTAAATGTCTCACAAGTCTATCTAACTTATCTCCCATAAATTTTAGTTCGAGGAGTCACAATGCTATGACTTTTACTTTAGGGATTAATCTCTTAATGATATCTTACATTATTTATGTATTTCTCAATACTATTATAAAGTTCCCGAACACTTACTATAATTTTGGAGCATTTATTCAATATATATCAACTTATACGCACAGTAGAAGTATTCCATATATACGTATATATATATATATTAATTACTCATATAATATATATACTATCGGCACCCCACATAAAATCTATGGTGTTGGCATACTCTTCTATCAAGTCCCCGTATCTCTCGTACTAAGGGAAATACTAGTTCGGAATCACTCTCAAACTGTAGAAACACAATACACACAAAATGGAGGCGAAGCATAGTTCCAAGTCACTAAGAGGTCATCACATACCCCTCACGTCTCTTAGGACCGTCAGACTATAATTCTCAGATATCCTGTACCAAGGAATCCTATATTCTAGGGTACAAGTCAATATCCCCCATAAAGGTCCCATCGAGATAAGACTGTCCCGGTGCGGCAACCTCCGTGATAGCAAGTAGCGCGGGTATGATTATACACAAATAATATAGATATATGCACATGCACTCGGTCATACATATAAATATTCTCATTTTCTAATTAGGTTCGCCCACGACCCATAAAAATATTTTTAATTGAATGTAATACAATTTACCCAACCTTTACGCATAAAGAACTCATCTCATTTTATTCTCAATTATAATCATTTCGTAATTACTTCGCGTCCCTCTAAGTATTCTTTCTTCCTAAAGGTCAATTCAGTAGGTACACCCTCTCTACCCTACTGGTCTAAGTCATTCACGAATCTCTCAATTTCGTCGTTAACGTACGCAAGGCTTTCAATATGTGTCAAACCCCCATTAACCCACGGTTACATCCTATATAAAATTTTATTCAACGGAATCTAATTAGACCCTACTGGTCCTCTTCATGACCCATTATACTCTTTAAATGATATTCAAGGGCTCCTACATGTTTTATCCGAATTAAACAAAAAGAGGAAAAACATGCAGTTTCCAGAAGGGATCGATCGATCGATGAAAGGAGTCAATCGATCGACATTCTTGGGTCGATCGATCAGGTATAACCCCGATTTTTCCATTGTTAACTACAAGTTTCCTTATTAAAACTCAACCAAAACTCCATAAACGAGTCCCAAACTCCCAACCAATTAAACCAATGATTATATATACCTATCTACATGATTTTCTATATAAAGCATGTACGAATTTCATCAAAGACATAGTATTAAAGGGCCAATTCACCACATTTGTCAAGAACCCTAGTTTCGTCATAATTTTCAACATTCTAATTCTTTTTTCAAATTTATTTCTTCTAAACCATTATAATTTCATGGGAAATCCTATACATATGACAAGGCTTCCAGATTACATGTATTACTCCTAAAACATGTGATTTAAATCTCCTAATTCATGAAATTCTTCAATAAAACTTATATTTATCAATCCTATTATAACATTGGTGAAATATTAACTAGAAAAATAGCAAGATAGATACTTGCCTTAAGATAGTAGGTTTGATTCCATGAGTTTGACAGGTATAGGCTTGATCCCCTCGCTCCGATCTATGTTTTAATGGTGGTGGTGGTGCAATTGGGTTGGTTCTTGGCATTAGATTCTTGGAAGACTTTTCTCCTTTCTTCCTCTCACTGCCGTTCTAGACTTTTGAGAATGTTAACCCTAGAAGACTCTTTTAATAACTGATATTAATTCCCAATTTTGGTCATTTAACTAAGGCCTAATTTGGGAATGACTAAATCGCCCACTCGGGGTGCCGGTTAGGCCTAAAAACGCCCCGAGACCCAAACTAAACCTCCGGGTACACTTTTTTGACTACCTCAACCCTTTTGGACATGGTGGCGCACTCGAAATAATCATACGTTCGAATTATAATTTATTCAGTTTTTTATAATAATAATATAGTCCCGACATGACATAGGCGCGTCCCGACTTAATTTTCATAATTGTCAAATTATTCACTCGTGGCAATTTTAATAAATTCAATTCTACATATTACTTTACTCTGTAGGAGGGTAGTGAGACTGGGGTCTATGAATAACTGGAAAGGGTGAGGCGTGACCCACTCCAATGGACACTGTCTGCAAGTCTTCAAGGTCTCCTGTGCAACTTCTGAAGAAAACTTCTCCTTCTGGTAACAATGGAACTCAAGCTTCAACTCACTCCCTGCAAGAAGATGAACTTTCACAGCAAAAATAGTAATTTTCTCAAGGGAAACACCTGAGAGTGATGGCTGTCAGTGGGGAGTGAAGGAACAAAGCACTCAGCACTATGAGAATGAGCAGGGAGAGAATACTAGGTAGGTCTGGTGATATTTTAGCAGAGTAACAGTGCAATTTTTCTTGTCTATCTTTTGACCTTGCCCAGGGGTCTATTTATACATGGGCGTAAGGGGTGAGCTGGCGATTTTGGGCGCCAAAATTGAGAGAGTTGGTGGGGGACAATGTCTGAAGTGTACCATTTGTCCCTACCTGCAGGCAGCTGCCTGTCTCCTCTGCAGGCGCCACCTGGCGCCGACCAAAACTCAAAAAGCACATATGTCCCCTAATGGAGACAAAATAGCAGATTTGGTAGTTATCTTTTGAAACGGTAACTTGTGGTGCAATTTTGCAAATCTTTGAGAGAGGGGACCTTAAGGCCTCACTCCCTCTAAAAGTGTTATTTTTCTTGAGAGAGACCTCGAGGACCCCCTCTTCTGGAAAAGTCATTTTTCTTGTAAAGGGTTTATTTCTTGTGAGTAGTCAACTCTTTGGCCACTTACTTCATTTATGACTAAGTGTGCAGTGTGCGTAGCCTCGAGTGGCTTCTGGGTCTTCCTACTAGTATTCTCTCAATCCTATAGTGCTAAGTGGTTGAGCTTGCTCAACATACCTTGTCCCTCAGCCGCCAAGCCAAAACTCCCAGGAGGTCCCGACGCGCCTGTTCGAGCCCTGCTTGCTCGACTGGGCAACCTGTGCAAGAAAGTAAAGTGTTAGTGCTGTTGTTTATTTAGAGCCTGCTGTTTCATGATGGAAACTCCTGTAGCAGCGCTTCTCGAATAACGTTTCTGTAGTACGATTGTGGTGGCGCTGACGCTTGAAGCGGCGCCGACCCTTGTCCTGGCGCCGTTGCTCGGAGTGGCGCTGATGCTGCGAGGCGACACCGACCCTTGTTGCGGCGCCGACGCTCGAAGTGGCGTTGACGCTTGAAGTGGTGCTGACGCCCGAGGTAGCGCTGATGCTTGAATCGATGCTGATATGTGAGGCGGCGCCGACTCTTGTTGTGGCGCCGACGCTTGAAATGGCGCCGACCCTTGTCCCGGCGCCGACGCTCGAAATGGCGCTGACGCTTGAGGCAGCGCTGATGCTTGAACCGGCGCTGACAGGTGAGGCGGCGCCGATCCTTGTTGTGGCGCCGACGCTTGAAATGGCGCCGACCCTTGTCCCGGCGCCGACGCTCGAAATGGCGCTGACGCTTGAGGTAGCGCTGATGCTTGAACCGGCGCTGACAGGTGAGGCGGCGCTGACCCTTGTTGCGGTGCCGACGCTCGAAGTGGCGCTGACGCCTGAGATAGCGCCGAGGCTTGAATCCGCGCTGGCAGGTGAGGCGGCGCCGACGCTCAAAATGGCGCTGACGCTTGAGGTAGCGCTGATGCTTGAACCGGCGCTGACAGGTGAGGCGGCGCCGACCCTTGTTGCGGCGCCGGCGCTCGAAGTGGTGCTGACGCCTGAGGTAGCGCCGAGGCTTGAATCCGCGCTGGCAGGTGAGGCGGCGCCGACCCTTGTTGTGGCGCCGACGCTCGAAGTGGCGCCGACGCTCGAAGTGGCGCCGACCCTTGTCCCGGCGCCGACGCTCAAAATGGCGCTGACGCTTGAGGTAGCGCTGATGCTTGAACCGGCGCTGACAGGTGAGGCGGCGCCGACCCTTGTTGCGGCGCCGACGCTCGAAGTGGTGCTGACGCCTGAGGTAGCGCCGAGGCTTGAATCCGCGCTGACAGGTGAGGCGGCGCCGACCCTTGTTGCGGCGCCGACCGTTGTTGTGGCGCCGACGCTCGAAGTGGCGCCGACGCTCGAAGTGGCGCCGACCCTTGTCCCGGCGCCGACGCTCAAAGTGGCGCTGACGCTCGAAATGGCGCTGACGCTTGAGGTGGCGCCGACACTCGAAGTGGCGTTGACGCCCGAGGTAGCACTGACCCTTGCGGTGGCGTAGGGACTCGCCGCGGTGCTGACACTTGCGGTGGCTTTTGGACTTCTGGGTGGCCTCGCGGGTACCTCTCGGATGTTATTTAATAAAAAAAAGCATATTTATTTTATTTTGCTTTTTTTTCTGTTTATAACACCCTTCTACATACTCATTAAGTAATATTCGACAAATTCCCAATAATTTACTAACTCTCGTCACGCTAGTAAATATTTAAATAATTTTTTGGATTAATATTAAATTAATTTATCTCAAATACATTTAATAAGTCCCCAATTTAAAAGCCATAAAAATACGGGGGTATTACATACTCCCCCCTAATAGAGAAATTTCGTCCCGAAATTCAAAAAATAAGGCATACCTGGTAAAAATAGATCTGGATATTTTTTGTGCATATCTGCCTCGCTCTCCCAAGTGGACTCCTCTACATTATGATGCTCCCATTG
The DNA here is from genome assembly GCA_949130495.1 of Sambucus nigra. Lineage (NCBI taxonomy): Eukaryota > Viridiplantae > Streptophyta > Magnoliopsida > Dipsacales > Adoxaceae > Sambucus > Sambucus nigra. The sequence goes on from OX422209.1 coordinate 635,858,795, forward strand.
AACCCGTACAAGTGGAACTACCTTCGACCTCAATTTCCTCTCGTTATGGTCTAGGATAGCCACTAGTCTCTCCGCATAAAAACTGTCGAGCTGTAAGTCAATCTCCTCTATCGTCATGTGAGTGTGGGCCATATCATCCCAAAGATATCGTCTCAACGATGAGATATGGAATACATCATGAAAGCGGTGTAAGGGCTCTGGCAACCCCAATCTGTAGGCCACCGGCTCTATCCTCTTGATAATGGAAAATGGTCCTATGTACCTCGGAGCCAACTTCCCCTTCCTCCTGAATCTCATTACTCCTTTCATGGGAGACACAAGTAGTAATACTTGGTCCCCCGCGTCAAACTCTCGGAAGGACCGCTTTGCATCGGCGTAACTTTTTTGTCGGTCCTGGGCTGCCCGAATGCGGCTCCTGATAAGCCCAATCCTAGCTGACGCCTCCTGAATCACCTCTAGTCCGAGCAACTTGTTATCCCCCACCTCTAGCCAACAAGAGGGAGAACGATAAGGTTTGCCATACAAAGCCTTAGATGGTTCCATGCCGAAAGTTAACTGATAGGAGTTATTATAAGCAAACTCCACTAGTGAAAGATACGGCTCCCAACCCCCTCCAAAATCAAGGACACACATGCGTATCATATCCTCCATTATCTGATTGGTACGCTCTATCTGTCCATCAGTCTGTGGGTGATAAGATGAACTCAATCTCAACTCTATACCCATGGCCTCCTGAAATCTCTCCCAGAAGAGCGACACAAAAATTTTGTCTCTATCAGACACAATATCCACCATGTAGCCTAACTATCTCGACAATAAATAACTGTGCATACTGGACCGTGGTGTAGTCCGTCCTCACTGACAGAAAATGAGCTACCTTGGTCAATCGATCCACTATAACCCATATGGAATCGTGACCCCGCTATGATATAGGCAACCCAGTAATGAAATCCATGGAAATGCCTTCCCATTTCCACGTAGGTATCTCCAAAGGCTGAAGTAACCTTGGCGGTAACTGGTGGTCTACCTTTATCATCCGACAGGTATAACATTTGGACATGAACTCCGCAATGTCCTTCTTCATCCGACTCCACTAGTATTGCCACCTCATATCATATTACATCTTATCACCACCGGGATGTATCGTAAATTTAGACCCGTGCGACTGTGCCATCACTGTAAATCACCTCCCTCCGGGACCACCAATCTCCTATTAAACCTCAAACCCCCATTAGAACTCACTGAATAGGATTCAACACCTTCAGCTAAAATCCGTACAATCTGATCCTGATAAAAAGTATCCGCTGCTTGTGCCTGTATCACCCTCGTAATAATCTCGGGTGTGACTGACATAATAGATATAAAGGAATGAGCTACCGCATCCTGGTGTCCCAACTCTTTCCACTTCGCTTTCCACACTCCATCTACCTCACCTATCGAACTACAGCTTAACGCATCAGCAACCACGTTAGCCTTCCCCGGATGGTACTTTATCTCAAACTGGTTGTCTTTCACAAACTCCAACCACCTGCGCTGATGCATGTTCAACTCTTGATGAGTGAACAAGTATTGCAGTGACTTGTGGTCTGTGAATAAGCGAAACTTCTCCCCCAACAAGTAGTGCCTCCAAATCCGCAATGCAAACACGACTGCTACTAGCTCCAAGTCGTGGGCGGGGTAATTCCTTTCATGAGTCTTAAGCTTGTGGGAGGTAAAGGCAATAGCCTGCTCCTCCTGTTGAAGTACTCCCCCAAGTCATTGTAAACAGGCGTCAGTATACACCAGGTAATCCACTCCCGACCTGGGCAAAGCAAGAACTAGCACTAAAGTCAGCTTATTTTTCATCTCGTCAAAAGCCAATTGATAAGAATCATCCCATACATACGGTACTCCCTTGCGAGTTAGATTCGTCAGCGAACCCGCTATCTTTGAAGAGCCTCGAATGAATTGCCTGTAGTACCCGGCTAACCCCAATAAACTACTTACCTCTGTCGGTGTCGTGGGTTGTCCCCACTCCCTCACTACAGACACTTTTATCGGGTCAATCGATATCCCTAATTTCGACATAACGTGCCCCAAAAAATGTACCTCTCGTAACCAGAACCCGCATTTCTCATACTTAGCATACAGTTGATGCTCTTGTAGAGTATGAAGAGCCTATCTCAAGTGCGTGGCATTCTCCTCCTCGGTCTGTGAATAAATCAGGATGTCATCTATGAAGACGATGATAAACTGATCCAAGAACTCTCTGAACACTCGGTTCATCAAGTCCATAAATATGGCGGGAGCATTTGTCAAACCAAACGGCATGACTCTGAACTCATAGGACCCATATATCGTTAAGAAAGCAGTCTTCGACACATCCTGCTCCCTAATCCCTAGCTAATGATATCCCAATCTTAAATCTATCTTCGAAAAGAAGGATGCTCCTCTCATCTGGTCGAACAGGTCATCGATCCGAGGCAACGGATACTTATTCCGTATCGTGACCTTGTTCAATTCTCTGTAGTCCATGCACAACCTCAGTGAACCATCTCTCTTCTTCATAAATAACACTGGAGCGCCCCAAGGCGAGGTGCTCCTACGAATGAAGCCCTGGCCTAACAGTTGCTCTATCTGATCCCATAACTCCCTCATCTCCACTGGAGCCATACGGTACGGAGAACATGCTATCGACCGATTACCTGACGTCAAGTCTATGACAAAATCTATCTCTTGACTTGGAGGTATGCTCGGTATCTCCTGGAATACATCCGAAAACTCATGAGCAATTGGAATCGAATCTAGGGGAATCACAATCGCCTTAGAGGTATCCTCTTTTATGTAATACAAGTGGGTGGAAGATCCTCCCTTTGGGCGAGGCATCGCCACTAAAAACATCTTCTGACCAGGAATGGCAAAGATAATACTCCTACCAAAACAATCTATAATGGCATTGTACGCAGCAAGCCAATCTATGCTAATAATGGCGTTGTGCTCATGCATATCTAAAACTAGCATGTCCACGGGTAAAATCAAGCTACCAATATCTATACCTACACCCCGACATATAAAGAAAATCAAAGACCCATTCCCCAGTGGTGAGTCTACACATGCCACTGTACTCTCGGCCGTGTCTAATAACCCTAAGGCCCATGCAAAGTGAGTAGCTATAAAACAGTGTGACGCCCTAGTATCAAATAAGACTCGACCCATAGTGCCATGTATAGGAAACGTACCCTCTATCGCGGATGGTGCCTAAGGTGCTGCGGCCTTATGGACGTTATAGACACGTCCATACTGCAATTTCCCCCGCTGAACTGGGTTGCTGGGATGGATGGTAGAACTGACATCTGAGCTAGAGCTGGGAGGGCGGCTGGAAAGAGTGTCCTTTGTGGCTCATTATGGGCACCCTGCTGCTATGGGGCCCTATCCCCCTCCAGGCAATCCTGACGCCTATGACCATTCTTGTGACATCCAAAACACCTGCCCCTGAAGTTTCCTCCCCTCTGCCCCTGCAAACCATGACCCTGTTGGTCGTTACCACCCCGCCACTAGGCCTGCTAAAATGTTGTTGGCCCTGATGGCCCTGCTGCTGGCGGTGTTGGCCCTGCTGACTTGAATGGCCCTGCCTATAGCCTCCAAATCCTTACCTGGAATCATTGGATCGAAATCGCTTGGCAAGGTCCCCTGATGGGAACTCTCTGTCCTTATGCTGCTGGTGCCCCACCAGTACTAGTGCCCCTATCCTTCCCTACTGGCTAGACTCTCCTCCTCATTTGCTCCCCTGGTGATAGAAGCGGTGATCCTGACAGTGCAATAAAGAGGCATTGAGTACGTTAGTGTAAGTACCCAACGGTAGATTACCTATGAGATGTTGACGAATCTTCCAAGCCAATCCATCTAAAAACAACAATATCTTCTTCTCCTCAGTAGGTACCTCATCCAACACTATAGTGATAAGTCTCATGAACTCCTCCTCATACTCAGCAACGATCACACTCTCCTACTTAAGATTCAGTAACCTCCGCCTCATCTTTGTTTGCACGGCGGATGGGAAATATTTGCGATCAAACTGCACCCAAAATGAATGAATCAATATGCTGTCCCTCTCCTCCAAGGTGGTGGTGGACTCCCACCACTACAAAGCGGCCCCCACTAGATTAAAGGAAGCCAGTAACTGTCTCTCCACGTCAGTTCACTTATACATGCGCAGATGCCTCTGGATATTCTTCTTCCATTGGCTGGCGATCACAATGTCCGAACTACCCGAGAACTCCGGGGGATGCGCCTTCTTAAAGGTATCCCTGATCCACTCCCATGTAGTGAGAAGCTGTGCTGGTATCGGCACTACTACCTGAACCTGGGGTGGAGCCTGCTGCACCACCGCTAATGCGGCATTCACCGTCTGAGCAACAATGGCGGCTACTTCAGTTGCATTCATCATTCCTTGAGTCGGAGATGCTAATTGTTCGGGCTGGAAATTTATGTCTTGGGGTGTGCATCTCAAAGGCATCTGAAACAAGAAAGAAGTTTATTAGTCTACGGTTATTATCAAATCCTAAATAGCTGAAGACGTAAGCGTAAACACAAGAATACAATAGTTCTAAAAATAGGGCTCCATATCAAAGATGCTAAGCTGGAAGCGAAATAAGTCGTACAAATCCTAAAGGACACTAGACCCTGATGCTCTGATACCACTTGTAACACCTCGCCTAATTAAATACCGGGTGATCAATCCTTTATTAAATTAAAAATCAAGGTGAACGGTGTGGTTCATTCTTAGCATCACTATCAAAAATAAATATATATATTTTTTAATCACCCTAATAAATTAAGCAAGTGTCAAATCAATTTAAAGTATTATTCCATTTATTAAACCCTAACGTGAAAACCTTTTTAAAATATAAACCAGTCCCAAACCTTTTTAAAATATAAACCATTGTTAACTACGGGTTTCCTTATTAAAACTCAACCAAAACTCCATAAACGAGTCCCATACTCCCAACCAAATAAACTAATGATTATATATACCTACCTACATTATTTTCTACGTAAAACATGTACGAATTTCATCAAAGACATAGGATTAAAGGGCCAATTCACCATATTTGTCAAGAACCATAGTTTCATCATAATTTCCAACATTCTAATTATTTTTCCAGATTTATTTCTTCTAAACCATTATAATTTTGTGGAAAATCCTATACATATGACAAGGCTTCCAGATTATATGTATTACTCCTAAAACATGTGATTCAAATCTCCTAATTCATGAAATTCTTCAATAAAATATATATTTATCAATCCTATTCTAACATGGGTGAAATATTAACAAGAAAATTAGCAAGATAGATACTTTCCTTAAGATAGTAGGTTTGATTCCACGAGTTTGACAGGTATAGGCTTGATCCCCTCGCTCCGATCTATGTTTTGGTGGTGGTGGTGGTGCAATTGGGTTGGTTCTTGGCCTTGGATTCTTGGAAGACTTTTCTCCTTTCTTCCTCTCACTGCCGTTCTAGACTTTTGAGAATGTTAACCCTAGAAGACTCTTTTAATAAATGATATCAATTCCCAATTTTCGTCATTTAATTAAGGCCTAATTTGGAAATGACTAAATCGCCCACCCGGGGTGCCGGTTAGGCCTAAAAACACCTCGAGACCCAAACTAAACCCTCGGGTACACTTTTTTTACTATCTCGACCCTTTCGGACATGTTGGTGCACTCGAAATGACCATACGGGTGAATTATAATTTATTCATTTTTTTATAATAATAATATAGTCCCGAAACGACATAGGCGCGTCCTGGCTTAATTTCCATAATTGTCATATTATTCACTCGTGACAATTTTAATAAATTCAATTCTACATATTACTTTAATCATTAAGTAATATTAGAAAAATTCTCAATAATTACTAACTCTCGTCACGCTAGTAAATATTTAAATAAATGTTTGGATTAATATTAAATTAATTTATCTCAATTACATTTAATAAGTCCCCAATTTAAAAGCCATAAAAATATGGGGTATTACATGTAACTCTCAGGAACCGATCGCGTGGTCATGGGGCCCCCAGTTTGAGAATATGATGATAATTTTAGAAAATCCACACTTAGGCTTGAAAACCTGCCGTTAGATGGGAAATCCTTTAGCGCCCCCCAAAAAAACACCTTTTAGCGGAGCAATCACCGTTTAGGTGTCCAATGTAGCTAGTAGGAGTTGATCGCATGGTAACGGGACCCCCGGTTAAAGGGCACGACCCAAAACAGAGAATATCCACACTTAGGCTTAAAAACGTGCCATCGGGGGGCAAAACCCCGCAACGCCCCCCAAACGGCCCCATGGGCAGCGCTAACACCTCGCTCGGGACCAGTGTAACCTGTAGGAACCGATCGCATGGTCACAGGACCCTAGATTTGAGAGAACGACACAAATTTGTGAATATCCACAATTAGGCTTGAAAACGTGCCGTTGGGAGGGAAACCCCTTAGCGCCCCCCAAACCCGTGAGTGGTGCCAACAACTCGCACAGGACTAATGTAACTCGTAGGAGCCGACGATATGGTCACGAAACTCTCAATTTATGGGCACGTCCCAAAACAGAGAAAATCCACACTTAGGCTTAAAAACATGCCTTTGGGTGGTGAAACCACATAGCACCCGCTTAACGGCCTTGTGACCACACGATCGGTTCCTGCGTGTTGTAGAGCTCATTGAAATTTTTCTGGAAAAGAGTCCCAGATAATATGATGCGTTTTCTCGTTTAAAGTTTCATAGAGTATTCCAAATACAAATCCTCTATTGGAGTGTTCTGGATTGGTGGATCTTGATGATGGACACACTCCCCGTAATAAGAATATCTACCATTACGGGGATTGTGGCCTTCATCAAGATCCACTAAACATGCCTTTAGAGGAGTCGTATTTGGAATACTCTATCAAACTTCATTAAGATCCACAATTAGGCTTTAAAATATGTCATTTCCCCTTAGTGCCTCCCAAACATCCCCATGAGCGGTGCCAATACCTTGCACGAGATCAATGTAACTCTTAGGAATCGATCGCGTGGTCACGGGGCCCTCGATTTGAGAGCACGACCCAAAATAGAGAATATCCACACTTAGGCTTAAAAACGTATCGTCGGGGGAGAAACCCCTTAGTGCCCCCCAAACGTCCCCGTGAGTGGTGCCAACACCTCGCACGGGACCAATGTAACTCGTAGGAACCGACCGTGTGATCAAGGGACCCTAGGTTTGAAAGCACAACCCAAAATAGAAAATATCTACACTTAGGCTTAAAAACGTGTCATTGGGGTGCGAAACCCTTAGCTCCCCCACACGGACCCGTGAGTGGTGCCAACATCTCGCATGGGTCCAATGCAACTCGCAAAAATTGACCGCGTGGTCACGGGATTTGAGAGAACGACCCAAAATAGAGAATATCCATGCTTAGGCTTGAAAAAAGTGTCGTTGACGGCCCCGAGAGAGATGCCAACACCTCGTACGGGTCTAATGTAACTCATACAAACCGGTAACATGGTCATGGGACCCTCTATATGAGAGCACGACCCAAAATAGAGAATATCCATGATTAGGCCAAAAAACGTGCCTTCGGGGGGGGGGGGGAACAACCTAGTGAGCGGTGCCAACACCTCGCATGATACCAATGTAACTTGTAAGAACCGACCGCGTGGTCATGGGATCCTAGGTTTGAGAGCATGACCCAAAATAGAGAATATTCACACTTAGGCTTCAAAACGTGCAGTCAGGGGGGGAACCTCTTTGCGCCCCCCAAATATCCCCATGAGTGGTGCCAACACCTCACATGGGACCAATGTAACTCGTAGGAACCGACCACATTGTCGCAGGACCCTCGGTTTGAGAGCACGACCCAAAACAAAAAATATCCACACTTAGGGTTGAAAACATGCCGTCAGGGGTGAAACCCCTTAGCGCCCCCAAACAGCCCCATGAGTGGCGTTAACACCTCGCACGGGACCAATGTAACTAGTAGCAATCGACCACGTCGTCACGGGACTCTCAATTGATAGCACGGTCCAAAATAGAGAATAACCACACTTAGGCTTGAAAACATGTCGTTGGGGTGTGAAATCCCTTAGCGCCACCCACATGACCCCGTGAGCGATGACAATACCTCACACAGGTCCAATATAACTCGCACAAACCAACAGCGTGGTCACGGGACCCTCGATTTGAGAGCATGGCCCAAACAGAGAATATCTACATTTAGGCTTGAAAACGTGCCGTTAGGGTACGAAACCCCTTAGCGCCCCCACACGGCCCCGTGAGCTACGCCAACACCTCGCACGGGTCCAATGTAACTCGGATGAACCGACCGCGTGGTCACGGGACCCTCGGTTTGAGAGCACGACCCAAAACATAGAATATCCACACTTAGGCTTCAAAACTTGTCATTGGAGTGCGAAACCCTTTATCCCCCCCCCCCCCCCCCCCCCAGAGAGGTGCCAACACCATGCATGGGTCCAATGTAACTCGCACGAACTAACCGGGTGGTCACGAGACCCTCGGCTTGAGTGCACGACCCAAAATAGAGAATATCCGCACTTAGGCTTTCAAATGTGCCGTTGGGGTGAGAGAAACCCTAGCCCCCCCCCCCCTCCCACACACGGCTGTGACACCCCGCCTAATAAAATACCGGATGATCAATCATGTACCAAATTAAAATAGGAGTCTTATATGGTTCATTCTTAGCATCACTGTCGAAAACTAATTTAAGTACTAATAACCTATTAAGCTGGCGTCAAAATTTTATTTACCTCATATTTTTAAACAAACCATTTAAATAAAACATCCACACAGTTATACATAAAACTGAAGTGAAATAAAGTAACCGAACACTCGGTTTAACATAGTGCAACCAAATCAAAATGTGGTAAAAGAATAACTCAATACGATTCGGTTTCGGCCCGAGAGTTTCTACAATGCTTCCTATCTAGATCACAAGAATAGAAGCGTCTAAAAATAAACCTGCTTGCATCCACAGCTGCTGTAGCACACGTGTGACTCGAAAGAACCATCATTCAGGCGTCCCTGTGTCTGGACACCTATATATATATATATATATATATATATATATATATATATATATATATATATATATATATATATATATATATATATATATCAAGAGAGGAAAATAGAGAAAAACGGGTTAGAGCTCGAGTTTTGAAAATATTTTTAGCAAGTGCATAAAAGCCATATTTTTAAATATGATATTTCTCATATTTAAATTGATATCCCACTCTCATGAGATACACCCCTCTTCTAATAGTGCACACCTAACACATATGTTTTAAACCACCTAGTTAAGCTACCCTGCCTAACTAATCCGTTTCACCCAATCTCTGAAAATCCTTAAAAACCCGAGTACTAAGGGCTAAACTTCTTTCTATTCCAAACATTTGCTCTACGTTCATGCATGGGGTGTATCGCGAAGCAAAATCCAAACAAGGGACCCCCCCGATACACAACTACATGACAATGTTGATCGTTGAGATCCATTAGGCCCTTAGTACATAACACATATTGTAAAACCCCGTATATATATATATATAGTTCTCATTAGAACCTTTAATCCATATTCATATAAGTCCGGATATAAATCATATATATACATATAGTTATCATTAGAACCTTTAATCCATAATTACTTTATATGATAACTCGTCTTCATATACAAGTAAAATACTATACGCACCAAGTATAATTATACCTATCACAATCATAAGTATAATAACCATCCCACTGAGCTATAACTCGAGGATGCGGTCTCATAGTGCCTATTCGAAGCCGAACTTACTCACTTAACCACAGTATAAAGCCAGACTCACTCATGGTCATGGTAAAAATACACAACGGTGGAGGCGGTCATATTCCCTCTACAAGTGGAGTACACACATCGCACTCATATGAGGGATGGTATGACCTGAGGATATACTCTCCATGTTCCTCAAGCCAGGGGATTCACCAACATCACACAACTTCCTCGGATCTCACTAGAGAAAATATATAATCTGGTTGTTCCAACCCTATGCCCAAGGAAAGCCCGTGGAATCATCCTCTAAGATATAAATATACCAATCACACACATATATATTTATACGTATCATATTATATATACTGTAATCGCTTCGTATATATAATCTACATCATGTCTCCAATATATATATATATGGATATAAGTGCCAATCTCATATAGCAATAGGCAATATTCCAATTATCCCCGTTCGTAATAGCATATAGGTACTCACACCCTTACAATACTAAACCCATAAGTATTTTCTTACTTAAATATAACTCTCACCTTAATTACTACTAAGGATTTATATATAAAAACCCAAATATACAAATTCGTTCTAATTAGATAAGTATACTATCAACTTATCTTAAGTCCATAGGTATCACACCACCTATAATAACCGTCATCAATAGACGTACTGGATAACCGCTCCGTCATCTCCAGCCTATATCCTCAATTCTATCCTAGTCACCTCGTAGGATTTTCCCAAATATAATCGACATACAATTACCTTTTCTACGTTCATAATTCTCTATATATAATTGCCTAGCGAAAATACTCCCTCGAGTGTTTCTCGTCCCGAACACCCCCAATTAACTAAGTCAGGGATTCTATTTTCTACGAATCAAAAGTTTACATTTCTCTTAAAAATTTATTTAGAGGTCCCTACTCTATTTTAGGAACCCTAAACATCTAATTCCTCAATTTATTTATTTTCCTCGAAAATATAATTTTAGTGCCACCTAATTATTGCACCCCCTAGCCCCCATAAACTTCCTCAAATGGATAGACATTAATTCCCTTAGTTGGGTATTTATTTCCTCAAATAAATAAGCTAAAAACCATAAATTTGTGGATTTATCCCATTTAAACTTAACTAGCCGAAATTGCCAAAAATTTTGTAGGGTCGATCGATCCACCCTTGGCCGTCGATCGATCAACCGAACAGGGCAGCTTCTTCTCCGAGCTTCTGTTTCGTCCATTAAAGCTTTCCCCAAGATTTTAACTCCTATCTTATCATCATCCAACCTCAATCCAATATATATATACACACATAAAAGGGTTCTAATCATCCTAGAACCCATATCCAACAAATAATTTCGATTAATTTATGAGTTTCTCGAATTTGATATATTCCGGGGTTTGTTCGTTAATCTTTCGAAAAACCCGTTTTGATTCACGAAAACCCAAAACAAAAACATTTATAGTTTTACACACCAACTATAATATGAGAGATAAGCACACTAAATCAATAAAGCAATTAAACACTTGCCTCGTGGATAAAATCCGACTACCTCGAGTCGAATCCTACGGAGTTTGGCCAAAAATCTATTTTTTCTCTCCCTCTCTTCCTTCCTCTCTTCTCTTTATCTCTTTTTGTTTCTTTATTCCTTTCCCTCTCCCGTGCCTTTTATAGGAGATAATAAGGGTTTATCCCTTTTAAACCTATAAATGACTCGTTTGCTCAATTGCGAGTCCCTATTAGTCCAAAAATCATCGGAACCTAAACACTACTCCCAGATACTCTATTCTGACTATCTCGCCCATTCCGGAACCAACCGCACACTCGAATTCTCCATCCGAGTCACTTAACTAAAATTCACTGATTAAACCCAACACATATCAATGCGAGTTTACCAATTAAAATATTATCTTTTGTCGCTTTACCCAACTGCGACATGAAATTAAAATGGTCCAACTCATTTACTTAATCCCAAAAGTAAATGTAACACACATGGGAAATCATCTAACCCTCATAAACACCAAAAAATATTATTCAGATAAATTCCTCAAATCTCCAAATTACACCCATTTATGTAAATTAAGTATCCCTAAAAGTGCGGGGTATTACATTCTCCCCCCCCCCCCCACACACACACAAAGGAATTTCATCCCCGAAATTCAGATACGATCGATACTACCAACATGGGATCGCTAATCATACTACATCCTAGTGCACAAAAGTCAAATAGTACTAACCCAATGGTACCATAACCTATACTCGTTCTTAGTACCCACCTATCTTAAGGCTTATACTCTAACGCACTAGCTTAACCATAAGCTTAACTAAATCTCTACATGCTAATGCAGTATCTCGATCGTAAGATCAACTATAACGACAACATATCGCACCGAGTGCTTCTATAATTGCATCTAAAGAAAATGAGCCTATAAACGTCGCTCTAACGTCTCGAAAAGTCGATACTCTTGCTAACACTCTAAGCATTCGTTCGTCTATAACAGGGCATCTAATTTCCCTCAAAAAGAAAATTTCACTAAGGCTTGACTACTCCCGTTAGGCTTCTCACTTATCTTAGGTGTGCAAACTCTTGTTGCATAATTATAATTGAATCCCCGCGTACCTCCTACGACATTCCATCCAACCCATTTGAAATCCATTTATAACTGCCTCACAGCATATTCTCCATCTTTATATAATACGCTTCTTCTATTTGGCGGTGTATAAAATTAACTTACCAAGGTCTCCATACACCTTTTGACCCTTGCCTATCTGCACAACCATTACAAACGTCAAAAACGTAACACTCTCTCTAAAAATGGGCCTCACTTTTTCGGCCTGGTACTAACACCTGGGTACTCCCAACCCATATAACTCAAAATCCAATTTTTTTCTTATACTTGGAATTTTAATCCGTCTTAAAGTCAGCTCCCGAATCTTCTCGTGGTTAACTCACCACACTCTCCTTATATCGGCGCCACTAGTCCTACTAGCCTTACTTCCCAATAATCCTAAGATCATTGTGTTTCCTACACATGTAAAATGACTACTATACTAACTATGTCCCTAGTGCCCAAGAACTTTCTCAATTTCTGACATTTGCTCGGGTTCATGCGTGGGACGTCTCGTAAAGTGAAATCCAGACATGGAACCCTCCCATTACACTACTTCCTCGCATAGTCGGTCATCGAGATATAACGGACAAAGGCACACCAGCGGGACGTTCTAAATCCTACCTCGCTAAACTAGTAACGCTCTTCTACCACTATGTCCTTCCATTTTGGGATTTAGGCGCCCCGAGTCATTTAAAGTGTGTATTATCATTTAAAGTTGTGTATTTTGGGATTTAAGGCTTAAAGCTTACGTGAGAAGCCATTCTCACTTAAGAGAAAGAGAAATAAATAGAGAAAGAGAGAGAGGAAGAAAAGAAGAAGAAGAAAAGAGGAGAGAAAGAGGAGTAAACTTGGGATTTCCGGCAATCCGTGATTGGGAGGACGAATCAGACTCTACAAACTCGAGGCAAGTGATTAAACTTGCTAAATAATTGTTGTGTATCATTTATTTCATGATTTGTGGATAAATTTCTAAAATTTGGGATAAATATGTTAAAACCTAGATTTTGGGTAAAATCTTATAATTGATGTATAGATGATGAATTTGAGGTTGGAAATTAGTTGGGTTGAGTTATATAATGAATTTTGATGTTATATCTATGTTTGGGTTGAAGAGAAATGGTTGGAAGATGATAAAATTGAATTTTTGGATTTTGGGGAAGATGATGAATAGTAATACCGTAGCTTGCTGGGCAAATTCGGACCAGAAGACAATCGATTCAAATCTCGGTCAAAACACAAAAGTCGTAGATATTTTCGATACGGTCGCACGGGCGCCTACTGTATATTTTTCTGGTTTTTCTTTGATTTGTTCTGATTTTTTTAAGATAATAGTTCTGGGGTTGAAGATGATGAATAGTAATACCATAGCTTTCGGGGCAAATTCGGACGGGAAGAATACTGATTCAGCTCTTGGTCAAAACATAAAAGTTGTAGATCTTTTCGATACGGTCGCGTGGGCACAGACCGTGTATCTTTCTGATTTTTTTTCGATTTGATATGATTTTTCTAAGAAAGCAGTTCCGGGGTTGATGATTAACTCGGAAATCAAACCGAAAATTGGAAAAATAAAGGCTAGAATTATTTGGAGATAAATATTTTGGGTTCATAAAAATATTGTGCGGACTTCTAAATAAATTTTTATAAGGCATGTACCTTGGGTTAGTTGAAAGTAGAATCCAAGATTTACCCAAATAGGAGTGTTCGTGAGGAATAATACTTAAAGAGATATTTAGGTGTGATTTGGATATTAAATAAGGGAATACGTATTGGGCTTGTATTTTAATTGTGTGACGGATTATATTATTGAGAATGAGAATATTCGAGGCTATTGGCTATCGCTATAAGAGTTTGGCGATTATAGCCATAAAATATTGAGAAGAGATATGAATAATATATACGGTGTCGTTAAAATATATATTATGAGACGAATGAATATATTGGGGTTGTTGATATTTTCATTGTACGGTGAGAAAAGGTCAGAAAATAAAATATTGAGAATTAGTCAAAAATTGATAAATGCGTAGGATATTCGAGATATAAATATACTACGTAGGGGATTTATTATATGGGTTGTGCGTATTCCCGGATGTTAATATATACATGGGTTAAATAATTACCTATGGGGAATTATGTATAGGTGAGATAAATACCTATCATTATAATATGGTTGTGTGAATACCTAATTGATGATATATTTATATAGGAGTGTGTACCTATATTATTGTTTATTATGTGTATGACATACCTACCATACTTGCTATCACGAGAGGTTGGCGTTCGAAAGAGGACGATCTTATCATGTGTTGCCTTCGGGGGGAATTTAGATTTGGTACCTCAAGAACATAGGACTGTGAAGGGCTTATTTGTGAGTCAATAAGTCTGCTGACAGTGGCAGCGTAGGTATGTGCGTGACCCATGGATATGTGAACTATGTTCGCGTCCAATATGTGTGATTTATATTGATACAGTTCCTGAGTGATGTGGAACATGTAATCCTTTAGTACGAGATGTACTTGGATTGGATAGCAGAGTATGTGTGCACCGCTGTTAAGCCTATGGGTGCCGGATATGGATATATGTATTGTGATTAACATATATATGTACTTGAGATAATCCACGGATGCTTAGTAGATGGGAATGACTAACCAACTTATATTATAGCTTGATGGATGATTAATATACTTGTTGCGTATAGTATATTGTTTGTGTATGATTATGTGATATCATATATTTGTCTCTAGAGTAAAGAGATATAGAAAGATTGATTGAATCTCATCCCGGGAGATTAAATCCGGACTAAATTGTGATAAGAATATTGAAGTGAAAATGAAGAGAATAAAATTATATGAGTACATGGAATAATTTGGGCATCGAGGGCATAATGGACCTCAACGACCAACATTACCAAGGAGTAGTGTATCAGGGGGATTCTTTGTTTGGATTTCGCTTGCGAGACATCCCACGCATGAAACGCAGTGCAATGTTGGGAGTGAGGTGAAGTTAGTCCTTAGTGCTCATATTATATATTGGTATATATATCTCTATAATCGACAGTGCCTAGGAGTAGTGTATCGGGGGGGTTCCTTGTTTGGATTTCGCTTGCGAGACGTCCCACGCTCGAAACGCCGTGCACTGTTGAGAATTTGGAATAATAAATTGATTGTGATAATAATTTGGGTTACTTGCGTCATGCATTGAGGGCATAATGAATCTTGATATTCAATACTGCCAAGGAGTAGTGTATCGGGGGTGTTCCTTGTTTGGATTTCGCTTGCGAGACATCCCACGCATGAAACGCAGTGTAGTATTGAGAATTGGGAGAAGTTTAGTCCTTAGCACTTAGATGCTAATAACTCATATATATTTATATTTATGTCAAAAACTAGAATATGAGAAATTCTAGTAAAAGAGAATGTTTATGTATATTGTATATGTTTAGAAAGTGGGTGAATATTTGAGATTGGGAATAGTAGAAGTTGAGGGTGATGATTTAAGTGTGAATATTAAATTAGTATGAATTGGGAGTAAGTTGTATTACTTTGCCTCAAGATAGATTTGGGCAATTATATGGAGATCATGTGCATACGTTTAGAGCGCGCTTTAGTTGAGAGGTGAGTTGGATTTTCTGGAGAGTGCGACTCCACCTTAATCATGTTATAATGCATTTATAATTATTATGCATTTTAATGCACTTGCTAAAAATGTTTTCACACCTCGGGCTCTGACCCGTTCATATTTTCTCTCGCTATGTATATATTGTATTATATTTTAGGTGTCCCACCGCAAGGATACCTATGATGCTTATTTATCCAGTGTATTCGTGGAGCTGCAGCAGTTGCGGATTGTTGCGAGATTTTGTTATAGCCGATTCCTATCTTTGTTGTATATAGAATAGGATTCAGTGTGTACATCGGGTTGATACCCAAGTGTTGTAGACGTAGCACTTTTATTATTCATTTGTCAGACTGTTGTATTGTCTGTGACCCGACAACATATTCGGGTATTTTATTTCGTACATTGTGTTGTACTCTTTTATTAGTCTCCTTTATATCATTTAAGCATGTGTGTGCCTCTTATCATATACTTCTGTTATGTCGTTGGTTAGTGGTTGCATGGTTGGTTTTAGAAATGTAATTAAATGTTTTAAAAAAAAATTTGGCACCCTCTTTTTGTAATAATGGGTTGTTAGCCGTGTTTATTTTAGAATCGTCAGTAGATGCTGAGAATGATCAACTTGAGATTCCTGATTATTTTAGTATAGGGCTGGCCACCTATTATTATTTTGTGCGGGGTGTCACAGGTGGTATCAGAGCATCAGGTTCTAGTGTCTTTAGGATCCGTGTGGGTTTAGTACGATCTTTCGTAAGCCTTCTTGATGTAGAGCCCTATTATTAGGACTGTTGTGTTGATACGTCCATATTTTCTTCTGCGATGAGAAAACATTTGAAAGGCGTTCTGATACAATTGTTCTTATTTCAGATGCCACCGAAGAGAGGCCGTACAAGCAGTGCGAATAAAGGGGCTGAGAGTGTGGAACCCCAAATGCCTCAAAGGATGATGACTACAGATGAAGTTGCCAGTATTGTGGCACAAGCAGTAACTGCTGCTATTTCTGCGATAGTGCATCAACCTACAGTTCAAGCAGCCCAAACCCATTCAGGACCGTCTTTGTGGGAAAGAGTGTCGGAAGATTTTAGTAAGGTGTATCCTCTAAAGTTTTCAGGGGGAGTTGATGCGATGGTTGCAAGTCAATGGAAGAATAGTATGCAAAGGCACCTTCATATGGTTGAATGTAGTGAGGTGCAGAAGCAATTTCTTGCCACCTTTAACTTAACGGGAGCAGCCCTTCAATGGTAGGAGTCTGTCACCACATCAGAAGAGAGAGATATATTGCCCATAACAGATTTTTGGGAACTCTTTGATCGAAAGTATTTTCCTTCCGCCATTCAGAAGGAGGTGAGGAGGAAACTGATGGATGTGTTTCAAGGTAATCGAACGGTGGCCGAGTATGAAGAGGAATTTACTCAATTGGAAAATTTAGTGCTCGATGAGGTAAATACCGAGGAGAAGCGTATATCTAAGTTCATACGAGGTTTAGATTGGAGAATTCAGCAGCATTTGTTAGGGAACCCAGCGTTAGTGACTTTCGTCGAGGTAGTGAATGCGGCACTGTTGTAGTGTCATGAATATCGTCTTCGTTCGCAAGGGGGTAAGAACTTTAGAGATTAGGGTTCATCAAGCAGGCTTGGTAGTGAGAATGTCAGTAATGCCAGAGAGTATAAGAAAAATTTTAGAGGATCGCAACAGCGTTATGTTCCTCAAGGTGGGCAGAGAGGATTTGTGGGTAGATGTTTCTTTTGTAAAGAATTTGGTCATAGGAAGAGAGATTGTCCTAAAAGAGGTAAAGGACCACGTTTTGAGGAAGTTTTGGATGTGAAACCCTTACAGCAAATTCGAGGTCGTTTTAGGCCAGGAGACTTTATGTGGGAACCCATTGATGAAGAGAGGAAATCGGACTAGAGAGGTATGGTATAAGTTATATTTTTTTTTCCTTTGTGAATAGGAGTATGATAAATGAAACTTTGAGAGTATCGTATATAAAATAGATATGAGAGGGTAGTGCTGCAACCTTATTATGTATGAAATGACCCGTAAGGGAATTTTGAGCAAGTGAGGCTCTTATATAATTATCTTTTGGGAAAATAGATTGTTTTGTGTTACACTAGTTGATAGATATAACTTTGTTGTGGATGTAAGAATTGTTGAAATGTGTTAAGTAGTAATGATAAAGCTACTTATTTTATAGTCGTGTTAGACTTATATAATTGTTATATTCCAGCTATGGAAGAGCCTAGTGAATGGCAACATATTATTATGATGTGAGAGATTATTACTGAAATGATTTCGAATTTAGTGGATTATTATTGAGCAAGAGATCTAAGCTCATAATGGTGTTAATTTTGAGAACTATATATTATTATGAGTATGATAAATATTAAAACCTTGTGTCTTGGGCATAAGGTATTTTATTAAATGTCGAAAGACATAAACTATTTTATAATAAATAGTTTTCAAAACGAAAATTTTATAGGCCTTTGCGCATTATCAAATATGATTTACACAAACATTATATTTTTAAACTCTAGTCCCGATCTAACAAACTCTCAATCCCCGACATCGCTACATAGTAGTGTATTGGGAAGGTTACTTATTTGGATTTCGCTTGCGAGACCTCCCCCGCATGAAAGTAGCGAATGTCAGGAATTGAGAGGAGTTAAATCCTTGGACCTTTCAAAATGGTTATATTATTAGTGGGTTAGTATAGTTTAATATATTTTGAGTAATTGTACCGTTGAAGGCAAGAGAAGCCTAACTTTTGTTTATACGAGTAGAGCTCGAATTAAGGGTGTATGGGCGCCCTAGTTGTTATAATTGGTGTTATAAAATTAAAATAATTCGTTGTGGGAAATTAGAGGATTGGGTATAGTGCTAGCGAGGTTAAGTGTAGTAGGAACTAGTTGAGCTTTGGAGTATTAGGCTTAGCTAAATTTCGAGGGCGAAATTCCTGTAAGGGGGGAAGTCTGTAAT
Organism: Sambucus nigra; assembly: GCA_949130495.1. Classification (NCBI taxonomy): domain Eukaryota; kingdom Viridiplantae; phylum Streptophyta; class Magnoliopsida; order Dipsacales; family Adoxaceae; genus Sambucus; species Sambucus nigra. The sequence continues at coordinate 635,877,778 of OX422209.1, forward strand.
ACCCTGAGATTTTTGGGACAATAATTTATTTATTTTTTGGAAAAATAAATATTATTTTAATTGGAGATTTATTAAATTGACTTTTGAGGTCAAAATTTGAAGATGTTAGAAAGTGATTCGAATGACAATTCCGAGGGTGCGATTATTTTCGGAAGGGTCTAGATAGTCGAAATGACTGTACTTGGGGTTTATTTGGGTTCCGAAATATTTTAAGTCCGTTTGGCTCGAATTAAAGTGACCGAGTCATTTAAAGTGTGTATTATCATTTAAAGTTATGTATTTTGGGATTTAAGGCTTAAAGCTTACGTGAGAAGCCATTCTCACTTAAGAGAAAGAGAAATAAAGAGAGAAAGAGAGAGAGAGGAAGAAAAGAAGAAGAAAAGAGGAGAGAAAGAGGAGAAAACTTGGGATTTCCGGCAATCCGTGATTGGGAGGACGAATCAGACTCTACAAACTCGAGGCAAGTGATTAAACTTGCTAAATAATTGTTGTGTATCATTTATATCATGATTTGTGGATAAATTTCTGAAATTTGGGATAAATATGTTAAAACCTAGATTTTGGGTAAAATCTTATAATTGATGTGTAGAGATGAATTTGAGGTTGGAAATTAGTTGGGTTGAGTTATATAATAAATTTTGATGTTATATATATGTTTGGGTTGAAGAGAAATGGTTGGAAGATGATAAAAGTGAATTTTTGGATTTTGGGGAAGATGATGAATAGTAATACCGTAGCTTGCTAGGCAAATTCGGACCGGAAGACAATCGATTCAAATCTCGGTCAAAACACAAAAGTCGTAGATCTTTTTGATATGGTCGCGCGGGCGCTGACCGCATATTTTTCTGATTTTTCTTTGATTTGTTATGATTTTTTTAAGATAATAGTTCCGGGGTTGAAGACGATGAATAGTAATACCCTAGCTTTCGGGGCAAATTCGGACGGGAAGAATACTGATTCAGCTCTTGGTCAAAACATAAAAATTGTAGATCTTTTCGATACGGCCGCGTGGGCGCAGACCGTGTATTTTTCTGATTTGTTCTCGATTTGATATGATTTTTCTAAGAAAGCAGTTCTGGGGTTGATGATTAACTCGGAAATCAAACCGAAAATTGGAAAAATAAAGGCTAGAATTATTTGGAGATAAATATTTTGGGTTCATAAAAATATTGTGGAGACTTCTAAATAAATTTTTATAAGGCGTGTACCTCGGGTTAGTTGAAAGTAGAATCCAAGATTTACCCAAATAGGAGTGTTCGTGAGGAATAATACTTAAAGAGATATTTATGTGTGATTTGGATATTAAATAAGGGAATACGTATTGGGCTTGTGTTTTAATTGTGTGACGGATTATATTATTGCGAATGAGAATATTCGAGGCTATTGGCTATCGCTATAAGAGTTTGGAGATTATAGCCATAAAATATTGAGAAGAGATATGAATAATATATACGGTGTCGCTAAAATATATATTATGAGACGAATGAATATATTGGGGTTGTTGATATTTTCATTGTACGGTGAGAAAAGGTTAGAAAATAAAATATTTAGAATTAGTCAAAAATTGATAAATGCGTAGGATATTCGAGATATAAATATACTACGTAGGGGATTTATTATACGGGTTGTGTGTATTCCCGGATGTTAATATATACATGGGTTAAATAATTACCTATGGGGAATTATGTATAGGTGAGATAAATACCTATCATTATAATATGGTTGTGTGAATACCTAATTGATGATATATTTATATAGGAATGTGTACCTATATTATTGTTTATTATGTGTATAACATACCTACCATACTTTCTATCACAGGAGGTTGGCGTTCGAAAGAGGACAATCTTATCATGTGTTGCCTTCGGGGGGATTTTAGATTTGGTACCTCAAGAACATAGGACTGTGAAGGGCTTATTTGTGAGTCGATAAGTCTGCTGACAGTGGCAGCGTAGGTATGTGCGTGACCCATGGATATGTGAACTATGTTCGCGTCCAATATGTGTGATTTATATTGATACAGTTCCTGAGTGATGTGGAACATGTAATCCTTTAGTACGAGATGTACTTGGATTGGATAGCAGAGTATGTGTGCACCGCTGTTAAGCCTATGGGTGCCGGATATGGATATATGTACTGTGATTAACATATATATGTACTTGAGATAATCCACGGATGCTTAGTAGATGGGAATGACTAAGCAACTTATATTATAGCTCGGTGGATGATTAATATACTTGTTGCGTATAGTATATTGTTTGTGTATGATTATGTGATATCATATATTTGTCTCTAGAGTAAAGAGATATAGAAAGATTGATTGAATCTCATCCCGGGAGATTAAATCCGGACTAAATTGTGATAAGTATATTGAAGTGAAAATGAAGAGAATAAAATTATATGAGTACATGGAATACTTTGGGTATCGAGGGCATAATGGACCTCAACGACCAACATTGCCAAGGAGTAGTGTATCAGGGGGATTCCTTGTTTGGATTTCGCTTGCGAGACATCCCACGCATGAAACGCAGTGCAATGTTCGGAGTGAGGAGAAGTTAGTCCTTAGTGCTCATATTATATATTGGTATATATATCTCTATAATCGACAGTGCCTAGGAGTAGTGTATCGGGAGGGTTCCTTGTTTGGATTTCGCTTGCGAGACGTCCCACGTACGAAACGCCGTGCACTATTGAGAATTGAGAATAATAAATTGATTGTAATAATAATTTGGGTTACATGCGTCATACATTGAGGGCATAATGAATCTTGATATTCAATACTGCCAAGGAGTAGTGTATCGGGGGGGTTCCTTATTTGGATTTCGCTTGCGAGACATCCCACGCATGAAACGCAGTGTAGTATTGAGAATTGGGAGAAGTTTAGTCCTTAGAACTTAGATGCTAATAACTCATATATATTTATATTTATGTCAAAAACTAGAATATGAGAAATTCTAGTAAAAGAGAATGTTTATGTATATTGTATATGTTTAGAAAGTGGGTGAATATTTGAGATTGGGAATAGTAGAAGTTGAGGGTGATGATTTAAGTGTGAATATTAAATTAGTATGAATTGGGAGTAAGTTGTATTACTTTGACTCAAGATAGATTTGGGCAATTATATGGAGATCATGTGCATACGTTTAGAGCGCGCTTTAGTTGAGAGCTGAGTTGGATTTTCTAGAGAGTGCGACTCCACCTTAATCATGTTATAATGCATTTTAATGCACTTGCTAAAAATGTTTTCACACCTCGGGCTCTGACCCGTTCATATTTTCTCTTGCAATGTATATATTCTATTATATTTTAGGTGTCCCGCCACAAGGATACCTATGATGCTTAACTATCCAGTGTATTCGTGGAGCTGCAGCAGTTGCGGATTGTTGCAAGATTTTGTTATAGCCGATTCCTATCTTTGTTGTATATAGAATAGGATTCAGTGTGTACATCGGGTTGATACCCAAGTGTTGTAGACGTAGCACTTTCATTATTCATTTCTCAAACTGTTGTATTGTCTGTGATCCGACAGCATATTCGGGTATTTTATTTCGTACATTGTGTTGTACTCTTTTATTAGTCTCCTTTATATCATTTGAGCAGGTGTGTGCCTCTTATCATATACTTCTGTTATGTCGTCGGTTAGTGGTTGCATGGTTGGTTTTAGAAATGTAATTAAATGTTTTAAAGAAAAAAATTTGGCACCCTCTTTTTGTAGTAATGGGTTGTTAGCCGTGTTTATTTTAAAATCGTCAGTAGATGCTGAGAATGATCCACTTGAGATTCTTGATTATTTTAGTATAGGGCTAGCCACCCGTTATTATTTTGAGCGGGGTGTCACATTAAAGTCATGATAGTGAAACATATACTCACCGAAGTTCCATCTAGACGCATAACAAAGGCAAACTAGACCTGTATCCAGATGAGATATCGCAACAACAACAACCCGTTCCACCCTGGAACCGCAGATACGATAGTCTTGCAATCATTAGCCTGCTATCGCTCCGATCATTCACAAACACATATTGGACTCATCATAATAGTATGCTCTTATAACACGCACAAAACGAGCAGTACAAACCAAACATAAATTCAAAATATCAACACCCGTTTCCAAAATGAATGAAGAAAATTGAGGCCTACTACCACGAAAAAACATATAGACATACACTATATAATGTTACTGATACCGCTACAAAGCTCTAATTACACACACGAATCTAAGGCAATTAAAATACTGTGACCCAATCTTATCACACAGGATATACCTCCTTCGTCTGAGGTGAAACTCATAACAATAACTTCGCAAATCTCCCTAGCTACTCCAAATAGGTTTCCAAACATCATACACTTACCTTAACCATACCAAAAACTACTTTAATCAATGTCCCATCTCGACACTTCATTCTTGTCCTTAAATTCCTACTGGGCAAGACTAACCGTGTGGTTTTACACTCCACATTGTAATATTCCCCATTTTTGGCCACCCTAACCATGTTAAGGTTATCAGTATCTCGGAATCTATAGGCTCGATCCTGACAATCTCCTTTATAACTCCCTTAATTTTTTCGTGAAAAGGAAACTCCACTATCGGCCTCAATAACCCTGTTTCAATGAACTCCCAAGGTGGATGTCCACCAATGAGGTTTCACGAACACAAATTCTCTATAAGTGTTAGGAACACTTTCTAGTGAGCCTATCATTCTTCTTAAGGACTCTCTCTTCATTGTACCGACCTTAATTCGGTACAAAGTTCACTTATCCATATAACTCTTTATTCACTGTCGGTCTCTGACCGATCCTTATGTGAATAATTCAAAAATTGAATTCTCTTCATTTCTAATCAACCAAAGGAATTTGCAGTTAAAACCGTCCGTGAGATTCCTCTATGAGCAAAACATCCTGCTCCCCCAAATATGGTGACCACCATTCCCACCATTTCAATATTGCTCCCACGAGTGAAAAATTTTCCTCGAATTTTCACATATGGGTATTTCCATACCCTGCTTTAAGCCAAAGCTTCTGAGCCTTCTACTTACACTGAGTAATGCTACACTTACTTCGCATGGCTTAACTTCAACCTATGGTCCTTATCAAATACCCCCTTCAAACTTTTTCCCAAACTTAACTTCACTGGGTAATTCAATTTTATCACCACTCTCTACTATAGCGGTACGTGGATAATGATAACTACTATACTTTAGCAGTCGTTGTAGCGATTCATAAAAATGCCACAAAGGGAGTGACCTCAACTACGGTCCTTGTCCCCAACTTCAATTTACAACTCCAACTAAGCCATGCCTCCTACTGCCCTCATCACGGCCTTCCTTAGTCGACCTTCCTTGATCAGCACACGAATCTCGAACGACCACGCAAAATATTTACTATAGTCTTATACAATGCAGGAGAATAAAATCTCATAAGAGAAATCAACAATCCTAATCCTAAATCTCTACATCAAATCGAGAGCAACGCCGAAAGCATAGTACGTCCGCAAAGATTCCTAAGGATACTAGAACCTGATGCTTTGATACCATCTGTGACACCCCGCCTAATAAAATACCGGGCGATCAATCATGTACCAAATTAAAACAGGAGTCTCATATGGTTCATTCTTAGCATCACCGTCGAAAACCAATTTAAGTACTAATAACCTAGTAAGTTGGCATCAAAATTTTATTTAGCTAATCTTTTTAAACAAACCATTTAAATAAAATATCCACATATATTATATATAAAACTGAAGTGAAATAAAATAACCGAACACTCGATTTAACATAGTACAACCAAATCGAATAGCCTTAAATCAAAATGCGGTAAAAGAATAACTGAATGCAATTGGGCTTTCGGCTCAAGAGTTTCTACAATGCTTCCTATCTAGATCACAAGAATAGGAGCGTCTAAAAATAAACCTGCATGCATCCACAGCTGCTGCAGCCCACGTCTGACTCGAAGAAACCATCATCCAGGTGTCCCTGTGTCTCGACACCTATATATATACATATATATATAGCAAGAGAGGAAAATAGAGAAAAACGGGTCTGAGCCCGAGTTTTGAAAATATTTTTAGCAAGTGCTTAAAAGCCATATTTTGAAATACGATATTTCTCATATTTACATTGTTATCGCACTCTTATGAGATACACCTCACCCCTCTTCTAATAGTGCATACCTAATGCATACATTTTAAACCACCTAGTTAAGCTACCCTGCCTAACTAATCCGTTTCACCCAATCTCTGAAAATCCTTATAAACCCAAGTAGTAAGGGATAAACTCCTCCCCATTCCCAACATTGTGCAACATTCATGCCTGGGGTGTCTCGCGAAGCGAAACCCAAACAAGGATCCCCCCCGATACACTACTACATGACAATGTTGATCGTCGAGATCCATTATGCCCTCAGTACATAACACATATTGTAAAACCCTGTATATATATATATATATATACACACATATAGTTCTCATTAGAACCTTTAATCCATATTCATATAAGTCCGGATATAAATCATATATATACATATAGTTCTCATTAGAACCTTTAATCCATATTCGTATAAGTCCAGATATAAATCTACCGGAAGGGGGACAATTCTTATTCATTTTATACACATTTACTTTATATGATAACTCGTCTTCATATACAAGTAAAATGATATACGCACCAAGTATTATTATACCTATCACAATCATAAGTATAATAACCATCCCACCGAGCTATAACTAGAGGATGCGGTCTCATAGTGCCTATCAGAATCCGGGTTTACTCACTCAACCACGGTACCAAGCCAGACTCACTTATGGTCATGGTAAAAATACACAATGGTGGAGGCGGTCATATTCCCTCTGCAAGTGGAGTACACACATCGTACTCGTACGCGAGACGGTATGACCTAGGGATATACTCTCCCTACTCCTCAAGCCAGGGGATTCACCCACATCGTGCAACCTCCCCGTATCTCACTAGAGAAAACATATAATCTGGCTATTCCAACCCTACGCCAAAGGAAATCCCGTGGAATCAGCCTCTTAGATATAAATATACCAATCACACACATATATATCTATACGTATCATATTATATATACAATAATCGCTTCGTATATATAATCTACATCACGTCTCCAATATATATATGTATATATATATATATATATAATTTCCAATCTTATATAGCAATATCCAATATTCCAATTTTTCCCGTTCGTAATAGCATATAAGTATTCGCACCCTTACAATACTAAACCCATAAGTATTCTCTTACTTAAATATAACTCTCACCTTAATTACTACTAAGGATTTATATATATAAACCCAAATATACAAATCCGTGCTAATTATATAAGTATACTATCAACTTATCTTAAATCCATAGGTATCGCACCACCTATAATAACCGTCGTCAATAGACGTACCGGATAACCGCTCCGTCATCTCCAGCTTATATCCTCAATTCTATCCTAGTCACCTCGTAGGAATTTCCCAAATATAATCGACATAAAATTACCTTTTCTACGAGCACAGTTCTCTATATATAATTGCCTAGTGAAAATACTCCCTCGAGTGTTTCTCGTCCCGAACACCCCCAATTAACTAAGTCATGGATTCTATTTTCTACGAACCCAAAATTTACATTTCGCTCAAAAATTTATTTAGAGGTCCCCACTCTATTTTAGGAACCATAAACATCTAATTCCTCAATTTATTTATTTTCCTTGAAAATATAATTTTAGTGCCACCTAATTATTGCACCCTCTTAGCCCCCATAAACTTCCTCAAATGGCTAGACATTAATTCCCTTAGTTTGGTATTTATTTCCTCAAATAAATAAGCTAAAAACCATAAATTTGGGTATTTATCCCATTTAAACTTAAGTAGCCGAAATTGCCAAAAATTTTGTAGGGTCGATCGAATGACCCTTGGTCGTCGATCGATCGACCGAAGATGACAACTTCTTCTCCGAGCTTCTATTTCGGCCATTAAAGCTTTACCCAAGCTTTTAACTCCTATTCTATCATTATCCAACCTCAATCCAATATATATACACACACAAAAGGGTTCTAATCATACTAGAACCCATATCCAATAATTAATTTCGATTAATTTATGAGTTTCTCGAATTTGATATATTCCGAGGTTTATTCGTTAATATTTCGAAAAACCCATTTCGATTCACGAAAACCCAACCCAAAAACATTTATAGTATCCTAGACCAACTATAATATGAGAGATAAGCACACTAAATTAATAAAGCAGGTAAACAATTGCCTCGTGGATAAAATCTGACGACCTCGAGTCGAATCCTGTGGAGTTAGGACGGAAATCTCTTTTTTCTCTCCCTCTCTTCCTTCCTCTCTTCTCTTTCTCTCTTTTTATTTCTTTCTTTCCCTCTCCCATGCCTTTTATAGGAGAGAATAAGGATTTATTCCTATTAAACCCAAAAATGACTCGTTTACTCAATTGCGAGTCCCTATTAGTCCAAAAATCACCGGAACCTAAACACTACTCCCGGATACTCTATTCTGACTATCTCGGCCATTCCGGAACCAATTGCACACTCAAAATTTCCATCCGAGTCATTTAACTAAAATTCAATAATTAAACCCAACACATATCAATACGGGTTTACCAATTAAAATATTATCCTTTGTCGCTTTATCCAACTGCAACATGAAATTAAAATGGTCCAACTCATTTAATTAATCCCAAAAGAAAAGGTAACACACATCGAAAATCATCTAACTGTCATAAACTCCAAAAAATATTATTCAGAGAAATTCCTCAAATCTCCAAATTACACCCATTTATGTAAATTAAATATCCCTTAAAGTGCAGGGTATTACAACGACCCCGTGAGCGACGCCAACACCTCGCACGGGTCCAATGTAACTTGTATGAACCAATCACGTGGTCATCGGACCCTCGGTTTGAGATCACGATAAAAATATAGAATATCCACACTTAGGCTTGAAAACGTGCCATTAGGGAGCAAAACCCCTTAGCTCCCTCCAAACGGCCGCGTGAGCGGCGACAACACTCGCACGAGACCAATGTAACTCGTAGGAATCGATCGCATGGTTACGAAACCCTCGGTTTGAGAACACAACCCATATTTCACAATGTCTACACTTAGGCTTGAAACGTGCCATTAGAGGGCAAAACCCCGCAACGCCCCCCAAACGGCTCCGTGGGTGGCGCCAACACCTCGCTCGGTACCAACGTAGCTCGTATGAACTGATCGCTTGATCACGGGACCCCTAATTTAAGAGCACAACCCAAATTTCAGAATGCCTATACGGGTCCCGTGATCGTGTGGTCTCGGGACCCCAATTTAAGAGCACGGGACCCCTGCGAGGTCACTCAAGGAGAACTTGCTACAACTGACCGATTAGCCTCTCGATTCGAGGATTTTATTATTATTATTATTATTATTATTATTAAATCTGGTCACGATCCAAAGCCGTGACCATGTTATGTATATAACAAGTTTGGTCACGGCCCAAAGCCGTGACTAAGTTGATTTCTACAGAAAACATCATCACAGCCCACACCCGTGATGAATATTAATAATAAGAATAATAGTAACGGCTTAAAGTCGTGACCAGGTTTGATTGTACAAAAAACATAGTCACAGCTATGGGCCGTGACCAAATGGTTTCTTAATCGGGTTTGGGCCGTGACCAGGCTTGTAAATAGGGTCAGGGCTATGTGCCGTGACCACATCTGTGACTATGGGAAGTCCGTGATCAGGCAATGGGTCAAGGATTTGGGTCGTAACCACCGAAATTGGTCACGCCAGATTTGGTCAAGGACCAAATCCGTGACCCAGATTGCTTGGTCAGGGATAAAGTCCATGACCAATCGGCCAGTTTGGTGTAGTGAATTTCTTGTGCAAGTTATTTTGGGGTGGTTCTTAAGGCACCCTCATTATTTCGTTATAGCACCCCAGTACAACTTTTGTAAGCATAATGTACAAGCATTTTAAAACATGTTGTGATGACAGAGATAAAATATGGTGATGGTTTTAGCAACATCCCTTGTTTTCAGGGGCTTTGAAGGTGGTGAATTTTGAAGGGGTGTTTGACTTGTGCTAGTTACATTTTCTTTAGGGTTTTTATTTTTGTTTAAAGCATAAATTTTCTTTCTTTTTTTAGTTTTTGTTTTATTACGATATTTTAAGAATTTTATAATATTTTAATTTGAAATGTCACCTGAACAGTTTTGCTATTAATATTGAACAAAATCTAATTTTGAATTAATATATATTAAAATTAAAAATTAAAAATTAAAAATTAATAATGTATTTGAGTTTAAATGACCATATTTTTTTGACTTTTTTACTTAACCCCCTATAATAATGTCGAATTTTTATATAACCCTTTGAAGATTAAAAAAATAGGCACAACCCTCCAAAACGTGACAGGCGTTACTCACCATTAAAAAATTCCATTAATTTGTATTTTGACTTAATCCCTGGTATATTTTGGATGAAAATGCCCTCTTTCTTTCTCACTTCATCTACCTGATCAAATCTAGTCAGACTATGCTACATAAGTCGTGGATGCATGCAGGATTTTCTTAGACGCCTCTTTCCATTCTATCCAGTTAGGATGTTATTCAGTATTTCTCTTGGGCATGTTTCTCGCAGTTAGACATCCTCATTATTAGACGTTTTTTACGGTATTTCCTTTAGCATTTGAATTATTATACTTGGGATTTACTGAGAGTTTATTTGGTTATTTATTTATTTATTTATTTATTTATTTATTTATGTTATCAGTACTCATTATATTCTGGTATTGTGGATGTTTATCTTATACGATTGAATGGTTTAACGAAACATGTTTTCAAGTTTAAAAGTCTTAACACTGAACTTAATAGGTTATTAGCATAATTAATTGGTTTCTATTAGTGACGCGATAAAAGAAACTAGATATGATTTCCGTTTAATTTAATAATGGTCTGATCAACCAGTATTAGTTCAGCTAATAACCTAAAGGCCATATGGCCTTTAGGCCCCACTTATTTGTCCACTTTATAGTTTAGTACCCAATATTTTTCATAATTAAGAGTTGATCCCCATTTTTATGAAAAACATCCAATCAAAGCTTTGACCGTTAAGTGATATCATAATATTAGCTAAAACCCAAGAATGCCTCTATTAATGTTCTTTGTTCTTTTTTTGATAGTATAATCTTGTCCCGCCTCCAATTAAGTTTAACTGTTTTTAAAACAATTTCTTTTGGTTTATAAAATATCCTTTAGAATCTTGCCAAAACACATTTTTTTTTAATAAATGTACTAATATTATGCATACTATGTATTAACATCACAAACTTTATTAATATAACTAATATTTATATTAAATTACAAAAATAAAATAAAAGATTACAAAATTATTAATGAATAATAATATGACCCCCTTTTAAATAGATGTAATAATTTACCTACATTACTATTTCATTTATCTTTTTTCGGTGCGATTTCCAAAGTAATGTACAAAAATTGGATTTCACACGTTAGAGAACATCGCATCACCAAAAATAATGGGGGTTTCACCAATAGTGGGTTGTGCATATCTCTTGAAGTACGAATCTTAGGAAATATAGTTACACGTGTTTGAATTTCCACCCTTGATGAAGAACTAGAAAAACATACTTAAATGATTAAATGTTCAAAATTCTTAATCTCATGTATTTATTGAATTGATATATAATATTTCCAAAAGAATTTGTAATGATCGTAATAACCAAATTGCCTTACAAATTAAACCAATGATTTCATAAGAGTCAACTAACTTGTTACATAAAAGTTAGTTTTGAATTTGTATTCTGTAAACTTCAATATTCATTGAAATATATTATATGAAATGTTGGATCATATTAAGCTAACACCAAAAAATTTAGGGAAAAAAAACTCAAACAAACATCTGGAAAAAATCTATTAAATTCTAGTAAAACTAAAAAAGAAGTAAAAAGTAAATCTAGAAAAACTATAGTATATATATATATATAAAGAGAGAGAGAGAGAGAGAGAGAGAGAGAGAAACGCTCACCTAAATCACACTTTATACATCACACCATACATCATACTTAATTTTAGGTGCTAAAAAATATTTTTTCTTTAGATTTTTTCTTTTTCTCTTGAAATTAGTTTTCCAGCCAACCCATGTTCAAAAAATTAGGTCAAAATAAATTTTGTAGCTACATTTAAAAAATCCACAAAATTTAGGTGGCGCACACCCTTATAAATAAGGTATTTTCAGCAGTTTTCTATTGCATTTTTTAAAAATAGCTACAAAATGTTTTTGAACATAAATTGATTGAAAGGGTAATTTCACGAGAAAAATAAAAACTTTGAAAAAAAAATTTAGGGTCTAGAACTAGGAGTGATGTATAAAGTATGATGTAGATGACCTTCTTATATATATATATATATATATATATATAGAGAGAGAGAGAGAGAGATCACCTAAATCATGATGTATACATTACACCATACATCACACCTAATTCTAGGCCCTAAGAAATTTTTTTTCTAAATTTTTTATTTTTCTCTTGAAATTAACCTTATAATCAACTCAAATTCAAAAAATTAGGTCAAAATAAATTTTGTAGCTCTTTTTAAAAAATTAACAAAAAACTGTTGGCGCATACCCTTATAAATAAGGTATTTTAAGTATTTTTTTGTCGATTTTTTAAAAATAACTACAAAATTTATTTTGACCTAATTTTTTGAACATGGGTTTACTAAAAGGTTAATTTCAAGAGAAAATTAAAAAATATGAAAAAAAAAATTTATAGTGTACAACTAGATGTGATGTATGAATGATATCCAGAGCATGATATCGGTAAAAATTATCATATATATATATATATATATTATGTATTCAACAATGATTGAGAGTCGGTGGTAAATTATTGATTTTATTATTTAAAGGTAGTTTCAGGTTTTAAGAAAAAATATGTGGCATTTAACGGTCAATTATGTTGATTGGATATTTTTCATTCAAAATGAGGCCAACCTTATATTATTAAAAAGAGTGGGTATCAAACTGAAAGCTGGACAAATGAGTAAGGTCAAAGGTTAAATGACCCCTTTTAAAAAAAATAGTTAATATAGTTTTTTTTAAATATGCACAATGTTTTTTTAAAAACCCGTATAGTTTTAAAAAAGAGTTGAAAATAGTTTTAAAAAGATAGATGAAAATACTTTTAATTAATGCACTTTTTAAAAAAAAAAATATGGTTAAACAGTTTTTATGTAAAAAAGTTGAAAAAACATACTATTTTATTCTAATAATGTAATATTTTTGTATAGCAGTTTTTTTATAAATATTATATGTGTATAATTTTTATTTGATTTGTTAATTTTTTCTAATGTTTATGATTTTTGAAATTAGGGTTAAGAGTTATTGAATTTAAAAAAATATATGAAGTTAAGAAGAAGGATGGCATTTTCATTCAAATCAGTTTTTAAATGAAGAGTAATGTTTATCACATTTTGTAAAATTATATCCAATTTTTTATTTTTCGAAAGCTATATGTCAAAATAAGATATTTTTATCTGATCTAAGTTCGATTACATGGGTCATGTGCCCAATGCATATGAGAAACTAAGTAGCCGAGTGAGTCAATAAGTCACCTACGCAAAAAATAAGTCAAAGCTTCAATTTGTCAACCACGTTGAAAAAGCCTTGGTCAATAAAATTGTTTAGAATAGATGAGTGGTTACACAATATTTGTCTTTATTTTAATTTAATTGGTGAAAGAACCAGCTTTTGTGAAAAGAATATTCTCCTTTCTCTTTAGTCGCACCCATCTTAATGAAATGTGATCCAAACCAACCCATGATTTATGACAATTCTTTTAAGGGTATGACTATTAACACTCCAATGTAATCTCGAGACACTCCATTTTTCTATTCAAAATTAATAAATGACAAAAACACCCTTTTATAATTTAATGGCTAGACATCTCCTTTTTTTTTTTTTGGGTAAACATTGAAACAGAAATTGGCGGGACATCTCATTTGGCCGGATATCTCCTATCACCCTCTTGTAAAGCAAATGAAATTTTGACAATAAAAAGAAGATGCCTTTGCTAGGCTGCTTATCTCTATATCCTGTTTTTTTAATTTTTTTATTAAAAAAACAATACATTATATAACAAGAATAGTATTTGCTATATTTGTAGTAAAGTCTAAAACAAAAAAATACTAATGAATTAAAGTCAAAAAATTCAAATATTAATATTAATAACAATAATAATTATAATAATAACCATACATGTAAAATATAATTTTGTTAGAAACTGTTTTTTTCTTTACTAAAGTGTTTTTATTTTTTTTTAAATTGTTTTTTAAATATTTTATTCTTTAAAAACTGATGTTTTCAAACATATTGTTTCTTTGGTATAATAAGATGACACAAAATCATTTAATTGACTTGTGTTCCAGTTAATCAATTTAAAAATATTTTTTTTTACATTTCATAATTGTTTTAGAAAAAAACATTTCAATTGTTTCAAAAAATTGTTATCTTTTTTTTTTTATTGAAAACTGTTTATAAATCATAAAAATGCAATTTTGTATCGGGATGTGTTTTAACACAATTTTTTATTTTTTGAACGCGATATGACAATAAATCGTTTTTTTTACCTAATATGAGCACAAACCAATTAAAATGCAACTAAAAGCAATTCAAACACGAGCACGACTCAATTAATTGTATTTTTTTATCTAATCGGAAACACTAATCAATTCAAACGACACAATTTTTTTGTTTTACGTAACATGAACATGATTAAATTAAAACACGAAAAATGTGTCGTTTAGTTTTTTAATTTGATTGTGTTCGTATTATGTAAGAAACCAATCATGCTTTATCATATTTTAAAAGGGTTGAGTTTGTATTGGATAAAAATAACAATGGTTTTTATAACTTTAAAAAATATATTTTTTGGTTCACGATAAACAATTACAGTCTTTTTTACTTGGATTGTGTTCGTGCTAGGTTAAAAAAAATATTTCGTGTTCATTTAAGATAAAAAAAAATAAGATTTCATGTCATGTCATTTTTATTTGAGTTTTGTTTTTGTTACATAAAAAATAAGATTCCGTATAATATTGTGTCGTGTCGCATTTTAACTGGATCGTGTTCTTATTTGGTAAAAAAATAAATAAGCACTAAAGTATAAATGAATTAATGACGAAGTTGTTGATAATTGTAATTTAAAGTTTTAAAAAAAAAACTTTGTTCTCTTGAAATGGTGTTGAACGGTGGAGGAAATGGTAGAAGTTAAATGGAGGCTAGTATGATGTAAGGGGAAAGGATAATATTGTCTTTTCATAAAATTTTGGAGTGTTTGTAGAATATTTGGAGTGTTTTTAGCTCTACCCTTCCCTTAAAAGTCTAACTAAACATAGTCGGCGCTTTTTGTTTTGTAGTAATGATATCTTACCTTTCCAAATGTTACGCCATCTTCGAGATATGAAAAATAATTATAGTGAGATTAAAAAAATAATGTTATAAAAACACATTTTTAAAAAATATTTTTGAATATTGAACTCGTGTTTTAGTGTCATTAGTTGATATTTGAGTGGAGTGTATCTCACTTAAGGTGTCTATTAATAATTCTCAACTTGTATTCTCAAAGTGTCTCTCTCTAATTTTACACTTCCAAAAATGTCCGAATTTTTTCCAAACGAGATCAGACAGTATTAGATATTGTATTTTTAACTATAATAATGACATAGTATAATAATTTAATGTTATATCAATTTAATTAGGGATATATTTGGATTTCATAGCATTACTTATTATGAAAAAAAAAATGATATGAGTATCAAATAAATCTTTCAAATTATCAATCATATGAGTTGGTATAACAATAAAATATTTCTTTGGGGTCTTTACACTTAGGTCCCATTACACTTTTTTGTAACCTCTTAAGTCCCACGGTTTTTTCTCCTTACTATTAAGTCCCGTTTTAACCAATTTGGGGAAACCGTCTATTTCTCTTTACCATATTACCCCTATGTATTTGGGCGCCAAATAGAAGTTCCAACCGTCGAAATCGTTGGGCGATTTTGGTGAGATTCTGATCCCGTCTTCATCTCCATCAATCGCGAGTCAGTGGAGATGCCATAACCGTGTATATCATTTTGCAAATCAGTTCTACAGCATATAATGGGGAACGAAATAACAGGGGAGTCGGACTGGGTATCTTCATGGAAGAAATATCTGGTTTGTGCAAATTTTTTGCGGTGTTAGATCAGATTTTTCGTCGATTCTGTGGTTGAGGTAAGTCACCGTCAAAGAAGTTGATTGTCGTAGTAAGTTAGGTTTTTTTTTTCTCTTTTGAGTATAAAGTATTGTTGTTGTATGTTGTTCTTTTGGTTTTTATTCAATTTTTTATAACATAAATGTTCTTCTTTGGTTTGGATTTCAAGTTTTTGCTAGCATTTTGTGTTGTTGGTTCATGTTGCATTTTGGGTTGAAGTACAAACAGTATATTTGATTGTATGAAGTAATAATTTTTTTTTGTACATAAGTCTTTCATGTTGATTAAATCTTAGTGTAAAACCTTAAAGAAGTTGTTTTTTTCTGTTGTGATAGATTTTTGGTGGAAATAT
Source organism: Sambucus nigra (assembly GCA_949130495.1). Classification (NCBI taxonomy): domain Eukaryota; kingdom Viridiplantae; phylum Streptophyta; class Magnoliopsida; order Dipsacales; family Adoxaceae; genus Sambucus; species Sambucus nigra. Next base: position 635,894,411 of record OX422209.1, read on the forward strand.
TTTTGAATGGAAACATATAGGTCGTTTTGGTGTACAGTTATATGACACAAACAGTAAAGTTTACTTTTTGAGTAATCTAGTTAAATGTGGTTCAATAGTTTTTCGTGTTCACACTTTTTTTTTCTCTTGACACGTATTCAATCGGATGAATAAATAACTGTCTACATTGATGAAAAATGCGATTTTGTGTGAAGCTGAATTGTTTTTTCCCGAAAGTAGACCCCGTTATTGTTTGTATATATTTTGGGTCGAAATGTTTTTGGATGGAAACGTGTGTCGAATTGGGTAAGTTTCATAACAGAAACAGTTAATGTTAATTTTTTAGTAATGTTGTTTAATGTTGTTCAATAAGTTTTATTGTTAACTATTTATTCTATTAATCAGTACATTCATACAGTGAACTCTGTTATTTTTGATGTGATAATGTTCATTTTACTTGTAGATAGTTTGTCTACATGATTCATATCTACTGTTTTGTATAGTCAGATATTTTCTTAGATTTTATTAACCATGTTAGCAGTAGATCATATCTCCTTCAGCTGGTGGGGTGCTCGTTGTTGTGGGTAGTGCTGTAGTGGGTAGGTAAGCCGCTGGCGCGGTACGTAATTAATTAAGACAATACTATAGTATTAGAGTGTATAAGGTTACAAAACGTTTGACGCAAAACCGCAAAAGAGTAGTAAAGTTTAACGTTCCCATTGTAATAAGCGTAAGAAATACGCTAAAGTTATTCATTTTCATTTTTTTTTATTTTTCTGTCCTTGCAGACTATCAAATGTACTCCATCTCTTTATCAGTTAAATGGTTGATTAAAATTTAAGACAAATTTTATCATTGATTATGTGCTATTGCTTCATGTTCATTTTCGTGCGAACTACACACATGAAACTTTACTTTTTGAGTTATCAAATTTATTTACGAAGGAAGTTGTGCATGTTAAGTATCTTAGAGCGTACTAATGAAAATAACAATGCTGCTGTATGGTGTTTTCTCCTGCGATTTTTGTTCATTTTGTGTAACGATTGTCTTGTATAAAGTATAGTAGACACAGTAAATTATACTGTTAGAATGTAGATGTTGGTAGTCATTTTTTTAGTGGTGTTGGTTTATTTCTCACAACGACGATCAGTATGTCTGTATTTGTACATGTCTTTGCTTGATGAAAGATCTATGTCAAGCATAATTCACCCATTTTAGTTTATTGTGTTGAATTGGTAATATATCTTATTACATCTATTAATGAGTGGTATGTTTGGTTGAATGGTTTTTGTTTACTATGCTAAAAATAGTCAACTTTACTGTACGAGTTATTTAACTGATATAGGCAATTCTCCTTAAAAATAGACAAACTAAGTTTTGATAAATATTCCTTTTGTTGTTACATATTTTTTAAATTCAACCTATAAGGATAACAAACATTGAAATGTAATGGCTTCTATATGAAATCTAATTCAGCTGCTACCTAATTGAACTTTAATAGTGTAATCAGATAATTCATTAAATATTTTTTATTTTAGTTTACCGCATATATATAGTGAATGTTACTTTATACATGGTGCGAAACAGTTGGTGTTCATAGTAATTTATAATGACTATAACAGAATTAGTATTGTTGTATGCGTACATGATTTCTTTGAATACATACTGTACTTGTTCCCGTCAACATAATATATAACTTTTACCTTCTTGTCTATGATTTTGCAGGTATAAACATAAAAGGTCGCAAGTGTAAAACCATCACTGAAACATGGGCAAAGGTGCTAAAAAATACCGTTCTAACTTGGTTGCATTACGTGATTTGCTGTCAGATATGGAGATACGAGATGGGATGAAAGAACGACTAAGAAAAACTCCATTCTGGGCACTATTTAACACATTAATAATAACGAATTTCGATCGGTCATTTATTAGTAAATACGAAAAAAATGTCGAACTGCTGATCCGTGCTTACACCGATGCGGACGGAGTTTTCAGAATTGGTGGTAAGGAATTACAATTTTCCGTGAGAGACATATCATTGATATTCGGTATACCGTTCGGGTTTAGTTCATACAAAATACCGTCATACGGTAGAAAAACGGATAGCCCCTTTGTACGTAAGTGGTTTCGAAATGTGGATGGGATGGTTCAAGCGTCCAACATTAGGAATGTTGAGATAGAGGCGTCGATGTTAAGAACAAATGCTGGGTACGTCGACGCTGCAAAGCTAGTGTGCCTTTACACGTTTTGTACATTATTTTTCCCGACTTCTGGAGTATTCGTCAAATAGAGTTTCATGGATTGTATATCTAGAATGGATGAAATTGGGAATTATAATTGGCCGGTGTTGATTTACGACTACTTGATAGCGTCACTTGATAAAAATCACACCAGCCCGTACAAATGCTACGAATGTGTCATTAGCTTGTTGGTAATAACCTCTAAACTTGTATATATATTACATTTTTTAATAAATATTATATTAATTGCAACAAATTGGTATTGTTTACTTGAATTCAGTACTGGTTTTGCGAGAGAACAAATGTTATTGAACCCGTTGATATCAACTTGTACCCCCGATTCATGAAGTGGGATCTTGCAAAATTGAGATCGATACTAGCAGATGACATCGTTCTACGCGAAAATGTGGAACTACAGGTATTGTGATTGTGTACATATTACATGGAATTTTAGTTCATCATCGGCGCATGACAAATTAATATATTGAATGTTTTGTGTGATACAGTTTAGTTATGCTTCATATAAATATTTGTAAGCTATATAGTTACTGTAAACAGGGGAATACTTACTTTGTGATCATGTGTGTGTAAATTGATATCAATATCCCACTTTTTTTATACGATGACATGCATGTTTACTGTTTCGGTCTACCAAAAAGTAAAGTTTACTTATACATTGGTGAGCATGTAATTGTAAAAAGTAAAGTTTACTGATACATTGCTGTTTAGGTACACTAACATGGTGACCATAACTCTACATCGTATGACATTTATCTTCAGATACGAAATATGTTTTTTAATGCAGAGTTAGTACAGTAATGTTAACTGTTAACAAACGTTTGTTCTGTAACGCGGCTTATAATATTACATACTTTATATGGTTATGTTTATGTCTTAATGTATTAACACCTTTTCCTGATAATTATATTGTATGTAAACAGATTAAGCTTGGAAGGATTCACAAAACGGAGATCGAGGAAGAGGTTTTGGGAGAAGACATTGATTCTGATCCGGAGGACTATATGTTGATTGACAATTTGTATGACGTGGGTTACACATATGAAGACATCCCATCCACTAGCACTAATGCGGATGGTGATGGTACTCCGGAAGAATCACCCAGTAAGAAAGACGATCACGTGTTGAAGAAATTAAAAGAGATGGAAGTTGAAGTTCAACGTTTGCAAAGGTTGTGCAGTGATAAAGATGTTTTGTGCAAGAAATTATCCGACGAACTTTCGAATATGAAGAAGGATAATGAGGAAATGGAAGTGGCTAAGCAAGAGACCTTTGAGAAATTGAAAATCGAAATTGAATTACTTGAAAAGAAAGTTAAGTTAATAGAAGAGAAGGAGAACAATGAGGTTAGGAGATTGAAGGAGGAGTTGGCAAGGGCAACGGAGCAAATTGAAGAACTAGTTGCTCAAGAGGTTGAGGCGGAGATATTCCGAGAGCAAAGCCATAAGACGACTACTTCTCCTTCTAATGTTCGTGACAGCAAATAAAAATCTAATGAGGAAATTACAAATATGCACGATGTGACACCAAGTCATCTTCAACAACTCGTGAGTTCAATGGTTCGACGAGTAAAGAACAAAGACGATAGGAAGGAAAAGAAGTCTGATGTGTTTGTCTACCAACCACAAGTTAGGGGTAGGTTGAAGAGAAGAGCTTCCAAACCTTCCAAACAAAGCCCAACAAAGAAGAAAGCGAAGAATGAGGATGTCATAGATGTCAAAATTAAGGAGAAAAGGTTGACACCCAAAATAAAAGTAACGAAGTTGAAGCGAAATGTTTTGACAAGGAGAGGGGTTGTTGCTAAGTATCTTTCTGAGTCGACACTTGAAATGATAAAGTCATGGAAGAACGATGGATACGGGTATTAGTTACTTTATATTATCATACGCATTTAATTCAAGTATGCATATATTAGAGGTAAAATGTTATACAGTAAATGTTACTGTATGCAATGTAAAATCTAATATATGCTGAATACAAAATGAAATAGTTTTCTAAATATTGACAACTATTTACGTATAAATTCAAATTTACAACCGACGTAACGGTGTCCAGTGTTTGTGATTAATTTAAGTTTGTAAGTTAATTACCGATATTTACCTATGAACGCAAATTGCCAACCAAAGTAATGTTATATCCAGTACACTGTTTAACGTGTTTTTGGTTGTGTTATTGAAGGGAAATTGTTTGCTTTGGTGGGGACCTCGGATATTCTATTTTTCATAAAGATATCTGTGAAGTAATAACCGAAAAGTGTATCGGAACAAATGTGGGTAATCGAATAGCTTTTATTTATTCAATTATGTCATTCCGTACAATACGGTGACATTCGTAAAAGCATGTAACAAAAATAATATGAAGGTATATACTATTAATTTGGATAATATATTTTTATAGGTGGTTGATGCATACACGGGTATTTTGGATAAGGAGCTCGTTGCCTATGCATCAACACTTCCAAATGATAATTTATTCGATCATTCTGTGTTCTTCTCTAGCATGTGTTGGATGAGTTTATATTTGCAAATTTGTATGTATTGATGCCTAGAATATAATTATTGTATATATCATGCAGTAAACGTTACTGTTTAGTAGAATTACATATATAAATGAGTAACATATCTCAAATAGGATGTGTCACAGTAATGTTTACTGTATGCCCTATTTCAGAATTTTTATGCATAGTTGGCTTACATATCTAAAAGTATGATATGCATTTCTAACTTTTACATATCTCATACAGAAAAGTTTACTGCTTTAGCTATTACAGCCTATAGTCCTATACATGAGTAATTTACTTGCATAGCTAAACGTGTGATATGGCATTTATAATTTTTACATATCGCAAACATTAAAGTTTACTGTATAAGATGTTTTGTTTTTGTACATGCATAAGTTAATTACCTATCTCATACACTAAACTTTATTGTGTAGTTGACCTACATAGTTAAATGACGTACATATCTCATATTATCACAACTGCTTTTCTGTAATGTGCAACCCATGATTCGTGACAAAATGGATGGGTTGCGTAAGTTCTTTATCGATATGAAACTTGAGATAGCTCCAAGGGAGACGCGGTGGTATTTCTTTCCCATAATTTATGCCTCGTCACGGGAAAGCAGAGAGGGGTACCACTTCCATCTTATGGTTCTCGACACACACGAGGGATGTTGGAAGCACTACAATCCCCTCATACCTAGGGATGGGATGGAGGACTTGTACCTATCCGATGCCCAGATATTAGTAAGTAATATTAACGCATTTCAATTTTCAATACATAAGATAACATAGCCTAACATGTCATACATTTCAGTTTACTGTTAAACATTGCATCATTTTAACGTTATTTTTTTAGTACGAACTGTCGATTGTAACATTAATAAGCTGCTTGTTTTTTTCATACACAATGTCATGCATCCTAGTAAGGTTGTATTGACATACAAATGTTGTCTATGATGATAATATTACACAGTAAATTTTAATGTCACGAGCAAGTTTATTTTATGACATTTATAAAACTTATTCGTCAAATAAGTTTGTATTATTGCGTTGATTATACGTACAGAAGTTAGTGTCAAATCATATTCATAATCTTAAATCTATCATAATCGCATTACATTCGTGCAGAAAGAACATGTGGAAATGACACTCGTACAAATTAAGAACAAAGATAAAGAAAATGTCGACAATCAAGGGATATCACATCCGTATCCGGTGACACAAGATCTTTTGCATCCAGTGTATCAAGTTCGTGATTGTCCACAATAAAGCCAGGGAACGTAATACTTCTTCGTAATATTCCCAATATTTATAATGGTTTTCCCGCAACATCATTGTATTAATTATTCAATATATTTTTTAGGGTTGATTGCGGAGTTGCAATTTGCTATTACATGTCAAAGCTCTCAAAATCATGTGACATTCCTCCGAAAATGAATAGAGAGACTATGCGAGAATATAGGGCGCATTTGGTCGAGCGTATTTTGAACCATATTCCACCAAAAACAGACTGATAGAGACCAGGAATCATTCACATTTGGAATTGCAAACTCATGATACGTGTTAATTCGTTGATGTCTATAAAATGTGGTGCTGGGATATTTTTTTTTGTTTTAATTAGGTTTTAAGTTGATTTTGTGAATGACCATGCAACATTGTAGTTTTGGTATCTAGACAGGTTGTGCATGCACGATGTGCATCAGGTCTAACAGTAAAGTTTACTGTATGACCTGTTTCAACTTTTCCATGGCTAATTGACTTACATATGTCATACAGCAAACGTTCCTGTTAGACTTGCTGGACATGGTGCATGCACGACTTGACTAGATAACTAACTCATTATATTGTAGTGCTGCACGATGTGTATCCAACGGTCATTGAGTATTTACGATTATGTGAAGTTGACTTGTTAATTTTGTTTACATTCAATAATGGTTGAGATGTAGACGAATGGGCATGCGTGACTCGTGAAAATTCAAGTTTATTGGAAGAAGGGAATCATGTAATCATTTTGTGATTGGGAGGTGACGAGCGTCACGTATAAAAGAATTAAAGCACTAAGATACAATCAAGTCATACGTTTGTTGAACGTTACTTCGTCACGTGTGTATGCTAAAGTACGAATAATTCAATGATTTTCTCCACTCAATTTGCTATGCATCCCAGATAAGTTGCCACACAAATTATATTTCATGTGTTGCAAATAATATACATGATGTGAATCGCGTAAAACTTATGGAACCGACTATAGAAACTCACTTTTACGATCCGAAATACACGGGTAAACCATTTAGGTATCAAGTGCACATTCAAAAAATGCATCATGAACCATTTCCTTTTATCATCATTCTCCAAGATCAACAACAAAGAATGTGATACAAAACATTGCCTATAAAATACGACAAGCATAAAACCATAGAAATAAGTAAAATATTTTCCTTCAGTTTTGTAGAAACAAATATTTCTACTTAGCATAGCATAAGTTGATTTTCTGAATGACCACGCAACATTGTAGTGTCGGTACCTAGACATGTCGTGCATGCACGCCATGAAGCAGGACTAACAGTAAAGTTTACTGTATGACCTGTTTTAACTTTTCCATGGCTAATTGACTTACATATGTCATACAGCAAACGTTCCTGTTAGACTTGCTGCATATGGTGCATGCATGACTTGACTAGATAACTGACTCATTATATTGTAGTGTTGCACGATGTGTATCCAACGGTCATTGAGTACTTACGATTATGTGAAGTTGATTTGTTAATTTTGTTTACATTCAATAATGGTTGAGATGTAGACGAATGGGCATGCGTGACTCGTGAAAATTCAAGTTTATTGTAAGAAGGGAATCATGTACTCATTTTGTGATTGGGAGGTGACGAGCGTCACGTATAAAAGAATTAAAGCACTAAGATAAAATCAAGCCATACGTTTGTTGAACGTTACTTCGTCACGTGTGTATGCTAAAGTACGAATAATTCAATGATTTTCTCCACTCAATTTGCTATGTATCCGAGATAACTTGCCACACAAATTACATTTCATGTGTTGCAAATAATATACATGATGTGAATCGGGTAAAACTTTTACATCCGACTTCAGCAACCCACTTTTACGATCCGAAATACACGGGTAAACCATTTAGGTGTCAATGATCTTCGAAAAACGCAACATGAACCATTTCCTTTTATAATCATTCTCCAAAATCAACAACAAAGAATGTGATACGAAACATTGCCTATAAAATAATACAAGCATAAAATAGTAGAAAAAAGTAAAATATTTTCCTTGCGTTTTGTAGAAACAAATATTTCTACTTAACATAGCATAAGTTGATTTTCTGAATGACCACATAACATTGTAGTGTCGGTATCTAGACATATCGTGCATGCACGCCATGAAGCAGGTCTAAGAGTAAAGTTTACTGTATGACATGTTTACACTTTTCCATGGCTAATTGACTTACATATGTCATACAGCAAACATTCTTGTTAGACCTGCTTCACGGCGTGCATTTACGACATGTCTAGATAACTCACGAAGTCTATATTGCTGCTGCGTGATGTTTATCCAACGGTCATTGAGTATTTATGATTATTTGAAGTTGATTTGTTAATTTTTTCTTCAATAATTATTAGTTTAGATGTCGACAAATGGACTTGCGTGACTCATCAAAATTCAAGTTTATTGGAAAAAGGGAATCATTTACCCATTTTGTGATCTGAGTCAAATTCACATTGGTGTTGAACTATAGGGGGCTTCGAAACCCAAAAAAAAAATATTCTCTGAATGACCAAATAACATTAATGTGCCGTTTTTTAGTCATGTCGTGCATGAACGCTGTGCAGCAGGCCTAACAGTGAAGTTTAACAGATGTGTTATTTCGCCTTACACATGACTAATTGACTTACGTATATCACAAAGTAAACTTTACTGATTGACCTACTGCACATCGTGCATGTACGACATGAATATAAAACTCACGAAGTATATTTTGCTTTTGAACGACGTGTATCCAATGGTCATTGAGTACTGTCAATTATGTTAAGTTGATCTGGTAAATTTTACTACATTCATGAATGGTTGAGATGTCGACACATTAACATTGATGTTGAAATATCATAATACAATTACTCATTTGTAATATGTGACCATTGTATACAATAAAATTTACTGTGCAGTTGAAAACTAATAAAACTTCATCAAATTATATAATGTAATGAAATATTCATTTAAAAACAAACTAGAATATAAAAAATGCAAATACATCATAACTCATTCAACGGTTCTACACACGTCTTCCTGTTGTGATGCCCATTTTTTTTGCACCTGCTACATGTTACAGACTTTACTTCCTCGCCCCTCGAATTAATATGTTTGGTCTGCGATCTACCCAGAGGACGTTTAACATCTGATGGTTTGATTATCGCATCATCAGAAGATAAGTTTAGTCTATTACATGAAGGAATTGGTAATATTGAAAACCCATACGTTTTCAAGAAGAAATCGACTGAGAAAATCTCATAAATGTAATCCTTCAACTCGTACCCGCATCTCTGAATTACGATAGACGCATGATCACACGGAAAACCATCCAGCTTCCATTTACAACATGAGCACATCCTGTACTGCATATTAACATTAAAAACTTCATCCGGCCGAACCTCGAATATGCATTCACTTGCCTTGTTCACAACCCAAGTATGACCTATCTCCAACGACTCTCTGAAATGGTGATTCATATGTGGACAAAGGTAACTGGTCCATGCTTTCGCTTCGTCTCGCCTAATAGCGCTCAACTTCATAATCTTACATCTAATTGTATCTACTAAGTCTATGATTGGGAGGTGACGAGCGTCACGTATCCAAGAGTTAAAGGACTCAGCCACATTTGAATACATTTCACCATAATGTTGACCACCAAAATGTGCATTGCTCCAATGTTCATTCGATATCGTCGACAAAAAGTCACGAACTCTTTGTCCTCCTTCAACCAATAACCAATCCATACGTTTGTTGAACGTTTCTTCATCAGGTGCATAAGCGCAAAGTACGAATATTTCAATGATTTTTTCCTTCACTTTTCTATGAATCCCGGTTAACTTGTCCCTCAAATTACATTTCAAGTGTTGCAAACAATATCCATGATGTGAATCAGGGAATACTTTTGATACCGACTTCAGCAACCCATTGTTACGATCCGAAATAAACGTGTAAACCATTGAGGTGTCAATGATCTTTAAAAACTGAATCATGAACCATTCCCAGTTATCATCATTCTCCGAGTCAACAATAGATAAAGCTATAGGAAACAAGCCTATAAAATAAGACAAAAGAATTTTTTTTTGAATGAGATAAAATATACTGCGTGATTGATCTAGTCATGTAGTCCATGCACGCTGTGCAGCATGTCTAATAGGAAAGTTCACTGTATGCTGTATATGTAGGTCAATTAGTCATGTAAAAGATGTAACAAGTCATACAATAAACTTTACTATTATACCTGCTGCACAGCGTGTATGCACAAAATAACTACATTTCTCACCCATTCAATCTGATTGTTTACAACGTAAAGTACTACTCACCACCCAAACAATTACTACTCGTACATAGTTTGTTGACTGTAATCATCAATAGAAGTACAAACTGTACCATGATTTCAACATATTTGACATATTATCTACAATATGTCAAATTCAGAAAACATATTACTAGCACATCATATGACAACTAAACATGTAGTCTATTAAGTAGTAATCAACAATTGGAAGAATGCTAATGTAAATACCTTCATTTGCATTTTTCCCCGTCGTCGCTAATAGAATTCCTTTATACATGCTTTTCAAAAACGTGCCATCCAAGAATATCAGGGGTCGACAGTACTTGAAACCCTCTATACATGCATGAAATGCTACGAACATCCTTTCGAATCGACCACTATCAGAATTGTATTCGATCGACAAATGACTACCGGGGTTTGAATCCATAGCCGCGTCAACATACCATCTTAACTTGTCAAATGAAAGTGATTCATCGCCGAACACACATCTCTTCACTTTTTCTACAGCCCGCCACGCCGTGCTATATTCAAGATCATATCCATACTCATCTGAAATATATGCGACAATGTCAATGGGGCGAGTCGTATTATTTTTTCTTATGCGATTTGTTATTTCATTAGCAATTACGCCCGAAGATAAACGACTATGTTTATGAATTCTATACGCAACTCCACACGTGTGCTCATCATAAAATTTCTTAACAGAAAAAAATCCGTTAACCGTGTCAACCCTTCCATGAACATACCAACCATATCCTGTCGATATGCTGTACTTACACATAGTGGTAACTCATTTCAAATCATTCTTTATGTAGTTGAATTCAAATCCAACTTCTGCTGCATACTTACAAAGCATATCACGAAATTCAGCCACCCCACCTCTATATCGTTGACCAACCTTAGCAATACCGTCCGACCAACAAAATGACAACAAACGTTTAGTTGTAATACGACTTTGTTCGCGCAATGCCTCATCCAAACACTCTAAATCTGCATCTTCGACTAAAATGTCATCATTACAATCATTGGAAATCCCTTCTCCATCACTTAGAACCACCTCCCGAGTCATTATATTGACATCCACAGTTTCAATGCCGTGTTTATGACAATACGGTAACATTATTGAAATATCCTCATCAAAATCAATTGCACATTGAGGGTGCCCTGCTAAATTATAAGACAATGCAATTTTGGCATCAGCTAAATCAATCCACCTGCTACGAATACAGTCAACCAACTCCGTAACAGTCGTTCGATCTTGTAACATCTTGACAAATGTCCTATCCATATACTTGCAGAACAATGTGACAAACACTTCCATGATCACTACAACAAAAAATGAAAAGTAAGCCAAAACCTATGTAAGGTCACCTCACCATACTATGTGCTTATGTTAAGAACCTGATATTAGTATATTCATATGAATTTGAATGTCGCATGAATATAAACAACGATGGAAACGTTTAAACTGTTTTTATATTATTTTATTGTGTGTTGAACTCTCAACCTGCTTCATAGTATATATCATTCAGTAAATGTTAATGTTTGAGGTATATAAGTCAATTATTCATGTACAACCTCAAACAGGTCAGACAGTAAACCTTACTGTTATAACTGCTACACAACATGTATGCAGAAAACACTGTATAAAACAGTACTAAAACACAAAACAGAGATTAAACGATGATGCCAAGAAAATTGTATTCAATCAAATCTAAAATTATCAACAAACACACCATACCCTCAAATCAAAACACATATGTGACCTACTTAGAAGTATGTGTTTGTGTGGAACAAACTGTACAAACCCAAAAAATAATGTTACTAACAACACTAGAAATTCTAAGAATATCCGGTCAACAAATTAAATTACTTTATTTTCCTAATGTATGTTGCAACAATGTTCCCCAACATCGTAAATTTGTAAAAACCATAACAGAACGAGTAAAAAATAATAAATTCTGTATATACAACATCGTAAATACACCATACCCACTGTAAATGCAAGAAAACCATGTAAACACCAAAACAGAGTTGTGTAGAAGTAAGCAGTGTTTGAAAGAAACACATCAAAATTGAGATAAAGAAGAATCTTTCAAAAGCTAAAATAAAACCGAAGAAAAATGTTTCAAAAACCAAAATAAAATTGCTCTTTAATAGTAGCAGGTGATCTTACCGAAAGTGTACGAACTACCACACCACGAACAACAGCAAACAAATCCGAGTTTTATGAACCTTCATCCAGAGTTTAACGAAAAATGGTAAGAGTTTTGAAACTGGACGCTTGGATGGTTGTAAGGAAAGCCATACATGATGAGTTTGCAATTTGAAAGTTGAAATTTGAAAACTTCCATTGAAATCGGAAGGAAGGAGGAAACCGTTCGGTTACGAGTTCTCCGGTTGGGAATTGATGGGTATTTCAGTCATTTCTTTATTGTTTAACCGAACGTTTTTGTTGGAGAGGATTTTAAAGGTTATAAGAAAGTCAATGGGATTTATATGTATGTTGACCACATAAATGGGACTTAAATATAATTACCTCTATTTCTTATACTCTTGTACAACATTTATTATAATGTCACATCATTTTGAAAAGGATTTGGAGGATATTTTTGGACTAATATAATTATTCTTATGACAAATGAGATGAGTAAAACTCATTTTGCAAAATCTTTTTTGCCACATTCTATAACAATAAACATGAATAATACTCTCTTAGCATCAAATTAAGAGTCCATATTTTTATTTTGTATACATTAAGGATATACCCAATCAATGGTCAAGATTAACTCTAGTTCATAATCGTAAAACATGGTTCGTCGATTATGTCCAAAAAAGGAAAGTAGACCCTTAATTTGAGACAATCCAAAATGGGATGGCGGAGTCTTAATTTGGGACGACAAAGGAGTATATATATTATGCATTTTTTATATAAAAAAATGCTTGTAATGTACATAATCATTTGCATGATGAGGTTGTGCTAGGAAATCCTCTACCCAAATGGCAATTCAAGTAAAGTTAGGAGACACAGGAAAATCTGAGTAACAAAATGTTGCAGTTAGCTAGTAGGCTATTTTGTACATAAACAATCAAATTTGTCAATAATTTGTAAATAAAATAAATTAAGCCCACAATGAATAAAATTGTGACCCCAATTTTAATTTTAAAAGAGGTTATTTCTCACATTTTCGTCTAAAAACTCTTTGTTCAATGTCTAAATGGATATTTTTGTGTACCTGATACACACATGTAAGTGGATCTAAGTTGGGGGCGCACTCTTTATTCTTCTTACTTTGTTTTTCCTCAACTTCTTCCTCGAGGCAATATTTTGTCTGGAGATTTTAATTTCTCCTCCATCATTGAGGTCTTCATCTCCAACTCCTTGGCAAGGACATATCCAAGAACTACATTTGTGCATTGATATTTTCCGCAAAGTTGGGAACATTATTCTTTCTTTTTTCTATGTCCATGTGCCCGCACTTGGATTATTCCCACGGTTCCCTGAAGTTAACGACCGGGTAAACCTCCAGTGCCCCTGAGGGGACTCGAACTGGTGACCATTGGGGAGCAAACCCAAGGCCTGACGAGCAGAGATAAACCTCAAGGTTTGAGAACATTATTATTGAATGAGTTATTGCCAATTTCTCTTTTTTCTTTTGAGACATTTCTTCCGATCGACCGTTCCTAGCTTAGTTGGACAAAAGTGGAAAGGGGGCATTCGTCAACTACACAATATCCATGGAAGGCATTTACGTCTCATCAGTAGAGGCGGAGTATAAGTTGGACTCTAATTTGGTTGGTGCACCATCGTTGTTGATGCGGTCTTAGAAGTTTTATATATCCTACACTACTTTAGGAGATCGTTGCCTCATTTTGGAGCGTCCTTCAAAACACTCCAACAATTTATGAACTTGAATGTCTCTCCTCTATTTACTTTGTGTGTCGCGCTAGATGATAGGAAGCACATTTAATTCTTTATAAAAGGGACATAGATTAATAAATTCTTCCATGTTCTGCCAAAGTTATGGCTTAATGGACAAAAAGCACAACGACCTTTATACATTTTTTAATATAGTCGATAATGGTTTTTTTTAAAAGCCATTAAACTTTTTAAAAGTTTTCACTTTGGTCCAAAAGTTTTGCTAAAGGTTTAATACCAAGATTCACTCAAAGCTCTACTAGGACTAAAATGAAATGTGAAAAAAAATCAATGGTGTTTGTAAGGAAAAAAAAGTTAAATGACTATAATAATAATAATAATAATAATAATAATAATAATAATAATAATAATAATAATAATAATAATAATAATAACAACAATAACAATAACAATTAATAATAATAATAATAATAATAATAATAATAATAATAATAATAATAATAATAATAATAATAATAATAATAATAATAATAATAATAAATGTGTAAAGTCCATTGTGCTTTTTCATCAATATACCTTTTAAGTTATTATGGAGATCACTCATGAGGAATGTAGAAGACCTTCATAACCAACGTAAGTAGTGAGGTAAAATTAATTGTGTTGTAGGCATATGTCTTAATGATGCACAAAGAGCAAATGAATTTTGGCTTGCATTACGTAGATATCACAAGAAAATAGATTATATATAAATTTATCCTCGATTTTATTTAAATCTTATGCAGAGTTATTTTATTTTATTTTACAAAAAAGAGTAAAGTTTGAAAATCATCAATAACAATACCATGTTCTCAGTTAGTCTATATCCTTTGTTTTTTCACAAATTTATCATCACCATTTTTATTGGTTTTAATTGCATCCTTATGTCGAATTTCGTCCAAGTAATCGATGGAGGACCTCATGTGGAGATCACATAAGGCCACTAAACTTGGTATCGTATAATTCTCATCAATTTTCATTCACCTTATATCCAAATCCCTAATTCGATACGAATCGAAAATCCTAAAAAAACCATAATCGGTTCTTTCGATCTCTACGAATCGATGTGAAAATACATGTTTGGTGGCATATAAGGTGGGTTGATGATCCATTCTTTGATCCAAGTACTTTAAACATTAAGTGTTTTCTATAATTCATTTTAAATATGTCTTATTTATAGATTCATTCTTTGTTATATGGATATTTTTTTTTTAGGGGGGGGGGGGGTTATATTTGTTCAATTAATAATTTCATTTTTTTTAACACGGGGGTGGGGTGGGGTGTTTTTTTTCCAATTAATGATGCCATTCTTTTGGTTATGATGCAATTAGTTTTTTTACATGTGATATAAAAAGAGTCAAATATATTTAACTTCATCGCGAGGGTTAGTTTCGTGCCATGCCAGATGTAGTAGGGGCTTATATATAAACCTCTTTACTTAGAGATAGACCTCCTCATGAAGAAACTAGAGAAAGATTCATTAAAGATTAGTGACATCACAAAGGAGTGTGAGGAGTCAACCAATTTGATTTAAGATAAAGGTAAAGTGGAGCTTAATCGAAGATGGAGGAAGACTTCCATAAGAAGATAGCTGAGGAACCATGTATTTTGACTATCTATTATATAAATTATGAGTTATGTTGTAATATTAAGATGAGATTACTTGGTACCAGCGATGGAATAGGTCTGGTAGGACCTGGAAGAGCTTTCATGCACTATAGAGCAACCTCACTTGAGAACCTCCGAGGATACTGGTTTAGAGGATAGAGATAAAGGCATCATTAAAAGAATGATCTAACCATTTTAAATACACCAGGTAAAACACCTAGGTTTGTTCGATTAAGCATTACTCAAGCAACCATAAGATAGCAACCTTGAGCTTACTCGGTTATCTATCATTGAGTTTTGACACCAAAAGATAATATTTTTTCATAAAAAATCTGTTTGATGTCATACTATACCTAACACGTGTCAAATCAAACCTACCTCTAACAGTGACGACTTAGTGACCAGTTCGTTAATTTGGCGCTGACACACTGTGGCGCTACCTGACACAATGACTAGTCACTTGATATTTCACTCAACATTTGATGCTAAAGACATATTGGGTATGGAAGTCTAACCCAACACTATACTACCTACATTTGAGTGTTTACCTGCCTAATTGGGTGTATTTAAAGTGCTTGTTTCTCTATCCATCTAACTAACTTCCAACAGAGGTTCATTGATTGTGTCAAATAGTTGTATTTATTATCTTGTCTTGAGGTACATACTTGAGTTCATTCTTTGTCATCAAGAGCACATTTATAGTTTTATTGTCACCATCAATACGGGTTACGCCTCAGTTTTTCCTTAAGCATTTTAGAAAAAAGAACCACTCTCTTACATTTGGCAACTCTGTTGGAGAGGTATTCTCATATAAAATTGTGCTCTCAACTTTGATGATATTCAACATGAGGAGGAGAAGAATACTATTCATGTTATTAAGGTTCCTCCAGTTGTTGTTGTCATAGGAAATTTTTCAACGGGATAAACTTACATGAGCATTGTGATGGCCCCTATCCAAATGACCGACCTTATGGCCAAGTTTATAGAGTCATACAAACTCAATCTGGGATGGATATGTGTTTGGTATAGCCATAGACCCAAGCTCATTTGCTACTCCAATCTCACTACCTATTGTTCTCTCAACAGGAGCATCGGTTCCACCTACAAGACCTGTTGGTTCCTCTGTGATCAATCTTGATTCCACTGTTACACCAACCGTTGAATCACCTGTTGCTATCAACGTATCACCTGTCATTTCTCTGCCAATATCCAAGTCAGTGGAGGAAGATTCCTTGCCTTCCTTGACCATTGAAGAGGTAAAAAAAGAGATGACGCAAATGATGGCATCATCCTCATAAACCTCTAATGAGGAAACATTTATCTGTAATGATTTTCGTACTCTTTAGCCAAAAGAGTACAATGATGAACCATACCATGGGAAGTATAATTTCTTAATTTTTTATAAGTCTAATGGAAAGGGGGCAACCCAAAAGAGTGAATTAAGAGATTTATGGAGCATCTGGGAGTCAACTGTAATAAAAAATGTTGCGTTTAAGGGAGTTTTTAAAATCCCTCACTAACAAAGATTACATATGATATTATCACTTATCCCTAAGGAGTGTGGCAATGTGGGAGGATATTCACATCCAGTTTCTTCAAAAAAAAAGGGGCAGAAAATGAGTTCACTCTGGCATAACTTTCTCAAGATATGCAAAGGCCATGCAAGGAAGTGATGAGCTATATCAGATGGTTTAGAGAATGATCATTGAACGTGAAAGAAGATGACACAGAGAGAATTTTTTATAATTTGTGCTGAGGTGTTACTATCAGAGTATATTTTTCACTTGATAAGTGAAGCTCGAGAAAGAACGTTTAAAGCCTTCACGAGAGCTTCTCGAAACATATCAGTAGTTGTTCACCCCAACCCTATTATAATTAACATCACGTGGAAATAGTAGGTCAGCAAGAAAATAGAGGAGACTAGGCTATATGAGTAAATTATACAAAAGTGAGGGAGGAAAAGCATGTTATTAATGATGGAAAGAGGGAGAATAATAAGATGAAGTTTAATCTTGAGGATCCACCACCACTACCTTGCTCTATGGAAGAGGAGATCGTTTGCTACACTACCATGGTGACAGATGGTCTAATCTATCCCCTAAGAATGCTCATTTGTACTCTCTTAATGTAAAAGTACAATAAGGTCTCAAATATTACCACACACATTGGCGTGTTTTTCATCCTATATATCAATGTTGGACTTTGAAAATGATTATTAATAAGAATATGTTGATTGGGACTTGTAGATCCCTAGAGGAAACATCAACAATAATCCTTTGTCAGCACATGATGAACACATAGTAGTGACTTTTAACGAGGAAGCAGAAGCTCGAACAAGGAAGGAGAGAAAATAGGAGGAAGAATATCAGTTGATGTTTGAAATATGTATAGTACGAATGGCCAATGTGGCCATTGTCTATTATGAACCAAGTGTTAGAGAGAGTAAGCAGGTTTTTCCAGAAATATGATTATGAGGTTAATCCAAGCTTGCATACCAAGCTGCGTTAAAATCATCAAAATTTTATGTTTTTTTTACCAAGTTGGTGTACCCCGGGATAAAAGGTCAGAGGTTACATAAGAAATTATGGGGATAGTAAAGAACAATGTTATTCCCTCGCTTAGATAGAAAGGGCATATGACCAAGTTAATCTGCAAGTTTATATCTAAGATAACTTTTTCAGACATAGATAGATGAATCTAATTTCCTCACAACAGACCTTTATACGTGATAAAAAATATAAATGGAAGAAGCTTTGCCATAACATTGATGGATGGAGGTTCTTCGGTCAAAATTATGCCTATTAGCTCCTTATACACAACTAATATTTCAGAGAAAAGGTTGATCACGATACCACTTTCAATCTCAAGCTACGATAATCAAATGTCCATATACATTGGTTATGTGAACAGTGGAATAATGATGGGCAACCTCACATCACATATCAAATTCCATGTGATTAAATCTGCCACTTCCTACCACCTATAGATTGGAAGAGTTTGGAAGCATAACTATGGTTTTTTCCCTTCAACCTACCATCAATATGCTAAGTCCAATATAAAAGGGACTGAGATCGTGATTTATACAACTAAGAAGACTTTTGACAAATAGGAATCACACTTGGTAGATGTTTCCTTCTATACAGTGCTAAATGAGGATACACGCATTTTGATAAGGAGTATTAAAGGTGTGAGGCTGCCCAAAATTAAGGATAGGTTGGGACCTATAGTAGATCGAGATAAAGAGATGAAGGAAGTTATGAAAGTTGAGGAAGTTAATGTGGTTGATCCCAAAACTCATGATATCTCCCAACAATTGAAAGATATGATGAACCTAAGGATTGACCAAGTGGAAAAGGAGGTGAGGCACCAGAGCTCATTGAGTAGATTAATTGGGCTAGCGATAAAGCAGATGGAGAATGTCAAGAGGAGGAAGGCGCTTATACCTCCCACGCAATAATGTAAAAATATGTTTCTTGGTGATTGAAGGGTGATTTATCACCTTTGAAGATGTGAGAAAAAAGCTGATGAAGTTAAGGAAGATGATCCAGAATATGAATGTTTTTTAGTGGATAATCAAGGATAATGTCTTGTCATTGATAATTTTAACATCCAGGAGTTTGTGGAAGACATTGAAGATGAACTAGAGTGCATGCAAGATCATATTAAGCCCCAAGTATAAGATTTATAGAAAATAGATTTGGCAGTTGGTGGCGAGGAACCATGGTTAATCTTTATCTCAAATAACCTGAAAGAGATGAAGAAGATGGAACTGATCAAGATCATTCAAGAGTATAAGTGCACTGAAATTCCAGGGTTGGACCAAGATGTAATCTACCAGAAAATCAATGTTATGCCCTTAGAAGTTCTGATCAAGTAGTCCACCTAAACGTACAAGCCTCAATTAGATTCTAGAATAAAGCCTAAGGTGGAATGGTTATTGGCAGCTAAATTTATTAATCCAATTAAACATCGAATTTGTCTTTATATCATTATGATATTGGGGAAAAAGGATAAGAGACAAATTCTCATTTATGTTAACTTTAGAGATAATAACAGAGCTTGCTCGAAAGATGAGTTCTTTCCACCTTTAACCATTAGCCTCGTCGATTCAACAACTAGTCATACGATGTACAGTTTTATGAATAGTTATGTGGGTTCTAACCAAATCAAGATGGATCTAGCTGACGAATTAAATATAGCTTTTAGTATTCCCTTGAGAAACTTTATATATAATGTCATGCTTTTGGTTAAAAAA